>CM053270.1:61997331-63273830 GCA_028583415.1 Protea cynaroides
TTTTCCTCTTTTCTTCAAAAACACCTTCTGCGATTTTTTCTCGCGCCATGCTCTCTCAAACATTCTCAATGGAAAGAGCATTAAAAACCTAGCTCGGTGCAACTTGGATCGTCGGATTTGGCCACCGGATGGCCAAGTTATGGCATAAACAAGTTCGGCCTCGAAAAAAATTCCAAATGGAATCTTTTAATTCCATATGGTGCGCCCGCGATACACCGTAGCCGCCCCCGACGCTCTCGATTGGCTGAAAAGGAATCATACGTAAAAGCCGTCGATTTCACTCAAAATGGCGGGATTGAACCCGATCCCTCGGATCCGGATAATCGCCGTCTCCGAAATCTCGGAGGTCATATGATGCGCAAGATTGGAATCTTTTCCGTCGACGCACAATGAGCGCGCCACACTGAATAAGGGGAAGGCTTGCGGCGGGACAGGCCTTGCGGGCTGGCCCGCCTTGCGGGCTGGCCGGCTTGCTTTGCCAAGGCAAAACTTTGGCTCCGCCTTTGGCGTGGCTGGCTTCTTGGCAAGGCAAGCTCCGCCCCGCCTTGCGGGCCGGCGGCTTGCCGCAAGCAAGCCTGGCCTGGCCGCGGGCTGGGCTGCCTTGTGGCTGGTTGGGCTGCGGCCACTTGGCTGGCTCTTTGTCTTTGCTGCTCGGCCGGGCCCGGGCTGGCTTGTCTAGGTGGCATACCACGCAGGTGGGTCCCACCTTCTCTCTCACGGGTCCCACTTTCTCTCTCCTCTTTCTCTCTCCTCTTTCTCTCTCCTCTAATTCTTTCACCTCTTCCATGCTTCACGGCACTGTAACAACGCCGTATTACGTATCCTGCGCCATGTCGCCTGTAAGGTCCATGAACACTCTCTCTCATCAAACTGGACCCAGTTGGCCCAATTTGCCAACAATTACAATATATAGGCCAACAATATATATATATATATAGAGACACTATTAAGTTGATATCTGAAGTGTAGAGAAATAAGAAAGGTTGCAATGGAAAGATCTTCTTATGTGATTCTGAGCATGTTGGTATTTGGATTGATATTAAATAATACTGTTTACATGTATTATGTCACTGCATCAGACTTGGTTGGTTCGGAGTCACCCAATATTGTTGTCTCTGAGCTTCATTTGGTTGAACCTGCTTCCAATCATATAAAGCCACTTCGCCGACGACAGCTTTTCACATATCCCTCTCCGCCTTTCCCCAATCAACAGCACGGGCTGATAAACGATTAGCGCCACCCTTTGAAGATGTTGTTCTCTGTTTTCAGAAATTTGTAGTAGGATCCATATATGTTTCTCTCTCTCTCTCTCTAGATCTCCCTTGTTTCTTTGCTGTCTTTAATTTCTTTATTAGTTGATATTCCTAAAGCAAGAAGTAGGGACTCAGTGTAATACATGCATTTGATTGAAAGTTTCTAGGGTTTTGCAACTAAACTAAGATAGGATAACCTATGATGGTTAACTTGTGGCAATGAAATGAAGTATTATATCTGATCCAAGAAAACAATATGTATTGAGTTTCTTTGATTTTTGGTGTTCGAGGTTGTGGCTGCTTTCAAAATCAAAACGAGGACAACAGTTTTATATTTACTTTCTAAAGTCAAGATTTCAAAAGGAAAAGGTCAGGTATAAACCAAAATTTTGGGAGTGCCACCACTACATTGATGGGTCTTCTCTAATGGATTTTAATCTTCTCATACCCCTCATGTCTGCATGAGGAAATCCACTGGCTATAGTTTGTTGTGGGCACATACCGATGTATTAGAATACACACATAGTGGATGACAGTTATTGAATTTTCTCATGCCGATATGAGGGGCATGAGAGGAATGAATCCCTTCTCTACAGACCTGGATCCTCTGTTGTGTAGCGGTACAAGATTCGAGGACAGGGAGTGCATCGAGACATGCACTTGATGTATTCAACCGTCGGGTCCCCCCACAACCGCGCAGCAGAGGATCCTACCTAATGTCTACGCCCAACCCCACTTGCCAGTTATGTATAACCTGAAACGATAAATTCAATCCCTCATTAATGAATTGGAAGATTTGAAGAAGAATCACCATTCACACTGACCTAGTGTGTCATGCGACTCATGCCTTCAAAGACTATGGAATTCTTGGTCAAAAAATAAATAAATAAATAAATATAATAGATTTCTGAGATGAGATGGGATAGATCCACATATAAGTCCACATATAATAACCCAAAACAAATGCTACTAAATTTTGAATATTGTTCAAATAATAAAGAAAAAGAGAGAGATTGCTGACTTCTCTTTCGTCCCATTGCTCGTTTTCTCGCAGCAGTGTAGAGAAGCCAATAAATAACCTCTTATTTATGGTAAAACCGAAAGTGGGGTAAATGAAAGATTCATATCCTCTCATGTCTCCCGTGTTGGTATAAAGAAATCTATTGACTATTGTCATGGATTTTAATTTTCTCATGTTTAATTTTCTCAATTGGTATACGGGCAGTGAATGACAATCATAGGATTCTTCCCATGTCAACATGAGAACATGAGAGGATTTGAATTCAATTGTCATTCACTGTATCATATGTCAATACATTGATATGTTTATACAATCAACTACAATCACTAGATTTCTTCCTATCGGCATGAGGGGCATCTTATTTTCTCCCTTATTCCAAAAAAATATATTAACTACACATAAAAGTCCACATATAATAAATTAGGGGAGGGACTTATACCCCTGTCTTTTTTGTATTTTCATTTCCCATGTCAAGTCAATGGATGCATGTGTTTCATAATTCGTATTGTCAAAGGATATGTGCTCTCAAGTATTGACAATATATATACTCTCGAGTATTGACAATGTGTACGTGATTCCAAGCATGTTGGCATTTGGGTTGATATTAAATAACACTGCTCACATGTGTTATGTCACTGCATCAAACTTGGTTGTTTCGGACTCACCCAACACTATTGTCTCTGAGCTTGATTTGGTTGAACCTGCTTCCAATCATATAAAGTCATCTCACCGACAACGGCTTATCACATGTCCCCCTACGCCTAGCCACAATACACAAATGCACGGGCACAATATCGGCGCCCTTTGAAGACGTTGTTCTCTGCTTTCAGAAATTTTTAGTAGGATCCATATATGTTTTTCTCTCTTTCTCTCTCTAGATCTCACTATTTCTTTGCTGTCTATAATTCCTTTACCAGTTGATATTCCTAAAGCAAGAAGTAGGGACTCAGTGTAATACAGGCATTTGATTGAAAGTTTCTAGGGTTTTGCAACTAAACTAAGATAGGGTAACCTACGATGATTAACGCGTGGCAATGAAATGGAGTATCGTATCTGATCCAAGAAAACGAAATGTATTGAGTTTCTTTGATTTTTGATGTTCGAGGTTGTGGTTGCTTTCAAAAATCAAAACGAGGACAACATTTTTTATTTATACTTTTTGAAGTCTAAGATTTCTAAAAGAGAAGGTCAGGTATAAACCAAAATTTTGGGAGTGCCACTAGTACATTGATGGGTCTTCTCTAACGGATCTTAATCCTCTCATGCCCCTCATGTCTGCATGAGGAAATCCACTGGCTATGGTTTACTGTGCACACATACTGATGTATCGATATATACGCACAGTGGATGACAGCTACAAGATTTTCTCATGCAGACATGTGGGGCTTGAGAGGATTTGAATCCCTTCTCTACAGACCTGGATCCTTTGTTGTACATCAATGCGGGATCCAAGGACTGTGAGTGCGTCAGATCAGAACATGCACTCGATGTATTCTATCGTCAGATCCCGCACAACCACGCAGCAGAGGAACCTACCTCATGTCTATGCCCAATCCCACTTGTCCTTATGTATAACCTATAACGATAAATTCAACCCCTCATTAATGAATTAGAAGATTCACCATTCACACTAACCTAGGGTGTCATGCCTTCAAAGACTATGGAATTCTTGTTCAAAAAATAAATAAATAAATAAATATAATAGATGTCCAAGATGAGATCAGATGGTGGTAATTAATCGAACCAAATTAAGTGGTTAATACGAATATGGATAACTCAAGAGCACCATTTAATTTTATTTTGAATCATGCCTCCAGCTTTAAATACTTCCTAGAAATGTTCAATCTTTTCTATGAAATCATAAAATTTCCCTTCATCCTTTCGGATAGAAATCTTCTTCCGTTTGAGTTTGGGCAGGAGAGTTGGTAGTTCAGATAGATGGTCGTCACTTGGCTCTCGAATGAATCCGAACCCTCCATCCGAGTCGACACCCAAGCCAACAAGCTGAGGCTCGGATTCACCCGAGAGTCAAGTGGCTGCCATCCATCCGGGCCGCCAACTCTCCTGCCCAAACTCAAGAGGGAGAGGATGTGGATCCCATCTTTTCACAAAAATTTTATACTTAATTTCTTTTGAAAATAAAGAAAAATATTAGCACTACAAAGGGTTCTCCTAGACTCTGTTTGTTTTGTTGTAAAAATTTTCATGCAAATAATATTTTATATAAAATATTTTTACATATAAAATTTCCTAGCTATTTTTTAACACATTTTTTTTCCATTTTACTCTAAATTAAACAATGGAAATTTTTTATTTGAAAAAAATTTCATCTACCATCTAAAAAGTATGTGAAACACCATCTATCACCCACAGATTTCTGAAATCATCAATCACCCCGATGAAATAATAAACATTTTTACCATTTCTCTTTGAAATTGAAATTTTTTAAAATTACTCATTTGACCTTCTTCATCTTCACTGAAGTGAAATGAATAGACTGTCTGTGAATCAATCGAAAAACCAAATGAAACTAGAAAATGAAGAACTTCACTGAAAACATGCAGGAAATAGAGACGGGCAAACTAAATTATATAATCAACCACTAGTCTCAGCTGTTTACAAATACAAGGAAGGGGTCCGTCTTGGCTTCTTTGATTTAGGTTCTCTTTTTTTTTCTTTTTCTTTTTTTCTTTTTTTCTCCCTCTTAATTCTCAGCCCATTCGCCAGTCGAAATTCTAACATCTCTGCCCTCTTCCTTGCAGCGTTCACAAAAATGGAAATCAACAATCTGACTCCGTTTTCTGCGAGAAGGATTGAATGTGGAAATTAAAAAATTAGGAAATCAAGTTTAGACTCAGTCGTTCTTCACTTCGACGCCGGTTTGGCTCCCTGGAAGGGAGAGGCTTGCGAACTCATTTTGTGAATGGGCACGAAAAGGTCAGGTTTTTGGTTGCAGACAATTGTTTGTATTCCCTCTACGAATAGTGTTGTTGAATTAGGCTTGATGGAATCGATTTTCCAGAGCTTGGATCTGATGAACAAGGTTAGGGTTTTGTTTAATTTCAACAATCTTGAAATGGGTTCTTGGCCGGTGACTCAGACGGACCAAGGTGAGAACGATCTGTCCTTGCTTTGGCTCTTGGATCCATCGTCTTCGGCGATCGAAATTAAGGACTCTATTAATACTACGCCAGCTGCTACTGCAATTGCTATGACTACAGTTCCTACCAGTGTTCCTAGATTTCCAAGTCTATTCACTTCGAACGGCCCAGCTCTGCTGCGATTAGGGCGACGGGCACCAAAAGCGACAAAGGCGTCAGCGATGGCGAACCAGAGGCAACGGATGTTGGAAATGGGAAACCATAAGGTGCAAGGACGTTGGCAATGGTGAACCAGAGGCGACGGATGTCGGCGGTAGTGAACCAGAGGTGACGAATGTCAATGGGAAACTAGAAGGCGGAAGGACGTCGGCGATGGTGAACCAGAGGGTGGAAGGACGTCGACAAAGAGAAATCAGAAATGGAGGGATGTCGGAAAAGATGAAATCAGAAGCGTAAGGCATGATGGTTGACGGATGATTCAAGAAACTGAGATGGGGGACTGGTGGTTGGCGGTGGTAGAAAACCGAGATAGAGGAGTGGTGGTCGACGACGGTGGAAAAATAGAGATGGAGAAGTGGTGGTCGGTGGAAAGCTTCAGTCGTACATTGGTTTGGAATGAAAAAAAAAAATTAAAAAAACGAGCCCCTATAAGGGTAAATGGCGTATAAAAATCCAGTCCTTCTGCCCATAACTGCCGTCGGACGACGGGCGGGATTTCAGCCGGTCCAACTCCCAATGTATCGGTAGGCTGTAGAAGAAAGTGATATCCTTGAAATTAAAAGGAGAGGGTATAGGTAAAATGGTCTTTCATCATTACAATATAAACACTAAGTGTTGTTCTTGAAATTTTTAATTTGAGATGATATCATAATCTGACGAGACTCTACTAACAGAGTGGGTTTCTTTGATTATCGGTGTCAAAAGTTTGGACGGTAAATGATGATTTCGAAAACCTCTAAGTGATAAGTGATGTTTCACATATTTTTTGGGTGGTAGATGAAACAGACAGTCTTAGAAAACTTTCACAAGTATGAGGAGCTAAGAATCCATATAGTTTATAAGGTTCTTGTTGTCAATAATAACTTTGTAACCAATGAAGTTAGACATGTCTTAATTTCAGAAATACAAATTATTGTGACATTTTATGAGAGTCCGAAGCCCAAAAAAACTCTTATTTTGTATGAAATTTGACATTTCCCTTAATAAAATTTGTACAAGGAAACATGGGAAAATTATATGTACTACCCTTGGAGTATGGACTAATATCACTTTCCACTCATCGTTTCTAATAATTACACATGTTCCCATTTAGCTAACGATAGAAACCTAAAAAATTAAGAGACAGATATACCCTTATAATTTTAAGTTGAAAAAAATTTTAATGACAAATTTAACCATTAGAGAAGGACCAAAATTTTGTCCAGAGCTTTCCTTCACCTCCGTCCCAACGCCGTCTTCTCAACTACCACCATCCCCACCCCATCCACTAAAATGGTAAAGCCCTTCTCTAATATCCGAATCGTCACTTTTTTCTTGGTTTTACAGATTTCATGGTGTGCAGAGGAAAAAAAAAGCAAACTGATTGGGGCAAACATAATTATTAATTTATTTCCATGGGAGTTGACACAGAGCACTAGAGATGGTGGAAGCAGCACTCACAAGTACCCTCTGTAGTGCCGTCTATAATGGATTAAACAGAACCCTAGGCTATAGTACCCGCTGTAATGGGCTGCTCAGAACCCTCTAGGATAACTTCTAAAAACAGAAAAATCCTTCTCTGTAGAATCCACTGAATGAGAACCAACTGAATGTGCAGAAATTCTAAATTATTAATAGATTTAGACAAGAATTCTGAAAAATTATCCATCCTATCAGAAGCCGGCCCTGGGGGGGGGGGCTTTTTTTGTTAAAAAAAAAAAAAAAAAAAAAAAAAAGAGGGGGGGGGGAAAATGGGGGGCCCCCCCTCAAATATTTTTAAAAACAAAACCCCCCCCTTTTATACCAACCAAAGAAAAACCAACTGAATGTGCAGAAATTCTAAATTATTAATAGATTTAGACAAGAATTCTGAAAAATCTCCATAGCTGAAGTTAATCCATTCTGTTGATTTCTCTACAGATCTCATAACAGAAAAAAGTAAACCCAATTCCTGTTGGCCTCGTATTGTAATTGTTGGCAAAATTAGCAAAATGGACCAAGTTTGATGAGAGAGAGTGTCTACGGGCTCCATAGGTGATGTAGCAGTGTTTATGATGTTGTGGCATATTCAGAAGAGAGAGAAAATCAAGAGAAAGAAAGAGGAGAGAGAATTGATGGTGGGACCCACCATGGCAGCAGCCTGGCCAAGGGCCACATCACCACAGTGGCAGCCAACCACATGGCACAATTGGTGCACCAACCAGCAACAGCACACTGGGGTGCCATGGGCAGTGCCATGGCATGCCTCGCAGTTGTAGGCCCGCAAGGCGGCAAGGCCCGCAAGCCCACTGCCACGCATGCTCATGGCATGGCATGGCCATGGCCCTCCCATCCCCTGCAAGCCAGCACGCCACATGTTCGACTGATTTCCAGGAGAGAGAAAAGCTCTCTAGAAATCAGCCTTGAAGTGATACTCAAGGATGTGCCTCGGTTACAAAGGCCATTCAATAAAAATCTAGGGGCATTTTAGTCAAGTAAAAGAAGAGAAGATGCAAGATCTGCTGCCATAATGGAACCACGCAGCATATATTCTGATCGGATGCTCCAGAAGAAGGCGGGATCTCATGTATCTTGTTCGTTGTGTCGTGATTCCATCGCGTGCACTCTGATTGGCTGGGAGCAATTCAAAATCGTGCGTCGCGTTTCTTTGAAGTCGGCCTTTGATACCATTCAACACGAGTACAGTAAAGCAGTGGACAGATCCTGATCCATTGGCCACGAGTTACTCCGATCGCGCCTGACGTGATTATGACAATCGGACGAACATCGCTCAATCCCGTGTTTTCATCTCGATCCAACGGAGTTCGTTGGAGATTCTTTCTCCAACCTATCAAAAGTTGATAGCGCCGATTGAGGTGTTAGCGTCAGCTTTGCTTCGGTGTAGCGCAAGTGCATTGAATCCATCTGAAAGATTCTATATGAAATGATCTCATTGGCCCTCACTGTTTTGGCCATAACTTGGCCATCCGATATCCAAATCAGATAGTTCAAGTTGCATCCAACTCATTTTTGAATTCTCTAATAGTTGGAACTGATTGTGTGTTCAAAAAAATAGTTGAAAATTGAAAAGAAGGGTTTTGAAGAAAAGAAAGAGAGGGTTTTAGGATTTTGGAGTTTGGAATCACTAACCAACCTCTCCATTGTTAATTAATGAAGACTTGGATGCTCATGAGAGGTTGGTAGAGCCATTAATGTTCACCAATGGTGATTGTGAGACTATGAGAGGGAGAATGAAACTTGTTGGTAAGGAGATGCTTGGAGAATTGAATTCTACTAATGGTGGATGTTGTTGAAGCTTATTAAGAGCAGTATGGAACTCCAAAGATACTACCGGCCACTTGGAAACATTGATTGTGAGACTTTCTTACCTCCCATGTTGTTTATTAATTCAATGCCATGTATGCTAGAGTAGATAGTAATCTCTGAATACCTATTTAGTTTGAGAGTTCATTGTATACTAGCATAGGTGGTAAATGTTAAATACCTAGTTAGTTTGGGTTTCATTGTAGGGCACTGCTATAAGCCACAAATCTATTACTTTGTATTGTGTTATGTGGGTGCTGGACACTAACAATCATAACCTGAATCCTGGCATTGTTATGCCCTCTCAGTTTTATGTTGAGAAAACACAGGATAAATATCATTATCCTGTGAAGAACTAAAAGTTGAGTATTGAGTAAATATGGAGCCCATTGGGCATTACTCCGTGGACTAGCCAACACACACTGTGGTGGTGAACTATATAACCCTTCTGTGTTATGAAATGTTTTATTTTTGTATTTTGTAAAGTGTGTGGAATGAACTGCAAGATGGGTGTGCAAATCTGGTAGACTTGACCACTGAGTGACAGCGAGATAAATTTGCATATACTTGTATGTTTGCATCAGTTGTGTTCTTCACCAGCTCTGGGCAGTAGTGAAACAGCAGAGTTAAATTGAAAAAGATTTTTACAATGATTCACCCCCCCCCCTCTCAGTATCATCCAAGGTCCATTAATTCCTAGCTGCTACCCCATTATACATTCACCAAAATCACGAGGACACCGGAGTTTTACCAAGAAAAGAAAACAAACTCCTCCCTCCCTCCCTCTCTCTCTCTCTCTCTCTCACCTCTTCTTTTCAGTTCCCACTCCTCAAAGGCCTAGAAATCTATTTTGGATGCCGACAAAAACAAAATAAGAACTCATTTCATTCTTGATTCTTCAGCCTCTCTTGCTAATCATCAATCGATTAAAACAAGCATTAAACACCCAGAAGAAAATCATCGATTAATTAAATCCTAGAAATTCCTTTGTAGAGGTAGATGAATTGCAAAAGCCTTAGGTAAGATCGAAACCAACCTTAAAAGTAGACCAATTGCGAAAGCCTAATTTAGTCTTTGTGCAAAGAGAGAGATCTAGATAATTAGTAGAAGAAAAAAATTTCACATACACCTCAATAAGTATTGTTAACATCATCTACCACTCATAGGTTTGGAAAATCATCATCTATCACCCAAAATTTTTGCGTCATGGTGTGTAGGGTTTCAACGAGGGCTTTTGCATTTTTTTTTCCTGATTTTGATATATGAATAATAATTGCCCGAGTAACAGCATTAACAATGTAAAAGGAGAATGGGGAAGAAGAAGTTCATCGAAAATTTATCTTTTCAGAGAATTTGCAGAACATATCATCTTCCTCTTTCCTGAAAAAACTAGGGAACTGTGAACTGTCTGTGTCGAAAGTAGCAAACCCCGAAACTAATTATATACCCATGAAAACAATGTTTAATAAATATTTTATCTTTCTTGAAAGATTATCAATCACACAACTTGCGTAAAGTATCAAGAATCAATGTAATAAACTCAACTGAGGCTGGCCTATCATTATCAAGGAGGAGAAAATTCAGATCCAATTCATAGAATCTCCATTATTTTAGTTCTTTGAATACAATCGCACAACCAGAACGCAAACACAACTCCAATGTTAGGGTTTGGTTGAGAGTAAAAAGGAAAGAGAGAAAGAGTAAATGTAATTTTCATTAGAAGGTTAAACAAGTAATTCTATCTAATTTTTAAAAATTTTAATTTATAATATGAAGGGTAAAAATGTATATCAATATTTTAAATGATTTTCGTCAGTTAAATGAGTGCGATTGATGATTTTCCAAACCTATGGGTGGTAGATGATGTTAACAATACTTCTTGAGGTGTATGTGAATTTTTCCTTAGTAGAAAACCTTGTTCAATTCAATTGTTTGCTCGTATTCCAATCTGTCTTTCCTTTCTTCCCAGACTACAAAGGAAAACTACACATGATTCTATGCTTCAGTTCCGTGGCAGCTCTATTGTTGCCTGTGACTGCAAGAGAGCAAGAGAGCAAGAGAGCAAGAGAGCAAGAGAGATGGGGAAGAAGTCCAAGAGCTCTCGAAGGGTAAGAAGGTGTGGAGAGCTAATATAGCTATTACTGACATTGATGAGTTCTTCCAAAGACGTTCTCAGTGGTGGATCCTTAAGCGCGATTCCCTGTGAGTCAGGGGAAATGGGCAAGGTGAAAATAATAAGTTTAACCAAAGATAGATAGGATATTTCAATTTCTATTAATGATAGTTGTCTGTAAAATTTTTAGTATTAGCTGATATCATTATTTATCGGAAATCAGTTAACGAAGTGGACTTTTGTGTTACATGTTTTTGAAATTAGAGATGATATATATAATTGTCAGAAATTAGTAGGTGGTAGGATTAATAAATCCATAGTTCAAAGGTAGTACGTATAATTTTCCCAAGAAACATCCTAGTGCTAGAAATCCTATTTATCAATAATAATACCACGTACGGTACATTTTCCTCTGGAGTATCCAAATCAATTCTTTATCTTGTAGAAAAAAAAAGTATCCAAATCCTCTCCTCCCCGCCTCCCAACCTATCGAACCTTTGGAGTTGTGAGCCGGCTAGAACACCAACAGACTCCAACGGTTGGATGGGGTGGAAGTTGAGAAGGCCGGGACGAGAGGATTTGGACTCAAAAAAAAAAATAGGCTTCCTTGACTTTTTTTCCTTTTTGGTAAAAAGTTTCATTAACTTAAATGATGATCTTTCTTAAAATGAAAATACTTAATTATCGGGAAATACTTTTTCTGACAAAATAATAAAGAAAAAAAATAAAAATTAACTTGGTTCTTCTTACCAAATTTATTTGGAACTCGCGAATAAATGCACTAGTACTGGTCCCAATGCCCCTTCTAATTCTTACTAATCTATTGTTCATTAGAGTCCATTTGTTTCTACCTTTTTTCATTTTTTTGGTAAATTTTGATTTCTAATTTACCTTTACCATTATTTTTGGTTAATTGATAGGGTTTGGTTTTATGTCACCTACCTCTGATGACAAAAGTATTGTCATCCATCTTGTTTAATGCTCAATATAGTAGGGGTAGTTTTGATATTTTAGGAGAATGGCCGGTTAAACTTCATAGTGACACGTATAGTTGTCACCTACTTGGGTGACATCTAGCTTTGACTGAGGTCAAGGATAGATACATGACATCTAGGCGTATTTTAGCCCAAATGACAAAACCCAGTCCAAAATCTTTCCAAAGAGCAATGGACATGAACATTTTGGAAAAACTCCCACCTTACGCCAAAATTATGGATAAACCCTAACTGGTAATCCGGTGTCATGGTCAGTAATCCCACAAAGCCCAAATCTAGTTAAGCCCAGTAAATGCTCGATTGGGTCAGCCCCGATCACCCCGGTCTACTTGATAAACAATTGGACAGCAAAATGTAAAATTAGGTAATGGTAAGTGGATTAAACTGGATCTACCCTAGCCTTCAGAGGAGGCGAAGCCCAAATCATATAATTGGATAAGGCTATTGGCTTTAGCCCAAAACCATGTCTTGAACTTTATAATTAGAAACTCAAAAAAAGAAAATGAGAAAATTCCGCCAAAAAAAAAAAAAAAAAAAAAAATCTATGCAATAATTCAAAATAGAGATTGAAGAGCATATAATAAGTCATTGGACGTGAGAGTTTATGTGGACTTATGACATTCCATGACATCATGGGTGTTAATCTTTTGGTTTTGACGTATGATAAATGTGTGATTTTTATATTTTTATTCTCTTTGTATTATATTTTTTAATATGTTTTATGTCATATTGAATTGAGTAAAATGAATTTTATGAGTTTGACATAAATATTTTGTGAATTAATTGTTAAAAGATGAGAAAATTCTAGCATTCTTAATATTAATGTTTTGAATTTTATGCAGATTTTTGACATGAAAAGAGTTCCAGAAATGAAAAGTAGTTTTCAGTAAAATTGTAGAGGATATCTTAAGCTTTTCGGAATGATATTATAGGAAAAAATCCGAATTTATTTGGGTCTCCAAACGTTGCTTCAAAGTCTGACACGAGAATCTTATCTGAATCCAAATTGGAGCAACCATACTATCTAATTAAAGCATTCAACAGTGAATAAAATTTTCATAAAGAGTCTCCTAATCAAATTAGAAAACCTGAAATAGAAGAGATTGAATTGATTTGATATTTGAGTTGGATAGGAAAACTACTATTGTAGAAGACTCCAAAAAAAGAAGAAAAAACTATACAATTTTAAAGTTATAAACAAAGAAGAAATCCTAAGCTACGTAGAAAGGATTGTCAATACTCTATATATAGAGCAATGAAGTTGAAGATATCTCTATTTAGCTAGAAATTTCTATCTCTTTGTCTCTTTCTCTTTAGTTAATGACATTTATTTTATCTCTCTCTCAAAAAAGAATTGTAATGACTGGCTAGTTTATTCATTCCGTTTAACGAATTTAATTGTAAGTTTTTTTTTATTTTGAAAATTTATTTAAGAGAAAGTTCAAGAGTCTTAGTTTCTTGTTTTCAAGTTGTGTTCTGCTTATTTAATTTCTTTTCTCAAGTTTTAATGTCAGATTTAAAATTCTATAGTAAAGTAGATCAATATAGTTTGTATCATATTACTATTTTAATTTAGGGGAGAAGGTTCCCTTTGTTATCGTATGTGCATCATCTTAGAGTGACAACAAGATGACGAGCAACGACAGAGAAATTTTCCAACGAGATAAATTTTTCTTACATTCTTTTATTTTTAATTTCGTACCCTTCATGCAATAGATTTGTGTTACTCTATAGTCAATATAGTGGTTTCGTATGCAATAGATTTGTGTTACTCTATAGTTAATATAGTGGTTTCGTAAATCTTTATGCCTTTAGGAATCGATCATTATTGTTTTTGTTGTTTGATTAGTTTTTATTTAAAATAATTAGGGTATTAATTTATTCAAATCACTTGAGTAGAAATAGAAACAAAAGCCCATAGTTTTTTTTAAACTATGGTAATTATAAGAATCATTTTTAAATTTCCTCCCCATATTAATCAAAGTAAGAGTTCCATCGATTTAAGCATTAACAAATGATCACTTAAAGTATGAGTTCCATTGATTTCAACATTAACAAATGATTTACAGAATATAATAATATAGGAAGAAATATTTTGAAGTTTGGACCAAGGACCCTCCTTGCAAATGATTTGGAGGTTGAATCGACAAAAAGAACAGCCATGTTTTGTTTGAAGCACCGACAGAACCGGAAGCGCCCCTTGTTTCAAAGAGAGGAGGACAGACCTTGTTACATTCAGAATGTTGTGTTTTGAATAGTCTTCCAGACAATCCTTATTTCCTAGGTCGTAGGTCGTACTTATATCATTTTGAGAATGTTGGTATTTGGGTTGGTATTACATAATACTACTCACATGTTCTATGTCCTTGCATTAGACTTGGCTGGTTTGGATTCACCCAATACTATTATCTTCGAATTTCATTTGGTTGAAGCTGCTTCCTATCGTATAAAGCCAACTCACCAACAACGGTTTTTTTTATTTTTTCGGGTAAAGGCTGGTGTTGTACTTAAATCAGTTAGTTTGTTATGTACGTGTCTTGCATGTTTTTTTTTTTTCTTCCCTCAATGTTGTTCACACTACCAAAGTTTGAGTTGCTAAGGTTCCACGGGTTTTATTCAATCGCAATCGATTTTAATATTTGTATCTCTATCAATTTAACAAAAAAAAAAAAAAATATGTACCTCCGGCTTTATGGTTAAGAACTAAGTAGATATCAACTCCTAGGGTTGTTACGGTTTGATTTCAATTGTTTGTCCCCACATCTATACATGAGCGGATCTCACTTTAACAATTGGATCTTGGCTTAACTTTCCAGTTTTATCCGTTAGTCTCTTATTATTCATGATCAAGAAATTGTGAGGATGTGAAATACTCCCATGATTAGTGATAAGAAAATACTACATCTTTCTTACCGAATATATATATATATATATATATATATTAGAGAAGGAAGAAAGGTGCAATGGAAGGATGTTTTTATGTGATTCTAAGCATGTGGGTATTTGGGTTGGTAGTACATAATACTGTTTACATGTGTTATGTCACTGCATCAGACTTTGTTGGTTTGGACTCACCCAACACGATTATCTCTAAGCTTCATTTGGCTGAAGCTACTTTCAAACCTCGTTGATGATGGCTTTTCATATATCCCCCTAGCCCTGTGCCCAATCATATAAAGGCCATTAACTAACGTATCACCAATTGCAGAGAGATAAACTGAAAGATTAAGACCTTTTAGCTTGTTGATTCACAGAAGTGCTACTCCAACAAGTTGATGATGGCACCTTTTAAAGATGTTCTCTGCTTTTAGAAAGTTGTAGTAAGATCCATATATGTTTTTTTTTCTCTCATTCTGTCTCTAGATCTCGTTCTTTTTGCCGTCTTTAATTTCTTTATTAGTAGATATTCCTATAGCAAGAAGTAAGGATTAAGTGTAATACAATATTTTGTTGAAAGTTTCTAGGGTTTTGCAAATAAACTAAGATAGGTAACCTACGATGGTTAACACTTGGCAGTGAAATGGAGGAGGAGTATTGCATCTGATCCAAAAAAGCGAGATGTATCAAGTCTTATTGATTTTTGGAGTATCAAATTGTGGTTTCTTTCAAAAATCAAAATGAATATACAGCAATATAAGAGTGTTCCAAGCTCCAATTGGCTAATGATGGAATGGACTCTACCTCATAATGGGGTCCATTTCTGAGGCCTCATCAAGGAAAACAATTCCTTTAAACTTTATTTGGTTGGCTGGAGGGATGTAAATGGATCGAATTCGAATCCGATACACCACTATCCAAATCCAAATATGTTTACCAACTACCATATCCGAATACGACAGATATATAAAAACCAAATCCAAATTCGAAATTTACCAGATATCAGGTTAAAATTCGATTTGAATCCGACAAATGGAATTAGAATACAAATTGCAGGGAAAATGAGAGAAAATCCTAATTTAAAATAAATATATTGCCTACCTTAAGAAAAATAAAAGATGAAACCTTAAACAGTTATATAAACATTAAGATTGTATGCGTCTTAACACTCTAAAACCTAAGGTTATATACATCTTAACACTTTAAACCTAAGATTATATGTATCTTAATACTAGGCTAAACGAAGTTGATATAATCTTGGTCGTTTAACTGATATCTGAATCCGACTCCTACTATCTGAATTCGAATCCAAATCCGATTATTAAAATTTGAGTTCCCTAAAATAGATGCAAATTTAAATCGGATCCAGATTTTCAACTATCTATTTAATTTGAATCGAATCTAAATTTTCAACTACCCATTTACATCCAAAAATGACGAAAAAGTAAATGGGATGTCAATGATAGTAAATGAAAGTCAGTTGCTACCTTCCCATCCTACATCTTCAAAAGCCAACCAATTAGAGAAATTGCTATCATTAAACGCAATTAGATGTGTGTGTGTGTGAGAGAGAGAGAGAGGAAGAGAGAGTTTTTCAGTTTCAGCTTTGCTGTAAACTTTGAGTTTAAGATCAGTACTCTTAGGGCGACTCTAATTGCCAATCGAAGGCCAAAATACTGGATGAGCAAGGAATTCTAGAGTCAGAGTTGCAGGTATGGTTCCTCCTTTTTGGCCAGATCTTGTTTCAGACTTCAAATATTCTTATTTGACTTGCTGGTTCTTTTGCTTCTTAGTAATAATCAAGAGGTCCATGAGTGCCGGTGCTTACCTCAGATTTGTAGACCGATTGGATTAATTTCTTTCTCTATTTTTGTCTTTGTTTTCCTTCCACCATCGCCTGCTTCTTCTAGGATGTTCGCCATGATCAAGGGAACAAGTCTGGACGAGAAGTCTAATCAGAATATTATGAATGAAAAAAACAAAATTCTAAATTAAATCAGCCCGTGAACCGTCTTCTCTATGCAACTAACCCCTATCCCCTTGCTCGTCTTCTACCGTTTGTACTCCACATCGACAATCCCATGCTTCAAAATGTCTTGTGGCATACGACTCATACCTTACGAGCCATAGCCATGGATGCTCTCCCACTGATGGGGAAATCTGTCTGCTTGTTCTTGTTAAGATTACTTAAAATTATTTTAGTTTTTCCTCTGCTACACAGAAAGGAAAACAGAGGAAATCACAGGAGAGCGGAGCAGATGATGGGAATAAGCCAGTTTGAATTGATGCACGCATCTGTCACAGGCAGTCGCAAACGATCGAATAGATCTGCATTCAAATCTTTCATACTCCTCACGTCTACAAATTTCCAAACATCAGCAATCAACAGCTGAAGAAGAAGATAAGAAGAACAAAAACGGAAACGCTTGCAACTAGCCCTAACCCTAAACCTAAATCATAACCTTGTGCAGAGAGATGAAGAAACACCTCTGGAAGGTTTCAAAAGGATTCGAAGGTCTAAATAAAGAAGAAACTAGAGTATCAAAATTTTACCCAAAAAAAAAAAAACGTTGTGCCGACCTAAACCAAACCTTCCATCCCTCCGACTTATATAATCCGTCTTATCCAACCTTAATAAATAATAAATCGGTCAAAAATCCTTTTTTTTTTTTTTGGATAAAAGTCACAAATCCATTTCATCAATTTTTTTCTTTTTTTTAAGTCAAAAATCCATTTCCATGTTGTCTGAGAAAGAACCAATAGATGGTAGAATGTTGCTAGACAAGAAACCAATGGGTGGTAGGTGATATTTCTCAATTTAAAATAAAAAAAGTATAAACGTCTAGATAAAATTTCAACTCTCTTCTATTAATTAATGAATTAACATTTGAGAATTTTAGATGGTAGTTGATGTTTCAAAAATCTTAGGTGGTAAATGATTTTACTGAAAGTATTTGGATAATATGTGAAATTTTTTCAAAAAAAAAATATATATTAATTGTCTTCATTGTGTATCTATTCTTGGATAAAAAAATTCACTTGTGAAGCTCAATCCTAAAACTTTTCCACCCCCAACCTCGGCCAATCAAACAGGACCTTAATTTCTCTGTTAGAATTATAGGGAACTGAAAGCCATACGATCCATCATACTTAATTGACTGGGTTACTCAACTTCCACCAAGAAAGCTATACCTATCCAAGAAGTGGGCTTGAAAACATAATTGTGTCATCTTGTTTCCCGGATAAGTTTTTCTAGGCCCAGTTGACCACCTAAGTAGTCCCCAATTTGAGTTTTGATCATCTCCATGTTCGTGTGCTCTCTATGGAATTCTATCACTGTTCATATATGTAGAACCTACCATTAGAGTGTGAGACTCATTAAGTATGAATTGTGATGGAATCTCGTGAAAAGTACATATGTGGAGATGATCTATTCTCGATCAGTGAGAGATTTTGAGGATTGACCCGATATTGACTCAGATTAGTTAATCCAATACCATTTTTTTTTTATTCTAAATCACGTGTCAATCATTCAATAGATAGTGTTGCCATGTGGCGATCATCCATAGTTACTATGAATATAAAAATAATATTTAATTTTTTTTAATAAAAATAAGAACCAATCAATTTCAGGGGAATTAGACCGATTCCAAAAAGATGATTTTCAAGCTACATCACGCTGATAGGGGTTCCCAGCTGATCTGCTACAGTATCGACTTTTGAAACGATCGATACCATGTCAAATATCTGGATTTAAAAGCTTGGTAGTATTAGTAATAATAAATAAAGGGAATAAGGTAAATGATTCAAAACATCAAGTCTTATAGGTCAAGTTTTAGGATTTTAATCTTCTCATGCCTCTCACGTTGGCATGAGGAAATCTAGTGGTTGTAGTTTATTATATACACATATCGATATATTGATATACGCACACAGAATGACATGAGAGAATTTGAATCCGTCTTGATTAACACACACGGTTTCCAAAACCATCCGATTCGCCCCCAAAAAAGTAAGGGAGATTTTAAGCCACTCCAAAGCTAAAGAATCCATCCTTACCTCATATCTATCCCCAACCCCACTTGCCAATGATGACCCGGACCAATAAATTCAACCCCTCATTAATGTATTGGAAGAACTGAAAGAAGCCCATTCACACCGAGCTAGTGTGTCATGCGACTCATGCCTTCAAAGACTATGGAATTCTTGGTCAGAAAATAAATAAAAGAAAATATTATGGAATTCGAAGATGAGTTCTGATAGGTGTTATTCGAACCAAATTAAGTGAGGATGTGTAGTTATCTCCTTTGATGCTCAATATATAGGGGTATGGGTAGTTTTGGTATTCCAAGAGAATGGACGGTTAAACTTCTCAGTGACAAGTAAAGTTGCCACTTATGTGGGTGATATCTAGCTTTGACGAAGGTCAAGGATAGATACATTACATCCAAGCATAATGCATTTAGTGATGAAGGAGCTAATGGGAGCAAATGATGAAACCCAGCCCAAAAATCTTTCCAAAGAGCAATGGACATGAGCAAATGATTAAACCCTCATCGGGTAAACCAATGCCATGGTCGGTGACTCAGTGGTCCCACAAAACCCAAATCTAATTAAGCCTAGGAAAAGCTCGATTGGGTCAACCTTGACCACCTGATCTACTTGGTAAATAATTAGACAGCAGATACCTCACAAGTCACAGCTCTTGGTCTTGGTCTTGAGATGATAAGAGGAATAAACAGGATCTGCCCTTGTCTTCAGAGGAGGTGAGACCCAAAACCATGTCTTGAGATTTATTACAAGAAACTCATTAAAAGGAGAATGAACAAATCCCAAAGACTATGTAATAATGAGAAACAGATATCAATCTATATAATAAGTCAGTGGGTATGTATAAGAGTTTATGTGGACATATGACATTCTGTGACATCATGGATGATTAACCTTGTTGGTGTTGATGTGTTGTTTTTTTTTTTTTTTTAATTCTTCGTGTTTTTTAGTCTTCTATACAATCCTTACTCCTAGCAGCCGCCTAGTTTGAAGGGTTTTATGAGCCAGTCATATTTCCCACTTTACGTAAAGAAAGAAGAAAGGAGTGGAGTATTGTCAACCACTACTTACTACATGTTTGATAGGTGGTAGGACTGCTGTTTTTCTTCGTGTTTCATATATATGTGAGATCAGATTACTAAGTTGATAATTGAAGTGTAGAGAAAGAAGAAAGGTTGCAATGGAACGATCTCTGTATGTGATTCTGAGCATGTTGGTATTTGGCTTGGTATTACATAATACTGCTCACATGTGCCATGTCACTGTATCAGAGTTGATTGGTTTGGCCTCCCCCAACACTATTATCTCTAAACTTCATTTGGTTGAAGCTGTTTCCAATCGTATAAAGCCACCTCGTCGACGACGGCTTTTTGTATATCCCCCTAGCCCTCGGCCTGGAGATCATAAGTGTTTGTCTTGTTCCGGTAACTAGTGAATGATAAAGACCTTTCAGCATGCCGATTCATAGAATCGCTACTCCAACAAGTTAAAGATGGCGACCCTTTGAAGACGTTGTTTTCTACTTTCAGAAAGTTGTAGTATTATCCATATATGTTTTTCTCTCTCTTTCTCTCTCTACATCTCGCTCTCTCTTTGTTGTTTTTAATAATCTATCAACAAAAAGTAGGGATTAAGTGTAATACAAATACTTGATTGAAAGTTTCTAGGTTTTTGCAACTGAACTAAGATATGGTAACCTATGATGGTTAATGTTTGACAGTGAAATGGAGTATTGCATCTGATACAAGAAAACCAATTGTATTGGATTTTGTTGATTTTTTGGTGTATCAGTTTGTGGTGGCTTTCAAAAATTGATTGGGGTGGCAAAATTAAGTTGTTCGGGGCGACGCTTGGCCAATGATGGAATGAATAGAGAATGAAAGTTTAGCAATTTTCTGCATTTTTTAAAGATTTTTAGAAACAAAATATTTGGATCTAGAATTATAAAAACTTGTTGTCCCAACAAAATCTTGTCTCCTCTTTGTTCACCCATCCTTCCCTCCCTCTTCAAAATCCTATCAAATTTGAAAAGATTTTGAAGAAAAATGTTGGAAAATTGCTATTTTTCTCATTCCATCACCTTCAAAAACCAACTAAACATACCAAGAAAAATAAATAAAAAAAAATAAAAATAAACATCTTTTCTTCGTTTTACTTGTTTATTCGGATCCACATCCTCTCCCGCCTGAGTTTGGAAAAGAGAGTTGGCGGCCCGAATGGATGGCCGCCACCTAGCTCTCGAGTGAATCTAAGCCCTCCATCCGAGCCGACACCCCTGTCGGCTCAGCTTGTCGGCTAGGGTGTCTGCTCAGATGGAGGGCTCGGATTCACCTGAGAGCCAGGTGGCAGCTATCCATCTGGTCGCCAACTCTCCTACCCAAACTCAGACGGGAGAAGATTTCTATAATGTTTATTCCTCAAAATTCCATAACTCGTGGAACTCAATCGTCAAATTTTTCCACCCCAACCTCAATCAATCAAACGGGCTGTTAGAAGTCTAGGAAACCTGAAAGCTGTACGATGATGCCGAATTACTTGACTGGGCCACTTGGCTTCTTAGTAAGAAATCTATTCATATTCAAGAGGTGGTGGGCTTGAATAAGTAATGGGAAGACTAATTCTCGCCTTCTTTCCTTGAGGCTTATTTCTAGGCCAAGTTGACTACCTTTGTAGGCCTGGCAATTACAAAGACCCCGTTTGATAACGCTCCAAATTTTGGATCAAATGGATTTCGATTTCCAATGAGTCATTTTAGGGTAGAATCATTTTTGGTAAACCTGATAGGATTCCAACTCCTAGGGAATGAATCGACTCATAAAATAACTTTAAAATCCAAATTTTTAGAGTACAAAAAACAAGCTTCCATGTTTAGGAACAAATTTTTAGAAGAACAAAAAAAGTAAAAAAGAAACTCTCCTCTTTCAAGGCTCCTCTGTTCTTCTCAAAACAAAGGTTTAGTCACCGCCACCACCACCACCAGCCACCTCCACCACCGTTACCACCACCGTTACCACCACCACCACCACCGTCGCCGCCGCCGCCACCACCACTTGTTCTCTAAACTTCGATTGGTAAGATATTCTCAATGTGTTTATCAAACATATTTTTGTTCCAAAGATGCTCTAGAATCTATTCCAAAACTAGGTTATCAAACATACTTCTACTCCAAAATAATCTTGGAGTAACCTAGAGTAAAATTTTTGCTCCGAAGCAGAATTAAGGAATCCAGAGCAGAGGTATTATCAAATGGGGTTTAAGGATTGGTTTCAGTTTCATTCAGGCCGAATTGAATTGGTTCAGTTTCAGTTTTTTATTTGGGCCCAATTTTGACACCCCTAAATGATTCCAGCCGAGTTTTCAACCAAACCCAAGCTGATGTCAATACAGATCAGCTGATTTGGATTGAGATAACCGGCAATTGGTCGTGTTTCCGAGTCCTTGCACTTGAACCCTGGGAACATTATGGTTTACAAGTTTGTTTTGTTTTTTCTTAGTATGGCAGTGGTTTTCTACCCAAAAATAAATAAAATTTTGACTAGATAATTAGGTTTACAATTTTGTTTTGTTTTTTATTAATAAGGTGGTGGTTTTCTACCCAAAAAACAAACTTTTACAAAATTTTGAATAGATAATTACAGCAATAAGAGATTATATATATATATATATATATATAAAGAGAGTGATAGTTGCATTTCATGCCTCAAGGGATAATGTCACCATTTAAAAAAAATATAATAATAAAAAAAACATGTATTTTCTCTCTAAATTTTCCTCCATTTTTTTTCCCTTTGATCGCAAAATGTGTGGTCTCTAAAACATTAAATAAAATTGTTCAAGAAAATCAAATCAATATTTCTAAAACTTCCTAGTTGCGGTGATTGATGATAGAAAGTGATTTTGTCACCTAACTCCACCTTTAGGCTAAATCAAACAAAAGTGTATATTTCTTACAATCCCATATTAATCTTATACAGAAAAATCTCAGAAAGGATTTCATGTGGGTTGGTATAGTCTTGGGTTCTTTTATTTTATGAAGGTCGACTTTTAAGAGCGAGTTCTTCTAGAATTTATTTCAGAACTGTAATAATGTCTTTAATTATGTAAAGGGAAAATCTTGTTGTTTCCAAGGTTGGTAAAAATAAAATTTAAATCTTACGTTTTTATCTTTAGGTATAATATTTTTTTTTCTAAATAGGATAAATCTTGTCATTTCATATTTACTAATCAACTTTTTTTTGTGGAAACCCAATCAAGAGGCAAAATATATTCTTCCAACACAGGGCAAAAAGAGCTTTACAAGGATTTCCAAATCATCTAGGAATAGGGAAATTGAAAATCGATTTCCAATGACACAAAGAGCCCACTTGGCTAACCTATGAGCAGACAAAAAAATTTCACCTATCATCTAGTAGTTTCTGACAATTATACCTATTTCTATTGAATTGACGGTGAAAACCCAAAATCAAAAGAATTTTTTCCCACATCATTTTAAAATTTTAAGGACAGAAAAACCCTTGGCCTTTATCTTTTTTCTATTTCGCGAAGAAGAAGAACTTCGCCTTCGTGTGGTGCCAGAGCCAACATTGTTCCAGCCGGCAACGGTTCCGTTGGCTAGGCCGACAATGCTGCCGGGCACTCAATACTCTCATCAAATCCCATGGAACCCTCTCTGAACTCTCTCCCCACCATTGCTCGACAAATTTTCAACAGTCTTCACTACTTTCACTCTCAAAAAATCGTCCACATAGACATCAAACCGGCAAATCTTTGAATAATTGTTGATGGAATTGTTCCATTGAAATTGCAAAGGGGAAGTTTTAAGGTCTGAAGAGACCCATTCCAAGAAAATCTGGCTGATAACCATGCAGAAGCGGGTTCCATGATATATCAAGGCTTTGTGGGGTCTTTAGCTGGAAAAAAAAACTCTTCAGGAATTTCCTGAAATTCCTGTACAACCCACAATCTTCGATATTATAAGCGAAGAAAAGCACAGCAGAGGCTAGAAGATGCCATGAACACCAAAAGGGGTGACATTGAAAAAATTGGAAGGGCTGACTCTCATTAGCCTTGTAATGGCTATGAAGAGAAGAACTATAGTGTGGCTGATGGAAGTGATGACATTTCCTTTAGTGCTTGCAATGGCTACAATACTAATTATAATGGAGATAGCAACTGCAATTGGGTCAAGGTGGTTATAGTTCTCGCCGAGGCCGGAGATGATAATGAGGAAACCTTCAGGGGGAAGGAAGTCCAATGAGCGAGCCACACTGGCGCCGGTGACAATGTACTCAAGCAAGATATTACAGGCGGCAATAAATTTGACGAAATCTCCGAGCCGAGTTCGGAGATATGCGAAAGAGCCACCTGCCACGGGGATCTCGAAGAATGCGGTGTAACAGAGGACGGTGTTACTTTTTCAGCTGTCCAACTCCGATCTTTTCCGTTGAATGTCAAGAACAACAAAAAAACAATAATGGTATCCAAATTTCAAGTACATCGAAGAAAGGATCACATTTCATGATTTTAATACAAAAAGGCAGGTTGTTTGTCTGCTAGGTCAGCCTGTCTAGTTACTTAAACCTTATTTCAAATTCAATTATGAGAATCCACAGAGGGTCCAATACATGCATGTGCCCCATGGCCTTAGTTTTAGTTCCAGGTATGGACACATTACAACTAGAGCCAAAACCGATCCACTATCAATTCGGATTGAGTATCGCTCCATTGGTATATATGCTCACACATAACCATTAGATAATTAAAATAGTAATTAAAGAACGAGAAGAATCAAGTATAAGATACCATGACCCAAATCAATACAAATCAATCGAACCACCAATTCCAAAAGCCATGGCTATGATCATCATGTTATTCTACAAGATCATCATGGGGTGATAATATGTCCACAACGCAGAAAATTTTTGTTTTCTTTTCCCATGGGATTTCTCCAAGGTCAAATTAGGTTGATCAAGGTTAAAGAAATTAGTATCTACCCAATACTGATCGGTGGTACAATTAGTAAACAGACAACATGGATCAGTGGGTTAAAAAATAAAAAAGTGATGGTTTTTGTATACGAACTGGACTGTGTATGTACATAGTCAAGGTATCAACTTTTCATTTAATAAAGAAATTGTAGCTTTGAGATTACATTTCTTTATCGGACTACTGAAAGTATGACCATGTACATACAATGCCACATACGAAACCTTTTGCCAATAAATAAATAAAGGATTGAAATTGTATGGATACAAATTGGCCATATCAATAAAACCTTGACCAAGATTGATTAAGACCAGCCAATTGACACCCCTAGCTATGGATTGGGATCCTCGATAGTGAAGTCATGTTGTATTTTAATTATAATTTTATGTATTATTATTTTTATAGTAAAAAAATAAAGTTTTAAAATAAAGCTATTTTGGTTTTTCCTTATAATATGTGGTTTGAGAGGGTATTGCGATGGAGCTAGTGAGGTTGGATCCCAAGACCTCAAGTTGATACAAGTATGGTTGGTCTCTTTTCTTAGTCCCACATGGGAAGTGAAAGAGGTTGTAGGGTACCTTATATATAGTTTTGGGAACTATAAGGGATAAGGTAATTTGGAGGGAAGTCTCCCTCCTCCCTTGTGTCCGGGTTGATTCCGGGTTGCTTTTCACACACGAGCCGAGCTGTCTTGTCTTGTCTTGTCTTGTCTTGTTGTGGTGTGGTGTGGGTCAACTCAAGATATATTTTTTAGAATTGGGTTATCTTTTGATTTATGTTGGGTCGAATGCGGTTCATTCCATGCCCAAATCAAACCGGATTCATTTATGAATAGATATGACTATTCAAAGGGACACACTCTTACCAAAGGGATCTGAACGCTTGGATTAGGATCAATCAATCCAAACCGTTAAGATCGTAAGGACACGTCCATTCAATGGAATAGATCCTTTGGGAAAATGTGCGATCTCAACGATCAGATTAGATTCAAATATTTCAAATCGTTAGATCGTAGAAGTACATCTGTTCAATAGGACAGATCCTTTGGTAAGGGGTGTGATCTAAACCATCAGATCATGATCTAATGATCTGAGCCGTTGGAATGAAAGGACACACCTACATCTAAGGATGCTTAGAAAGGGCATGTCCTACTCTATAAATAGGGTAGTAGGAGCCCTCCATTGGATTCAAATTTCTGATGAATCTAATGCTCTCTCTCTCTCTCTCTCTCTCTCTCTCTCTCTTCCTCTCTGATAACCAATACTATATGTTGTCCCCCTGTTGATTTTTTTATTTGATTTATCATATAAATCGATTTTTTCATCATCGACATTTGCATTTGCCTTAGTACCACTCTGAAGTACTCGAAGGGGCATGTTAGACTAGTTCAGATTTATTACGGGAAGCCAAGAAACTGTTTTATCGTGGAGCTAGATTTGCGTCAAAACCCGATTGCACCTTTCGGGGCAAATTCTATCTTGAGGAGAGTATTGCTTGTGATACGATTCAACTTCAAACTCTTTATTTGTTGTAGTGCAGTCTTCATCATCGGAACAAGTTATTTCTCAAAATAAGGTACGACATTAAATTTTACAAAGATCACCTCTGTAGTGAGGATCCTACCCACTCAAAGTGGATCTGCGTGTATCCCGACGCACTTTGAGTGGATCAGGATACGTGGCGTCGATCCACTTTGAGTGAATGAGATACTCACTACACACATGCCTCAGTACAGAGGATCTTTTTCCTCTAGCAATGGCTAATTGAAATGTGAGAAAAGTTCAAATCCTTCTACTTCTCTAAGTGATGAGTTCAGGTACTACAGAATTTAATAGAACTAGAATTCTCTACAATAGAATTTGGCTTCATGGTTAAGCGGAGTCGGATCGGTTGATTCGTATCAGTTTTGGACATGGTCAATCTTGATCGAAATTTCTGATAGATTTTAAGGATCAATTCGATATTGTCTTGGATCGGCTAATCCGATACCCATTATTTTATTTAATTTTTATATTCTATGCCACGTGTAAATCATCCAACGAATAGGATTGACACATGGCAATCCTCCACAACTACCAATAATATGAAAGTACTATTTAATTTTTAATAAATAATCATCGATCCACGTCATGGGATGGGACCTGTTATCGTTGGGTTTTGATAGATCTCCTGATGGGGACACCTGTCACAGTAAGAAGACAAGCAATCGAGTTGGGCAGGTTAGATAACCCAAGAGCCACAAGAGCCACTCCGATGCCTAAGCTAGCTCAAAGGTGATAAGCAGATGAACTTAGAGAATGAGAATTGAGTTCAAAATAGAAAAGGGTTATGATAGCAAATTCAGTATAATAATAGCTTGGAAGTAATAGTTCTGGTTCGATTACCTTTGTAGCGAGGATGTTTATTGAGCATAGAATGACCCTGAAGCATTCACAAGTTATTGCATTGATCTCTGGGAACGTCGTGGTGGAGGAGGAGTTTGCCTGCGCATTCTCTCCCGAATTGAAGGGATAAAGACCGTGAAGGCTTGACTCGCTACAGTTCGAAGTAAATCTAATGGCCAGGTAGCCCGTAACTGCTATAGGATTACTTGGTGGAATACTCATGCACTTCTCCATCTCTTCTAGGAAAACGATACGTGAACATAACTGCCTGGTAATGGATTACTCCATAATTATCCCAACATGGTAACTTTTGCACGTGGGTTGATGCTTGTGACCACCAAATCGTGTCTGATATGGGGTCTCTGAGATGAGGACACATATTTGCCGACATATTGGATCCACGAGGTGCCACGTGTTCATTTTTGATTGGTTGCTGTTTTCTGCATGATCCTAAGAGGACTGATTCTAAAAGGGTGTTTATCGGACCAATACCAACCAATATATATCCATCCGAATCCTTATCGACTCAGATTTGGAATATAACCATGGATATCACCATGTGAATACGTGAAACGATCACTTTGTACTTGGAAAGTATAGAGCTATTGAATAAAATATAGAATTAATAACATTATAAAAAACGAAGCCTTGAAATATACCTGTGACTGTAGTTTAGTGGTAAGAATTCCTCGTTGTGGGCGTGCAGACCTGGGTCGAATCCCAGCAGCAGCACAATACATAGTTTTAATTTTTTCCACCCAAAAAGAGAAAAAAAAACATTCACCTACATTGTTTCCCATTTTTGTTTTTAAAATATAAATGTGTCCTTCGCAAACCCAAAATGAAACTTCCGAAAATGACTTTAATTTCAATATAATAACTTGGGAAATTTTTAGTTACCACTCAAAAAGAATTGATCAATCACCTACCATCCAAGTTAGACAAACGTTTATCAAAAAAATTCAAAAACAACTAACAGAATCGTTAGTTGTTGATGTCAACCGTTAGAAAATACTTGAATGACAATAATACCCTTTTTGTAAGGGAAAAAAAACTCATTTTTTTCACCGGAATTGGTTCGGTCTTTTTTCCTATATTTTAATAAAAAAAGATTTACGGAGAGAGACGATCCATCAGAGAGGCAAACAGAAACAGTTTTCTGCTCCTACCGTTTGGCGTAAAGTCGAAGTTCAAAAAGAAGAAAGAAAAGAAAGAGATCTTGTTAGGACAGCTTCAAGCTATCTCATTTGGAATTTGAGATATAAAATATGTTTATTAAGAAATAATTGTTGCACTTTTTTATCTTTATTGTCCTTATCTTTTTTTTCCAGTTCAAATTCGTGAAATTTAAGTGTTCTGTTTGCGGTTTTTGTTGATGTTCTCCATAACATTTGAGTTTTTCTTTTCTTTTCTTTTCTTTTCTCACTAATTATTAGTGTAGTGT
Organism: Protea cynaroides; assembly: GCA_028583415.1. Lineage (NCBI taxonomy): Eukaryota > Viridiplantae > Streptophyta > Magnoliopsida > Proteales > Proteaceae > Protea > Protea cynaroides. The sequence continues at coordinate 62,026,056 of CM053270.1, forward strand.
CTCCGTATCATTTTGTAAACTGTAATGGTTGCTTGGTAATTTGATTTTGGCCTGCTGGTAGAGTTCTTCATCAAGATCGATGAAGACGATGACAGTAATATATATAGCAAAAACAACAATGCTGTCAAACAAGTTGTGGAACTAAGCGGAAATAAGATATGGAAGGACTGCAGTTACGACTTTCAGAAAGAAGGTGGTTCGATTGGTAGAGATAGGGGCAATGTGGGCCAAAACGGTGGTGGCACGGAGGATCCTCCATTGACATTGATTGGGCAATTCTTGCATAGACAAAAAGCTTCCGATGAGATGGCACTGGATATGGATTTGGTGATGAACGAGCTTCATAATCGAATCTCAATGACTCAATAACAGAACCATCACATTTACTAAATGATTCAAAACTATAATCCGGAATTAGAGTTTCTCTTTTTTTTTTGTCTTTTTTTTTTTTGATAAAATATTACAGAGAAACAGAGAGGAAGAAAAAAAGGGTATAAACATCTACACACAATTTCAACTCTTTTCCGTTAGTCCATTAACTAATGTTTTTCTAACTTGGATGGTAGGTGATTTTTTTAAACAACTTGGGTGGTAGGTGATTTGATCCATTCTTTTTAGATGGTAAATGAAAATTTCTCTAATAACTTTATTAGATAACACAATTTGAGGAAAGGGATTTTTTTTGTTGACATGTGTTAAATAATTTATAATCTTTTTTTCTTTTATCATACCACACTTTTTTTTAAGTGAGGTAAATTTATATCATTTATTTTACAAAAAAAAAAAATCATGTCATTTTACGTGTTTAATCAAAAAACATAATGATAAATCATTTTCAAAAAATTTGTAAAAATTCCATTTTATCTTTATCCATAGAGTCCTGTTAGGAAATATGAACAGAAATATAAACAATGGAAAAATATAAATGTGAATATGTAAGATGGAAAGATGCCTCATATTGCACATGGTATGGCCAACAGCTCAGTACTTTCCAATGGTGGGTTACTTACAATGGTAGGAAGAAAAAATTCTCATAAAATAAGGTCTTTTATTGTTTATTGTAACCCAAAATACAAAGAAAGATATTGAAAAAAATAGAAAAATTCTATCTAAAGGAAAATTTTCATGTAAAATTATATTTTTGTAAGAATATCTTACAATAAAACAATCAAAGTCTTATGAAAATTGCATTTTAAATAAAATGATATCGAACTCATTTTCCTGTCCAACACTCCATCCACGTGAAAATTGGCCGAGCAACACCTTTAAGATGTCTATCACAAAACAAGAACCTGAGACAAGCCTCCTGCTAGGTGATACAGTGAACTACTTGAGCAAAGGGCTGTTTGCATAGGGTGTCCATGGATCGGTTCGGTCTAATTTTAGTTTAGGTTGATTCGAATTTGATCATGTCATTCCTGTACACTCAAGCCTAATTACAGTCCAATAAGAAAATTTTGATTTCAGTCTAGTTCGGGTTTTTGGTTTTTATTGATTTGGTTTAATGGGTTTTTATTGACCTACTACCGGGTATGGCTTCGGTTCGATTTCAATTTTTATATGTATATTTAGTACCAAGTTGGCTTAATGAATTCAAACAGGCAATTATCTGGTTGGGTTTGGTTTCGACTTCAGTTTCTTACATATATAATTAGCAATTTGGGTGCATGGGGTTTGTTTAATTTCTGCTTATCGATTGAACTGGTCTAATTAAAATTTTCATCAAACAAACGCAGCCCAATTTACGGCCCAATAGTTCGATCTTTAGCCAAATCGAATTGGTTCAATTTTGGTTTTCGGTTTAAGTCCAATTTTGATACCTTATTTAGATGCTTTTATTTCTCGGCCTAACAATGGATATTGCAATTTGCACTAGACCGTAATCCTCTCCTGTGGCGCTAGTTCCTCCGGTTGTGGCAATCGAACTGGTATGCGCACTGAATGATTCTAAACGAATGATCATGATGGGAGGAACTGACCAACATAAGAGTGATTCTAGCCATGTGATTACAACCGGAGGAACCGACCAACATGAGAGGATTTTTTGCAATGATTGTATCTTTCTAAATATAGAAAATTTTACAGGGTGGTTTCATTAGTTGGAACTGGATGACCTCATTGGATGCCTATCTGTTATGATGTTCCAAAAAAAATGATTTCTGCTTAATAAAGCAAAAATCTTAAAAGAGGGGTTAAGGGTTTAATATAGTTGGTGATGATGATAATCAGAGAGTTCCTGGGCTTTCAATCTTTTGTTTATGGACTGCAAACCTGTGAAAAAATAATTCAAATTTGATTCTTTTTAAGAACAAACAAGAAAAGGAAAATGGGATCAAATCAATGTCGAAGTTGTCTGGCCTTCCTTCTCAAATTCCTAAATTTCTTTCAGACCTTCGTGGGAGTCTCCATGATAATCTATTCTGTATGGATGCTTAATCAATGGAATAAGCACGCTCCGATTCCTCAACCTTCAGCTCCGTCTCCAGAATCTTCACAGCGTTTTGTGCGCGAATCGGACATGTTTAATGTTAATGGGCACAATCTTCCTTTGAATCTCGCGGTAAATCTGGTTTCTGGCCTTGAAGACGGACTCGTATTCGAAACCCTTCCTTCTCCCTGGTAACTTATATCTCTGAGTTCTTCTCATTTAAATTTCATTTCTTCTTCCCTTGTCATCGAAATCCAGTTGCTGCGTTATTTTACGTAAACATTGGATACAAAATTTGTGGTTTTCATGATCGACACCGCTCTGCTGATATCTCTAGGTGTTTACAGTGTTCATTTCCAGCTTTCCATTCTGGGGCTCAAGGCATTGATTTGTTGCTTCTGTTACTGCAGGTTCATATACTCTTTTCTGGGTATTGGCTTCATATTATGTTCGATTACTTGTATTGGTCATATTGCAGCCGAAGCAGTAAATGGATGTTGCCTGGGTTTTGTATCCTTATAATGTGGCAACCTAGTTTCGTCTTCTTCTATTTTACTAAATTAGTCTTGTGAGCACAATGCATTAAATTCATAGGAGCCTGAATTGGAAAATCAAAATGTGGAATTAAAAGGACTCCCTCAACACCATCTTGAAACAAATTTATCTGATTAGTTGTGATGCTCAATTTGTCCTTTTCCTTTCTGCAATTTAGATTGAATCAGAAAAATATGCTTATTTATTTATTCCTTAACCTCATAATGACATCAGTATACTCGATTGACTACTGTACTCATGATACTAGAAGCAGCTTTGTTGGCTTTTATTACCTTTGATCATCAGTGGGAAAAGGTAAGATTGTCTTCTAATTTATGCTGTGAGAAGTTTGTTCTACTTCTTTGTTGAGTTTTCATCTCTTGTGCATAGGATAGTTTAATTCTTACCTGAATTATGCTTTTCTCTTACCTACAACAGGATTTTCCAAATGATCCTACTGGGGAACTTGCAAATCTTCGAGCATTTATTGAAGAAAACTTTGATCTATGTAAGTGGATTGGCATATCCTTAGTTATAATTCAGGTAAGTCTTTCCTTCTCATACTATTGATGATGTTACTCCTTTGTGCCTTCAAAATTTTAAATCTGTAGATTCTTATACCAACTTCTTAGCTTCCTCTAATCCTCCTCTGGATCCACTTCTTTGCCTTATTTTCCTTTTTAAGGGTGATGGGAGATTGCATTGGGAGTGTTAATTTTGTATTATACCACTGGCTATCTTTTCTTTAACAATGCAATATGGTTTTATATTTGGAGAGGGTTAGTATTGTAAAAGCTTTGCTCCTTGAAAATCTAAGACACTATTTGAAGTTGATGCAAGTATCATGAAGCTTGGTTTGGTTCTAAGTAAACTACATAAAATGAAACTCCTCGGGTAAAATCAGACAAAAAAATTTTGATTTTACTTCAGAAGTTTCCTTTTGCAGGGTTTTTACCTGGAAACAAATATGAACATACTGGCATTGCTGGCTTATCTTGGCATCCTGGGTACTCAGGGACTCCAGTTTTCATGGGACCATTGCTGGGTTCCATAGGCATTTTTCCGATATTTTTGTTGCAGAAGTCAGCACATTTTTAACTGTCAACTTACATATTCTACTCATGATTCCATCATGTTCAGGGTCTGTCCCTACTACTGGCCATGATCTTACGGGCCATCGTCTCCAGTGGCAGTGGAGAGGATGACAGTAGTGATGATGATTACACTGTTGTTAGGAGTAGGACTTGGCAGCCACTGTTAAATCCACATTCAAGCCCGGCCACTGGTTCAACTTTGGCAGATGGCAAAAAATAGTTCACTCTTACGTTTGGAGCACCCGGATGAGAGAAAAGGTATGATCTTTAAGCTTTGATATGTGATTCTTTGTTTTCTCTGATAACATGGCTTTGTTCATATGATAAAATTCTTAGGCACAAAAAGCTTTGCTATTTTTCTTCTCCTAGTTCTGAGCCCAAACTTGGATGGTTTTGAAAGAACAACATTAGATTCTGAGAAAGGAAAAGTCCTTTGTAAGGGAGTAGTTACATTGGAAAGGTGAAACAAGCGACATACATAATAGCCAATAAACCAATAAGAAATTACATATGACTTGCAGATGGCCTACATCACTTATTTCTTTTGATATTATTGCCCGATTTAAAAACAAGGTTCTGTTTTGCCTTCTACAGAGTCCACTATATCATTTATTTCTTCATTTTGTTCATCTTCTTCTTCATTGAACTTGTAGAAATTTTGAAGTCAATCTTCAGAAGGCTAAAATCCCAGCAAGGAAAATTCTTAATTCCCTTCATGTGATGTATTCAATTATGCAATATTGGAAACAGTTTGGAAAATCCATTTATCCATTCCATTCAATCATGCTCTGGAGATTGAATATTAAAAATCATCATGGTGATTAATAAGTTGAGATAGCTTTGTCTCTGGTCTCTTGCTCACCTTATGTCCTACTTGTAGAGAGAGATTATTTCATTTGGACCTGTTTATCGTATATATAGGGAGATATTATTTCATTTGGACCCATTCATAGAATGATTCTTCTCTTCTGTAATTGATTAGTTGTTCTCAATTGTTTAAAAAGAAAAAGAGTGAAAAAAAAGAAAAAAAAAAAAAAAATCTTCATTCCGCTTGCAAGAAAATGTAGGACATTAGCATGATCTTCCTTTACTTATTGATAGGTCCACTACTGCAGTCTTGGCAAGAAAAACCATCCATAAAGAAAATTATTTGACTAGAATAAGTTGATTCCAAATGAAGCTACACTGGAAAGAAGTGTCCTTCATTTTCAGGTTGATGTTCTCCTTGATCTTGACTGTTGCCAGAACAAGTGTGCTATTTACCATCACATAGAGACCCCCATAAAATACTTTACCTTGCATGTCCCCTTTTTCCTCCTTGACTAGATGGTTTTGAACTATTAATTATTAAAGACAATGCCATCCCTTCAACACACACTCTCTACTTCTTTATAAATTTGTTCATTTTCCAACACCAGTCTTTACTCACTGCTTGAGGAGATGAGCCACCTCTAAATTAGATTTTTAGGTTAAATATTTTCCATCATTTCCAGGGAAGAGCATTATTCATTAAATATGATGGCAGATTAGCTATATCATCAATGTGCCAACCTTGCCCATGGATCTACACTCTGAAGCATCACGCCATAGTTGAAATACCACTTTAACATATCTTAAAATATTTCTGGTATTTCAGGACCGCTTGTAAATTCGAGTTGTGAAATGACCCAACACTGTTGGTCACAAAGAATTGCTTTTGTCCTGCCAGTGAAGGGGTGTGTAAGGGGTGAACATGGTAGGAGCTCAATGTACTAAACTGCAGAAACAGCCAGGAGTTTGAGTTAAGAGAGGCCAAATGACCTGTGGAACTCTGTTGGAAGATTTCTGTTGTCTTAGACCATTTCATACATTAGGAGCTCAACGTACTAAACTCTGGAAACAGCCAGGAATTTGAATTGAGAAGAGGCCAAATGACCTGTGGAACTCTGGTGGAAATTTTCTGTAGTCCTAGACCATTTCATGTCCTTTTTTAGATTCTCCACTATGGCCTTACTTGTGAAAACCTCTTCTGTCAGAGGTCAGCTGTAATATTATTTTGTTTAAGAATATTACTGATTGATGGACATTCTTTAACATCAAGGCCATGGAAACATGCCCTTGGTGCTATTTGGTATTCAGCAATTATAGATAGCTCTCTAGCCTCCAGCAATATAATAAATATATTTCCTGCTTGGCCGTTTCCCTCCGAGATTTATGAATATCGATGTCTCTTTAATTTTCTGAGGCATTTGTTTTGTTGTTTTGCTTGCAGTATGGATTGAACTCCGGGGATGTTAACTATAATTTTGTGGGACCAGAATCTTAATGCAAATATAAACACAGGCAATGAAGATCGAAGAGGATGTTCATTTTGTGACAAGAAAAATAGCTCCCAAGCACCTTGTGCCTCATGCTTTTGTCAATATGCTGCTCTGATTATGTTTTAATTCTTTATTCTTAAGTTTCTTCAGAGAGAAGAAACTGTGAATGCAAATAGTTAAGATAGATGTAGATAAGAACGTTAGATTGATATATCATTGCCATATTGCATTGTAAAACATCTCCAATTTCCATGTTTAGAGCTTCTTATGTGAAAGAATGCTAAACATGCATTGATATGTTTACAGGGGCCTTCAACATGGCTGGGGAGAGGTTTGGTTTTGTGACTTTGTGTGGTTTTGTGGTTTTGTGGTTTTGAGGTTTTGGGTGTCCAACAAGAAGAACGATTATGGGTTCGTATTCTGTCCTGTTGTTGGAGGGATTCCAATCGTGATTCAGTGGCTGGAGTTCACCCGGTGAGCATACTAATACATCGCTATACGCTTCAGGTGAATTCTAACCGCTGGAACACAGCTAGAGGGATTGGGCAACAGGAGAGGATCTTTTTCCGAATGATCACACACATGGTTGGGAAAATTGTTCATCCGGTGTGATGTGTTTCCCAGCACTTTCTCTTCTTTTTTATTTTGGGACAGCAGATCTCAGCACGCTGCCTGTGTGAAATGGGATCTCCCATGCCAACCATGGTTTTAGGTATCTGTATCGAATTGGCTGTATTGGCTGATATGTATCGGTACCGATTGTGGACTATACAGGAACAGAGATGCTTGATTTAGGTCAATTTCTTTATAAAAATTTATGTTGACTCAGCGTAATTGGACCAAAACAGATTAATAGGGCTGATAGTATCCAATTTCCAGAGTGATTGATACCCATTTTGATATCGTGAACTTAAACCATGGTGCCAAGTGAATAGGAACACGGTAAAGGGCATCACATGATTCCTATACGGAAGGGTCCACATGTCGAGAAAGAGATAGAATGTTAGGGAGGAGAGAGAATCTATGACACCAACATCGTGACCTAGACCTCCCCCCCCAAAAAAAATAAATAAATAAATAAACAAGCTACTCCATCTAACTAATGGTTTTGAGATCTCTAACGGCCATGTCCGAATTGGGATCCGATTTCAACCTCAATCTCAATCCTGATTCGGATCATCAGGAATTGGTTTAACTTTAGGTAGTTGGCATAGGGGTATCAATTGATTGGTCTCGGTCGGGCCTAACTAGTCCCTTCCAATTTAACACCTTGTACCGTGAACGATATGTTTAACTAAACGGTCTTGATTTGCGAGACATTGATTCGTTTATATTCGGTCCAGTCGGTCTAGGTCCCTAATCGGTATTATGTTAATCAGTTCAATCAGTCTATTAGTGTCCATAATCGGTTATCTTATTCGGTCTTATGTTCAGTTATGCTATTTGATTTTATGCTTAGTTATAATCAGTCTATTTTGTTGTAAATCAAACCCATTGATTTGTCCTTACTCATAAATGAAGAATGTATGTGGATAATGAAAAGAAAAAAAAAAAAAAAAGGAATCAAAATATGCATTTTAAAGAATATTTAGATGTGGCCGTGATAGTCTCTTAGCATCATCTGCTAAAATCATGTCACCTTGGAGGCTAGGATATCAAAAGGCTCATTGCAATCTCATTTAATAGGATTGTATTTGTTGCAAGTCCAATGTTCACAAGTAGGTAGAATAATGGGTGGGAAAAGTAAGTGGAAAAAAATCAAAGAAGAAATTTATGTCTTTAATCGGTTTTTAGTTGGTTTATACCAACTCGGGTTTTAATCAGTCGGTCCGGTCGGGGGATTGTCGAGTTGCACTCCTGCACCGTGAACGACCTAATAAATAATCGATCCAGTCCTAAGACCAACACGTTTATTAAATGGTCCAGCTAAGTGCGATTTTTGACCGGTAGGTCCAGCAAGGGGAACACGGTGCGGTCCCAAAATTGACACCCTTAGGTTGGCACATGGCAATCATGCTATGGGATGGTTGAAATATGTCGCAAATGGAAAGGGAAAAAAAAAAAAAAAAAACGTAAAAAGTTTTCAATCCAATTATGTCCATTTCTTATTGTACTACCAATCAATTGCATTTACTGAATCTCTCCCGCATCAGTTGTCGCTCATCCAGCAGCAATTAACGCTCTCCAACCGCAACAAGAGATGATCTTTTTCTGTTTAGATACATTTTATAAGGTTAAGGCCCACAGAGGAAATTGAGAATTAAAGAGTAATGAAGGAAAGAGTAAGACACAAAGTGAGGACAGGGAACAGGGAAAGTGCTCTCTCTCTCTCTCTCACGTCATCAATGCCCAGATGATGGCAAAAAAATCCTCACCCGCCCACCTGCCAAGGGTGGGATTTCAGCCGGCCCACCTCCCCATGTATTGGTAGGCGGGCCGACTGATCCCCAGCCCTTGGATCAGCGGCAGAAACCTCCTGCCGTGGGAGAGGATTTCTTTCAGATGATGAGAGATCAGTCATGGATTAAGGGATCAGTCATGAATTAAAAATGACCTTCCTAGTTCCTAGTTAGGATATCAGTCATGGATTAAGGGATCGGATCGGATTGGATTGACCCAAATCGGCCTAACCAAGGTTTTATTGTCAATATTGGATTGGTATGGCCGATCCTAATTATTTCTTATTTTTTTAATCAGTATCGATCATGTATCACTCAACCATTGGGTACATATTTGATTCATATCGGCTTTGGCATCAACAGAAATAGTGTCCGATGCTGATTAATGCAACCTTGATCTTAATTGAATCATTTGCTTCATGCTAATCTAATTCAATTATCATAAATTAAGTATATGATGGTACTAAATAAATGTCTTTGTAATCTTATTAACCTAACCCCCGCCCCCTTCCCCCAACAAAAAAAAAATTATTATTTGGCCTATTTTCGATCCATGGATTATAAAACAATGTTCATCTACATCCATGTATGCTTCACACTTATCTGAATAAAAACAATTTAAAAAAAAAAAAAAAAAAAAAAAAAAAAGAGAGAGAAAAGAAAGGAAGTGTTGTTCAATTAAATAAACGAAAATGAGATGAATTTTCATTAGTTGCAATCAGTCTTCAATCGATGACAAAATTTATTAAGCAAAATCGACACTGAACAATCGCCGGCCAACGAAGGGAGGCAAGATCCAAGAATGTTGGGTGGTGGTCTCAATCACCGGAAACAAAAGAACAAATGTCATCAATAACAACTAGAGTGGTGGAGTCTATCGCCTCACCTTCCATGGACGCAACAACATTTCCCAACCAAGATCGGTTTGGTAATCCCTTGTTTTCCATAGATAAAATGAAAAGGTAGTTATCCGTGTAACAATGGATCAATTCATCTATCAGAATCTTTTTTTTTTTAATTATAATCATAAATGATTGATAAATGGCAATTGATCCATTGAATGATTGACACATGTCATGATAAGAATAAAAAATACAAGGGTACAAATAAAAAATCATTGATAAACCTACACTTGTTCATTGGGCCCAATGCCTTATCTGATGATCAACTCAAAAGAGGGGGAAAAAAAAAAAGTTGGAATCGGGAATTAGAGACTCATCCGATCCGATTCTGATTATGAAAAAAACACGTGTGAGAATTAAAATGGTATGGGAAGAAAGCAAAAGAGGAAAATTACTTATACCTACCAAACCAAATAAAAATTCCATCATCATTAATGATTGCTGACTGAGGGGATGATGAGTGGATCTGGGATTCTGGATCAGATTTGGGTGATTGCATCATTGATTGCTTTTTCTTTTGCTTGGGAGGTGGGACCCGGGGGGGGGTGTGGGTGTTGGGTGGGGGGTGGTGGTTTTGTTAGGTATTTAGTACGGAGAGGTTTAAATGTGAATCATTAAATAGCATAGCACATGTCTTATATCTCTTCAATCTTAATCAATCTTAACAAACAACGCAGCCATTCTTTTCTTTTTTTTTTTTTTTGGGTAAAAAATGAATCGAAACTGTAAATCAAAATCGAATTGTTTAAATTAAAATCGTGAAATCGATTACTTAATGGGTCAATTCTATTTTCAAAAATGTGAAATTGCTTAAATAGATTATTTAAAACCACTAAAATCGTTTAAATTTTTTACTTTAATCTCTTAGTACTAAATATCTATATTTATAAAAATACATTTTATTTTAAGCTTTCCACATTGTCTAAAAATGGTATAAAAACAGTAAATCAGTTTATAAATATTTCAGTTTTGATTTTATTTATTACAAATGGAACCAAAATTAAAGCCTACCAAACAACATAATTTAACACCTTTACTAATGAAAACTTAATTTCATATCAGACTTTATTTCAGGCCTATCCATATATTCTCCTTCCAAGAATCTGTATCTTATGTTTAGATTTTGTGTCCCACTCCGGTTCCCTCTAGGGTCCATGTAAGGGACTCTTTCTATAGTACCCTAATATGTGTCACATGTAAGATTTAATGGAGCCTAAATTGTTTGGTGACATAGAGAAAGAGTTTTCTATTGAATTGATAATTAAAAATCCAAAATTCAAATTTGATTCGTATCTACTTAGGGGTATTTGTATATGAGACTTCCAAGTATCTAATCAGATTTTGGATTATTCGGATAATCCAAAATATAATCTACTCGATCTGAATAGATATCTTAATAGAATAAATTTCAGCTACCCCCCAAAATAGTTTCGAAACATCACCTACCATCCACACCTTTCAAAGAACATCAACTATCACCTAAACATTTACCACCGTTAATCAAATAGATCCACTCCGTTAAACGAATTCTGTTAGTTGCTGATGTCACCCAAAATTGATTTTAAATGGACAATAATGTCCTTAGGGAAATGTTAAAAGACGGTTTTACCCTCCTTCACTTGAGAAGGGTAAAACCCCAGATCTAAATAACTAGACACGCAGCGGCGCCTATGCAACCTCAAACTCACCACCCTCTCAGTTGCCGCAGCGGCTGTAGACACGCAGCGCCCCCTCATCCAATAACCAAGTCTACCAACCCTTCCGCCCACCTCCATCCTCTGTTCCCTCCCAATTCCGCTCTCTTGGAACTTACAGCCGTCTCGAGGTCCTCCAGAACTGCTTGGGCCTCAGGTTTCAGTACGCGCCCCACTTATCCCCTCCCTTTTTCAGAAAGGCGCCTCTCCTTCCTCCATCAAAGAAGCCACTGGCATTTCAGGCGTCGAACAGAACCGCATTGTCATCGCCACCAAGGTATGGGACTCCCTGGTTCAATTTAACTTCGACCCTCTAGAGAAGGAGAGGGTGACAGAGAGGTTGAGAAGAGATGGAGAAAAAGAAGTACCTGGTTTGGTTGACTCCTGCTGTTCGCCACTCGGAAAATCGTCTTGCAGAGGGAAAGTTGAAAGTTGACGCTGTTCATCACTGCTCCACTCTCTTGTCGACGCTGCTACACGATGAGTGAGAATATAGAATTTTCGATTCCATTTTTTTTCGATTTCTATTTCTGGACACAAAGGATCGTTGTTGTACCTTTTTAATCTTTGATGGAAGCAGGAAGACCCGATCCTATAAACCTGCAAAGGGATGAATCAGATTAAAAAAAAAAACAGTAGGAGGGTGAGATGGAAGCAAGAAGACCAGATCCTATAAACTTGCAAAGGGCTCAATCAGATTAAAAAAAAAAAAAAAAAAAAAAAAAAAAAAAAAAACGCAGTAGGAACGATTCATTGAAGCTCGCCGGAGTGGGAAGAGATGACTATTGATGAAGAGGAGTAAAAATGTCTAACAGTGATTTCAGTCTCTTCCGTCAGTTACTTGGGTGTAGTTGATGTTTTTTGAAAAGTGTGGATGATAGATGATGTTTCGAAACTATTATGGGGGGTAGATGAAATTTCTATCTTAATAATAATAAAAAAAATTAAATAGCTACTTTGAGATTTCATAAAACTTTGACAGCTCCATAGAATGAGGGAAAAAATGATGTAATTAAAACGTTTGAATCATGGATTGAAAACAAATCATATCCGAAGAAATGTCTAGTTACATAAATCAAAAATATAAATAGATAGTCGAAAATCCAAATTCAACTTGCATCTATAATTTTAAGAGTACTTGGATTTAATCACATCTGGATCCTACCCAATCCGTTTACATAGTAAGTCTTTTCCTCAATCAAATTTAAGCCGAAATGGAAGCCACAAGGTGAAATAATAATGTTTCCAAAGTCTTTTAAAAAAATATTAATATTATGAAACTTTGAATTGTTTCTTTTTGGAAAGAAATGGACCAATCGAATGCCAATAAATAGTGTAATTATTATAAAAATTCTCATTTTAATTTTGATTTGATCGGCCGTAAATCAACTGGAATAGATCAGACATAGAAAAAGGAATTAAAAAAAAGCAGCAAATATTTTCACCAATATATTTTTCATCAACTTTATGTGATTTTACTCATTAAAAGAAGCCGAAAAAGTATATAAATAATATCATGTTGACAGATGATATGTTCATTCCAACCATTGGCTAGAAAATACATAATCTAGATTAGCCATCTATCAAACGTTAAAGTCCAATTCAATAAAATACCCCGTTTTTAATGATATGCATCTCGTATATATTCATACATGTATATCAATATTCTAAACATTATTGTGTACTCTTCCAATTTTCTTAAGCAAACTCAGCTCTCGACAATCTCCGAACCAAAAAATGAGGAGAGGACTGTACCAGCATTTCTCTGCTATAAAGCAACCATGGATGTCCTGGATGACCAACAAAGCTATCATCTGTCCAATAATGTATATACATATTGAAAGACTGAGAATGAGATAGAGAAAAACATTTCCGTTCTCAGCTCAAAATGCAAAACGTACTGAATGGCGAGATCCATCCAGAATGAGCACCATTAGAAAATGCATTCCATGATCCAAGAAGAATGCTTACCAAACACTGTTTTACTTTTTTATCATCTCAAAACACGTTCTTGACCTAGAATGTTCTCCAAGAATGTATATCAAATGCAACATCTGAGGTGACATGGTCTGTACTCAATATCTAGTAATTTAGATGTAATCCAAATTTTATAGAAAAAAACCCCCAAAGTCAGTTGCTCACGTGTCCAGTTTCAATCCAAATGAAGTTTGCCAAATGCCAAATAAAGCATTAAAATATATGGAACTACAAAAGAAAGCATGATCTAAGGAGAGGTTGCTTGGACATATGTGAGAGTGTATGTCAATACATGGAAGGATACATAATTGACTTTCAACAGACAGAAACCACATCATACTTCCAGTAGTTTCAGGCACAATTAAGTGCAGAAACTATGTAAGGTTGCCTGATCTGCGCAGACCAGAAACTTTTTCTCTTCATAATTTATATACTTTGGAGGGAAATCAAATGTCAAACAAATACACACGACATTATGTTAGTTGCATTAAAGAAATAGAAGTTGCTGAGAGCATCATTATGATGACTTAAATAATCATGGTGCACTTGTAAAAATACAGAAGCAAAAAAAAAATAAAAATTAAAGTTTAATCATAACCCACCTGTTAATTCAACAAGAGCCTCATCCAACAGATCCTCCAGCATCTTTCCTTCAATTTCTTTCCCTATGGCATCCACTTCCAGCCTCAAAAGCTCCACCCAGCCCTTCCCTACCACCTCTTTCCTCACCACCCTCTCCACTACCAGGCTGCTGTTGTCCCCATTCTCACCCGAAAAACACCTGCCCTCAAAGGAGAACAACTCCTTGACACGACCCCACACTTCATCTACAGTCATTGACAAACCTACCGATTGTGCATCTTTAGCCAAGTAAGATGCCTTTGCCCAAATGCTCATATCTGATCCATATTTTGCGATATCCACCAAAGCTGCATTTACACAATCAAAAAGAAGCCTATGGTTTGATCTACGTTGCCTACGCTTTGCTTCATGGAACAGTGCCTTCTCATCTTTCGGATTGAAAATTATGTCCATCAATAAAGGATCTAGTGGGCTATCTGGCAAATACCACCCAGCAAAGACTGCCCCTGACTGCTCCTCATGGTCCAGCCCTGCAGCTGAGAGTAATGTGCGGACAAATAAAAGCTGTTCTTCTTCTTCTTCTTCCCTGGCTTTCAGGGAGAACTTAGAGGGGTTCAATGGATTGGGTTCTGTTGATAATATGCATGCATCATCCCATGACAATGTCCGTGCAATTGATTCTATCGGTGGAGATTTGTCAATTAAGTTGGACTTGAGAGAGTGATGGTGCACAGCTTGTCCTGGAGAGAAGGAAGCACAATAAGCTAATGAATCATGTGGGAAGGGATGAACTAATCAACGTCAGGGGGAAGGGTTTGACTTACCACAGTGTTCTGACATTACATGTCCTGAGGACAGTGGAGTGGTACTAACATCATCTTCAAACGGTGCTTCCAAGACTGAAATGGGGCTCGGTTGGTCCTGGATTTCTACTGGCACGCCAGGTTTTGCCACAGACAATAATGGCTGCAAGGTTAAGCAATTTGTCATGAATCAGAAATTGTAGAAAGGTGATAATATAGATTATGGATTAAATGCATGCATTAATCACTTCATCCTGTTGAAAAACAGGAATTGAGAAACTTTCCAATTCTTCAAAGTTTGATGACAGAAATGAATCAAATGGTGATACGAAGCAATATAGCTCAAGATTGAGGAGAGAACTTGGTAATCTATAGATGAACGACTAATAAGAGTTTGAGACCTCCAAAGTGGCATGTTGACATAAATTGGGCAAGCAAAAGAAGGAAAACAGAAGCCACATTGAATCTCAAGATAGGGGACCCATTATGAAACACAAAAAAAAGTAAATCAATGGAAGTATATATAATAGATTATGATACCTCATTTGAGAAAGAGCCTTGTTTTGCTCCAACACAGATTGCTAAAGAGGAACTCTGGCTCGATGGATCCCCTACGAGGCCACCATCAGTAATACAATGGGAAATATTATTACTTGTCTTCTGGGGAGAAAGTAGATTTGCAACTGTTGGAACTTCAGAAGGGGTGCTTGGAGATTCTTCTTGAGAGCCCACCCAAGGACATGAGCTAGGTTTCCCTTTACTTGTTTTCTTACCCCTGAAGAAAAATAAACTTGAAACTTTCCCCTTGAATGATGATTTTCTACTCTTGGACTTTGTTTCCTCTTTAAGGACAATGGATTTACCCATCTCAGGATCTGGAACTTCAACATTTAGTCTGGACCCATAAACCGTAGAAGATACAGGAACAGATCTCGACCTCACTAGATTCCTTGGAGAAACCTCCACACTTTCATCTTTGCCCCTTCTAGTTGACCCACTTTCATCTTCGTCCCTGCTAGTTGACCCACTTAATGTTGGTGCCATCAGATCTTGTTCACCACCACAGGACCTGCTGCTAAAGACGTTTCGACTTCCATCACAATCTTCCTCACCAGACCTTGCAGTCTTCTTTGTATCAGAAAGAGCAAGCATCTCTCCCAATGTACTAGAGCTTCTCCGGACTTGTCTCTGCTCTGGACCACTTCCATTTGATGTCATCAAGGTCCATCTTTCAGAAAGTCGCTTCTTTGCCTCCCTGCAAACTGATGACTCTGGAGAATAGGATGCACGGCTGAAAGAAGATGATGAGTATGGACTACCAAACCTGTTGATATAGTCCCATGAATGTCTTGAAGTTGGTGTCATGACCTCTGAATCACTAAGATTACCCTCCTCTACATACTCATTTTCTGACCTATTCAAAGAGCTGTCATCCCCCACATAACCATTGGAAAACACAGAGGACAGCAAAGTTTCATTCCTGTGGTGACCACTCAAATTTTCATGCATCTGCTGTGTGATCTCCATTGCTACCCCTCTTGAGTCTTGTGCTTCATCATCTTCGGGCTCCCCATAGTAGCCTTTACTACTTTGCAGTCTTGGTGATGAGGTAGGTGAAGAACCAACAGTTCTAACATCATGAGTTTTCCCAGGACTAGGCTTTAAGACCACTATCCTTGTTGGTTGAGCAGAACTATCATCCTTTTGATTAGTAAAAACAGAGCTCCAGTTGGGTCTGTCTTTGTCCCACCCATTTGCTTCAATTAACTGAGTTTGTTTCTTTGTCTGTCCTTCATGCTTCTCTGCTCCAGCATATCTGTTTTCCATGGTCTTTGACGGCTTCAGTACTGTGATCCGGTTTGTCTGAGGAGGTGGAGGAATGGACTGTAGCTCATAGAGATGCTGCGAGAACAAAGAATTTGGTTCTTGCAAAAACTTCAGGAATAAATCTTTGTTGGAACTTAGAACCTCCAATGCATCTTGGAATTCCTTAGACTGGCGAAGTTTTTCATCTGTTGCAAGACGTTTTGCTTCAATGAATTTCTGACGGACAAGAGCCATCCTTTTCTCATCTATATTTTGATTATGCTTTCCCTTCTGTGGCAATTTATCTCTAACAGAATTTGTTCTTGAAGACTGCTGCCGAACTTCATAAACATCTTTGTACTCTCTCTGCTCCTCAAATTGATGAATCTCATGCTGAATTGGCTTGTCTCGAAAGCCCAATTCTTGATGCTGATATCTTGACAGAGTTCCTTGTGGAGTATACGTATTCCGTAGATAACCTCTCGGTGGGCTTTTTTGTGCTGTTGAGTTTAGCTGCTTCACTGGGAGGGCATCAAGTCCCATCAGCTTCGCAACTACACTGGGTGGCTTGTGTTTAGACTCTGTTTCTTTTGACATTTCTTGAGCTATAAGCATCTTCATGGGTGTTCCACTTGATTTCTTGTTTGAAGAAGACATCCTCGACTCATATCCTGTCTGTATCTCCCACAATGTGGAACCAAAATCAGGATACTGGACCATCAACTGTGCTTCATGATTCAAGATATGAGCACCCAAAACAAGTTTTGTGTATAAATAATTGGTGTATAATCATTTTGATTTGTGAACTAAGGTCTCAAAAGCTTACTGATTTGTCCTCGATCTGATCTTTGATGGGTTCCAACACCTTTGCCACATCTGATTGATTCCTATACACTGGCAAACCTGTTCATCAATCCGCTTTATTTCAACAATGGAAGAGGGGACAACAGTTTTTAAGAATAAAGATTTTATGACAAATAAACTGACATAAGGCATGCCAATGATGACTTGTTGATAAATTTTGAAAAAAAAAAGTAGAACACTCAATACATGGCAATCTAAAAGTAAGATGCTACTGCTATTTCCATACTAAAAAAAAAAAAAAAGTTGCAAACCCCCCCCAATCCCTTTTTTTTAGGCACTTTAAAAACTGGAATTCTTTTTCCTTCGTCCATCAAGAAGAAGAAGAAGAAGAATATGCTAAGAAAATCACCGTCTCGATGTGCTTTTTCTGTAAGCAGCCTGTTTCTAGTAACGTTAGCACTCAAATCAAAGAGGTTCACCATTCTTCCCATGCACCCTTCAAAAGGCTTCTTGTCATTGCGAGCTTTTCTGTTTTGAATCTCATTCATCTCAGAACCTGAGAAGAGAGAAATCATATATCAACACCCAGTTCTTACCTCTGAAATCAGCTAAACTAAAAATAATCATTGTCACCAAACCACATTCCTAGAGCTGAAGGGATATAGCAAGAAACAAGATGGTGATGGACGTATTATAACAGAAGAAAGTTCATACTGAAAAACAAACCCTTTACAAGCCCCGAAACAAGAAATCCATACACAGAAGGCCAACGACATGGTTAATAAAAGTAGAAACGTAAAAATAAAATAAAGTTTTTAGCAGTGATCTGCGGTAATGCCCTTGATTTTAGCTTAAAAAGCTCAAATAAAAGGAAAGATAAGATCACATTCCTGGTGCAAGCAATACCAGCCAAAATCAAGCAGAAAACACATCGCGGTCGAACACCCCAGGAACGAAAATTTTAATCACTAAACTCAAAGTATAGACAACCAAAAAGAAATCAGCTCTGGAAGAACTGAAGAACAAAACACGAGGCTTAAAAAAATAACCTTGAAGGGGGAAGAACAAAAAAGAAGATCCTTCTCGCCCAACGGAACAAACCAATCAATCCCTGCTGGAAATCTAGATTGGAGCATGAAATGACCACGTCAACTGACCCAATAAGCAATTCAAGCTCAACTCATCCAGAAAGGGGAGTATGGACTCTGCATAAACATTCAAAATGATCCAAATGCTAAAATCAACACCAGAAACATCAACTCAAAACTGTAAAAGGGGATCGAGACAAGTAACAGATACCATCAAGAGACAATTTTTTTTTTTTTCGTTCAAAGTTTCAATACTTGAAATCTAAGTAGAGAATAAAAAATACCGTATCATCAGCATCACAAACATCAAGATTCAACCCGTAGGGAAGAATCTAAGTCGAAAATCTCCACAAAAAGCTGAACTCATCTAAAAAAAAATAAAAAAACACTGTACCGAACAAATCAACATGACTAAGCAACTACATTCGTCCAAAAGGACCAGAATCCAACTCAAAAGAAAATACGTCAAAAAAGCTGCAGTTCAACCAAAAGAGAGAGAAAAGCAAAATCATGTCAAAGAATGAGAATCCGATTCGCCTACAACAACAAAACAAAAAAAAACAAAAAAATCCACGAACCTCGAAAATCGAGATCAAACAAGAAACTGAAGGCAAAAAAGAGTTAAGAAACGAACTGAAATCACACAAAATAGGAAAGAGACAGAGAGATTGATGGAGATTGCAACCTTGATGGGTAGTAGCTCAATATGACCGCCACAAAGTCGCCGGAAACCCGACATTCAGTTGCATCCGTACAGGAATCTCAGGCTTGAACTTCGCCGTAATCGACGCAGCGAATGCTATGTAAAACACAGTGAAACATCCTTTTCTCTCCAGTCTCCACCGATTTCCTCGATTACGAAAACCCTTTTTATCCGTTGCAAGAAAATAAAATGAAAATTCCGATTGCGTTTACGGAAGAGACGACCAGACAAGAGAGAGATTTATAATGGGAAGAGACTGTTTTAGTGTTTGTTCATTGTGAGTATATTACTACAACTGCGCAATGTGAAACCAGAGAAAGCGATAGAGAGAGAAAGTAAGAGATAGAGAGAGAGAGAGAGTGAAGAGAGAGAGAGAGAGAGAGAGAGAAAGCGATAGAAGTGATAGGGTCTGTTTGGAACAATTTAATTCAATAAACAAAAAAAAAAAAAATTTAAAAATCAATTTTAGGACTGATAAGGTGAGCTCGTGGGGTAAAGGCTGTTTGTTCGGTTCACTTACTTCACTAGAAGTTTCGTCCTTCAGCTTTCCTTCTGTACCCAACGCGGAATCAAATGGGGCCCACTAGTTTTATCATTGTTGTTAAGACAGAATTGCCCTTAACTTTTAATAAAACACCAACTCATCCTGTTCATGTCCTTGTACATAATTAATTACATTGCATAAAAGGACAAGTTGCAAATCTTAGTTGTAAAATTCCTCACAAATTTTTGGTAAGCCATTCAAGTTTGGGATCATCATGCAATTATTGATTCCCTTAATTATGGAATAATTATGATATTTTAAATGGATTATTTTATGTCCCTTGTCCGTCTCACTAAGTATAATCATAAATAACTATAATTATACTGTCAAATCATATCCTCATAAATTAAAATCTTTTTGTATATTTTTTATATATAAATAAAAAAATAATATAATTATATGTATATTATATAGGGAGGATTTTTCATGCTACCAATATAAGGGAATATTTCCCACTACACCAATGACGAAGCGGAGAATCCACATCATCTCTTCCCTGAGATTCAAGAGGAGGGGTGGCGACCCCACTGGATGGTCACCATGTGAAGGTCGGATGAATCCAGCCCCTCCGTTCGAGCCGATATTCTCTTGTTAGCTCGGCTTGTCAGCTTGAACAGAGAGGTCGGATTCATCCGACCTCCATATAACGACCATCCAATGGGGTCGCCGCATCTCCTCCCTGAAGTTCAGGGAGGAGACGATTTGAATCCTCCATATGCGACCAACTAGATCCGAGAAAGATATAATAAAAGAAAAAAAAAAACTTATGCAAGACAGTATATCATTACTTGGCAGTGTGATAATCTTTTTCCTTATCATATGGTACCTAATTCATGGCCTAAGTCCTTTAATTTTCGAGCAAGCTTCGACTAAGGCTCAGACTTATTAGGCCAAACTTGCAACAACCACGACCTTAATCTCCCCCCATTATTTCTTCTCCATGTTATCATATTATTCAGTCATTTTGGATTTCTAGGGCAGTATATATTTTATTTTAAGCATTAGATGTGTATTGTTGAAGAGTCGTATCTTGGTCTGACGGTAAGTTTGTCATATTACAATATGGTGGTCACAGCTCAGACTATATAATACTCCTACCCACCCTTGATTTCTATGATCAGTCAACAAAACAATCTCTCATATTTTTATTTCCCTTTTAATAGATTTTTTTTTTACAGACATGGAGCTATACCATATTTGTTACATATACCATAATTATTACATTCATTACAATTCCCAAAAAAATCCATGAATTAATTCATTTTAAGCTAAGGTTTGATTCATATTGGATTAATTCAACAAATTAATCCAATGAAATAAATAAACATTACACCTCCACCTAAAATAACTGAATTTGAACTCTAAAAACACCTAGCATTGATAATTAGTAAGGATTATATCCTTTTTGGAATCTAATTTAACAATTCATGTCAAATAATTGTTAGGATTTTAAATTACCACAACTCAAATAAAGGGTAAGGGATTTGTTGTCACATTGAAAGATCAATTCTAATTCGATCCAACCAATCCAATCCACTGATTCTAGATTATTTATCCGATTCTTGTCTAATTGGTTTATTCTTTGTTGATTATGATCTAATTAAAATAAGAGTGTCTCAGTACACAAGGCTTCTGTTACTATAAGATCTAGGGAGGAACAGACTATACGTAACTTTACCCTGACACTGCAGAAAAACTATTTTCGTATTTCGAATTTATAACTGTAGAAAGGTTGCAATTTGACAACCTTACTATCGATTCCGATCTAATTCCAATATGATAAATGACAAGATCCCCAACATTTTAGGGGATTATCGAGAATATTAGGCCATTTATAATCATCATCCCCTTCTTAAACTTCCAATCCAAAGGTGAATGAAAACTTTTACAAAAAATTTTACGGAAGGGTGAAATTTTATTTATACGGTCATACGTACATTCAACAGCTAGATGAAGATGCGTAATCTACTCTAATATGTCACACAGAGTTCTTAGAACCCAATTGAAAAAAACAATAAAAAAATACGTACCTATGTTGAAGAACACTCTTGCTGATGTGAATCCTAGTTGTGATGGAGAGTCTTCCATAGCCCTCAGGAGACTCTCTTCGTTCTCTTTGAGTTTGGAAACAAAGAGAGGAATAATACAATTAGAACTGCAAGGACTCTGAACCTAGCAATATTAATTCAAACCCAAGTTCATTCCCACAGTGAACCAAATTGGTTTATCTCTAATCTGTGATGAATCAGACTAAATCGATCAAATAGATAATGTGAACTCCCACTAGTCAACTAGCTTAATAATTAATTAAACAAATACAAAAATGACATCTTACATTCTTATTGGACTAATACTCTTACTGTGTACATACACAATTCGTGTATAAAGACCCTATAGATACACGGTTCGTGTACAAAAACTGTTCCCTTATTTATTTATTTATTTATATTTTTTTTAAAGGATTTAGAAGGTGAGACTTAAAGTAAAAAGACAGTGTGAAGAATATAAGCCATGACACAGACTTATAATCCATTAACAGGCAGTAATTTGGGGGTGGGGTGAGATGAACATTCATTCTTACATATTACTGTTTAATAGTGTATTAAAGTGGGACCACGTCACTATTGCCTTCTCACTCTTAAAAGACTTAAAAAAAAAATACGCTCTGACACCTGAGACTTGGAAATAAGAAATCATGTTTGACTAATAATATCCTTAATTTCATACTTGATTACGTTATGAAGCAATTAAATTAAGATTAACCTCGAAAACTTAGGCTTTTTAATTAAAAAAAAATGTAGAGTAAGAGAGAGAAATAATATGTCCAAGCATGTGTATCTATCTTCACATCTCATGGACAGCCGACATATATATATATAATATATATATCAGCTGGGGACCACCCAAGATTCAAAGTGGATTTCTTAGTTGGCCTATATCACAAATATCAGGAAATTTATGTTACACAACCAACCCTTTTTTTTATATATATATAAAAAAGCGCATTCCATTTTTTATGAAATTTTTTTTCCCACGCTCCTCCTAATCCCATGTGATTATTGTAAATGATTAGGTCATATATATATTTATATATATATGGGGAATTATTGTTACAAATAGGTCACTACAAGATAAATATGGGTTTTAGTCTTTCTAACTGTGTCGCTCAACGAGTCATTAGATCACGACTAGAAGGATTAGGTAACAGAAAGGATCATTTTCACCAAATTTGGGTTGTATCTGATAGATAAAATTGTCATTTCACTTATAATGCATAGGAAGACAAAAAGCTACCAATTGCTTTTGTATGGATATTTAGGTAATTTTGTAAAGAATTTTACAAAGTAATTCTGTAAAAGAAAAAAAAAATAATAGATACTGTATGGTAGGATGAGAATATGTTTCAACGAAAGTTGTCGAGAAATACTTGGTGGCCTTAAAATCATATACAAGCAAGAATCGACTGGGACACAATGGAAGCGGACATAAAATGGTCATTATCAGAATATGATCTTTACCTTAACCTGGTCACCTCAGACTAGGGGTGTCAATCAATCGGTCTCGGTCGGGCTTAACCAGTCCCCATCAATGTAATACCTTACACCGTGATCAACATGTTTAACTAATTAATCTTGATTTGTGATACATTAATTCGTTTATATTTGATCTAGTCAGTCTCAGTCCCTAATCGGTCTTATGTTACTCAGTCTAATGGATCTATTATCATCCATAATCGGTTATGTTATTCGGTCTTATGCTCAGTTATGCTATTCAGTCTTATATATGCTCGGTTATGTTATTCGGTTTAACCCTTAATTTATGTTCAATTGCAATTGGTCATGTTTTATTCTACATTCATATATGGTTTGTCTTTGTCTTGTTGAATTTCGGTTTGCCTTTGTCTTGTTGAACTTCAAGAGGAGAGAGAGATATACATATATAGTAAAAGTTAAAAACCTATATTTAGCGTAGAAACAAATGAAAGGGGAAAAAGTGAGAGGAATAAATTAGAAATGAAAATTATATTGGTTTATATCGGGTCGATTTTTAATCGATCTATGCTGAGTTGGTCTTTAATCGGTCTATGTCGAGTCGGTCTTTAATTGATTGGTTCGATTAGGCAACTATTAGGTTACATCCCTGCACCGCGAACGGCATGTTTAATAATCGATTTGGTCTAAGCCCGACAAGTTTATTAAATGGTGCGGACCAAAAATTGACACCCTTACCTCAGACATTCCCATTGTAGTCTTTAAGCCAAAGCATTTTGTGTACTGACATTCTTGACATAATATTGTATGTGTTGTGGGCTACACCCCCTACCATTAATAAGATGACACGTGGTGCCATCGGATGACCCTCTCTTCGGTTTCGCCGAGGGCGGGGACATAAAAGAAAAGATTAAAAAGTGTACAAGATAATCCAATGATCTACTCCGAGATTAAGGCTTGGCAAGCTGTCAAGAAACAGACAATTAGTCTATACAAGAAAGTCTTATCCGTAAGAATCCTTTCATAAGAAAAATCTTATTTCAATAAGGAAAGTCAATGTCATCCTAAGATCCTAGAATTGACCTCAAAGGATAGACATGGAGAGAATGGATCTCGTGATCCACGTATAGGTAGAGGAATCTAGCTAGCTTCTCGTACGATGGGAGATTTAGGCTTCCTAGACTGATCCCCTACCTTAATTAATAGCCTTTACCCAAACTCATTGAATCACTCGAAACCTATAAACCAAAAACAAGTGAAGAAAGACAGATCAACAACTTCATTCCCTGAATTTTTACTATTATCTTGCTAAAGGACAGTTATCTGTCTCCACTCATCAGAAGGAAGAACCATCATTGTTGTCTGCTCCATATTGTTTGTTCACGGATTAACTTGGGCATCAGAGTAGTGTAAAGGTTATCCAATATTCTAACCCAACCATCATCTCTGTTGTTCTACTTCCTTAAGTGAAGAAATCAATGAACTTGAAACAAATTAATTCGTGCAACAACAATATGAATTACGTTTTTTTACCCTTGTTTGAAGAATACCTTCACTTGTACCAAGGGACAAATGATGTGGGATTACAAAATTTTTTGTTTACCCTTTCTCTTATTCTAAAATAAAATAAAATAAAATAAAATAAAATTTAGATGATGGGTAAAATAAGGTTTTCAAATTAATTTGAAAATAAACTGATTTGTTATTGATTAGAGTATTATTATAAAATCCAAAATAGGGTTTTTAAATTAATTTGAAAATAAAACTGATTTGTTATTGATTCGGGTATTATTGTAAGTAAGATCCCAAATTTACCTTTTTCAAACTCTATCGTCCTTCGATCCTTTCCGATAAGTCTCTCTCCCTCTCCCAATCTCTCTCAATCAAAGCGGAAGGTCGCACTGATCGATAGTTTGAAGCAATTAACTGCAACGATCAGAGTCGAAGAGACGAAGCTTCAGTGGTCAACGGCAGTGGCTTGCAATGGAACTATTGCTGAACCAGCGGTAAACGACGGTGGCTATGATTTAGTAATGTTCTTCTATCAGTTCCTCTGAATTTTTTGCTTGGATTTATACCTGAGCAGCTTAGTAGATATAGAAGTATCATATAAATGGAATACACTGCATAGAGAGATGCGATGACTTCTCCATTTTGGTATTTGGAATTTCTTCCCTTTTTAGGGCATTTTGAGAAAACTGATTTGAGAGATTTGAGAGAACAGTACCGTTTGATGATTCTTCTAAGTTCTATTGAACATAATTTCATCTCGGTTGTATGGGTTTTAATTCCATTTTCTTCTCCAATCCAGCCTTCTAACAGGCTTGAAGTAACGAAGAAGCAGACATTGCTGAGAGGGACGATGGATAGCAAAACGGGGGGAGATGAGGGAGAGGAGAGAGAGGGGATGACGAATCAAAGAATAACTGCAATCTCTATCTGGACTCTGAAGTCCTAGGGGTGTCAACGGGTCGGTTTTTGTCCAGGCTGAATCGGTGTGAGATTTTATAGGACTTGATGTTTCACATGTCCATTAAGAGGGAGGTTCGGGTTGGGTGGGCTGTACTGTGTTCGTTAATTAATGGGCTAGTCCGTTTTTGGGTTATTGTTGGGTTGTTATCGGGTTTAACTGATCGGCTTGTTATCGGGCTGGTTCTGTTGAATGCCCGGTAGGAAACCCGGCCATTTAGAAAGGTAAAAACCTAAAGTAGTGAAGCTAGATTGCTAGAGTTTAATATTTGGTCTAAATAGGTGTGGTTCAAGCTCGTCAGTCCACTTTTCTAGTCCAGTTTTGGACTAACTTGGACCAGACCAGGACCGATAGAACTAGAATATGAGATACCTCAACACAAAACATGTTCAATAACAATTCAGTCTAGGTTGATTTCGAATTAATTTGAACTAGTTCGGTCTTAAAATTGACACCCTTCTCTGATCCATCTATTGTCTTCTGTTCTTTGCAAGTTTGATCGCCCTTTCAGCTTGAGAGTGAGAAAGAAAGAAAGTTAGGAATGTACGATGAAGTCCAATTCATTGTAAATTTACCAATTTGTCCCAAAAAATATGATTCTCATGTGAAATTATTCTCATGTTTTCACATGTAAAATTATCATATTTACCCCTCTTGAATGGAAAAATGTGTTATACTGTGAGGTTAAAAGGTAAGATACCAAATTCTTTTAACCCCATGAAAGGTGTAAATTGGGATGGTTTTGTGTAATTGGTTTTGATCCTTTAGGGTCATCTTTAGAATCGGCCCAATAAGTTAATCGGTTCCAAATCTAATATCAATTCCCGATTATTAATGGGTGAGCCAGATCCGGTTCTTAAACGGTTCCAAACATTCTTACAAAAATTTAAAAATCCTTACCAAAAGGTCTATTACTTATTATATACATAGTCAAATATTCATTTTGAGAATTCAAATAAAAAAGATACTTTTTTTCCCTGTTCTTCTCATGTTTTCATTAAACACCATTGTGCATCATGCTAGGCTGCACTATCAATGAAAGAAAAACATGATACAGACAGAGAGAAAAATTCAGCAAATAATTAAAAGGGTTCCCACCCTCAAATACCTCCTTCTAGGGTAAGATCTGTTAAGCTTTGAACTTCCTTTGGATGTTGTCTACTTGTTTTTTTCCGCCTTGCTATTCCTATGAGGTAAAGAGTTCGAGTCAAAAGAACACGGGTTTGCAGGATTTTTTTAGTTGTGAGGTAAAGTTTCGATTCGGGGGAGGGGTTCGTGGGAAGCATAGAAAGAAGAGTTTGGAGAAAAAACCTAATGGAAGTTAGAGGTTACATGTAACAATATATGTAAACCCTAAATCTAATCCGTTCCCAAATGGGTTTAAGCATTTTGATTCCTTAATGGTTATTCGGTAATTGGCCCATTTGGATAACCATCCCCAAATCTACCCGTTCCCTATGGCGAATCAGTTACAAAATCGATCCCAAACCCGATAAGTTAATGGGTGGGCTGGTTCCAATTTCTGATGATTCGCTTCTGATCCGATTTTCAGTTCTTATCTCAGATTTACAACCCTACAACATACGAATTTTCCCACTTTCTCCCACACAAGCAGCATGAGAAATCCTCTCTTTTTTTTTTTTTTTTTTTTTTTTTTTAATAAAAATTTTCTCATTTAATATAGATAGAAATTAATGTTGTTTCATAGGGATACAATTTCTTGAAAGCTACAATTTATACTTAAAATATTAGAAAAAATTAAATTAAAAGGTTGGAGAGAGAATCAAGGAAAATGGACTAGAGAACAAAAGTCCTGGGGTCCAATTATTTGGACATGTGTTATTTACAATGAATAAAAAAATTAGTATATTATAATCTTCATTTGGACTTCCTCATTGTTTGTCCTATTATTTCTTTGTAAGCTTGTAAGATGTACTAAATTATTATTTATTTATTTTAATTTTGCTTATTATTTCTTTGTAAGCTTGTAAGCTATTATGTACTAAATTATTATTTATTTATTTTGATTTTGCTTGTGGATTTTCTCTAGCATAGGTAAACTGAAAGGACTTCGACATGAGAGATAAAAATAGTAGAGATTTCAAGTTAAGTCCAACCATGTGTCTTTCCACTTTCGATTTCAACCTAACCATGACTTCAACCCGTAACCAAATTTGAAAAAAAATATAACTTTCATAAGTAGGCATCATCTAGGGGTGACCCTTTACTGTAATCTGGTAATGCATTTCCTTAAGGTTGAAGCCACACTAATAAGGCAGGAAGGGTTAAGCAAGCATGTGAAAGCTTGCAAGATTAGTTAATACAATCATATAAATCTTAAAATCTGATAAAAATCAGATCAGGTGGTCAAATAAAGACAAGGGGCAGATGACAGAATTGCATACATACATCAGCTAAACCAGCAAATGGTCCCATAGAGGAAATATAATAAAGGTTGATATTAAATCAAAGAGTGTGACTCCCAAGTAATCTTTTCTAGGTCAAAGATCAAATCTGTTCTCACCAATCCATAGGAATTTTCTATTGTTTTAGATGTGTTTATGTGTGCTCTTTTCCTTTTAACAGACTTGGAATCCTTCTTCCTTTTAATTACTTATGTTTATTTTTGGATTTGATTGTCATCTGATAGTTTGCATCTTCATCCTCCTATCTCTCATTTCCTTTCTATTAAAGCAATTACAGATCTGATTCAATTGTCATTGAGTCTATGCTTTGGGTTTTATTTTTTAATAATTAATTGCAATACTTTATTCTCTTCTCTACTTTCTTAAATCCATACATCTATTATATATTTGATTTTATGGCTATTAAGGTACTGTGAACATTAGTTACTGTTCATGATTAATTATCAAATTTGGTTGTTATGATAGAGAACAGTCGATTGTTACCGCAACTACACTTAAGAATTAGTTGTAACAACTGTAGCAATTCCGTAACACCTCAAATGAGATAAGATCATATTTAATCTCTTGTAAATATCTACCTTTGTAATAGTTGTAACAATTCCTCGTAAACCTCCACCGTATCTTTGTCATCTTTAGCTGTAACAATTCCATAATAACCCACATTAGATAAGATCATATCTTATCCTACCCATTGTATCCTAACAATTTTTAATTGTAACAGCTGTAAGAATCTCATATCAATCCAATGGGATATTCTTTAATCCCATATACTTCTCTATAAATACGATACATATCAATGTAATGAATCTAAGAAATTTAGAACAATAGTGTTCCTTTAATTGTTTGTCTTGTCTTACATTTAGTATTATTCTGGTTTTATTTCTTATTTTCTCTTGTTATCAGAGCTATAGCTCCAAAGCAAAATCGATCAATTTAAATAGCTTGTACTGCTCTCATGGCTCTCTCTCCAACCTCCACCGAAGGTATCTCCACAAACTTTTCCATCTCGACCTTAGGTGCCTCCTCTCCTCTGGTTATCTCTAATATTGCTAGTCTGATTCCAATCAAACTCAGCTCTACGAACTATTTACCCTGGAAATCCTTATTCAACCCCATTCTTTGTGCGCGCAAACTAATGCAGCTCATTGATAGCACCATTCCCTCACCTATTACATCTGACTCAATCTGGTATGAAAAAGATCAAATGTTGTCGTCTTGGATTAATGCTACTTTAAGCTAATTCGCATTACTTTACACAGTCGGTGTCACCTCAACCAAGCAAGCATGGGACTTGCTAAAAGACCGTTATGCATTTACAACCCCTGCTCACATCATGTCACTCAAACTACAGCTGAGTCGTATCAAAAAAAGGCACTCAGTCGATGACTGAATTTCTCCAACGTTTCAAGAGTATCTCTGATCAACTCGTAGCCTATAACTCCATTGTGAGTGATGATGATATTATTATTTTTGTTCTGGATGGCCTTCCATCCATCTATCGCCAATTCTACTCATCCATTCGTATTCGTGCACGTACCTCTATCCTTACTCTTGAGGAACTTCACAACCTTCTGATTTGTGAAGAAATAGCACTCCAAGAAGAATCTTCAACAGATCACTCAACTGCACTGCCTATTGTCCGACCTCCACCACTAGCCAAGCCCCATTTTCACCACGAGGTCGATCCAACACAACATGTCGTGACAGATCCTATTACCGCCGACCTCCACCTGTGGACTCTTTACATGGGCTTCTATCCTCGCCTAGTTTTAGTCCTCCCAATACTCGTCTTGTTTGTCAGATCTGTTAGCGACCTGGTAGTTAAGCACTTGACTACTATCACCATATGAACCATGCATACTAAGGTCGTCATCCTCCAGAGAAATTAGCTGCTATGATTACCACTCCAGTACCTACTACGAACACATGGTACTCTAATACAAATGCCTTTCACCATCTCACACCGAGCCTTGAGAATCTGTATATGTCCACTCCATATGACGGAACTGACACTGGTTCAATTTGGGAAGGGTCAATGTTTGCCTATTAGTAACATTGGCTCTACCATCCACAACCCCTTTCATTTACATAAAATTCTTCATTGTCCTACTGCTTTTACTAACCTTATTTCAGTTCATAAATTTTCAAGTGACAATGATTGCAAATTCACTTTTAATAAATAGGGTTTTTGTGGGAAGGACAGGACTAGCGGGAAGGTCCTCTATCAAGGCCCCGTTGACAATAGCCTATACCCTATTCAGCTTCCAGTCCACCATCGGTCCATACCACCTCATACATATCTCAATTCCACCCTCACATTGGCACAATAGCATGCTCGTCTTGGTCACCCATCATCAGTTATCTAATGCTCCATTCTCAATACTCTCTATTTTCAAGGCTCCAATGCACATACGGTTTGTTCATCCTGCTAGTTCGGCAAAAGTCACCGTCTTCCCTTCCCTTTGTCTACATCAGTCTCCCAATACTGTTCCTTTTATTGTTTGTCTTGTCTTACATTTAGTATTATTCTGGTCTTATCTCTTATTTTCTCATGATAGAGGACAACCCATTGTTACCACAACTACACCTAAGAGTTAGCCGTAGCAATTCCATAACACCTCACATGAGATAAGATATGATCTTATCTCTTGTAAATATCTACCCTTGTAACATCTGTAATAGTCCCTTGTAAACCTCCATTGTATCCTTGCCATCTTTGGCTGTAACAATTTCATAACAACCCACATGAGATAAGATCATATCTTATCCTATCCATTGTATCCTAACAATCCTTAATTGTAACAGCTGTAAGAATCTCATATCAATCCAATGAGATATTCCTTAATCCCATATACTTCTCTATAAATACGATATACATATCAATGTAATGAATCATCCAAGAAATTCATAATAACAGTGTTCCTTCCATTGTTTGTCTTGTCTTACATTTAGTATTATTCTAGTTTTATCTCTTATTTTCTCTTGTTATCAGAGCTATAGCTCCAAAGCAAAATCAATCCATTTGAATCCATTGTACTGCTCTCATGGCTCTCTCTCCAACCCTGTTGAAGGTATCTCGACGAACTCTTCCATCTCGATCTTAGGTGTCTCTTCTCCTCTTGTTATTTCTAATATTGTGAGTCTGATTCCAATCAAATTCAGTGTAAGACCCGTATCGAATTAATCGGTCTTATCACCTTGTACCAGGTCTACCTATCATGGTCGAGCCAAGTGGACCAAGTGCGTGAAGAAACCACAAGATCAGGTATGAAATTTATCTCAAAAACAATAAAAAAATGAATGTGTGGTCGCATGCCTAAGCAGGTATGACTGACCCCACCTCAAAAAGAGTCAAACCCATGAATTTTTGGTCGTGGGGTCGCATGTTTTAAAAAGGTAGGGTTTTGGATTTTGCGACCCTAGATTTGACCCCACGGAACCAGTCAGAAAACGAAAAGGTATGGTCATGGATTTCGCGACCCTACATTCGACCCTACGAAAATAGCAAAATCAAAAATTAGGAAACCTTTCTAATCCAAAGGGGGTCTTTCCTAAACTCATTGGGGCTTATTATGGAAGATTTTTCTCTATAAATAGGACGTCCCTTAGCCTCTTTCACTCCTTTAGAACCCTAATTGAAAGTGAGAGAGAGAGAAGAGAAGGAAGCTAAGGAGAATTGGAGAAGAAGATTAAAGAAGAGGAAGTTCAGAGAAACCTCTGAATCTTAGCAAACCTAAGGCATGAATACATTCTCCATGATTGATTAAGATCCTAGAATAGTTCATAGGATTTAAGAGAAACCAAATCATCCATCCATGGACAAATTCCAAGAGAATCCATGGAGAAAATCATCGTGGACAATGTATAGTGTGTCAAAATTATAATTTTGAGCCATAGAACAATCATAGGAAAGACTATGAAGATAAGCCAAAGGATTCAAACATGAAGGAATGGACTTAAGAGTGAAAGGTTGACCCTGACACGTGTGTCACACGTAGGGTCGCATAATATTTGACCCTACAAGACCCACATGTTCGACCACATGCCCTCGGAAAGTTCCAGGGAGGGTGTGGTCGCAATATGTCCGACCCTACATGCGACCCTACACCCTGGGGTCGCAGGATCTGAGACCCCAGGTGCTACCCTACCCTGCGACCCTACACCCTAGGGTCACAGAATTTGAGACCCTAGGTGCGACTCTATCTGCGACCCTACCCCTAGGGTCACAGAAACTGAGACCTAGGTGCTACCCCATCTGTGACCCCTCAGGTTCTGTTAGTCTAAACTTATGGGAATTAATTCTAATTAAAATCTATCAACTTGATTAGGTTTTTAAGTGATTTAAAAGTGATTCATAAACCTCGAACGAGGATCTACTAACAATCAAAGATGAGGGACAAGACCTAAACTAAATGACTAATAATAAACTGTTTTTGCTTATTGAGTCCGATGTCATGAATGTTTCTATGCTTGTATGCGTGTATTGTGCATTTCACATGTCATCCAATATTCCTGCTATTAATGTTCATGCATATTTAATGTTGTTTATTTATAACATGATGATGGTGATGCTAGGAATAGACATGTGAATGTTTGTGTGTGGTTAGTGTACTTGATGCGAGTGGGGCATCAGGGGGAGGACGTGACACTGTGGTTCATCTTGGTCACCAGACTCTAGCTCTTTCTCTACTCAAGTCTTGTCTACTAACATCGTCGTATCGCCATTACCTTAGCAGAACTAAACGACCGTTATGCATTTACAACCCCTGCTCACATCATGTCACTCAAACTATAGCTGAGCCGTATAAAAAAAGGCACTCAGTCGATGACTGAATTTTTCCAACGTTTCAAGAGTATCTCTGATCAACTCGTAGCCTATAACTCCATTGTGAGTGATGATGATATTATTATTTTTGTTCTGGATGGCCTTCCATCCATCTATCGCCAATTCTTCTCATCCATTCATATTCGTGCATGTACCTCTATCCTCACTCTTGAGGAACTTCACAACCTTTTGATTTGTGAAGAAATAGCATTCCAAGAAGAAACTTCAACAGATCACTCAACTGCACTGCTTGTTGTCCGACCTCCACCACTAGCCAAGCCCCATTTTCACAACGAGGTCGATCCAACACAACATGTCGTGACAGATCTTATTCTCGCTGACCTCCACCTGTTGGCTCTTTACATGGGCTTCTGCCCTCACCTAGTTTTAGTCCTCCCAATACTCGTCTTGTTTGTCAAATCTGTTAGCGACCTAGTCGTTAAGTACTTGACTACTATCACCATATGAACCATGCATACTAAGGTCGTCATCCTCCAGAGAAATTAGCTGCTATGATTACATACTCCAGTACCTACTACGAACACATGGTACTCTAATACAAGTGCCTTTCACCATCTCACACCAAACCTTGAGAATCTGTATATCTCCACTCCATATGACGAATTTGACACTGTTCAATTTGGGAAGGGTCAAGGTTTGCCTATTAGTAACGTTGGCTCTACCATTCACAACCCCTTTCATTTACATAAAATTCTTCATTGTCCTACTGCTTTTACTAACCTTATTTCAGTTCATAAATTTTCAAGTGACAATGATTGCAAATTCACTTTTAATAAACATGGTTTTTGTGTGAAGGACAAGACTAGCGGGAAGATCCTCTATCAAGGCCCCATTGACAATGGCCTATACCCTATTCAACTTCCAGTCCACCATCGGTCCATACCACCTCATGCATATCTCAGTTCCTCCCTCACATTGGCACAATAGCATGCTCGTCTTGGTCACCCATCATCAGTTATCCAATGCTCCATTCTTAATACTCTCTATTTTCAAGGCTCCAATGCATATACAGTTTGTTCATCCTGCTAGTTTGGAAAAAGCCGCCGTCTTCCCTTCCCTTTGTCTACATCAATCTCCCAATACTGTTCCTTCTATTGTTTGTCTTGTCTTACATTTAGTATTATTCTGGTCTTATCTCTTATTTTCTAATGATAGAGGACAACCCATTGTTACCACAACTACACCTAAGAGTTAGCCGTAGCAATTCCATAACACCTCACATGAGATAAGATATGATCTTATCTCTTGTAAATATCTACCCTTGTAACATCTGTAATAGTCCCTTGTAAACGTCCACTGTATCCTAGCCATCTTTGGCTGTAACAATTTCATAACAACCCACATGAGATAAGATCATATCTTATCCTATCCATTGTATCCTAACAATCCTTAATTGTAACAGCTGTAAGAATCTCATATCAATCCAATGAGATATTCCTTAATCCCATATACTTCTCTATAAATACGATACATATCAATGTAATGAATCATCCAAGAAATTCATAATAACAGTGTTCCTTCCATTGTTTGTCTTGTCTTACATTTAGTATTATTCTAGTTTTATCTCTTATTTTCTCTTGTTATCAGAGCTATAGCTCCAAAGCAAAATCGATCCATTTGAATCCCTTGTACTGCTCTCATGGCTCTCTCTCCAACCCTGCTGAAGGTATCTCGACGAACTCTTCCATCTCGATCTTAGGTGTCTCTTCTCCTCTTGTTATTTCTAATATTGTGAGTCTGATTCCAATCAAACTCAGCTCTACGAACTATTTACTATGGAGGTCCCTGTTCAGCCCTATTCTTTGTGGGCACAAACTAATGCAGCTCATTGACGGCACCATTCCTTCACTTATCACATGTGACTCAATCAGGTATGAAAAAGATCAAATGTTGTTGTTATAGATTAACACTACTTGAGGTGAATCCGTATTGCCTTACATAGTCAACGTTACCTCAGCCAAACAAGCATGGGACTTGCTAAAAGACCGTTATGCATTTACAACCCCTGCTTACATCATGTCACTTAAACGACAGTTGAGCCATATCAAAAAAAGCACTCAGTCGATGACTGAATATCTCCAATGTTTCAAGAGTATCTCTGATCAACTCATAGTCTGTAACTCCAATGTGAATGATGCTGATATTATTATTTTTGAACTAGATGGTCTTCCATCTACCTATTGCTAGTTTTGCTCATCCATCCGTATTCGTGTGCGTACCTCTACCCTCACTCTTGAGGAACTTCACAACCTTCTAAATTGTGAAGAAAAAATAATCAAAGAAGAATCTTCAACAGATCACTCAACTGCACTGGCTGCTAGGTGGATGAAAGGCCATCTAGAGGTACGTGCATGAATACGAATGGATGAGCAGAACTGGCGATAGGTGGATGAAAAGCCATCTAGAACAAAAATAATAATATCATCATCACTCACAGTGGAGTTACAAGGTGCAAGTTGATCAGATATACTCTTGAAACGTTGGAGAAATTCAATCATTGACAGAGTGCCTTTTTTTATATGGCTCAACTGTCGTTTGAGTGACATGATATGAGTAGGGGTTGTAGATGCATAGTGGTCTTTTAGCAAGACACATGCTTGCTTGGTTGAGGTGACGCCAGCTATGTAATGCAATGCGGATTCATTTAAAATGGAATTAATCCAAGACAACAAAATTTGATCTTTTTCATACTAGATTGAGTCAGATGTGATAGGTGAGGGAATGATGCCATCAATGAGCTACATCAGTTTGTGCCCACAAAGAATGGAGTCGAACAGGGACTTCCATAGTAAATAGTTTGTAGAGCTGAGTTTGATTGTAATCAAATTCGCAACATTAGAGATAACTAAAGGAGAGGAGGCACTTAAGGTCAAGATGGAAGAGTCTATGGAGATTTATCCAGTGGAGGTTGGAGAGAGAGCCATAAAAGTAGTACAAGGGATTCAAATGGATCGATTCTGCTTTGGAGCTATAGCTTTGATATTAGGAGAAAATAAGAGATAAAATCAGAATGATACTAAATGTAAGACAAGACAAACAATGGAAGGAACACTGTTGTTCTGAATTTCTTGGATAATTCATTACATTGATATGTATCGTATTTATAGAGAAATATGAAGTATATGGGATTAAGGAATATCCCATTAGATTGATATGGGATTCTTACAGATGTTACAATTAAGGATTGTTT
This sequence comes from Protea cynaroides, assembly GCA_028583415.1. NCBI lineage: Eukaryota > Viridiplantae > Streptophyta > Magnoliopsida > Proteales > Proteaceae > Protea > Protea cynaroides. The sequence continues at coordinate 62,062,137 of CM053270.1, forward strand.
GGATACAACGGATAGGATAAGATATGATCTTATCTCATGTGGGTTGTTATGGAATTGTTACAGCTAAAGATGGCTAGGATACGGTGGAGGTTTACTAGGGATTGTTACAGCCGTTACAAGGGCAGATATTTACAAGAGATAAGTTCATGATAAGATATGATCTTATGTCATGTGAGGTGTTATGGAATTGCTTCAGTTGTTACAGCTAACTCTTAAGTGTAGTTGCAGTAACAATGGGCTGTTCACTATCAAGTTTCAATTTTGCCAAGGCTAATAATTAGCTTCCTTCCACTTAATTACCCTATCTGATCTCTTGTGCTGTCAATACCTATTCTGGCCCATTGTTGTGTTGTTCTGTCCTAAACTGATACATCAATCTTGAATGCCTACGGCTATTACAGATTATAGTCAATCTAATCCTGATCCTATTAATTAGGTAGGATCGATTTCACATTCTCCTATTAAATCTGAATCTGTTATTTTTTGTTCGGACTACTGTCAATCTTGGCTGTTTAGAGTCCTAAGGTCTGCTTGATATATCAATATCCTATCATTGGATGATGTTCATATTTTAATATCATATTATTCAATCCTATTGTGACACCTTGTCATTGGCTGATCTGTCTTTGCTATATCACTTTGTTGACTTTTCAGTTAATGTCAAAAATTCACTTGCATCATTATCTTGTTCTTAATCACATTATGACTTCACCATATTTCTTAATTCGACCATTGGATGATTTTGAAATTTGGAAATGTTGTTCTTATTGATATTCAACTTTTATATCTTCCAGTTTGACATCTCCAGCCATAATTTGTCCACGTGAGGTGGAGAAGGTATATATATCTGCACGAGTTCGTGTCTTCTCATTGACGAGAGGCTAGCCTACTACTACCTTACTTGTGATGAAACCTACTTGTGATGAAACCTACTATACATTTTGCTCATGTCAGAGCCTACTACAATTGCATGTGATGTAACCTCTACTACTTGCACGTGATGCAAATTTCTACTACTTGATTCGCAGTGACCCATATTGTACTACTACTACTTGGTTCGCAATGACCTACTACTACTACTGCTATTGCTATTACTGTTACTGCTGCCTTTCAATGGGAAGAACCTATGCTGCTTGATGTTTATGAGTTGGTGTTACTACCTAAAGGTTGGTGTTGCGGTTCATATTTATTCCAACATGAAACATGTTCCAGCTTGAGGGGGAGTGTTGAAGATTGTATAGTTTTAATTCTACTGTCTAGGACTCTAGATGTCACCTAACTTAGTGCTGATCATTTTCCAGTTAAAGTCCTAGTTTAATTCTAATTCTTATGAAATCTACTTAAACTCTAACACTTATAAGTCTTTTTATTATAAATAAGATAGGGGTGAGGAGGAGAGGATTAATATGATCCTCTCTCCCCTCTCTACATTCACTCCATTTATCCTTCTCTCTTTCTTTCTATTTTATTACAATTATAAAAATTTTCTTTTTAGGCTTGAAAATTTTCACTTCCCTTCCTTTAATTCCCCTTGCGACCATACGGAACCTAAATGGAAACCTTGGTGGTGAAAGAGTAGACAACAATGTAATAAAAATAAATGTCTGCAGCCCATGCAACTCTGAGTGGTTGTAAGAGGAATTAAAAGGAAGGGAATTGAAAATTTTAATCTAAAAAAAGAAACTTTTGTAATAGTTACATCACATGCTATCACAAGACTATGTGACTAGCTCCAAATCATTCCATATTTGGTTATTTACTTACACTTTACTTTGCATCCAATTCCCTTGCATTTGAAAATAAAAATTACATCTTAAAAGCATCATTACTAAACATAGTAAGAAATTAAAAAGTTTATACAATCATATTAGATAATGGCTATAAAAGTTCCTTTTTTAAGTTTACAAAAATTTCACTTCTCTACCCTTTAATTTCCCTTTCAACGAAACTGAGCCTCCATGAAAAGTATATAAAGCAAACCTGGGAAGCATAGGGTGTACTTGTATTTACAAACAAAGTATACTTCTACATCACATCCATCCAATGCTAGATTTATCAAATAGGAGTGGGAAGAGTCTCTCCTTGTCCAGAGACATCCTGAAATTTAAGGATGATAAATCGTGTATGTTAAATATTTCCTCAGAAAGTAACTTTTGGATTTCAGTTTCACTAGAGTCATCCATGGTCCACTTGCTTTGTTCCTCATTAAGAAGGGGAGAGGATCCATTTTGAGTCTGCTTTGCATCCAATTTGTACTTGGGACAGATTGATGACTGATGTTCTCCAAGAGAATCATTCATTAACAAGTTTTTCCATCTGAAATCAGGATCCAGTCCAGAAGGTAGTACAAGAGTATCAACATTTGGACAAAGCTTCTTGCTAAAAACTTGGCTCATAAAGCTGTGACGACTATGTGGATGATTGAAGATACCAGTGCCACTATACCTTCCAGGCAACCTGCAACCTTGAGAGAGGTAGCTTTGATAACAAGACAAATTTAATGGAAGATGCTTCATCACTGCAACTGAATAATCATTTTCTTCAAGGGATCTTTCAATAGTCTGGTAATGATATCTTTCTGACCAGAAGTCCAATAAAGATGTCATGCATGCAGAATGATGGATGGCCGGGAGAGGTGAAGAGTCCAATCCAATGGCATCAGATTTTCTTAGGCTCTGCTTATGCTTGTCTCTTAATATAATTGCCCTTGTGGGACTCACCTTTAACACTGAATTGCATGGATCAGTATCATTCTGATCTAGAAATTTAGTAAGGTTCCCAATTCCTAGTGCAAAGTCATTTGGATGAAATTCATCCTCTCCAGGACAACTCAAGTTGTTACTTGGGCCAAATGATGGGTTTGGGGAGTGCCAAAGAGAAGAAAAACTCTTCTGGGAAGCAGATTCCAATTTGGATGGTATTGGCACTTGATCCTGTGGAAGAGATCCATTTCTTTTGAGGAAATCTCCATCCATATCAATAAACCAGCATGGTTTCATCTTAGTGCGCATAACTGTAGCATTTTCATCATCTGAAGCACAATAAGGTTGCAACTTCCTGTATTGGAGATCAAATATATCAACGTTCTCAGTTGAAAACAAGTCAGAGTCCACCATATCCCATTGTGCATCAAATATATCAGTGTTCCTAGTGGAGAGAGAATCAGAGTCCAAAATATTTGACTGTGAGCAAGTAACCACTCTGGACTTGTTAGACCGACATACTGATGAGTCCTCAACCAAATGTTGCCTAGCTGTAGGTTCAATAAAGTATGGACATGGAGTTCGGGTGCAAAGAAGCTCCTTGAAGTGCATATCTGAGTCAGGAGAAGCAAGTAACTGAGATCTGGTACTCAATTCCTTATACCTTGAACTTGGAGGCATGCAAATCTGAAACAAAAATGTTCAGTTCCAATTTAGCTGCTTAGTATAGATGCTGAAGGGAGAAACACCGCAAGTCTCTATATCCATCTATAGAACTGAAATAGTGTACTTCTCTTGCATTGCCCTGAGGGACCAGCCGCTGAAGGAGCACTGAAGCCACATCGTACCTGAAACCTGAGCAAATTTGTATCAAATCCATAAAGGTATATAAAAAATAGGAACTTATTGATCAAGATATTTCTAACCCCTTTGAAGAGATATCATCAACTTCAAGAGATGTTGCTTCTGCAAGCCACTGACGTAATTTCTGTCTCTTTCTAGAAAAGATTTCCAATTGGCTGTTCTGAGGCTCTAAATGCTTTGAGGAAATTGTTACTGTGACAACATACCCAATGTTTTAGCATTCCCAGTTTAAAATCTCTCTTATAGCATACACAAATTGATAAATAATGATATCTCTGCAACACAACTGTAACATTGAGGATTCTGAAAAGAAAAAAATTTCATGTTAATTTGCAAGGGGAGAGGTTGTGAGTACATTCTGTTCAAACTTGAAATAGAAAAATATATAAAGTCACTTCCTGTAATTAAAGATGATTGAGAACACGGCTAATATGACAATGTGGACAACAAAAAAAAGTTTCCTTATTTAACTAAAAGAACAAAGCCCAGGACGGTGGTATTATCTGAAGAAAACAGAAAGAGGGCAAAGATGTTTGACATGGTAAATTATAATCCCCATGCTCTTGCTGCATCACAGAAATCATGACAAATAGGCAACATGCACTCCTTTTAATACTCTCTACCATAAAGCTCATAGGACATTACTTTCTATGGAAATAAGCCTCTCCCTTGACCCTTCTCCCATCAATAGCTGCTAGGATCAGCTCTCTTTAAGAAGATTTCTGGGAGGAGTGCCAAGACACAGAATTGGGGGAATCATGCTGCGTTTGTAGTAACTGCAACTGGTACTGGTACTAAGAAGTTTTGGAACTCATATTCTTTTCTTTTTTTTCAGCCAAAATAGCATGATGCAGGTTGAAACCTCAAATATTTTGATAGACCATAAGCGCAGGATCAGAATCTGGGTTACATGTGCTTAAGAAACCACGCCACCCTTTTCCAAATCCAACTTTCTTTATGTGTTAATAACTGGTCAATTTGGTTTTGGAATTGTTGAGAGAGAGAGAGAGAGAGAGTATAATTGTATATCTAAAGCATGTACAAGGATAGTTATCAAAGTTCTTGCATGAGATCTCCGAATACATCCAGTGATTAGGAGGAATGGAGTCTTAGGGGCAAACTTTTGGACTAATGTCAATAGTTGTTGAGACATGATGATGCAGTAACTTAACCAAGGATCAAAATGTAAATTTGGGACATCATGTAGAGAAGGGTTTTTTTTTTTTTTTTTTTCCGGGGTGGGGGGCCTGGTGGGGGGATGGAGTGGGAGAAGGGTGAGGGATAGGGAACAATAAACAATTAGAAACTGCCGTTAAAAAACTACAGAGACTCGTACAACTGACATGCATTAAATGAAAAGAGAGCTCCATTATGCACACAAGTGTTCAAATGCATAAAGGAAAAGTACCTTTGTGAAAGGAAGACTCATGCAAAACAAACTGAAACTGTGTCATTTCTGATACCTTGGTTCTTGGAGGCTTCACCTAAGCAAAGGGATGACCTTAAGTCTGTGCATGTAACCTCAACCGGAAACAGCGGTCTGACCTCTTCACATCTGTATTTGACCAACTGATCCACTTCTGGATAGCAGGAATTATCAAAGGTCATAACTTTAAGATCTAAGGCAGCACATTTCAGAAGGAAATAATTTTTATGAACACATCAAAGATGAAGCATAAAAGAAACTGTTGGGCATGATTTCCCCAGCATGTTTTTTTAACAAAATGGAGTTTAAGAATTAAGAGGCAATCTCACATAAACCTACCTGCTGAACACTTACTTCCTTCAACTTTCTTTAATTGAGCATTCTGATTATGAAAGTGAAAACTCCGTCCTGTACCTTCCCTTAGTCTTTTATAAGATGCATACTCAGAAGTTTTTGGATCATCAACTACAAATTAATTTCTCATAAGATGAATTTTATATCATATTAGTAGCAAATCTGTTGATCAAATTTATCAGCTACTACCATTATGCAACATAGCAAGACAGGAAAGAAAACCTACTTTTTTGAGTGTGAGTTCCTTTGGAAGCTATTGATGAAACATCTGGTTTGCACTTCTGTTGGTAAACGGTATCAGTATCCGCAAACCTTACCCTTTTCACTATTCTTATATCTAAATATGTGGAGTAAACAATGAATTTAGTCTCACATATGTACCAAATAGCCAAACATATTTACCAAGCAGCCAAAAACATATTCTTAATTGGATATATACAGCAGCATCCAATATCATGCAGATGAATATTTCCACAGTTTGCCTCTATTGAATTCCAACAGTTGTAAATAATCTAAGCTTCTAAAGCAAAGGACAGTTTTAATTCCCTCCTAAATGCGATTCCAACTACATTTTAACTAGTTCGACATAGTCTTCAATGTAACTGAACACTGTTTTCAGTTTGTACTTCAAAATGTATTTAACCTTTCTGAACACTGTTTTCACTTCAATTTGATAAATCAACTAATTTAAACCTTTCTGAATAATCCAAATGGCTTTAACCTTCCATGATTAACCAACCACATTACAGTTTTGCTTGAGTAGTACTACAACCTCTCTTTTATTATTGCTACAATCCTTTTAGCACGATACCCCAGAAGAAGATTCAAGAAAACCCAATAAGCAAAAAATTAAAAATAAATAAATAAATTCATGATAGGGAGCTCTGATTTCAGAGGCCAGTAGTTGTAAGTGATATTCCAGAAAGAAAACAAGCAGTGAACGAGTATGCTGGACATCGCAACAGACCACATTGTAAAACCCTTTTTCCTTTCTTAAGAAGACAAACGTAAAACAAGAAACAGGGGGATGGAATTGAGTTGAAAGCTATCGAATCGCCAAAGTTGAGTTCAAGTACCGATTTATAAAGCAAAATCAGAGGAAAAACAAAAGCGGGAGCTGGGGCATCAAGAAACGAAAACCTTTAGCTTCTTCATGAGAAATCCTGGAAGGAGACAAGTTCCTAGAGCTCCGACCTCCAGTAGAGCCTCTCCTAGTTGGAGATTTTCGAGTCCGAAAGTGATCTTTAATGCGAATTTCTGAGATTTTCTTCATCGCTCCTCGATCCATTAAAACAAGATGAAACATGCAAGAAAGAGAAAGAACCCGCCAGTTCGCATTTATATAGATTTTGAAAAAGAAAAGCAGAGGATCCAAACTCCAGACGATAAGTATGGTCCATAATTGATTCCTTTTACACGTGGCATAATTGAGGACGACCACCATTTGATGGGCCTCAAGGAGTAACTGGGCCCAACTCATCCAAAATCCTAAGCCTGCAACCATTTATCCATGTAATTTGATTATTTTTATTCTTTATCCCTCTATTTAAATTCTAAGAACGAAATTAATAATAATATTTCTAGTCAATTTTTACCAATCCTAGAAAAAAATCTTAAAAATTTCCCAAGAATGAGTATTAAGTTAAAAAAAAAAAATTGAAAATTTCATGGTGGTTGTTTTATATCTATTATTTATGATTTTCTTAATTCTATTTATTTATTTATTTATATTTGTTCTTTGGTTTCATTGATTAATCAACATGGTAGTTATAAGAGAGCATTGGTTTTCTAAAGAGGAAAGCTTCCCAAAGTGAAAAGACTAACTGGATCATGTATGAGTTTCTGGTGCAACAAAATTCTACTCATCATATATACTAGAAGTAGACTAGATGATATGAAGGAATGTATATCAATTGTAAATCATAGGTATGCAAGGTTTTAATTCATGATATTAGAACGATTATTTGATATGTTGGAACAAATAAGTATCTTGGATACATATCAACAAATATCGATCAGTATCACCTAGTATGCTGATTTCATTTTTTTGGTATCAGTCAAATATCGATCTGGTATTGACCATGTGTCGGCCAACCAATGTTGATAAGGTATCAATACTCATTTCAACTTATGTATCTGATACCTTATCAAATCGGTCACTCTCAAAACTGATACCTGATACCTAAAACCATGGTCATAGATACATATACTTATACTATGACCTTTTTCTTGTACATTTTTTTTTTTTTGTTATTTAATCCTTAACAACAAACAGACTTTTGAGTTTTGCCGAACCAAACATTATTAATCTTCCTTAATGATTAACTTTTTTTTACTCCACCCTTATTGTAGTTGGATGATTGGGTCTTATGCAACATTCATAAGAGGCCACGTAAATCATCAGAAGAAGTTAACGATACAAAAGGTCCATGCAACGACGTAGATAGGACAGTTGAAAATACTGATGGTTCTGATGGATTTAACAAAGATATTGGACTGCAAACGCTCCTAATAATTTCAATTTCTCAAAAATAATATTTGACAATAAGGATGAGATGGATGATCATAATATGGGATTGGTCAACTCATCTGCTAAAGTTAACCATGCAGAAGGTCCATTCAAGGATGTAGATACATCGATGAAAAATACTAATGGTTCTAATGGATTTAACAAAGATACTAGACCTGCAAATGCTCTTAATAATTTCAATTTATCAGAAAATATATTTAACAATAAGGATGATGAGTGAGATGATCATATCATAACATGGGATTGATTGATCAACTCATATGCTGAAGATAAATCCAATTATTCTCTTAAGATAGAATAATTTTCTTGTACTGCCTGCAGAATTCTATTACATTTCCTAATAATTTTTCTTGCAACTCTAACATCAGTTCTAATTATGGAGATCCTTTTATTTCAACTGAATCAAACTCTTTCAAGCTACTCATGCAGTCCACAGATAGTGATCACATCCACTGCAATCTTCTACTACAGGGTTTCTTAATGATGATTATTGGGGTTTACAGCAGCAGAATGACAATCTATTCAATATGTTATCCGAGTTTGACTCCTTCAGCAAGAACTTTGATGATCTTTTATAAAACACCACTGGGATGGATGTCACCATTGCAAAGAGATCAATCTGAATGATTGCTGTTTGGTGTTTTTTTCTGATGGAAATTAATGTGAGAAAACTTACTATGGTACTTTATGAGTTTCGGTAATTAATTAGTCAAGAATTAGATTAAGAGTTTAGTTGTAGGACTGATTGGATAATTAATCCATAATCAGTATATCAGCCTTGGCCAATACTCGATTAATTAAGCCATGCCTGTACAGAAAGGCTTAGAGGGTGTCCAGATATTTGTTCCTTTTGCCTTGTCCTTATGGTAGGAATCATAGTTAGTTAAAACAGGGATGGCAAAAAAACAAAACGGAATGGTACGGGTTTTAAACGGCAAAAAAAAAAAAAAAGATATGGTCAAAAAAACGGTCAAACATTTTGAGAAGGGCAAAAAAATGAAAATAGACGGTACGGATTTTAAACGGATCAAAACTAATATGGTACGGCAAAAAAAAGGGCAATATATTCCCATAAAAGGTTACCAAAGAAAATAAAAACAAAAAACGATGGTTAAAAGTGTAATTGCCTGTTTTTATATTTCAGCCGTTTTTTATCATAAAAAACGGATACGCGTATTAAACGCATTTAAAACGGCAGGGGTTCCCGTATGCCCTTTTTTACCGTATTTATCAGATCAATACGGCAAAACGTGTTTTAAACGGCCGGGTACAGTACGGCCGTTTAAAACGCGTTTTAAACGCTTTTTAACTAACAGTGGTAGGAATAACAAATCAACAAATATCAAATATAGGGTAACAGGACACCATTCACAAAAGTTTGTTTGAGGCCATAAACCCCGCTGCGCTTGGTTGGAAAAAAAGTATCTCACTTGATAAGGATTGAAAGTAACCATCCATTAGGGGGATTAGGAATTAGATAGGGAAAAAAAAATCATTTCATAGGGGCACCTGAATATATGGGATAATTTCCCTATTTTAAAAACAAATTTTTTATTTTTATTTTTACAAGAAAATATAAAATTTTCACATATATTCCCTTAAACCTTAATTTGTTATGCATCATCCCAGTGGAAGAAACTGTTTTTGCCACCTCATTTGGAAGTGGAGATATTTCTGCACAAAGCAAAAATATTATATTTCAATTCCTGTCAGTATTTATCATCTTTCCTTTTAAACTCTTCTTGTGACTTCAAATACATTTTCTCTACATTAATGATACACACAGACCCTGTCGTGGTGGGAGTCTCGTATATTCGAAATGTCCTATGACACACATACATAGAGAGAGAGAGAGAGAGAGAGAGAGAGAGAGAGAGAGAGAGAGATGGTAATGGCTATGACATCAGTTGCTTTGTTTTTACATCTAACCTCATCTCCACCACCCCAAGTTCATATTCATGGAACACACTCTTCTTCTATTCCAAGTAGATCTCAAGGCTAATTGTACATGCTTCCGAGGAGAACACCGGCACCGCCATGCCAACTAAGGAGGGACCCACTGTGCCGCTGAAGCCTCCTCAAATTGGACCCAAAGAGGAACTAAGGTAGATATTACATAACATACCATACACATTCAATTACCAATAATTCAAGGAGAAAGGTTTTGTGTATGGCCGCCAACCGGATGGAAGAGAGAGAGAGAGGAGGATGTGTAATACCATTTTTGCCCCGCACTAGATGAAAAAGAAGCAATTTTGACCTTGTACATGCACAAAAAAGGACCCATAAAACGAGGTTTTAAAATGAACATATAAAGGTTAATGAGCTATATGTTTTTTTTTTTTTTTTCCTAACATAATGATATATAAATATTTTAAGGAGAGGAGTTTTCTGGGGAAGTAATTTTCATAATGGGGCTTTTGTAGGTTATTTGGATAACGTGGAAAAATTATTATGAAAACTTCAAATACAAGAGGTTGGGGCTTTTGCATATTTTTTAGGTGAAATGCTCCAGACCATGCCCCTCCTTACCTAAGAAACAGGCCAAAAAAACTTTCTCTATATTTTAATTATCATCCCATAAGCAAGAATGCATTGGTAATACTTTTTTTTTAGTATAATCCCCCCCTCTCTCTCTCTCTCTTTCCTTTGCAGCTGTAATCAATGCTCGTCTATCTGCCTTATTTCCTTAGATGATTAGGTGATCTAGTGTTGAGAATAATTTCACATTGAAAAACTTTAGTATAAGAGTAGGATATCTCCACTTAATAGCTTAAGCTTTTAGGTTGGACATTTTGACATGGCATCAGAACCATTAGATCAACCATGTAAATAACATCCGTACATGATGACCTAAAAGAGAGAAGACATATGCCACATGTAATGTCAACCAAAAGAGGGAGTGTTGGGAATAATTTATATTAAATAATTGTACAACCGGCTTCTTCACTTAATAGTTTAGGCTTTTAGGTTGAACACTTAGACTATGTTTGGTATGCATTTCTAATATAGAATGAAAATGGATTAAAGAGCAAGACATTTCCGCTCTAGACTCAAAATGCAGAATGGGCTCCGTTAGGGAACGCATTTCATGATCCAAAAACAAAAATGTATACCAAACACTACTTTTGTCATCTCAGAATATTTTTGACTTTTTGTCTGCAAATCTGTATAATACTTCTCCATGTACTTTCTTCTCTTGTACTAATATATTCCTCCCCCGGGCAAGTAGGAACCATTTTTCTGGTTCATTGGTGGTAAGTGAAGAAATTTGAGCCGCAAATAAAAGATGTCGGACCGATAATGTGATGGTTAAGAACCGGGTCCATTTAGTCCAGTTAGACCGGTGGCTCAAAGCCTCAATTAAAAGGTTAAATAAAAATAGGGATGGAATTTCCTATTTGGTTGCAACGCAAGGTCCAATAAAAGGGCAGGCACAAGTATCCAAGAAGGTGGTATTGGGGTGGGTTGTCATTTTACAGCCCAAGTGAAAGGTTGTAGGAAAATACAGCCGAACAGGAAACATTTTCCCATAAAAAAAAAATGGCATCGTCACTAAGGATGTGGCTGGAATGGCCAATGGACTGCTCAACCCAATCCGCAAGTTTTGGGCTACAAAAAATTATGGGCCTTAAGCTCAGTTCTGGATGGACCCTGAAAATTATGTATTACATATGGAATTCTATATGTGCTACTATGCTATTTAAATTGCTACGATAACGAGTTTTAATGGAGTAAATATTTTTTTTACCAAAAAAAATGGAGGAAATATTTTAACATTCCTTGCACAGTCTAATGTAGAGAAGCTTGTCGTGTCAACTGGTTGGGCGATCCAGGCCGATTCAGTTTCGGTCTTGTATACTCAAGCCCAATAAGAAAATTTTGATTTTGGTCCAGTTTGGATTCGATTTATTATCCCCCTGGCTTAATGGGCTCTTATCGGACCCGATTTCTGTTCAAGTTCAGTTTCTCATATGTATATTTAGTAACTAAGTTGGCTTGATGTGCTTCATCGATCCATTATCAGACTGGTTCACTTTCGGTTTTCTACATGTATATTTAGCAAAGGGAAGGGTTAATTATTGGTCCATTATTGGGCTGATTCAGTTTCCATTTCGGTTTGGGCTTATTGGGTTGAATTGGTTTGATCTTACAATCAATTCTGTCCAGTTTTAGTTTTTCACCGAGCTCTAAAAAAACAATCCAATTCCAGCCCAATGTTGCTCGGTATTAGTTCCGTCGGGGCCAAATTGAGCTGGTTCAGTTTTGTTTTTCGTTTGGGCCCAATTTTGACATCCTATTAGGGCAAGGTTTGGATTGACATGTCTCAAATTATAGAGCCAAATCCAATATGAATTTTTGCATGAATCTATATGTTGACATAAACCCTAGTAGTAAAAAGCATGCATGCAAACAGCTTATCTATTTATCTGTGCTGTGGGAGTAAGGTTTCGTACATTCAATCCCTCCTAAACCTTGCAATAGCAAGAACCTTGTGCACTAGGACACCATTTTTTTACTATTACTCCGGTTGTTTTGACATAAAATTTTACGTATAATATTTCATATGCAAAAATAAAAAAAAATAAAAAAAAAATTCAAAATTTGTTTCTAGTAGATAAACGAGAGACGAATTTTCTCTTCCACCCCCGCAGAGATCACTATATTTTATCTCTTGAAAATAAACATTGAATTTATTTTTACATACAAAATGTTGCACGTAAAATGATTCTAACATTTTGCCCAGTTGTCTACATGCCACTATTATAATGGAATAAAATTTGGAATTTAATTTAGGGGGAGGGGAGAGTTAGAAGTTTATTCATTGAACAAATAAGATTTCCAATTGGTCTTTTTTATTGTGATTCATCAAGCTTCCAGCATTTAATGAAAATGTAAGGAATGTGTACAAATAAGCAGGAGTTAGCCAATTTCTTCTTCATAACCATTCTTCCTCCAATGATTAGAACAATAAACAAAAGTCAACAAACTGTACAGTTTACACTAATAATTCAGTATACAAAACAATGTTTTCATTAGTAGTCGCATTGTGGTTGCAACTGCCTTTTCCTGTTGAGATCTATGTGGATGATCCTGTAAAATTAGTAGAAGAATTGTAAAACAACTGTAAAAATAGACAACCAAGAAGGATAATGGTTCTAGAGTCTGCAACATTATTTGAAATAAAAAAGTTTGCATGTTGACAATGTTACATGAGATTTTACATTTACAACCCGACTTTCATGGAACCTTGCCTCTCCATTCTGATTCCCACGTGGAACTCGCATGAACATTGCAATGAAAAGTATCTGTAACTAAAATACAAGATTACTAGAGGTGCTCAAGAATTCAAGCCTAGAGAGTTCAGATCCTAAAAAAAATAAGGTTGGACAAAACATAGGGGTTCTCCATCTTAACATCACTACGGCACTACAGTTCAGTTTGGTTGCAAGAGAAATTAAAGGGAAGGGAAGTGAAAATTTTCAAACCTAAAAACGAAACTTTTATAGCTATAAAACAACATGGTTGTATAAACTACCTAATTTTCTTCCTATATTTAATAATGATACTTACTAGATTTAAATTTTATTTAACTTTTCAAATGCAAGGGATTTTGATGCAAAGTAAAATGTAAGTTTATAACTAAATATGGAATGATATGGAGTTAGTTACATAGTCATGTGATAGCATGTGCTGTAATGATTACAAAAGTTTCGTTACTAAGTTCAAAAATCTCACTTCCCTTCCCTTTAATTCCCCTTGCAACCAATCAAAGCTTACAGGATTTTTCTAGATTTGTTTCAACATATATAACCACTGCATAATTTAGATGGGCAAAATTATGCAATTTTGTGCTTTTGATTTCTCTCAAGAATCCCCCTGAACATTGCTCTTTTCTAAAGCAGGTCAATTAGAGGCAAGGCTGTTGTCTAATCTGTAAAACCAGGCATTTTATCCTCTCTGTTTTATTTATTTATTTATTTATTTCAATTCAAGAAGCAATACAGTGTTACAAACAAAAAGGGGAAAAGACAGTTCTTTCACATGATTCAAGTTATTATTGAAGCCAAATGTAGGTACACTTTTTTGAGTCAGCAGGTAGATCAGTGAATAGGTTCTTGCAGAGGTGAAACATGGACTCTAAACCTCAGACAGGAATTTATAACTAAATAACCTCTCTAATGGAACCAAAAATATAGCTGAAATGGCAAGGGCTGATATGTGAAGAATCTACAGAAACAAAAAACTGTTCAAGACTTCAACCTAAAATTTTCAGTGTGCTAGAATTAACTTTCTTTTCCTTAAGCTTATTAACTTATTTAATCTCTGTCAGGTCAGATGTAAAAAGGTAAAAAGAATACTTTAATCTGAAAAGACTAATAGCATAACAGAAAATAGCTAAAATTGTATATAGTAGGCCGAAAATGAAGTAAAATATCCGCATTGTCATGCTTCTCTACTAAAATCTAGGAAACTTGGTTTTAGAGTGAAGAAGAAATTAATTCTTGAATTAAGTTGTCATGTTAGTTACACAATTTATTCGAAATGATTAGAAAAGTTAGCATCTGTTTTTTAACTTTACCTTACAACATCTTAAGTCCAACCAGAGGAAGCGTCAGATGAAAGAGCTTAAAAGAGGGGCTTTAAAACTAATTTTGATATCCAAAGACAGAAGAAATCAAACAGATATCTAAAATACATAAATCCTTACATGCAGTGATACTAAGAGAAAGCAGCAAACAAAGCACATTTTAAGTTGTTGATGGCACTTTCCTACTATAGAAAGTAGTAAATTTCTTTTAACCTTATTACTATTGGATGACTGAGCTTAAATTAGAGCCCGTAATACCAATTCTGATATCCAAAGATAGGCTACGCAAGTAGACCAAATGAGACAAATAGGTGGAACTGTGAACAGATAAGTTAAATTAATGGAAGGGCCCCTAGCATAATTTAAGTTGACAGGAAACTCTGACCTTCAAAGAACAAAATTAATGACTTCTTTTAAAGAACTCTTCCATCCATGCCATCAAATAAACCTGACCAAAGTCCCTTTACTGGTGGTAACTGTGCAACAAAAGCATTCCAGGGAGGGTAACCGATGCCACTCCCACGGACACGACCGTCCATTCGTAGAGACATATACCTTCAAAATAAGCACCAGTGAGAAAAAGCTTCATGATGAAAAACACATGATAACTTCATCCAATGTAGGCACAAATTCATGTTATGTGCATTAATTCTGCATTTTCAGACCTTTGATTATCAATAGTAAACTTTCGTAAATTCAAAACTTCTTGAGTGGTCTGAATTAGTGATCCATTTCAAATTTTAATTAGAAAACACTGAAACCAAATGAAATGTATATTGAGAACATGACAACATAATATATATATATATATATATATATACCTTGAGCTTTTAGTGGTTCATAAGAAATGATTAACATATCACCCTGTCAAGACTCAAGACACTTACACAGGAGATTCAGGTGACACCTTAGCCAATTTCTTCTGTTCATCTAACCACCTGCTAATACAAGAAAAATCAGGCAAGAAGGAGCAAAATGAAATTGACAAATTATTCTGATAGTAAGATCTCTTACTTGGACCACTCAGAAGCATAAACAGGAACCAGCTGCCAGAGTCTCTTCCTTTTAGCAGTCAACTCCTCCATCTCCTTACTCTCGTCAAATTCAAATCTAGGAACATCCCCGTCCATAGCAAAAGGTACAACAAGCACCCCTCGATCAACAAGGCTCTCGGTGAAAGGTTCACTAAGTCTGAAAGATTCCATAATAAAGGATGCAGGGCCAGCAAGGATTACAAGACGGGCAATTCCTCTCAGAGAACTAACAGAAATAACCTTCTTTTGACCCACTCGCAACTTAAGATTTGAGAGATTTTCCTCTCTTGAAAGCCTCGCTAGTTGTGCATTCTTAGCACTATTCTCCCTAGAGTAAAGAAATGCGAAGATAGACATGGCCCCAACATCTATGCCAAGACCCTTCACGATCTCAGGGATTTCTGCTGCTTTTGATGGATTTGTCAGTGCAGCAATCAGTTGTGTTGTGGCTATTAATCCACCCAGGGAACTGCTAGCAATAAAAGCAAGATAGAAGAACATCCGAACTGTACGGAAAGGAGAAAGAACTTCACTCCGTATCTTGGCTGTAGAACTGAAGCACAAACAAAGTGGTGATTATAACGAAGCCCCTGATTCAGAAGCATTAGATAAAGGAAACTAAGTCAGATTTTATTGGACTTCAAACAAGGGTACTAAAATCTTAATTACTTCCAAGCTTCTATAGTGTTAATACAAACAAAGACAGGATAATATGCCATATTTGCATGCATGACAGATTTGCATTAAATGAAACCCAGAATTACATATAATTCATGGCTAGACTATAATTAATTGTAGAAGAAAAGTTGAGAAACCATTGATAATTCTATAAAACAACAGAGTACTAGGGATAGTGGTTATAGATGATATAAATGGCACGATTGATTATACATCCATAGTTGCACAAAATAAAGCAAGTTCCAATTGGTTTTCAGGTGACCAGTGTAAGATCATGGCTCTAGACAAGATATCATAAGAAAATTAACATAATTTGTGAGACTCAAAAGTAGTGTCTTGTACAAATGGTAATACTAATACTAGAAGTCAAACTATAAGATCAGTCAGTAAAGGGAAGAATTTAGAATCAGATATTCTTCACAGTAAAGTACAATTTTAAAGCCTAATGTCTATTAGAAAAGAGAGTCAAAGAAATCACTCCCGTTTTGGTCATAAGGGCTCTTGCTCTTGTGCCACTGGCCCACTAGAAAGAAATTTTTCAAAACATTCATGTTTCGGAATCTGGACAACAGATTGATTGTTTCAGAAATAAAAGAAACCACTTCCCATTGGTTTAATAGCAGGCACATATAATCTCAAGCACCTAGAAATATATTTTTCAATTTCCCATTTGACAATCAAGTTAAGAAAATATACTTAGCTACATGGAACATCATCAGGGGGAAAACAAGGGTGGGAGCATTCTTGGTGAAAACAGTTCAATTGAAAAAGTAAATGAAACCAGAAAAACAAATATTGCTAATATTTCAAGTGAAATCATCCATGGAAAAACTGAACTTCAGAGACCCGGAAAGAAGCATCACTCGAATAAGGAATTAAAGACTGAGAGAGAGAGAGAGGCAGTTGGGGAACTGAAAACATCACTTACCTGATTTCGGACGAAGAAGGGTCGTTGGCAGCAGAGCAAATGATGGAGGTGCGTTTGTGGAGTATCCGATACATTCTGTGGACAGAAGTGGTTGAGTTTCTGTGAATGAGGGTTTGGCCGGACAGCATGAAGCCCTTCCGTTGAAAAGAAGGGCAAGCAATGATGCAGGAGAGGTGAGTGAAAACAGCCATGGAGGCGGAGGGACACTCAGAAAACCAGGCCACAAGACGTGAAGACCAACACTCCCAGTCTCAGTTGCAGAGTTGCAGTTGTGCCTGTACTAGTTTGGATGAACACGGTGGTGCCACGCTTCAGTGTTCAGGGGAGACCAGGGTCCGGTTGGTTCAGTGATTTCTAATGCTCCAAACTCCACAGAACCGAGCCATGATAGATGGGTTTGTGATCTCGGATGGCATCACCATTGTCACATGACTCCCATCAGGATTTAGGCTTTTAGGCCCCGTTTGATAACACTCCAGCTTTCATGGAGCTACTTTTGGTCAAGAGTCGTTTTCTACTTCTTCTCCAGAGTCAGGATTTTTAGAGTAGAATGCTGTTTGATAACGCTGTTCCAAAATCAAAAGACTATGCTTCCAGAATGCTATTTGGTGGTGGTGGTGTTGGTGGCAGTGGGGGGGTGGTGGTAGTGGTGATGGTGGTGGTGGGTGGTGGCAGTGGCGGCAGTGGTGGCAGTGGTGGTAGGTGGTGGGTGGGTGGTGGTGGCGACGGTGGTGGTGGTGGCAGTGATGGTGGAAGGTGGTGAGTGGTGGTGGCGGTGATGGTGGAAGGTGGTGGGTGGTAGTAGCGGCGATGGTGGAGGGTGGTGGTGGCATTGGTGGTAAGTGGTGGGTGGTGACGGTGGCGGTAGGTGGTGGGTGGGTGGTGGTGGCGACGATGGTGGTGGCGGTGATGGTGGAAGGTGGTGGGTGGTGGTGGTGGTGGCGGTGATGGTGGAAGGTGGTGGGTGGTGGTGGCGACGGCGATGGTGGAAGGTGGTGGTGGCATTGGTGGTAAGTGGTAAGTGGTGGGGTGGTGGGGTGGTGGTGATGGCGGCGGTGGTGGTGGCAGCGGCGGCGGTGGCGGTGGTGGTGGTGGTGGCGGTGGCTGTCGATGGTGGGTGGTGGTGGGGATGGTGGCGGTGGAGGGGTGGTGGTGATGATGGCAGTGCTAGTGGTAGTGGTGATGGCAGTCAGTAGTAGTAATAGCTCCAGAGCAAGAGAAGTAAGTTTTTTTAGCTCCAGTTTTTTAACTCCCAGAGACATTTTTGGAGCGGTTCACTCCATGAAAGTCAAAACTTGAACCGTGTTTATCAATCGCCATTCTACTCCATCTTGATGTGCATAAATGTCCCCGACCAATAGACGATCGACATGTGGCAGCCCAGTCATTGATCATTGGGGCCAAAACCGACCTTAATCATACGACAAGGGTACATCCAATGATCAAACTAGATACCTTGGGGCATAATTGTCCTTAAGAATTTTGGAGTTGTACTACAAAGATGCGTGTGATTCATGTTCTATCCCTATAAATAGATTCACGTATCAAATGTCACATCATTCTTATATCACATTCCACTTATTCTCTTTTTACTTCTCATCCCGTTTTACTATTAACTATCCAGATCTCACTTAGGGAGTTGGGCACCGGATCTCCTTCTCCCAACATTATTTCATTAAAAAAAAAAAAAAAAACTATTTCACTTGTGAATATAATTAGGGAAAAGTTTTTTTTTGATTTGGTTGTGAGGTTAAGAAGAACCATGATCTAAAGTATTTCACTATCAAAAAATGTATAATCCCTCACCATCTGTATTTGAAATTCTCATAATACCCCTCATTTATCCAACCACCCACAAAAGCTCCTTTCAAAACCTGCTTCCTCATACAACCCCTCCCCATATATTTACTAATACACGTATTATATATATATATATATATATATATATATATATATATATATATATATATATATATATATATATATATATATATATATACTATACCACTTTTTTCAAAATAATAATAATATTTCTTCATAGATTTTCAATGATACTTCAAAATAAATGCCTTTTAATTAAGGAAAAAAATCATTTCTTGTTGTTCAGTTCTTCCAGTCATGATTCAATGGCTGGAATTTATCAGTGCACATTCTGTTGTACTGGTATGAGATGTAATGATATGCGCACTAAGTGAACTCCTGTCGCTGGATCACAGTTGGAGTCCTTCCAACAGGAGAGGATCCAAACCCCCTTCTAATGCCCTTTATTAGTTTGTTGGATTAGTTCTTACCAGCCCAAACATCATCCTTAACCCTTGAAGATAAGCCCAGTCCAAGGCCCACCCTAAAAACTTCAAGATTCTAGGCCCACTTGTGGGGGCCATTTAAGAATTTCTTGGCCCAGTTTGCAACCCAATTGACCAGGAAACACAAACAATTTACAGACGTAAGCAAACATGTCATCTGCAATGTGCAATGAACAGAAACCAAGCATTTTTTAAAGCTAAGCACCAACCCCTAAAAAGTCCAAGGCCCACCCCTAAAAACTTCAAGATTCTAGGCCCACTTGTGGGGCCATTTAAGAATTTCTTGTCCCAGTTTGCAACCCAATTGACCAGGAAACACAAACAATTTACAGACGTAAGCAAACATGTCATCTGCAATGTGCAATGAACATAAACCAAGCATTTTCTAAAGCTAAGCACCAACTCTTGTCCAAATTCCAAGATTCCACTCAAATAAAGATTACCATCTTGACCTCTTTAGCCACTAAAATTGAATAAAAGAGAAGAAATTTTAATTTCCTACTTCTCTATCAATCACTATAAAGCAATTTAGAATTTGATGTGAATCATCATCTTGGTCTTCCCTCCTTAACATGGGAGAACTGAAGCTATTTGGATATTGGAGTAGCCCATTTAGTTGCAGAGTCATTTGGGCTCTGAAACTGAAAGGATTAGATTATGAATACATTGAAGAGGATCTGCCAAACAAGAGTGACCTACTTTTACAGTACAACCCAATTTACAAGAAGATCCCAGTACTTCTTCATGGAGGAAAACCAATTGTGGAGTCCACCATCATCCTTGAATATATTGAAGAGACATGGCCGGAGAATCCCTTGCTCCCAGCTGATCCTTACGAGCGAGCCGAAGCTCGATTTTGGGTTAAATTTGCTGAAGATAAGGTAAATACATTTTGCTGCAGATCCAAACATAAAAGCTAAGCATGCATGAACAACTGGTTTCTTAGGCTTCTTTTATTTATTTATTTTTCTTTTATAATGGAGATAATTTTATTAGGGATTGTTCTATTTTATTATATAGTTAGAAGGGAAAAACAAAAGTTTTGAAAATTACAAAATTACCCTTTCATCTTTTTTTATAGGCAGGAGGGGATCTACACACTACCCGCGTAGCTACCCGCCCGTGTATACTGGTATCCACACGTCCAACTAATGGGGGATGGGGAGATTGAGAAGAGAATGAGGAAAGAGTGTGTGAGAATGTTTTACATACCGACAGTTTTGTGGTTAGCAACTTTTTAAATTTTAATTCAATTTTGGGTCCCCCCCCCTCCCCTCTAGTATTTCTACTCAAAATCCGACGTGATAGAACTATCTTTATGACACATCTATAGGTGTTTTTAGAATATAACACTTTTTTTTAATTATTTTTTCTCTTATTCCTAAATTTTTAATATGGGTTTTCATATTTTTTATAAATAATTAAAGTAGAGTTGTCATATTGTCTAGTACATTTTTTCAATTCTTTTTTGGTAAAAGTATTTTTTCAAATTTACATGTGAAATGATAATAATTACCATCATTGAAAAAAATAAAAAATAAAAATAAAAAACAAATGTATTATATACTAAGGGGGTATAAAAAGTAAGATTCCACGTATCTGTCACCCCATAATGAAAGAGGGGATCTTGAAGTTCTTGTTATGTGAAAATGGAATTTTTTTTTTTTTTTGGTAAAATTGAAAATGGATTTTAGGTGTGCTAAACATGGAATATAGCTGATCTAAATAAGAACTTCTTATTTATTTTCTTCGTCATAGCGTTCAAGCATATGGACAATGTTCTTCACAGTGGGAGAAGAACAGGAGAAAGCCATTAAAGAGTGCTTGGAAGTGTTGAGAACCATTGAAGAAAATGGTCTTGGAGAGAAGAAATTCTTCGGTGGAGAGACGATTGGTTTAGCAGATTTAGCCTTAGGAGATATTGGTCACTGGTTGGGAGTGATGGAAGACTTATTAGGTCAGAAATGGGTGGAAGCTCATACGTTCCCTCGCTTGCATGCATGGATGGAAAATTTCAAGGAAATCCCTGTGATCAAACAGAACCTTCCTGATCGTGATCAATTGATTGTCTTTTTTAAGCGTCGGTTTGAGAAGCTTTCTGCATCTGCTTCAAACTAGCATTCTAGTATTTTACTATTATTATGTTCTTTGCTGTTTGCATCTGTGAGTTTTCTATCTCTATATGAGGCTTTTCATAGAAATAATTTTTTTTTTAATTTAATAAGAATGGATCCGCTTGAATGTAACAAGGGTGGTTATATTATGTACTTGTAATGGATTCTCTTTAAAGAACAATCATTGGGTTAACATAGAAACATCAATATATATGGGTTAGTTTTGGTATTTCATTTGGGGACTGATGCAAATCTAATCGTGAAAAAATACGATTAAATATGTAATTGTAACCACCCTAGTTACAAATAGAAAAAACCCACCCTAGTTACAAATAGAGAATACCCAAGGAAAAAACAGCAAAAATGATATTGTGAATATATTTTGGAGAATATAGACCCCCGACAGCGAAACTATTTTATTTGCAAAATATAAACCCCAACTATTCCTAGATCCCAATATAACATCCTCCTCCTTTGGTGCCAACCCCTAAGCCTTCCACTTATCTTCTGGAATCCTTTACCAAACCTTTTTTTATTCCCATGAGATCGGTCTTAGTCCAGGAGTAAAACCTAGACTATTCCCCCCATCCCATGTATTATTGGCGGGGTCTACACAATCTAATCTTCTATATATATAGGCTTGTACATGATGATGATAGGGTGCCCTCCACCCACCTCAATAAATGGGATATCCATGTGAGGTGTTAAATTTGAGGTGTCCTCGAATAGCGAGGACTCAACCTTAGTGCCTCTTGATGTTCCTTCTTGTTGGGAGGACAATGATTGCAGTTTTACCCTCCCCATCCAAGAAGAAGCACCCGCTATCAAAGGCCTCTTAGTCATCTCGAAGACGTATGAGTTTTTATATGGTTTTGTTGGCTAAGTTCATGTTAATGTAAATGGGGTTTCCCATTCATTGTTGAGTTCTTGTGCATTTTGGGCAGCCCTTGTTTGGGATTGATCTTGTTGGGTTGGTTTTGTGTTGACCATTGCTCCGCTCATTTTGTTTTGACTCCCATATTTTGATGGACTAGCTTGTTTGTTGCTCTTTCTTTTGATTTCATTAAAATATCTATTTATCAAAAAAACAAAAAAAAAAAAATACATCCACCAAAGCTAAAGGTTAAGATATTTCTCTGACAACCACTCTTAATTGTGGCATGTGGAAGAGTGATATGGTAAATCTAATTTTCCGATATTTAGAGAATGCTTTAAATTATACATCATCTGTTAAATTTTAGCATCAAATCCAATCATTTAGTCTCCCGTTTGATGTTAACATGATTCTGTGTATATCCACAGAAACCGTTGCTGTTTTGTGTGCATACTCTTGTAGACCAAAAAAAAATTTAATTCCTTGTTTTGCTATATTGCAAAACAAGTGAGCAGGGGGGCCATATTTTCTAGCTATGTTCCTTTCATTAGGATCCATTTTTTAACTACCACATGGAAGGTCATGGTGTATGAATTTCATCAGTCACTAAGCTTGGTCGATGTTATAGAATGATCATCTTCATCATTTGATTTCTAAAACACACATAATAGAAACAATTAAGAAGATTATTCGCAAAATATGTTCACATTATCATTCATGTGAAAAATTAATTTTCCTGCACGACCGTCTAGAAAAGAATCTCTTTCATGACACATCTAGTTTTGCCACGTGGAATAGTGTCATGTATGGTTTGTATAAGACATATCAAATTTGAGTCTCAAATCAATCATTTATCCATCAAACTCAATCATTTATCCATTCGTATGTCATACCTCCTTCAAGGCATCTATTTTTTGTAATTTCTTTTCCAGCAAATTATTTTAATAACATTTTGTAACATTTTATTATAATAATAGAACCTTAGAAGATCAAGATCAATCAATATTCATTCACCATGGATTACACATAGAAAGTCTCAATTACAGATCCTTTTTCTTTCTCAATCAAACAAAACAAGACAAATGAAGCAGCCAAAGCAATGCTTATCATTACATCACTTAAATTATGCATTCAGAACATTATTAAATTATGCATTCAGAACATTATTTATTTCCTATTCCACTAAAATGAGGACTAACTGCCTCCAAAAGAAAATACATCACCAAGGATTTTCTAAGCTTAAAAAAAGCTAGATTTTGGAAGAAGATAAAGAGGGTTTTTCTTATAGAGTGCAATCCCAGAAGCTTCAATCATGTCTAAGTCTTCTCTTTTGGCATTTCCAGGTAATTCCCAATCAAACCAGTATAAGAGGTTAGCCAGAATTGACTCAGATGATGCAGATGCAAATGACATTCCTGGACAACTCCTCCTTCCTGTGCCAAATGGTATGTATTTGAAGTCCTGACCCTTAAAATCAATGGTGCTATTGCTAAATCTCTCTGGAATAAACTCATCTGGATTATCCCATAATTTAGGATCCCTTTGTATAGCCCATGCATTGATAAAAACTTTTGTGTTAGAAGGGATATGAAAACCTTTGACATTGGTATCTCTAATGCATTCTCTGGGAGTCAACAAGGGTCCAGGAGGATATAATCTTAGTGTTTCCTTAATAATGGACTTTAAGTAATTCATATGACAAATATCATCTTCTTCAACCTTGGAGTTCTTCCCCACAATTCTTCTTATCTCTTCTTGAGCTTTTTTCATGACCTTGGGATTTCTTACAAGTTCTGCCATTGCCCATTCAACAGTTATGGCTGTTGTATCAGTTCCAGCAACAAACATATCCTATCCATGAGGAAGAAGCAAATAATTATACTTATTCAAAAAAAAAAAAATTATGAGAAAAAAGTTTTCAAATCCAAGCCAATATGAAATAATATAAATTTATAAGGGTAAGTGTTTGTACGCTGACAGTTCACTCTGTGACCTCTCACGGAGAGATAATTTTTTTTTCTTGCTGGATTTTGAACTTTCAGCACTTGAGGCATTGGCCCATTTTAAAAGATATCCTCTTAGACCACATAGTTGAGAATTTAGACATCCAACGAAAAACATCTTATCACTTGACTCCAATCTTTCTCATATTTAAAATCTCACCTAATTCAACCTGTGCATGAACATGCACCACTGACCTAACAAAAAACATCTTGTCACTTAAAATCTTACCTAATTCAACCTGTGCATGAACATGCACCACTGGATCTAACAAAAAACATCTTGTTACTTAAAATCTTACCTAATTCGGCCTGTGCATGAACATGCACCACTGGACCTAGCAAAAAACATTTTTCCTAATTCAACATGTGCATAAACATGCATGGATATGCACGCTCATACGGGTAATACACACACTTGCATATATAAATACAAAATATAAGGATAATGACTGGATACCCGTGACTGAGGCTGCCAGATCATATAAAATGGTGACAAACCAAAGAAAATAATAATATTAGAGGACAATTTTTCATCATCCAAGGTGAAAGAAACCAAGGGATAGGCTCATAAAATCAGATTGTCTCATTCTTTTATGTATTGATTGTCAATAATACCTTCATTATTCTTGACCCCACCAAGCACCCAAGGTGAAGATGTTCCTCTTCACCCTGAGTAATGATAAACTCAGTCCAATATCAAATAGCAGAAAAAAAGGATCTAAGGGTATTTATATAAATACAAGAAATAGGTAAGTATTATTGTGAAACACCCTTAGATCTTTTTTTGTTTTTTGTTTTTTGGCCTATTAGCTGGTTGGGTAAGTCATCCGCAAGGCACACAATTATTTTCCTACATACAAATTGTCACGAGTGTAGTCCGAATTCGGACTACTAAATAGTCTATAACTCCCTTATACATCCAAGAATCCCCCTAGCTATTTACTAGTTCAAACACTTGGAATGAAAACTTCAGAGAAAATTTTTGGAATGAAACAACTGAAATATAACAAAATGACCACTAAAATGAAATTTAGAACTAAAATATAGATAGATACATACCACAAGGATTCCTTTGATGTTGTTGTTAGTGAGGGGGATGTTGAAAGTTGAATCCTTTTGAGCTTGGAGCAAAAGATCAACGAAGTCTTCATGTTTTGATTGCTTATCGTCCTTTTTGACCCTGAGATGTGCTTGGATCACTTCATCAAGGAAGGTATCCAACTCTTTGAAAGTGTTGTTTGTTCTCTTATCCAAACCAGTGACTGTATCAATCCATCCCAACAATGGGAGGAAATCACGCATACAGACTGTTCCAAAGATGGCTACTAAATCCCTTGTTATTTTCCAAACTTTGTCCTCGTTATTATCATCTCCCTTGTGTTTCCCACCCAAAGCAACCCTAGAGATTAAGTTATTAGATAACTTGAGTAGCAAATCAGTCATATTAACTGAGCTTCTCATTTGACATGACTGATTTATCTTCTCAATCGTAATACCAACTTCTTCTTCCCTTACAAACTTGAATGACTGCACCCTTTTAACACTTAAGAGCTCAAGTACACAAAACTTCCTTACCTGTCTCCAATACTCACCATAGGGTGCAAAACCCATGTTGCTCCAGCTATAGAAGAGCTTTTCGCCGACGGCCAAGCGTGGTCGGCTCGAAAACACAACATCTTGTGTCTTTATGATCTCTTCAAGAATCTCAGCAGAGGTAATCACCAAAGTTGGAGAATAACCCAACTGCATGAGCATGAGAGGTCCATACTTGTGAGAAAGCACTCTAAGAGATCTGTGTGGAAGTGTCCCCAGCTGGTGAAAGTTTCCAATAAAGGGAAGCTTTGGTGGAGATGGTGGCAAATTGGGTTTCTTGGCTGATCTAATGAACTTTAAAATAAACAAAGAAGAAATGAAGAGAAGAAGAACAAGATGGACAATTGGTAATGCTTGTTGTTCTTCCGACCATAGGAACTTCATTAATGGTTGTAATACCATTGATGATGAGGGATAAACAAGTCAAACATATCTTGGGAAGGAACCAAATGACACTGATCTGATCTTATACATGAGCCATTCATTATAAAATTATTGGGTTTGATGCGGGATTTTTTTATTGACATCTCTTAAGGTCTCATATAATTTGTAATTTTATTTTTTTGTCGTTTTAGTATAACATACATTTTGTGTCGATAAGAGAAAAATCTATCATTTCACATGTGTACCTAAAAAACTAATCTAATTTAAAAATATTTTAGAATAAAATAATGAGTCATTAACCTATTCTAGGTATAGAAGTGTTATTCAGACACTCTTTGTTGAATAACTTTAAAAACTTCAGTACTATCATCTACTAAATTGGGAAGAAACAAACAACGTACACTGTGACATGTCTGGTTATGTTAGCATGGGGAAAAGAATGAGAAAATTTATTTAAAAAGCATATCTCAAATCAGAAAATGCCAAGTGATTGAGTGTGGGTAGGGACTAGAGAGATATTAAAACTAAATTAGGGTCTGAAAAAACGAAACGGATCCATATAACTGATGTTATTTGTTGTCGATGAAACCCGTTAGACTAGATTTCACAGGACAGATACAATATGGAATTCTCAGTGAAACACCGGAGTTCCTTCAGAAATAAGGGTTCCCCGAGATACTGCCAAACTGTAACAATCTTCCCTTCCGTTGAGATAAGAACCAAAAGAAAAATAGAAGACAACAGGTGTGCAAAACTCAAAGATGAGAAGTTTTACTTAGTGATGCAGTCCAACTACGAAGATCGGCCCGCATCAAAACCCAAGCTTACAAAGCCCATTTGGCCCAAGACCAAGGTATGAACCAAGCTACAAAAGAACCAATGAACCTGGCCCTTGCTCCTTAAAACCAGCCCCTTTTTGGTGACCTTTCAAGTCTTTAGTGGATAATGAGGTGGCCTTTTCTATTCAATATTTCTAGAGTCTTCTCTACATTGGAGCTTGCATCAAGACATTGAACCTAACATCAATACCTTGGACCTTTACTCAAGACATTGGAGCTTGCATCAAGACATTGAACCTAACATCAATACCTTGGACCTTGAATCAAGACTTTGGAACTTGCATCAATGCTCATTGGAGTAACCCCTTGCATTGGAAGAGTTTGGAACTTGAATCAAGACTTTGAAACTTGCATCAATGCTCATTGGAGTAACCCCTTGCATTGGAAGAGTTTATTTTTTTTAATCTATCATTTATTGTTTTCTATTTTATATTTTCAGCCCTTGGATTTAAAGATATGATTGTCTTTTTATTTTCTCTATTATGCCTATAAAAGGCCACCAAAGTAGTTTGTATTGTAGAGACAATTTGAAGTGATTCTTATGAATGAAATTTGCCTAAGTGCAATTCTTGAACCTAGAAGAGTTCTCCCTTGAAACCTTGAAGAAGTTTCATTCCATCCTAGAAGAGTTGGAATTTTATTCTTCACCTACATCCTTGAAGAGTTGTAGGCCACCTTTGGAGTTGATTTACATCCTAGAAGAGAAGTAAGTCACCCCACCTTCACTTCCATCAATTATATCCTTTTCTTTCTTTACCTTTAACAAAATTCAAAATCCATTTCTGCACTTCACCTCCCTTTTGATTCCTTTGATTTGGTATAAGTCCACTCTCCCGATCCATTAGTTCCATAAGCCCAAAATTGGCTTACATCACTTAGTGATGGAGAAAATCTCAATCCTCTTTCATTCATGTCCTTTTGTTACATATATAGGTTCAATAAGAGGCTTCATCGGCAAGTTCCTCCATACCTATCACTATTTCAATCATCAGTTACCTAGAGAATAGTAGGTTCGTGCGGCTACGACCCCCTAGGACAGCGCTAGGACGTCATGTCAGCCGCTTACAACCCCCCTTGATCTTCTTCGACCCCCCTCTTTGAATTATATCTCCCATACCTTCTGATGTATGTTTCTGTCCTTACCACTTTATCAAGTAAAGGTTTGGCTTCATGCTGATTCGGACCATGATATGGTGACTTGGCTGGTCAAGTCAGCATATATACCTTGCATTTATGGTTGTTGTCAGCATTTATGAGTATTAATGACAAACCATTAATGGCCCAACTACCCACATCAATCTGTCACATCTTATCTGAGTCAGCATAGGGGGTCGAACATGAGTTTCTTTTGATATTTTCCGTCATTTCTTTCTTCTCATACCTCATCCTTTGGATGTACGCCACGTGTCCTTCTCCCATGGATCATCCTAAATTCTCTTCCATCGGCCAGTTTTCGTATCTACTATTATTTTCCCCTACAAAACCCCTTTGTCTCCTCCGCGTCGTTTCGACAGAAGGAGACCCGTTTATGGGAAAATAATCCTTTCAAAACACGTGGAGGTTTTTCTGTTAATTTCTTATCGTTATGGTAATTACTACTCACCTTCTCTCTCTTCTTTTCGAAACTTGAACGCCCACCTCCCTGACATAACGTTAGTAACGTTTTGTAGTAATTTGAGTCGGCCATACTTTAATGCCCCTGATGCCATTTCTGCTTCCATCGAGCCGTTGCTTTGAACCGTCTGTATGTATCCCGTCATTTTGCAACCATCGCGACCGTCCACGCGATGCTTCCCTATCAAAACATCACACCCGCAACTTGACTGATGGATACAACGCTCGAAAACCATCATGACTGCCAGATGGGACTCACCTGTCAGCAAACTTATAAAATCTCACCATTTTCTCTCGTCTTCTTCCTCACACACCGTCCATCTATAGTGCTTTCTCATCCCTTAGAGTATTATCTCTCCTGAAGTTCTCTGGTTCAGCATACTCGATCTTGTTGCTAACATCTTCTCTCCGTCGTAAGAGGTTTCCAGCGATCCGCTTATCTGTCGAGTAAGTTCCAACCTTCTTTTCCTCTTTTATTTCACCACTAACCAGTCATGGCTCGTAATAAAGCCATTGTTAGCCCATGCTTCTGAACCTACCCTGCATCGATCACAACTCCTGCGATCTACTCAGGGTGAGGAGAGTTCAAGCGGTAACCCGGAGAGTTCTTCCCTTGATACCTCCGGTGAGACTGGTCCTCACTGTGTGGCCTCCTCTGTAAAATCCATAATGACCGAGTCCAAACTTCACGATCTTAGGGATTCTTTTCTGGTTCCTGACTCTGTTGACCTGATAGCTCCAATCCCAGAAGATCAAGCCTACCATCCATACTCCCACAGGATGGTAGTAAACTTTAACATGTTTTTGTCTGATTTTCATTTCCCATGCCACCCCTTCGTATTCGAGATTTTGGGCTATTATGTCCTGGCCCCTACCAAACTTCCGCCCAACTCCTGGGCCCAAAATCATTCCTTCATTATCTTCTTTCTTCGCTGCCGAGAGCCCCCACCTTAAGATTCTTCCAGTTTTTGTTCGATATTGGAGTTGTAACCTGGCGTGACTCTACGACCCATAAAACCAAACCAAATGGCATCTACTACTTCTTTCGTAGGAATTTGGAAATGGTTTCCCCCATGGTCGAGACCACCCCCTCCTCGGTCCCCCACTGAAAGGAGAAATTCTTTGGGGCTATAATAAAACGGGGCCATAGTCTAATGGGTATGTGCTCCTTTCCCATCGATAATTGATGGCAGTTCATCGACCCCTCAGTAGTAAGGGTCACCCCATTCTTAACGCCGCTTGAGATGGAAACCCTTCAAAGGGTAGAAGAAAGAGGGAGGGTAGTCCAATACAAGGACCTGGGCAACAACAAGTTCTTGTTCCTGTACGGGCTGAACAATTTCCCTAATAGCACTGATCTGTCACTGATCTGTCCTTCCTTCTCCACTTTATTTTTGTATTCATCGGGTCGGGGTAGAGACCAAAGATCTTGAGCGACCGATCCAGCAGAACAACTCAAAAGATAAAGAAGTATCGTTAATTTCTTCATGTTCGTTCCAAGCGTTCCAAGTTCGAAGTACCATTTGTACAAATAAGAATCCCCTTCTTCGACCCCTAGTAGTTCACTGTTGGTTCTTGATGCAGTGGAAGGTCTCGATGACAGCATATGGGAGGATCTCATGGGGACAGACTTGTTCCATCATCAACAAAGGGAAAGGGAGGAGATAATTGCCTCCGTGGCCCGAAAACTAGAGGCCCTTTAGAGGGCCGCAGACGTAGCTCCAGCCCTTCCTGCCGAGATCCCTCCACCGCCTTCAGAAGAAGTACATCCTCCTTCCGACCCTGAGGCTCTGGTTAATCAACCCATCGGTCCTGAGCCAACGGTGGGATCAACGTCGCAAGCTTTCGATCCTCCCCTATTGACAAAGGAGCAAGTGGTACCTCCGATTATTGACATCGTAGAGGATGGTATGTTCTATTCCCTTGTACCTTCTTCTTAGGTATCGACCCCTCAACATTATAGTTCTGAATGTTTCGCTTCTCTTTTTATGCAAAGGATGACGATCAGGCAGCTGTTGCGGAGATGCTGCATCGATCAAAGAGGAGGAAGCTTGCCTCCAAAACCCCCAAACTTATTTATCCTGAGGACACTCCCCAGGACATTTTGCAAAGGATTCCAGCCGGCCCTCCGCCACTGCAATCTCTGCACCCGGCAGAAATGCCCATTGTTTTAGTGCCCGCTAGCCTTTCTAGCGGTGCCTCTCTTGTCCCTACTACAGCCGTCATCCTGGGGGTCACTCACGACTCTCCCAGTACTACAGATGCAAGTTTCACCGTCAGTTCTCTTCCTGGTTTCACACAGACTACCACAAGCACCACAGTTGCAACAGCACCACAAGACTCGAGCCTGGAGGCCTTTCCTCCAGCCCCCACAGGTTTACCCTCCATCCCTACGGATTCAACTGTAGTTACCTCCTTTCGCCCATTTTTCGGAGATTTGCCTCCACTAGCCCCCTCCACTTTTCCACAAATCACCACCTCCTTCATGCCAGTACAATCTTCTCCTTCCGACCAACCTGCAGAGGAAAGTACCAAAGGCAAAGGCCCTGCCATTCTGCCTATTGCCACGACCCAAGGTCCAGCTTCGACCCGCACTATGAGCTCTTCCACACCTTTCATGGCCGGTTCTACTCTTTCTACCACCAGCTCGAGTTCTGCCGCTGAGCTGACATTATTCACTCCACCTTGGAAGGTCCTTCCAATAAATACGGGGTTATTCAATCGCTCAGTGGCTCAGGAGATTGTTCACCATGTCTGTCTACCCACCGACGTAGACTTCATTAAGCAAGCCCAACTTGAGAACATCGATCAGGGCCAATGCACGGCCCTATACCAGGTAAGTACATTTTTCTGTACTTATTAGATTTTCTTTTCTTTTCTCTTCTCTATTTCTGATTGGTCCATCTCTAACATCTCTCCTTCTCCTTTTGTCATGTTTTGCAGCTAATGTGCGGGACAAACTACTATCGTAAGATGCTGGTGAGTTCTGTACGCAAGCTGAAAGAGGTGCACACTTCTGTTCAGCAAAGTAACAAGCTTCTGTCGACTGCCCTAGCGGAGTGCGACCAAGCCATCCACCATCAAGACGCCGCCATCGCAGCCCATGCTGAAGCCGAGGAAGTTTGGAAAGAAGAGAATGATACTCTTTCTTCTGAGTTGGAAGTGGTCGAGCAGGAGAGAGATGACATCAAGACCCAGGCCACAGAGGCAGAGGAATGAGCCAAGGAAGCAGATGATCAGGCCAAGGATCTTGACATAAAGTGGCGCTCTATCGAAGCGTCTTTGGAACTAAACCGGCGGTGGTTGTCTGATGAAAAGACCAGGCACAGGAGATTGGATGAACACTTTACCACCCGTGCCAAAGTCTTCGAGGCTGCCCAGAAGGAGTTAGCTGAAGTGCGACTATCGAATGGGGTCATGTCAGACCAACTCAAAGCGACCACCGACCTCAACAATCAACTGGAACAGGAAGTCAGAGATCTCCAGGGGGCCCGAGATGAATTAGTAACGGAGAGGGCCAATTTTTCGACGGAGAATGACAGGTTGCAGGTCGAGTTGACCCACACCTTAACCAGGGAGGAAGCCCTTAAAGGAGAGATAGCCACCATGAAGGATCGAAGTGTCGACATGCAGTCTTCCATGGCCCGTATGACCGAAGAGCTGGCGCGGGAGTCGATGCTACTGGCCTCGACCGGTCCACTAGAATGGTTGGTTGGTTGTTGACCATCCTACTATCCCTAGAAGCTGATGTTGGTTGTTGGCCCGGCCCCCATGCATCTTTAGCACAGGATAAGGAGAATACTCTGAGAGCATTGCTAGAATCTGATGATATGGAGGACCTCTTCAGGAAGGAGAGAGCTCGAGCTATCAGGGAAGCTCTCCTTATTGTTCACTCACAGATGTCCACTCACCTTCCGGCCTTCATTTTTTCCTACATCCCCCTAATGAGTACAGTGATTCGGGACAAGCTTGGCCAGCCCTCAAGTCTCCCTCCTTCAATGGCCTCCAGTACTAACTTGGTGGTGATGTCTTCTCCTCAAGAGGTAGCTCCACTCTCTGTTATTCCTCCACTGGATACCCCGGGAACGACTTTCGAGAATCCCTCATCTCTTTCTTCGAAAGAAACCCCTAGTACGACCTCCTTTGGTACTCCTTCAACAGAAGCGCCTCTGAACGAATGAGCGCACCCATGAACTAGCCAAACATTTTTTTTTTGTAAGGATGTATCCATAATTGTACATTATACTCAATATACTTTACTCAATATACTTTCTTTTTGAGTTTTTGGAATTGCTCTTTCACTAAGTACCCCACCCCACGCCCCCTGGGGTCATATGATTGTGCTTTGCCAATTATTTAAGACCAAAAATGTAGATCTGTGGAAGTCGATGACTAAGTCTTCGATGGAGATCATCTACGCACCAAGACCCGTAGGCCTTTTTCTCTTTCGAGACCCGTAGGCCTTTTTCTCTTTTTTCGAGACCTGGAGGTTTTTTTTTTTTTTTTGGGACCCATATGAATGGGGGGTAGAAAGGACATAGTGTAAATAGAGGTTTCATTAAATAAATAGAAAATGAGCCTTACACATAATATCTCCGAAGGTTTTTGAAGTGCCAAGTCCGTAGTAGGGCCGACCCATCCATCGTCTCCAAGTGATACGACCCTGGTCGGGTAGCTTTCATAACCCAATATGGCCCCTCCCAATTTGAGTTAGCTTGCCCTACTGAGTAGGAGTGGTGGCAGCTGTCGATCGTAGAACCAAGTCACCCACTTGGAATAAATTCTCCTTGACTCTAGAATTGTAATACTTGGCAGTTTTTGCTGGTACGCTGCTATATGCAGTCGAGCATTCTCGTGAACATCTTCCAGAAGATCCAGGTCCATCAGGAGGACATCTTTGTTAGTATCCTCATTGAAGTTCAACACTTTGTAACTCTTTTCCACTACCTCGACCGAGATAACGGCTTCGGAACTGAATGCCAACTTGAAAGAGGTGGCTCCTGTAGCCGTTCTTTAGGTGGTTCGATACGACCATACCATACTGGGTAACTCTTGAGCCCATGCTTGCCTCTTCTCTTCCACTCGTCGTGCTAGGCCATGCAGCAGAGTGCGGTTGGTGATTTCTGTCTGTCCATTAGTTTCTGGGTGCGCTACTGATGCAAATCTATGCCCAATTCTATGGTCGTGGTAAAATTCACGGAAGATTTGGCTTGAGAACTAGGGACCATTGTCGGTAACCAACATTTATGGGATCCTGTATCTATAGAGGACATTAAGTTTGAAGAATTCCTTAACTTTATGTGCGGTGACCCTTACCATTGCCTTTACCTCGATCCACTTGGTGAAGTAATCAATTGCCACCAAGATATATTGAAGTTGCCCCTTTGCCTGTGGGAAGGGTCCCAGAATGTCCATACCCCAGACTGCGAAGGGAATGGACGAAGGGATAGGTTGCAACTGAGCGCACAGGTGGTGAGACATGGGAGCATGCTTCTGACACGCTTCACAAGTTTTATCGTACCTTTCACAATCGCTTATCATATGGGGCCAATGATAGCCCATTCGAATGATCTTAAAGCACATGGTGCGCCTGCATTGGTGGGCTCCGTAGATTCCCTCGTGAACCTCCGTTATAATATACTCAGCCCTCGAGGGTGGAACACAACGAAGTAAGGAAAAGATATGAAATTTCTTATATAGTACATCATCATGAATGACATACGACCCTGCTTGAGTCTGAATGCGTCGGGCTTCCTTCTTGTCTTCTGGCAGGACGTTTTCCCGTAGATAAGTGAGCAAGGGATCCATCCAACAGGGTTCGACATCTCTAAGTAAGACTTCCTCCACGGGGTCGATGCTGGGATCTGATAGGTGCTCGACATACACCGACACATTGAAGCTGCTCAAATCGCTGGACCCCAAGTGCGAGAGGGCATCTGCTTCAATGTTCTAATCACGAGGTATGCTAACCATCGCAAACTTCTCTAGAGGTTCAATGAGCTGTTTTACGAGGGCCAAGTATTTAGTGAGACGATTCTGTCGAGCTTCATAAACCCCCGTAACCTGCCAGACGACCACTTGGGAATCCTCATGCACTAACAAATGGATAACCCTCATTTTTTTAGCCAATCTAAGCCCAACCACCAGGGCTTCATACTCCACCACATTATTGGTTGTTGAGAAGTCAAAGCGTACGGATGTCAGTACCTTAAATCCTTCATGGCTGATGAGGACAATACCGGATCCAGCATCGTTTTTGTTGGAAGTTCCATCTATGTACATGACCTAAGAAAGCTCTTCAGGGCTAAGAAAGATTTTAATCTTAGCTTCTTCAAGCGCTCGCTCTGCATTCGACCCTTCTTCTTCACCGCCTGGAAGGGTACTTTCAATCAAGAAATCCGTCAAGGCTTGTGCTTTAATGGTGGTCCGTAGCAGAAACTTGAGGTCAAATTCCCCTAGTTCGACTGTCCAGTTGATCATACCGCGTCCTGATATATCCGCTCTGGAGAGGAATTTATTCAGAGGTCGATCTGTCAATATGGTGATGGAGTGAGACTGAAAGTACGGTCGTAGTTTACGGGCAGAAACCACCATGGCTAGAGCCAACTTTTTGATAGAATGATACCTGGTCTCTGCATCTAATAAGACCTTACTGACGTAATAAATAGGATGTTGTACCTTATCAACCTCCTTGACTAATACTCCGTTGACTGCACATGGCGAGACCGCCAAATAAAGTAGTAGCATATCTCCTGTCTCTGGCTTCACTAGCAACGGGGGTGAAGATAGGTATCGCTTGAGGCAGCGAAATGCTTCCTCGCACTCGACCGTCCACTCGAAAGTCTTTGATCCCTTAAGAGTCTTGAAGAATGGAAGACATCTATCATCAGACCTGGACATGAATCGTCCGAGGGTAGTAATTCGTTCTGTAAGCACTTGGACCTGCTTTAGTGTAGTTGGAGATTTCATATTTTGGATCGCCTCGATCTTCATGGGGTTAGCTTCAATCCCCCTTTGGGACACCATGAACCCCAAAAATTTGCCAAACTATACTCCAAAAGCACATTTTGAGGGATTGAGATGCATGGAATTTCTCCGCACCATATTGAAGACTTCTTTGAGGTCCTTTAGGTGATCTGGCGCCCGAGCTGTCTTAACCAAGAAGTCATCCACATATACCTCCATGGTTCGACCAATCTGTCTTTCAAAGACTTTGTTAATGAGCCTCTGGTACGTCGCCCCCGTATTTTTCAATCCAAAGGGCATTACTGTGTAATAGTAGATGCCCTTGTTGGTGATGAAGGCTGTATTTTCCTCATCTTCTTTGGTCATCTTTATTTGGTTATACCCTGAATATGCATCCAGAAAGGATAGCAGCTCGTGCCCCGCAGTGGCATCGATGAGCTGATCTATCCAAGGCAAGGGGTAGGAATCTTTTGGGCATGTTTTATTAAGATCAGTAAAATCGATACATACACGCCAGCAGTCATTAGACTTAGGCACCAGTACAACATTGGCCAGCCAGTCTGGATAATATACTTCTTGGATAAATCCAGCTTTCAATAACTTTTCAACCTCTTGATCTATGATTGCTTGCTTCTCTACAGAAACGGCTCTTTTTTTTTGGAGAATAGGGTGTTGGTGCGGATCTATCTTTAAGTAATGCTCCATGGTCGAATGTGGAATCCCGGGCATGTCTTCAGGAGTCCAGGCAAAAAAGTCAGAGTTTGCCTTTAGAAACTTTATAAGCTCTTGTCTTTGATCTTCTGGGAGGGCCGAGCCAACGAGGAATGTCTTTTCCGGATGGTCATCATTAAAAGGCACCAGAATGAGATCTTCGACTGTAGTGGTCCGTTCCACTGAAAAGTCGTCTTGGTATTCATCTAGCTGGATTACCTGAACATGTTGTTCTTCCTCGATGGCAGCAAGGGAGGCTGCATGACACCTTTTTGATACTAACTGGTCAGCCATACAACATCCAACTCCCCATTCAGTGAAAAACTTCATAAGCAGGTAATAGGTTGATAGGCAGGCCTGTAGCTTGTTAAGACCAGTCCTACCGAGGATACCGTTGTGGCTCGACTGGGTGTCTACCACCATGTACTTCATATTGATGCTAACTTGCGTTGGATAAGTCCTCAGGCGAGTATCGATTTGAATAGCTCCCTTCACCCGTACTCCTTCGCCAGTAAACCCCCAAAAGAGAATATCTAATAGGTCTTAACTGTTCATCCTTGTAGTCCAATCTCCGGTATGTATCGTAGTAAAGGATCTCATAAGCACTACCAGTGTCAACCAATATACGACTTACTTCTCATTTTTCTCTGATGGCCATTTTGATAATGAGGGGGTCTTCATGAGGGGTAACAACATCAATAAGGTCATCATCCCCAAAATAAATATACCCCTCATACCTGACTTTTTTGGAGGACGATCCCCCCATGTCTTCTGTTCCTTTGCGGGCTTGCTTTCCTTTAGTTGCTTCTTCTTCCACAGGATCTACCATGATCGGGAGTACTTCGCGTCGCATATGTTCGGGCCAGACAGTCACCGTCATACACTCTGGATGACTTAATGTCACATATTCATCATCACTCAGCCTCAGATCTTGTTTCGGGCCCGCATTTCCCAATAACCTCTACGGGGGACTTTTTTTGCTAACAGTTCGAACCCCCCGGGCAAGGTACTCCTTCACCTCTCTTGTTGATCTTCTACGCACAGATCAATCTGGCCCATGAATCCCTTGGGGGTGACCTTGGGGGTGGTAGAGGCCTATGTTCGACCCTTTCCCTCCCCCCCCGGGGCCCTTGTGGGAGGAGGCAGGGGAATCACCATCGCGAGTGTAGACGAAGGTGGTACTGGTCTTGGACCTACAAACTTCGTCCATCGCCCATGCTGGATCAAATCTTCAACTAGGTTTTTTAAATGTCTGCATAAGTTGGTGTCATGGCCATGATCTTGGTGATGCGCGCAATATAGCCGCCTGTTGCGCTCCTCAGGCCGGACAATCATCTTAGGTGGAGGGACCAGTAAGGCGTCGCCTCTTTTGATGTTTAGTATCTCAACCATGGTCCGATTAAGAGGGGTATACTCAGGTGCAGGGCGGGCCGGGTACAGTTCCTTGGCCACCTTAGTTTTCTTGCTCATTTATCTTTCTTTAGGAGCTTTCTCCAGAACTTCGTTCTTCTTTCTTTCTGCAGCTGGAGGAAACGGATTCACTTGTCCAGGTAACTCTGCCACAGCCTCTACTCCCGATGCATATCGGTTGCATCGACTGAAAATCTCTGCGTGAGTTCTAGGACGTTTCTTGTTGAGAAAAAATACCAACTGAGGATCTTGACAAGCCTTGGACAGGGTCGACACACCTTGGACAGGGTCGACACGACCACATCTGGTTGCAGGTCTTTAACTTCTCCCGCTACTCCCAAGAAACGGATGATGAAGGGCCGAAGAGGCTCCCCCTCGCCTTGTTTGATCGCCATCAAATGGGACAAGTTCTTCTTCTGAATGTGATTCCCCTTAAAGTGGGAGAGTAATAAACTGCTGAGCTCCTTGAAAGTCCCCACCGATCGAGGGGGGAAGGTTATTAAACCATGTCATTCCTGCTTCTCGTAAAGTAGAGGGGAAAGCTCTACAGCACAAAGCGTCGTGGTGGCCGTAGATGACCATTCCCACCTTAAAATTATCCAAGTATTTTTCTGGATCCGTCTTGCCATCATACCATCCAACATTTGGGAGGACAAAGTTGGTAGGTAGATGATGGTTCATAACCTCATCTGTCAAAGCAATCTTTGTAACATACTCTTGAAGGGTTGTCGAATCCACCCATCTCTCAACATGTTGTACCCGGTCCATCAAGTCTTTCACGAGACGTTCTAGTCGGGCGGTATTTTCATCGCCTGTGGGAGTGCTACCTGCTGAAGGAATGGTTGCCACTAGCACAAGAGGCGAAGGTGCTATAATGGATGGCATAGCCATTGCTCTCTCTCCTAGTGCGGCATCGACCCTGGCTTGGGTTTCTTCTTGGAGTCGCCTAGCTTTCTTTGACCCTCGCTTGGGTATCCTCTCGGGCTTGTCGAGCAGCATCGACCCTGGCCTGGGTATCTTCCCGGGCACGTCTGGCTTCGTCGACCCTCCTTTGTGCCTCCCACGTCACATCCACCTCCGTGTTCATCCTACCTCTGGCCCACATGTCTCCCCATCTCGATCCCAACCTGTTTGAGATAGACGACCCTCGAGAGACAGTCGGGGACTCATGGCTGCTTTCGATGATTTCAGTAGGGTCGACTTCTGAAACATATTGAGATTGAGGCTCTTCCCAACAATTGCTTCAACCCCTGCTGTGATATGAATCTACCGAAGGACTATCCCTCCTTGGGCTAGGGGGCACAGCCTGTGGCGCAGAGCGTATGGACTGTCGAGATCTCTGGGGAACTTCCGGGATATCAACTGGAGGTGTTGAAGCGGCTGGTACACCTGTGGGTCGCTGCTGCAACAACTTCGTCAAAGCTGCCAACTGCTGGGTCAATCTATCAAATTGTACCCTGGTGACATACTGTGATGGGTCAGGGTTGGGACCACCTGCTCCTTCGGTAGAAGGCTCCTCTAGTAGAATGTCTTGTGGGTCCGAAACCATAGGGATATCTACCCGTTCCTGAGATATATTCGCTTCAGTACGACGGGCTTGAGTTTCCCATAGGTTCTAGGAACTTTCGGCTCTTCCTGCTGGTGTCATCCGAAAGAATATGCCAAGGGGGAAAGGTATAAAGTAACTTGAAGGGAAGTAAAGTAGAAAAGGAAGAAGAGAGTGTTAGAAGATTTTTTTTTTAAATAGTTCAGGGAAAAGGAAAGACTTCAAGAGATAAAATATGTCGGGGCCCCACGGTGGGCACCAAACTGTTGTCGATGGAATCCGTTAGACTAGATTTTCCAGGACATACAATATGGAATTCTTAGTGAAACACCGAAGTTCCTTCAGAAATAAGGGTTCCCCGAGATACTGCCAAACTGTAACAATCTTCCCTTCCGCTGAGATAGGAACCAAAAGAAAAATAGAAAACAACAGGTGTGCAAAACTCAGAGATGAGAAGTTTTTCTTAGTGATGGAGAAAATCCCAATCCTCTTTCATTCATGTCCTCTTGTTACATATATATAGGTTCAATAAGAGGCTTCCTCAGCAAGTTCCTCCATACCTATCACTATTTCAATCATCAGTAACCTAGAGAATAGTAGGTTCGTGCGGCTACGACCCCCTAGGACAGCGCTAGGACGTTATGTCAGCCGCTTACGACCCCCCTTGATCTTCTTCAATCCCCCTTTTTGAATTACATCTCCCATACCTTCTGATGCATGTTTCTGTCCTTAGCCCTTTATCAAGTAAAGGCCTGGCTTCATGCTGATTCGGTCCATGATATGGTGACTTGGCTGGTCAAGTCAGCATACATTGCATTTATGGTTGTTGTCAGCATTTAAGAGTATTAATGACAAACCATTAATGGCCCAACTACCCACATCAATCTGTCACATCTTATCTGAGTCAGCATAGGGGTCGAACATGAGTTCCTTTTGACATTTTTCGTCATTTCTTTCTTCTCATCCTTTGGATGTACGCCACGTTTCCTTCTCCTATGGATCATCCTAAATTCTCTTCCATCGGCCAGATTTCGTATCTACTATTATTTTCCCCTAACACTATTCAGTAGGGATAAAGATGATTCATGTCCTTTTCATCAACGAGACATGATACTAGTGGATGGTCAAATTCCCAAATTGAAGAGTGCAGATCCATGTGATATTATTAGGTTTTATGTGGTTGGAATTCATAATCTAATGTTACAACTCAAGCCCAAGGGAGAGCCTAACCCAAAAGACTAGTCTATTAGGTGAGAGAACCCCAAGACTTAAGAACCACACTTTGGTGTGTGTGGGATCCGATGTGGGATCATTACATTGCCACCCATTTTTCAAAGCCGACGCTCACATCGGCCCACTCTAGATTACCCACTCTGGACGGCTTTTACTCTGCTTCACCAAGTAGTCCTTTCCTCGGTCGCTCCTTCTCTAGGTCACCTCTCACGGAGGGTCGGCCTCTCAATGAAAGCACCAAATGTTACAACTCAAGCCCCAGAGAGAGCCCAACCCAAAAGACTAGTCTATTAGGTGGGAGAACCCCAAGACTTAAGAACCATACTTTGGTGTGTGTGGGATCCGATATGAGATCATAACATTAAATAATTTGATCGAATCAGCCAATATGAGCAATCACATTCCATCTGCCATGGTTCAAAACTCAATGAAAGCACCAAATGATGCACTTTGATATTCAAGAAACAAGAATTACAAGGAAGGAGTATTATAGAGGAAGAGGGTACAGAAAGCCTACTTCGAGGGTAGGTACCTTCAGTTACAAGATGAACTTAACATTTTCATTCACACACTCTTCTTCTCCCTACTTCTATTTATACTCATTCTATATATTCAATTACAAATGAGACAACCCATTAACAACCTATTAACAAACTAACCGACCATAATTTTTCTTGAGTATTAATCTTGAATATGTAACATCTGATCTATCATAAATGGAGCTCTAATTCTTCCTTATATTCAGGCTTTACTTTATAGCTGTCTTACTATTGTAATTGTTTATTAATGATTTTGGAGGAGAGAGGGAGAGAGAGAGAGAGAGAGAGAGAGAGAGAGAGAGAGAGAGAATGCATCTGAATCCTCAATGCGTTATGGATTCTGGCAGTTTTCTCTATTTATAAAGGACTGGTGCTTGTCCAGAAGGGCATAACTAAAGGTTGTACCCTTTAGATGGACAGTCATCCACGTCCGCACCCATGACTTGGACCCGGACCCAGTGTGTCTCGATTCGAACCCTTGGACACCTCCCTCAAGAGGGAGGTTTTTTTTTTAAAGGCTCAAGATGTAATAGGACACCATTTACATATGTATCTCAATTCAAACTAATCCTAAACAATGTGGGAGTAAAACTCCCAATAACTTAACCAACTCAAAGCAAATCCAAATTTAAAGTTCCCTTAAAAACGAAAATGAAAACTTTGAAGTTGGATTTTGACTTTTTGAAACTTCAATTGTTTTTGGACTTTAAACAGCATAGGAGGGATTGGCTCTTGTTTAGGCCGCTCCGGAGTTGGGATCAACTCAGCTACAAATGATGCTGCTGGCCTTGCTTTTCAACAGAACTTCTTCATCTTGCTTTTGCCAGTCCTCTTTTGGTTCTCAGGCCTTCTTTCCTTGTGGGGTTGAAGCAAAAGACAACAGTTGATAAAAATGGAGGTGGGCTGAGAGCCTGAACTTGATTTGTGGATGATAGGTTGCCACAGAAGTTGATATTCATGTGATTCTAGGGTAGTTATGAGGGAAACAGGGAATCCATGGTTATGAGGGAAACATGGAGTTAGGGAATCATGTCCATGTTGATTTGTTGAGTGGTTTAGGGACACCACCACTAACTAAAGCAAATGAAAAGTTCTGCACTTGTTTTTTTTTTTTTTTTTTTTTTTTTAATCTCGTGAACTCATTCTGCAATAAAGATCACAGAAATAAGTTTTTTCACATTATTGGGTAAGACTGCGTATATTCTGTCCCTCCCTAACTAAACCTTACATTAACGAAAGTCTTGTGCAATAGGATGCTTTTTTTTTTCTTTTCTTTTTTTAATTTACCATAAAGATGATAGCCATTTGATGAATTTCTACCAAGTGCCCTTTTGATTGAAATTTAGGGTCTCTGAGTTGGATGATAAAGATGACAAGAGTCTCCCATAATAATATATTTCTTGTCATCCCTTACTCCATTTTTTTTTTTTAAAGTATAAAAAACAGATTAATTGTTCCAAGTAAACTTTTTATTGGAGATTGGCCATTGATATATTATACAAGCCATTAATTCCTTTTAATGGCAAAGATTTATGTGGTTCAGCAGGAAACTCTAACTTAGGTTTACGATGAGATGAGATTTGTTTTGTTATATATTAATGAAGAATAGGGTTGCAACCTTTCTTCCTTATGCCTTTCTCTTGTTACAAAGAAGAAAAAAGAATTCTCATTACAAATTTATAGGAAACATATAAAAGAGCATATTACCAAAATATCCATATACCCCTAAAAGCCAATCTTATACAATGACAGAATACCAAACATCTTACTCCCAACACCATGCTGTTAATTATTTTTTATTTTTTATTTGTGTTCTCGGTTCTCATTGGCTCTAGCTAGTCTTTTTTGGTTCATGTAGGAATGGAATTTTACATCAACCCGCGGGACTTACCCGGTCTCAATTGCCCTTTTTTCGGGTATCAAGAGAGTTGGTATTTTTTTTATTGATGGGGGCTTTTTAGAAAATTAATTTCATCAACTCTGTGAAACATTTGAGAATAGTCTCTCAATTGAATTGGGTAAGGAAGATAGGAAGAATAGAGATGATATTTTTATAAGTAAAGTTCACTTTCATTTGGGCCTGCTCACACATAAACATATAAACATATGTGCGAAAATATAAATAAAAGAAGTTTTTCTCCTTCATCATGGGTGACGAAAAACTGGACCCAAAAAAGACAACTTGAAAGGAACGATTGTGATGGCTTATCTTTCTGTGCGGGTTTATTATTTTCTATTTTTTAAAATTTTTTTTTTTTAGGGCAAGCTTGGGTCTACTTAGAAGCATTTTAATCGATTTAAAGTCTCAGGCATGCTCTTAAACAAGGAACGAAATCCTCTCCTCCCTGACTCCCCAACTCCATCCCATTTCACCATTGAAGTGTGTTGGAATTCGAATTGATTCACACTTCAATGGTGAGATAGAATGAAAACCGAAAAATCGAGAAAGAGAGGATTTGATTCCCTTAATCGAGTAAAGCCAAACAGCCAAGACAAGCCTGGGTCTACTTACAAGCATTTCAATCGATTCGTATACAAAAGATGTGAGTTTTATTCCATTTTCATGATGTATTGCTTAAACCTAGACAGACCGAGATGTCCCATCCGGCAAGCTTTTCTATTTTAATACCAACAAAAAAATCCTAATAAAATAACTGGGGTTACTACATGTCACCGACCAAACAAACCTCTTTACGTGGGCATTTTCAGCCATATAAATTTTTTAAGAATATTAATATATTTTGATATATATTGACATTTGAAACCTAACATGCGTGGGTGATGAAATAGACATTATTTCTAATACCTTTGTCCATCAATGAGAAATGACTTATAAAATAAAATGTCACAATTGAGCCATTTTAATCTACGCATTTTCTATTAATACATTGATGTATTAGTGTATGCACTGCGAGTGAATTTCAATCGTTGAATCACGGTTAGAGTCCCTCCAACTATAAGAGACTATTTAAATCCATTCGATTTTAAATAAGTGGGGAAAAGGAAGTACAAGCTCTTCTATCTTTATCTCTCTTCCTCGAAATCTAGAGCTCATTTCTCTCTTTTCTCTCTCCTCTCTCTTTTCCAAGTGATTGGTTATCGGTCATTTTTTGTACTCTCATTTTCCCCGCTAGCATATAAGATTCCAATATGCCCTGCTAGCATGTAGATCCTCCTCCATTATATGGGTTACTGGGTATAGAAATCCTCTCCCGCCTGAGTTTGGGCGGGAGAGTTGGCGGCCCGGATGGATGGCCGCCACCTGGCTCTCGCGTGGATCCGAGTCCTCCATCCGAGTGAACAGCCCAGCCGACAAGCTGAGCCGACAGAGGTGTCAGCTCGGATGGAGGGCTCGGATCCACCAGAGAGCCAGTGGCGGCCATCCATTCGGGCCGCCAACTCTCCCGCCGAGACTCAGGCGGGAGAGGATGTGGATCCTTATATGGAGGTCTTAGTAACTGTACATTGTTTAGATTATAGGGCTGGTCATGTGTACAACTAAAGATGAAACAGGGCAGGTCTGGAATAGGCCAGGTTTTTGAAAACCC
Organism: Protea cynaroides; assembly: GCA_028583415.1. Classification (NCBI taxonomy): domain Eukaryota; kingdom Viridiplantae; phylum Streptophyta; class Magnoliopsida; order Proteales; family Proteaceae; genus Protea; species Protea cynaroides. The sequence goes on from CM053270.1 coordinate 62,106,925, forward strand.
AGACCCAGACCAGGTCCCTAGAGTTCAGCCCAGGTCCGGCCTAGCCCTAAGGCAGGCTGGAACATCTCAGCCCAGGCTTGGCCTTACTGGGCTCAGGTGGGCTGGGCTTGGCAAATGTTTTTGTCAAAATCGTTTTATTCTATCATTACATGAGACCAAGTATCTTTGGGGTATTTTGTTGAACAATTCAGTAGCAATCAATCCTATGGGTTCTTTGCATATATTTTTATTTGTTTTGTATTTTAAATGCTTTTAAAATCAAATAAAGATTCAAAATACAATCTTACATGTTTTGATTTCTTCATGGTTTTTTCTCCTACAAAGCTATGAGTTGAAAATACGATCGTATATTTCTACGACCATATACGAAACCTTTTGCCAAATATAAATTTTCATTCCGTTCCCACAGAACACAAGAACTTAAGAATTGTTCCCCTATACAATTACCTTGACCGTGTACATACATGGGCCTTTTACGAAAACCGTCTCCTTTATAATTTTAGAATTTACTCATGATACTATGGTTTATCACATTTTAAGTTTAATTATGTTTAATTTTTGCATTTGTTATATCAGCCCATTAATTTTGTAGAACATTTTTGGTATTTGAGATGGACTACTTTATTTTTATCTCACATTGTCAACTACGATCTTCCAACAGTCATATATATGTTTGTGTCGTTTCGACTGCTAATTAGTCCGGCTTGTGTTTAACCAAGCCCACAAGCCTGTGATTAGGATTTTCACAACTGGCCGAACCTGATATGATTTGTATACGTTATATATAAATGTGGGTAACATTTGACTATGTTTGAAAGTCGAGAAAACAAAAGAAGAAAAAATATAATAAGATAAAAATAATGATGATACAATAATAAATTTAGAGATATCAAAATTTATTTTTCTTTTCTTAATATCCAAACATACCATTAATTTCTTGGCCAAATTTATACCTTTTTTTTTTTTTGCATTTCAACTCCCAATTTGAAAAGGCCCAAATTCTGGACATGTCAGTTGCCACTTCAGCACTTCTAATTGGTTAAAACAAAAAGAACCTTCCATGAATCCCAGTTATGGGTGTAAAGTTGTGAAATGATATTCCTATCGAATCCTCTTGTGTTTGTATGAATCTCCGATTGGCCCATGGAATTTCCATAACCAAATTTTCATTTTTGGATTCTGAAATCAAAAAATGCCTTTGGTATTACTTTGATTTCATTAAATTCTAGAATTTCCATGACATTGGTTGGACGGATGGGAGAGTACAATAAAAGAGTACATTCTCTAAGAAAAATTTAGGTTTAGGTTTCATACAAATCTTAATATATCATACAAGATCCCTAGAACACAATAGAATATAAACCACTATAAACATGAACATAATGGAATGTAAACCACTATAAACACGAACATAATGGAATGTAAACCACTATAAACGCATATCTATAGTGATGTGTATCCAAACTTTTATCCAAACTTTTCCATAGTCTTCAGAGATCTCATTTTGTTCTCTTATGCATGGGAATCAAGAGAGAAATAGACAACTTGAGCTATAGACTCTAGATCCAGTATTTATAATAAGGTAAATTACACCAGAGGTACTGACGTTTTGAGAAATTATACCATAGGTACCCTATGTTTCAAAAATCATACCAGGGGTACGTGATGTTTTGAGAAATTAGACTAGAGGTACTTGACGTTTCAAGAATATTACACTTGATGTACCTTCTATTTTTGTACTTTCAAATTTACCCCTGTTTAGCATAATTTTCTTGATGCCCTTTGATTCACGCTCTCACCATTCCCTTACCGCAACTAGTCACCACTCGGATTCCCAGGTGCTCATCACTATCTCAATTGCCCACCCCCTCTCCTGTCCCTGTCCTCTCCTGTGACCCTTCTTCATCGGCAATTGCTCATCACCAAGTCACATATCTTGACTATAGTACGCACCTCTAGTGAATACTCCGCACCCCAACTTGCTGCTTTTCTGACGGATGTACCAACAATCAGACACTAAATATGGGTAGTTCAACAAGAAACGATCAATCCCTGAAAGTTTGAGATAAATCTAATGGTTAACTTGGAAGATGCCAACATTACATAAGGTTATTGTTGAAAATATGAGAAGAGGTACCTCTGGTATGATTTTTGAAACGTGAGATACCTTTGGTATGATTTTTCAAAACGTTGGATACCTCTGGTGTAAATTACCCTTTATAATATTATTCAAACCTTGATTCATCTCACAATGAACCAGATTGGTTTATCTCTAACCCCATAACAATCTAGACTAAGTGGGAAACGATGGTGAAACTAGAATAATCAAAAAGCGTGGGAAATGAAGATGAAGATAGAATAATCACAAAACAGAGTTGCTAACAAGAGATAAAGAACTTACCCCTAAAGACAGAATAGCAAGAGTCATAAGAAAAAAGAGCAATGCATTCCTTCCACCGTCATTGATGTGGTGAGATAAGTAGAGTGATAAACGTTCAATCTTGCAGTAGTGCTTCTTCGATCTGTTGGATCTCACACTTCAATCAATCCCCTTGTACCGGCCACACCAACCCTTCGATCTAATCCATGGATTGATGTATGAATCGAACACAGAACATAGAAATTGATTAATAATCGGTTCGATTTTGATTTTACATCGGTTTGATTTATTGAACCATCAATTTTAAACCGATAAAACCAAACCAATCGTAAACCAAATAAGAACCGAATATTACAGTTTAAAAACCAAACCAAACCTTGGTTGGACCAAACAGTTACACCCTATAAATATCTCTTCGATTCCTGGAGGTAAGGAAACAGTAACCTATAAATTTCTTAAACCTCTGCGATTTGTTGAGGCTTCTTCCTCAACTCTTCCTTGATCCTTCCGTCTTCGAGTAAGTCCCTATTTAAGTCTGTAACATCTCTTCGATTCACGGATCTTCCTCTTCCACTCTTCCTTCCATCTTAAATATTTTTGCAGTCGTCGATAGCTCAAGTAAATCTCTAAGTCTTGCCGCCGTCGTCCTGCCGTCGACGATCTGCCATCGGTCGGTGCTTGCAGTCACAGGTAAATGTCTTTCCCTTGTTAATTTTTAGCCTAGGGTAGTGCGGTGTGAGAGTGGAGAGGAGAGGGAGAAAAAAAGGGGAATAGGCAAGTGAAAAAATCAGAATCTTGAACGAGTAGATTTCAAATTACCCAGTTCAATCGCACCTTTCTACATGTAGTAGATTTCTGTGTAACTTTGCATACCAATAGGGTCTCATATAAGGAGAACTTGATTTGAGTTCTGTGGCCATCCAATTGTTATTTCTGACATCTCTTTTTTTTTTTTTTTTTTTTCCCCTTTCTACACATTTTCTGGTTCTATTTGATAATTAACGATTTCTTCTTATTTTGTAAATCTATTTTCTGTTTGCGTTAGTTCTTATATTCTATTTTTCCTTCAAGTTGTATATTTGATTTCTGATTTCATCTTACATTAGTCGTTGCCTGGTTTCTTAAGTTTCATGTCTGCCCTAATCTCCTGCAATTACGCTTTTAATTCGTTATTTTCCTGTAATTCCAGTCATGGAAGATGAGATCGAAAACGAGGGCTTGAAGAAGCTAGAGTACCTGTCCCTTGTCTCAAAGGTCTGCACCGAGCTCGAATCACATCTTGGGTTTGGTGACAAGGTGCTGGCTGAGTTCGTTACTGATATGGGTAGTAAATGTGAAACCGTAGCTGAATTCGACGCCAAGTTAAAGGAGAATGGTGCTGAAATGCCCGATTATTTTGTTCGCACTCTCGTCACCATTATCCATGCCATTCTTCCGCCAAAACCCAAATCTGATAAGGATATTAAGGACTCTTCCAGTGGTAAGAAGACAAAGTTTTCGAGTCTTGCAATTTCAGACAATAGGGAGAGGGCTAAGGAAATTGAGAGGGAAATTGAAGAGGAAGCTAAGCAAAAGGATGGAGAGCGAGAAAGGGATAGGGATAGGGATAGGGATAGACACAGGGACAGAGACAGAGACAGAGATAGAGATAGAGATAGAGATAGAGACAGTAGAAAGGATAGACACAGAGATAGATATGACAATGAGAGGAACGATAGAAAAGAACAGCGTGGGTATAGAGATGAAGATGATAAAACTGACTCCAGGACTAGGTCAAGACACAGCCGCCGTGACAGAGATAGAAGGGACAAAGATGATGAGAACGTTGACAGTCGGGATGCAGAGGATAGAAGAGACCATAGAAACCAGCAGAATGGTCAGAACCATTCAGATGAGCCAGAACTGTACAAGGTTTATGAAGGTCGGGTGTCAAGAGTGATGGAAACGGGTTGCTTTGTTCAGCTGAATGATTTTAAAGGTAAAGAAGGTTTAGTACATGTTTCTCAGATTTCTAGTCGGAGGGTTGCCAATACTAAGGATGTTGTGAAGAGGTACCAGGAGGTGCATGTCAAAGTGATTTCAATGTCAGGCCAAAAACTGAGTCTTTCAATGAGGGATGTTGATCAGACTACTGGCAGAGATCTCTTGCCATTGAAGAAGAGTTCAGATGATGATTCTTTGAGGGCAAATCCTTCTGACTCAAGCCAAGGTCCTAGAACTAGGACAGGGCTTTCAGGGATTAGGATTGTCGAGGAGGATGATACTATCCCATCACGACGACCATTGAAGCGAATGAGCTCCCCAGAGATATGGGAAGCAAAGCAAATGATTGCTTCTGGTGTAATGGATGCTAGGGAGCATCCTATGTATGATGAAGGAGATGGGTTGCTTTATCAGGAAGAGGGTGCGGAAGAAGAGCTTGAGATTGAGCTGAATGAGGAAGAGCCAGCCTTCTTGCAGGGGCAGAGCCGATACTCTATGGACATGTCACCCGTTAAGATCTTCAAGAATCCTGAGGGGTCCTTGAGTCGTGCAGCAGCACTTCAGTCTGCTCTAATTAAGGAACGAAGAGAGGTTCGAGAGCAGCAACAGAGAACCATGCTTGATTCCATCCCAAAGGATCTCAACCGTCCTTGGGAAGATCCAATGCCAGAGACTGGTGAGCGGCATCTTGCACAGGAATTGAGGGGTGTGGGTTTATCAGCCTATGACATGCCAGAATGGAAGAAGGATGCATTTGGTAAGACACTCACATATGGGCAGAGATCAAAGCTCCCCATACAGGAACAGCGGCAGACCTTGCCCATATACAAGTTGAAGAAAGAGCTTATTCAGGCTGTTCATGATAACCAGGTGCTGGTTGTAATTGGGGAGACAGGATCTGGCAAAACCACCCAGGTGACACAATATCTTGCCGAAGCAGGTTACACGACAAAGGGCATGATTGGATGTACACAGCCCCGTAGAGTAGCTGCTACATCTGTTGCTAAGAGAGTAGCAGAAGAGTTCGGGTGTCGTTTGGGGGAGGAAGTTGGCTATGCTATTCGGTTTGAGGATTGCACTGGTCCAGAAACTGTCATCAAGTATATGACAGATGGTATGCTTCTCAAGGAAAATTTAGTTGATGAGAACCTCACCCAGTATTCTGTAATCATGCTTGATGAAGCCCATGAGAGGACAATCCACACCGATACACTGTTTGGATTTCTAAAGCAACTTGTTAAACGGCGACCTGACCTTAGGTTAATTGTCACTTCTGCCACATTGGATGCAGAGAAGTTCTCTGGATATTTCTTTAACTGCAATATCTTCACCATTCCTGGAAGAACATTTCCAGTTGAGATCCTGTATACAAAACAGCCAGAAAGTGACTACCTAGATGCAGCACTGATCACTGTCATGCAGATTCACTTGACGGAACCAGAAGGTGACATCCTCCTCTTCTTAACTGGTCAAGAAGAGATTGATCATGCGTGTCAGTCTCTTTATGAGAGAATGAAGGGACTAGGGAAGAATGTACCAGAACTGATAATATTGCCAGTATACAGTGCCCTTCCAAGTGAGATGCAGTCAAGGATTTTTGAACCTGCTCCTCCTGGGAAAAGGAAGGTGGTTGTGGCTACCAATATTGCAGAGGCTTCTTTGACCATTGATGGAATATTTTACGTCATTGACCCTGGATTTGCTAAGCAGAATGTTTATAATCCCAAGCAAGGACTTGATTCACTGGTCATAACTCCTATTTCACAAGCATCGGCTAAGCAACGTGCTGGACGTGCTGGGCGGACAGGACCTGGGAAATGCTATCGCCTATACACTGAAAGTGCTTATCGTAATGAAATGTCACCTACCAGTGTTCCTGAAATCCAAAGAATAAATCTTGGAGTTACTACACTGACAATGAAGGCCATGGGAATCAATGATCTTCTGTCTTTTGATTTTATGGATCCCCCTGCACCTCAAGCCCTCATCTCTGCCATGGAACAACTCTATAGTCTAGGGGCACTTGATGAGGAGGGGCTTTTGACAAAATTGGGTAGGAAAATGGCAGAGTTCCCCATGGATCCACCCTTGTCCAAGATGCTTCTTGCTAGTGTGGACCTTGGATGCAGTGACGAGATTTTAACTATCATTTCCATGATTCAGACAGGAAATATCTTTTACAGACCAAGGGAGAAACAAGCCCAAGCAGATCAGAAGAGGGCCAAGTTTTTCCAGCCTGAAGGGGACCATCTGACTCTACTTGCTGTGTATGAGGCTTGGAAGGCTAAGAATTTTTCCGGACCCTGGTGCTTCGAGAATTTTGTTCAGTCTAGATCTTTGAGGAGGGCTCAGGATGTCAGGAAACAACTTCTCACTATCATGGATAGGTATGAATCTCTAATTTTTCTTTCTGCCTCTGGTTTAGTTGTAATTTTTATTTAACAAAATAAAAAGGAGAGGAAAACAAAAGCATGGTTTCGCATAATTTAAAAAAAAAAAGAAAGAAGGCATACCCAGTGCATGAGGGATTGGGATCCTCTGTAGTGAGGCCCCCCCTCTAGTGATGTGTAGTGTGGATCCCACCAACTCAAAGTGGATCTGCATATATCCCGATGCACTTGGAGTGGATGGGATCCTCACTACACAAGCGCCTCACTACAGAGGATCTTTTTCCGTGCACGAGGGTCCCACCACTGTTGGATCTGCAGGGGCTAATGATCATTCATTGATAATTGCTATTTTTCTTTCGTAAGTAGAACTTTTGGTGGAAATTAGTGTATTTTTGTTACATATGTAAATAATAATTCTGGTGGTAAGATTTTTGAGCTGTATAGCTTCTGCCATATTTACAGCTTGCCACTCTAGTTTGTTTTAGTGGATGGTGGTGGTACAATAGTGATTATTTTATATCTAACTTATCTTGTGTAAAAGTCTTGCGAATCTTCTTTTCCAACATTTTCATCCTAATTGTTTAAAAAACACTTTATCCTTTGTATTTTGTATTGTGTGTCATTTTTGTCATTGTGAGATATATTGTTGCATATATGAATGCTTATGGGGACAATAATGGCATAAGTTGTCAAGTTGATATTCTGTTGTATGCAAACTGGATGTCCTGTATGTTGGGGTGAAGTCTTTCTAATGTAATGTGACATGGATGCATTTTATCTCTCCCTTCACAACCAATTTTTTTTTTTTTTTTTTTTTTTTTTTGTGTGTGTGTTGGGGGGGTGTGGAAAGAGACTTTGACTGGGAATGCAATATCTAAATCATTTTACTGTATTTTCAGGTACAAATTGGATATTGTGAGTGCTGGGAAGAATTTCACGAAAATACGGAAGGCAATTACAGCAGGATTTTTCTTCCATGCTGCTAGAAAGGACCCTCAGGAAGGTTACAGGACCTTAGTTGAAAACCAGCCTGTCTATATTCACCCAAGCAGTGCTCTTTTCCAGAGACAGCCAGTCTGGGTGATATACCATGAGTTGGTAATGACTACAAAGGAGTACATGCGTGAGGTCACAGCTATTGATCCCAAATGGCTCCAGGAATTGGCCCCAAGATTCTTCAAGGTTGCAGATCCAACAAAAATGAGCAAACGCAAGCGACAAGAGCGTATTGAACCGCTTTATGATAGATATCATGAACCCAACTCTTGGCGTTTAAGTAAACGACGTGCTTAAACACTTTTCATTTGTGAGCAGCAAGTGTTGTACCTAGTATAATTTTAATATCCCAACGTCCCTCCTTGTAAGTAGTGGACAGTTTTCTTTTAATGCCTGTCCTTTTGTTGTGCTATCTGTGGTTCTTCAAATTTTTTTTTTTTTTTTTTCACGTAAGGTGAAACAAGTTTATCTTTCAGTTCATGTGGTTGAAAATTTTTATAAAATGTACAAAACTGAAAACAGGTCTTTTTGTATCATTGTCAAAACACAAAAAGATATTTTAAGATCAAGTACTTCAGTGTATCCATCCCTTCATCAAAGAAATAGATAGCATCAGTTAGACTATTTCAGTATTGATGATTGCTATTGGATTTAGCTTTTCTTCTCATAGTTTGTAGACTATAAGTCAATAAATACATACTCATATTGGAATGATTGGTCCCAACTTATTTTCATTTCTCCTAGAAAAAATTGATTCGTCCTGAATTTCATTTCCATGTCTGCTCCCAAGATTGACTAAAAAATCAGGACTGCCTGGTTGACCTAATTTGGTCGAGTTTTTTCGGGTTGGCTCCAATCACGCCGATCCCAAATCCCTGGGGTCTGCAGAAACACATGGGTTGGTTATAGGCACCACAATCTGTTTGAACAGTTTCCAGTGTTTAAATCTCTGTAACTGCATTATAGTTGTCATGGTCGTGGAACATATTGCTGATTGCTATAGTCCTGGATCTCAAATTAACAACCTGGCTGCCAATGATGGAAGGTTTCAAGCACTCTTGAGTAGAGTTTGATGAACACAGGCTCTAGAGAAGCTCACTCATGAGGGATTTCACCATGAATCATATTAACAAAAATCACAAAATAAATCTTTTTGAGTAATCTATTTTATGGTTTTTATTTTTAATCTAAACTGTGTATTCCTGCTCGGAGTTGAGAAATTGCACAATAATATTTAGAGTACTAGTTCTGCAGTACACTCTACAAACTCATGTCAACATGAATCACAGGAGTAGACTCAGTATCATCCCACAGTATTCACCCAAGTCCAAGTGGAGTGGCACTAGGAGTCAACATGTTGACTCAACTCCTAATGCCTGAGAGTCGAATTAGCTGAGTCACCGAGTCGGCTCTTGAGTTAGCAAGCCTTGGATTAGTCTCCCTTGTGCTCATTGTCAGCTGGATCTCACTGATATCTCTGAAACAAGAGTGAATTGTTTTTGAAATCCAAGAAGATCCAATTCTTATAGGGTGCAAACGACATGGAGTTGTAGCTTAAAAGAGGGATCTCTAAGCTGCCGGTGGAAAGGATGCGGGCAGAGCGGGCCAATGAGGGGTGACAGACAGTTTCTTAAATAAGGGACAGAGAGGTCATTTCATATGACGAGGAGGAGATAGAGAGTTCTAGCATACAACTCAGAAATACTTTTCCCTCAATTTATATTCTTCATCCAGAGGAGAAAATGTGTATTCTTCATCTAAAGGAGGGATCTACATGCCATTCACATATATTAGAATCGTGTACGTTTAGCCAATAGATACATGAGGAGTGCCTCAAGATTCGTATACAAGAAGACCCACATGGTCAAGAACGAGAAAGTGTCAGAGGACGTGGACTACCAGTAGAGTATACATCATTTACCCATAAAATAAATTGTTCTATTTGTCAAGCTGTACAGATTTAATTAAAAATTTGCCAGCCTATTGAACATGTACCCTAACAAGTTGGTCTTTCAAGTATTTCTTCCCTGTCTAATGCATAAAAGGAATCAAATGCATTTTTAAATTATCAGTTTAAATTTTTATCTTCAAGAAATTTGCATCATGAGAATTCCCTGATTTATCTCCAATAATAATAACACTTGCATTTGAGCACCTCTACAAACTTGATTGCTTGGATAGTGATTAGAGGATTGGAGATAAATCACATTACAGTGATTTTTTTTTTGGCTAATTGTTCCTTGATTCATCTTTTGATTTAGAGGACTCTCAGGCCTAACCAAATAAAAACTTGGTCTTGTTTGTTTGTTGGATGAAAATGCTTCTAGAAAGTAAAATAGAGAGAGTTGTAGTTTCCAGAGAAATGAAATAAAATGGAATTGCACTTAGAATCAATGAGCTAACACTGCAAAGTAGCTAAAATTTACAAAAAGACAAGCCAAAGGGATATAAAATCCAATAGCCTTTTGCTTCATAGAACACAAGCTCCCTTTCTACTGATAAGCCTTATCTGAGCCTCTAATGGCTCCAAGCTGCAAGGCAAATCTGTTGTCTGTTGTGCAAAGGAAAATTGTGCAATGGCTCATACTAAGATGAAATATCTAATGCATGAAATGATGAACTACTGTACTTGGAAAGTTTGTTACTGCTTCACCAATTTGGAAGTCTTTTTAAAACATTCTATATTCCATGAACGTAAACTGAAATAGTTGAAGAAGGATTTAATCAAAACATTCAAAACCCTGAAGTAGTGAAGTTTTGCATCTCTTGTATGCCATGTATTTCTTGTTGTCATGGCATGAATGAACACTTATATCTCCTGTGGGTCATTTTGCTGCCAAAAGAAAAAGAAATCTGAACATAACAGAGGGTGAAGGTTAGCAATGGGTCATTACATTACCAGTGGATCTGATCGTTCTCAGCAAAAGATCACTGCTTTAACCAATCACTGCTATTGAAGTGGATCACACAAGGGAATGGGAAAGGGGAAGAGATTGAACAGTTAACATCACATTTTTCAACTCCTACTTGATAATGGGAACTCAGGTAGCCAAACCTTCCCCCTTGGTAAGGGAGGGCAATGAATCATCCTTCCTATGAATTGGAGTAACATACAGCAATCAAGAAACAGGAAATTTTATGACTTACATACAACTTTTCTGATGAGCAATTGTTGTTTTGACTTCATTGGCAAACATGTTAGCCAGCTTCTAAAATGCACTTCTCATAATATCCAGAATTAAATGACCGGAATTTTACCCTTCCATAAGTTGTATTATAGTTTTCTTTCAGGGGAAGGGTATTGCGGATGGTGATAAAATAGCAGAAGAGTATAAATTGTTTCTTCTTGATTTAGTGACTTCTTTGAAGGGTAGACATTTGGGACTTTTAAGGGCAGGGCTTAACCACCTGCTCCTGATCATTTCACCGCCCATCTGAGAGAGTGCATGGGGACATTGCTGATCAGCGGTCATTTCCCTATAATTTATTTATTACTTGAACAATCTTATTCATCATTCAAGACAGCTACATATTAACAGAAACATCAGAGATAGACGAGAGTGAAACTGCACCACTCGTAGAACCCTTACACCCATCAAATGCAAACACATGAGAACTAGCTGACTGTGATTCACTGACATAAGTGTGAACTCATGTTGTAACCATGGTGGATGGGGTATGGCTATAAAAGAAAGAACAGAAAAATTAGTGAAGATAAGTCGTCAGTTTAAAAATTACAGAAGGGGCTTGTATTAAAAAGTTAATGAGGAAAGCAAGGCATAAGAAGTACCTTTTTGTAGATATACAACTAACATGTTCCAATACTAAAAACTTATCCTGTGCACTTAATTCAATTGGTTCCTATTGTGACAAGCAACGGCAAACACCAACAAAAAATGTGGAACAAGATAAAGACAAAATGCAAACAAGAGAAAACACAAGACTTACATGGTTTAGTCAGGGATGTCCTGCCTATGTCCACAGGCAAAGAGATGAAGATGATTCACCATATAAATGAGGAATACAAATGCAGAGCTTGAATGCTCAGATATAACACCACAACCACACAAAAGCAGCAGGTCAAGCTCTTCCTTACTTCTCTCTCACTCTCACACCTCTCAACAAACCTTACAAACTTCTCCAATTCTAGCTTGGTTCCCAAGGTACTTGCCTTAGCTTGCTCCCTCAAGAATAGAATATCTTCCAGAAACCGGTCAGGTCCATATTGGCCCAAGCCCTGCTTCCTCACAGACCTCAAGCTTTCTTCTCATTTGGGCTGCCACAAATTTTGTTCAAGCATGTCAATGAATTCAAGACACTTGCAACAGTTCCTCTTCTAGAATCAGATGACAGTCTCAATAGCGTCGCGGTACTCGAACATAACTGTCCTTTATAACAATCAATGGTACATGTTGGATCTTGTACCAATCCTCTCCCACATTTTCTGGGAGAATCCTAGCTTTAATATTAGACATCACTATTAGTTCCAATTCCTTGAGTGTGGTCATATACTGTAACCCTTCTGGAAGCATCTTCATGTTCCAGCAACTCAAAAGTTTCACACGCTTGATACTAGACATTGCCCCTTCCTCTACCCTCCACTCTTCTAATTCAGTTAAAAACACCAGTTCCAATTCTTGGAGCTCAGGAAACCCTCGTGCAGAGCAAACCACTATCTTTCCCTCGTACACATTGTTGAACAATACAAGACTTCGTAAGTGGGGCAGCTTCTCTAGCACTGCCATTGGATCCTGCATCAAACAAGACCCCCCCAATTTTAAGTCAGTGATGTTTTGAGGGAACCCTTGCAATTCAGGCAACTTGTCTAACCTTCCAAACAGCTTTAACTTACAAAGATGAACATGATTTGAGAAAGTCAAGGTTGGCAAGAGATCATTTCTAGTTGACAAACACAAAGCTTCAAGGTTCTCTAAATGGACAATAGAATTTGACAATGCCTCTCTGTGTGAATTTAAGACATTTCGTACCACCAATTTCTGAAGATTTGTCAACTGGGCTAAGCCATCCTCGATCCAACTGCCGGCTTCTATATCTGACAAAGTTTGCAGGTTTCTTAGATTTCCAATTCTTGATGGACCTACTATTTCCCCCCAGTTCATGTGTAGATGTCTTAATTGATCCATCCTGTCAAAAACAGTGGGTATAGCTTGAGTGCAGGGGGCCAACACATAGCTAGGTTTTATGTCGAGTGTTTGTCGGTTGATAAGATTGCATATGGCTTTTGAGAGACTTCTTAAGTAGTTGCCTCTCAACCCCAAGTATCTCAAATGAATCATTTCACCTATTTCAGTTGGTAACTCAGAGATACCCATCCGTGGGAGATCCAACACCCTAACCAACCTAAAACCACCACTGAGAAATCTCCAGTGTTGTCGGTGAAGTTCTTCATGATATGACTGTGTGGTGTGACACAAGAAAGATCGAAGATATCGTGTTGGACTGTTACGGTTTAGGGAGATATACTTACGAAGATCGCCATAAACAATTAGTCGATGTGCTCAAACTGGTGATTCAAAGTCTGTAATTTGGCGCACATCAAGAAACTTGTCCTCCATGGCTTCCGATATGGAGAGATTCCATAGCATATCATGGATGCGACATGTTTTAATACCAACACTGGATTTCCTTGCCACTTGAACCATACTACGATCAATCAACTCCTTCAAATAGTTTTCTGCCACTTCCTCCATTGTTTCGCTACCTCTCTGTTGTACAAGTCCCTCTGCAAGCCATAGCTGAATTAATTTCCTTGCAGGTATTTCTTGATCTTCAGGGAAAAAACCTAAACAAAGGAAGCATGATTTCAAGTAGTAGGGCAGATCATCATAACTTAGAGCTAGTATACTTGTAATCTGATCATGACCTTCACAGAATTTCTCATTGATACGCTTGAGTACTTTGGCCCAATCACTTGGAATTCTGTCTTTCCTCGACAATAATCCACCTAATACAACAATAGCGAGAGGTAAACCTCCACATTTACCCACAATGTCTCTTCCTACTTTCTGTAATTCTGGAGACACAACAGGTGAGGCATTCTTAGGCAAAGCTTTCTTGCAAAACAACGTCCAGCACTCTTCTTCACTCAAAAATCGCAATTCATGGGGAATGCTCTCCATATCTGCATGAAATGCAACTTCTTTATTGCGAGTAGTAAGCATCACTCTACTTCTTGTTGTTGCCTTAGGGAAAATAGCTTTCAAACTGTCCCAAGCTTCTTAACTCCAAATGTCATCAACTACTATCAGATATCTCCTTTCCTTTAAGTACCCAAAGAGCTCCTTCTCCAACTTTAGGTCACTCATTCGAGAAACTATCTTTTGCTGCCTTTCATCGAGCACAACTTGATATAGGAGTGACTCGAAGAGCTCTCTAATACTGTATTCTTGAGAAATGTAAATCCAGGCGCGACACTCAAAATGCCTACTTCATTGCTGTTATAGACTTTCTTTGCTAGAGTGGTCTTACCTAAACCACCCATCCCAACAATGGAAAGAACGAAAAGTCGTGGCTCTCCATGGATCAGCTGCCTCACTTGCATTTCTGTTTCATCTTCCATTCCCACTACATCTACTTCCTCCACTACAGGGGGCCTCCTCTGCCTCCGTGACAAACTTTGTTGTGAAGAAGATGATGGTTCTCCAAATTGCAAGGTTTCAATTCCATACTTAGATTTGTTGGCTGAAACTTCCTGATTTCCCAAGTCATGGAGAAGCTTCACTTGGAAGTTTCTACCATAACAGGTACATGAGGATCCAATGCATCCAATACCTCTTCCTCTCTGCCTTTGACGCTCTACTTTAAAGATAAATTCATCAATAACATTTTCAGCATCATAAGAGATGCTTCTTACTTGATTCACCCAGAGCCTTGCTCTTTCATTATCTTTCCTTTTTCCATCTACATCTTTCAGGAAAGAACGTATCCATTCGAGCTCGTTACGCAGTGAATCAACCTGCTCGTCTACTCCAGTAAGCAAGCTGGCTTCTCGAGTGACCAAGTCAGACAGCTTCTCAATGAAGAAGGTGACAATACTCTCAGCCATTTTGCTTCCTCTCTTTGATTCTGTAGTTCTGTTGCTTACGCAGGAAGAGAAAGAAGAAGATAATGCGAGCTCAGAAATTTGGGAAAGTGTTGCAGTTGCTTACGCAGGAAGAGAAAGAAGAAGACAATGCGAGCTCAGACAATTGGGAAAGTGCTTTGCAAGACTAAAGAAAAGCAAAGTCATTGTAGCTTAATCAACCTCTTTTTCCAACAAAAGGGGAGTGGAGCATCTTCCCTTATGCATCATGGATTTGACATTTTTGGCCAGCACAAAGCTTGATGAATAAGACTGGAATAAAGCGCATACATTACAGAGAAACAATCAAATTACCATAAAAATAAAAAATAAAAAAAATTGAATATTAAAAAAAGTGAATTACATCCAGGGTATTATGTCCTTGTACTTAAATTATTTATGATTTCCTAAATTATATTTGGAGTATTTAAATCTCAGGGTATTGAAAGGTGTAGCATATGCTTAGAGAAAAGATTACAAAATATTTTGATAATATCTGTACAAAGTTTATTGTTGGTTTATAATTGGCAAGGAAAGAAGCAATGGAGATCAATTTTATGTGAATTTTTTGAGGTCCAGGTTGCCAAGGATCAATCATTTTCCATGTTTGAGTGGATTGTCCATTGATTAAGAATACTGGAAGAGGCCAAAACAAGCATCTATCATGTAGTAATCAATGATATCACTTGAAGAAATCATAAGTAAGAGTCCCCTCCAAGTGCTTGGGATCCTCTTATAGTAAGGATCTTATCCACTTAAAGTGGATTCATGTCTGTCTCATTCACTCTTTAGCGAGGATTCATGTTAAACCGATGTCGGATTTTATAAACTCAACCCAAAATATGTCCATTAAAAGTTCAAACTGGGGTGGGTTGCGCAAGACATAATAACCTATTATTGGGTTGGGCTTATGGGTGATCTCGTTGACCGAACTTATCAATCCCATTTTATATATAAGCTATATAGCTTATTTTATTATTTCTATCTATAAAATTAACACCATTCATTCCATATGTATGTAATTCAATAAACTGTAACAATTAACATTATCTTTTCAACTATAGATTCACATAATCTTTCGGATCAAGAAATGAATTGTAATAGTGTAACACAATCCATTAAAATTTAAAACCATTAAAATTAAGAAACTGGACTCGGATGGACCTTACCGGTGTTTGGGTTGGGTATTATCGGTTCGGACCAGTCTGATTTCAAATTGGGTTGAAATGGTATCGGGCTTTACAAGCCTAGACTGAAACATGTCCATTGAGTCTCGGTCCGAGCTGGTTCGGGTTATATCAAGCCAGCTCGGTCTGTGCTACCGACCCGGACCCAGTTTTGACACCCTTAGTCCGGAACATCTAACCTTCAAAAAGATATAAAACTACCTACCTTGTATTTTAAGTTTCCATAATACCCTTCCGCTTCATCTAATCACTCACGAAAACTCCCCTTTTGAAAACTACTCCCCCTACAAACCCCGCTCCTAAAATCTATGTGACCTCACACGTGCTGAACTGTTTCCCTTAAATCTCTTTTACACTTTTTTCAAGTTCACATGCAAAATGACAGATTTATCCTCATTGAAAAAAATGTTATATAATAAAAGGGTAAAAGACAGTTACCACCCCTGTAACTTACCTTATTGATCGTTGACCCCCAAAGGTTTCAAAAAAGATAGTTACCTCCCCTAAAAACACTATTAAAATATAAATAGACCCACGACGTTAGGAATATTCCGTTAGATGCTAACGGTGGGAGTCCAATATTTTCTTAATGACCAAAATAACCCTTTACAAGGGTGATTGACTTATAAAAAAAAATAAAAAAAAAACAAAAAAAAAAAAACAGAGATCCAATAGTAGGATGAGCAGATTGAGAAGATGGTTCCTGCTTCTTTCTTGCCGATGGAGTTAGGGTTTCAAATGATCCTTTGGTGAATGCGATATACTCTAAAACTTCTTTGAATGATGGTGGTCACCAGCAGAGATCTATTGATCAGGTAGGATTTCCTAAAGTTTCGCCATCAGCGGATTACTAGAGAATTTCTTGACTGCGACAAAGAATTGAAGCATTTCCAAGCAAGTGATTTGGGATTTCCAGAAATCAAAGAGCGAGGGCCAGACGAAGATAGTTAAAGGAGAGGATTGCTTCATCCTCAAGTTCTGGAACAAATTTTCCAATTGTTAGTGAGGGATAAAATTTTTATGGCTTACAAGAAATGGGGATTCAGCCTTCTTTGTCGCTTTTGATTCGAATTTGATTGCAAACCCTAGTTTTTTGCAATTTAGTTGCAGATGGAGGTTTCCCCTCCTTATGATTTGGTTGCAAAAGAGAGAACCCCAAATCTCCATATACAATCAGAGAAACCATCTAAATTGGAGAGAAGAGAGATGCAGACCAGCCACTGGGAAGACGATGAGTTGCAGGCACTTGGAGTTCCCTTTGAACTTTGGAGTTGCAGATCTACAACACCTCCGGATGTAGTAGAGGAGATGCAGATACGATGCTCTCACGAAAATGGAAAGAAGTTTTTTTTTTTTTTTTTTTAAATGCTCATTTGTTTTAGATTTGGTTCATGTTCATAGTTTGGTATCATGTGGTTCTTGTTCATCAATTCCTATCTTTTTTCTATATTTTTTAATTTTAGTTGGGATAAATTGTTCAGGGATAGAATTGTTCATAAAAAATATAACTTTAACATCGTTAAAAATTGAGGCCATTTGTCTTTTTTGAAACCTTTGGGGGTCAACGGTCAATAAGGTAAGTTACAGGGGAGGTAACTGTCTTTTACTCCCTCTTTTTAAATAGTGAGGGTTTCCATAATATTAGTGTGGGAGAAATCTCTCACACCATACCAATGGGGGCATGGAAAATGGTGTCGGTATCACCAATGGGGCTCACATGGTCATGGAGAGAGAATATGAAAGGGCTTGGAAAGGGGTCCCCTCACTGGCATTGTGGGGATCTTTTTCCCTTTTAAATTGTAAAAACAATTGGTAACTATGATAAATAACTCAAACACAAGCACAAGTAACACACACATTGGGAAGAAATTAAAAAAAATTAAAAAAAAATAAAATAAAGAGAGAGAGAGAGAGAGAGAGATCTAGATAGGACCAATACCAGATCAGAATATGATGTGTGAGAATGAACCCCTACACTAATAGCTAGGGGATCTTTTTTGCTCTAAGGCTCGTTTGCTTCGACATAAAATTTTAAGTGTAATATTTTATATATAATTTTTTTATCAAAATTTTGTTTCCAATACGTAAAGAAGAAAAACGAAGTTCCTTTTTCCCTTCTCTTTATATCACTATATTTTACCTCTTAAAAATAAACATTGAATTTTTTTTTTTAAATACAAATGTGACACTAAAAAATTTTACTGGCAAAACAAAGGGAGCATAAATGAAAATGAAATATAAAACAAGACAAACAACAAAGAAATTCCAACTCAATCCTCCTGACATCTTTCTGTTTTGAGTTCACATGTCATATTATCATTGGCACTTGGCAGTCACTAAAATTTTCAATGTAGAGAAACTAGCACTAAACATCTTTATATCCCTCAAGATTGCTAGCTCTGAGTAGTTTTGACACCAGCTTCCGATAGTAATGATGTGAGTTCTCCTTGCCGGTATAGTTTCACAGTATCTGTTCAAAGGAAGAAAACATCAAGAATCAATACATAGGGACCATGGCTATCTGTTGATTTGCATTTCTTTTTAAGCATTGGGAAACCCATATTATCCTTCTATTGCACAATGAAGCAAATTCCAAACTCAGACCAGAAATTACATGAGCAAGGAATAATCACTACTACAATATAAGTTAAATATCAAGTTCTAAACACAAATCACTGTAGTATTAATAAGAAAGTATGTCAACCAAGGTACCTGTACAGCCGCCTATGTGCTTCCCACCTGAACAGGGAGAACATTAAAAATATGATCAGATACTTTAAAGAAACCCATGCACCATAGACATGGAGTTGAAGTTTTGATTCACTCTTCTTTCAAAGCAGTAAATCATTTAAAAAGAAAGCGCAAAATCAAGTTTTTGAGGTCGAACTAAAACCATATGTACCAGTTTTGTAACTTCTTATATGAAATTTAAATTTATGCAAAATTACCATGGGTAAGGTTCAGCCTATCACTCATAACGTACAAGTTAAATGAATTCTGCTGGTGGAAATTGACATAGATCAACCTACTATTAATTTTCTGTTGATACCTATTCAGACAAGATAATCTGGGCCTAAGTTGCTCAAATCAGAAAAAACAGTCCTTACCCAATTTTATATTCGGACAAGAAATAGATATCTGGTCCCCAACTCCAGACAATAGATTCTTGTCAAAACCCTATTAAATCCTAGTGGATAGTGCCAAAAAATTCTTCCTGGAAGATGTGATTTTTGTCAAAACTCAGTCAAATCCTAGTGAATGTACTGCCAAAAAAATCATCCAGGAAGAAGTATTGCCAAAACAATCAAAATGAAGGTTTTACCAGCTAAGGTCCTTTTAAAGCAAGAGCCTTGCATAGCTACTTCGGGGCAGAACCCCAGATTCAATGGGTTCCTAGGTCCATCAAAGCAGAATTTAGGTGATCCCAAAAATAATAGAGACTGTGATAGCATGGCATTTTCCATGAGAGATCATTTGTTGGGTTTTGAGGTGGCCAAGAGACAGCAGGTATCCTAGCTACATCAGGCACAGAACGGACTGACATAAAAGGGAAGTCCCCCCCCCTCCTTTTTCTCCTGTTCCGCCTTCCTTTTGGTTTTGAGGTTTTGCGGCTTAATCATCTTGGTTCCCACCTCACTTATAATCCTTCCCCTTCACGTTCTCAAAAATATTGCTGTTTAACAAAATGGAGGAACAACCACACCATCTGATTTATGCAGTCATAGAAACCAATTCAAACCTAAAACCTGATAAGATTGACAAGTAAGCTTTGGTCACAGTATTTCAACAAAGTCTGTATCTAAGTTTACAGAGCTTTGTTATTCTGTCAGTAGTTAGTTCCATTGTTTAGTTTGTTCTGTTCTGTTGTTTCGTTTGTTCTGTTTTATTGTTTGTTACAGTCAGTTCAATTGGTTACTGGTTATTGTTAGTCTGTTTGACTTGTAGCCACATCAGCTTGTTACTTAATGACGTAACATATTATAAATGGTTGCTTTCCCTCACACATTAAGTAAGTGAGAAAGCTTTCCCGAATCTACTGTCTTTCTCCAATCTTATAAAACCGACATAAAAGCCAGTGCAAACCACCAGCTAAGCTATAATTGACTATGCCTTAGCCACTCAGCTAGAAGCCATCTTCAAGCATCTGAATTGGCACACAGCCACAAAGCCATACTAAAGAGAACTGACGAGAGCAATAAAATGCACTCCACTATCATCTACTCAAAGTCCAGGAAATGCCCCCACATATTTCAAAAACCTGAAAACCTTGTTCCGCTGAATCATATGCAAAAGGGATGACAAACCTGGGCATCGATAGTAATGACATGTTTAGGGAAGTTTAATATGATGTCAGATTGACTAAATTACCAGAAATATAACCTCCGACAATTTCTTCATCAAGAATTACCATATAGGTGGTATAACAAGTAATATAGTAGCAAAAAGCATTGCTGCAAACAGCTTGCAAAACTATCAAACCAGAACCAAAATTTACACTAACAGTAAGAGGGGCAGATATCATAAAAAACATAATCATCAGAAACATCAATGGAAGCTGTAAATGGGCTTCACTAGTTCATCCCAGATCTACTAGTTTAACTTTCTTTTTCCCTCTCTTATTCTGGGTGAATATGTAGTTCATTGTGTTGGTTTGGTAAAGGATTCAAAACCAATGCAGTATAATTGTATAACCATGCTATCAAACAGTAACATAATATTTAATGACATGTCAAGAAAAGAAAGTATCCCAGATGTCTAATTTACCAATAAAAACATTGGGGACAGTATGTTGCCCGGTGAGCCTTTCCAACACCTTTTGCAGCTGTGGCCCTTGAGGACCTGAAAGAGAACAGACGTAATTGATCATATAACTCATTTATAGTACCCCATCATATCAAATCACTCCCCAATGAAGGAATGCCATCAATTCAAATATGCAGTAGTTTTAATAAGAGGAGGATACACACAATTTATCCACACAAAAAAGAAAAAAGAAAAACGAAGAGGATAAATGCATTAGTTTTGAACTTCTAAATTGCATGGGATGATAAATCACGCTATCCATAATTTGTGGCTACTCATATTTTCCATTTCCCCAAAGTTGAACATGCTGAAATTAGATTGAAGAGCAATGATGTGTGTTTAAGCTTCCTATATTGGGCACTCAAAATCATGATTGGATAACCATCTCGTAAAAAACTTGCTCAAAGACTTTGAAGAATGCAAACTTAGTTGTAACCGAGGGGATGTGCTTCATTCTCTTGCACATTTGGGATCTTTAGCTATTATCAAGAAGTATTCTAGCACCCACAAGATTATGTTTCTCCCAATAAACAATTTCTGAATTTAATCTGAAATTTCATCTCTCAATAGTGGAAAATCAACCGAAAACCAATTGCGTTCCCACAAATTCAGGTTATATGAAGCAGAAAAGGGAAACTAGAATAGAAACAGACAGGGCCAACCGTAGCACTGGAAATGAGTTGATCTGAAATAAAAAGAGCGTCTAGTTTCTAGGAAAAGAAAAAGGAAACACCTACCCAGTTCGTCCAATTCGACAACAAATGGCTCTGCACCAAGCCGCTTGAACAATGATTTCACCTCAGAAGAATACCTTCCCAAAACAAACAACCCATCTCGTAATTCATCGCATTATACAAACAAAAGAATTCCAAAACCAAAGATCGAACAAAATAGTAACAGAGGGAGGACAGCTGTGATTAGAACTCACGAGCACCAAGTCTTAGAGTAAACAACGATGGGATTTTCGGCCAAGGTCTTCTTGACAGTGTCCTCCAATCGAGACCCAAATGAAGAGGCCATGGATCGAACCACTGAAACTCCAACTCTCCTTCCATCATATATGCTGAGGCATCTGCTTCTGCTACTGAAGCTGTTAAAGCGAATAGAAGATTTGTTTATAGACGGAAGAGAGGACTTGTGCTTGAGAGAAGAGCTAAAAGCACAGGCTCTGACTGCAGTAAGATGAGAAGTCTCCACCATTATTGAGCTTGAGGCCCCTCTCTCTCTCTCTCTCTCTCTACAGTACTCCAACCTCCGATCGGCTTCTCTGTAGCGGGATCGGGCTCAAACCCAACAAACAAAAATTAATTTTTTTACAGAATTTACAGCGTTTTGGAATCGGGAAATTGGGATCCACGAATATTGCGAATGCTCTTCGATCTTCTGCTTCTACAGAGCCAAAGAAAACTCGACACGTTATTGGAAGAGATTCTCAGGTGGATCCGCAGTGCCGAGACAGCTGGAGGAGCATAAGCAATTGAGGGTGGATAATGAAGCAAGGTGTACTCCTTTGGCCAAGAGGTGGGGTCTGCACTCTGCAATCATCATATTATCATATGTGATTATCTGGCGTTACAAGAAATCTCTGGACCCTTCTACGATCAAGCCTGGGTTCGGTGGATTCAGATCTGTCTCCTGCGATGATATCTATAGGAGACGTGGCTGCATTTAATCAATGTTCAACACGCGGATGTTGGTTGAATCTGAATCATTCAATCAGTGTTGATGTATAAGTCGATACCCCTTTGCATTTCACTTTATCAAATGGCTAGATGGCTCGGATTCAATCGACGCCCACGGGTCGAGTATTGACTGCATGCAGTGGAGTCTCCTATCGACCCCTGGCACAAGACGATTTGAATCCAAGTTTGATTCGGCCTAATGGGCTCGATCTTGTATACTCAAATTTAAAACCAAATCATTATGAAAAATTCAGCTTCAATCCGGTTTCAGTTTTGGGTTTTGTTGGACTAGCATAATAGGTTTTTATTGATCCATTATCAGATTGATTTAATTTCAGTCCATCGGGTCTTTTGATTCAGGCTTATCAACCATTCCTGTTCAATTTCATTTTATTGTAACAAAAATTAATGAGTACTATTTTTATTAGAAAGCTTTTAACCATTAATCGCAGCTTTGGTGGGATTTGGATTTTCTGCAACCGAGCAGTCCTGTCGCTGCAACGTAACCCTTGAGCATGCATCTGCCTATGTCCCAATGCATTCCAATGGCCCAGATGTAGCTGCAGGAGTTGCATGGCTACAGACGGCAAGGACCACACTCCTAAACAAAAGAGTAACCCTATGGCATACTTGAACTCTGGGTACTCGGTTAATGCCTACCAGAGTCGTCTGCTTGTGCTACCTAGCTTCAACAAGATCGCTAACTGCCCTACCTGAAAGTTACTTAAGGGAAATATAAAAAGGATTTTCAAATTCAAGTCGAATGTGATTTATCATTATGTCATTGTCATTCCATGTTTTTTGAGTGAAACATGTAAAATGACAGACTTACTCTCATAAAAAAAATATATTATACTAAGAAGGTAAAAAAATAAAGTTAGTTTTTTTTTTTTTCCATCATTTTCAGTCTCATCAAGAAAATTTCCTCAACCTCCCGGGACTGGTTGGCTGATTTGATTGGCTAATGAAGACATTCATTCAAAATTTTTTCATTGGTAAAATGGGTCAATGGAACTCAAGGTTTAAAAAAAAAAAAGATTAGAATCGGCTCATTCGAATCAGAATCAATTCAATCAATCTTGACAACGATTGATTCTTAAAACACTTTCTGGAGGCATCCATGAATGTACTTAAATCTTCCTTTTTGCTTATTTTTTTCTTTTACTCAATAAAGTAGTTGAAAAATCAATAAAACTTATCCAGTACTGTAGCGATATCTATTATCTACAAGATTTTTGAAAAAAAGAAATCCCCCAAAAAAAAATTAGGTGAAAATCATTTTTTTTTTTTTCATATTTCATTTTCTAAGGTTTCGGTTGATTCCAAATCCGATTCAAGTTTGAATTAATGAAGTCCATGTCTGATTTTAGGGTTTAGACCTTGATGGAATCTCCGGGAGACAAATAATGGGTTTCAAAGGGTTCCACTAGTTTTTGTGACTGTACCTCAATGGGGAATACTTTCATGAGACCTTTTTTTATTCTTTTTGGAGGGGGGTAACCTTGGAAGGTGGCTTTGCCTTGTGAAGATGTGATGATGATGATTATTATTTATTGTCTGAGAACCTTGAAAGTTTATATGCACTTATTTAGTAACTTAGCTTAAAATTTTTCAGGTGTTAGGTGTCCAAACTAAGGAAATAATATTCATCAAAAGAAAAAGGAAATTATAAAGAGAAGTATAAAATTTACACAAAAATGATATTTATATTTCACAGAATTTAGACTCAGTAACCAGTCTTCAATGGAGTCCATCTCGTGAGAATCAAACCTCCAGAAACAGTAAAAAGTAAGGTAGAGTTTGATGTAATTCTAATTCTTTTTCCTTGGGGGGAAAGGGGTGGAGGGGCTTGGATTGTAGGTGGTATGGAAATTAAGGAATGGAAGGCCATGTTTACATTTACTATTTGTCTATTAAACAAAGTTTGAAAGCTGATTTGAGTTACTATGATTATTGCATTTCATTGGCAGCTGTACTTTTGGAGATTTTAATCTAATAGTTTAACACTTCAAAATCTAGATGATGAATCAATGTCGG
Source organism: Protea cynaroides (assembly GCA_028583415.1). Lineage (NCBI taxonomy): Eukaryota > Viridiplantae > Streptophyta > Magnoliopsida > Proteales > Proteaceae > Protea > Protea cynaroides. The sequence goes on from CM053270.1 coordinate 62,131,464, forward strand.
CTTTTTTTCCGAGTTCGGAGCAGTGCCAATTTCATCAAATATTAGTTTAGTGATAGTCTCTTCATTTGTTTGTCTTGAAATTTCTGATGTTCCTCTTTTGTTCTGGCCTGGGTACTCCCCAGTTGCCTTTGTAGAGTTCAAGAGTTTTTCTACCCTAATTATTACTCCTCTTCCAGTAATACATTAATTAAATATTAAAAAAAATCAAAGATAATCATTTTTTTGGTGATGGTTCCAATAATCAAATCACATAATGCATCCAAATAGGGTAACTGAAAGACAGCATGTTCACCAATTGCATGGTTGTAATTCATTATATTCCTCAGATATATAGTACACACAACCCGAACCCAAGCATCAGGGGTTAAGATTTTTAAGCATATAAGCTCCCCATAATGTTGAAACCCAAATTACAAGGACCATGAAAAGAAAGAGCACACTGACTTACAAATGCAAACTACAGTGTAATTTACTACTGCTCTTTGTCGGCCCCTATCATCTTCCTCAGATACAATTTGAGAGAAAGTGAGAACCAATAACAGCATCCTCTTGGGAAAGATCAAGGAGACTTCTGTCCTTCTCCCATCTTCTTAAGATCAACAAGGGACTTGTTCTTTACTATCAAAGAAATGACATGCCTATTCCAACAAATTGGGATACAGGGAAAAAAAAAAAATGTAACCTTCATTTCTTCTGTTGAAAAGAATGGTGATCGAGTTTAATGGCTCACAATATACAGATGGTCCTCCAATGCGCCACGGGAAAATGGGAGGTTTCGGAGAGGGCATGTAATTTTTGTTGTTGAAGTTCCCCAAATTCAGATTAAAGTAGTTTGCTGGTCCGGCGCTTCGATGGCCCTCCAGGAAACAGCTTCATTACCCAGCCCAAGACCCTCTCTACTACCTGGTTGGACAGAAGAGCAAATTATGCTTAAAAAATCAATCCTCCACAATAGTATTAGTCATAATCAGAATAGCAGCTCAACAGACTTCAATCAAAGCCATTCCATGTCCAGTGACTACGGTTAACTTGAGAAAATTAGAAGGGGGAAAAAAAGAGTACAAACAAGGCAGGCACTGCAATCGCATCTATGAACACTATACAACACACGGTCTACACAAAATACGTACACATTCCATCTCTATAGACTAGCTGATATACCTAACCAATGTTAAGTTGGGACCTATAACATAGAACATCCTTAGCTCTTCCTGCCTCTTAAAAGAAAGTTCAATTTTCAAAAGTGCTAATGGCCAGAACCTAAGAAATTCCCTCAAGGAATTAAAATGTTTATTCAAATCCCAAAAACCATACACATGACCGGTATCTATAAACCCATTACTTCCCTAATTCTAAAATAAAACTAAAGACAACTGGTTGAACCCTAAACATCAAATGAGACAATTAAAAAGACCTTTTAAAAAGCTTTCCACTTTCATGGGAGATGGGACTACAGACTTATCTTTTCAAAAAAAAATGAAGCCACCAACTTAATAACGAAACTAGACCTCTACAGACCAACAAACTGCACTTATTTAATAAAATAGTAAAATTATCCCCATAAAAATGAATAAATACAAATAACCCAAAAAGACCCATTACACTTCACACACATCATCTTCCTGCAATACTATATCTCCCACTACCAACTTGGTTTTGTAACCCAAGGACTTGAGCATCACTTTCCATGTTCAAATCCTTTCTAGATACCACACATCTAATCACAACAGAATTTGGCCTCTTAAAATATACAAAAACGTTTCCTCATCAACTTTATTAGAAGACATGCTCAATGAATTTATAGAACTGAATAATTATATCTGGTAATAAGTCAAACTAACAATTACAGTAACAAGGTACCTCATCCCCTTCGTCAACGAACACTCTGTTCTCTGTCATGGTATGTGGATCAGATTGTCTTGTCAGGATGTTCTCGCTCGCCATACTCTGGGCAGTTAAGAGCTCTAATCTCTGAGTCTGAACCTCCAGTTTTCGAGACAGCTCCTCATTTAAAACCTTTCAAAAATCAAGAACAAAATTCAATGAGGCAACGCAAATAAGTAATTTCAAATCCACTAGTTAACATAGCCCTAAATACTAGATGCAGAGAAGATAGTGTTAAAAAAAAAATTATGCCTAAAATTTTCATCGGAGACCACCCTTTTCAAGGATATTTCATTATAAAACTTCAAATACTATTGTCCACCATGTGGAAAAAAAAATGTATTCTAAAATAAGACACTTTAAGTAAAAGAATATCTGAATTACAAAGTAAAAATGAAGAAAGCAACAATTTTTTTGCCAGACCAAGAGGTGGATAGGACACTTGGATCCACTGCGTTTTGGGTTTCCTATGTACAAGGATATCTGATGCACAAGCAGTTTGGAGACGGGCATTCTCCTTATATTGTCCTTTCTTTATGGCCCTAGAGTGTAGCCACAATCCCACTGGATGTTTGGGACTTCCAGACAGCTAATTCGGCGAGGCAGTAACTATTGCACAGCGTCATTTCACCTAGATTCCGACTGAAATTTCGGAATTTCACCGAGATTTTGACTCTTTTCAGCCATTTTATCCCATTTCTAACAATATTTCGTCGAAATTTTAAGATTTCATCACCCCCTTTGCCAAGAGCTCCAGAACTGCTACAAAACCTCAATTTTGTTTGGAAAAAATCCTTCATTTGTTGCTGAATCAATTATTAAAGGTCAACTGTGTAGCATCCACTTCAACATTTGGGTGTAATTGAAGCATCATTTGGCCAAATTTCTCTAAATTTTAAATTTTCCACCTATTAAGACTGCTGTGATGGAAAGGATATAATATGACGCACACTAGCAACCTAAGGTCCAAAGCCAAACTATCATTTTGGATATGATTTTATACAATCTAAAGGTTCACACGTGTTTAGAGATGCTTAATTAGGGTTTCTCTAAAGTTTCGGGTCAATATATGGCCGTTGGACCACTGAAATGGCCTATTAAAACTTCCAACCAAAATATACGAAATTTCATTTTCAGCAAAATATCCTGGTTTTGGCGGGGTCAAATGCCTGGCAAAACTGAACTTTCAAACCTTGATACGAACCATAAGGGCACATGCATGCATGTTAGAGAAAGAAATCTCCAATCAATTTGCCACTAAGAATTTCATAAAAAAGTTGCCAATGCAGGATTCTGGGGATTGTTAGCTGAAACTAACTTCAGCTTGGAACTTTGGGAGGATACAAACCATGTGGGAACATGCATGCATGTTTGAGAAAGAAATCTCCAATCAATTTGCCACTAAGAATTTCATAAAAAAGTTGCCAACGCAGGATTCTGGGGGTTGTTATAGCTGAAACTACCTTCAGCTTCGAGCTTTGAGAGGATACAAACCATGTGGGCACATGCATGCATGTTCGAAAAAGAAATCTCCAATCAAATTGCCACTAAGAATTTCATAAAATGTTGCCAATGCAGGATTCAGGGAATTGTTAGCTTTAACTACCTTCAGCTTGGAACTTTGAGAGGATTCAACTTCCAAAGCTCGCATTACCTCTTCTTTCTCCAATGCTATCTGCAACCACACAGTACTCTTCAGTAAATGTATTCCAAAGGTAGGCATTGTTATATACTCCATTTTCATGTCTTAGTTATCTGGTCACAGCTGATGAAAAGACATGGTTCCATAACACTAGACTTTTGACCAACATAAATTTATGAAAACAAAGGAAAAACTAATCAAGGCTTTAGTCATTACCTCCGAAACCAATGAATTAATGTTGTCAATCATTCTCAGCTGATCTGGAGGGATAGCAGCAGAAAAAGTCGAAGGATAGAATTGCATATTTTCAGGCACCAATGGGGAAGTGGAGGTCCCACTGTCTTGCATTTCAAGGTTGAAAGTGCTTGTGTCAGCAGCACTATTTTCCCCAATAACTGAAGCATAAACATTATCACCTGATTGGAAATACAAGATCAGAAATAAAATTTGAAGGAATCAGTGAGAAAAATGATGAAAAGCATAATAATCACATGTGGCCAATGATATTGCAAGATAAACGATTGGTATACTGAGTCTGACAATGAAGGAGAACATTTATAAAGAAATAAGAAGGAACAGATATATAAGTAAAGATAGTCTCGCTAATTGTTGATAACCAAACATGAAGACAGACTGGTAAAACTAAAGCTTGGTAAGTAATCGCATGTAATAGGAATTCTAGCAATTAAATAAAACTTCGCTAATTGTACATGATGCTACCCTACATGGTAGTGGGTTCTTGAGGAGTATATATTGCCATCAACCATAGGTAACTCAGCAAGAAATTAGAGTTTTTCTCTTCATAAGGTATATAGCCCACATAGCTTTAACAATAGCTTTAAGGAAAAGAAGAAAAAAAAAGAAAGAAAGAAAGAAAGAAAGAGAAGGACCCGTTTAAATTAAAAGTGCAACCAGGAGAACAAAAGCCACAAACACACACAAATGGAAGGGGTGGGGCAAAGGAACAAATTTCAACTAGTAGAGTGCACCACTGCCGCAGATACCTTTCACCATTAACTGCTTTGACGTCAACCCAGAAAAATCAATTCTAGGTTCGTTGATGAGCTATGACCAACTTCCTTAAGCAACGTCCTCCCCAGGAGAAGTCAAGTCCCCCTGCCCACTTGCAAGAGAAACAATAAACAGTGCTGCTAGTGGTAACAGTGCGGAAACAGCCTCTCCGCGTTATGGGGGTAAGACTATGTACATTCTGCCCTCCCCTAGACCCTGCAATAGCGGGAGTCTCGTGCACTAGGACGCCCTAGTGGTAACATAGTATGAACAGGGTTTTGGAATTTTCAATATTGTACGACTGGATCTGAAGAACCTTTCCTGTTTTCATTGATTCTTTCCATATGCCAGACTTTTTTTTGGGGGGGGGACATTAACCTAAAGCCAGCAGATGAACTGTGGTGTAACTATAGTTCTTCTTCTCTGCCGAAACTGACATCTCGGGTTTCAACAACACCCAAAACGAAACCTTGGGTCGAAATGGGTTTCGACAGATATTTCAAGGGTGCTGCAGGTTTAAAAACAGATCTCAACCTAGTTTCAAATTCAGGCAGAAAAATCCCAGGTTTCAGTCGAAACCTGAGATATCTGGGTTTCAGCCTAGGTCTGAAACCAGCTTTGAGACCGAGACTAAGAACACTGGGCGCTATACCAATTGCATCAGACCTATTCAGTACCAAGTTTCTCAAATGCAGTTTCAGTACCAATGGAAATGGAGAACTAGGAATGCAGTGACTAATGATTTAGCAAAACAAGGATTGTTCTACCAAGATTGTGCTTCAAGATAATATTCTTTTCTGAGTTCAGTTCACCTGTAGGATGGATGTAGTGTATCATGAGCTATAAGCCTATAATAGCCATTGTGCGTAGTCCTTTAGTAAGGTCCTGTTGCTGTTATTGTTATCGTATCACTACTCCAAACTTTTATCAAATTTTTATTGATAAAAAGTGTTACTTACCAAATAGAAGTTATAATATTATAATAATAATATGATAGTACAATGACATTGAAAATTATAATCATAAATATCAATTAATATAACAATAATAACAGTATGATAGAAAAATAACATTAAAAATTATAACTATAATAAATTACAGAAGCAATTAAATTAATTCTAAAGACCAAAGCTTCAAAGTGTACTTTTCTGATGTTTGTGGCACCTGAAGAATGCATACAATGACCACTCAAAGGCATACCTTAAGCTGCAAGCAAATAGCACACTTCATCATACTGTTTTTACTAACAAAGAATCCTGCACAGATTAGTATATTTAAGTCTCATCCAAAACTCAGTTTTCATCCTGCACTAATCAAATTGCTGACTATTGGCAAGCTTGCTTTTTGCACGACAGTTCACCACATTTGGTTTGAGAAGAACCTTAGAATGTGAACAGCAAAGTCTAGATCGCTCTCCCAGATTTGGGAGATTATTATATCTGATTTTAGAGTAGTTGTGCTACCAATCACTAGTCCTTCTTCGGATTCGGTTAGAAATAGATTAATCTTGTCTTCTTGGAATGTAAATACCTTGTAATGGGGTTAGTTCAGTCGAACTACCTATTGTTTTCTGTTGCCTTTTATTTAGGAGTCTGGCTCTATCCTTTGGATACCCAGGCATGGTTCAAAAACTCGATGAAAGTTTCGAAAATCTTGACATGGTCGAGACGAGACTCAATACGAGACTGGGTCTCGAGTTTCTCGACCAGTTCTCAACTGGTTTCAAAATTTTAGACCATTTCTCGACATTTTCGATGAGTTCTCGACTGGTCTCGACATAATGTATAAATTATAATTTATATGGTCTACTTGACTACTTTGGGTTTTCAAGTATAACAATTAACTAATTAAGTGTAATTATATTTATTCTTCTCCTAAAATATAATTTTATTGGCTCATTTAGTCTTCTTTGATCTTCTACTAGTGTAACATTATGTAGAATAACCAATATTATCCTATGTTCACATCTAAACTTTAGACCGACACTGCCAAATATGGGTGTAAACCCAAACAAGCACCATGTGTGATTATTTTTATAATTTTATGGTTTAAATATGTTTATATATATTAAAATAAGGTTTACCTGGAGTATCAGGCCTTAAAATGACCATTTTAAGGCCGAGACACTTTTTAAGCCCTTGTAGCTTTTTTACAGTGTCTCGCCGAGATCTAAGTTTTTCAAAGGGTCAAGACTCGATATTTTGAACCTTGTACCTAGGTCTCTTTACCTTTTTTTTTTTTTTTTTTTTTTTTTTTGGGGGTTGTTTGTTAATTATTCACCCAAAAAAAAAAAAGTGCTGACTTTCCCATAAAAAAAATTGCTGACTAAAAATTAGATATTGTAACAGATCACCCCAGGTGGGAGAGAGATGAAAAAAGATTAAAAATGATTAATATTCAAACGAAATAGATCATAGAGACTATATGAAATTAACTACATTCAAAATATAAAGGTCAAGTGCCATAAAAAGCAAGGGGGTGAATACAGCCAAATAAAAGCATACCTATGTCCTCTGTAGAAGTTGACATATCTTTTGTAGTAGTGGACGTCTTACTGACATCAACAGACTTTCCAATCGTAGATGCTTTTCGTAGCTTTGATTGCAGTAGCTTTTTCTCTGTGCACAGTAAGTAGAATCAATGCATTAAAGAGAAGAAATGTCAGCCACACATACAACGCAATGTCTAGAAACACTTCATTTAGCCATGTAATGCCAAATAACATGCTTCCAGTCTCCACAGAGGTTATGACCGGGTTTCCTCACAAAGAGAACCATGTATACATAATACAATGGTGCAAATCATCAGCAATAGCCACAAATGTTCACATTATAGAAAATTATTTCGACAAGAATAATAAAAACTATTTTGCAGTCCAAAAATTCCCCTGGAGTTCATAGCACTAGCACCAGAGAGTTGTTTGAAAAGCACTGATGCAATTATTTCAATTCAAATGGGGAAAAAAAAAAGTTTCAAGCCTTTTTTTTTACAGTAAGTATACAAGGGGTTTCTTTTCCTTACGATTATTTAATAGTTCTGAGTCTTCTGACCTACAAAAGAAATCTCCCAAACAAATGGATATACTTCGCCCTGCCTAATCACATGATGTGAAGTCATACCTTCTTGCAGAGCATCTATTGTTGACTGCAAATCCTGACGCTCTTTCAGCAGGCTAGACACTTTCTTTCTGTAGGGCATACAGAACCAAGGTTCTTGAGGACAACGGAATGTTAAGAAACCAAGAGGGGGAGAAGCCAAAGCAATAAAAAAAAAAGTGCAGAAAAACAATATTCATAAGTATCACTTCAGATATCATGTAAATACAGAAACAATCCCCCCCCCCCCCCACCCCCCCTCTCTTCATAAAGACCAGTTATGCATAGTACCAGAGAAGAGTATACAAAGTTATACAGTGGCTTCAAGTTTGCAACAAAGGTCAGTATGTGAAACATAGTGTTACCAAAACCAAAATATTGGAATAAAGAACAAAATCTGAAGTTTTACACTGACCAAAAGCCTGCAGCAGGACTTCTAGCATGGGGAGGTCATTTGATATCCTCTCAGAGATTGGATGTGGAAAGTGATAAAGAATAAATGGAAGTTACCAATTGGTTAAAATGAAAGTGGTGCTATACACCTAAAAGGTTGCAGTGTGGTTTTAAAATGGTGACAAGGATGAATAGGGCTCTATTTGGAAGTGTCTTTTGGAGGCTTAGTGTTGTGGCCAGAGCTCTATGAAGACACTGTAGAGAGGTTATTGATGCCAAGTATGGGTTGAGCAAGGAGGATGGGATTTGAGGAGGGTCAAACCATGGGAGGTACCTATGAATGTTGTGAGTCCAAGAATTGTAACTGGTTATGTCAAATTGTCAATAAACCATATGTACAGTTTTGCAAACCAGTTCAGAATAAACCAGCTTGCAGTTCAGACTTCAGAGGGACCACAATCCTAAAATACATGAATTTCCCATCATAAAGACAAACTAACAAACATGAACTCTTACATTCTCTACTTCATTTTAAGGATAAAATCATGTTGATTCTTTCACAAACTATCATCCAAAAGGATGCCTAAGATGGAGACAAGCAAAAGCTTTCCCTCCTTTGCAAAGCAGTTCAATTTTGAACAGCTAGATTTGCAAAGCAGTTCAATTTTGAACAGCTAGATATAGCTTTAAATAATGAATTAGTTAAAGTGCCACTTGGCATAAATCAAAATACTTGATCCATGGGCAGGCAGAACAGTGTTTTGAATTTTCAGGGAGGCCAATAAATGCGTAAACTTATTTCCTTCTGCAGTCTTGTCATCAGGTGTAGCATCAAATCTGATGTTTCTTTGCATTAGTATTGCAATTACCTTTTTAAGAAAGAAGTTTTTCTCTTACCAATAAGAGGAAAAGACATTAACATCTTAAATAATTTCCAAATCTGAAAAACCAAGACACCAAAAGGAGGAGAACAAAATAGAAGTATTGAGCACAAATAGATCCTTCATGTAGCATAACACATAGAGGTGAGAAAATTCTCAACTGAGTTGTTTGCTTAAGAGGAGTTAGCTTAGGATCTTCTACGATACCAACTATCAAACCAACTACTCCTTTCACCCTGCTTATAAAGTATGCTCCATGAAAAAGCAACCATTCAATTCCAAAAACAAGATTTGATAAGTTCAAATGTAGATAGACAATCAACAGAGCATATTATATGGTAATAAAATGCATAAATTGAAATAAAAATGTTGAGAATACTCGTAGGAAGTAATTTCTGCATTTGAGTTCTTCAATTGTTTCTCCAACTTTAGCTCATTTGACCTCAATCTGAGAGCCTGTGTAAGTAATTTACATCAGAAATTTTCAAAAATCAAATAATTTGTAACCAGTCATGGAGAATGTACCAAAGTACGACCCAAAGAAAACAAAGTAAGATAGATTCCAATAAGAGCTCAAATGATAACAAATATTAAAATATTTCTGATGTGGAATAAATTAAAATCACTACCTATAGACAGACCCATAAAGTTATGAATACATAGTCATGGTGCCAAGGTAAGCCTAGGCGGTGCCTAGGCACCTTAATGCCTCGGGGATCAAAGTATAAAAAAGAACATAATATTTTGACCTTTTATGATGTAGTTTTAAGGGGAATTCCGGTTCAAAACACGAAGCTGCCTCTTCGTGTTGCGCGGGTAAGGCTGCGTACATTCTGACCCTCCCCAGACCCTGCAGTAGCGGGAGCCTTGTGCACTGGGACGCCCTTTATATGTAAAATAAGGATCTTATTACTTTTACTTATAAATACAAGGTGGAGTAATGTGTACATTATTTTTAACCTATTATTTAAGAAATAAAATCCATTTGACGAATTTTCATTACAACGTCTTCTTCCGTTTTGATGCTGGAAGACGAAAGCAGCAGTGGTTCTTCTCCCTTTTTTCCGGGGATTTGGGACAGGGGCACCTAGACAAATTGGCAAGCAGGTGCCTAGGACCTGGAAGACCGTTTGGCACCTAGCCGATGCTGCTTAGGCAATGCCTTGAAACTGTGAAAAAAATCAAAAATTAAATTTACCTATAAAAAATATTCAGGTGCAAGTTTCCAAAAATTGACAAGTGCCAAAACATACCCAGCATGTGGAGTACAAATGCAATGTTGCAATTCTGTTAAAATTTAGTGAACATGTTGTCCATGTCATCATCTAGTCAATCTAACCATGCCACACATCAATATACTGCTTCAAAATTTTACTTGCAAAGTCCATTTGAGGAACTTGGACCACTTAGAAAACAATGGGAAGACCCTATACATGGTAGAGCATAAGGATGAAATAAGCCAATAAATTTGACAAGGGGCATTTCCAATCTATTCAATGATCGGAATGACGAGGTCATCACTCCACACGGAAGAAATAGGCGAGGAGCTGCCTGAAATTGCACACATGGCAGTTCACTATAGTAACTAGCCAGTTGTCACAGTAGGGCTAGTACTTAAAAGTAGTTAATATTTGTAGCTCTTCTAAGAGTTCAGAAAAAAATCTAGTTATAATACCAACTGTATCTTTAAGGCTACATCATCGTAATCACCCAAGCATGTCTTACTATTTTGTGCAGGTCACACAATCCTTCCATTTCAACCTATCCAGAGCTATATCTGCTGTTATTGCAGTACATGATGTAAAATGATAAAGGTCCACTACTGTTGCCAAGTACGTAACCCACCACAGCCTATGGTCCCCATGTATATCTTAATCCATTTTTCATCGTATCCATGTGCATAAATTGGGTAATCAACAAACTACAAGTGATACTACAAAATTTTCAACTAAGTACGCTCATATATCATATCATTACTCACTAGTCATAAACTACGTAAGTGGCATCTTGGACATAGTTGTAATCCTTTCAAAATATGCATCTGAAAAGCTTCATTATCTAGAGTCCAAAATTTGGTCACGCATTATAATGAACAGAATCAACTTAAGCAGCCAATTGAGGCATAAAATACAAACTCATAACTTTCAATTGTTTAGAGGCTTAGAGCTTTTAGTTTAAAGGCCCAAATTTATAGAAATGTTTACAGAACGTGCAGATAGGCCATATGCTGGTTGAAATGGAAGGAAAGAAGTCAAAGAAGCCTTGAAAGCAAAGTGCATTTGGTGGGGGCAAAACTTCAGATCTTTGACAGGGAAATATAGGACCACTAAGCAGATTTGGGATGCCATTACTTTTGAGATCTGTGGATCCCTTATCCCCATAGCCAACTCTTTCCAAGACACTTCTAGGAATAATTTTTAGTCAACATTTGGGATTTACCTATCCAACTTATTGTGGATATCATAGTTGTCAAGGTGTCGCCTAGGCGCTCAGGCACCCTTGTGACGCCTTGGAAAATCGAGCACCTTGGTCGCCTAGGAGGACGCCTTGATTGCTTAGGTGGGCACCCCGTCAGGCCTCCAATACCTTGGTTCGCCTTGGCGCCTTGACTACATGGTGGATAGAATATCCCGTGACAATCCTTTGTAATCTTTATTTTTCCCTTTGGTCCCTTATAGGGATCTCTCCTGTATCATTGCTTATTGAATATAATTTTTCTATTCACCCAGAAAAAAAAAGGGCATAAGTGCTCGGGTGGCAGGCCAAATAATGAGCCCCTTTTCTCTTCTTCCTCTCTTCTGGTCAAATTTAAAGGAATTAGGTTTTCTCTTTACTCCAAACATTAGGTTTTATGGAAAATGACACAACTTCTTTATTTTGGGCGGTTGACTAGACAACTCACTGGGAATGATACTTCTCGAATATCTATAGGTTCATTCACTAATACTTCACAAAATCTAATTCATAAAAATAAAAATAAAAATAAAGAATGAATCATAGTTGTCAAGGCGTCGCCTAGGCGTCCGAGCGGTGTTTATATGCCTGGACGCCATGGCACCTTGCGAACACGAGAAAGGCGGTCGCCCAAGGTGCCTAGGCATCGCCTAGGCGATGCCTAGGGTGCCTTGGACGCCCAGAATGTCTTGTTTTCAATGTGCCTTTTTTTGTTCTCATATTTTCCCTTGATCACTGAATTTTCTTCACAAGATTTATTAGGCTAGATAAGAATAACATTTATCAAGCAGTACTTATTTATGCCTAATATCATTTAAGTTTCATTTATTTAAGATATTATTCATAAATAAGCAAATCCCCCCCCATTTGAATCCAATAAAAATTTTCTAAAATTCAAATTCCAGAAAAATAAAAAGTCAACCCTCCAGTTCAGGAATAAAAATCGTATTTTTGGGTGTGGGGGAGATTTTCAACTTCTAAATACTAGGCTTTTTTCCAAATATAAAAATTTCATAAATCTTATCATAGTAAAACATCACTAAAAATCAAAAGCGCACCAAAATAATCTCTTGCTTTCGCTCAAAAAATAATTTACATTCAAACGACTTTAAACAACATTCGTGTACTCTGAACAAGGTTTGACCGGACTGTAACTCTTTCATTATAACTCAGATTCAAGCAATCTTGAATTTGTTAGAAAGCTGATTATGCTAGCTTTACAACGAATTCGAGATTGCTTGAATCCAAACTATATTAAAGGAGTCACGCTCCGATTAGAAATATGCAAAAGTTAGTCATAAATATGTGTTGCCTACTCAACTCATTATTTGTTGCCTTGTTGGTTTTCTCATATTAATTAAGTTATGTCTTAAATATTGATTATTTATGTAGAATGTTGCATATATATAAACATTACTATAGCATTATTATTTTAGAAATAAAAAGAAAAATACATTGGGAATGCCTTGGTTGCAGGCAATGCCTAGGCGCTTAGGATGGCCCTGAACGCCTTGGATCGCCTTGTCGCCTTGACAACTATGGAATAAATAAAGTCAAACTAATCAAGAAACTTAAGACCAACAAAAAGACTATGAACTGTTTATAATCTACGTATAACATGGGAGCCCATGCCTTTTAGATGTTAAACTACTTGAGAAACAAAAACAAACGCTGGATAACTAACCACCGAAAACTATTATCTGAATGGTTTAACGTCTATTTGTTTTTCCTTTCCTCTTTTTTTTATTTTAATGAAATCAGTGACAAAAAAAAATTGAACTCAGCTTAGGTGATGCATCACAGGATCCACAAGACTTATATAGGGATCTTTCTATATTTTAATTTTAATTGGGAAAATCTTTGTAATCTTTGATTGTATGCTATTTGTTTCCTTATAGGAATCATTTATTTTCTATAAGTAGCATGGACCCACCCCCCATTAGACATGGGCCACGATTAGTATTTCTTCTTATCTTTATCTTTTTGTTAGTTAGAGTTTGACTTGGGTTGTGATGCCTAAATAATAGGTAGTTTTTTCTATTTTCTAATTGGTCTTTTAAAAGTTATTTTCTTATTAGGATTGTAAATCTATTTAAACTTTAAAGACAATCTTTATGGAATGAAATTAGGCAATGATCAAAAGAAAAAAAAAAAGCAGAAGGCTCTCACGGCTCCCTCTACCTCTCAGCTCTCAGTTCCCTCTCCCACATAAGTTCACTCCCCCCCCCCATCTCTTTCTTAATTCCCCTTCCCTCCTCTACGGTTCTCTCTCCCTTTCCCCTTCTATGGTTCTCTCTCCCTTCCCTCTTCTACAGTTCCCTCTCCTCTGTTTGATTCCCCTTTTAAGATCTCTCTATAACACTCTATCAATTATCCCTCCCCATTTTCTTTGATTGATAGAAGGAAGAGAATGCTCACGATTCCCCTAATCTCCCCTTTTCTGTTACAGTAAACCATCCCCTTCCCATTCACCTTCCCTTATAATGCCTTTCATTATCCCCACAAGTTTGGTGTATACCTTCCAACCCATCCGCATTAATAGGGTGATGATCTAAGTAACGCCAGAAGCAAAAAAAAACTGGTGAAAAAAAAAAAAGGAAGGGAGGCCAAGCAAAGGGGAAAAAAACACTACAAGACAAATAAAGATGATTCAGAGATATAGGACTAAAATTTAGGCTAATTATTCTAGATAATTTTTCTTAGAACATGAAATTTAAAAGGCGCTTTACTGGATGTAGAAATTTAGCAAGGAAACAAAACTACCTTTTCTTCTAAACCAATGACTTCAGAAGCCAATATTTTGGCTCGCTCATCAGCTGCATTACATTCTAGTTGTGCATTAGCATAATCCATGTTGACAGACTCCAGTTCCAGCTGATACCACCAAAGTACCCATAAATAACAATACTTGGAATATCAAACCCAAAATGCAATAAACAACTAAGAGCCTTCAATAAAAAACAATACTTGGAATATAAGACCCAATAAGCAACAACCAAATAAGAGCCTTCAAAACAACTAGAATATTCTTAAAGCAAAAGAAAAAATATAACAATTGAGAGAAAGATGAATAGCAGCATCCTCATTATGTAATGCAGTTTTTTCCTCAAAATTTCCATTTATGAACTAATAGCAAGCCACAGAGCAAATGTTGTAAAAAAATGAATATTGGTGGGTGTTAAAGCTGAAAAGGGGCTTTTTCTCCTTTTAGTTGAAAGGATTAATGTGATAGTGTAACCATTTGGTCCACATTACTGGTGTGAAAAGACCATAGAAACCATAAACATGTAAGCAGATGCTTCAACATGTCTATTGGCCACTAGTGATTGTCAATCAAACAATACAAGATAAATAGGGAAATTTGACCATTTCCAACAAGGTGTAGGGAAAAATAGACAGATATAGAATAAAGATACATGTAAACCAATTATATATATATATATATATATATATATATATATATATATATATACACACTAAGGCTTTCTTTGGTATCATTTATGTTTCTGTTTTTCTAACACCTCTTTTCATTTATCAGGTGTTTGGCATCATTTATGGGCCTTGTTTTTATTTAAAATAAATAAGAATAACACAAAAACCATAAAGAGGTCAAGACCCATTTATGTGTTATGGACAAAAGGCAGCATTGGCCATTTATGTGGTGAAGAGTTAACAATCACGTGGTTTAATGGCTCATATCAAAGGGTGGGAGAAATTTTAATTTCTTTTATGAAACTCTCCACACTCCATTTCAGAGCAACCCATTCCTTCCTCAAGGAGCAACCCATTCCTTCCCCAAGGAAGCAACCCATTCCTCTCTCTCTCTCTCTCTCTCTCACACACACACACACACCACGACCTTGAGTTCTGATTGCAGGAGAACTCCTTGGAGCCTCCTAAAGGGTACTGTGATGGGTCTGTTTGAACCAAAAATCTCCCGCCCGTTCTTCTTCTCAGTAAAGTTTCATAGCTCATACCTAAGAAAGCAGAGCTTAGAGTCTCTCACGAAATATATATGCTTTATCTTTTATTTTTCCGTTTCTTCCATAACTTGTTTGTTCCGTTATAATTTCGCAAAATTTAAAGGGACACAATCTTCTCTCACCTTTGTAAGTACCACAGATGACTTTGGTTCTGAGCCATTGGAGTACCGGTGCTTATGCATCCTTCCCAATTTTCAAGATTTGTTCAAAGTGGGCTCAGATTTCCTACCTGTTACCGTTTATGTTCCTTATCTTTTTTTTTTTCCTCCCCTACGCTATGTAAGAGATAGTGAAGAATAGGGTTTTTGAACTTTAATTTCCATCTAATTTTGTTGTAAAGCAACACTCCTAGTTGAAATTCGTAATTGATGTTCGAAAGTTGTTCAACTGAAACTCCTGAGAGATCGTAGCGACTAAATTTGGGATAAATTAGCTTAGTAATTAATGAGTTATTTTGGTGCCAATGTATTGTCTTATCCCAATTGAGTTATCTCGAATTTCCATTAAACAGAATTGACTCATTGAGCTTCCAATATCTTCTTATGTTTCACGGTTTATATTGGTAAGTGTCACGAAAATTCCATTCCATTGCAAATATTATAGAATGAAGTACCAATGGTGGTCCATTTAAGGGATGGAGTAATTAGTCTTTAGAAAATTTGGATCCGAGGTCATTTGTTTTGAATGGAAAGCATTCACGTACTCCACTACCACTATAGTAGGCGTTTGTGGAAATGACCCAATGGGTCGAGATTATACAAGGGTTTGGAGCCTTGGTGGAGGCCAAATTTAAGATATTTGGGGTCTGTTAGCATAATAAAATTGTAACCGTACACTACTTTGACTTAGTAAAAATAGTTAGTGATAGTTTCTAGGACTTGGACTCCTATTAGTATATGGACTCCTAATTAGTTTATCAATTTTCTTTACCAATTAGGCTTGTTAGTTTCTTTTTCTTATTTTGAGTTTACTTTGTCTTTAGTTTATGACTAAGACTTTGACATGTAGAGTCATAGATCCTATCTAATAGTTATTTTCTATTTTCTATAATACAAGCTACAAGGAGAGGAGCAGGACACATCTATTATTTCCATCTTCTCTTATTTTTCTATTTTGTTGCATGGTATCAAAGCAATCCCCTGGGTTGCCATTTTGAGAGTTGTTTAAGGTTCTCCATTAGGTGTGCAGCCACCACTATTGCTACTCCTGCTACTACTGTTGCTGCTACTACTACTTGGTTCACAGTGACCTATACTATGCTGCTAGCCTACTACTGCTATTTGGTTCACAATAACCTATACTGTGTTGCTACTACTACTTGTGACCTATACAGTGCTGCAATAATATTGTTGCTACTACTACTATTGCTGCCACTAATACTGTTACTGCTCCTACTATTGCAACTACTGCTTCCTACTACTACAATTGCTGCTTCTGCTACTACATTGTTTCAATCTGAAGCTCTCACATTCCCCCATTGATGCAGTCCAAGAAGCAACCAGCCCAAGGTACCGTCAACATGGGCCCAGGCCTAGCCCACACTGTTCACATGAACACTGTTCACGCGGTACTGTTCACGTGAACAGTACCAACAGCATTAGTTATGACTTTTTTTATTAGTTTCCTAATTTTCAGTTTACTTATTTCCATTGTTTAGTTTTCTAAAAATTAGACTAGTTAGTTTAGAAGTCTTAGTTGCTTGGAGACTAAGACTTGCCTAAAATCGAGTTTCCTAATTCCAGTATTTAGAAATTTTCCTATTTCTATGTTTTAGAAACTTCCTAAGTTATAAAGGAGGTTTAGCTTTTCCAAATTTCGTTTTTTCCTATTTTATTTGTAATGTTTCAAAGCTATAAATAAAGAGAATGCAGGCTGGCTGCAGTAGAGAGAATTTTCCAGAAAAAAAAGAGAGTGAAACTCCTATTTTCTGGTTGAGTCTCCAAAGTTGTGAAACTCAACCGAACTCTATTTCCTTTGTTCCTTTGCATTCAATACTCCTATTTTGTTCTTTGTTGCTGGTTATATGTGAAACACTCAGCACCAATTAGAGGAAGTAAAAACCAAATCAGCAACCGACATCCTTTTGAACCTGCCCAGGTTTTGGCGGCACCAGGTACAGCAAAATTACAAAGCTCATAGCTCCTTCAATTCTTTTCGGATCATTCTCAGATTTTGAAGGGTGTTCATAACTATTATAAAGGCCATTCAACCCAAGTTTCATCAATTTCTGACGGTCGGATTTCCAGATAAGAATTTTTTTCTATTACTTTTCTCTGCAGATTTTTGTGTTGGACTGAATTAAGATCCTATAGCAAAGAGGGCTTGTTAATTTGAGATGTCTTAACCTCTTTGCCATCACCCATGCTCCAACTTAAGGGGGTGTTAGCGTAATAGAATTGTAACCATACACTGATTTGACTTAGTCAAAGTAGTTAATGCTAGTTTTTGGGACTTGGACTCCTATTAGAATCCAACAGCAACAAAGCCTTATCCCAACTAAATGGGGTCAGCTACACGGATTTTTTTCCGCCAAGCTCTGTTCGATGTCATACTTGAAACAAGACCTAAACTATGCATGTCTTTCTTCACCACCTCCCCTAGCGTCATCTTAGGTCTGCCCCTAACTCTTTTAAATCCTTCAATCTGAATCAAATCACTCATATGTATGGGAGCATCTAACCACCTTCGTTAAACAGGCCATACCATCTCAAACGGATTTTTCGTAGTTTATCATGTATCGACGCTACTCCCAAATCAACTCTAATACAATTATTCCTTACCTTATCCTTCCTAGTTTTGCCACAGATCCATCTCAACTACACTAAGTTTATCTATATAATGTTTTTTAATTGCCCAACATTCCACACCATACATCATAGCCAGTCGAATGATTGTCCTATAAAACTTAAAGGAATACACCGATCACACAACACTCTAAACCATAGTTGTCAAGGCGTCGCGTCTGGGCGGTTTGTACAGGCATGGGCGCCAGGGCGCCTTGTGTACATGAGAAAGGCGGTCCCCCAGGCCAGACAGGAACAACAATTATCAGGCAGTACTTATTTATGACTAATATCAATTAAGTAAATGTTTCTTTAATTTTATATTTCATTTACTTAAGATATTATTCATAAATAAGCAAATATCCCCCTATTTGAATCCAATAAAAATAATCTAAAATTCAAATTCCAGAAGGAAAAAAAGTCAACCCCCCTGTTCAAGAACAAAAATCATATTTTTGGGTGCGAGGGCGATTTTCAACTTTTAAATGCTAGGCTTTTTTCTAAATATAAAAATTCTATAAATCTTATTATAATAAATCATCACTGAAAACCAAGAGTGCGCCAAAATAATCTTTTGCTTTAATGCCCAAAAAATAATTTACATTCAGACGACTTTAAACAGCATTCCCATATTCCGAACAAGGTTTGACCGGAGTGTAACTCCTTCATTATAATTTGGATTCAAGCAATCTCGGATTTGTTGGAAAGCTGATTATGCTAGCTTTGCAACGAATTCGAGATTGCTTGAATCCGAACTATATTAAAGGAGTTACGTTCCGATGAAATTCGTTAAAAGTATGCAAATGTTAGTCATAAATAATTGTTTACTTAACTCTAGACACAATCCCAGGTCTTAGTGTACATTAGTAAACTTGGGTCCACACCACATATTAATTAAGTTATGTCTTGAATGTTGATTATTTATGTAGAATGTTGCATATATATAAACATTAATATTTTAGAAATAAAAAAAATGCACTGGGAACGCCTTGGTCGCCTAGGCGTTGCCTAGGCCGGCGCCTAGGCGCCCAGGATGGCCCCAAACGCCTTGGATCGCCTTGTCGCCTTGACAACTATGCTCCAAACGCACCTCTCCACTTCATCCATTCTATTTTAATCCTCTGTGAAACATCATCCTCTATATCATCTTCTTTACTTATGATTGAACCTAGATACCTAAAATGATCACTTTGTTGTATCTCCCTCTAATGAACGTTCACCACCTCATTATCCATCCTTATGTGACTAAAGTTAAACACCACATACTACGTCTTCATTCTACTTATCTTAAAACCCTTTAATTCCAATGTTGACCTCCATAGCTCCAACTTTGCGTTAATCCCTACTTTTGTCTCATACACCAAAACAATATCATTAGTGAAAAGCATGCACCAAGGAACTTCATCTTGAATGTCTCTGATTATATCATCCATAATAGATCATCCATAATGAGGGCCAATTGATAAGGGCTTAAAGTTGATCCTCGATGTAACCCCATTGTGATTGAAAATTCACTACCTTGATACCCTACGGTTCTCACACTAGTCACCACATTATAATACATATCTTTAACTATGTCCACATAATTGCTTAAAACACTTCTCTTCTCTAATACGTGCAAGATTAACTCTCTAGGAACTTAATTATAAACTTTTTCTAGATCAATAAAACAATATGGAAGTTTACAATGTTTCTTTTTCTCATGCGAGTTTCAATAATTCTCTCTCATAGTTTCATAGTATGACACATTAGTTTTATGTCTCTATAGTTATTGCATCTCTGAATATCACCTTTGTTTTTATAAATCGGAACCACAATGCTTCTTGTCCATTCATCTGGCATTTTCCTTGAGCTTATAATTTTATTGAACAGCTTAGTTAGCCAAGATATTCCATACATTCCTAGGCTCTTCCAAACTTCTTTTGGGACCTCATCTAGGCCTGGTGCTTTGCCTACATTCATCATCCTTAAAGCTTCTTTCACTACTGTCACCTTAATTTTGCGTATATATCTACGACTTGTGATGTCATGGTGGGTAATATAGCAATATGGGACACTATTACTCGAATGTCTTCGTTTACTAGGTTGTAGAAATAATCGTTCCAACTCTCTTTAATGTTTTCATCCCTTACAAGAACTCTACCATCTGCACTTTTAATACATCTAACATGGTCTAAATCTCTACTCTTCCTTTCCCTCATCTTAGCTATTTTATAGATAGTTTTTTCTCCTTCTTTTGTGCTCAGATTGTTATAAAAATCTTCATATTTCTTCGCCCTTACGTTTCCCTTTTTGGCTTCATCTCTGACAAGTCTATACCTTTTTAGGTCCTCTATATCCTTAGTCTTTTGTCATGTCTTAAAACTATATTTCTTAGCTTTAATGGCTACTTAAACCTCATCATCCCACCACCAAGACTCTTTAGGGGAATGATATTTTCTTTTCGATACACCTAGGACATCTTTAACAACTTTAATAATACAAGCAGTCATCTCGTTTCACATTGTATTAGTGTCTCCCTCAAAGTCCCACATTCCTTGTTTGGCCATATTATCAGAAAAAAATTTTAAAGTATTTCCTTTTAAGCCCCACCACTTTATCCTAAAGCAAAAAACCTGACCTTTCTTACGATTCGACGTAATGAGACACATATCCACCATAACCAATAATCTATGTTGAGTAGTTAGGCTCTCCCCGGGTATAACTTTACAATCCTTACATAACAACCTATCGGATCTTCTAGTTAAAAAGAAATCTATTTGGCTTTTATGATGCCCGCTTTTGAAGGTGACTAGATACTCTGCTCTCTTTTCAAAGTATGTATTTACGATGGATAGATCATAAGCCGTAGCAAATCTAAAATTGAAGTCCCCTCCTCATTCCTCACTCCAAAACCATATCCTCCATATACACCTTCATAACCTCTACAATCTCCCCCTACATGTCCATTCAGATCACCCCCTATTATAATATTTTCTCCTTGTCTAAAACCTTATACTAATCCATCCATGAGTACCAAAATTGTAGCTTACTTACATCCAATCCTACTTGGGGTGCGTAAGCGCTTATTATATTAATATCTCTTTCTCCATTACTAACTTGATGGCTATAATTCCATCACCGTATCTTTTAACATCCACCACGTCATTCTTTAAATCTTTATCCACTATTATACCTACTACATTGCTATTATTTTTATCCCCCATATACCAAAGTTTAAAGTCATCCAACTCCTTAGCTTTTTACCCTTCCATCTAGTCTCTTGAATGCAAGTTATGTTAATCCTTCTCCTCATAACATCTATTAATTCTAGACTCTTACCTGTTAAAGATCCTATGTTCCAAGATGCTAATCTAATCCTACACTTATAGACTAGCTTCTTTACCCAAACTCGTCCACAATGTGAAAACCCTTGCCTATTTATCACCGCATCCGGGCGCTGATGCGGTGGCCCTTGCCTATTTATCACCGCATTCGGGCAATGCGGCGGCTCTTGCCCATTTTTTGCTACACTAGGGACCAGGTGTAACATGTCGTTTACAAAAAAATGCCCTAGCATTTTGCTGATTATCTTTTGTTTATGAATCCATGTTTAAGGGTTTGGCAGGTTTTTTAGGGTGGCAGCTGCCGCCCTGACGCACCAACCAATCCTTTTTCCGGCCTTGGGACTGGCAACATAACACTGGTAGACTTGGACTCCTATTTGTATATAGACTCCTAATTAGTTTATTAGTTTCCTTTACCAATTAGACTTGTTAGTTTTCTTTTCCTATATTGAGTTTACATTGTCTTTAATTTGTGACTAGGACTCTGAATTGTCGAGTCTTTGATCCTATCTAATAATTGGTTTCTATTTTCTATAAATACAAGCTACAAAGAGAGGAGTAGGACATATCGATTCTCTCCATTTTCCCTTATTTTTCTATTTTGTTACAGGGTTCAAAGAAGAAGCAAATTCTTTGAGGATTACATGGAGAATGACAGAATGTGGTTGAAGACGGGATGATGCCCTAGGGTTTGACAAGGATCAAGGAAGATGTGTTGTTAAGTGTTTGGTCATGTTTGGCTTCCAAGTGGGGAAGGCTGCAATTAGATCTCATGTTTTCTCCAAAATGGAGTATTCACAAAGTACAAAACAACCATTGAATGTAAAACCTCTCATTAAAAATGCTTTTACTTTGTTGGACATGCCATTTTGGATCCAATTGCTACCTTGAATGATTTATTAATTACCTATGTAATAGGGAATTGAGCAACCTCAAAGAATAGGCATGGTATTTTATTTTCTCACTGCAACGAAAGGGAGAGGAGAGATCAAGGTTATAAAAATAAATAGGAGAAAAACAAAAACAGAAATGATACCAAAGGGAGCCTACGTAGTGAAGAATATGTGATAGTTAATACAATTACAAGCATCTGAATCTGAAATTATGAGAGTCAGATAAAGTGAACCCCAAAAGATATCTTCTATGAACAATGCATAAAAATAATTGATTTTATTAAGTAATAAGCATTAGATGAGTTAATCAATAAGACATGATCATATCATATACCTCCTCAAACAAATATCTTGGGGGATGGGAGTAGCATACTGCCAAAACCTGCCCAAACCCCCAAGGTGGCACCCATATAAATGGTAAATAAACTTCAGGATTACATCCCTTACACTGCTATATATGATTATTCAAAAACCAAATAAATAATAAAACATATTAAAAAAAACTATTCTAATAAGACTAGAACCAATACCACATCAGAAACATTTGCAGAAAAAAATAGGGTTCACCTGTTTGTAACCAAGCAGGTTACAAATAGAATTTACATCCATACTTTAGTTACCCCTGAATATAGTTTGTAACTTTGTATTCACTTTGATGGAGGGGTAAGTATTGTAAATTCGGATTAAGTTGCTTTCTCCTTTTCAAATAACTACCAGAGTCAAGCTTCAGCCAGCATGTTATGGAATCTAAGATGGAAACAAAATATATTTCTCATCTGGTGCCACTATGCCTTAACCCAATCCAAACTTTCCCATTAGCTTTAAATAAAAAATAAAAAAATAAAAAAAGTGGGAAAAATTATCCTCTTCTTCTTTCACCCCGTCGTCTCTTCTCCTCCAATACTAAAGCTTTGTTAAGGAAGACAACATTGATGAACTAAAGAGATCTACAACTTGGCACACCTCAAGAGGCAAACCCTTGTGCTCGATCTGAGAAGGTTTTTACCCAAGTCGAAGCGAGGGAACACTCTTGCCATACAAATCTGACCATGGACTCATCAATTAAAGCATAATTCAGTCAGAGCATCTGATAGTGCACCAAGATCTATTCTTAAACTCGAGAAACTCTATCCTTATCAATAACTAAATATTCAATTAATTGAACTTTATCTCAAATCAAAAAACCAGATGTTACTATTTAGATTTTAGCCACAAAAAGGCAGAGATTATGACTTACATTTAAAGATCATGATTAGACAGGAGAGAACACATCGCTGGCCCCAGCAACATGCTCCCTGCCTTGACGCTCATCCCCCGAGGTCATGAAAGGCGGATCTCCATCACTACCAGCTCACAAATATGTCAGAAGCTATATTGGCCCAATAACCATTTTATAGAGCTGATTTTAGATGATGAATAACAGAATAAAGGATTTAACCCAACTGAAACCCTTTGAAGCAATTGAAGTATTTCATCATCTTATAAGTTGATTTTCTTCTTCTTTTCTCAAGGTGTTTTTTGCCTTAGGCTTTCCTTACCATTTCTTGGGTTTATATACAGGAATTTATTCTGCAAAAAAACTCCTTCCTCTTGCCTAGAGTATCCCAAAATTGCAGAAAGCTGTTGTTGTTTCTGAAAGAGATTCAGTCACTTCATAGCATCTGACTATCAGCTGTGTAAAATCGGAAGACATTGAGAAATGACCAAATGGCGTTCGATGAAATTCGTTATACCAAATTGCGCTGCACTTCTATATTTGTTTTTCGGTATAACCAAAACTTTGGTTAAATCTAATGGAGAGACAATAGAAAATGTTAGCTCTCTGTCGAATCATGTGTTTTCCATTTCTTTTGTTGTAGACTTCAAAGGGTAGAAGAAAACAATCTCTTAGCTTTTGGCTCAAGTTAAGCTCCCATTTGTGGCTTTAGCTCAAGTTGAGCCATTTATTCAAGCTAGGCCACATGAATCAATTGAAGTATTGAACCAAGTTAAAAGTGAATTTGCACATCCTACAATTCCTACCCCATTTCTAAATTATTCCAAAGATAGAGAGAAGGGTTAGAAAAAGAAGTTACAAAATATGTTGTAACCAACTTGGTTACAAACATATTTTCCCAGAAAGAAAAAAGTGTACAAACTACAAAGTGACAACACTACAAAATTTTAAAACCTTTTTATCAATTAGCACTGTCAAATTTCACACCTGCATAATTTTTTATGTTATAATTCATGCAATTTAACAGGAATAGACCCTTTTCCAAGGGCTTGATTTATATAATTCTTAATGTACCTGCAACATGAACTTAAGACTCAACTAAAAAATGACTATTTATAAAAAGATTGGAATGAAATAAAAGAGTGGCAATTCTTCCATCCTGCAGGTATAAATGCAGATTGTATTTAACCTAAAAACACCTTCTATGATCTGCAATAACAAAGGAGGGAATATAGTCATGCAGAAAAATAAAATTGCATGAGGACAAAAATCCAGATCTTGAATATAATGAAATACTAAATACAACACGCACTATATTTACTGCTTGGGTGGGAAAGGGTACTACTATACTAACCAGCTGGGCCTTGATTTCCCCTTGTAACCTTTCCATATCAGATTTTAGTTGGTTGACAACCGCTCCCTAATAAAAATTTAAAAAAAAAAAAAAAAAAAAAAAAAAAAGAGAGGTTTTTAGTGAAATCACATACCAATCAAATTAAATGCAAATATCATTATTCAAAGCATACAAAACAACAAAAAAATCCTGCTTCCATGATGTGCAACGGTCAAAAATAATTTAGAAAAGGAAGAAAGCTGATCCAGGGATATGGTTCTTTATATAGGCAGCACATAGAAGATAGAATATTATTTAAGAAAGAGGATACAACATAGAATGCTCCAAATCATATCTAAAACAACAGTTCTGAACCTCCACAACTAGCCATCAAAATAATATAAAGCAGAAAAAGGAGACCAGATAGGCAGCATCTTGTGTCACTTTCTGCTGTGCAGTTGGCTACACCCATAGTTCAAAATCTCGCCGAGATCTTTCTCAAAGATCTCAAGGGGCTCGACAAGAAATCTCACCTCGATATGGTGTCTTGACAATCTCAACCAGATCTCGACCTGGTCTTGACCAGTCTCGACTGGTTTCGACCAGTTTCGACTGGTTTTTTATGTAAAAGCCCAGTCTCGGTCAAAATTTCGACCGAGACTCATTTATCCTCTTCAAAACCTGCTTTTTCATCTTCATTACTCTACTCTTCTTCTCCAACTTGCATCTAAGCTAGGATTCCACTTGTTCTTGCCACAATGTGATTAGTTTTTATGCTCAAATGTGTTTATATATGTTAATTTAGTATTTTCCTGCATTATATAGCCTTAAAATGGCCTCAAAACATCAAAAACATGCATAAAAACACCAAAAGCATGTTGAAACTCCCATTTTTACCCTTTGGGAGTTTCGGTAGAATCTCGTCAAGATCTCGGTTTCCTCAAGGGTCGAGACTCCCTCGGGAACCGATATTTTGAACCATGGCTACACCTAGTGTTGGTGATACATTGGAGTCAATGTGAGATCTTAAAACTTTTAGCATTGGCTCTCTTATACCAACCCCAAACACTTCCTTGCGGCAAATCCAATGAGAAGGCTGATGGTGGAGGGAGATTCTTTCCATCTTCATCAATCAATTCTGCGAACTATGTAAGACCCTTCACGGTTAATTGATCACACTACATCAATGAGGCTCAACTCTTGGCCATCAGAATGAACATCTTGCTCAATTGATCCGGGGTCACTCACCACATTATTAGAAGCTCAGACAGAAAGTGTTACAGGTAAAGTTATGTCATTGTATCAATTTTCCATTCCATTACCCTTTTCATTTTGCTTCTATCCAGATTCCAGCTTTAACTAGTATTCCTGTAAAGAGTTTTTGTTTATGGCCTTCTCTTCTGGCATGAACATTTCACAGTGAGAGTACTCAGCAATAGTTATTGAGTTGCTGCTGCAGTGTCAATTTGATTGGTCTTGGATGCTCCCTCATCTTGATGAGCATGTCACATAGCCTTAGCCTCCTTAGTGGATTACTTCATTCCCATGGGGACCTAAGTCAGCAAATGATATACCAGATGACTTTAAAGGCAAGGGGCGATGCAACAAAGTTTCTATGATGGGAATTCGGCTCCTCTATGAAGATCTCTCGGTGGTGTATGTGTGTCTTACTATTTTATCTTTCTTTGCAATGAAACTTTGGGCTCCTTGCTTTGTATAATAATTGTCTCTGCAAAAAATATTTCATTGTTCATAAGAAAAGGGGGGCTTCTGAAAATTTTAGTTGATGGAACCATGGTTCAAGGAAGCAAATTGGCAACAGAATCATCCGGGATCAGCCTGAACCCTAAAAAAAGCCTGGTTTTTTTTAATTGGGAACCGTATCCAGCCGATTCCCATCCCATTCAACCAGAATCCGCAATCCAATTCCAATTCCTAAAATCATGGACAGAATATCTCCTCCACCTGAGATCAACTTAATGAATCTTTAGGTTGTTGGATGAGTTAAAACTCCCCAATTGGGCTTACAAATACCATATTTTGGGCCATGGATGGGTTCTATGAGCCTTGGGTCACTTGTTTATGGGGTTAATGTCGTAATGGGCCTAATTTATGAACCCATAAAGTGAGACTGAACTTAGTGAAGTTAGTACATGAGATTAATCTCTTAACTGTTTGGATTAGATTAGGATAGTTAGATGCTAATAGCTTTTAAAAGTCCACTTTTGAGCCTATTTACTTTAAGTCGGTGTATGAGAGTGATTGGGAGTCCTTTTATGAGAAAATTTAGGAATTTCAGAAGGCCTTTATACATGTAATACCCCCCAAATGTTTTGAGTAAAGAATGAGTTTTTTCTTTTGAGTAGTGCATAACAACATATGGAATTGGTATCCTAGACCTGGTGTCTTCTCTTCTCTTCTCTTCAACTTCTCCCATGATTAATGATTTACAAGGTTAGTTTGTGAAATGCTCTATTCTTCTCCAGGTTCTTGATCTCGGTTTCCAGGCCGAAACCGATATATATATATATATATATATATATCAGGTTTTGATCGAAACCTGAGATTTTTCTGGGCTAAATCCAAAACCTGTGGCACCCTTCGAGTTCTCTGTCAAAATCTTTCGAAATCCATTTCAACCCAAGGTTTCATCTCAGTTCTTTTCGAAAACGAGACGAAGAACTATGATTCTTCTTCTGTTTGCTATTTTGAATTTCTATTTCAAGTTTTAGCTACAGTTCTGGTTTATAACTTTGATATTTTCCACTGAAATTTGAAATCCTACTGCAACTATAGTTCTTAATTTTCTGGTTTCTGAATCTGAATTCCGTGGTGCTGCTTCTGGATTTCAGTCACTACTTGATCACTGGTATTGCCCATCTGAACTCTGATTATTATCTTCAAATCCTCCCATCGAATTCTACTATTCTGGTTTTCTGAACAAGAATCCTAGCACCAACAGGATTTCTTCATATCTTCAAATTTAACCATCCGATTTCTATTTCCATTTAATTTACTGGTTTGTTCCCCCTGCCTAGTAAACTAATCGACCAGAATTTTTGTCTTATTTGATCTGTTTCAACCGAGTTATCTGGATTTCTCTAGTCTCGTTGTGATCTTTACCTGCGATCCTATCGCAAGTTAATCTCCCACTGGATTTACCTGATTCGGGATTAGTTCTGCACTATTGTTACAGATCTAAGAGTCAACTTGCAGAAAAGCACTTAATAAAAACTGGTTCTGTAGATCAGGATCCCATAAAGGCATGGGCAAAATGCAATTATGGGACTATGACAGCTACTACTTCTACAAGGTTTCTAGTCTACAGAAAATGCAAAGACTTTCAATTGAGCTTGGAAATTGTTGGGAAAAAAAAAACACATTAGAACTCAAAAAATAAGATATCTCGTTAACAAATATGGAACAATTCTGGGACTATGATAGCTAATCTTAAGATATAATTCATTCTAATCCATATTAAAGTTTGTGATACACCAAACTCATTCTAATAAAATAAAAAGAAAAAATGAAAGACAAGAAAAATAAAAGTACAATTCTTGAATACTTTACAATTTAAAAAAAATCTCGGAGAATGATACTCGATAATAGAATAGAGTGGTTTATCAATATTCTACATGGGTGTATGTATCTCTTTTCTATTAATGACATTAAAGGGCATCCTAGTGCACGAGGCTCCCAGTATTGCAGGGTCTGGGGAGAGGCAGAATGTATGCAGCCTTACCCCCACAACGTAAAGAGACTGTTTCCGTGTTTCGAACCCGTGACCACCAGATTGCAATAGGACAACCTTACCATCACACCAAGGCTTGCCCTCTTATTAATGACATTGGTACCCATGAAAAAATTATCCCACGTGATATTTACTTATAATTTTTAATATGTTATAGGCATGGAATAAAATCTCGGCGGCGAGATCTCGCCAATTTCGCTGGTTTCGTAACTAACCAAGACGAAAATAGGGTCGATAACCCTTTTCGTCTCGGCAGTTACATGTTCTCGCCGAGATCTCGGTATTTTTCGGTAGTTCTCGCGAGATCGAAATTGCTTTTACCTTTTTTTTTCTCTTTATAAAAGAGAGAAGAGCCTGATCTCGGTCGAGAACTCGACCGAGACAGCTCCTCCCTCTTTCTTCTTAGTTTTTTCAAGTTTTTTTCATTTCTTCCCCCATTCTTTCTTCGTTTGGACTTTTAACTTGCTATGGGTGGTGCTTCGGACTGCGGGGATTGCTGTAAGAGTTTCATATCAACTGTTGAAGGTAAGTTTCTTGCCGAAAAATAAGATTTTTACATGAGGGAGAAAAAAAAAAATTCTAGAATGTGATAAAATTTTTATATGTTAGATACGTGAGCCCGATCTACAAGCTCACGGTTTTAGATTTCGATTTTGATTGTTGTAAGTATTTTTTTCAATTATTTGCATTTAAAAATGAATTTCCAGCAATTAAAATTTAAAATAATTATTATTATTACTCATTTGATGATGATGACCTATTTATATGTTAATCACCGTTGACCGATCTACTGTCCTACGATTTCAGATTTCGATTTCGGTTGTTGTATGTTTTTTTTTAATTATTTATATTAAAAAATAATTTTCAGCAATTAAAAATAATTTAAAATTGATTAAAAATGCTATAAAATAGGAAAAATAAGGAAAAATGTTCTGATCGCATTTAAAATATGAGAAAAATTTTGAAATGTAATTTCTGCTGTGTTCAAGTTTGTAAGGTTATTGAAGTTTGTGTTTTCTATGAAACAGTGCTTGGAAATTATGTCGAGACCAAGTTCTGGGGCAGGCGATGGGGGCGACGGTACCAGTTCCCGAACTAACTCTGCATGGCAGTATATGGCAGTATGCGACTGCACTTCAGGGTGATAGGAAGAAGACCCAGTGTAATTTTTGTGGGAAGAAACTTCAGTCTGGCGGCATCACAAGACTGAAGCAACACTTGAGTGGATTGGGCAAAGATGTTTCCAAATGCCCGCAGTGTCCTGTGGAGATACCCACGGCCATAGGTGAACATTTGAGGGGAGGGAGGCAGAGGAGGACAGCAATGGAAAGAGAAAAACAACAATTTGAGGAGGCAATTCGAGGCACTGTACCAGAATCCAGTAAGGAACATGAGGCTGAGGGATGGGATGTAGAAGAGATGACAGAGGCAGAGGCAAGACCGATGTGTCATGCGGCAATGGCTAGTAGAGAAACCCTTAGATCAGATGCAGAGAGGAGACGGACAGGAGCAGGTACATCTGGAGCAGGTGGCAGTGGTAGTGGATTTGCTGAGCCTGAGCCACAGAGACGGAGCAAAGGGCTTGGTTCTTGATTTTCTAGATCACGAAGTAGAAGGGAAGAACCTGTGCCTCAGCCACGGGGACGGGATGATTATGTTCAAGTTCTACAGCAAGATCCCGGAGTCTTTACGAAGCAAGGTAGTAAGCAAAAAAAAAATAAAGGCAATGTTTGGGGGAAAGAATAGGGAGTCGAGAGGGTATTCTTACTCTAAGTGGTCGTTTTATCATGGCATCCCGAGAAACGCCACTACAGGCCCTTTTTTTCGTGAGCATGCTGAATGCGGTTCTTTGAGGCAGGTACGGGGGTTAGAGGGGTCAAATCAATATGAGTTAATGACTCATTATTTGCCTCAACATAAGAAGGAATTACAAGACTGGATTCTAGGCCAGAAGAAGAATTGGAAAGATTTAGGAGTAACTATTATGTGTGATGGTTGGACTGGTCCTACCAGAAAGTCCATCATCAACTTCATGGTTTACTGTGATGGGAGGACGGTGTTCCTTAGGTCTGTTGATGCATCAGCTGAAGTAAAAGATGCAGATTATATTTATGGGCTGTTGCAAGAGGTGGTGGTCGAGGTGGGAGCTCAGAACATTGTCCAGATTGTGACGGACAACGGCAGCAATTTAAGAAGGCAGGGGAGATATTAATGAACAATCTCGACTACAATCTCTTCTGGACTCCATGTGCTGCCCATTGTATTGATTTGATGTTGAAGGACATGGGCAAGATAAGTAAAGTCAAGAGAGTGGTTGAGCAAGCAAGACAAGTAACCACTTTCATCTACAACCACGGTTATTCCTTGAATATGCTCAGGGAGAGATGTGGAGGGGACTTGGTCAGACCAGGCATCACCAGATTCGCTACGAACTTCATAGCATTGAAGAGCTTTGAGGCGAAGATGGCCGGAGTCAGATCGATGTTTGCATCTGAGGATTGGTTTTCGTGGAGACAATCAACTACCCCCCAGGGAGTGGAAGCACAGAGTACCATCGCTTCAGACGAATTTTGGAAAAATGTAAAGGTGGTAGTCAGGGTGTTGCATCCTGTAGTACAAGTGTTGAGATTGGTGGATACTGAGCGAAAACCTACCATGCCACTTCTTTATGCTGCTGTAGACGCATTGAAAGTACGTGTTAAAGCTTTGATACCACATGGCTACAAGAATTATATAAAGATCATCAATGACCAATGGGAGAGCCAACTCATGCATCCATTGCATAAGGCTGGTGAGTAAATTTGATGATGTATTTACTTTAGTGTTACTTATGTACCAATATAATTTTTATTTGCTTTAACCATGTGTCCACTGTCAAATATTTCAGCATACTATTTGAACCCCAAGTACCAGTATACGCATGTACTTGGGACGAACGCAGAACTCATTGAGGCAGTGAAGCTAGTGGTTGCAAAGTTGGAGCCAGATCCCCAAGCACAGGCATTGGCAAACCTAGAGGTGAGTTGTGTGCTTCAATTACTGGAAATATGATCGTCGTGACACTAATTGTACATGTTACTGCTATTGCTAGTGTGGCAAAACTATATATTGTAATTGCAAATATTTACAAGTTTTCGATTGTGTGTAGATTAAAACCTTCAGGGAAGCCCGTGGGAGTTTTGGGTTCCCCGCTGCAGTGGCTGGACGTGACAAAAGCGATCCGTGTATGTATTACGTTTAAATGACATACGAAATTAAATTATCTTATGTTTTATGTATTACGTTTAAATGACATACGAAATTAAAATATGTTATTGTTCTTATGCAGCTGAATGGTGGGTGTTGTATGGTAAAGATGTACATGCTCTGAAGAAGATAGCAAGTAGAGTGTTAGCTCAGACATGCTCTGCGTCTGGCTGTGAGCGAAACTGGAGTACTTTCAACCTCATTCATTCAAAGAGGCGGAATCGACTTGGCTCCCAACGGCTAAATGACTTGGTCTTTGTGCATTACAACATGAGGCTGAGGGTGCAAGACACGTTCCATGATAAGGAGGATGATACCCCGCTCGAGCTCGCCAACATCTTCCAGCTTGACTCTGAAGAAGAAGATCCATTAATAGAGTGGGTGCGGGACAGGGGAGTATCTGTGATGGACGAGTCCGGGGGGATGCCTAACACCCATTTGGCTAGCCATTTGGATACTGATGTCGACGAGTTTTTAGCCTCGGAAGAGGGTCGAGTCCATACACGGTCACCCGTGCCGTTTGACCCTCCTACTGGCACTGATACAGAAGATCCTGAGTGGAGTTGGAGTGGTAGTGGAGCTAGTGATAGTGATCATGGGGGTGGGGGTCGAGCCACTATTGTCAATATTGGGGCTGATCCAGAGCCACGAGCATCACCTGTTAGATACACTGAGGAGAGCCAGTACACTCATGCAACACAGGATGATGACCATGGTGCACGTGCGCCATCCTCATCACGTAGACCAACTTTGTATTCGCGTAGGCTTCAGCATCATTCCCATTCTCAACATGATGAAAATGCTGATTGCAGTAGCACGATGGACGTCGACGTTGATAGCCTCTCTTCTGGCTTACGAGGATTGAGTGTGGAGGAGAATAGTAGTTACTGCAGTGGGGACCGGAGCGGTGGAATTTTCCCGGACTGGTTCAGCATACACCTCAAATGATTATGTTGATATCAACTTCGTCCCCTATCCCACTGCGACTGCATATGGTTCTTCCTTCGACGATGGTTCAGATGCAGGAGCACAGACACGGAGTCAGAGTGGATCAACCAACTTCTATTCTGTTCCATCAGTACTTCCGCAAGAGTCTACGCACTAGAGTACTACTTCAGAAGTTTTTCCATTCTTCCCAAAGATAGGTATCCTTCGGACAGCTACTGATGTTATATTTATGAATCATGTGCAAGACTACCAGAACTACTTTGCATCAAGAATGTCATGGGAAGATTATGTTGCTCAATTGGAAGACAATTTGCGTCGACAACTTTCCCAGATATATGATGATAGTAGGATGGATCATCCACGACACTCTACGTATTACTAGACATTGTATCTGTATAAGGATTGTGGAATTGTGGACTATGGGCACAAGGGGACTATGGAATCATTCAATGTTGAATATTTGAACTATGATGTAATGATTTATAATGAAGTGTTATTTTGTTTCTCTTTCCCCTAATGCATTATGTTATTGTCTCATTTGCCATATTTGATTGAATATAATAGCTAATATTAACCTAAATTTACAACAGACTTCAGCGTTGACTGTCAAAACATGGGTGTAAACCCAAACAACCACAAATGGTCATTATTTTTACAATTTTATACTCTAAATGTGTTTATATATGTAAAAATGAGGTTCCCCTGAAGTTGGAGACCTAAAAAATGCATTTTGGCCACCGAGACAGCCTTTTTAAGCCTTGGTGAAGGCTTAAAAAGGCTGTCTCGGACAAAATACACTGTCTCGGCGAGATCTCGCTGGTTTCGGAGGAAGCCGAGACTCCTCCGAAACCCGAGATTTTAAACCTTGGTTATAGGCTGCTATCAGTGTTGTGAACAAAACTATGCAGACTAATACTATTGCCATTCACAACCCACCTGCTGGTTATAGCTTTCTGTAAGAGATGAATTTTCAACAGCTAATGACTCTGCTAATGTTCGTGAAGAATCCAGGGCTCGCTGCAAAGAGAACTTTTCTTGTGTCAAATCTTCAATGTGCTGCAAGAAAAAATTAATGTTGTAAGGAACATAAAGTAGAAAGAAATCCACTAACCTCAAATATGTGAACAAGAAAGGCTAGGCAATGATAGATTATTGTTGTGACATGAATTATGAATATGAAGTTATATTCAACAGATGTAAGAGATCATTTAGCTTCTTGGGAAATAATTATCCCAAGGCGTGCTTGCCATGTGCTTAAAAAAAAAAGAACTACAACACAAAAACGGCTAAACCTTTTCTCTTTTTTTTTTCGGTCATCCTACTCTACTGCACCCATAGGCTTCTACAACTACTTGGGGAGAGGGGGAGTAATTAAGGGAGTGCATTTTGCACACAATGAAGACAGGAGAATCAAACTCGTGACCTCTTGGGTGTCTGCACTCT
Source organism: Protea cynaroides (assembly GCA_028583415.1). NCBI lineage: Eukaryota > Viridiplantae > Streptophyta > Magnoliopsida > Proteales > Proteaceae > Protea > Protea cynaroides. The sequence goes on from CM053270.1 coordinate 62,165,746, forward strand.
GTTGTTAGGCATCCAACCAACTACACCAGTAGTTGTCTTCCAAAGCAAGCAGAAAAGGTATAAAAGCAAACAGAACTGATATGACTAGAAACTAGCTGCTAAACTTTGACTAAGTAAAAAAAAAGGTACAAAGGCAAGAAAAATTAATATGACTAAAAAGTATAATACAAACAAGTGGGCATATTTTAGTGAAAATAAGCCTTGGATTTGGTTTTTTTGTTATGTAATAGGCCACTTTAATGGGCCTAAAAAAATATGGGTAGGGGGTAGGAAGACAGGATTGACTTTATTGGTTAGTTTAGTTAGAGTCCTAATTCTTTATTTTATTTTATTTTTTTGTTAAAGTTATTACTTAGAATGGGTACGTCTCTATGATTCCAGCCTTGTTTAAGTTGTTTTTATCTCTTATTTCATTTCAGAGTTTTAGTAGTAGAAGAGTACCTCCATAGCAAAAGGCTTAGTTTGAGTCCTTTCTAGAGTCTATAGAAACATATGTAAGGGTTATGCCCAACCAACGGCTTACATCTATGGGATTCCGTGGGGGGGGTGCGCGCGTGTGCACAGGTGTTTACTCTTGTGGAATTCAAGAATGCTTAACTGCCATGAAATTCAGTAATGAACCTGGTGGGACTCAAGTTGGGGGTATTGGGGGGATTCGCACAAACACAGATATTGATCATTAAATACCACTTTCCTAATACACAAGCCATACAGAATAGTAGTGAGGCTCATGTTTAAAGAGGCAGGAAAATCTTTGTCATCCATGCAAAGTGAGGCACATGTTTAAAGAGGCAGGAAAATCTTTGCCATCCATGCAAACTCACAACCTATTGTCATAAGAGAGGTGGCACAAGAATTGATTGAGAAAGCATTAAATGGTATAATTCTTTATAAGATTATCAAGAAGATGGACATAACAGCCACTGAATTCAACTATTTCAAAAACAGAACAAGGATCATAAATAGAACATGATGTGAAGGAGGGAGAGGAAAGATTTGAACCTGTTCTAAAGCTGAGAAGTCTTCATCATGTTTCAATGAAGGGAACTCAAACATCTTCTTCTCGGTGTTACTTTCCTTCACATTCTGTCTAAGCGTGTCCCCTTCAATACTAACAGGAAAGGGATCATTCACTGGAGGTACTTCATATTCCCCAAGGAAATTTTGAGTTCCTGACTTAGCAGTAGTTCCCAAAGCTTCAGATCCTGTAACTTGCTGCTGAGAATTAAATGATGATAGATAATCCACACTGTGAACTTTTGAACTTTTAGACATAAATGGATCGGCTTTTTCCGATTCAGTGATTGGGAAGTGAGATGCAGAAGAGAACCGGGGTACATTAAGAGAGTCAAGGAAAGATGGACGAGATCGCCAACTGCCAGTTTCAGCTAAGGCTGAATGGAGCGAAACATGATTGGATGAACTTCTGGAACTCATATCTACACCATAATCAGTAGAAAGAGACTCTGACTTTCGCCATGGTGCATCGTCCACACTTTTGCGATGACTATTAAAGTTGCTAAGCATTGACTCCCCCATATTTAAGTTCGAAGGACTGTTAAAATCCACACTAGCATTGATGGATTGCTCAACTACAGGAGCAAACTCTATTGAGTTGGTCCTGGAATGAATAGAATCTAAAATACAACCCACAATCAGAAAGAAATCTTTTAACATTTTTTCATATAGTTAATAAAAAACAAAAAAGACAAAAGAAACATGCAGATTGCAGAAAATTGGAAGATAAGCCAAAAGCTTAATCAAAACTCCACAAGACAGTCTTACCTTCGTATGTAGCAGATATATTGCCACTGCCTGATTTGCTGGCAAAACCCACCATATCACTTTCCGCAGGAACACCAACTGACCTCACAGGTTGTGTCATACTAAAATTTTTTATTCTATATTCCGTTGAAAATGTCTCGTTTGCTTTTGACTGAGGTTCACCTGTGGAATAATAACCAGATTGATAAGTGTTCTTATTGATATCTTGGATACCATGTCCTGGATGAAGAGCAGATGGTTCCATAGTAGACTCATACGCCAGTCCTTGATTTCCAGGATTAGCATCAAGCTCGCCCTTTTCTCCAATGTGCTGATCATAATAACCATATCTTGACTCAGGAAGACCTGAACCATCATAGTGCTTATGCCCCTGATCTTTTCCAGGCTCCTGAATTCTATGAGAAGAAAATATGCCATAATTATTGGCTGAAACAGAAGGCTCGTCATGTGTCCCATTAGAAGAACCCATGTCACCTTTGGTATCACCCGCACTGACAAACCCAGATAATTCGGTGCCAGAAACACCATCTCTTTCAGATGTGACAGCACCATCTGAATCAGCAAGTCTTGTACGTTCACTATCTTGTGGCTGTTTATCATGTTGACCAAGATCACGAGATTGTTGCTGACCAGTAGGTGCAGACTTTCCAGCACGCCCTCCTGCCCTTTTCTTACGAAACTCCTCCAGCTGCAAAGTTTGATAACAAAGTTAAAGAAAGAAATGAACTCCAGCTAATGAAAGTAGGAGAAGCATAAATTCCCAAAATCATGATTCCTTATGTACACCAACAACTCAAGTAAACGGTTGAGCCGAGACCCTAACCAATGTGAACCAGAGGACTTATTTAAAAAACTTCTCAATTTTGCATAAAACTATAGTAGATAAATACAAGAAAATGTATGCATTATATTTTATCACACCTTCTTACTCTCTTTGTGATATATGTAACATTCTTTTGACTAATTTTAGTAAGAAAATTAAACATCAACAAAAACCATAAGGTACCAACTGCCCAACAGTTAGATATGGCCATGGTTTAGATAGTATTTTTTTTTTATACGTTCAGCATTTATATATATTTGAGTATACCTGGATCTGGATAACGTTCAGCAAGGTTGGTGAACCTTTTAAGTTTACAAGTTGCCACGTGACAGGCAATTGGAAAAACAATGGGTGGGTCCATGGCATAAGGGCAGGCCAGCCATTTCATTGGTAAAATTTTTACTCAAAATAATCTTTCTATTTGGTTTCCAAGAGCATCTAGCATTAATAGAAAATCACATATGCTTGATGCGCTCAACTCAACTAAGCTTTATCCCCACCACATGGGGTTGGGGACATGGATCTTGTTTCTCCATTCAACTCTATTCAAAGCCATATAGGATGTGAACCCCAACCCATGCAATCCCACAAATGCCAGTACATGATGGAGATAAGTAGCTTCCGTAATTTTGTATAACTTTGAACCATGCTTAAACCCCTATTGCATATTTCAATGCCTTCCAATGGTCACCAGATCCTGCCATATGGAAGCTGGGAAATTTTACAAAGCTTATAATGGGGTAATCTCCTAACAAAATAACTGTAGTGTAATAAAATTGTAACTGTACACTGTTTTGACTTAGTTAAAGTAAATAGTGCTAATTTTTAGGACTTGGACACCTAATTAGTTTATTAGTTTGTCTTATTAGTTTCCTTTACCAATTAGACTTGTTAGTTTTCTTTTCTATTTTGAGTTTACTTTGTCATTAGTTTGTGAGTAGGACTCTAACTTGTAGAGTCCTAGATCCTATCTAATAGTTGTTTTCTATTTTCTATAAATACAAGCTACAAAGAGAGGAGTATGATACATCGACTCTAATACAGAATTGACAACCAAACAAGGCCTAAACCAGCCACCAAGCCAAGCCAAGCTAAAGAATTCATGCGGTACTGTTCACGTAAACAGTAACAACATATTTTTAGAGATCTTAGTTTCCTTCATAAATTCAATAAGTTAGATTTATTTTTTAAAATTAATTTTTATGTTTCCTAAGTTGGTTTATTTTATGAGTCAGTTTTAGATGTTTCTTTGTTTTGAAAACTTTCCTAAAACTATAAAGGTAAGTTTCCTATTCTTGTTTAAGTTTATTTTTTGCTATTCCTTGAAGGAAATAATCCTTCCTTAGTTGTAGCTTTTCTAAACTCTATAAACAAGAATATAGGAGAAGAAGGAAATCAGATTTGAATCCTTAGAAAGTGCTGTCGACTTTTCTTTGGGTTGGCTCTCTTCAGTTGTGAGACTCAACCACAATCATTTTCTGTTTTTACTTATTCTACAAATTCATTCAAGTTCATTCAATATTTGCTGGTTCTACGACATCCACACTCTTGTTCCTGGTCACCTAGTGTTGGAAGTTTGAAGATAAAGTCAGATTACAGTATTCTGGTTCGTCGTCAGAACATAGAGGTGTCTACGGGCGAGATTGGTTTCTTCCTCCGTGGTCGGATCGTGCTACAATTCGGATATGTTAGAAAGTACAACCAAGAGACCATCTCCTCCAAGTTCAGTGTTTTTCTAACAGACAGATTTCAACAGTGGAATTTACTACACTCTTACAATTTTATTTTGTTATTTTCAGCTGAGAAAGTATTTGGACTGATGTAAATGATCCCCATAGCAAGATTTTAGGTTAAATTTGAATTAGACCTTTGCTTCAGCATCAATTGGTATCACCGCTTTGTAATGGAGGGTTCTAGTTCTCCTAACCAGCCCTATGACCATATGCTCTCTTAACGAGCCAAACATGGAAAGGAGATTCCATTCTTCCCATCTCTCTTCTTTTCCAAAAGTTCCTTACTTTGCTGGCCAGACGGACCCATTCATATTCCTTGATTGGTTGGATTCTCTGGAGAAATATTTTTATTGTTACAACTTGACAGAGGAGTGAAGGCTTAGATTTGCTTATTTTTGTTTGACTGGGTATGCAAGATAATAGTGGAATTGCCATGAACAGAAGCTCAGAGTTCGAAGACAAGAGCCTAGGACTTGGGAAGATATGAAGTACGAATTAATGACATACCTAAATATATCCAAAGAAGGCTTTTCCGTTGACAAAATTACCACCATCTGGCATTTATAGTTGAAGAAAAGTTGACATAACCATCCATAACATTCAAAAGGATGTGCGCTGACAGCATAGTCCGGCGTCAGAGCCTCTAATGCCCCTTCGCAAGAAAGGAACGAGTCGGTTCCCCTTTCCGTCTTTCGGTAGCATAAAAGATGAAACTTGACAAATCACTAAAAGAGTTAGAAAAGGGGGGCACAAGTTCGAGAGTGGTGGAAGCCTAACGATGTTAACATGAAGGCTGAACCCAAAGTTGCACCAACAAAGGAGGACCCCATCCCTCCCACCCATTGTGGAAGCGTTAGTGACTGAAGCCAAAGTAAACGATAACAAGCCTCCAGCAGCATTTGATGACAAGGGAAAACCCACCATTGATGTTCTTTTTGCAGATGGTTACATTGAAGAGGTTAAAGATGAAGGCCAGGTCAGCCACATGGTAGAATATTTTATCGTTTCAGAGTCATTCGTTGAAGAATGTGCTGAAATGGTCAATAGCGGGATTGAGATCATGGTTCAAGAAGACTTCAAGAGCATCCTTCGTGTAGTCCTGAATGTTACCAACAATGTTGGTGCTGTTGATTTCGAAGTTGAGCATATTGAATGTGTGCTCCCACTACATTTTTTGAAGCAAGAGGTCCCAAGGTCGAAGATTTCTTTCCCAACTGTCAAGAGCAACCAGATTTCTGTTTTCAGAGAAAGTTGAACACTCACCCCGATATGTTGATGCACAACCGATTCAAAACTCGTGGTCGAGTTTTTTTTTTTTAAGCAGGAAAGAGTTGATACAGTATTGACAACCAAACAAGGCCTAAGCCAACCTCCAAGCCAAACCAAGCTAAAGAAGTCAGCCAGCATTGTTCACGTGAAACACTATTCACGTGGTATTATTCACGTAAACGGTACCAACAGATTTTTAGAGGTCTTGGTTTCCTTCCTAAATTCAATAAGTTAGATTTATTTCCTAAAACTAGTTTTTATTTTGTTTCCTAAGTTAGTTTATTTTATGAGTTAGTTTTAGATGTTTCTTTGTTTTGAAAACTTTCCTAAAACTATAACGGTAAGTTTCCTATTCTTGTTTAAGTTTATTTTTGGTTATTCCTTGAAGAAGATAATCCTTCCTTAGTTGTATCTTTCCTAAACTCTATAAGTAAGAATATAGGAGAAAAAAGAAATCAGATTTGAACCCTTAGAAAGTGCTGTTGACTTTTCTTTGGGTTGGGTCTCTTCGGTTGGGAGACCCAACCACAATTATTTTCTGTTTTCAATTATTCTTCTAATTCATTCAAGTTCATTCAATCTTTACTGTTCTACGACATCCACACACCTATTCGGCTATTCCTGGGCACCTAGTGTTGGAAGTTTGAAGATAAAGTCAGATTACAATATTCTGGTTCGTTGTCAGAACATAGAGGTGTCTACGGGCGAGATTGGTTTCTTCCTCCGTGGTTGGATCGTGCTACCATAGTTGTCAAGGCGTCGCCTAGGCGTCCGGGCGGTTTTTATAGGCCTGTGCGCCAGGGAGCCTTATGAACATGAGAAAGGCGGTCGCCCAGGGTGCCTGGGCGTCGCCTAAGGCTCCTTGGACGCCCAGAATGTCTGGGTGGCCGCCTTGTTTTCAATGTGTCTTTTTTTGTTCTTATATTTTCCCTTGATCTCTGAATTTTCTTCACAATATTTATGAGGCTAAACAGGAACAACATTTATCAGGCAGTACTTATTTATGACTAATATCATTTAAGTAAATGTTTCTTTAATTTTATATTTCATTTACTTCAGATATTATTCATAAATAAGCAAATACCCCCCCTCCCCCACTTGAATCCAATAAAAATAGTCTAAAATTCAAATTCTAAAAGGATAAAAAATCAACCCTCCAATTCAAGAACAAAAATCGTATTTTTGGTGTGGGGGCGATTTTCAACTTCCAAATGCTAGGCTTTTTTCCAAATATAAAAATTTCATAAATCTTATTATAGTAAAGCATTACTAAAAACCAAGAGTACGCCAAAATAATCTCTTGCTTTGATGTCCAAAAAATAATTTATATTCAGATGACTTTAAACAGCATTCGCGTACTCCTAACAAGGTTTGACCGAAGTGTAACTCCTTCATTATAACTCGGATTCAAGCAATCTCTAATTTGTTGGAAAGCTGATTATGCTAGCCTTGCAACGAATTCGAGATTGCTTGAGTCCGAACTATATTAAAAGAGTTACACTCCGGTCAAATTTGTTAGAAGTACGCAAATGTTAGTCATAAATACATATTGCCTACTTAACTCATTATTTGTTGCCTTGTTGGTTTTCTCATATTAATTAACTTATGTCTTAAATATTGATTATTTATGTAGAATATTGCATACATATGAACATTAATATTTTAGAAATAAAAAAAATGCACTGGGAACACCTTGGTCGTTTAGGCGGCAGCTAGGTGGCGCCTAGGCACCTAGGATGGCCCCGAACACCTTAGATCGTCTTGTCACCTTGACAACTATGCGTGTTACAATTCGAATATGTTAGAAAGTACATCCTAGAGACCATCTACTCCAAGTTTGGTGTTTTTCTAACAGACAAATTTCACGATAAGTGGAATTTACGACACTCTTACAATTCTATTTTGCTATTTTCTGCTGAGAAAGTATTTGGACTGATGTAAACGATCCCCATAGCAAGATTTTAGGTTAAATTTGAATTACAGCTTTGCTTCCACATCAGACTCTCTCCATCTTCTCTTATTTTTTTATTTTGTTACATGGTATCAGAGCAATCCTCTGGGTTGCGTTTTGAGATTCGTTTAAGGTTCTCTGTTAGGTGTGTAGCAACCTCTATTATAGCTTCTACTACTGCTGTTGCTACTTGATGCAATCCAAGAAGGTCCAAGGCCCAAGCTCAAGTTAGTAATGGACCAGCCCAAAGGCCAAAAACACTGTTCACAGTACTGTTCACGTAAACAGTACCAACATAATTTTTAGAAAGTTTTTTTTCTTCTTCCTAAGTTCAATTAAGTTAGATTTATTTCCATAAAATTAGTCATTAATTTTGTTTCTTAAATTTATTTTGTTTCCTAAGATTGGTTGTCATATGAGTTAATTATAGATGTTATTTGTTTTCAAAACTTTCCTAAAAGTTATAAAAGAAAGTTTCTTTTTTTTATTTTTGGACATTCCTTCTAGGAACCAGTCGCTCTATCTTTTGTATTTCCTTTTAGCATTATAAATAAAGAGGAAGAAGATGCTGGCAGTAGAGTTGGCCAGAGTTTTAATTAAAAAATCCTGGTTGAGTCTCCCACGGTTGTGAGACTCCACCGAAACTCCTATTCTGTTCATTCCCGTTTTCAGATGATAGTGATTTTTCGAAAATTCATAACTTCTTCATCTATGATTGGATCACCTTCAAATTTGGGTATGTTATCAAGCACAACTTAGAGCACAACTTAGAGTACTTCCCCTCTAAGTTTAAAGACATTCCAACGGCTAGATTCTGAGATAAGTAATTTTTTCTACTGTTATACAATTCTGGTTTTGTTAAAATATCTATCTGAGACCTACGGGTAAGATTGGTTTCGATCCTACCCGTTGGATCAAGCTCATCTTATGGGATATTGCTCCTCATATCCTAAGGATCAAGGATCCCAAATTTTGAAGCATCCTTACAGTTGGATCTGAAGCTGTGGAATTATTGTTCAATCTCAATTACTCTTGTTTGTTGTTAAAGGTTAAATTTGGGTTTGGACTGTGTAGAGATCCTGTAGCCAAGAGGAATCTATGAATTGGATGTGTTGAAACCCTCTTTGTCATCACTACTACTACTTAGTTCACAGTGACTTATATTGTGATGCTACTACTACTTGGTTCACAGTGACTTATACTGTGCTGCTACTACTACTTCTTGGTTCACAGTGACTTATACAGTACTAGTACTACTACTTGGTTCACAGTAAGTCAATGACCTATACTGTGTTGCTACTACTACTGCTACTACTACTACTACTACTACTACTACTACTATTGCTGTCACTACTACTGCTAGTGCTCCTACTACTACAACTGTTGCTTCCACTGCTACAGTGTTTCATGCTGAAGCTATCACATTCCCCCATGCTTCAGCTTGAGGGGGGATGTTAGCATAATAAAATTGTAACCGTACACTGCTTTGTTTAGTCAAAGTAGTTAGTGCTAGTTTCTAGAACTTGGACTCCTATTAGTATATGGACACCTAATTAGTTTATTAGTTTGCTTTATAGTTTCCTTTACTAATTAGACTTGTTAGTTGGTTTTCTTTTCCTATTTTGAGTTTACGTTATCTTTAGTTTGTGACTAGGACTCTACAAGTTAGAGTCCGAGATTCTCCCTAATAGTTGTTTTCTATTTTCTATAAATACAAACTATGAAGAGAGGAGCATGATACATAGATTCTCTCCATCTTCTCTTATTTTTCTATTTTGTTACAATAACTATTACAGAAGGTCAGAAAACAGGATTGCAGGGTTAGGAAATATAGGACAGAAACAGAGAAATCTCAGAAGTTAGGGCTAAACAGATCAGAATAGGCTAAACTTCTGTCAATGGATGTTCCGTTTACAGAACAGCTCCACTAATTGTTATCAGAATCCGATATCTGGATTGTGAATTCTAGAAAATACTACTGCCATAAGGAATTTTAATAAAATGGATCAGAACCATAGTAATCGAATACAGAATCAAAAATGAAGAACAGGACTTGAAATAGACTGAGATCTGAAGTTACTGAAGCTAATTCAATCCAACAGAAAATGGTAGACCATGCAAACAGTAACAAAGCATAGAACAGCACAACCGCAGTATATAAAGTTGTATAGATCTGACATGACTCTCTGATAGCAGGATGGATAGATAGAATAATAGGGGATAACAGGTTAGGAACCCACCTAACCTCAGCCTAAGAATCCACCTAAGCATCACCCACAATCCACCAGGTATACTGGTACACCACTGAATCCACAGCAGCTTGTGCCAGAAAACTGAAACAATCTATAATGCTAAAATCGATGGGATGGCATTACATGTATTTATATTATGTGATAAGACTCAATCAGGATTGATTAAGGACTGAAGTCATCAAATCTAATTAGACAAAGGACTGAAGTCATCAAACCTGATTAGACAATGAATACCAAAAAAAATATTTAAAAAAAAAGGACTAAACTACTCCAATTAACCAGCCATTGGAGAGTCCTAGTCTGACTCAAACAACTTTAAAGAGTAAAGAAAAATACAACCAAACAGAACAGAAATAAATAATCTTAATCCAGCCTAGCTAATGATAACAACAGCAATTAAAGAAGAAAAACTATACTCCTAAGAGAAGCCCCCACGATTTGGACTGGAGAGATTAGTGATCAGAAATTAGACAGAACTGGAAACCGCAGGCTGTCACGACTCATGAGTCATGACAGTCCAGTTCTGTCAGATTGGCAATCAGATCTGCTGGCACATTTGGAATCTGATTTCTGTTTTCTTTCCCCTCTAGTACTGCTGCTGATGCCTTGCTTCTGCACAACTCACCAGCCTTGACACCTATCTTTATTTTCTGTCACTTCTGTAGAAACTCTTAAGAAAAATTTGGGGCAAAAAATAGAGGAAGAGACTATATATTGTTTATAATGTATTATTTTACTTCAAGAATAGTGCTACTAAATGATTACAACAATGACCAACAATTTACAGGTATAATGAACCCTGTTGCTTCAGAAATACATGACAAGCCTACTTCACTACATTTGATTATATTCAGATAGTGTACAAGGTTAAATTCAATTAAGTAAGATCCTCAGTCGCATGATGGTGCTTACGCTATCATTTTCATGAGTTTCATTAAAAAAATTCATCATTTCCACAAGTGATACAATATTTACACTCATATCAACATATTTTCAAGAAATACTTCCATTACCACGGAATTTGCACCTAGTCCACCATCACAAGTCCTGTATAAATCTCAGTTCCCTTGGTCTTTTAAGGAAACTCATCAAGAAATCAATTGCACACTACGACCCCATGGAAAACACTCCTAGTTTATAGTCACTTCATAAGCATTGATAATTGCCTCATTTATCATGGTCACAAGCAGCTTAGCATCCTTTTCTGACCGATTTCCTCTTCCACATCCTGGCAATCTACTATTCCTCCAAATTTTCCTCTGCAACTCCCTCATTCCTAGGTGATCATGAGTTACTTTCTGAAATCATGAACTGGCTTCAGGTACTTCCGACAACTGCACAAGCAAATAATTGATCCACATGGAAGCATCCCGTAGATGATTTTCCTCTGCCCTATACTCGTCAAAAACGTGATAAGTGTGCCCATCACATCCTAAGAGACGCCCACTTGTTTGAATCCTGCATCAGAAACCACCATTCTTCTAAGGTTGCAAGGGCCATCAGTCCATGAACCAATCCCACAACAAGCTTACTGGGGATGCATCTCTAGGGTGTCATTCCTATTGAAGCAGGAACATGCAATAAGCCAAAGTTCCACTTCTCATGGGAGTAAAGTATGTTCCTCCACATAAGAGAATTTGAAGAAAATTCTGGTGGATCACAGCCACACCAGTCCCAAGGAGGTCTGGAATTGCATTTTGAAGACATGGAGAGGCAAAACTCAATTTTTTAGCACTTGAGCATTTCACTAATTGTCCCAACTATCTGGGGGAGGGAGTTTTCATAAAAAATTACTTTCTTCATTTCAACAAGTAATTTTAGTAGAGTCATTCCTACTTTCTTGAAATCTGGATAGCAAATTAGTATATTGGAGTCAAGGATTCAACATTAGAAAATGGTTTCAAGATTAGAAATTATCCTTAGAGTTTAGTTTTTAAATAAGTTAGACAGTACTACGGAACTGAAAAATGAAAACCACTGCTAGCTTGACTAAACTATTGGTTAGTAAGAGATCATCTAGTCGTGCCTGTTTCCCTCCACATGATGCTACCTAAGTTTACATCCCTTCCGTTAAAACCCTTGATAACCCCCTCCCTTTGACCTCCCTCCAAACCCTATTGCTCAAATCAAAATCTCCTTCAAATCAATTTTGATGAACACAACATTGGGAAAACATTCATGAAAGAATTTGAAACTGCTCGTATTAATCAAGCAAACCGATAAAATCGTTAAGAGGGGAATCTGGAAGACAGAAGAGAAAGGATAAAGGAAGCACAAAAAATTAATGGAGGTTATGGGATAAAAGAAGACAACAGCTAGAGAGAAAAAAAAAGTGAGCAGTTTAAGAAAGAGAAGAAAATCTAAGGCTGATAATTCCTCTATGAATGGCCTATTTAACGAAGCAACAAAAAAACCTCACAAATGATAGACAAGCAACATAAGGACTTCATTGGCTTGGAAAGAATGCCATCCCTGAAGACTGAAGGATTTTCTAGTCAATTTTCAAATGATTGGTTAAGTTGATTCATTGGCTTTTGAAGCAAAAGAATGGACTGTGAAGAATACAGAATGGCACCGTTGTTTATAGTAAAATGTACAAAGACCTTGATTTAGGACTTCATTATATGTAAATGCACCATTTTAGGTCAACTCAACTCAGCCTTATCTTAACTAAATAGGGTCAACTACATGGATCCTTTTTCTCCAATCAGCTCTATTCAAAGTCATACTTGTTACTAACCCTAAGCTGTGCATGTTGCCTCACCAACTTATCATGTATCGGAGCTACTCCAAAAATACCTCTAATTTTTTTATTTCTTATTTTATCTTTTCTAGTTTTACCACTCATCCATCTCAACATCCTCATTTCTAAATTTTTTTCATACATTGCTTCTTCACTGCTAACTACCAACATTCAGCTCCATATTTTTTTACTGGTCATATAACCGCCCTATATAATTTTACTTTGAGTTTTAAAGGAATACATTCATCACACATCACTCCAGACGCACGCCCTCCACCTAATCCACCCAATTTTAATTCTTTGTGCAACATGATCCTCTGTTTCTCCTTTATTTCTGATTGAACCTAGGTACCTACAATTTTTCAGTTTGCAATACCTCTCTATCATCAATTTTCACCACCCGTTTTCAATCCTATTATTAGTAAATTCACCATATATTCTGTTTTTCTCTTACTTAGTTTAAAACATTTTGATTTTAAGGTTGATCTCCATAATTCCAAGTTGGCATTTATCTCTGCTTTTGTTTCATCCACAAAAACAATATCATTAGCAAAAACATACACCAAGAAGTTCCATCTTGAACATCTCTAGTCAGCTCATCTATAACTACGTATCAAATACGAGCTTAGAGCTGATCCTTGATTAAATCATTTTGTAATTGGGAATTCACAACCCTAGAGGTATGACAACCAAAAACCCTTGTCAGTGGCTAAATAGAGCATAACTATCCAGTCTTCTATAGCGGAGGAGGCAATTAGCTTCCATTTTTCTTCCCTCTAATTCAATATACTTCATAAGAGAGACACAGAAGCATTGACTATTTAGCTTCACACGGAGATGTGGAATCCACAGTTGGATGTGTTATGTAATAATAAATGTTTTCTTCTGTTTATTTCAACTCTAGCATGTCTTTCTTCTAGTGTTAAAAGACACCATGACAACAAAATTCAAACAATATCCAAAAAATGTGAAGACACACTGATCAAGCGGAAAGAATATATATTTCTTCCAATTGAATGTTTACCAATGTGAACGTTGATAATTTAAATTCCACCCCCAATATAAATCCCAGCTTGTAAAAATTGATCATTTTTAGAAACTTAAGACAAGCAAAGTAAAATAGAATGATACATACCCGGCGTTTCCCAGCCTCAAGGTGCTCTTTACGTGAAGAAGTTCCTGAATTGGGCAGCACCTGCGCTGAAGCCATCCAGGAATATTCAAATCTCGTTTGATTTCTCGATTAGATTCTTTAACATACGGAATTCTTCCTCCGCAAATAATTGGAAACAACCAGAACAACAACAAAAAAAAACCCTAATCAAGCAACCTCAATGTCTCACGATTCGAGCCGAATGAATCAAAAAAATTCGACAAAACGATTACTGGAACAAATAATGAATCCTACGTTAAATTCTATAAGCCGTCACCTGCCAAATCCTCCGATTAAAGTTAGAAAAACAAAATCTTCATGAACAGAAAAAAGAATATCAGATTAGCAGGAAGGAGATCTAATAATATTTTAAGATCTCCACATTTTCGCCTTATTCTCCTTTCTCTCACTCTTGGCATCCCAGGATTCTATTTCGTTTCTTTTAATCATTTTTCCGTCTCCGAGTGCCAAAATTTGTTAATTCGCCGGTTTCCGGTTCCACGTAACGTTGTGCTCGTCGTCCTGGCAGAGCCCGGTCCGATTTCATCATCACCGCCAATTGGATGGTGACAAGTAGCCATTGGTGTACACATATGTCCGACGATAAATCTTAGCTGTTGAGTTGTTTTGGTAGAATCATTGGTCTCTGTGGTGTCAGTCTAGGATTTCCAAAATCCATCACATCAGCTCTAATGTCCAAAAAAAAAAAAAAAAATAGAGATGGTTTACCAAAACTTTCATCCCTAAATAGTGAAAACCCAGACCAAGGTTCATTTGTTGATTCCTTAGTGTCACTAAAAAAATTTTAGCATCACCACTAGTCTTCTCGTGTCTTGTAAAAATTTTCAGGGTGTTTTTATTAATGGGAGGAACATATTTGATTCAATCATCTTATCAGTAGAGCTCGTCGTAATTGCTATCATCTCAGTCAAGGAATTCAAAATTTGTAATGAAGTCGAATCTTAAAAAAAACATTTGATTCTATCACAATAGTGGTTCAAAGGGGATTGGGCACCAAGTGAAACCAAAGGAGAGAGGGGATGGAAAAAGTGGGTGGTATGCCATTCAATGCAGTAGAAGAATCAATCACTTGACCTCTCTAGACTTACACTAAAAACATTAGCTAATAGTCACCGCTACTTTATGTTAATCAACATGACTACGTTTCATGACTTTGTGAGTCACTCGTGGTATTCTAAGATCTTCTCACATTGCGGTCCGCATTTCATTCCTCGTAGTCATAGATACTCATTCTATTCTGATTTGAATAAGTCGGGTCTCTTGAGGTACGTATGGCCGGCCCTTCGGGTGTCTCGCTGATACAAACAAAGAAAAAACGAATTCTCAAGCGCTTCCTCATGTGTAACTTCTTAGTTAGGGGTGCAAGTCAAGCCTGAAATGGTCCGTCAAAACCCTGAGGAGTATCTACACCCTAAGGAAATTTACCTAAAAGTCTAATTGTCTTTTTCTTATTCTATTTTACACCAACGAGAGTATAAGTTGAGAGAAACACAAACACTAGTGTCAAGTCGTTTTCAACTTTTGTTTTTTCTTAAAACTCTTTTACAACTTTTTTGTTTCTTTTGAGTTTTCACACACTATTTGACACGTAGTTTTGTTATGAGATTTTTTTTTTTGTCAACTTCTATTTTATGTTTCTCAGAATATCGGTATTAGGGATCGTCGAAACTTTGGCTCTGATACCACGAAAATTTGCGCGCACGAAAATTCAATGGAATTCGCTCACCCTAACCCTGTGAGTTATGGATCCACATTCCTAATTTCTTTAAATATGTCACCTATGCGATTATCAAATTCTTTTTGTAGCTCATACCGTAATCGTGTTAAAGCACGAAGACAGATGGATATAGCTTACCTATTTTTAGTTGAGAGTCTTTCTCATGAAAGTTTTCTAATAACTCTTTGAGATGACTTATCTTTTCGAGATATTAGATTTTGTTGTGTTATAAAGTCCTCTTTTTCCTCAAGGTTTCTTCTATTGATACTTCCTTTTAAGAGTTGGAAGTTCTTGAACATAAGTTACCATGGGATTTTCAGGTAAAAAAGATAAAGCTCCCAGCTCGATATTGAACTGGTTTGCAATAGATCATATTTCTACTGGAGAGTGGAGATAATTCTGATTATTACTTACTTCTACTAAATCTAAATTAGAATTAACATTCATGAAGCTTTAAACAAAAAGATAAGTTAAAGCCCTATATCTGAGACCACCGAAACAAATATCCGAAGATTATCGATGTCCACCAAAGAACTGTTCTTCCTGCCAGCGTCCTTTGCAACCTCCTGTCTAACGGACTTATCGACGAAGAATTAAGGACACGTCACATGTTCGGATCGTGCATAGGCTAACTCTCACTCACTCTTTGAGAAAAACTTCAGAATAAAAGGCACAAAGAAGATTTGAAAACTAAAAATACTCTTTTATTATAGAAGCGGAATAACAGAATATCTCTGCGTGTTTTCACAATACAACTCTGTGTATTACACTCTGAATTTTACATTTAGCAGTCGTCTCCTTATATAGGCAGAGAGACAGAATACAAACCATATTCAAATTTTTACAACTTAATTTGGACCTTACACGTATAACTCCTATTTTTGTACATAATTTAAAGTTTTTTGTACAATATTCAAAAGAGAAAGAACAACGTAAGAAAAGACAATACTAATAAAGACAAAACATTAAAAGGACATGTTACTCTCCATTGATTGTTTAGTTTGTATCTGTCTCGTCAGATCCAGTGTACGGGTGCAGAATATCATCACTTATTCTAAGAATCCTCAAAGAATTGGTTTCCAGAGAATTATTGTTTCTTCCAGCATATGACATCTGGCTTATGTCCATCATTCGTATGTCATTTTGAAAGCGTTCTTCACTTTCGTCATATTTTATTTCCTCCATGTACCAGATCATTCTTGTTGGTTTTACAACCATAATTCTTCCATCAGAGATAAATCTGTTTAGTCGAAGATTGCAGGTTGCAAAACAGAGTTCTGCATGCACCGAACAAAGTTGTTCTAACTTCATTATTGTCCAAGGAAGATCCTTGACCGTTCCTTCATATTTTTATGTAAAGGAGTCAGGATTCTCAACTTCTGTTATAAACCAAATTTGAAAAAAAAAACATGATAAGTTTGCTCATTTCTTTCAGCCAAAGTTGCATAAATCATAATCTATATTTTTTGAGAAGCTGATTGCCCTGCATATTGAAAGCATATCGAACAATGCTTGGCAGCTAGGCTTATCTGTTTCTATCCACTTGAAGTCAGGATACTAATCGTAGTTCAACTAGAGTAATGTTAAACATATGAGATTCTATTTTGATTGATGGATATCCCTCATATTTAAACAGAGAGTATTGGTATTCTACCAACCATGCTTCAAAATCAATTTCTTTTGTTTTATCTTTGATTTCTTCAGGTAAAACTAAGATGTTTTGCCTAATTTTCTGCCTCCTGAGTATCTCCTTTGTTGAGCTGGAGGAAGTTCTTACCATTGTTCTTTGATGAGTCTAAAGTTGGTCTAGAAAATTACCAAATGTAATATTTTGATCTCTCCCCCCCCCCCCACTGTTCAAGGTGACAGATGTAGTATGTCAATTGAGAGATGACTTTCCTAGTGGCATTTCTTTTATTTTCACGTAATGCAATCCAGAGGTTCTGAATTAACTCTGTTGCATGGCTGGATAATCCAGGATCATAGAACGATGTTGTTTTTCTTCTATCCGAATCCGTATAGGGGCATAACTCTCTGTGACTTCCCTACAAGGATAATTTATCCTCAGTGATCACTACACTTTCCGCCTTATTCTTCCCCGAAGGGGACGCCTTTAGCTTAGGACAAGACTTCACAAAGTGAGTTGGATCATGACAGATAAAACAAGAAGCAACAGGGTTCACTCCTGCTCCTTTGGTCAGGTTTCTAGACTCTAGCCGGTTTTGATTTTGATTTGGTCTGGTCTGGACACTTTTCAATAGGATATCTATTTATTTCGGATCTTGGGGTTTTCCAATACTTTTAGGATCGAGTTTTGTCTTTCTAACCCGAAAGGACTCAGCTAGGATTTCTTTACCTTTTGCTTCGATGAGAACCCTTGTTTTTTCTGTTTCCTTGAAAATTTATTCTAGAAGTCTTTTTGAAACTGAAATAAGCTCGTCTTTTTGAAACAGGGAATCATTAATATCGAGTATCCAAGATAACAAAAAGACTTATGGAAGAAATAAGCGAAAGGTTACCAGGACCTTATAACATAACAAAACCCAATACCCTCGAAGAGATAAGTCATCTCCAAGAGTTATTAGAAAACTATTACGAGAAAGCCTCTCAATTAAAAATAGGTAAGCTAGATCCATCTCTGTCTTCGTACTTTAACACGATTACGGTATAAGCTATAAAAAGAATTTGATAATCGCATAAGTGACATCTTGATAGAAATCAGAAACATGGACCCATAACTCACAGGGTTAGGGTGAGCGAACTCCGCTGAATTTTCGTGCGCACAAACTTTCCTGGTATCAGAGCCAAGGTTTCGACAATCCCCAATACCGATATTCTGAGAAACATAAAATAGAAGTTGACAAAAAAAAATCTCATAACAAAACTACGTGTCAAATAGTGTGTGAAAACTCAAAAAAAACAAAAAAATTGTAAAAAAGTTATAAGAAAAAACAAAAGGTGAAAACGACTTGACATTAGTGTTTGTGTTTCTCTCAACTTCTACTCTCTTTAGTATAAAATAGAATAAGAAAAAGACAATTAAATTTTTAGGTAAATTTTCTTAGGGTATAGATACTCCTCAGGATTTTGACGGACTATTTCGGGCTTGACTTGCACCCATATTCTTAGTTATATAATTGCATTGTTTGAGTTTTTTTTTTTATTTTTTTTATTTATACCTTTGGTGGTTGCTTGTATCAAATTCTCTAATTTTGTAAGCATGATAAACAAGTCTTAAGGGGATGAAAGATATTCGTCAATGATATTTTTTTATCTCTTTACCTCTTTTTTTTTTTTTATCATCGTGCGATTCCTCCCAAATGAAGCCATGATTTTTTTTTTTTTTGATAGATTGATGAACCCATGAATTTAATGTCAAAGGATATATAATCATTATTCAAAATCATACTCTCTTATTAATAATCTTTAAACAATCTCATGGCCTGATACCAACTGTTGCCATTTTTTTTTAATTCATCCCTATAATTGAATACATCATTAAAAAAGAATCAATGCTTGAGTCTTCCAAAGTGGGTCTGACTTACAGATGACAAAACAAGGCAAAGTGGGATCAAACTTATTGCCATGTGAACACTCTGATGTTTAAATCATGAAACTATACCACAAATAAATAAGGATCGGATCTTTCAAGAAGGCTGGCCAGGAAAATAGTTTAAAAGGGTTGAAACAATTATGGTGGTAATAATAATGAACTAAGCTGACCGAGGTAAGAGACAAAGAGTAATGATATCAAAACAATGTGGACGAAAACTCATAAAATATTCAAGTGATTTTACTTTAGCTGTTGAGGTCTATTTATAGAGGTTGGTGGTGTTGACGTCATTGTTACCTTTGGAATACAACGTCGAAATTTGTATGGACGATTTTGTCCCTAGTTGTTGATAATTAGTCTAATAACAGATGTGTCATCTTGAACAATTTTATTATAAATAGTCGTTTCTATACTTGAGGAGCTGAGGTTTTGACGTATTCTACGTGTTGCACTCCCATCGAATGATATTATTTATACCCAACATCAATTTTAATGATTTTATAAAAAAATTATCTGATTTTATTTAAGGGGATATAGGTATTATGAATTTTTGTCGAATCACGATAATTTTTTCGTGTTTGTGTGTGATTATCTCTATTTATTTTATTTTTTTCATATTTGTGTGTTTGATCCAACAGTGGTATCAGAGCAAGGCTTAAAAAAAATTGAAATAAACTCTTGTATCATATTCATCAATGGATTGGTGGGACAATGCTCTTTTATGATTTTTAACTTTTGATTCAATTGTTAGCATATTCGATGGGTTTTACCTATATGAAAAATCCATGGATTTTCTTAAACAAATCATCATTTTACGTTAAATACACTGAACTCTATAAAAATTTTATCTACCATCCAAAAATAAAAAAATAAAAGACAAATGGTAACCTAAATAGGGATTGGGTGTCTAATCGGTCTTAAGCAAATAGGGGATAAAGAAAGTAGGTGGCATGTCACTCAATGGGGTAAGAGATTCAAACACTCAATCTCCCTGGACTTACATCAGATGCACTCGCTGGTAATCATCACTACATTTCAAGCACTTTTTAATTAGAACTTATTAGTTACATAATTGAATGGTCTAGTTTTTTCCTCAAATTTTATGTTAACGATATAGCTCTACTTTTATCCAAAAAAAAAAAACTCTATAAGGATGTGGGTCCCATCTTCAATATGGCTTATTAGTTTATTTATATGATTTTTCCCTATTGGTAATAAATAATGGATTTATTTCCATCATAATTGTTTATTTGTTTCTTTATTAGTTAGGGTTTATTTCTTAAGTTGTCTATATTTATTTTCGTTTGTAATTATGAAAATTTTCTAAACTATTGTTTCTCTTCTTTGATTATAAATAAATGAAATGAATCGAGGGGAGAATAAATTAATTCTCTCTCCCTTTTGTTCATTCTTTATCATCTCCATCTTCTCTTTTTTTCTTTTTTTTTTTGTCATATTTTATATATTTGCTGATTTTTTGCATTATATTCTCTAATTTTGTAATCATAATAAATAGTTATCAATCTCAAAGTTTTAATGGGATAATACGTATTCGCCATTTATGTTCTTTATTTTTTTATAATTTTATTTTTCCTCTGATCATCATGTAATTCCTTTCAGATTAACTCATGAATTTTATTCGCCAATGATGTTATTTATTTATTTATTTATTTATATTTTCGTCTAATTTCTTAGATGAATTCATGAATGTTATGCCATGAAAAATATGGAATCATTGTTTAAGACCATTATTTATGTTATATACCTCATGCAAGATGAGATAATCTGTTTAAAAAAAAAAACAGACAAAAATAAACAAAGGAGGTCAAATTTTGGGTTGATAAGATGTAATCTGAGACAGTAAGAAAGACAATAATGTAATAGCTATCCACATTCATTGTATCTTTGTTGTTGCTGTAGAGGATAAGGATGGAATGTCGTCTATTCACATTCATTATATCTTTGGTGTTGCTGTTGAAGATAAAGATGACATGTCATATGTCCACATTCATTGTATCTTTTGTTGTTGTTGTTAAGGATAAGGATGACTTGTCATCTGTCCACGTTCATTGTATCAAGATTGATTATAAATGCAATCATACTCTCAACTCCAAGTATCAAAGAGTGAGAAATTAAACCACTCAATTCTCATTATCTTTTCTGGTATCAGAGATTACATCTTATCATGGACCTTCTGACCATTCTAATGTCTAAATCAGTATTTGAATAACATGCAACAGATAACTTGACTCGTTAGAGAATGAGCCGAAGAGATGAAAAAAGAGGACCGTAAAAAGTTCAAAATACTATTATAGCAACGGAAGTCTATAATAAATGTTTAATACTAATCCAACATTGAACTCGTATTGTTAAATTCTTTATATAATGATGATTTAAGTTGAATTTGACTTAAACATGGTGTGGGCAGTTGCATATCAAGTGCGCTGGTATGTTCAACGGCCTATTTACAGACAAGCAATGATCACTTTTAAAGAGTTCACTTCCATAAACTACTATGAAACTGAGACGAGCATTGACATGTTGGATCTTTGCTAGGAGGTATAGTAGCATTGTACGAGGGCCATAAATGCGATACTCGAGTTGTTGGCATAATAAATGTTGCATGCTCTTGCTGGTGCATTAAATGTTGTGGACACTATACGTTGTATGTGTAATTAATGTTACGTATCCAGCTATAGAAGCATAAATTGCTATGTTAGGCATATTATCATCAAACAGATTGACCATACCATTGTATAAGTCTTAGGCCAAAGTGGGTCGACATGTATACTCTCCCTAGCAGTAGTTCTACTATGCGTAGGATGATGTGTCATGTTCCCACTGGCTGACACTATGTCGACATGATATATTTCACGTTTCTATTTATCGATATTATTTATATCCAACAATCACAAAGGCACCCTTATTAATAATTTTACAACATTCTCATGCTTTGATACTAATTTTCTGGTCTATAGAAAAATTATATGTTTTTCTTTGATAGATGTATGTATTATTGTACAAATATCCAATTCATACATTGCCCTTTCAATCAATGGTTAGATTTGCCATATCTGTCACATGGATTAACCAAATATACTTTAATTATACCATAAAGTGGCAATTTTTCATTTTGAATTTACTTTTCTTAGAAATTGTTTATCTTCATGCACCCTTTTTTGTGGTTGGTTAGATGAGATCCTCAAGTGGAATTTTGAATATTTGTTTCATATAAAGAGAGTACTAATGAGATCACAAACTCATAGTGGTTGATGAAGAAATTTTGAGGTGAATGAAAACTTCTCCCTTATCTTATATGTAGAATTCTAAATTTAGTTTTGGAAAAGTAAATTTAATAGCAACATGTATTAACATTCTTACTCCAAGTCAATGAGTGCATGGAAGAGAATGCCTCACATTTCATATTAAAAGGAGTTTATGTGATTGTGTAGGAAATGAATAATAAAATTTGTAAAATAAGAAAAGGAGAGGTAAAAGGATAATGCTCGAGGATAGTGTCTACATAATTTTCGATCTAGTTTTTTCACTATTTTCTTTTCCTATTTTAGTTGAAATATTACCAATCACATGGGTGTGGATGGGTATAATATCACATAGTCCCTCTGTCATACCATATCATATCCTTGTAAGGCATTATGTACCACTATGGTGAACTCTACAAAAAAAAAAAAAAAAAAAAAAAAAAGGGAGAAGGGTTTTCTAGGGAGTGGAGCTTGAAAAGGGGAGTCATCGTGACTCTTGATGAGATAGGTGAGACATTATGGGAACTTCAATACAAAGGGGTGGGAGGTGTAAAATAGAAAAATTAAAAGGTATGTAAGGTGAGTGATGTCACCTTACTATTCTCATTTAATGTCACCTACCATTTTGTTTATCATTCATTGTCAAATGAAGTGGGCGTTCAAACAATACAATCTTAGCCTCTTTTAAATAATATGAAGCCGTAAGAAACTATGACGTCCAACGGAATTTTGACGGAGAAATCAAAGCTCCCTCTCCTATATAAAGGGGAAGGAATTGATTATAAACAACATAAAACAAAAACCAAGCTTACGGAAGTTTAGGAGAGAAAATAGAGCTAAGTGAGTTCTCACTCTTCTTTGGGTTGGGTTCCTTGTATTGGGTTTGGATTTACTTATAAGAAGTCTGGGATGTACGATTTTTCTGGGTGAATGTTTCAGTGAGAATACTTGTGAGAGTTAACTGGTGAGAATTCCTTGTTGAGTGTGATATCCATGTACTGTATTGACGATAAAAGGGGTGTAGCTTATAATTTTCCCTGATACAGCAAGAAGAGCTCCGTTGACATTGTCCAATGGATGTAGGCTACCACATCGATAATGAATCACATATATCTTTGTGTCTTTGTATCTTGTTCATTTTCTATGCTTCACATTTTTCACTGTTTTCTTATTATACTTGCCGATTATGTGAGACATTTTCAGCAAACAACTGGTATCAGAGCTAAAGGTTGAAAAACCTTTATAGCACATGATCAACATCGATGTACGTGTTTCGACGTTACATTATGTCAGGATCGATTGCTACAAAGTTCGAGGTGTCAAAATTCAACGGATCAAATTATTCATTGTGGAAGTTAAAAATCTAAGCTGTGTTGATGAAATAAGGATGTGTTGTTGCTCTCGACGGTAAAGATAAAAAATCGACATAAATGAAAGATGATTTGTACAAAACGATTCAACGACAATGGTAGATTTGCTACTTGCGCTAGCCGATTATGTTATCTTTAATGTCTATGATTAAATCACTACTAAATGTTTGTGGGATAAGTTAAAGAATATTTATGAGGGAAGGACAATGTCATATAAAGTATTTCTTCGTCGACAATTGAGTCAAAATCGAGGACGAGGAAAATGTAACACTTCTTCTGTGTTCTATGCCGGATTCATGGGTTTCTTTGATTATAAATCTCAGTATTGGATCTATTCTTAATACGAAGTTGACTATAGGCACATTGTTTTCTGAATATGTTCGTAGAAAATGTATGTAAGGTGAGTAATGTCACTTTACTATTCTCATTTAATATCCCCTACCTCTTTGTCTCTCATTCTTTGTCAAATGAAGTGGGCGTTTAAAGAAGATAGTCATAGCCACTTTTGAAGAATGTGAAGTCGTAGTTTAAACAACTACCGTCTTCAACAGTTTTTTAGTGGAGGTCTCAATGACAGAGAAATCAAAGCTCCCTCTTTTCTATAAAAGGGGGAGGGAGTTTGATTGTATATGATACAAGATACAACTACCCTTTAGAAAGTTTAAGAAATAAAAGAGAGGTAAATGAACTCTGGATCTTCTCTGGGTTGGATTATTTGTATTGGGTTTTGGTTCACTTGTAAGAAGTCTTGGGTTTAGGTTTTTCTGGATGAATGTTTCATTGGGAATACTTAGGGCCCGTTTGATAAAACTTCTGCTTCTGGATTCTATGGATTCTGGCTCCCAGGGAGCCATTTTGGAGTAGAAGCGCGTTTGATAAGTCCAATTAGATTCCAACTCCCACAGAGTGAACCGGATTCAGAATGACTCCAGAATCCATAATTTTGGAGTTATAAATACTTACTCCAAGCTGTTGGATCAACTTTTTAAGAGAAAAAAAAGAGTCAACACTCACATGACTATCACTTGACCACCACCACCACCACCACCACCACCACCACCACAACCACCACCACCACCACCACCACCACCACCGCCGCCGCCACCACCACCACCACCACCGCCATTACCACCACCACCGTCGCCGCCACCTCTACCACCACCACCACCGCCACCTCCACCACCACCACCAACACCACCGCCCACCACCCACCACCACCACCACCACCACCACCACAACCACCACCACCACCACAACCACCACCACCGCCGCCGCCACCTCTACCACCACCACCGCCGCCGCCTCCACCACCACCAACACCACCACCACCACCACCACCACCACCCACCACCCACCACCACCACCACCACGCCCACCACCACAACCACCACCACCACCACCACCGCCACCACCACCACCACCTTCGCCGCCACCTTTACCACCACCACCACCGTCGCCTCAACCACCACCACCAACGCCACCGCCCACCGCCCACCACCACCACCACCACCACCACCACCACCACCACCACCACCGCCACCACCACCACCACCGCCGCCGCCACCTCTACCACCACCACCAACACCACCACCACCGCCGCCTCCACCACCACCACCACCACCACCACCACCACCACCACAACCACCACCACCGCCACCACCACCGCTGCCACCTCTACCACCACCACCAACACCACCACCGCCGCCGCCTCCACCACCACCACCCACCACCACCATCACCACCACAACCACCACCACCACCACACTACCACCACCACAACCACCACCACCGCCACCACCACCACCACCGTCGCCGCCACCTTTACCACCACCACCAACACCACCACCACCGCCGCCTCCACCACCACCACCAATACCACCGCCCACCACCACTATACCACCGCCCACCACCACTACTACGACTATTTTTTTAGACTTCGATTGGAGGGATAGTGTGTTATCAAACATGTTTCTAATCCAAAGATGCTCTAAAATCCATTTCAGAATTGCGTTATCAAACAAGTTTCTACTCCAAAATAATCCTAGAGTAGCTTGGAGTAGAATCCAAATTTGAACCAGAATCCAGAATCCAGAAGCAGAAGTTTTATCAAACGGGCCCTTATGAGAGTTGTACTGATGATGATTATTTGTTGAGTGTGAGACCCATGTATAGTGTTATCAAGGTGAGAGGTGTAGCTTGTAATTTCTCGGATGTAATAAGAAGAGCTCCATTGAGATTGCCCTGTGGATATCTGCTACCACATCGGTACCGAATTACGTATATCTTTATGTCTTTGCATCTTATTCATTGTTTACAAATTGATAATGACATTAATGAAAATGTTGAACGATACAAATTTCGATTAGTGGTTAAGGGTTATGCTCATAAATTAGGTATTGATTTCAACGAAATATTTTCTCCAATTGTGTATTTAATGACTATTCGTACTGTGTTGAGTATGATAGTTGTGCTTAACTTAGAGCTTGAGCAGTTGTATGTAAAAACTATCTTTTTGCATGAAAATCTTGATGAGGAAATCTATATGATTCAATATAAAGGTTTTGTTGAAAAAAACAAAAATGATTTAGTTTGTCGACTTAACAAATGATTATCTAACTTGAAATATGAGCTAAGATATTAGAACGAGCGATTTAATTCTTTTATATTGAACATGGGGTTCAAAAGATATGAAGATGATCATTGTATTTTTATTCACAATCATGATAATGATGATTTCATAGTCTAGTTTTATGTTGTTGACATGCTAGTTGCAGATTCCTCTAAAGATAGTATTGCAAAACTAAAAACTCATATAGCTAAGGAATTCGATATGAAATATCTGAGTACTATAAATTAAATTATTGGGACAACCGTACTTTAAGATCAAGATAATAGAAAGATCTGGATAACTCAAAAGAGTTATGTTGAAAAGGTTCTGTGTCACTTTAATATGCAAAATGTTAAACCAGTTAATATCTCATTTCTTATTGGTTGTAAATTGTCTTTTAAATAGAGTTCTTAGCACAAAAGCAAATAAGACAAAGTCCTAGTAGGAAGCCTTATGTTTGTTATGGTGTGTATCAAACCAAACATTGCACGATCAATTAAAGCAAGTAGTAAGTACATAATGAATCTGGGTAAAGATCATTGGAATGCTATAAAGTGAATCCTTCGTTACTTGAAGGGTACTTCTGACATGGCTGTCTATTATAGTAGCCAAAATTTATAGTTAATTGGGTTTGTGGATGCAAATTATGCAGGAGAGCGTGACAAAAATGAGATCTACCACTGGTTACTGTCTCACTTTAGTCGGTGGTGCAATCAGTTGGATCTCAAGATTACAATATGTGGTTGGCTTGTCAACTAGAACCTAAGTACATCGCAACAACAGATTAATGCAAAGAAGGTATTTGCCTGAAGAGATTGCTTGATGAACTGAGGATCAAGTAGAAAGTGATATCTGTTGACTGTGATAGTCAGAGTCCATTACATTTGGCTGTTAATCCAACGTTTTACTCTTATACCAAACACATTAATGTAAAGTATCACTTTATTCATAACGTATTGGAAGATGGAGTAATCTCACTTTGGAAGCTTTATACTAACGACAATATTGCAGATACGTTGACGAAGCCTATTTTGATGGAGATGTTCATTTGGTGCAAAACTTCTCTTGGACTTGCAGTTATTAAATGAGTGGGGGCAATTTGTTAAATCAAAATTGTGAATACTATTTGAAAATTAATCTTCAAGTAGGAAAATATGAAATAAAATAATTAAAAGGTATGTTAGGTGAGTGGCGTCACCTCACTATTCTCATTAATGTCCCCTACCTCTTTGTCTTCCATTTTTTGTCAAATGAAGTGGACGTTCAAAGAAGGTAGTATTAGCCACTTTTCAAGAATGTGAAGCTGTAGTTTTTTTTTTTAAACTACGGTGTTCAATGGTACTTTGGTGGAGGTCTCAATGATAGAGAAATCAAAGCTCCTTCTCTTTTATAAAAAAAAGAGAGGGTGTTTAATTGTAAACAATACAAGACACAACCAACCTTTAAAAAGTTTAAGAAAGAAAAAAGAGATAAATGAACTCTGGATCTTCTCTAGGTTGGATTTTTTGTATTGAGTTTGGGTTTACTTGTAAGAAGTTTTAGGTATAAGTTTCTCTGGATGGGTATTTCACCATTTTTACAAAACATAAAACGAAAAAGGTCGGCTTTCACCATTTCCACCGTTTTCATAGATATTAGGAAAACCAGAAAATGTAAAACGGTGGAAATGGTGAAAGCCGACCTTTTTCGTTTTACGTTTTGTAAAAATGGTGAAATTAAGTCGTTTTATTTTTTCTGATTTTCTTAATAGCTATTAAGTAACAAATAAATTTTTAAATTTTTTAAAAATCAAAATAGTAATATAGAAAGATAGTTTTATCAGTAATGAATTTAAGATAATAACTTGTTATTAATTAGCGGACATGACTTAATAGAGGGGGTTGTGATTGATCCATATTTATAAAAAAAAGGACGTTAGAGATATTATCTCAAACAAAGGCGAGTGAGTGAAAAAAAAAGGACGTTAGAGATATTATCTCAAACAAAGACGAGTGAATGAGAGGGTGTGGTAAATATTTTCTGTGAAACATTTTCTATAAGAAAAGATTTGTGATTTTTTATTATTATTATTTTTTTTTTTTTCTGTAAGAAGATGAGATGCTCTAACCATGGAGGCTCAATCTTGATGGACCAGATACTCTTACCCAAAAAATTGTTAGAAAAAACAAAATCAAATGGCCGGATAAAAAAGGCCAAAACCAGGTAATTTTAAACTTGCACGTGTGAGCGTAACACCACGCATAACGTAATTTACGCCTAATCCACTCGTGTCGGATGGAGGATGGCTCTGTGGTGGTAACCACCTCGTCCCACTGTTCTACGGTCTTATTCGCTTTCTCGCGCTCACTCTGCTTCCATGGCTTACGCCATTGCGAATTTTTCGTCATTGCCTATATCCTCCCGTGTGATATCTGCTGCATCATCATCAAAAGGTATTTTATGATACTCCCTCTCTCTGTGGCTTTTGAAACCCATCACTAGTTGTGTATAATTGTTGTTAATGCTGAGTTTTGTGATTCAGAGAACTCAAGCTCAAATTCACTTAAACTGAGGGAAGATTGGAGGAAACGGTCGAGACCCATTCCTCCTGGGGGTACTTATCCTGCTAAAGAGCACTGCAGGTTTTTGTTTCCTCCTCGTTCTTTCCAATTGCAAAAATTGTTTTGTTTGGCTTTATAGGTCGTCTATTGTTTATAATCATTTTTGACAGTCAATGTGGTTTGTGCGACACCTATTACATTGCCCATGTGAAGAACGCGTGTGCTTTCTTAGGAGATGGAATGTCTAAGATTGAAGTAAGAAACTCTGATTCTCTCAGTCTTATCTATTATGCTAATTTTGGCCTAGGTTTTCTGTTATAGTTAGCATATTTTATAGAATACTCCATTTAGTAGAAGCAATTCCATCTTTTCTTAAATCAAAAGCTGCCCATGATTCACATAATCAGCACCATATAAAAGGGATAAAGCTTCAATTTTACGATGAATAATGAAGCTTTATTTGGTTCGTTGGAGGATGTGATATTTCCTGTCTCTCTCTCTCTCTTT
Source organism: Protea cynaroides (assembly GCA_028583415.1). Classification (NCBI taxonomy): domain Eukaryota; kingdom Viridiplantae; phylum Streptophyta; class Magnoliopsida; order Proteales; family Proteaceae; genus Protea; species Protea cynaroides. The sequence goes on from CM053270.1 coordinate 62,195,034, forward strand.
GCTTTCTTTTTGTGGTCAAAATTCCTTAGCATCTTATTCCACTGCATGCACAACCAAGTTTTAACATTGCATGTGAGTATGTGATTCTATATTCAAAACCTTGTGATTTCTGTTTTTATGATATTATTACTGCCAGTGTTTCTATTTACCATTACATTAATTTGAAGTCCCTATAAAGCAAAGTTGTTCGTGATATTTGCCACCAAGTTACTTGTTTGAACCCGTATGCAGAGACTTAGCATTATGTTTGTTAAACCTGACTTCTTTGGTCCAGGAATTTTGTTATTTGACCATGTAGGTGCTGAGCTGGATGGTGGATATCCAAATCTTTCATGAAAAGATGTTTTGTGTCCTTTTTTCTTATTAGTCCTGTTTATATTCTGAATGTCTTAAAAACTTACTTGGTATTAGGGCTTGGAACCTATCGTTCATGGCAGAGGGAGGAAAGAGGGCTCACTGGATGAGACTTATTTAGGGGTCCATGAAGAAGTGTTGTATGCTCGTAAGACTAAGCCTGTAGAAGGTAATATTCAAGTAACTGTATTTATTTATAGCTGCTTTTGTAGGCCTCAGATTTCTGTAAGTCCACCTCCATCTTAAAGGTTTTTTCTATTCTGTAGACAATGTTAATTTGGTGACAAAGGTGACAGATCAGGTACTTTTGAGTTCATTAGGTGATTGAAGGAGCATATCATTTCCTTTTTAAATTAGTTTTAAAGATATCCTATATTTTTTTAGGTAAGTAAAGTGTTGAATGTCGTCCTTAGTGTATGTATAGAGGGCATTAGCGTAATTTACATTATGTTTTGTTTTAATTTATTTCCTTTGTTAACTATGACTTTTCCTTTCCTTAGTTAACTGGGACTCCTAAGCGTTTGATAACGCTCCCAGTTCCTACTTCTTAGCTCCCAACTCCATGGGAGCTAATCCAGAGTAGAATACTGATTGATAACCCTGGTTCAACATTTAGCTCCCTAGGAGTGAACCGGGGTAAAAGTAACTCTAGGAGTCGAAAATTAGGAGCTAAAAAAAAGTAGCTCTGGAGCAACTAGAGCTACTTTTAAGGAAGCTACTATCACCACCCACCGCCATCGCCACCACCACTACCACTGCCACCATCACTACCACCACCCCCTGCTCACCGCCATAGCTACCAACACCGCCGCCGCCGCCGCCACCACCACCGCTACCAACACCGCCGCCACTACCACCACCACCACCACCACCGCCACCACCACCATTGCTACCACCACCAGATCTGTAATCGATTCCAGATTCATTTTTATTAAACGGGTTTCTACTCCTAATAAATCTGGAATTGATTCTGGAGCAGCGTTATCAAACAACATTCTACTCTCAAAAAACTGACTCCTGAGAAGAAGTAAACAACGACTCCGGACCAGAAGTAGCTCCAGGGGAGCTGGAGTGTTATCAAACGGGACCCTAGTCTCTCTAGAGTTCCTATTAGTTTGTAATCCCTCTTATTATAATAAAGCTGGGATGGTGGGAGAATAATTATCTCTAATCATTCATTCTATTCGACATGGTATTAGAGCTAACCTAGCTCTCTTCTATCTCTTCTCTTCTCCTCTCTCCTCTTCTCTTCCTTTTTTCCTCATACCTGCCTGCAACACCATCCTTCTCCAAGGAAACACTGCCGCCAACCTCCTAAGGTCCCTAACACCTACCGCCAACCTCTTCAGCCCACCACTGCCCTGCCGCAGTCCTCCCTAGCCATCTTAAAACCTGCTGTAACACTACCCTGCCGCAATCCTCCCCAGCCTCCTGAAACCAGCCGCAACCCTCCTCTGTCCAGAAAACCATTGCCGCCATCCCTCTGTCCAGAAAACCAGGCCCTAAATCACTTCCCAGTAACCAAAGCTTGTTTCATAAGTATCTTCCTAATCCTGAAATTAATACTGTTCATGTGGCGGATGGCACTTTCTCCTCTGTATCAGGAAAATGTTCCATTCAATGTACTCCTTTAGCTTTGCAGTCTGTCCTTCATGTTCCCAAATTTTCTATCAATCTCCTGTCTATTAGAAGTATTACATCTGCTTTAAACTGCAAAGTTACGTTTTTTTTCCTTCTTATTGTCTGTTTCAGGATCTGGCAACAGAGAAGACGATTGGATGTGGTAGGATGCAGAATGGTCTGTATTTGCTTGAGAAAGGTCTCCCACAGTCAGTTTTAGCTTCCCCAAGTCCAGTACATCAACTTTATTCGGCATATCCTCTGATCTTCATCAATGGCACTAGCGGCTCGAACATCCTTTCTTTACAGTTTTAGATTCTTTTTCCCTCTTTAGCAAATAAATGTAAACAAGACGAATTTTTTTGCGAAGCTTGTATTCTGGCTAAGCAAACTCAATCTTCGTATAGTCCTTCATTTAAACGCAGTAGTTCTCCTTTTCATTTGGTTCACTCTGATGTTTGGGGACCAGCCACAACTAATTCAATTACTGGTCATCATTGGTTTGTTACATTTATTGATTGTTATTTTAGAACTACTTGGGTTTATCTTTTGCATAATAAGAGTAAAGTGTTTTGCGTTTTTGTCAGTTTTACCAAATGATTAAGACTCAGTTTTAAGCTTCCTTAAAGATTCTCAGGAGTGACAATGGCAGAGAGTACATGGATGGTGAGTTTTAAAAGTATCTAGTGGATAATAGTATTTTGCACCATACCAGTTGTGTTGGTACTCTTGCTCAGTATGGGGTGGCTGAAAGAAAGAATCGCCATCTCCTTGAAGTGGCTTGTGCTTTAATATTTGCCTACAATGTGCACAATATTGAAGTGATGCCATCCTTACCTCAGCCTACCTTATCAACCATATTCCAACCCCAGTCTTGGATCATCACTCTCCTTTAACCGTCTTCTCAGTGATGCCTCCCATACTGTTCCTCCTAAGATCTTTGGCTGCGTATGCTATATACGCAATCATCGATCTCCAGGAAAACTAAAACCACGTGGTTTTCGTTGTCTTTTCTTGGGATATTCTCCAACCTAGAAAGGCTATAAATGTTACCACCCACCCACCCGCTGCACTTTCGTCTCCATGGATATTATCTTTTATGAGCTCCTCCCTTACTACCCAACGTCCCATCTTCAGGGGGAGCCTAGACTTCAAGAAGATGGGCCTATCATCACACCTATGCCCTCTCCCCTTCCTCTTCAGGGGGAGACAATAGCACCTCCTGAGCCTACATCACCTTCTCCTGAACACTCTACTGAACAAATTTCCATGGAGAGACCTCGCCTTCAAGTCTGCAGCCATACCAGATTCAAGCAGGGAAAGACCACCACCATCAATGCACCTACATACATTCCTTCGTTAGCTCTGGATCTAGAAACTGTTTCAGAACATGAGATCCTTTAGTCTGGTAATATTCTTCCCTCTGAGTCAGATTTGCTTATTGCCCTTCGTAAAGGTACTAGGTCCTGTATTCAGCATCCTATATCTCAGTATGTCTCTTATAAATCATTATCTCCATCATATCTTACTTTTGTCTCTACTTTGTCTTTTGTGTCTATTCCCAAACATTGGCAGGATGCAGTTGCAGACGTGAGATGGAAGACAGAAAAAATGAGACATGGGACCTAGTTGAACTTTCACCAAGGAAAAAGACTGTTGGGTGTAAGTGGATCTTTATTGTAAAGCAAAAAGAAGATGGGTCTGTAGACAAATACAAGGCCAGATTAGTTGCCCATGGATTTACACAGACTGATGGAATCGACTATCAGGAGGCCTTTGCCCCAGTAGCAAAAATGACTACTATCCGAGTCATTTTAGCCTGTGTAGTACACTCTGATTGGGATCTACAGCAGTTGAATGTCAAGAATGTATTTATTCATGGGGAGTTAGTTGAGGAAGTGTACATGGATGTTCCTCCAGGGTTTACCTCATCAGCAACTAAAGGAAAAGTATGTAAGCTAAAACGATCTCTATGGACTCAAGCAATCCCCTAGGGCATGGTTTGAGAGATTTCACAAAGCTATGACTTCTGCAGGCTACAAACAAAGCAATGCTGATCACACATTGTTCATTAAACAGAGGGAGGGCAAAATTGCTATTCTCATAGTATATGTTGATGATATTGTGGTTACTGGGAGTGATGATGAAAAAATTAGATAGTTGAAGATCTTGGGAAAGGAGTTTAAAGTCAAAGACCTAGGAAACCGAGATATTTCCTTGGGATTGAGGTTGTGCGCTCCACCAGATATATTTATTTGTCTCAGAGGAAGTATATACTTGATCTTCTCTCAAAGACGGGTCTCTTAGGGTGTCGGCCCTGTGAAACACCAATTGACTCTAATGTCAAACTGCAGTTGATAAGGAACAGTACCAACGACTAGTTGGAAAGTTGATATATTTGCCTCACACTCTACTTGATATTGCTTTTGCAGTGAGCTTGGTGAGCCAATTTATGCATGACCCTTATACTTCATATATGGATGTTGTTCTCCGCATTTTGCACTATCTCAAATCTGCTCCTACAAGAGGAATCCTACTCTTCTTTCAGAGTCATCTCAGTGTTAATGCCTACACTGATGTAGAGTGGGCAGGAAATCCAGATAAAAAATCTACTTCAAGATATTGTACCTTTATTGGAGGGAATTTGGTGACTTGGCGTAGCAAGAAACAGAATATGGTAGCCCGTTCAAGTGCAGAAGCTGAGTTTAGAGCTATGGTTCAGGGGATATGTGAGTTGTTATGGTTGCAAGGATTACTCAAGGATCTGGGAATCCATACCACCTAGCCTATGAGGTTATTTTGTGACAATAAGGCTGCAATTAGTATTGTTCACAATTCAGTGTAACACGATAGAACCAAGCATGTGGAAATTGATCGTCACTTTATCAAGGAAAAATTAGATAGTGGACAGATCTGTGTTCCATATGTTCAGTCTAGTGATCAAGTAGTAGATATCTTTACAAAAGGACTCCCAGGGAAGCAATTTCATCCATTATTATTCAAGTTGTGCATGGCTGATGTATATGCACCGACTTGAGGGGGAGTGTTGAATGTCGTCCTTAGTGTATAGAGGGCATTAGCATAATTTATATTATGTTTTGTTTTTATTTATTTCCTTTGTTAACTAGGACTTTTTCTTTTCTTAATTAACTGTGACTCCTAGTCTCTCTAGAGTTCCTATTAGTTTGTAATATCTCTTATTATAAATAAAGCTGGGATGGTGGGAGAATAACTATCTCTCCCATTCAATCATTCATTCTATTCAACATAAAGATATCCTATATTGCATGTGGGTCTCATGTGTTTCATCAGAAATGCAAAGATACTTTTCCTTGTAGGCATGTGCTGGATTCACCCCCTATTGTGTTGCTCTTTGTTTCATCTCTTGCTTTTTAATAAGTATAAATTTATCATTTAAAGGAAAAATAAACCCATGTATTAGAATATCATAAACTGCCTTTCTATATGATAAATATCTCTCATGGCACTAAGCTATTGATTCTACTTGTTGAACTCCAGGATATGGGATTTATGAAAGTCTATGATGCCGTAATACTACCATATAAAGTTTATGTGATCATCAGACAATTACAAACTTTGTCAAACATATGAATTTACGTTCATGTATAATGAAATTTCAATCATTTTTTTTTTGGTTTCTTTCGGTACATTGAAGCCAAAGAGTGGAATTTGATTCTAATTTGTTTATTTGTTGTGTAAATGGTAATTGAATTCTAGGGGCCCAGTGGACAGGAATAGTAACAACCATAGCAATAGAAATGTTGAAAGCTAACATGGTTGAAGCTGTCATTTGCGTACAGAGGTAGTATAGTTTATTAGTGATTTAAAGATATTTATTCCATCATCGTCTTTTAACTAGTGAATGTTTATGCCATTTCTTACTGTAACTTTCTGTAGTGATCCAGAGGACCGACTTCGTCCAAGGCCTGTTTTGGCTAGGTATGATTTGAGAAATCAGTACTTGAATTGAACTACTATTTGCTGGGAGATTCCTTGGTTTTAAGTTTTAACTATTAAAGCTAATTTATCTTGCTTTTAATAGGACACCAGATGAAGTTCTAGCAGCAAAAGGCGTTAAACCAACATTATCTCCTAATCTGAATACCCTTGCCCTAGTTGAGGTGCCTTATAGCTTTTCTTACTGGTGAAGAGTTTTTTCATTGTTTTCTTTCATATCTTTGTCATGTAATTGTTTTCTTTCAAGAAAACGTTTGGCTGCTTCAGAATTTCAGAAAGAAATCAAATTTTATTTTTGTTGCTGACAGGAAGCTGGTGTGAAGCGTCTTCTTTTTTGTGGCGTGGGTTGCCAAGTACAAGGTGTGGTGTATTTTTTGACAATTAATTTTTGTATGTCTGGTTTTTGCTCTGTTTTGACTTTCACTATGGTAATGCAGACTGATTTCTTAAACTGCAGCATTAAGATCTGTGGAGAAATACTTGAACTTGGAAAAGCTCTATGTACTTGGAACCAATTGTGGTAATTAAGATATTTTAATCGAGTTTGTCATTTAATTGTTTGAATCTGTTATTTTTTACCTAGCTAAAATATGATTTGGATGGTAACTAACATTTATTTTTTCGTAGTGGATAATGGAACTCGAGATGGGCTAGATAAGTTTTTGAAGGCTGCAAGCAGTGATCCAGAAACAGTTATGCATTATGAGTTTATGCAAGATTACAAGGTACTGTTGTTCTTCGAATCTTTTGCTTCTGTGCATAATGCATAGTTGTCAAGGCGACAAGGCGATCCAAGGCGTTTGGGGCCATCCTGGGCGCCTAGGCGCCCGCCTAGGCGTTGCCTAGGCGACCAAGGCGTTCCCAATGCATTTTTTTTATTTCTAAAATATTAATGTTTATATATATGCAACATTCTACATAAATAATCAACATTTAAGACATAACTTAATTAATATGTGATGTGGACCCAAGTTTACTAATGTACACTAAGACCTGGGATTGTGTCTAGAGTTAAGTAAACAATTATTTATGACTAACATTTGCGTACTTTTAACGAATTTGATCGGAGCGTAACTCCTTTAATATAGTTCGGATTCAAGTAATCTCGAATTCGTTGTAAAGCTAGCATAATCAGCTTTCCAACAAATCCGAGATTGCTTGAATCCAAATTATAATGAAGGAGTTACACTCCGGTCAAACCTTGTTCGGAATACGGGAATGCTGTTTAAAGTCGTCTGAATGTAAATTATTTTTTGGGCATCAAAGCAAAAGATTATTTTGGCGCACTCTTGGTTTTTAATGATGATTTATTATAATAAGAATTATAGAATTTTTATATTTAGAAAAAAGTCTAGCATTTAAAAGTTGAAAATCGCCCTCGCACCCAAAAATATGGTTTTTGTTCTTGAACAGGGGGGTTGACTTTTTTTCCTTCTGGAATTTGAATTTTAGACTATTTTTATTGGATTCAAATAGGGGGGTATTTGTTTATTTATGAATAATATCTTAAGTAAATGATATTTACTTAAATGATATTAGTCATAAATAAGTACTGCCTGGTAGCCTGATAAATGTTGTTCTTGTCTGGCCTGGGCGCCAGGCCTGGGCGACCACAAGGCAAATGATATTAGTCATAAATAAGTACTGCCTGGTAGCCTGATAAATGTTGTTCCTGTCTGGCCTGGGCGCCAGGCCTGGGCGACCACAAGGCGCCCTGGCAGGGCGCCAGGGCGCCCTGGCGCCAGGGCGCCCAGGCCTGTACAAACCGCCTGGACGCCTAGGCGTCGCCTAGTCATAAATAAGTACTGCCTGGGAGCCTGATAAATGTTGTTCCTGTCTGGCCTGGGCGCCAGGCCTGGGCGACCACAAGGCGCCCTGGCACCCAGGCCTGTACAAACCGCCTGGACGCCTAGGCGACGCCTTGACAACTATGGCATAATGTTGTAATATAGTGCTAGATCTGTCCCGTAATAGCATTGAAATATAAAAACTTCTCCCGAGATTCAAACTCCTTTTCAACTAATTGGGTCAATTACTACACTGATGTAATGGGCAACTGAGAAGTGAGAAAAGCCCATCTTGATTGCAACTTCTGGCTTAAAGACATAGCAGGTTGGGCTTTCTACACTGTAATTACTGGGGTTTGACATACCAAATCCCAATCATCTGTTAAAGATCCATTTTCCTTTTTTATTACGTTTGTTTTTATCCCAAAAGCTGTTCCTATCATAATAAAGGGAGATTTTAGTTCTCTTTGGCACATGGTGTATAGGTTTAGGTCTAGAATTCAAATGAAGGTTGGGATATTCTCTGGCAAACAGTGATGCAATGTGGTGACGAGGTCCAGGTCTAGAATTCAAATGAAGGTTGGGATCGTCTCTATCAAAGAGTGACACTTAGTGTCCTTAGACAGGTGTTAGATGTATCTTCTCTGCTAGGATCAAGTATGATTTGGGAAAGGGGGATGGATCTAGGTCTTTGGAAGGTCTACAGTTGGCATTTGAGTTGTCCCTTCCATTCCTCCTCCTCCCCCCACCCCCCCCCCCAAAAAAAAAGTAGTCCATTGTGCAAAATGAGTTACGTTTACTTCAGAGATTGACCTAAGAGAAAATTACTACACTGGGATGAACTTGACTTTTCATTTCCAACTGGCTTGCTTGTATTGGGAAACAATACACTAAAGGAAGGCTCCAAGAAAAGTTGTTGTAGTTATAGTTAACGTGACCCCAACTTGTTGAGTGTCACTCCTTTTGCTTCAATTAACATGGATATTTGGGGCAAGGATTCAAATTTTGGTTTCATGCCTGGTTTTAGCCAGGCCATTTCAGCAGAAATTTTGCTGAAACCAGGAAGAAAAAAAAAAAAAAAAATTCGAACTTGGTTTCGCTGGCAAAAAAAAAAAAAATTTTTTGAGCCTAATTTTTTTTTTCTATAATGCAAATTTAACATTTTTAACATATCCATTGAATCATTTGCAACAAAAAAAAAAAAAAAAAAAAAAAAAACCAGAAATGGTATTTCTATATCTACATCATAGCATGCTAATGTACGCAATGAATGAGAAGGGTAGTAAATTAGACAAAGTAACAAATTAATGTTATATAACTTATATTGTTATAACAACATTCCAAAACATTCTTTAATTATCAAATACATAGAATAAGAAAGTCCACTCAAATCCACGATGAGTTTCGTAGCGCATCTAATCCCCGAGCCTGAAACCATTGCTGTTGCCGATAAAGGTTCTCTCATTGCATCACATCTGCATCCCATTCATAGACTTTATATACAAATTTTTAAGAAAAAAATAGTTTAGGGAAGAAATGGTTACCTTTTTGCTTTAAATCTTCAAAGCCTTGATGAAGCGAAGTTCAATGCACCTTAGAGTGCAAGGAAATGGTGGAAGATGAGAAGAAAAAAGGAAGAACTGAAGAAATTTTGTAAGAAAATCAAATTTCATGGAAATTTGGTCGAAATTAGCCTCTTTCGGTCAAAATCTGGTCAAATTTGACTAGTTTCGACCAAAATTGACTGAAATCGACTGAAGTCTACCGAAACATGAGACTATTTGGTTTCATTTCGGTTTGGCGAAAAACCGAAACATTTCGGCCAAAATCCAAAATTTCGGCTGAAATTTGGAATTATGATTTGGGGTCATTGCTGTTGTTTATCTATCTTTGGTTTTCACTTGTTTGTTACCTTCATCAATTGTTTTTCTCGGACTATTTGGGTTTATTTGATGTGCACCAAAGGGGAGGTTTTTGCTTGCTTCGGCACTTTCATTATATGGTGCAGATGCAATTCACTGCCACTGTTTTAAGGTTCTTTCAAGTGACAATGGCCGAGAATACTTTGAGGCTTCTTTTTAGTCTTATCTAGCTTCTCATTGGATTGTCCATTAGATAAGTTCTGTTGATACTCCAGATAAGAATGGTGTTGCTGTACGGAAGAATCGACATCTTTTGGAGGTTGCTCGATCCCTCATGTTTGAGATGCATGTCCCTCCCCGTTGCTGGAGTGATGCAGTTCTTACTGCTGCCATTTTTATCAACCACATGCTTTTTCGGGTTCTTAGGCCCCGTTTGATAACACTCCAGCTCCCATGGAGCTACTTCTGGTCCGGAGTCATTTTCTACTTCTTCTCTGGAGTCAGAATTTTTGGAGTAGAATGCTGATTGATAACGCTGCTCCAGAATTTAAATTCTATAATGTTTACAAAATTAAGCGCATTATTTCAGAGTTATTCAATTAATGACATAGCAATTAAAAATATGTTTAAAATATTGAATTACATCATACTGAAAGTAACAATTGTATTTTGATAAAAATATACATAACACAATCCTGAGTTAACCATATTTTAAGGGGTAACACATCATATCTGGGGTAAATGATGACGTCTAGCTAATTGATTAGCAATATGCACTCTCAGTGCATTCATCTCAGGTCCTGTGCCATGCAAATTATCGTCCTCTTCAACCACAACATCACCCGGCAATATTACATGATCATTATCCTGATCAGGTACCAAGGCATCAAAATCACCCAATTCATTAAATGTTGCGTCGGCCATTTGTTCATCTTTGATGTAGTTATGTAGCACACAACAGACAACAACAATGACACTTTGATTTATATATCTATCTCTCCTTCAATTCAAAAACTTTTACTTTTCCTTTTTTTTTTCTTTTCTTTTCTTTTCTTAGCTTCCAAACACAGCCAAAGAATTTTAAGACCATCATACCACCGCATTTTTTTTTATATAAAAGAGAGCTGAAAGGACAAGTGCTCTCCAAAGGCACAAATGGAACCCCCAAGGTGAATGCAGGATTCGGTCCCAAGACCTAGCACCACCCAGAGTCCTTACAGGCTAAGTTAGCAGGCACCTTCTCATATTACCACGCTTGGTTTTGGGAAATATGTAATAAACAAATTTAAAGTTTCAAACATCGCATGGAAGTGATCATGGGAGTTCACAAGTTTCAGACAATGATTTCGTTCATGGTGATTGTATTTCCCAATTTAATCTCAGAACATATATGAAAAATCAAAATAATTGAGAAAAAAGGGATATAGCTTTTGATTATTCCATTTCCATTGGCAAATAACGGGTAGAGACTGTATTCAAAGGATGGCCATATACCACCAAAGCATCTGATGAGCACACAACAGTCACACACTTACAAATGATCATTTTCAGTAACTACATAATTGAACAAAACATGCCTCTCTAATGAGCGAGCTTAAAATACAGAACCAAGATTATTGCAACAACTAGAGCTGCTATTATTATTCCGATGATCCATTTGTTCCTGCTCATCCTTCTTGACATGGCAGTCAAAATCTTCTTACTCTTGCCAATGTTGTCATCAACCCCATGAAGCTGAAAATGGAAAAGGGCTGTCAGCAAAATTGCACATTCATATCCACACATGAACATGCACTTGTGGATAACAATCCATAATGCTTAGTTACACCTGCTCACTAGTTAACATATTGCTATAGCATTAATATTGAATTAACAATCCATAATGCTTAGTGCTTACTATGCATGTGTATACTTTTTATTTTGTTGAAGACTTAAATCGAATACACATACACACATCACATACCAATACACACGTTGCCTTTTGGTTTGCTGACTGAATTATCTATCAATGAAATCAAGATGAGATTACATCTTCCACATAGCAACTCAGTCGGCAGCCCAAAATGCCTCAATGTTGTTGGCCATGCCATGCTCTCACCTAAAACCTAAAAGCTCTGTTTACATGGCAAAGTGAAGCCCTCGTTGCTAGTTTTCCATTTTAAGGAATCTTTGGCTGAAAGCCTGGGAAACACCCCAAGCAGAATTGTTCAGCTTATTGGGACAAAATACTGCGACCCTAAACCAAGTAGTCATGTCACATGTAAAAATAAAAGGAACATACCAAAACATTACAACCACTTAGGCAGCAGCTAGTGAAACTGAAACATATATTAAAACAGAAAGAAGAAAGAAAGCACAACAGAATAGTACCAACAAACAAGTAAAACATCAGGGAAGTACATACCGTGTTATGGGCATGCAGAAGAGATTGCCGTTGTTGATGCAAATCCTGAAGGATTGAGACACCAAGTTCTTCTGTTTCCAGCATGGTTTTCCTACCCTCCTTAATACGTTCACTGGACTGATTTAATCTCTCAGTCGACATCAACAATCTGCCTCTTTGATCAGCAGATACCTGTAAATCCATCCACAAGAATTATTGCTCTATGACTTAAATGGAGGGTAAATACCCCTATAACTTAACAGTAAATTGGTTCAATGTGTGGGGCAGGTTGCTTAATAAACCATTGTATATCCATCAGTGTTGCATTTCAGTAAAATAATTGCCCTTTCTTAATTCTTGGGCAATTTTGTATGTCTTCTAATAACTCACATAAATAATTTACACCAAAACAAACAGAGCCTTGGCGAAGAAAAATGAATTTAGTCCAAATAACCAACAGGAAGATAATAAAAAAAAGCTTGCTTGCAGTGTCAAATGGACTTTCTAGGTTGTGCGACTCAGCCAACCTTAGGTGGGACTCCTAAAGTTTTATTCTTCTTCCATTCTTTCTGTTTTTACTGTTCACGATTTATTGTTTATGTGATATCTTGCTGCCCAATCCAAGTTCACCAACAGATCTAACCATCATATCAAGCTCAATTTCTGGTTGTAATTGCATCGTTTAGTCAATGTTTTGCTTGTTGATTTGTGAGATGTGCATTGCTGTACCTATTGGTTATGTTAGTAAATCAATCCTATTGTGGGGCTAGTTCCTATATTGTTGATTTGGGAACTGGTCCTACATCAGGAATACATTAAAAAATAACATATCCAAACCCCAAAGTGACATGAAGGTTAGAGTCCAAGTTATGGAGTAAAACTCATTGAATTAGGATTGCTCAAAAACTGAGGACCAGCAGCAGTTATGAAAGTTTTGATTTCAGAGTATGAGAAGTACTAGTTTCAGATATAATCTGAATAAAAAATGCACTTGACTGTAGGGTAGAAAAATGAAACTGAGGAACAGCCCCCCAAAACCCAAATCGATCTCAGGTTTGGAGTCCAAACCAGAATGATTCTGATTTGATGCTCAGATCTGATATGCAGGGACAAAATTGGATAATGGTTACTTGATCAATTCAAATGAAAGAAGAAGAAGATATAACTCAGTTTCCCACCCAGCCTGTGTTGGATTCCCACCAAAGTTCTACCGCCTCTCACAGTAGGGTTTCTGAATCTCACAGCGAAAATAAGGTAAAGCCATCTTTCATTCATCAAATTCGTATCTAATCGGCATCATATGCACAATAACCTAAGTCCTATTTTTCACCAAAACAATTTATATCAGAGACTAATGTCTAGATTAATGAACATACTGGCACATATATTAAAACCAAGATCCTTTGACTTAATAATTAATGAACATACTGGCACATATATTATCATGTTAGCTCTTCACGGCACTAAGATCCAAATTCAAACAGAGAAGTGCATCAAATGGATTTTTTTTAAGCCAAAAAGAATGCGTACAATGGACACAAACCGGAAAAAAAAAATTACACATATAAAGCCAATTTAGATAAATAAAAAGGGTTGCAGAAAAATAAGTAGGCACCCTTCTCACCTCCCTCAGGAATTCCAGCGGAGGTACACTTTCTCGATAGATTTGCCGAAAGCTCGCAGTATTGCCGCTTGTATCCTTCAAATACCTCACTCATCTTGCCCAAAGCTCACACTGACCCTGTTCAACCAGTGATTAGAGATCGTTAATTCCATGCTCCCCTAAATAGAGCCAACAACTAAGAAGAAAAAGAAGATGGGGAAGAAGGAGAGGGGAAGAAGGAGATGGGAAGGAGACAGGAAGGAGACGGGAGGAAAGAGGCGGGAAGAAGGAGATGGGAAGGAGAAAGAAGTTGATTAGGGAAAAAAATTTCAGCCCTAACCTGAAATCGCAGAGTGAGAGAGAGAGAGAGAGAGAGAGAGAGAGAAGTGAAAAAAAGGAGAAAAAGAAGAAGATGGGGAAGAAGGAGAGGGGAAGAAGGAGATGGGAAGGAGACAGGAAGGAGACGGGAGGAAGGAGGCGGGAAGAAGGAGATGGGAAGGAGACAGGAAGGAGACGGGAGGAAGGAGGTGGGAAGAAGGAGAATGGAGAACAGGGGAAGAAGGAGAGGGGAAGAAGGAGAAGGGAAGAAGGCTTACCAGCAAAAATCTCGCACAGCAGCTCCGTTCCAGCAAAAATCTCCCAGCTCTCTGCAATCGGGTTTATCGGGAGTTACTTGGAGAGACTCCCTCAAGTATCTCCCATCAAACGACTCCCGGAGTGAAGAAGCTACAATTTTTCACTCCGTTTTTTTATCTCTGGGAGATGTTTTTTCGCCGGTTCACTCCGTGGGAGTCAAAGATTGAACCGGAGTTATCAATCAACATTCTACTCCGGATTGGCTCCGGAGCTAAGAAGTAGGAGGTGGGAGTGTTATCAAACGGACCCTTAGCTTTTTTACTCCTCTGGATCTCCTTCAGGGCTTGGCTGCTATTTTGGTTCCTCAAAAATTTTTTGGCTGTGTTTGCTATGCTTGTGACCATCATCCACATGGGATGTTTGATCCTCGGGGTCTTCGGTGCATTTTTTTGGGGTACTTTGCCACTCAGAAGGGCTATAAGTATTATCATCCTCCGACCCGGCAATGATTTGTCACTGTGGACGTCATCTTTCATGAGTCTGCAACCTACTACGATGGGATACCTCTTCAGGAGGAGCCTTTGACGGACACTTATGTTCTTTTTATTTCCACCATGGAACATGTGCTGCCTCTAAATCTTGATGCTTCTGCTTTAGCCAACACCGACGTCCCTACTCAGGGGGAGGCTTCTATGAAGACTACTGGACCTCTTCACCGACTAGAGATGCATGTTTATGTCCACAAACAACAGACTCAGATTACGGCTGCTATATCTCCTACTCTACCATGCCAATTGCCGCCTCTCGAGTCTGATCCTCCCTTGGACTCTGGTAATTCTCTCCCCTCTTCTGGTGTCATTATTAACTCTACTCTTGATTTTCCTATTACTGTTCGCAAAAGCACTTGGTCCTGTACTTTACATTCTATAGCTAAGAATGTCTCTTATAACGCCCTTTCTCCCTCCTATTTTTGTTTTGTATCCTCGTTGTCCTCTATTTCTATTCCCTGGACTTGGTAGGAAGCTAGTGCAGATGAAAAGGGGTAGGCAACCATGGTTGAAGAAATGCAGGTACTGAGGAAAAATGGCATGTGGGAGTTGGTTTGTCTTCACCTTAGAAGAAGATGGTTGCAAGTGGGTCTTCGCAGTTAAATAGTACACTGATGGTACAGTAGATCATTATAACCCAGGCTTGTTGCCAAGGGCTTTACACAGACTTATGGGATCGACTACCAGGAGACGTTTGCTCCAATTGCCAAGATGAACACTATTTCTTGTCTTGTCCTGTTAATGTAGGCTGGATTCTTCAACAACTAGAATGTCTTTCTTCATGGGGAGCTCGAAGAGGAAGTGTACATGGATATTTCCCCTGGTTTTACTTGATCTAAAACTTAGGGGAATTGTGTGTAAGCTGAAATGTGCTCTATATGGGCTCAAG
Organism: Protea cynaroides; assembly: GCA_028583415.1. Lineage (NCBI taxonomy): Eukaryota > Viridiplantae > Streptophyta > Magnoliopsida > Proteales > Proteaceae > Protea > Protea cynaroides. The sequence continues at coordinate 62,210,634 of CM053270.1, forward strand.
CAGTCGCCACGTGCTTGGTTTGGGTGGTTTCATAGAGCCATGGTTACCCCTGGCTACTCTCAAAGCAATGCTGACAACACATTGTTCATCAAACAATCATGTGAAAAGATTGCTCTTTTTATTGTTTACGTTGATGATATTGGTGATGACATTACAAAAATTCATAGTTGTCAAGGCGCCAAGGCGAACCAAGGAGTTCGAGGCCTGACGGGGCGCCTAGGCGACCAAGGCGCCCGCCTAGGAGATCAAGGCTCCCGCCTAGGCAACCAAGGCACCCTATTTTCCAAGGCATCACAAGGCCTCTTGGGCGCCTAGGCGACGCCTTGACAACTATGCAAAAATTTCTTGCCTCAAAGTTTTTTTAGGCAAGGAATATGAGATTAAGGGTCTTGGATCGCTTTGCTATTTTATGGGCATAGAAATTGCAAGGTCCTCCAAAGGCATTTATCTTTCTCAGAGGAAGTATGTGCTTGATCTTCTATCTAAGATTGATACGTTGGGATGCAAGCCAGCAAATACTCATGCTAACGATCACTTGGTTAGCAAAGCAGGCGATCCCGTGGAGAAGGGATGATATCAGAGATTGGTCGGACGATTGATATATCTTTCTCATACTTGCCCTGACATTGCTTGACATTGCCTATGCCGTCAGCTTGGTTAGTTAGTATATGCGCGATCCATACTCTAGTCACATGGAAGCGTGGAATCCTGTTTTCTCTTCATGATCATCTCAGAGTTGGGGCCTTCACTGATGTTGACTGGGCATGTTCTTCTTATGGCCATAGGTCTACAGGTTATGGTACTTTTATTGGTGGTAACCTTGTTACTTGGCTGAGTAAGAAACAATCTGTTGTAGCCAGGTCCAATGCTAAAGTAGAATTTCATACTACAACTCATGGCATTTGTGAGCTACTATGGCTTTGGCGTTTTTTCACTGATTTAGCTGTTCATGTTACCCTTCCCATGAAGCTTTGTTGTGACAGCAAATCTGCCATTTGCATTGCTCACAACCTAGTTCAGCATGATCGGACGAAACATGTGGAGATTGACCATCACTTCATCAAAGAAAAGCTGCATTCGGGTCTTATTTGTGCCATTTGTTCCTAGTCATGAAAAACTGGGTGATGTTTTTACTAAAGGTGTTAGTAGTAAGGTGTTTCATCCTATGGTTTGCAAGTTGAGTGTTGAGATTTCCCACTCAAAAGTTTGAACTACTAATTGGAGGGACTCTCCATATATAAGGACTCAAGGTTTCAGTGTCTTTAGCAATGTGGGACTATTTCCCAAATCCCAATACTCCCCCTCACATGTAGTCCCACCGTTAGGTAGTGTATATGTGGTAGTATACATGGCAACTACATGACACTTTTAGATGACAGGTCCCTCTTTTTGGGTGACTGTAGTCCCTTTTATTTATTTATTTATTTATTTGCTAGAGACATCGTGAGAGGGAATTTGGAGCTCTGATACCATGTTGAGATTTCTAGCTCAAAAGTTTGAAATAGTAAGTGGAGGGACTCTTCATATATAAGGACTCAAGGTTCCAGCCTCTTTAGCAATGTGGGACTATTTTCAAATCCTGGTATTGAGCATGTGTGATATTTATGCACTAACTTGAGGGGGTTTGTTGTAATATGGGTACAAGGGTAAAATTGTCTCATAGGGCCTTTTGTCTTTGTTCTCCTCCATATTATACATAAAGCTGGCTTGTCTCCCATTAGACACAAGTCATTACATCAATGCAGCAATAATCAATTCCCCATATTGAAGTCCTTCTAATGTGGGATCCCTGTCCTCTAAAATGGGATGCATGCTATGCATTGGCATCAGGGATCAGCTTACAATCAGGACATCCGGATTGGTCCTAGGCTACTGTTCCAGTGGAACTACTACAGCCTACAGGTCTCATGACTTTAATAGGACAGGAAAGGGAAAAAGGGGAAAAGTAAAAGGTTCAGGTTGGTCCTCAGTTTCAAGATGTCACTCATAAGTGATGTCTAACGTACAAAGCGAAGATTTTAAAGCTGGAGACATTAAAACATCCCTTGCTAGCAGTTGGTAGTCTGATCCAATGGTCCTAATGGTTGGATTATTTAATATAGGACATGCTTTAATATTTATATGTCATACAGAGGTTATTTTGACACAACAAATTTCGCATGGTGGATATGGTTGAGTGAATATAGTTCCTTAGGATTGATTGGTCTGAAAAATTTTGATTTATGATATCTAAATTGCTGATGTTTTGAACAGGTACAACTGAAGCATTTGGATGGCCATATTGAAGAGGTTTTCTGATCCCTATGTTATTTTCCTTTTTTGCTTTTAATCATTGCAAGTACGTTGTTTCACCCATTTTAAAATTTTAACTAAAGCAGGTTCCTTATTTCTGCCTACCAGCAAATGAATTAGTTGATGTTATTGCACCATCCTGCTATAGGTGATCTCTTGTTCTCTGCTTCAGTAGAACTCAATGCTTCTTAATACAACTAACTTCAGTTAATAGCCATATTGCAATTACTTTCCAAGAGATACGAGCATTAGGGATCCCTCAAACACTGTCTATATCTTATTCTGTGTATTTGGAGTTGGCAAGGTGGATCATGTATTGCATGAGGAATAACTCTAAGAAGTACTAGCTTAGAGACCGTGTATTGAATGTTCCTGTCCCGGTGATTGATTTATGAAGGGTTGGAGACTGGAGAGAGAGATTTTTCTCTAAACACCTCACTTTTAATTTGATGAATAATTATTTTAATATTCATGGGTACTGTTCAAGAACACTTTCCATGTTAATTCTCATATTGAAAGCTTGATCTAACTTGTCAATGTTTTTCATGTCCTACAGCTGCTTTGACTACACAAATGCATTATCGGTGAGTTCACTTATACTAGTGCATCAATTTACTAGGTTTAAAGAATTATATTTTAAGTTTTACTTGCATTTGTTTCTTTATCTTCGTACTTTCTTGCAGTAGAAAATAGAAAATATTGCAGCCGGTTCAAAGAAAAACTGGTTCACGTTAGGCATTTAGCCAGTAGGTTTCAGAGCTTTTGTTTCATGCTTCGTTTATAAAATTATAGTTGAGGTGTTTTTATATGGATAAGAAATGCGGTTCATCTTTCTTTTTTTAAATTTGTTTGAGCCCAGTGTCTTGCAGGGAGCTGTGGAAAGTCAGTATGTTGGACATCTTAAACTTGATTTTTGCCACCATCTGAAATCTTTTCCACAGAGAGAGAGCCTTTGAAAATTTGGATCTTCCTTGAATCATTTGGGTGGGACTTGGGTGACCAGAAGGGTTGTTTGCATCACTTACACTCATATGCAACAGGATGGCTATTTTTGCATTGAAAGTGGAAAATCTTTTAACCTTATTTTCTTACATTTTCTTCCAACTTATCATTGGAAAACAACAGGATTTAGTGGTAGGGTACATGGGTGTGCCAAAATATACTGGAGTAAGCATGACACAGCATCCACAATATATTACAGTCAGGTACAATCACCAACAGATTATGGAAACCATCCCCAGTTTCTTTTTATCAATTTGCAGTGACAGCCCTTTGGCCTGTCATGTCAATAGCAATATCTTGGAATGTTACCATTAGCCATTCTAATAATGTAAAGCTCTTTGGGAATAAAGGTAAAGAATTTTATGACTCTTGAGTTGCAGGAATGAACGTGGAAAAGAAATGCTTAATCTGGTGAAGAATCTTTTGGAGATTAACCCAACTGTCAGCAGTGTATGATCCATTCTCTCATCCTGAATGATATACTGTAAACTGTTAAAGTGATAGCACAATAAATGATAAGAAGTTGAAAATCTGATCAAAATAAAGTACTTTATTGCAGGGTGATCGTCGTCCTTATGTGATGGAAACAGTTAAAGCTGATGATAATGCTAAATTAGGTAAATGATCTGCCTTTAGTCTTAAATTTTGTCTTACAGAAGTGCCTCTGGATTTTCTGACAATTTTAGAGGTTTCGGATATGCTGATGCTCATTTATCACTAAGCCATCTAGTGGATGATATTTACATTCTTAATCATCTTTGATAATTGAACCAGAGTTTGTTTTCTAGGACCAACAGTCGATAAACCTATTCCTCGACTGTTAACTATATGTGCCATATGGCCCTTGGTGGGCGCTCATAAGTAGTGGACACTGTTGAACACTATGCTGAAATTGTTCGCAAAATTGACCAACATTGATGAGAGAGAAAATGAGGAGAGAGAAGGTTTGTGGGTTCCACTGATGATGATTTGGTGACAGCCAAATGATGAGAGAGAATGCTGAGGTGGCAGCACCAAGTCCCACATGCATGCAGCATCGAGGGCCAGCACCAGGTGTCAAGGCTTGCCACATGCAGCAGCTGCCATGGGCAGCCACAAGCCAGCAGCAAACCACAAGCAAGGGCCAGCAGTGCTGCAACCCAAGGCAAGCAGCACAGCAAGCCATGGCCAGCTATGCCGCAAGCCAACAACAGCATCGCTGCAAGCAAGCAGCGTGCTGCATGCCATGGCTAGCAGCCCTGCCCATGCAAGAGCACAAAAAGTGAAATGGGAAAATCAACTAAGTGTCAGGTTTGTCGCTAGGTGTTTGACGATATGTAAGGAGAGACGCACTGCTCGGGTGCTTTCTCTCCTGAGATACAAAATGATCACTTTTATCGTCTACAGAGGTCATTTTGGAAGATCTGCAAGGGTATTTTGGGTATGCTACAAAAACGCGAATCCAGGTCAGTGGCTATCAAAGAACCATGACCAAGGCATGCCGATCTGATGGCTCAGATTGATGTGCTCAAAGGCATGGCTCTGTGACACGAAATATTCCCTCGCGAGTCCTCTGAGTGATCGTCACAACTTTGTAAAATGTAATGTGTTACACCGTTACCTCATATGATTGTGTGTTGCGCGTGGGCATGGTAGCCGGCACCAAGATGCCTTTCGAGTGGATAACATTCCACCCGCGATTTACAAATCGCGTTAAGCACCAGTTCGAGATCTGACGGACCAGATCTAATCGGCCTTTTTAAAGAGCGATCGGACGGCGTCGATCTTCAGTGACATGACGAAATGTCACCAAAGCCTTTATGGATCAATCTGATCCATCCGATAGCCTTCCACTGTAAAAGATTTGATGGCCAGAATTAATTTGAGATTTTCTTGGGCTATACTAGTCCAAATGAAGCCTAGTTTTTTCCAGTGTGCTTGGAAAACGTAAAAAGGGAGGTTTTGAAAGGGTTTTTGAGTGCCTTGAGAGTGTTAAGATACCCACTAAGTGCTTGTGAAAATTCCTCTTTGACTATGGAAACTTGAATGGCGCTTCCAGGGCAATATTTGTGACACTTTTATGGCAAAAGGTTCTCCAAGAGTGGAATTACGCTTCAAAGGTAATTTGCCTATCGAGATCCTCATCTTATGAAGTGCCTAATAGGATAGGTGTTTGTGAAAAATCCTATTAGGGCAAGTGGCTTGTTATTTGGGAGGTTCTTGTAAATTTCCTTTTCATATTAATGATGGTAATCACTGGCAAGTTGGAGCTTGTCCGGTAAAGGGTTGTAGCCCTAGCGTTTGTATTATAAAGGGTAGAATTAGGTGTAGTGGCACCTTAGTTGTTGTAACAACTTAAAAGGTTAGTGTATTGAATAAATACGAAGCCCAAGAAGGGCATTACTCAATGGATGTAGCCTTCACACAATGTGGAGGTGAACCACGTAATTCTTGTGTGTTTGTGCATGTGAATTTTTTGAAGTTTAGTTGATTTTGTCGGATGGGTGTGCACATGCCTGTTGGCCTAGCCACATTGTGGTCATGAGGTGGCTGTGCACACACTTGTGTGGCTACATTCCACTTTGAGATACTTCTGGTCGCCGTTTGAGCTGAAAAGTTGAATAAGCACATATTCACCCCCCCTCTCCTCAGTGCTGAAGTCTAGAATATCAGACACATCCGTGCAGTAAGTTTCTGCTCAAATATGTTTTGTCATTTGTGGAATGAAATTTTTGAGAAGGGTTGAAAACAGTTGAATGGAAAATTCAGGGGGAAATGTTCAATATGTGGAAGGACAGGCAACGAGGATGGTTTACAAAACTTAAAATATAATAGATCCAATATGTATCATACCTATAAAATGTAGAATAGAAAAATTAGCCTCCACGTAGCAGAACATTACTGCTGGTCCAGGAAATGTTTCTTCATTAACTGCTGTAAAAAGTGTGTAATTGACTATTTCGACCGTCCTGTTCAATTTCTAAGTGTTATGCTTAAAAGGTCCATTGAGTGGTTACATTCCCTTACTCGTTAGGTTTTCTAGGTAAACTAGTAGTCCTAACCAGATCTGTTGACCAAACTCTTTCATATTTTTCTTGATGACTAACGAGTTCTATTTAAAACTGATCAGATGGTTGTACTGACGATGAAATGAGCTTCTCAGAACAGGCAATTCTACCGAGTTTATTTAAAATAATAATTTAACCAGAGCTCTCCCTCTCAGTTGATAGTGAACTGCAAAACTTGTGACATGAGAGAGCTCTTTTCTCTGTTATAATGTCAGCATTGCAGAGCAAGCATTGCAGAGCAACAAAATCTACACCGATCTCAAAACCTCCCTTCAACATTGAAATTAACAACTTGCAATTTGGAGAAATGAGGATTAGAAGTGGTCGTATGGCTGCTGAGTTAAAGCCACATTTCTGAAACATTGTGAACCCTGGAGATTTAGTTGAGGGGAACCGCACCGAACCTTCTTCGCCATCCATTTACCTTCTAGGCAAGAGGATCATTCTCACAACAGTTGGACACTTGTTATAGTTTTTTCAAAAGGCAACATTTTGTATTGAACATCTCTGCACAAAAACGGACATGCATTTTGACACGAATAAAAGCTCCCTAAAGTAGTCTCTATGTTGGTACCGTACTTTATTGTGGTACCAATTTGATGTTTCTTTTCTGTCCTTTATTTCTTTTAGGTTTTCTAGTAGTACGTATTATATAGCACCCATAACATATGTATGCATGATTAGATCATCATGTTGCAAGTAGATGCATATAGCTAGGTATTCCTAAATAGGTGTATTTAAAAAAGTGAAGGTGTATTATAATCATGATTCGTAAACCATAGCCATATTCTGACCTAGTTTTGTCCTTTTCTTTCTCAGGGAAGGGTCCTTCACAGCCTGCTCCTAAGTTTATTGGGAATTTGATAGCATTCATACTAAACTTGGTAATAGTTCTTTGTGAATCACTTGGTGATAGAAGGTACTGATTACAAAGTTTTCATGATGACCCATCTATTTATTTGTTTCAGATTGGTCCAAAGGGTCTGGAATTTGCCCGTTACTCATTAGATTACCATACAATAAGAAACTATCTGTACGTAAATCGCACTTGGGGAAAACAAAGGTAAGTAATTGTCTTTTTCCGTTCTGAGAATGGCTCAAGGCCCGAATTGGGTTGCAGAATGTTTGTTCTCACACTTGTTGCCTCTTATGTTGCCACTGTGGTGGACACAGAGCTGACAGGCACATGCCATCATACGCAAAAAAACTTGTAGATATGTACAACCGGAAGGGAGAAGTTGATCGGATGCTCTCAAACAAATGATCTCGCAAGCAGTTTCAATGTTCTTAATGTTGCCTTCTTTTTCAGGTTTTAGAATTTTCTTTCAGTTTGTCTCAGATTGATTATTCATGTATCTTAACAGTTACAACCCTGCACAGGTGAGGTCCTTGTGTTGAGTATTTTATATTTTAGTGAACTGGGTACTGTATGACAGTATTTCTATGGAAATTCAAGTTGATGAACTAAGTATGCTACATTTCCCAAAGTATTTCTGTCTCTCTCTCTCTCTCTCTCATTTTAACTTTTAATGTGGCATGCAGGTCCTACATTACTCATCCAGGTTCAGGCAAGGATCCTCTGCCTAATGTGGTTCCCTGCTCATGTCTTGCCGATGCCTTGATAATATAGCCAGACATGTATTTACAAGCTTACCCTTGTGTGCTTTTCTAAGCCCTTAATAATATTAGCCAGATCAGAGTGGTGGCCCATTTACAAATCGTATTTCCAGTGTATGTTGCATGCTCACTGGCCACAGGTAAGCCATCGAGTATTATCCATGATAGTGGCTCAACCTAAGACAGCCTAAGGCTATGTTTGGATGTCAAAAAAAAAAATGTTTTTGAAATAGAGAGTGACATAAATTCATCATTGTCGCATTTTGCATTTAGTGTTTTTTGTGTTTTGTCTTTTTGATGACAAAATGCTTCTCACCCTTCTACATATTCCAAATAAACATCCTTCTTCCATAAAATCTCATTGAATGAACCAGACTATAGGATGCTTGTAGGGGAAAATCCTGCACTCCTAATCAAGTTGTATATAGGAAAATTGCCTTTACACGGCCCCTTTTTTGAAGGCCTTCATAATTGGTCCCCCGTTTTGAGGCACGTGGATAGCTTTGCCCATTGGATAGAGAGGACACTTTTCAAATCTCAAAGCCTAATTCTATCAAATTTCCTTCCCTGTATTGGGATGCATCCAATGTATGCCTATTCATACCAAGGTAATTCAACCACTATTCACTTTTGTTGGACTTCCACAGCTCTATTTTACCCCTTGACAAATTTTGATCTGGATGAAATTTGACATATGAGTTGGAGACTTTTGTACCAGTCAACAAAATTTAGATCATATTTGATTTGCCACATGCAGATTTTTAGGGCCATTTAAGTAAGGCTTCAGGACTTCAGGAAACCCCATGTTTGGTTGCACGGAAATGTAGATGTTTAAGAAAAGTTTAGGGGGAAAGCGCTCTCTCTCTCTCTCTCTCTCTCTCTCTCTCTCGGTAACATGAAATCTATGTCCATTAAAAATCATAATCTATTATCTCACTTCCTAAATATAATGACAAGAGTCAACTGCCCCATAAGTAGACTTAAAGTGACTGCTTGGGAACCTATCCACCTCAATGTGGATAGAAATCCTAGTGAGGCATGCATATATAGTTTCTTTCTTTTCTTTATTCCTTTGTAGGCTCCTTCGTTAAATCATGGAGCCTTCTCTGTGCTTTCTTGAATATATACAATCTTATTCACAACCCCCCACCACCCTCTCCAAAAAAAAAAAAAAAAAAAATTTTAGTTGTTATCTATAAGTGCCCTTCTATATAGTATGACACTTTTCCTTCTTCTCTCTTCTCCAAACAAAGCAGGAATCCTGGGTGCAACTTGCAACTTTGTGATATTTTAACTGTAAGTCACCCTCTAGGGTGCAGTTTGAGTGTTCAAATGAAGTTTTAAGCTATAATTTTAACATCTTTAGAAGCTTCACTGGTTGGCTGAAGTTGTAACCTTTGCTCTCGCAACTTGCAATTTCATAACCATTAGTGGCAATTTTTGTTGAATTTTGTTTTCATCACTGCACTGGATTGGCAACCTTGTAACTTTATAAACTTGCTTTTCTTTTCCACTTTGCCTTTTTGGATCAGGTTCTTGTTTCTTGTTTCTTGTTTCTTTTTGTGAGTCTCATAGGTTTTTATTCAATTAAATTTGTTTCAAACCCAGGCAAGGGCTCCCTCATTTATATTACAAATATCCTCTTGTGTCTTCACTGGAAATTGAGTACTGTGTAACTTGTTGCACAAATTGCTTGAACCATTAAAGTTGCAAGGCACTCTCAGATGCATTTTCCGAACTGTCCAATAAAAGGGCATACTCAATGCACGAAACTGACCACCAGGTTAAAATAGGGCAACCTTATCGTTATGCCAAAGTCATCCACAATAAAATGTTAGGAAAATATTTTTTTATCCCTTATTTTATGGGTCTGGGGGTTGGGGGGGGTGTCATTCCGTGGAGAACATTTGGGCAATGGCTAGTAGAATCCCATCTTGCAAGTAAAAGGAAGGGAAATGAAATTGGTTTAAATTTGATTTTTTTTAATCATGATTGTTCAATCTACTTAAAATTTTACCATATTTTTTAATGGTATTTTTTAGATGTAATATTAAATTTTCTAATCAAATTGGTGGGATTTGGTTGCAAAGTAAAGTAAATTTAACAATCACATTTTGAATGATTTGAAGTAAATTACACAACCACATTAGTTAAGATTACAAAATTTTATTTTTAGTTTTGATTTAATTTCACTTTTTTTTTATTTTCCTTGCAACCAAATGGAGCCTAGATGTTACATTGAGAAAGGTGCAAACTGAGGTCAAATTTTAGGATCCAGATTTGCACGGTTCATAGTTTGCGCCTGGGCCAAGATGGATCCAAATTAAGTTTGAGCCTAGCCCATAAATTTTCAGGCCCAATTTAGGGCTGTCCAAGTCTGAGTAGCCCAGGACAGGTTACATACCTTTTTTTCCTTGTATAAACGCTGGGAAGAGATCCTCATATCCATGGTGTTGAGATATTTTCCCATGCTCTCTTACATTCTGACAATGTGAACTTGCACTGATATTTTTTCTCTTCTCTAACTATGGATCTCCATTGATGAAACTATTCACACTTGTGATTGAACTGGCGTGAGAGATTCCCCACTATCTCCATGTGGGAACCCTATTCCATAAATTTACTTGGACACTAGTGCATAAGGAATGTAGTCGACCTAACTCTGAGACCATAGGTCTAGTATCTACAAATAGATAGCATGGGCCCTTATAAAGGATTCGGAAACAAAGGAGAAACTGAGAAAGAAGCTGACGATCTCTCCCATCTCTGATCCTTTCTTGGTCTCTGTGAAGAATAAACGTGAGGCTAGACTGTCATGGGAAGCCATTGGAGCTCCAAACAAAAAGCATGCAGATGGTCCAAAAAGAAAAGACACAGGAGCACAGTTGTATTCTTATGTTTCAGCCTGGAAGTAGCTTGAGATCTTGAAACTTGAAACTTGAAACAACTTGAGAACAGAAGGAAAAAGGGGTTAACAAAAGGAAGATTTCATATACTATGGCCATCAAGGATTGGGATAGACTCACATCTAAGGGTTTTTTTTTTTGAAATTTTGACTGGGTGTGGTTGTAAATGAATGAATGATTGATTCAAAGATGAGCCTTTCTGCATGTTTGATTCAACACATGGGGTCTCTTATGGTTTGTTTTCTCTTCCTGCATGATTGCATTTGGTTTATTGTTGCTATCTCATTTCCCCTTAACTTTTTAACTGTTAGTTTGACTGATTTGGGACATGGATTATAAGAGAAAATAAAGAAGGGTGGTGGGTGGAAAAGAAAGAGTTCAGAAGAATTTGAATCTGTGTGACAGGCAGTGGGAATGTTGATTCTCAGTTTCACTGAAAATTAGATTGAAAAAGTGTTTTGACTTCAGAGTTTTTTTTGGGAGGTGGTGGTAGATGGAAAGGATTTGGATATTAGGAAATTATCTGTCAGAAGCTTTGGGAAAGAAAATAGTTTATCCATACATTATTAAATTTAGGGAATCATAGTTCAGTGATGGGGGGGGGGGCTTCTTTTTAGTGCCTTAGAAGTTAGGGTTATATTAAATTGCTTAAAAATTAATTAAACATCCTAAGGTTGTGGTGCAGAGGGTTATCAGGACAATCCATAACACTTAAGGTCTCTGGTTCAAGTTTAGATGAGATCATCAGTTAATCAGTCCTGTTTTGCCCACAGGAAAGATGAAGTACAAATTAACAAACCATACTCAAAAGTCATGTATATCTAGCTACAAGATGTAATGTTTGATTGATTTTTTGTTATTTTTATGACTAAAAGAAGGCAAAAAAGGGTCAATAATGAAGATCTAAGTGGTTTAATTGGCGATTCCGTAACGGGTTTTGAGAATCAGCATTGATTGGAATCGGGGACCAATGCCACCGATTCGGATTCGATTTTTTAATCCATGATGATGTTATCAGTGAGTTAGTCACTAATAAATTGTTAATTGTTTAATCAATGTTTTTAACTTATGTACAGCATTTGTACACCTCACTCTTACAAATAGTAAATAGTTTTTTTTCTTAACTGTCTTTGTTTTTCAGTGAAAAGCTGACTCTGAAACTCATTGTATGGATATCTAATAAAAATAACCAGCACAGACAGTGAGTTCTGAGTTGTTTTATGTACAGCATTTTTACAACTCACTCCTACACAGTGGAAATAGTTTAAGTCATCTGAACTGTCTTCATCAAGGTTTTAAATCCAAGTATCGGACATTGTACCAGTCATGTTCAAAACTGATCCGATCCAGATGGGACCACTTGACCATACCATATATATTTGATATTAAAACAGGATTGTATTGAGGATCGATCAGATCCAAAACCGATAAGAATCAGCTGATCCGAATAGTCTTCAGAATTAAATGTTTTTGCTGTGAGTAGAATCTGAGTTCCATTGTGTTTTTTTAAGGGGGAAGAAGACATTTTGTGGATTACTTACAGCACATTACAGAATACAGACAAAAGATATCAGAATCTCAAATATTACAGAGAACAGTGCTGCAAAGAATGTCAAATTTGATTTGGTTAAGTCCTTCAGGCCTTGAAACAAGGATTATTGGAATAAAAATAAGGAGTTGCAAGAATCAAGATGGAATTGTGGTCCTTCATCTTAATGAGTCTTACTTGGATGATGATACATATAGCCTGCCGACTTATGGATTTGGACCATTAGATCAGTGGGCCATCTCTTGATAAAACTCCAAGGGATAACACAAGAAAGTGATACTTGTAAAGTGAACTGCAAGAATAAATGAGTTGGTGGACCACATTTGTGAATACTTAGGGTTTAGATTTGAAGAACTTCAGGTAACATCAAACCATTTTCCTTTTAATTCAACAAAGAACATGAGAGAGAGAGAGAGAGAGAAAAAGAGAGTTAGAGTTGTAAGGGGATGAAGAAGGTCATTCTTTCTCTCATTGGACTTGATAATTTAATGAAGTATATACAAAACTTTGGAAACCTAAAAAGCATCATCTCCCTCTATACAAAAAATTCCCATTTTTTTCAAAACTTGGGCTTGTGGAGGGCTCACTGCTTACTGTGCTAACTTTTTTTTTTTTTTTTTTTTCCTCTTGTCCTACTATACATTATTATTGTACAGGATCAATCTCTGTCCGGCTACAACGGTCGACGGATCGATCGGTTGCGGACCAGAAGAAGAAAAACAAAAGAATATAAGGGTGAATTTTCATGTAGATCAGAACTGTGAAATGCATCTCCTATGGCTACCCATCCTCTTCTTTGTCTGCTTTGTTTCCTCTTTCCAGATTTTTCCAATGTCTTGTGCTATTCTCATAGCATCAGAGGAGGTACCAGAGAGCCCTCTTCTTGTGAACCCAACAGCATAAAGCCCAGAGTTGCCTTTCCACCCATTTGGGAATGGAGACTTTGGAAATCCATTGTTAGAGAAAAATTCACTTTCCTGTAAAAATGCAAAGGTACAAAATAACATTAGCTCAAAAAGAAAAAGACAAATCAGTACTACAAACACCATCTAACTACCTAATACTGTCTGACCCTTTATAAGATCATGAGTATCAAAATCAAATTCCCCCCAAAAAAAAAAAAAAAAAAAAAAAAAAAAAAAAAGGAAAGAATCCAAAAAAACAGGGGAATTTTTTATTTTATTTTTATAAAGACTGAATAAGAACATCTTCTCACCTGTAGCCAAGAAGGAACATTGCTGCGATATCCAGTAGCAAGAACAACCGAATCTACTTCAAGATTTTGGCCATTAACAAGTTCAACTCTTCCACGTGAGAACCTTTTGATTTCTGGAACAACCTTGATGTCACCAGATTTGATCTTCTGTAATGTACCAATATCCAAAACAGGGGTTTTTCCTTCAGTGTTCTTGAGCAATAAAGGACCCATTGCTGGCCTTTTCAGTCCATATTTCTCAGTGTTTCCGAGAATAAACCATGCCATTATCAGTAACAGCTTGTCAATTAGACAAAGTGGTAACCATTTCATCAAAAGAACTGCTAATTCGAATGTTGATTTCCCAAGAATGTCCCTTGGCAATACATGAACCTAATCATTGAAAAAAAAAAATCAGTAAATAACTGAAGAACTGTGTGATACTTAATAGCAGAAAGTATAATGAACTTGAAATATTATATAGACTCACCGAGTTCCGAACCACCATGGATGGTTGAGCATTATGACTGCAGAGATCAAGACTGACTTCCATGCCTGAATTCCCACAGCCAACAACTAGTACTTTCTTTCCTCTGTAATCCTCACCAGACTTGTAGTTGCTGACATGAACAATATCGCCACCAAACTCAGACATGCCTTCAATTTCTGGCATAACACACTCTGCATTCTCTCCGGTGGCCACGACAAGCTGCCAGCAAATGTACTCAACCTCGGCACCGCCGCTGGAGCTGTTGCTAGTGGAGACTGTCTTGACACGCCACAACCCACTAGTTTCATCATACTTAGCAGACTGAACACACTCATTGAATCTTGGATTGATCTCAAATTTCTTGGCATAAGATTCTAGATACTGAATGAATTGCTTCTTGGTTGGATACTCAGGGAAGTCCTCTGGAAATGGGAGTTTAGGGAGTTGACAGAATTGTTTGGGGAGGTGAAGTTTCAGGCGATCATAGGTACGTTTCTGCCATAGAGAAGCAATGCAGTCTGCTCTTTCAAGGACTACAAAGGGTACACCCTGTTCTTTGAGGCAGGCACCTACTGCCAGTCCAGAAGGGCCGGCGCCGACAATGACCGGACCGTTTACCCATACATTCCGGCGAGAAAGGTAATCCTCATGATCATGAATACAAAACATTTTTGCTGGAAAAGAGTGAAGGACTAGTGACCAGAGGATGTGTACCACTAGGGAGGGAAGTTTGAACTTGGGATTTTTGTGGTATTGAAGGTGACAAGAGAGATTGAAAACAGAGTATTGGGTATGTGAGTCAAGTTTGATTACAGTGAGATGATCAGAATAAGAGATGGAGAGAGAGAAAGAGAGAGAGAAGAGAAGAGAAGAGAAGAGAAGAACACTTGTGTCGTGAAGTAATGTAATGGTGGAAGGGTTTAAATAACGGTGGCTGCCATAAGAGTTGCATGTGATGGGGTGGAAATTTATGCCTTAAAAGCCCTTCTAAAATGATGCCGTAGCCTATCTTAGTTTATTTTATTTTAGTTCCACTATTATTATCATTATTAAATTTCTTATTATCCCTATAAATATTAACCAGTAAGATGAAGGAGTAAGAAGAGAAGTTGGTTTTCTCTCTCCCCCTTTAAATATTCTTTTGGTCTAAGGACTCTGGAACGGATCGGTCGAATTGACTTTCAGGGTTTGTTCTTGAACTTTGACAAAAACTATCGAATCCATAGGTATATCATGAAACTATGCACGTTGTATTTGTGAACAGACCTCCTAAAACGAAATAAGTACAAAGAAAGAAAAATATAGATTAGACCAATAAAAAACGGTCCCTTCGTAACCAAGTCATCTATAAAATCAAATAAATCTTTTTCGTCTTTCGGAAATCTACTTAAGGGCTATAGTTATAGTGATCTTTCTATTCAACCCAAGATTTGAAGGGCTATTATGTGTTCTTTAATTATGTTTATAGGGAATTTTTGTAATTATTGTGTATTATAGAATAGAAAAATGATATATAGAGATTACCACAATCTTTTCCTTAGGCCCCCAGATTCCTAGGACTCTCCATTCAATAACCTGGAAACTAGTAAATTACAAAAGAACAATTTAATTACAAAAAGCTTTACTCGTTTTCAAAATTTCTTTTTTAATCTCACCAAATCCGAATATTTGTTGGGAGGAGGACAGGGTTGTGGCTTGTTCTGAAGGTACATTGATCACGATGGACTTGATCTCATTCCCATACCATAAATAGTCAAGTGGAAGAGAGAAATAGAGAGAGGATTTGGGATTGGAGCTTATTGGAAAGCAACAGATCATCTCATCTGATTTGGGAATAACACTGAGAAATAGATCTGAGAAGTGGATCACAGTGGGCCCCACTAGGGTTTGAAGAGCCTACAAAAATAGAAATATATTTCTCTGATGCCCGCATGGCAAGACGTAGTCTCTAATGAAGAGAGGTGTGTGCCCACGTGGAGTAGGTGAAATATCTCGCTCTTTCTCTCTCTAAAGCATTCTGGGGATTGCAACTTGGAAAGGCCATTTTGGCCCACAAAGCCCATTCCTTGCCAACCATATCACACTTCATTGGGCCATGTGTCAGAATCCCATTTAACCTCAAACTCTTCTGAAAAGCAAAGCTATATATCTTTAAAACAGTCCCCTTTCTTTTTTTATTATTATTAT
Source organism: Protea cynaroides (assembly GCA_028583415.1). Taxonomy (NCBI): domain Eukaryota; kingdom Viridiplantae; phylum Streptophyta; class Magnoliopsida; order Proteales; family Proteaceae; genus Protea; species Protea cynaroides. Next base: position 62,226,919 of record CM053270.1, read on the forward strand.
TTTTATATAGGGTTCCAACTGAACCAAGAAGCTGTTTTCTCACTGGTTAAACCAGGCCAATCCCTATTCATTAGGGTCAGCTACCAGCTAGCTAGGCTGCTAGTGTTGCCTAATCACTTTGTAGAACCTGATTAACCTATATCAAAGAATGTTAGTGGCCATATTGTGAGAACAAGAAGAGGCTAGAGAACCCTAAAAGTACTGTTGAAGCACTATGATATATTTAAAATTGAAATGCCATGAATGTTACAAATGAGTTGCTCCTTGATTAAGGGGTTAAAGTGGGTGTTTTTTTATTTTTATTTTTATTTTTATTTTTATGAAAATCTAGTTTTAGTGCTTGATGTAATCTGGAATGATAATGACTAGGGTATTTGGGGTTTAGGGTCTGGACTATATGTGTTGTAAAGGTTTAAGAGAAGTACCAATCTGTATGTGATTATATACATGAAAGGGCTAAGTTTTGAGTTGAATAATCTTGTGGTGAACCCCACCACCTTGTTGTTCTGAAGTGTGGACTCTTGGGGGAGGAATGAGGGAAGCATGTGCATATGAAAACCCTTGGTTTCCTACAGTCTCTCTTTTTAATGTAAAGACTAGAGAGAGAGAGAGAGTATAGTAGGTGTTTCGCGTTTCTAAGGGTTTATTTTAAATGACTTAAGCAGAAAAGGCTTTGGAATGAGTAGTAGAAGCACATCCCAATCATGCATGACAACTTTGTATGGCCACCCCCCTCCAAGAAAAATTTAAAAGAAAGACTCCAAATGCAAACATACAGAAAGGATATGAGTAAAGACGAGCTAGATAGTATCCATGCACGATCTGAAAGGGATATGTGCTTTTATCATCCCTAGCTTCCCCAGCTACCTTGGGGGGCCTGCCTCAAGGCGGCCATATTCCTATTTCTTGGTGACTACATTTAGGAGCTTCATGACTATCTTTCCCCTTTCTTTTCTTCTGTGTCTCTCTTATTTTAAGCAAAACCTTAGAGCTAGGGTTTTGAAGATGCATTATATATGTGGTCGGCTGTTATACCATAAAAAAGTTCAATGGAACCTATGATAGGCTTTGATCACGCGTAAACCAGAAAAAGTTCTAAAAAGATGAAAATCATTAGAGAATATCACAAGCTTCCTAGAAGCACAGTTGCCACTTTCCTTTTTTTTTTTTCTTTTTTTTTTTTTTGGTGGATAAATAGATCACTTTAATAAGGGGAAAAATACAAATAACCTCCACTAAAAAACTCCTCATCATAGGAATACTCCTTTGAAAAATGAAAGAAGCCAAGAAGCACCCATGACAACACACCATGGCATTAGACAGATCCAACTTCATTTAGAGATAGAAGTGTAACTTAGTCAAGGAGAATGTTGTTGTTGTTATTATTATTATTATTATCATCGTAAAAGAGTTATTATTATTATTATTATTATCATCGTAAAAGATGGTTTTCACTGATAATTATCAGTGCTTATGAACATAGCGAGAAGTGGTGAAACTTGCAAACAAATGCAAACCTAAAGGAAGGACAACTATGAGCATCTAATTGATAGGCATTTATTTTAGGGTTTGTCTTTATGACACCGGCTTGTGTCAAAGAGGCTTTGACATCTCAAGCAAAGGGCGCCCTGGAAGAGGGGGGGAGATGGGATTATGGGAAATTTCGTAAATAAGAGGATAGAATGAGAACTTTATATAGGGGGATCGAGGAGTTTCTCGAGGTGTCAATCTCTTTGACACCTGAAGCAGTGTCATAAAGATTGACCCTTTATTTTAAGATTGGACAAAACACAAGTAAAAAAATGATATAGAGAAGACAATTGCTTGCTCGGTTAATGTCTTGAAAATAGAATGCAGACACCTACGAAGTAGTTAAGGATTCAATTCTCTTGTCTTCACCTTGTGCCTTAAGCAACCCTCTCTGCCTCCCTTGTAACCCTAAGAAACTATAGGCAAAGTCATTATCAGTAAGAAACCTTTTGCACACTATTAAAATTTTCTTGAGTTTGTAAAACAACAATAATAATGATTTTTTTTTTTGCTAAAAAGTAAGCGATGAATATTTTTATAAAATGAGAAGAAAAGGTACACAACAATAATGATAATTTAATTTTTTTGGGTAGAAATAATGATAATCTTAATCACATGAAGAATTGATAGTTCTGTACAATCAATAATGTTGAGGGCAATAGTCAAGAGATTCTATTTATTGGAATGTTAAGATAATCAGATTAGGATAGTCTTCAGTTTAATGGGCCTTGTATGTGGGCTCAATTTCTTGAAGAATCTAATCTGATAGAATAAGTGGCAGCCCATGATTTACCATGTAATTAATTAGGATTATTATAATGACAAATACTATTATGATAAGCATAAGCATTGCCGCAGCCTACCCTAATTGTTCTTCCATCTTTTTTCCTTAATTGGTCTTCCACTTCTTTGGTCAATCTGAGTAAAAAGGAATATTTCTTCAATTAGAGTTCTTCAATTATAAAAATGTTGTCTTAGACTTCATTCATGATTAGAAGAGGAAGAGGGCCCCTGAGGTTCTCTATTTAATTTGTGAACCTTATAATTAATTTGAGAAATATTTTTTTCTCCTTATTTTATTTGCATTAAGATACTCATTGCATCCACAACTTCTAAATGTATAGCCACTTTGATCATTGTTGCAGCCCTCTAAAAAAATAGCTACTTTCTAGCCACTCTCTTTAGTTACCATGAAATTAAATTAAACAACATAAAGGTACCTTACCTCCCTTTGCAGATCTAGAGCTCTAGCAGCGTCTTTATTTTGAACTTTTAATCTGAACTATTGGATCAAAGGCCTCTAGGGTTTTTCTTGTCCTTTGGTGAGTCAAAAGAACATAAGGCAAATCTTTATTACAAGTTCTGTAGTGTGCATCTTCCACTATGAAAGCTTCTCATATTAATTCACCTAATGAACTCTACTTAGAAAGTTTAATGTTTTAGACCTTCACTGAAAGACTAACTCATGTTAGCCACCACACCTAGAGAGAGAGAGAGAGAGAGAGAGAGAATCTTTTAAATTTGCTTCAAGGTGAAAGATGCAATTGCGCGCCTAGTCAAATTAGAATAAGGGTTCACATGGAAAGAACTTAGACAAGAATAAAGGAGTCAGAAAATCCTTCCACATTGCTTAAGAACTTCAAAAGATTAAGTATTCACACCTAAAAATTAAAAAAAAAAAAAAAAGTTTGGATAAAAAAGTTTGGATAGAATTTCTGACCCTCTTGTGTTCTCACCCTTGACTCACTATATTAATTTAGCTTTCATTAATATGATAAAGAAGTCAAATCCAATAATTATTATAGGAAATGTTATAGGAGAAAAATATCATCCAATTAAAATCTTACACATGACAATTAATATCTTTGAAGCCGACCATGTATGATAGATTGACGACTTCCCCCGCTCGGAGTTATAGTCTTGTTAGGACACGGCACTGGTCGAAGGTATAAACTTGTTCGGTTACGTTTCTTGGTCAGAGGTTAGAGTCCTAAGACGACTAAGTTTCGTCAGAGGAGTCATTCTCCTAGTACGATATTGTGCCCATCATCACGGTCATACGGCTACCCATGTGGTAACACGTGTCATTCTTGTCATTCACCGACTTGGCTTCCTTGGCTATAGTCTCCCACTCCTACTCGGAGTCTATGACCTGGGCGTCCCTTAGAACGACACCTGGCAGTCCTATTGGCGATCTACTTCCCTGAGTCCCGGTACTTCTATGATTCTTCCCAATCTCTATAAGTAAAGAACGATCTCTCAAGGTAAATCAAGCTCACAATCTCACTATTTACCCTAAATTCCCTCATACGCTCAAACTCTCTCATCAAACCCCTCTTTCTCTAAACTGGAGATAGCTTCCTACTATCTCTTGACTGTTTACATTGAGAATCTGACTTAGGCATCGAAGTGTACCCGGGGCTTAGTCGCCTCCTCCTTTGTTTAACTTCTATGATTGCCAGTTGCTCGGATTCCAGACCGGTAAGCGATTTCCAATCGTAATAGTTTGGCGCCCACCGTGGGGCCTCTTGATTGAGTTTGACGAACAGCGTATGAGAATCTTGACCACTCTCAATGGCACACCGAAGGACTCTCTCCCAGGCTTCACAGCCACCTTCTGAACCCCTCGTGCAAGTTCAGGAGGACAACAACGCTAGTACGGCTGGAGTAAATCATACCCCAACGCCAATACCTGCTTCGACGGCGACGAAGCTGTAGCCACTCCCTCAGTACGTAACTTGCCAGCAATTCGAGAGCTAAGGCAACAGATCAATCAGTTGGCTCAAACCTTGAGAGGTGCTCGCGCAAGTAACTCAGCGGCTGGAGGAGAGGGAGTGAACCCTCCGCCGGCACCAGCGCTGAATGCACCACCAGGGACCCACTCGGCCGCTTATCATCATCCGGCGCTAGCGGTGTCAATCAGAGCTGCACCAAGTAATCCTCACCCTCCCGTAGGATCTCGTGATCGGAGCAGAGTTTCTCATCAGCTTGCCCAGAGCGTGGCAGGATCATCCGCTCGGCACCAACCAGCCGACCACCACCCTGCGTAGGGATTGCATAGTACACACCCTCAACCAGAGAGGGATACAAGGTCTTTCCTCGACGCCCTCCGCCAGCAGTGAGTTAACTTGGAGATGCCGACTACGGTGGCGGCGCCCCCTCCAACGACTCCTCAGTCGGAGGTCGAGAGGCAGTTGTTGGAACTGGCTACTCAGCTCCAGTAGGTGGAACATAATCGGGTCGCCCCACCGAGGACGGCCTACACGAAAGTCACAACACTTTCCGACGAAATCATGAGGGCTCCCCCACCTGAAAATTTTAAAATGCCTGTTCTGGACTCATACAATGGGACCACAAATCTCGAGCAGCATCTAGATGCGTTCGTCTCCACAACACTGTTCTACCCGCTCAGCGACAGCCTGATCTGTAGAGCATTTCCTTCGACACTCAGAGGTCCTGCCCGCACATGGTTTAACAACCTACCACCGAAGAGCATCACTTCGTTCGAACAATTATCGAATAAGTTTCTGACGCACTTCCAAGCGAGCCGAGTGAGCAAGAAGACATCCTATCACCTATCGACGGTGAAGCAACAGAAGGATGAATCCCTGCGGGACTTCATTAAGCGCTTCAATGCCAAGGTGCTGGAGATTAAGGATGTCGAGCCTGCTATACACATGTCCAGCTTGCAGGCTGAGTGACAGACAAGCAACTTTGTTGGTCCCTTGCCAAAAAGCCTCCAAAGACCTTGGACGACCAGCTCACCAGATGCAAAAAGTACGCTTCGACAGATGAAACGACTAAGACCCAAAAAAACAATGCGGTCAACTATTTGAAGGCCGACCAGAAGCCAGTTGACAAAAAGAGATCTGAATTGGCTGATCAGACACAGAGCACTAGTGACCCAAAGTAACGAATGGAAGTAGGAGATGATCAAAACGCCGCTCAAAAAGACGATAGAGATCCCGAAGGAGGTTCGGCCGCTCCAAGATAGTGGGTTGGTGCCATTCAGTTTAGTTCGATCAGAGGCTCATCTGGAGCAAAGCAAGCCAAAATACCAGTGATGGAGCAGTTAGGAGGCAGGCAGCACATCCAGTTCGGGTCCTTCCCGTCCTAGTATGAACCTGAGAGTAGGGGCAGAAGTAGGTGGAGATCCTGCTCGGCGTCAAAGAAGAAACCATCTAGTCGGTGGTTCGTCGGCAGTCCTCCCCCAGAGAATCGACCGTGCACATCTACAGGGCTGTGAATCCCAGGTGATTGCGACGTCTATGCCATTACTAGGGGACTTAAAGCCACAGGGAAGACAGTCCTCACAATCATAGGGGGACCAGTGGGCCGGAAACACGTCTAACCGGTCAGCCAAAGCCTATTCCCGTCTGGTAGCAAAAATAAAGTGGCCTTCCAAAAAGACACGAACTAGAGAAATCATCACCTTCAGCGACGAAGATCTCATCAACGTGGCAGTCCTCCATAAAGATGTTATCGTCTTCACTGTCGGGATCGGACACTGCGATGTCGCCAAGTGCCTAGTCGACAAAGAGAGCTCGGTGGATATCATATTCTACCATGTGTACCAGAGGATGCAGATAGGGGATGACTGGCTCCAACCCATCACCTTTGATCTTATTAGCTTTTCGGGGGACCCGGTGACAGTGAAAGGGGGTATCTAATTGCCTGTGGTGCTCGGCCAAAAACCCAAGCAACATAGGGTGATGGTCGAATTTATGGTAGTGGACCGACAGTCCAGCCATAATGTGATACTCGGCCGCCCATCCTTAAACAAGTTAAGGGCATGCATGTCCACCTACTACCTGGTGATGAAGTTTTCGACGAAGAATGGGGTCGAAGAATGCCGATCAGACCAAGTGGTCTCAAGAAGATGGTACGCAACAGAGTTGAAAAATAACCAAAGAGCCCTGAAAGCAGCACCAGTCCACATAGTGGATGTCTGAGACATTGATCAGCCGAGGAGTTACAACAGATCCTGGTGGCGGACGACCAACCTGAAAAGACATTCCAAGTCGGCTCCTTGCTACCTGAAGACAAGAAGGTGGAGCTGGTAGGGTTCCTGAGGCAGAACCTAGACCTGTTCGCCTGGTCGGCCTCGTAGATGCCAGTAATCCCAAGGGAATTGATCGAACATCACTTGGCGGTTAACCCCTAATACCGCCCAGTTAGATAAAAGAAGAGGAGTTTTGCGCCTGCCCGGCAGTTTGTTATAGACGAGAAAATCCAGAAATTATTAGGGGCCGGCTTCATACGGGAGGTGGCTTATCCAGACTGGCTAGCGAACGTGGTCATGGTGCCCAAGGCAAGCGGAAAGTAGAGGATCTGTATAGACTTCACGGTCCTCAACAAAGTCTACCTTAAAGATAGCTATCCACTGCCGTGCATCGACCAGTTGATAGACGCTACGACTAGACACGAACAACTCAGTTTCCTTGACACGTACTCAGGGTACAACTAGATCAAGATGAAGAAATCAGACGAGGAGTGCACCTCCTTCATCACCAACCAGGGGCTTCTGCTATACTGTCACACCCCAATTTCGACTGAACCAGAAGTGTGAGTGAACCGTCACTGAACCAAGGGTTCACACCAGGATCTCAATAAGACTGTGTCCACTCATACAAACCATTGCACATAACCACAATTAGAATATAATAAATACAACAAAAATCTTTAATAAAATAAACTGAGTAATCTATTGATAAATTTAGATAAAATATTCAATTATTAAAATTCCTAAAACTTAAATAAATATATTTACATCATTGTATTTTCAACCGAAAATAAATAGAATAAATTAAAATCAAATCCTAAAGGTACACGCAGAAAGGGCACTCGCATGAAAAGTCATGCTCGTCCTCTCCTGCTTGCACGTCCATAGCAGCCACGCCTCCATACACAGGATCGTCCACGTAATCCTCCATGGCATAACCTGCATCAACATCTAAAAACATGTATATATACAAGGGTGAGCTCACAACTTAGCTCAGTAAGACAATCAGACAATGCAACAAATATATGCATGAGTAACATTCACATCATGGTCTGGTTTTAAGTTAGCAATGTGCTATAGAAAGGATTGATGGCCACCGCACCTCTATACACGAGTGTTTGAAGCCGCCCAATGGATCAAACACCACTGCCGTCCCACATGCATCCTATCATGGAATAGAGATAGAGCTAAGGTGTCCGGATCAAACACCGCCAACACCTCCCCTGATACTCTACCCATACCAACACGTAAGCCCCTATTGGCGAGGACTTGCAAACTGGGCTCGTAACTAACCAATCCTACATGTCATCACAGTAGACCTTGTCCCAGCGTAGCTCCCTACGGCATAGAGATAGAGCTAGAGTCTAGGGGCCAGGCCGGAGACCACAGTGCCACTCCCTTCCCCTGATACCCTACCCGCACCAAGCATGCTAAGACAAAACGATACGAAAAGATGCTAGTGTGAGGAATGATCCCAGACCTCAGGCCCTTCCCATTCTACACATCAACGAAAACAATTACATGTCTAACAGTCACAATCTAGCATAGCAAGTATGCATGAACAATAATAATAACTGAAAGTAAAGGATGACATGTGAGAATGCACAAACATCAATCCACAGAATCACAATTATTATCAACGGTTTACTGTTATTTAATTATTAGGGTTTAGGTCTGATTCCCTTACTTGACGCTTCTTTCATAGCTTGCTCCGCATCGCAAGGCCTAAACGTGCTATCACAAGGTCTTACACGATATTAGGATTTAGTTAGAATAGTTCTCTTAGGGTTTACGTGTCACACCCCAATTTTGGTCTAACCAGAATGGTGTGATGAACCGCTAACAAACCAACGGTTCAACCAGGATCTCTAATAGGCTATCCCCGCGTTATCCAAACTTTCACACATCCATAATCATAATCAGAGTAATACACAATAGCAAAAAATTTATAATAAAATGAACTGAGCAACTAAGATGATATCATTAATTAATAGCAAATTATTCTGTTTTCAACTGAGACATAAATATTTAAATACCAAATACATGTCTTTATAAATCCAATGAAAGAAACCTATAAAAATATCTAATCGAACACACACGAGTTGCACTCGCAAGAGGAGTCGTGTGTATCATCTTCAGCTACAGCGTCCATTGCTGCTATATTCTTGTACGCAGACGCGTTCATATAATCTTCAACTGTGTAACCTGCATCATCAACTAAAAATATTCGACGTCGAGGGGTGAGCACACAACACGGCTCAATAAGTAGCCAAAACAATGCAACAATACATATGCATGCAAAAAGTCAATTTATATCTTTGGTCTGGTTTAAAGTTTGCAGTATGCTATAGAAAGGTTGAGGTAGCCAAAGGTCGCGTTTATTGACTCCGCCTCTATACACGAGTGTGTGACGTTACCCGAAGATCACATTTATCGTCAACTCACATGCACCCAATCATGAACATTATATAACAAATGTTACGTTTATTGCTATATAGTGCCATACTAACACGTAAGCCCCTATTGGCGAGGGCTGCAAACTGGACTCGCAACTAACCAATTCTAATGCCAAACAGTGTATCCAAGGCCTCACCCCAGCATCCCTCAGAATGTCCATAGAGATAGAGCGAAGGCCCCCCGGTAGAGTCAGAGACTACAAGGACCGAGACCACCTCCCCTGATACTCTACGACATAATAGTTCTGCTAAAGTAATGGCGATACGACGATGCCAATGCACAAGACTTGAGTTGGAGATAGAGCTAAAGTGCTGAGACCCGCCAAAGGTTAACGTTTATTGACGTTCTCATCACACCTCCCCTGATACTCGCTCGCATCAAGCACATCAACCACACACATACAAGCACATGCTTATTCCTATCATCATCATCATCATCATGTTATAAACAACAAAGTAAATATGCATGAACAAGTAATAGAAATATTGGATGGCATGCTGTATGCACATTACAAACATATTCGCATAGAATCAAGCATAGCATAGGACTCAAAAATAGAAAACAGTTTATTATTAACCAATTTAGTTTGGAGTTAAGGTTCCTCACCTTAGCTTGCTATAAGATACTTTTCCAAGCTTTAGAATCACCGTTATAATGTTATTATATTGCTAGAAGACCTAACAAAGTCGATAAAATTTAATTAGAATTAATTCTGAATTTAAAAATCATTCTGTTAACTGAGGGTCGATGCTAGGGTTGATGCTAGGGTCGATGGGTTTATCGACCCTCCCCCCATTCTGAACTTCCCGAATGCTGAGGGTCGATGGTCAAAAACACCTAGGGTCAGATGGTCTATCGACCCTCGGTGCGACCCTCGGTGCGACCCTTGGTGCACTCTGGTCCAATTTCCACCTTTTAATCCATTCTTCGTGTTTGGGGTCCTATGGCTTGCTTCCTACATTCACTCAGCATTCATTCCATGGTCTAGAACCATGTATTATCTATCTAAATAGTTTCCATGCATCCTCCTATGGTTTTCCATGAAAACCTAACCACAGCTTAATGGTTTGGGTATCTCCGAGATCACATTCTTATTAATTACTACCCTAAGGTCTGTAGAAACTCATAGAATTAGTATCCATACCTGAGAAGGTTAATCTTTCTCTAAAACTCTTCTCTTTTGGCTTAATTTCTCTTCCTTCCCTTTCTTCTTCCTCTTTCCTTCTCTTCTCTTTCTCTCAATTCGATTAGGGTTGTGAAAGGAGTGAAAGTGGCTTAGGGACGTCCTTTAAATAGACTAGGAACATCCTAAATAAGTCCCATTGAGATTTGGAAAGAATCCCAATCGAAAAATATAGAAATTTCCTAATTTCTATATTCGGCAGAAACCGAGGGTCGATGGGAGGGTCGATGATCCCGTCGACCCTAGGGTCTTAAGATGTCCGACCCTCCCTTCAAAACCGAGGGTCTGACTTTCTGTTTTGGGAGGTCCGACCCTGCTTAGCTGGGTGTGCGACCCTCCCCTAATTTTAAATGTTTTTGGGTCGATTTTATACCTAGGATCTCGATCTCCTTCACGCCCTTGGTCCATTTGACTCGACCATGATGGGTAAACCTGGTTCAAGGTGGTAAGACCGGGTTAGATTGACACGGGTCTTACATTACGTTGGTCGAAAAACAACGAGATTACAAACACATCTCACAGAGCTAACCGGTCACAGGTACCGGTCGCAACACTGTGGGGAAAACCTATGACCGGTATGGTTGGCCGGTCCCCACAGACCAGTCCCCGAGAGGTAAAGGTCTCGATACCGGTCGCATATGGGGCGACCGGTATGATCGATCGGTATGTCTCCGAAAGACCATACGTTCAGTTTCTCGACTTTCTTCGGTCACCCCCTATTGATCCTAGGGTTTCTCCTACACATTCTAGGTCTGAGCATTGAGTTAGAGTTGTTTCCAACTCCATTCAAGTCCTAGTTTCGATGGTCTCAACCTAGAACTTGAATCTAGGGTTTATCGACTAAATTAGGGTTTGTCGGTAAAAACAGGGTTTAGATCAATACCTCACTTTGCATGGTATTGATCCAACTACAATTAACCATTCTAGATTACTTATGGTAGAGGAAGGTTTGAGCACTTACCGTTGACTTGCGGTAACTTATTCTTCGTCGAACGGCAATGTCGGCTCTTCCCTTTCCTTCCTAGCTTCTTCTCCTTCTTCAGCCTCTTTCTCCTTTCTAGGGTTTGTGAGGATCATGGAAGAGATTTTAGAAGGTTTAGAGGGGTTTATATAGGCTAGGTTTAGGTTTAGGAAGCCTCCTAGTTTAGGTTTAGGTTTCTGGATCTTAGTGGTCTACTGCGCAGACTATACCGGTCGACCGGTACCAAGACCAGTACCATCGACCGGTATGAATTAATTCATACTTAACTTGGTCCGTTTCGTACCTGTTTGACATCCGCTCGTCCCGTCTGGCCCGATGATGATTGGAAAACCTGTTACGACATGAATTCAATGTTTAGATCGGGTTCATGGAATGCGGGTCTTACATATACGGTCATGCCTTTTGACCTAAAGAATGCAAGAGCCACCTATCAAAGGTTGGTGAACAAAATATTCAGAGATCAGATCGATAGAAACATGGAGGTATATGTCGACAACTTCCTAGTAAAGAGCCAGTAAGCCGACCATCACTTAGCCGACCTGGGCGAAGCATTCCAAGTCCTTCGCAAGCACAACATGAAGCTAAACCCCACCAAGTGTGCCTTCGGGGTCGCATCTGAGAAATTCAAGGGTTTTATGGTCTTACAGAGGGGAATAAAAGCAAACCCTTTGAATATTACGACTATATTAAACATGGTCGCACCGACCAGACCCAAGCAAGTACAAGAGCTGAATGGTCGCATAGCCGCCCTCGGCCGCTGCAAGTCAAAATCGTTCGAACGATGCCTTCCCTTCTTCAAGACACTGAAAGCAGCTGGGAAGTTTGAATGGACAGAGGAATGCCAGAAAGCCTTCGAAGACCTCAAGGCTTACTTATCCTCACGGCCTCTGCTGGTCAAACCTAACCCCGGAGACGAATTGCATCTCTACCTTGAAATCTCCAATCAGGTGGTGAGTGCTGTGCTGCTGAAAGAAGAAGACAAAGTACAACGACCAATATACTATGTCAGCAAGGTAATGTTGGACGCAGAGACTAGATATAAGCCAATTGAAAAGCTAGCGCTCGCTTTAGTGACAGCAGCACGGAAGCTTCGACCATATTTTCAGGTATATCCCATCTCTGTGCTCACCAACACACCTCTAAAGAAGGTGCTGTCAAAACCGGATGCATCCGATTGGCTTATAAATTGGGTGGTGAAACTCGGCGAGTTCGACATAAAGTACGTACCTTAGAACCACCATCAAAACTCAGGCATTGACAGACTTCATCGTCGAAAGCACCCTACCAGAGGAAGAGATTGTAGAGCCTCAGGCAGCGAACGCGCCCGAACCAGCCGAGGCCCCGTGGACACTACAGGTAGACAGGTCCTCCATGGACGGTCGATCAGGCGCAGGGGTGATACTGACAAGCCCGAAAGGTTTCAAAGTTTGAGCAACAGTGAGATTCGAGCCACGAACAATAAAGCCGAGTACGAGGCCCTGCTGGCTGGCCTCAGACTAGCAAAAAGCCTCGTCGTTCGACGGCTCATAGTCCGTAGGGACTCGCAGTTGGTCATCCGACAGGTACAAGGGGATTATGAAGCCAGGCAACCAGGGATGCTAAAATACCTAAAAAAGGTCAACGCGGCCATCACAGCCTTCCGGAGTGTCGAGCTGCAGTACGTGTGCCAAGACGAGAACACTAAAGCAAACAAGCTGTCTAGGTTATCCCTGGTTGACATCTCGAAAATGGACTCTGCCGTGTATGTGGAGTTATTGGAGCATGTTAGCAGCTCTGCCGAAGAAGTTGCACCGATCAAGGCCACCTCTAGCTGGTATGGCAGTATCTACAGCTACCTCCGAACAGGTGTACTTCCCGAAGATAGAAAAGAAGCAAGGTGTATCCAAACTTAGTCTAGGCAATACACCATTCACAACGACGTGTTGTACAGGAGATCCTACACCATGTCATTGCTTCGGTGTCTCCGATTGCAGGAAGCTGAACAAGTTATGAAAGAGGTCCACGAGGGTATTTGCGATTGACACCAAGGAAGCCGATCATTGTTCCAGAAGATTCTTCGGTAAGGCTACCACTGGCCCAGAATGCATGACGACTGCATCGAGCTGGTGCGCAAGTGGGAAAAGTGTCAGTTATACACACCAGTCCCACATGCTCCAGCTGCACCCCTCCAGTCGATCACAAGTCCTCTCCCTTTCGCCATCTGGGGCATGGACATCATGGGGCCCTTTCCCAAAGCAACATATCAATTAAAGTATGTCATTGTGACCATTGACTACTTCACAAAGTGGATCGAAGTTGAAATCGTCGCCAATATTGACTCGACCAAGGTGGAACAGTTTTTCAGACACTCCGTCATATATAAATTTAGTGTGCCCAGAATCCTGGTAACAAACAATGGCACCTAGTTTGCCAGCACATCCTTCGCAGAGTTCTACGCGAAGTTTCGGAATGACCATCGATTTAGGTCGGTCGGCCATCCGCAAACAAGTGGGCAGACAAAGGCCACAAATAAAACAATATTGTCCGGACTGAAAAAGATGATGGCTGACGAAAAAGAGAAATGGGTTGACCAGTTATCGAGCATCGTCTGGTCGTATAGGACCACTAGCAGAACCCCCACGGGCAAAACTCCCTTCATGCTTGCCTTCGGCACGGAGGTAGTCGTCACAGTCGAGGTATTTCATCCAACTTTCTGGATAATGAACTTTAATGAAGATACTAACTCTAAAGATCTCCGGACCAACTTGGATAATTTAGAGGACGTACGGGAATCGTCAGCCTTCAAAGTGGCCGCATACCAGCAGACTACCACCCGGCACTACGACAAGACAGTTCGACCCAAAATATTCCGAGTAGGAGACCTCGTCCTTAGAAAAGCAACCGTCTCCGAGCCGACTAACCAAGGGAAGATGACCAAGAATTGGGAGGGTCCTTACTGCGTCCTCAGCACTGGCCGACCTGGCTCATACAAGCTGGTCAACCTCAGTGGAAAAGAAATTCCAATGACTTAGCACGACACCAATCTTCACAAGTATTACCAGTGAGCAGTGCTTCAATTTACTATTTCGTGGTTAGCTTTTACATTAAGATGTTTTGTTCAGTCGAGTCGGCCGACCTGTCCTGGCCCATAATGTAGTTTTTTTTTTTTTTTTTTTTTTTTTTTTTTTTTTTTTTTTTTTTTTTTAAGTCAAGTAGTCTCAGTTGTAAACCGAACCCCCTAGGGACACCTGCTCCAGTTTATTTTTAAAATAAGAAGTATTGTCATTGAGTCCAAAACTCGCAGCAATCGTGTTCGGTAGATCTCGACACAGCCGTTCCATTCGGCCTAGCCGACCTACCCACTCTCGCAAGCAGGCCCGAGTAGCACACCGGCCCTCGGTGACTCTGCTTATTTGTACCCACAAGTAGGTACGACTAGCATGCAGACCTCACAAGCATCTGCCTACCCAAACCTACAAGCAGGTAAGGGTAACACGCAGACCACACATGACACCGCCTACTCACACCCACATGTAGGTATGAGCAGCATGCAGGTGCTCAACGATTCTGCCTACCCATACCCACAAGCAGGTAAGGGTTGCACGCAGACTACACATGACACCGTCTACTCACACCCACAAGCAGGTATGAGTAGCATGCAGGTGCCCAACGACTCCGCCTATTCATAACCTCAAGCAGGCATGATTGGCACTCAGCCCCCCATCCACATCCACATCCGCAGAACACTGAAGCCGAACAACACAAAAGGAATGAGAAAAATAAGTTTTATTCATGAAAACCTACAAGGGGCAGCAGTACAAAGTCCACAAGGGGCAGAATTTTACAAAAAAGAAGAAAAAAGTATAATAGCCGCACAGGCAGAAGAACTCTCAGACCGGCCCGTCCTTGATAGAGGGATCGGTTGGGGCGTCGCTCGGTAGCTGCACATCTAGAAGCTCAACGATCGGCGTCTGGGGAACTTCGTAGGCCGACAAATTGTCCTCCAGCATATCTTCGGCTTCCTGACGCTCGGTTGTCTCCATCATTTCATCCTCGGCCAGGATTGGTATGTCGGAGCAATCGACCACCACACCCTTTCCAACGAGCTGCTCCTTCAAGTAAACAGCCCCCTTCTGGAAGAACTGGTGCCTCCTCCAAGTCGTCAGCGTACTAAGCAGACGATCGATAGTCTGCCACGGCCTACTCCCGAATGTCTTCTTGGAACTCCTCCACCTTGGCCAAAGCTTCCTTGGTCGACTTAGCATCGTCCTCGGCCACAGGTTTTGAGTCTTCAGTCGCTCGGAGCTTCTCCTCGGCTTGGTGCACCCTCTAGTGCTCCTCAGAAAGGGCATTCTCAGCCTTGTCCAGAGAAGTCCGGAGGTTAGACTTCTCCAGGGCGAGGCCATCAGCCTCGGAGGTCTTCTCGCGCAACTTCTCCTTGGCTGTCTTAAGAGCCTCTCGAAGGGAAGTTTCCATGGTCTTTCGGTCGTCCAGCTCCTTGGTCATGGAGGCGGCCTTCTGGCACAGCTCAGCCACGAGGTTGCTGCCCTGAAAGTCAGAAAAGGGAACAGTTAGCGAAATTTCTAAAACAGATCAGACGCAAAACTAAAGTAAAGCAATCTAATTGTCTTACCTGAGTGTTGGCCAGGAAGATCCTCTTCAGTAGGTCCCCCATCTCCAAGGAGGAGGTAAAGGCGATATCTTCCGAGAGGCAGTTCTGAGTGAGCATGATCATCACCACCCCTAAACTCTTGAACACCTAATCGGTGCCCTTCAAGTTGAGTTCAGGAGCGAACATCGCCGCCTCCACCTTCTTCTCGGTGTCGTCTTCCATGGGTGGAACGGACTCCCCCTGCACCTTAGTGTCGGCTGCCTTGGTCAAGTCGACCACCTTAATTGCTCGAGCAGGCCATGCTTGACCAACTTTTGGGGATCTGCTAGGTCGGCTTACTGAACTGTCTGGCCCTCCTTTACCTTTCGGAAGACCCGCCCCGTCGCGTCCACCACGAGCCACGCGTTGGACAGAGGTAATGCAAGACCGCCCGTCGGAGGATCCACAAAGAAAAACTTCTCCTTCCACCATGGATGGAAGAAGGCTTCTGAGAGATCAGCGAGAGCTTCTTCGCATCCCTCTGACTGAAGTAGTACCACCCACTCATGGAGCGGGTTTCTGTAAGACTAGAAAATTGAAACAAAGATCGGAACAAGTTCACGGTTGGAGTCTCTCCCAGTCAACGGATGAATATGATGAAGGCATAGATGCACAGCCAACCGTTCGGAGTCAGTTTGGAGGGAGCGATGCAATACACCTTTAGAATGTTGACTACGAGAGGGTGTAGCGGGAATCAGAGATCGAACTTTAGAGTGTGTTCGTACACGCAGATCTCAGAAAGGTTTATGATACAAGCCCTCTCCTCGGACCCAGGAGGTTGGATCAGGACGTCGGTTATGGGGTCCTCGAGCTGATAAGCCCTACAAATTTGAGTCAAGGCTAAATCAGATACCACCTTGTTCGACACTCTCCATGCGGGGAGTTTATTTAACGACGGAATTTCAGGACGGCCGCCCCTTTGTCGAGGAGCCCTCCAAGTAGAAGTGCCAGCCGGTCGGCTCCACTCGACGGCATCAGAAGAACCTTGCTCAAGTTCCTCCTCAGAGGTAGGCCTAGAAGCCGAAGGGACAACTTCCGAAGATTTGTAGACACTAGCCATCTTACAAGAGTCCTCCGACTTGGTGGCTTCTGAGTCAAACTCCAGACTAATAGAGTCTCGAGTTTTCCTCTTCCTACTGGGAGGCCTAGGGGCGGCTGACAGTTCATCAAGTGAGTCAGAAGACCTCTCTAAAGAAGAGGTCCGGTATTGAGCCATGGGTTCTCTCTCTCTCACTCTTCTTAGTGGTCTGACACTATTGGATGAAGAGGAACTAGCAAGCATGAAAGAACTAGAAAAATGAAATAAATAGAAGAACAAAGGACAAGCAAGAGAAGACAAACTGTTTGAAAAAGGGCTGAGAAGATGCATGACGGACTTGAAGGTTTGTGAAAGCTCTAACCAGGCAACAAAGACTCCGACCTTAATTTGTCCAAATGATCAAATGAAAACATTTGGAGCATACTTATAGGCGCGGAGTTTGAAATGCAACTGTTCAACTTCCGAACACGTGGTGCTACAGCAGTGGCGGGGTGTCTGCCGCGTAGGGCCACCATGACAGGCTAACGTCAGCCATCATGATCGCTCTGAGGGCGGTTAATGGCATCGATTCTCGAGACTAGTGGATAGAATGTCCACCGTCCGATGAAGCCGAGGTTCGTGATAAGAACGGTTACTTATGGCGCCTCTTATCGAGAAGCATTGATGGTTCCTGGCCGTCGAATGAGTGTGACGGTTCGAATGACGTGGAGATCAACGGCTTAAACTCGTGACGTTTTGCGGCTCTGATGCCTCGAATTTTGTACCCCATTTGGTAGTGGGAATATCTGGCGACGACTGCCATGCACTCACCCAGGAGATCCAATCGCAAAGGAGAATTATCGGAAGACGATCGGACGATCGTTAATCATGACCGATCATATTCAATGTCTGTCCGAGAGGACCCAGAATGTTTTGTTCGAGATATTTGCATATTGAATTCCTTGAATCCGACAGCGCAAGGGACATCTGTTATAGGGGAAAAACATCATCCAATTAAAATCTTACACGTGGCAATCAATATCCTTGAAGCCGACCATGTATGATAGATTGGCACTTGGCTTCCCCCGCTTGGAGTTACAGTCCTGTTAGGACACGGCGCTGGTCGAAGGTATAAACTTGTTCGGTTACATTTCTTGGTCGGAGGTTAGAGTCCTAAGACGACTAGGTTTCGTCAGAGGAGTCATTCTCCTAGTACGATACTGTACCCATCATCACGGTCATACGGCTACCCATGTGGTGACACGTGTCACTCTTGTCATTCACCGACTTGGCTTCCTTGGCTATAGTCTCCCGCTCCTACTCGGAGTCTATGACCTGGGTGTCCCTTAGAGCAACACCTGGCAGTCCTATTGGCGATCTACTTCCCTGAGTCCCGGTACTTTTATGCTTCTTCCCAATCTCTATAAATCAAGCTCACAATCTCACTATTTACCCTCAATTCTCTCATACGCTCAAACTCTCTCATCGTCCCCCTCTTTCTCTAAACTGGAGATAGCTTCCTGCTATCTCTTGACTGCTTACATTGAGAATCTGACTTAGGCATCGGAGTGTACCCAGGGCTTAGTCGTCCAACTCCCTTGTTTAACTTCTGTGATTGCAGGTTGCTTGGATTGCAGACCGGCGGGCGATTTCCAACCGTAATAGTAAACATATTCATGAATATCTTAAGGTTTTTTTTTGTCATATTTTCTGAACATGAAGTCCAAGTAATTAACAATGATCTCATCAGGAGATTGTATAGATCAGTGTTTAATTTGAACAACATTTGGGTGGCAATTTGTTAGATTTTAATCGGTAGAATCTGTCTGGTCAACATATTTTAGGGTTTTTAAATTTGTAAGTGGTGCATCTTATTCATAGCAGAAATTAAGTGTTGCATCTTATGATTAGAATTCAATTTAATGAAATAGTACCATTATATTCAACTTTCTAAACCCTTCGATCTGTGAAGTTTACAAATTTAATAGTTCTTACCAGTGTTTTAGGGATCGGAATGGATCAGGTTGATTGATCTAGATCTGGATTGGCCGGGGCTGATTCCATGCAGCAAGTGTATCAACACGATTGGCAAAGACCAATTCCATAGAAGTAAGGCATGTTCAGGGAATTGGGGACCAATCTTTTCTCCTTGCCGGATTACGTACACTTGAATATCGGTTCTTATCCGAGATAATTGTTGCCAAGCTCCAAACCTAGATCATATCCACATAATTTACAAAAATATTCATGAATCCTATATATGAACATTGAACAAAATCTATGAACTAAGATATTATGATTTGATTTATAAACTTAAATAAAAAAAGCCATAAAATCTTTTTGAGGGGATATATGGATGTGGAGAATCGGAAATAGGATCTCCAAATTAGAGATTCACAATCACTTAATTGTGGCATTTTTTTGTTAATCACATGTAGTGTGGTAGGGAAAAAAATTAATTAATTTAGGATCTTATGAGTAAGAAATTATCAAGAACCCATTAAGGGTGGTTTTTTTACCAAAAAAAAATTAAGGGTGGTTTAAATGATTGAGGTTCAAAGTGGATGGGTAGATTGTCTTCTGATTTTATTCTTTCTTCTGACCAGTTCCCAATGAGTAGATTATTTTAATAAGGAGAAGTCACCCCAGCTACCATTTTAGGGGCCTGCACCTGGCACAACCATGGGCTTGCATGTGGCACTAACTTCTATATTTTATTTGAATTTTCAAATTGAGGTCTCTTTACCCTAGATGCCGACCTTCCATGCTTTTAGCAAAGAAACAGTCTTCACACTTATACACAAACAAGAAATATTTTAGACCTCCAATTAGGAACATATATAGGTAGGTTATCAACTGCACAAATCTCAAGTTGGGATTTGATTAAAAAAAAGAAAAAAATGAAGGAAGAACATGTGGTGGTTCTTAATGAGATGTGTTTATATATAAGGGTCTCCTCCTTTTTCTAAACCAATTTCCTATGCATCCCACATGGCTTTAAAAAGGCAAAAGAAGAAAGAATGATCAATTAATTTAATTAATTAATATCATTATAATCGCGTGAAGAACCCGTTTGGTAGACTCCCATTTGCGAGAAATCAAAAGTCAATGCCATTTGATTGAAACTAATCAAATTTAATCACAGCATTGACTTGGAAGGTCGATGAAATGGACGGCTAACGCCGTTTGATTTTTATTTTATTTTTTTAATTTTATAAAAACACTGTTTGGTTAGTTATGTTTAACTATGATATGTGTTCCAATTAGAACTGATCAGCTAATAATCCCTAGAGACAATTAAATGTGATAATCACACTTACTTAATTAGCTGCACCCTTTGGCATATTTGTTGTCTTTAGAAATACTTATTCCCAAGCTTGCTATCATCTTGAGTGGTTTTATTTTATTATTATTATTTTTTTTTTCTTTGGTAATAATAATTTTTTGAGGCAAACGTGAAAAATACAAGGATTCTGAATGGAAAGCATTAAGAATCCAAAGAGTGGAAAGAAGTCAAATAGTCTGACACGTGATGGACCGACCTTCCTTGGGAAGAGAGACAGCAAAGCTGTTCTGCTCCTTTAGAATAAACTGAAAATACAAGATTCTAAATAAGAAGCTGGTGGATAATATCCTGAATCATAGTAGTAACTAGTAGCGGAGCATTTGTGTGCTCGCGAGTGATGAAGTTGATCAAATCCTCATTATCAGATTCCATTATAAGAATGTTGATGCAATATCCTCATAGAGATGTGATCATACTACTATAGGGATTTTTTTTTTCTTCTTCTTTTTTAATATTTTATTGTTACAAGTATATGCTGTGACAAGGTCTTTTTAGCATCAGTCTCCAACCAAATCTGCCCCTCTTGTATATTGAAGTTTTCCGGATGGCCTAATAAATATGCATTAAAAGAAATTAGTTACAACTACATATTGTAATAATCCTTGTGACATTTAGAGCACCAAGTTATATATATATATATATATATATAAAAGGATTTTTTTTCTCTAATAGGGTGCAATGAGGAGTTCAAGGTTATATATTTTTGTATTTGAGTAGATTCATGCATTCCACGTAGATTAGAGCTCGATTTCCATAAATTGATCCCTCCAAAGATGGTAATTAGTGCATGAAATAAATATATTTCAGTATTCTTTGTTCTTGAAAAACTAACTGTATGAGAAGAAATGTTCTGAGGTTTACTTCCAATGAATATCACTATTCTAAGAAGGAAACCAGATTTTGGAAGGATTTGGGTGCAAAAAGCACATGCCTTCCACTAACTATGGTTAATCTTATCTTGCTATTGGTCTCTGATTAGTTTGATTAATTTTATGCCATTACCTCATCATTATTATGGTAATCTATCCATGGAACAGTTTGGATACTGAGTCAAAGCCTCCACCTATTAACAATAAATGCATCTTTTTCTCTCTCCCTTAACTAACTTTCTAACTGTCAAAACGGTAAGGGTTTAAATAATTCAAGAATATTTCTGAAGTTGATCATTCAATATGTCATGAACATGCATTAGGATCTTACCAAGAAAAAGAACGTGCATTAGGAAACTGTAGGTTCTTCACTTGTCTCAAAGAAACAAATTTGACTTAAAGGATATCCGGAGAGTTACTTAAGAGAGGAAGGAATAGAACACATGAGACCACATGGAATGACCATCATAAATGTATCTTCATATATATTAATTTAGAATATTTAGGGTGCATTTAGTATGCATTCTTAGAATGTAATTTAGGTCAAGAATATGTTCTGAGATGACAACAAACTATATATATATTCAATTTCTTGAATCATGTGTTGAAAATATAGAAGGAGATTGAATGCATGGATGGTCTTTAGTGACCAGCCAGTCCTCTATTTATATATAAAAAAAAAAATGAAATAAAAAGACTACAATGCCCCCCATGACCAACTCTATTAATTAAGAGTCGGTTCCAATGGGAAAGGCCTATAATGCCCTTACGGCTTACATATTATAACATCCCCCTCAAGATTAACCAAATTAAGATGAAAAAGTTTTCTACCCAAACCCTTAGTGAAAACATCAACCAACTGGTCTTTTGATTTCACGAAGGACATACAAATCAATACACTCAAGTTTCTCTTTGGTGAAATGTTTGTCGATCTCCACATGCTTAGAATAATCATGTTGCAGTGAGTTATGGGCAATGTTAATTGCAACTTTATTATCAAAGTACAACATCATTGGAAAACAAACAGGAACACAAAGGTCATCTAGTAAATTTCTAAGCCAAAGTAACTCAAAATAACCTTGTGTCATAAAATGAAATTCTGCTTTAGCACTGGAACTTGGAATAACATTTTGCTTCTTGCTACGCCACGTGATAAGATTACTACCAACAAAAGTACCATAGACAGAAATAGACTTCCTATCTGGACGTCCACCCAATCAAATATATGTATGCCTCAATCCGTAGATGATCAGGAGGAGATAAAAGAATCTTTTTTCCAAGAGCTGACTTTAAGTAGAGAAGAATATAAGAACAACATCTATATGAGTGGAGTAGGGATCATGCATAAACTAACTTCCCAAACTCCCAGCAAAGACAATTTTCGATCGTGTGTGTGAGGTACATCAACTTTCCCACGAACCGCTGGTAATGACCCTTATCAACCGGTTCACCATCTTTATCCTTGAATCAAGTATTAGCTTCCAAGGAGTGTCACGAGGATGACATCCCAATAAACCAATCTCAGATAAAAGATAAAAAAACGTACTTTATTTGAGAGAGGAAGATGCCTTTTCAAGATCGAGCAACTTCACTCCCCAGAAGATACCTTAGTTTTCCTAGATCCTTTATTTCAAACTCACGACTAAGGGAACTCTTGAAGCAAGAGATCTCATCACTATCATTTCCAGTGACTACTATATCATTAACGTAGACTAATGAAAAGAGCAACTTCATTACCAAATCATTTAACAAGGAAGATTTGGTCAGCATTGCTCTGTCTATACCCTGTTGAAATCATAGCCTTGTGAAACCTGCCAAACCACTATCGATGAGACTTATTCAACCCATAAAGGAGACACTTCAATTTGATAACTTTGCCATGAATTTTCTCAGAAGAAAAATCTAGAGGAATGTCATATATAATTTTTCATTGAGTTCCCCATGCAGAAATGCATTCTTGACGTCAGGTTGTTAGGGTTTCCATCCTAGATTAACTACACATGATAATAGAACTTGAACAATATTTAGTTTGTCAACTAGAGCAAATGTCTCATGGTAATCAATCTCATACATCTGGATAAAGCCTTTAGCTATAAGCCTTGCTTAATTTGTATCTGTCCACCTACCCATCAATTTTTTGTTTATCCACAAATATCTATGTACAACTAATCGGTCTCTTTCCTGGAGGAAGAACAACATGATCTAATGTATCATTCTTTTTCAGAGCTTTCATCTCTTCTATCATAGCTGTTTTCCACTTCAGATCTACACAAACCTCTTGCCACTTCTATGAAATACTAACAAAGGAAAGACAAGATATGGAAGCACAATAGGTAGTAGAAAGAGAGTTATAAGAGACAACATGAGACATGAGGTTCTGAGTACAAGTCCCAGTACCTTTACGGACAGCAATAGGTACCTTAAGAGGAGAGAATCTTACTGGATGGGGTAAGGGGTTTTGGCTAGAACGATGGCGAAGGGATATCAAAGGTGCAGTAGTGGTAGTGATCTCAACTTCTTGTTTCTTTTGAGTCCTCTGATAGACTTGAAGATTTGACTCATCTAGGTTCTTCTGCGATTCTGCTTGGACCAGAGCTGGTGTCTGCTATTTTGCCTTGATGAGAACTGATGTTTGCGGCTCTGCTTGAACTGATTAACTTGAACTAATGACTCTGTTGGAACCAGTATTGGTGTCTGTTGCTCTCCTTGAGTTGGAATCAACTGGATATCTTTTGTTTGAAACTGGACAGGAAGAATCTCAAGAACAGACACATCTTCATTATACATGGACTACCCCTGAAGAGGTGGTGGTGACTAATACAGAAGGGTCTAATGAAGGATAATGTCCATGGTCACCATGGTACATCACGTGGCAGGATGGTAACACATGTATCCTTTCTGAGTAGCGGAGTAACCCAAAAAGAAACACCAGAAGCCACGCGGGTCAAGCTTTTCAGGAGACCGATGATCACTAGCATAGCACACAACCAAAGAACTAGTAGTAGGTGCAACTGTCTCAGTGTGGTTGGCCTTGTTCTTGGAGCGACCACGACCATGCTTGGCCTCAAAATCAGCTGGCTTAACATGACGTTTCCAACAAGTAGTCGTTGTGTGCCAAGGTTTGTGACAATATTCACACTTTATTACTTCTTTGTTACTATGCTTGGTCCTTGAAGGTCCATCATAGTAGGAATGGAACGAGAGACAGTCTGTAAAGCTGATCAATCAGTAGTAGGGGTATGGAGCATGGTAGAACATCGACTATCCTCAGTATGTGGCAAAGCATAGGATTACTCCAAAGTGGAAAAAGGAGATCGACTTAAAAACTTGAACATGAATCTGATCATATTTAATCTAGCCAAGAAATCATAGACCCGAATCTTAACAACACATTTCTTGTAAGAGGTAATATCAGTTGTACTGGTAGATTGGTAATCAGCATAATGATCCTGTTATTGCCATAGACTTTGAAGTTCAACATAGTATTAAGAAACAAACAACTCCTGAGTGGTGTCATGAATTTTCTTATGCAATTCATACACCTGGGCATATCATTCCTTAACTGACTAAAAGTTTCCTCGGCAACCGTCCAAATTTGTGTGGCAGAGTCCAATATAAGATAACCTCAACCAATATTAGTAGCATGGAGGTGAGGAGAAAACACAAATCCTAGGAGTCATTGGAGATTCATTGATCCTAAGTAATACCAATGGTAGAGGACTTCTCAGTTGTACCAGTAAGATGACATGTGAAGCCACGATCACAATAGGTTGATCAAGACCAAATCAGGTAATTAGTACCATTGAACTTGATATAGCAGCAAACGGTTGGTACCCATGACGATTTTGTCCATCAAGAGGCAGTAGTAACATCTAACATTGCAGCAAATCAATCAGATATAGTGTAGATCGATGTTACAGAGTTTCTATAATAAAACCAAGAAAAGAATCCTGGAGCGATAGCGTTGAGAAGAAATTTCAAAAAATCCTATATCGATATTGCTGAGAAGATATTGATGTTGTTCCTTTATGTTGAATTGATCTGTCCAAGGATTGTAAAGATCGATGAAACTGGTTGGATCGATATCAGAACCAGACTTAAAATCTCGCCTCCAGATCGGAATCGATTATGACCGGTACGCCCAAAATCGAGAGCGCATAATTTTGTGGAAAAAAAAAACCAAGAAATCACATGGATCAAATTGCAGAGATCTGATTTCAATTATAGGAAGTAACAAAGGCCGCCAGTAATTTTGAATTTGGATCCGTAATAGAAGAAGACTCGACCTACAATAGGAAGGAATAATTCGATCTTCGAACATGGAGGGATCCAATCACACAACTACTGTCAATCTTCAGATGAGCAAATCATGCTTTAAGGAGGTAAATTGGAGGGTAGCAATTAGATCCATAAGAAATCACCTCATTAATCCTACCCTTTTAGAGAAGGAGAAACCGAAAGAGATAGTAGTGCACAGTAGAAGAGGAGAAAAAAAGGATAAAAAAGGAAAAATTTGTCGTAGAAAAAAAGGTGATCCGAACGAAAGCTTTTATACCATGCATGTTGAAAGCACAAAAGGGGACTAAATGCTTGGAAGATCTTTAGTAACCGGTACTTGGAAGATCCTTAGTAACCAGCTAGGCCTTTATTTATAATAAAAAAAGAAAAAGAAAATAAAAAGATTACAATGCCCCCATGATTGATTCTATTAATTAAGAGTCAGTTTCAAGGGGAAAGGTCTAAAATACCATTAAGGCTTACATATTTCAACATCATAGAATGCGTCCAGAGAACACAGAGAACACAGCCTATTCTGGAACCAGCTCTTTTACCCATTCTGTATTCGTAGCTCAAAACGAAAATGCCTCGTACTTGAACCCATCCCATCTAGACCCGATTCATCCTGCCACCCACCTAAACTCTTCTACATAAAGGTCTACTGTTATCATTCTAACCAATGCCGTGTGGGATCCATCCCAACTCATTAGCAGCCAATAAAATCTGGTTGATGTTGAACGTGATTATGATTTCTATGTGCCTCAAAATGATATATAAGGAAAGAAGAGTTATGCATGGTTTCGTTCTGAATGATTCGTCTATGCACTAAAATTTCCAACATGCATGACTATATATATGAATACATGCATGTACAATATCAACAAGGATAAGGACAGGACAAGTGAAATTCTCATTATGAAGATGATGCATGGTGGTTAAACACACTTTGATTCTTGTTTCTTGTTGGAGTCTTGATAAAGCATCTCTACCTAGTTATTGGCAACCGGTGAGTTTCGAAAGGCAGCGAATACATTTTCCGAAAAAAATATGATTTAGGGTTTAGGATTTAAGTTTTGAGGTTTAGAGTTTAGGTAGGGGTATCAAAATTGAGGCCGTATCCTAAAAATTGATCATTAGACTGAATAGAAAAAAAGCGAACCAAACTCTTACCAGCCCGATGTTGGCTTTTGGCTTTAGAAGCAATGAAAAACCAAAACCTACCAGACCGATCGAATAGACTAGAACAAAATAATAATAATAATAATAATAATAATAATAATAATAATAATAATAATAAAGCCAATACAATAAATTTTTTTTAACATATACCAAGACCAGGCTGATAAGAGATCGAAATTGAACGGACCTTTTTTTTTCTTTTTTCTTTTTTTTGCTGTGAACCGAACCGATATTAGAAAGAAAAAAAATCAGAAAACAAAAAACGACTGAAACTACACTAAACACACTGTTTGACATCTTTATATTTAGGGTTTAGGGTTTAAGAATACATGATCATCAAGGGAAATTCCTTGGTTATGTAACTTGGGATTGATTTCATGATGTGAAATTCAAGAGGGTGGTTATAAGCCGGTCTCTAATTCATTCTGACTCATTATCCCTTCATCTTCTATGGATCAGTAACAATAAAAAATGTGTCAGGACTCAGGAGTGCCTATTGGCTGTCATGATCCTTCACTAATTCCTTTTCTTTTCAAGAAATCCATACCCTGATTATGTGCAGTTGTTAGGCATATTAGGCATATTCTGCTTGTTTTAGCTCATTATATACATAATGAAAAGTCTATTTATCCATGTCTAGGATTTTAAACAAGTTCAATCCAACTTCCTTCTGAAGAATAGGAATTTCAAGATATTAATTTCTTTTTAGGAACAATCATATATAGCTTAATTACTTTACTACTATATTATTGGAGCAAAGGTCTCTGCATGAAACTTCTGAAGTAGGGGTATAAGTGAACCGAAGAATGACCACTCATACATTTGGATTGCTTCTTTTTTTTTTTTTTTTTTTTTTTAAAGATCAACAATAGAATATTTAAAAAAGAAATGTACAAAATTTACGTCTACCTAGGCATTCCCAGACGATAAAAACAAATCAAAACTGATGCACCTTCGGCATTACAATCAGCAAATAATCACGCCAAAACAAAGTCAACATGAAAGACCACCTACGGCATAGCCCTCAGCAGACCCACAAGATAACAAGAAGAAAATGCTTCCAAGAAGCCACAAAAACCTAAATCATCCAAATTGATACTGGGGCCTTTCTTTGGATGACCAATTTTTGCAAAGAAGGCGCCTTTTTTTTCGCTAATACATCAGCCACCACATTTATCTCATTACTATAGTAATGTTTGATTCGCATACTTAATTATTTGACTGCATCTTCTTATGTTTGACTCTCCTATTATCACATATCTAGGTAAACTAAAAAAAAATTCAAATATGATTGTGAGAATGATCTGTATGCATGAATGTATACCAATGAAACAAAGTCATAGATCTTTGTCAGTTGGGAGGATAACTGTATCTAGACATTCTATTGTACTTATTCTAGGGTTCACTGGAATCTTGATCAACCTTCTCCCAACTCACTTCTTGGATGTTAATGATAAATTACTATTATTGCATGTAGATTTGATCAATAGCAAATGCATATATATATATATATATATATATTTTTTTTTTTTTTTTTTTTTTTTTTTTTTTTTTTTTTTTTTTTTTTTTTATTTTTATATTTATATATATGTTTGAATGAATGTAACATTAATAAGATATACCAATAGATGTATATCCAAAGGGAGGATATATACAACTCAAGCCATTGTGCTAACCCCCTAATCCCCAGTTCTTGGGGTTATCTCTGCAAATACCGCTGTACCATGTTGTCACTGGATGAATAGTTGTAGAAATTATATCAAAATCATAATCAAGCTTCCACAACTGGTTGTCACTCATGATTTGATAGGATTGAAAACATGATTGTCAATCAACTGATATTCTACTTTTCATTTGTTTCCATGTAAAGTAATGGAAAAGAAAATTTCTTAGTAGATTATAATTTTCCACTATTATTTTAACATAAAATATAAAAAAATGAAAAAGTAGGCAACTTTTATATTTAGGAAAATTTAATGTAAAACATTATTTGTATATAAAATTTTACAACAAAACAAATAGGTTTAATGTTCAAATTGTATTTACAACTGATGTAAACAAATTAAATAAATATGCACTATAGAAAATTAATGATAAATTACTATTATTGCATATAGATTTGATCAATAGCAAATGTATATAGGTATGTTTGAATGAATATAACATTAATAAATAAACCAATAGATGTATTTCCAAAGGGAGGATATATATATATAACTCAAGCCAATGTGCTAACCCTAATCCCCACTTCTTGGGGTTATCTCTGAAAATACTGCTCCACCATGTTGTCACTGGATGAAATAGCATGTTGTCACTGGATGAATAGTCGTAGAAACTATATCAAATCAAGCTTCCACAACTGGTTGCCAGTCATATGATGATAGGATTGAAAACATGATTATCAATCAACTAATATTCTACTCTTCATTTATTTCCAAGTAAAATAATGGCAAAAGGAAATTTTCTTGTAAAATATAATTTTCTACTATTGTTTAAAAAAAATGGAAAAATAGGCACTTTTAAATTTAGAAAAATTTAATGTAAAATATCATTTACACATAAAACTTTACAACAAAACAAACAAGCATAATGTTCAAATTGTATTTACTACTGATGTAAACAAATTAAATAAATGAGCACTATAGAAAATTTTTAAGCATAAAGACCTAGGTAATATCCATGCTTAAAAGACTGAGGGAAAAAGATAATCTCCCGCACAGGAAAGAGCCAACGTGGATCCGATGATCAAGAATCACCCGGCATGCATATCAATGTATGGATATATGAATTGAATCATCTTCAGCCGTTGGATCTGCACAGAATTCTCTTGTGCATAGAAGATGATCCTAACGCAGAGACCAAGTCTTGAGTGCAATTGATTTCTTAACGTCTGACCCTAATCATTGATTATGTGAATTCATTTTTCTTGGACGGCATAACCTTGTAAGTGGGACATCATAATTTCTATTTAATTATAATTTTTTATAAATGTGTGGATGATGAGTTTAGTGGAACTAAATCTAATTCCATGAGTTCTCCTTCAAGGCTCATGTAACTTGAAATTCATTTGAGTATGGTTGTCAACGGTTCCAACAACATGCAAATATAATATTTTATGATAATGTCAACTTTAACAAAGGGGAAAAATGAAAAGGAATCAAATGAATTTAAGTCAGCTTTTGATAAGAGAAAAAAAATAGAAACAAGTCAAATGTGGGAAAAATGAAAAGTCAAATGGATTAAGTCAACTTTTAACAAAAAAAAAAAAAAAATTTCGTTGGTGCAACCAAGCATGGTTATCGTAGCCTCCGATGTGTATATATAAGACATAAGGTTTTGCATATGAGGTTGACATTTTTCATTACAAAAATACCCCCTTAAAAAATTGAGGCTTTGCCCGGATGGTTACACCAAGCAAGACCCTAAAAAATAGTGTAAAAAGAAAGTCAACTGAATTAAGCATTCTCTCAATTAAACCCACTATTCACATTTCCATTGGTGCGCAAAGACCATCATCCCTAAGGGCCCACCATTCACATTTCCATTGGTGGGCAAAGTCCATCATCCCTAAGGGCCCACCATTCACATTTCTATTGGTGGGCAAAGTCCATTATACCTAAGGGCCCACCATTCACATTTCAATGCCTTCTGATTGGAATTATTTCATCTAACTAGTTAAAAACTTTGACCTAAGATCAATGTGTTTGACAATGGAGGGAATCTTCTGCAGGCTGTGGTCATGGAGGTACTCTCTCTTGAAAGATAAAGAGGGCCCAAAAGGGCCCAAGAGGGCAGTTATTGCATCTCACTACCTTACTCAAAACCATGCAACCCTGAATCCAAATTCTCTCCTATGGCAATCGGAACTGTCGACTGATTCAATAATTGGAGTTCAGTCGGCATGCATATCAAAACATCGGTCTGTGCACTGGATGAATTCCAGTTGTTGGACCACCCCAGCAGCTTGAACTGACGCAGGAGAGGATTTCTATACCACAACCATGGCCACAGAAATCCACAAAAGTATGATAAGGTATTTTAACTTATGGTTATAGATAGGTTGGTGCACACTTTAAATACACTACATAAGGATAGAAAGTGACCCGGCCACTTGGAGTACCCCTACCTATGAGTCCACCTCATCTAGAGTCGCCAAATAAGAGAAATTTAGGTTAATTAGGACCATAGGCAGATATAAGACAGCGACTGCAATGACGGGCTTGGGCTTTATGGAACCCAAATGGGTAAAGGCCCATGGGCCCCCAATGCCACAAAAAAATCTGGTTTGTATGGTTCACATGCGTTTTAGGCAAACTCCAACAGTACAAAAGAGAGAATGAGGTGATATTAGATGAGGGGACCTTTGGTTCAAAGTCCTTAGATTGGACCATTAAAATGTTATTTTTGACTAGCTATTCAATCACGTGAAGCTTATAAGTAATCACGAGGACCCGTGTCAACAATCGGTAAGACGGGCTCATACGTCAAGTAATGATTTTCATCGAGGACAATATGGTGGTGCCACATTTTACTAGAATTGACGACTGGAGGGGCCGGAGATAGTAGAACCCGGAGATTGGATGTAACCAGCGACGACTTAGAAGAGATAGAGGTTGACAGGCTATGGAGTTATGGGATTACCGTTGTACAAGTTTGAAGAATTGAAGATTGAGAGAGGTGGTCCAGTAGGGGTCCATATTGAAAATGTAATGGTCTTATGGTCCAGATCCATTAAAGACTTATTTTAGTTTTGTAGAGCTGTGGAACCTGGTGTTCACTGTGCATGGATATGGTTGCTAGCTCCATGTGAACTCCTCATGGGCTATAGCAAAATAAGTTTGCCTTAACTGGCTCAAGATGAAGTTGGCTTTACGTTCCTATCAGTTGTATTGATTAAATGGTGCTTCTTCCATCCTAGAATTAAGAATCCATTGTTCTCTTCTCTCAAATGAATGATTGGGTTTGAATGAGATGGTCCCTTTGTACTTTACCCAAGTTATTGTTTTTTGGGCTTTGTTCTTTCTGCAGCCCTAGATTTTTCATATGAGCTGCTTAACCTACATAAATGTTGACAAAACAGGTTTTATGATCATTAATAGGGAAGGTGATATCTTAATGGCCAAGGACTACTTATAACTGCCATGTGGCAGTTGTTGATAATACAGGAAGAAAAATCTAATGCATTGTTCAATACAAAACAACTTTTTGATCCATTGACCAAGCCTGGATCGAACATGAAAGAGGTTAAAGAGACAAGTGTCAATTTAATCAACCAAAAAAAAAAAAAAAAGGATAGATGAAGAGAAGAAGAGAAGTTTCAACTTTCAACCCTTAATGGATCGAAGTTGAATACAAGTGAGAGGAGGAGAGTCAAACCCATGAACTCGTTGAACTCTTGCAACCTACTTAGAGGTAATACCAACAATTTGTCATGTAAGCTAATCCATGAGGAAGACTACCTACCCATAATCAATTGGGACATGTTGTTGTGTCCTCAAAATCAACTGGGACATCATGTTGTTAAGCTTGGCAACACATCCTTAAAGTGAACCCATTACCACAAGGTCTGGGGAGAGACAGAATTCATGTAGCCTTACACCCGTAATGCAAAGAGGCTGTTTCCATGTTTGAACCCATGACCACTAAGTTACAATATAAACAACCTTATCCTCACACCAAAGCTCATTCTCTCTTGGCAACACATCCTTGATGCCATATATTTGTTAGAATTGGCAAGTCAAAATCTCAAAAATGTAGGAAGCGATGCTACTCTTGGTATACCGGAACTGGAACCTAATCACTTTCACAACTTTCCCTACTTGTTTTACTTGGTCCTTGATCCTTGATTGATTAGATAGGTATTGGTCCTAAATGACTTGAGCATGTTTTTGTAGACTCCTTCTCAAAATTTTCATCAAAAATCGGCTTTTCAAATTGTTTGGGAGGTACCCCCAGATGAAAAAAAAAAATGTTCGGGTCTTATTATCTCATATTAAAGGATCAGCCTTTTCATGCGAAATTTAACATCACCACAAGTGTTGCTTTGATGAGGCCTATATGATCAGAGTGGAGTGTGTTCACCAATAATGGGCCACAAGATCTAAGGAGTGGGTCTTCACCAATACTGGACCCACACGAAATGTGCCAAGAGAGTAGAAAGAGTATCAAATGTGAGAAGGCATGGGAATAGATCTTTCAGACTGTCAGCGTAGGGATCCTTTTTCCAATGAGAACAAATACTAAAAACATTTGCCATCATTTATGAGAAACAGCCGTTAATGATCGCCATTGAAAAGATCCACACAACACTACAAACTACAAAGAGAGAATATACTGCTCTACGCATTGAATCATTTTTCCCCTGGTCTTGAAAAGAGCAGCAAGTAATGAAATATTTATTTCTATAATTATTTCTCCACCCAACATTTCAAATTTGGACTGTCTACAAAGGGTACACAGAACCAATCAACAATGAATTTCCCAATAAATTTGTTTCACATATTTACTTGTTGCTTTATACAATTAAAATTGGGAAGGGGAAAGAACATCTCCTCCCAGGACACTAACAATAACAATATGCCTTCCTCTTTAACCTCCCTAGGAAAGAATACTTGCCACAAGAGGGCCCAAAATAACATACAGAATAAAAAATGAACAAAACCCAAAGAAACGAAAAAAAAAAAAAAAAAAAAAAAAAAAAAGAGATGTGCCCTTGACCAAATGGAATAACATCCCTGCCCTTCTAGCTACTCTGAATTACCCTAGGAAAAATTTTACAAAATCTAAATGATAAAAATAATTTTACAGCCAGGGCATGGATGGGAGGAAAGCAAGTAAATATAGTTATAGAGAAAACATATAGGATGTGGATTTACATCACATGAAAGCAATAAGCAGCATTCTGGAGACCTGATGCCTACCTTGGTGAATTATGGACCAGCCATCAACCTTGGCTAATTATGGAACAAGGCATAGGGGAAAATGTTTGACATTCCAAGCCTCACTCATTTAAAAAATTGAACGCTGGATTCTCGAGAAGTTCTGCTGCAGGTTTTACATCTGAGAAATCCTTCTCTTGTAGAGAACTTGACAAGTCATGTACTGAGAAGGGAATGCTGCATCCAGGAACACGCATTAGTAGGAGTATATGGTGCAAGATTTTCACATACATAGAACGGAGGTAAATTTTCACCTGGAATCGTCATCCAACAAAAAGCAATTGCTAACAGTACTGTTTGAATCCTCTGTCATTAGTACCCTCATACGAGAAATGACCTGCAGCAAGATTATAGTTGGAGCTCAGAATTTGGATAGCATGTGACAAGAGAGACGCATCTTTAAGAGAAACACATCTAGGATCTTATAAGGGAGAATGGTTAAATTTTGGACGTACACTTGGCGATACACTGCGAGTGTTATAGTTGTCATCCCAGTATAGTGTGCAAATTCTATAAAGCTGTTGGACGCTCAAAATCTGAAGACAACAACCAATCAATGACGGTGTTGGGGCTGAGGGTGGGGGAAAAGAGAGAGAAAGAGAGACTTACAGGACAGAGGTCACTAGTAATTTCATCGTATGAAATTCTAGACTTCTGGTGTATAACCTGTAGGTAGTTACCAGAAAGAGATGCTAAGTCATCGTATGGCAGAAATTTCAACACTAAAAGAGTACATACATTCATTATTACCACATTCACAAGGTCATAGATGATGATTTAGGAAAGTAAGATATACATACCAAGAATCCAACAGCTTGCCTTATTTGCTTAAGTTCGTCCCAAGATGAGCCCACATACTGCAATGAAAGGAATACAGGTATAAACATGACAAAGTTGAAATATTACATGAAGATTTAATTCAAAATGGAGTGTTTTATGCAAATCTTTTTCAGCTTCTCAAAATCTATCTAGTCATCCTAAAAAAACAA
This sequence comes from Protea cynaroides, assembly GCA_028583415.1. Taxonomy (NCBI): domain Eukaryota; kingdom Viridiplantae; phylum Streptophyta; class Magnoliopsida; order Proteales; family Proteaceae; genus Protea; species Protea cynaroides. Next base: position 62,261,320 of record CM053270.1, read on the forward strand.
TTTAAGTTTATCAAAGAAAAGACAGACGACTGTAGTTTTCCCTATCCAAGACAAGATTCTTTAGGGTACGATTTAATTTACTCTACACAGATGTGCTTGGATAAATAATGAAGATCTGCATCTCAGTAATTCTGGACAATCAAGTTGGTGATAGATTAAGCCAAAATTAAATTGACAAACTTCTTAAATATTTTAAAGGAATATCATTCGAAAATCAACTCAATAATATTAATTTCTCAAAGCTATCTTTTTTAATTGGTCCTCAAATCTTTTCAGAAGAAGAAAAGGGAAACTACTTCGAAGGTTCTTTAGAGGAAGGGTTGGAATCTATGCCAGGTACAGAAGGCTGAGGTAGTTCCATACTAGAATTAAATTAGGTTATTGGAGGACCTCATGTGTTATGGGGATTCTTTCCTTTTCCTGACCATAATGTACTCTTCAACGTTGCATATTCTAGACTGGGAGAGGGATGGAGCATGGCCTGAAAGGTTCATCAATCATATGCATGGAAATTACCTCTTCTTTTGCCTGGCTACACCATAGCTCCAATTCAGCTAACCCAGCTTTCACATAATCCCCATTACTGAATGTACAACATTCTCGTCGTAGGAGAAGACTACAACAGCAAAAATCCACATCCACATGTCACCATGTAAGTTTAGAACCACCCAAAAAAGGGGGGAGCAGAAGAATTAGCATAGCTACTTACCTGTTAAAGAGCTGCACATTGATATATGAGAAAATTTGTGTATAGATCTTCTGGACAAGGACAGGAGGCACCTGGAGAAAGGGAAGGTATAAGATTTTTGTGCTTATGATTTAATATAATTTCATCCCAGCAACATTTCAGATATAAAAGCAATAATTTTTTCCCGGGGGTAGGGGGTGGAATGCATCAGCAAGAACAGAAATGACATACACAGTTCGCTTTCGATATACTGAGAAGCGTATTGAGTGACTCAATGATGCTCTGCCAATGAGTGGATGGAGAGTTATTGCTCAAGAACCGCCCAGATGAACTCAGCACATTTCCCCTCGATGTTCGTGGTGCCTGAAATTTCAAGTAACCATATGACGAGCATAATAAATTTTAGATATTTCCATTACTCATTTATTCAGTCTGTTCTTTGCAATGAAAAGCTAACTTTTTTTTTTTTATATAATTAGTAAAACTTATTTCTTTCATGAAGTAGAAGAAATGTCGACAATTAGGGCTGCTCTGATATTATCCTCAACTGGATTCTCATGATTCTAAGAAGTAGAATAACATCAATGCTCTAAATAGTAAAAGTATGTGTTTTATCCAAATCCTAATCTCACTCCCTGTGTCAGTAAGTCCCACCCAATAAATTCATGTACATAATTTGAGACAGAAACTACATTGAACTAATACAGGAGCAAAAGCAGCATTGTGATGACAGTTTCTTCCTCACATTCTCTCTAATAATTTCATATATGATATATCTTCTCCACATAATTTGAGAAAGTACCTACATTGAACTAATATCACTTGCATGAGATATTTTAGACAACACTAAGAAAATCTGAAGTTCACCATACCTGGATACACAAGGAGAGCAATGATGACAGTTCCTTCTTCACATTGTCTCTAATAATTCCGTATATCTTCTCCACGTATGCTGTGAGCTGTTGCTTGAAAAGTAATGCTGGGTATTTGGCCTCAACTTGCCGTACAACATCCAGCCCACTGACATTAAGATTGGCAGAAGATGATCGGAACCCCTGAGAAAAATAAATATGATCTTTTGTGAGATATGGATCAAGTGCTTCCATTATTTGCATTGCTGAGTATGATCCACCCAAAATCACAAAATGAAACAATTATAAGTATCTTATTACTTGGGTCATCCTGCCAAATAATGACGTAGCAGGGGGAGGCTTCCGCTGCGACACTGAACCAGCAGTTTTCAAACTCCGTTGTAGTAAGAACAACAGGGTAGAAGTATTTGACAGCCAATATGCCATGTGCTCATTGCTATCTTGATTCTGCAACAAAGAAAATATTTTCAACCAAAAGACAAACATAAGACACAAGGTGGGCCTGGCAATGGAAAAGTGAAAATAGAAAATTCTATTCAAGAATTTATAGAATTTTATGATTCATAAATGCAAAGAACACGATATATGAAAGAGTTCAAAACTTGCAAAGGAAACAAAAGAGTGGGGAGGAGAGGAAAGAGACAGAATGATGCATACACAGTCACACATGCACAGCAGATAGAAATAGAAGAGAGTTTAGGCTTTCATAGATAACAACTAAAAGACAAACACATTCTACCATTAATTGAGGACTAAAAAACGTATATACACCAATTGGAATCGGAACCTTACTTCAACCATATTTAAAACTCTGCACCCCAAAAAAAATCATTTCACATTCCATGGAGCTTTGCAGAACTCCATGATAGAGGAATTGCCAGAAAACAGTCTGCCTGCTTCTTTCTCATATTTGAAAGCTGTTTTGGAATAAAATAGCTTTTGGACAAGAAAGGTCCTTCATATTACTTCCATGTACATATTTACTCTCTTTTTTTGGGTACTCCCAACTAATATATATTCTTTTATGGAGGGGAAGAGGGTTCCATTACACACAAAAATGGAGACATTTTGGGTACCCCCCAACAACTAAAAGAAAGAAACTTATTTTTCTGTGGCAAGCTATGTTACGTATCGTATTTATTCAACCCTACTAAAATATTATGTTCCAACAAGAGAATATTTGTAACTGAATTACCTGAATTGCAGAACCTATCATCTGAATAAGACGATCAAAGACACTGGTCCTTTCGGCCTGAAAAGATTTCCAGTGAAGCAGACATTTATATATAGAAAATGCAGCAACTGGCTTCCCTTGACTAAACCCAAGATCTTGCATGACACATTTGATTAGAGCATCAACATTCTCCTGCATCGAAAAAATGGAGTGTCCGAGTTTAGAACAAATCCACCTATTTACCTTAAGAAGAGAGAGCAACAGAAAAAAAAGTCAGGAAAAATGATACATGGAAGCACATACATGCTGTCTTTCAATACGGGATTTCCTCAATGCACTGTCAGGATCTGTTCCCCACTTGTTAACAGGTGTTGCACTCTGTGGTTCCTGCAGGAACAGCTTTTGTTACAATGAATGCGATACCACAATACAGATGTAGGAATCAAACTAAGACTGAAAAAGAGATAAGTATGTAAATTACATTGGCCCTATTTTCTTCACCCTCACGATGACCATTTTCCATACTCTGCGAGGACAAAGATAAGGTAAGCAACATATAGATGAACAAAAACACAGAATCGGAAGATAGATACAAGTTTTACCATAGTTGTAGGAATTGCTGGACGGTCTGACATCTTTGCAGGTTTATTTAACAAGGATTGCTGCAGAATTTGATCCTCAATTTCCATGTCAGAAAGTTTTTCTTCGAGACTGCAACAATAATGAATGGGGGGATACATTAATACCAAATAAGTAACTGAAGAAAATCTAATGCTACGTATAGACACTAACACTCATATCAGTGTCCTTCGACATATGGAAATTAGTATTGTTGATTGATTGCATATTCGCCAGGTAAAATAAAAAGACAAATAATTCAATAACTGTTTGATGTTCATCTAGTCAAATAGACTCAGTTCAAGCATAATCCAAGTCATAAAGAACCCTTCAGTCACTAAAACAACCTTTGCATTGTAGTCTTCAACTGAATAATCTTTGATTCCGCATCCAAAGCCTGCTTCAACCTTTCTTCACTAAGTTTATTTGTTTCTTCAAATCTTTTCTCTGTCTCATCAATTTTTTCCTCTAATGTACTCACTAATGCCTGGAAATAGAGAACGGAAAAAAGAAAAACATCAATACATAGCATAATCATGTTGCTGCAAGTGATCTAAGAAGAGCTCGGTTGAAAGGTTCCTTTAGTCAATACATGAATTAGGATCATCAAGCAAGAACCATATCCTGGAGTTTCAGTAACATTACCTTGAGTTTTTCATTTTCCTCAGCGAGCCTTTCAAACAATGCATTACCAACAACTGGGACCCCGTTGATGACCGGGGTTTGCTCCGAAGCCTCACGTTCCTTCAACAGCTGCGCTTTGGTTTCTTTGAACTGAAGTTGCATCTCTTCCAAAGCAGATTGTAGTTTTGCATTTTCTTGTGTCTTAGCTTCCTCCAAGTCAGCCTAAAAACGTAAACGTATAAAGAACACATACTATTCATAAGAAAATTCTCTAGTTCCAACATATAACTTGAGCCAAGTGTGGAACACAGTGAGCATGTAAAGAAGGCTGAAGTTATGTAAACAAGGAATAGGCAAGTGATGTAGAAGAGCTCGGTTGAAAGGTTGCTTTAGTCAATACATGAATTAGGATCATCAAGCAAGAACCATATCCTAGAGTTTCAGTAACATCACCTTGAGTTTTTCATTTTCCTCAGTGAGCCTGTCCAACAATGCATTATCCACAACTGGGACCTCGTTGATGAAGGAGGTTTGCTTTGCTGCCTTCTTCGCATCCTCACGTTCCTTCAACAGCTGCGCTTTGGTTTCTTTGAACTGAAGTTGCATCTCTTCCAAAGCAGATTGCAGTTTTGCATTTTCTTGTGTCTTAGCTTCCTCCAAGTCAGCCTAAGAACGTAAACGTATAAAGAACACATACTATTCATAAGAAAATTCTCTAGTTCCAACATATAACTTGAGCCAAGTGGGCAAAGTGTGGAACACAGTGAGCATGTAAAGAAGGCTGTAGTTATGTAAAAAAGGAATAGGCAAGTGATGTAAAAGAGCTCGGTTGAAAGGTTGCTTTAGTCAATACATGAATTGGGATCATCAAGCAAGAACCATATCCTGGAGTTTCAGCAACGTTACCTTGAGTTTTTCGTTTTCCTCAGTGAGCCTTTCCAACAATGCATTATCCACAACTGGGACCTCCTGGATGACAGGGACTTGCTCCGCTGCTTTCTTCGCAGCCTCACATTCCTTCAACAGCTGCGCTTTGGTTTCTTTGAACTGAAGTTGCATCTCTTCCATAGCAGATTGCATTTTTGCATTTTCTTGTGTCTTAGCTTCCTCCAGGTCAGCCTAAAAACGTATAAAGAATACACACACTATTCAAAAGGAAATTCACCAGTTCTAACATATAACTTGAGCCAAGTGAGAGACCCCTTCTTTTTTGGGGCTGGGGGAGTTTATAAGCTACAAGTGATCACGAACTCTTAAAGTCAAGACCATAAAAGTTGAACAGTAGTTTGTGAAAAAGTATGAATCATGGAGAACACAAATAAATTAGCACAACATATTTAGTTAGAAATCTCCTGTCCATTTGTGGACCAATCCAAATTGTATAGCATCGAGTTTATCTTTCTCACAGCTTGCTTTTTCAAAATATTGATACATCTTACCCTTTGCACCCCAAAAAAAAGTTCTGAATTAGACTGTCTAGAATCTCTAGATATCTTGGTCTTGTACAGAACTGAAAACAAAATTGACTTCATTGTTTTGTCTCTTTCAAGTTACAATTCTCTGCTTTGAGTGCAAATTTCATTTAAACACAACAAACCCATAAGCCCCGGAAAACTACAGAAGGCTTCAAAAAACAGAAGAGTAAAGACACTAGTCTCATGCACAAAAAACATTAACGATATGGTTCCGGTTAGATCTATCATGTATCCTAAAAATTTTTACAAACTGAACATCAACGGGCCACGAGACTTTTAGTTCTAGCAGGTTTAACCGCACCTGAATATAAAAGGGTTCCCCACCACTGCTCTTTGGTAGTCTAGCAGCCTTATGGCTTAAAGGGCATAAACACAACAGAGGAGGGCCTTGGTGAATTTACATGTGTATATAAATAAGAGGTATGTGGAGACAAAGAAAAGGGCATTATATTATATATTACATATTTACATATCGATCGCAGCCAAAACCAGAAAAACTCAAAACCTGTTCCCTGATTGAAGGGAATGCAATTAAGAGCTGTTCCCACCTTTTAACTAGAATTGTGGTTTCAACCAGGAACCACAACCTTCCAGTCTGCCCTGGACACCAAGAAGTACATGCTCATTCAGAAAACAAAAAGCATTTTAATGAACTCACTGCATTAAAGAGATCCCCAACCCAAAGCAACCAAAGAGATTCAACAGCATACCACATAACTTAACACAATCCTACCCACTATCCCTGGAGGAAAAAAAAATCAATCAAATTAAAAAACACCTACCACTCTGCAACAGGATCCAAATACCCATTGCATAACCAATATTTCCATTTCATTATGTTTGCATACGGAAATGAAGAGTTACAAACATTCTCTTCTACATAGAAGCCTAGAAGACAAGGAACAAGAAGACAATTTCTGAAAGACTACATGCTAAAAACTTCCCGAATTGATTTCAGACACAAACACATGACAATATTCCATTATAGAAGAGTTAGGTATGTGCACTAGAAACACGTTTAAATGGTCAAAAAAGGTCAGCCATCAGCAGCAGGTTGATGATAAGAAAAAACTTACAATTTTTTTTTAGGGGGGAAAAAAAGAGCACGTCCAAAACCCCAGGGAGAACAAAGGTCACATATTTCCACCTCTAGTTGGGGTAATCACTGCTCATACAGTAGAGATACACATGAACAAACCAACACTCTGCGGGACCATGTTCATACAAAACATGAGTAGAAACCAATAGTTTAACTAGATACCACTTGGTTGTTTTTGCGTTTAGTTAGATAAACAAGGCAACACTGTCTTATATATGTTGTTTCTTTCCAAGGTAACTACTAAAATAATAGTGACAATCTTAAGACCTATAAAAAAAGAAAATAATAATTCATGAGAGTTCATTTATAGAGTTCAGTCCTAAGTTCTTAATAAACAAAAGGCCTACCCTCAAGCGCTTCTCTAATTGTAACTGCCAGGTAAGTTCTTCAACTTGCTTTTCCAACAAATTCTTGGCAGCCTGCAAAGCACCAGCTTCTCTTGCCGCCTGCAGATAAACTCAAGATAAATCAGATCCAAATCCTCAGGTTCAAATCAAGGACAAGGAACAAAAGTTTTCACTTCAACTGTCCAAATATATATATATATATATATATATATATATATATAAGGTAATAGGCAACTTTCTTTTCTTATTCTGAAATTACTGCCGACCCTGAAACTAGCATGTTACCACGTTAGGCTACAAAAGACTTGAAATTCAAGTACTTCATGAAATGATATCAATTCTTTGTCCCAAATCCTAAACCTCGACAACTGAATTGAAAATTTATCAAATCCCCAGATAACTAATAGTAACTGGTGTCTCGTTGCCTAATGTTTAATTTGTTCTAGATAGTTACCACAATCCAAAAGAAAAAAAAATACCATTATCTGTTATACATCAGTTAAAAGGATATATGAAAACGATAGCCCAAACACCTTCAATTAATAAAGCTGCCAATTAATAGGAGGAAATATAAAGGGAAAAGAAGGTCACCGTTTTAAGTTTCCGTAATTCCCTTCGAGCAACCCTTCCTCTCCAAGCACATTGAGTGGTTATCGTAGCTTTCTTTATCCTCATATAGTGCAGGCGAGCTAAGTATCGCCTGCATCGACTCTGGTCCAAAAAAATGTATATTTATAAGAATCAAAAATGAGGGCAATAAGAGAATGGGATGCAACCCTCAGTTGAACACAACCTAAGGAAAACAGGATCAGAGATCCTGCCAACTAATAGTCATGTATAGTGAATTCATTCCAAATAATTGAGTTACCTGGATGATAATTGCTGCTTTTGCCCGACGTTGGAAGCGAAGTTCATTACGAGCAGCCATCCCACGCATACCAGTTTGAATTGATATAGCTGACGATTGCAATGGTTTGTAAGCTTTCCTAGCAAGATGCATACGCAAATGTTTCTGGATCCTTACAGAAGCAGCTTCTCTCCGCGTGTTCTCATAAAGCTGTCGACCAAGTTCCCCTTCAATCAGAAAGACAAATAAGCTAATTAGTATTCTTACAGACCCCCCCAGAAAAAAAAAAAACAAACAAACAAACAAACAAAAGAGAATCCCAACGCTATCTTTCAGGGGTGAATAACAAAGGCAACAAATTCTGATGGAAAACGCATCTCTTAAAATACATAGCACTATTCAACCTACCTCTGCATGCAGCTTGAATCTGTATGGCAGAACGCTGCAACAAAATGAAGCTTTTCCTAGCTAAGTAAGTTCGGTATTTCCTCTGAATAATGCTTGCAGATATCCCTAAAATCTCAACCCTACGGGCATCAAGTTCGGGCATCTGGCCAACCCTAAGAAACACCTTTGTTTTGCCAATCTGCAAAGATCAGATTAGATCAGTTAAGATAAAACTTTCCCAAAACCTATCAAGGAGAACTATGTAGAAGACACTGAGAGTCTGAGACAAAATGAACCTATAGAAGTACCAAACAGTCTTTTCTGTGGTGCATTTCAAGTGATAAAAGAGCATTATTCTCTTTTTTTTCCTCTTCCTTTGTTTTCCAACTACAATAATTTACTAAAATAATAGATAAAAAGCAAATATCATGATGTCAAACCAAAAGCACTTAACAATCTGATACTTAAGTGGCAAGCAAGAAAATCCAAGGAAAAGCAAATTATATGGATAAGGAACATGCATTCGCAGCTATCCACTGATTTTAATCATGTCAATGAAAGCTGCACTACATCCGAAGAGTGAAGATTGACATAATCTCCTTGGAAGTCATATAAACTAGTTAAATTTCACTAATTTCAGTAATTAGAAACTCAAAGTTTTGCCCTCATTTGTTGTTGTCGAGGTACTTTAAATTTTAAATATATAGTTGTGGCTGGCAAAACTATAAATGAAACTACCTTAAAAGTTGCTTGAGCAAATTCTCATAAAAGAAAACACACCAAGAAACGTAGCCTTAATAGAACATTTTCCCAAAAAAAAAAAAAAAAAAAGAAAGGCAAAAAAAAAAGAAAAGAGAAAACGAATCTCCAACTAAATTATAATTAAATGCCATTACCTGATAGCCTTTAAGGTTCACCTTCTCCAGCAGCCTCCTGGTGGCAGTAATCTCATCACAGCTACTACACAATTAATTAAAAGCACAGAATCAACACCTTTGAAGGATAGACAAGTTTAACAAATACTTGCCTCAAATATTAACAATTGTACCCGTTACCTTCCATCTAAAACTGCAGGGGCCAGGACGCGATAACGACTTAGGAACTCACTAAATGTTCTCCTAGTAGGATATCCTGCACAGCTTATCCTAATTGCTTCCATGACACCCTGAAATAGGAAAATGAGAACATTTATTGGTGGCACTGGAAAAAGATCAAACCAACCAAAAGATAAAAATTATAATCCTACCCCACACCGAAGTTGTTGTAGAGCATTACTGTTCTCAAAAATAGCTGGCTTCAGAAGATTATTGGGTTTCACACAGCGAACGTAGTGTGGCTCAGTTGCACTCAAAGTTTCAACCAAAGTTTGCAGTTGTTGCTGAAAAAATATATGAAAAGATTAAAGATCTTAATAACTCAAGTCCACCAAGGGAACATTTATGCATTAACAAACAACTAGTGAAGATATCATCATACCTTAAATCGTGAACCAATTGATGAGAACTTTGATGATTTAGATGACTCCTCAGCCAAAGGAGGGAACAATCCTGAGACAAAAGAACACTTCGAAGCACTCAAAAGTGCTTGATGCTCAGCAACAACATAATCTTTGTTCTTGTCCAAGAACAACTCCGTTTGATAAGTGACCTGAAAAATAAAAGAAATCATTGTCCATGACAGAGATTCACTTTTTCCTACTTCAGGTACAATAATATGACTCCGAAAAATTAACTACGAGCTGCAGCATGACTGCAGGATACTTACATCACCAGCATAATGACAGATGGTAAAGTCAGACGGGGACAATTTTGGCTTGCTGAAGCGTTTATGGCTTTTGAATGTCTGGTACAGCTTTTGGGCAAAAGTTTCATGTGTCGATCTTGGAAACATACTACAAAAACATAAGCCACAGCTTTCTCACCATCTCAAACCAAATTATAACACAACAGCTCACTAACTATAAAATTTAAATTTATTAACATACAAATGATATAGTACAACTGCTAAAGCATCGTGGTTTAAACATACCAAGCCTCATCCAGAAGAGCAATGATGCCACCAGGTTTCTGGAAGCCACAAAAAGGAAATATGAAAAAGACAAAGTGTAAATTAACAACTAATTACATATTGAAACCATTGACAACCATATAAAAAACTGGTGCATATCATTAACTAATACTCTGAAAATTTTAACCGAAATCAATGCACAATGAAAAGGTATTGTACATTTTGATGTTTAAATGAGAAAAAATGATATTGAAAAAAAAAATATTAATTTCTTGACAATCTAACATACCACATAAGGTATCATCCTATGAACTGTATTCATGACCACCTAGCAAAAGCAGATAAGGCAGATTTTTTCGCTTTTCTGCATGACTATAACCTGAGTTCATCAAATGTTCCAATAGACATAACCTTCACTGACCCCTTTGACCATGCTTTGAAATATTTGACCTAGTGAACGAAAATTTTGGGGGGAGAAGGGAACACATTTTCCTACAAAGGTCTGGCAAGGTAAAAATGTTAAACTCTTGCGCATATTGGTCCAAGAAACAATGAAATCCTTAAAGAAGTAATTCTAGAGTACTAAGAGGCGGCTCCCAGTCAATAATATTTAAAACTGAAATTGGCGAAATTAACCCAAATCGACAGCTACAAAATGAAAATCTCTACACTGAACAAAATATAGAACTTGCCAAAGTTCAAAAACAAAACACCAGTTCAATGGCCCTTCAGAAAGAGAATCCAAAGGTAGACAATTCATATTCACAACACCAATGAGGAGAAAGCATGACAAAAGCGACTTGAAACACCATGGTAAAGCTCATTAAAAGTCCTCCTACTGCATTTGAGCTTTCATGTGTTCACTCAATAACCCAGGCCACTCAGGTTAAGCTGGAATGTATAGTACAGTGAAGGCGAATAAGATATGTATACTTGTAACCAAATGAAATTATTCAGTCAAACCAATACAGATGACTGAATTTGTATTCTTCAAAAGTTGTAAGACTTGTAACGCACCAAAAGCCTGGTTTATCTACTGTTTAGTTGAAGAGTGACTCAAGCAATGCTATTTCAAGCAGGAAAGGAAGCCTTGGAGACTTCCTTGAGTGGTTGAGGAAATGTGCATTATATCATTCCGAAAATGACAAAGAAGAGATTGAATTAATAATAAAAAGATTTGTATTGCAAAATGAATATGATACTATGGACTATTTTAAAGTCTCTGCAATTATGCAAATATAAGAATAAGAATTAAAAAAATAAATAAATAAATAAATAAGGTTCTTGGTGCTTGTCACATGCTATAGGTAAGCAAATAAGCATTTGTCAAGACTTGGCATTTGGGAGACATGTGTGGATGCATGGACCCACCCACATCCATCTATGTATGCCACACAGCAGGCTGCAAATCAAATCAAATCAGCTACAATAAAACATATAATTTGCCAACGAATCATCCATGATATAAACATGCCTATTCCATTTTCCTCTACTCACCATTTGGTTGAATAACGTTCTGAATCAGTTTGAAAGTCCTCAAAACTAGGGGAAGAAAGAAAAGGAAAAAAAAAAGGTGAGGAGGTGTGGAAGAGGGCAAAGGAGGTTATGAAACCATAGCAGACAGCCTACTTCTGCAGAAACAAATTCATTAGATACTCCAAGATCTTTGAGACTGAACCAAACAACAAAGATCTTTGAGGATGCAAGGAGACCATGCACAAGAAATTTTCACATCATATGAAAGCAGTCTTGACTCTTGATCACAAAAGGACTTGACAAGAAAAAGAAAAAAAAAAGACTGGAAAATTTTGGTGTCACTGTGTTAGAGAACTTGCAAGCCACAGATGCTGTCCTTTAAGCTAATTCCATTGGTATACTTTGATTGAAATGAAGTATTGATTTCGAAAGCATTTGCAATCAAAACAAATACATGTCAAAGAATATAATAGTTAAAATCAATTAGCTTCTGTTGAGTTCCACAGTGATTTTTGTGCGCTTGGGAATAATTTTATGGTTTTATATCAGGTTTTTAGTCTATAACAGCGTAGTAGGGGTATATTTGAGGCCTCATGGTTTAGGCATTCTGACCAAATCGTGAGCCAGTTTCCTCTCTTGTCTTGCGACTCTCAATATTTTCTTCTTCTTCTCCTTCTTTCTTCTCTTTCTCTTCTTGTGCTAACACTAATTTCCTATATTTGATATTGCTTCAGCTTCCAGTTAAAAAAAATTATTCACTTTTTCCTGGAAATAATGGCTAAAGAATATTAATTATGCAATGGTTCTACTGAAATTCATTTATTTATTTTCTAAATCATATCCACTGTCCTTTGGCCCCTCAACTAAAATCAATATGCATAACTCAAATCACTGTTTCTGCAGGTTAGAAAGTAAAATTTCTTTTTCTTTTTCTTTTTTTGGTGTGAGAGGGGGGGGGGGGGGAGAAAGGGAGGAAGGCAAAATATAAACCTTTTCAATGAGATCCAGAATATCCTGATTATCAATGAATTCTATATAGCTCCAATCAATTTCCTCTTTTGTATATTCTTCTTGCTCCATCTTGAAGACATGCTGTCAAAGCAACACATTTATGATAAACTCGTGTTATTTCAAGCTTAAATAAATTTTTTTTTTTTCAAGGAGTAGAAAAAGGAGAAGATTTCTATATGAAGACCTGGTTAAAATGTTGCTGCAGTTTCTCATTTGTCAAATTAATACAGAATTGCTCAAAGCTGCATAAGACCAACCAATGTTTTAGTAGAATCAATAAATCATCTTTGCCAGACTTGACAATCTAAATAAATACATTACCCAGAGGTCTCAACCTATCAATACATTTTTAGCATAATATTCATAGGAAAAAAATGTTCGGTGAACATTTAAAATGCTTGCAATTAAGGCAATCATTATCATCCTTCTCTTATTCCTTAAAAATGCTATCAATACCTTCTCTTATTGCTCATTTTCATTTTATCAATTAAGGCAATCATTATCATCCTGAAAATGGTTGCAAGTACTTTAATCACTTTGATAATAAATGAGACTAATGAAAGTCCAAAGATTTACCTAAAATATAAAAAAGGGTGTCCCAGTGCATGAGGCTCCTGCTACTGCAGGGTCTGGGGAGGGGTAGAGTGTACGCAGTCTTACCCCCGCAACATGGAGAGGCTGTTTCCATGTTCCCTAAAATATATTATTGCTAAATAATCTTAATAAGGCCTCAACCGAAATCAACATTATCAAGAAAATGCTTCATCACATTCATAGCAGAGCCCGTAAAAGGTTTCTCCTATTAATAATAGCCTCCATAAAAAACATCAAGATGTACGTAAACATCAAGTTCGGTAGGACATATTGGTAACTATGTCTTTCGCAGAATTTTGGGTTTCGTTCTCTTAAGAATAGGATGAGCATCATTTCTTCTAACTCATTCAATTCCAAATGGATGAGAAGACCTAAATTCAATCAATTTGGTAAAAAGTCAATGTTTTCAAATCTTCTACCAAGATTTAACGTATGCAAAGAATTTCAACACACATTTCTTCCAGGAGTTCAGAAAGAAGCTATGGAACCCTAATCCAAAGGTTATAATTAAATTCAAAACTTCCAATTCAAGGAAACCTTGATTATGGATGTTAAATGCTTATCAGTTGCCCTGGCCAGGTGAGGTGAGAGAGACCTGCAGACTAGTAATTCCAGTATTTGCTGGGATGGGCCACAAGGCTCTGGTAGAAATCCCACTTTTGCAGGGTCACGGGAGGGGTGGACTGGAGTTGGTCCTATCTTCCACACAATTTGTGCATGAGTTGGCTACCCTCATACTGAAGACTGCATATTCATACAGGCAATTAAGAGTTTTTACCTTCACACAAAGTGGCAGCCCCAATTAATTGGACAGATAAAAAAACTCACAATACCACAAATTCATACTTCATAATGACAACAAAATCGTTAGCCCAACACCCTAGATGATCAACACCACAAACAATTCTACTTGCATAATGGTATGTCTGCCTAGGTATTGTTTTAATTACAGAACCTCAAAAAACCCACTGGACTGAAAGAAAATGGCAGTAACTATGAAAGCTCCAAAGTCACTGATCACAATTCACAAGACAAATGCCTTTCCAACAAACACAAAGGTCTGTTTGGTTGCAAGGGAAATAAAGGGAAGGGAAGTGAAAATTTAAAACCTAGAAAATAAATTTTTGTAATCACCAACTAATATGACTGTATCACTAACTCCAAATCGCCCCCAATTTGGTTATTAAATTTTAGGGTAAATTACTCGGACCTCCACTATACTTAGCTCTTAATACAGTCACACCCCCTAATGGTTTGTAAATTACACTCAACTCCTTTCAGCTAACGGTGCTAAAAAAAAAGGAGAGAAAATGTCCCCCCCGTCCACTAAAACCATCCCTCCCTGCTCTCGCCCGCCCTTCGCTGTATGCCCAGTCCCCTTGCAACTTCCCCAGCCCCATCCGAACCCTCTTTCCCAGCCCTGTCACCGCCCTCTCAAAGATCTATGCTTTTTACCCTAAATTTTACTTTATTTTGCATCAAAATCCCTTGTATTTAAAAAGTAAAATTAAAATTACATCTCAAAAGTATAATTACTAAATATGGTACGAGATTTAAGTAAGTTATAAAAATAATGTTAGGTAATGATTACAAAATTCTCCTTTTTCATTTTAAGATATAGTGGTCAAGGCGCCAAGGCGTTGGAGGCCTAACAGGGCGCCTAGGCGACCAAGGCGTCACAAGGGCGCCTCGGCACCTAGGCGACGCCTTAATAACTATCTTTTAAAACCAATTTTTCTTCCATTCCCTTCCATTTTACTTGCAACCAAGCAGAGCTAAAGGGTTTTTGTGCTGTTCCCACAAAATATCAACCCCTGAAAATGAGAAACAAAAAAGCATACCGGTTAAGCACCTGTTTGTCTTGAAACTCTCAAATCCATATATATCCAGCACTCCAATTAAGAATTTTGAATGTGGATCTTGACCAATTGAATTATTGATCGTATTCACAAGCCTGTAGCAAAAAAGAAATTTATGACAAAGATATCAGTAACACCAAGACCTGACAAAATCATGTATAAACATGGTAAGTTACAAATACTCTCTTCCCAGAATGACAACTCCTGAAAAAGGATTGAAACCTACCAATCAAATAATCTTGAATACACAATCTTGGCCAAAGCATCTCTATTGAGAACTGCAGAGTCTGGATCAAGGCATTTAGTTATAGTCTCATCACGAGTTACAATAACGCGCTTGCAAAAGGAGTCTTCAAGAGCCTTTGGGTCACACCTAAACAAAACTTGCAGATTAGTGCACAAACATGCATATACCATTCAATAAACATACATATTAAGTTCATTTACATGAAAAGCTCAGCCGCAGTTCTTAGATGGAACCAAGATTTTTCATCTTTGGGTTCAGATGAATCAGTCTCTTCCCCCTTTTTAAATTGAATATTCCCCAAATGGAGGACTGCAGCCACAACTCGAAATATGGCATCCTAAGAAAAGAGAAGGAAAATAAAACAGAATATATGTTAGTAAAGTCAACAGTTTCAGGAATGAAATCTGCCAATAGAAGGATTGTCTAGAAAATAGCACCTGGTCTTCAGAGCTAATTCCAACCACTTCCATTGCCCTTCTAGTTGCAAGGTATTCCTTTGCTTCATCTACTCCGTCCAACTCATAGCAATTCGATTGATTCAGATAATGAAATGTTCTTAGATTTCCCAATTTGAACCTCTCAACATCCTGTCCACAGATAAAATAAAAGGAAACACAGAAAAAAGAAACAACACAATTAGAAGCCCAGTTGAAGAGTTGATATCAATGAACTCATTAAATTGTAATAAGACGAAGAAAGAAACAGCCAGGCGAACCGATGAGAGATCAAAGTCTCTGGTGAGGCAAAACAATGCTGCCAGGAAAGATGGAAGTTTCTGGCGAGTATCTTGATGGACAGTTGCAGCCCTATTTGGCAGACTCTAGGATCCTCCATCAGACTAGCCATGTTGACACTCTGGCCCAGAATAGGCTGGCCAAACAAAAGAACCACCATCTCCGGAGGTGGCCTATGCTTTCATGTTTGCCAGCCATGTTTCATCTTAGTATTGGAGTGATGCTGTACTCAACACTGCCCATCTCATCAACCGTATGCCCGCTTGCACTTTGGCATCTCATTCCCCGGTTGATGTTCTACTAGGTTCTAACTCCTTCGTTGTTCCTCCCAAGATTTTTGGTTGTGTGTATTATGCTTGCAATCATCGGTCTCCCGTCAAGCTAGAATCTCGTAGCCTCCGGTGTATATTTTTGGGCTACTCGGCTACGCAGAAGGGCTACAAGTGCTACCATCCTCCCACGGTCGTACCTTGGGGACCATGAATATTCTCTTCCACAAAGCCCATCTGTACTACTCATTACTACCTCTTTAAGAAGAGTCAAGAAGAGTCTGTGAATAGTGAAGATGTGTCTGTTCTTGAGCTTCTTCCTATTCCAACTCTACCTGAGGACACTCCAGCTCAAGGGGAGCACCCGATTCTAGCTTAAGGGGATCAACCGCCGCCTACACTATCCGTAAGATCTCCACCTCTCCTGAGTTACCTATTACTATCCGTAAAGGTACTAGGGCTTCTACTCAACACCCCATATCTCATGTTCTCTTATGACTACCTGTCTAGTACCTATCGTGCTTTTGTATCTTCCCTTTAATATGTTAGTATTACTCAAAAGTGGTAAGAGGCTTATGCAGATCCGAAGCAGAAAGCAGCTATAATGGAAGAGATGAAAGCTCTGGAAAAAAAAATGATACATGCGATCTTGTTGCTCTTCCACCAGTAAAGTGACATGTTGGCTGCAAATGGGTGTTTGTGATAAAACAACAAATTGGTGGGACGGCGGACAGGTACAAAGCAAGGCTTGTGGCTCAGGGATTAACCTACACATAAGGGATTGATTACTAAGAGACATTTGCTGCAGTTGCCAAATTAAATACCCATCGAGTTCTATTATCATGTGTTGATCTCGGATGGGATCTCCAACAACTTGATGTCAAGAATGCATTTCTACATGGGGAACTTGACAAAGAAGTATATGGACATTCCTTCAAGTTTTTCTTCTAATACAACTTATGGCAAAGTCTGCAAATTGAAGCATGCACTCTATGGATTGAAGTCTCCTCGAGCATGGTTTGGCATATTTCACCAAGCTATGATTTCAGTAGGGTACAAACAGAGCAATGTTGTCCACATATTGTTCATTAAGCGATCTGCTGACAAAGTTACTCTTTTCATATTTACGTTGATAATATAGTAGTCACTGGAAATGGTAGTGACGAGATCTCTCACCTCAAAAACTTCCTTGGTCATGAGTTTGAAATAAAGGATCTAGAAAAACTATGGTATTTTCTTGGAATTGAAGTTGCTCGATCCTCAAAAGGCATCTTCTTCTCCTAAAGAAAATGTGTCCTTGATCCTTTATCTGGGACCAGTTCCCTTGGAAGCTAATACTCAAACGCAAGGATAAAGATTGTGAACAAGTTGATAAGGGTCATTATCAATGGCTCTTGAGAAAGTTAGTTTATGCATGATCCATATTCCTCTCATATGAAGGTTGTTCTTCGTATTCTATTACTTGAAGCAGCTCCTAGAATAGGGATTCTTTCACTTCATGATCATCTGTGGATTAAGGCATACACAAATGTTGATTGGGGTGGATCTCTAGATAAGAAGCTTGTTTCTAGCTACGCTACCTTTGTTGGTGGTAATCTTGTCACGTGGCGTAGCAAGAAGTAGAATGTTATGGCAAAATCAAGTGCTGAAGTAGAGTTTCATTCTATAACTTATGGGATCTATGAGTTGCTTTGGCTTAGAATTTTACTAGAAGGCTGTGGTGTTCCCGTTCGTCTTCCAATGATGTTATACTGTGATAACAAAACTGCAATTAGCATTGCCCATAATCTAG
Organism: Protea cynaroides; assembly: GCA_028583415.1. Taxonomy (NCBI): domain Eukaryota; kingdom Viridiplantae; phylum Streptophyta; class Magnoliopsida; order Proteales; family Proteaceae; genus Protea; species Protea cynaroides. The sequence continues at coordinate 62,279,440 of CM053270.1, forward strand.
TGTAACATGATTGTACTAAGCATGTGGAGATTAACCGCCACTTCATCAAGGAAAAACTCGAGAATGGAATTATTTGTATGCCCTTTATGAAGTCAGAAGACCAATTAGCTGATGTATTCACTAAGGGTTTGGAGAACTTTTTCATCCTAATTTGGTCAAGTTGGGCATCTGTGACATCTATGCATCAACTTGAGGGAAAGTGTTGCGATATGTAGCCCCTTTCGGGTATAGTAGTCCCTATGTTACCGACTCCCTATTAATAGAGTCGACCAACTCCCTGTTATCGTACTAAGCATGTGGAGATCGACTGCTACTTCATCAAGGAAATACTTGATAATGGAATTATTTGCATACCTTTCGTGAAGTCAGAAGACCAATTAGCTGATGTATTCACTAAGGGTTTGGGTGGGAAACTTTTTCATCCTAATTTGGTCAAGTTGGGCATGTGTGACATCTATGCGTCAACTTGAGGGGGAGTGTTGCGATATGTAGCCCCTTTGGGGTATAGTAGTCCATCCTATGTAACCGACTCCCTATTAATAGAGTCGGTCATGGGTGGGTAGTTCTTTTATAACTCTTCCTTTTTATTTCCTTTCTTGTTATAAATAAAGGTTGGACAGTCCCTAAAGATCATCCAAGCATTCAGTTTCTAAAGAGTGCTTTCTACAAATCCTAATAATAATAGACTAAATTCATATGAAATATTGCAAATCAAAGATCTTGCCCTATACCAAATACAACAGTCTTACACCAACTGTAGTGCTAAGACAAGAAGACCTACAATATGAGGAACATAGCTTACAATGCAACAATACAGGGGCCGATACTAGAGAGTGTAAGCAATCAGTGATTGTAAGGCAGTTTCACTTCAAGATGAAGTGTCCCAAAACATAAGTATGCGTCCCTTATCAATCGCATACAGCCACCAGGGTAGAGCACGGATTAATGACAGCTACAATCACATTTAAATCAGTGATCTTATTTCAAAAATATCCATAATAAATTTCTGTCAATTGTTTTGAATTGTTTGGGAATGACTAATATTATATGATACCATACAAAAGAGGAAATATATCATTGTCGTAAGTAAGAAAGCCAAATGGCTAAACAAGAATCAACAACACCTCTGCATGACAAAATCTAGAAAGGCAGGACAGAGACCAATTACCTCTGGTGGAGCAGCACACAACATGTAGAAACAGTGGTAATTTCTCTCAGGGTCAGACACTTGACAAACACGTGAACGCTCAAGCAAGTAAGTTCTGATCGCAGCTCCAGAAATCCTCCCCTGTTGGTCAAACTGAATCTCCACAAACTTTCCAAAACGGCTGCAATTATTATAAAAAGTCCGCAGTAACACAATTAGAAGGAAAACATGAAAAGCAATTTGCAAAAGAAGAAAACTTTGGAACAGAATGTCCTCCAACCTTGAGTTATTGTTTCTCACAGTCTTTGCATTACCAAACGCTTCAAGAACAGGATTGGACTGCCAAAAGGGGAAAAAATGATGAAATCACCATCAGTAGTTTATTTGTGCTAACCATCCAGATAGAAGTGAAAGTATAAAAAAATAATTCAAAACGCTTTGGGTGAAATAATATTATACAATAATTACCTCTAATACTTTTTGCTCCACACTTCGCCCCTCAGTTTCAGCTCTTCCTCCCATGTAAGCAAGATAACGCATAAGCATTTTAGTGCTTTCTGTTTTACCAGCACCACTTTCTCCACTAACTAGAATGGATTGGCTAATCCCCTCATTGATCATCTGTCTGCACCACAACAATAATGTTCTTTCATTGTAAGGGAAATGGAGAATCATCTGCACAACTTATGCCAAACCAAAGGCAAAATATGTACCTGTATGCAGCATCTGCAATAGCAAAGGGATGAGGGCTAAGCTCACCAAAAGCTGCCCCCTTATATTGTTCCATCATATGGCTATCATAGAGGTGAGGTAATCTTTTAAAGGGGTTCACAGCAATCAATATATTTCCTGTATAAGTCTGGGATAATCATTGTTGGATTAGCTTCAATATCTAAGATTCAATCAATATAGAATGACAACTGTTAACACCCATTAACATGTATTATCAAGAACATGACTAATTAAAATAAAAACATTGGTGATAAAGGACTCTGCTTACTTCACATAGTACCACCGAACATTAAGGAAACGCTAAATCACTAGCCCTCTGATAAGTACTTACATAAATTTCATCTATATCATATCTAATCTTTAAATTGTGAAGCACGCCTGGTTCATGTAAATATGCCAATCTTGTCATATCATCCACGCCACACGACGATGCTTCAACATCTTTGGGGTAGACATCGGATCTATTGACAACAACCTGAAATGAATAAAGCACCAAATTTCCATGAATACAGAACATAAAGATAGTGTTTCTGGAACAAAAGCTAATGTAAACGGATTACATTCAAGGTTGAATTCCCACTAATTCCCAGAAACCCAAAGCAATGAACACAACTACCAAACCAATAAACTGTTGAGTGGTAGAAAAAACTGTTCATAACCATAGCATATAAAAATCAAATACAAACAATAAAATTACTCCCTTCAAATCTAAAAGTGTATATAACAAGAAAAGAGCACTATATTGCTGAGAGCAATTACCGTTTTCCCTGATGTGCAGCTGACCTCAATTTCTTCACCATTGACAGATATAACTTCCCCATCTATCCAAGCATCATCAGGGTCCTCCACCCAAACAAAAGATCCAACAATAATAGTGACAGGAGCAGCCTGCAGCCAACGGAGTTGAAAGGTTATTAATAGAATCAAATATCATAGAAAGAACAACCATAAACATATGCCATTCAAACATGATAAAATAAGTGAACCTAGATAACCAGTGATGACATCAAAATGTTGAAGGCAACTTCCAGAAACCAATGGAACTGTAAAAAGTAAATATACGACTGCACCTGTTGCGCAATCAATAAAACAGCCATACACATGCCAATCCTAAGACAAGTTCTGGTAATGCTGACACAACATGACCACTATATTCACCGTTCAATAACCACCATTGATTACACCTTTATGTCGGTTAAGTGGGATTCCTTATAGAAACATAGTTATGGACTAAAAATGTTCTAACTTCCATAACCAGGGGAAAAAAAATGTAAGGTAGAATATGTTTCTTAACACATGAAGTAAGATCAGCATCCACAGTGTAAATATTTAATAGAAACCACTTGAAACAAAAACTACTGAACTAAAGAAGTTGAATATACTGAAAAACGAAAGACAATTTGTGAAGATACATATGTTAAAAAAATAATAAAAATACCATCTGAGAGACAACATAATCAGAGCTATTTAATATATACTGAAGTTCCACTTGTTTTTTTCCCCTTATTTCACCCCTTTATTTGTATTTTTTTTTTATTGGTTCTACTCTATGTTATACTACTGGGGTGGGGAACAGGTGCAAGAGAGGAGGCTCGAACTCAAGACCTACCATTTGACCGAATTGGTTCTCCTAGCCCATGCTTCATCAAGCAAAGGCCAACCATTTGGCCGAACGGGTGTTTGCTTCACCTCTTTCTTTATAGTATTCAATTTACAATTTATGAAGCAATTAAAAATGTGAAGTTGATGGGTTCTAAGTTCCAAAACCACATTCCAGTGCCAAACTAATTTAATTGGTTAAATGTAGTGGAAGAAATTTCATCAAACCTTGTAGACAAGATTTAGCCTCTTCAAACTATGAACTGTAATGCCAGTTGCTAATTTATAGAGTCCGAAATGAAGCAGCACATTGTACCCAACGAGAATTATTACGCAAGGATTTTAATAGAGATTAGAAAAAAAAAAAATCCCCCCCTCTTCGCTGTTTCATTTGGACCAACAGTTGTGATTCTAACTAAAGCAAATGTGACTACAAAGTACTTGAAGTCTTGAACTTAATTATAGCTCAAAAAATGTCAGCAGGAACTCAAAGAACTCAGCAACTTCATCATACATGACTTTAGGGCAAACATTTTGAGCTTTCAATGAGCTCCCAATGTAATACTTTAGCATGAACTAATACCACTAATAAAATCATTTGCTTTCCTCGATACAAATAAGGTTGGTGCTGCTTCTTCTTTTTTTCCATCTTCTCTTTTCCTTCTGGTCGAGGAAAGGAGTTTTTGTGGATCCAATAAAAATTCGAACTCTACAGCAATGCACTCTCTAAGAACTTCGTTGATGAGGAGGTGATAGGTTGAGTCCTCCAACCGTGCACAAGTATATTCACATGGGCATTTCGATAAACAGTAGATTTGGTGGTTTCGGTTGGTGTTGGAAAATAAACAACACCAAAAAGACAACATAAAAACTTCCAATTCCGTTTATCGAAAGATAAATTTTCAAGCTTCCCAAAACCGAGCACAGATACCAGGATCATATTCACAAATGGATCTAATATATAAAATATTAAAAAAAATCCCAATTATCAGCAAATTACAATCCATCAATGCAAGGGACACAAAAAAATCCAAAGAATAAAAAATAAAAAAATAAATAAAAAAAAAAAGGAAATTCATACCATTTCCACAGAGCTCGATCAAATCGGAACTTCAGCTGCTTCTCGATCTATCCCAGGATTCCTTCAACGAAGGCCATCCAATGCCCCTTCAAAAAATTGTTTCTCTTTCACCAACAAACCACAATGGGGGCAACAAAATCCAATTGTTTTTACCCAAAACCACCTTCTTCCCAGCCCTAATCCTCCTCTGCTTCACCCTATTCAATCAAACAAGCAATATTTATCTTCTCTTCCTAATTTCCCTTGTGGCTTCTTCCCTTCTCTTCTCCTCTATTATAATCTATTGATCAAAGACAAAAGAATCAAAAATGGATTTTTATTTGAAAATTTTAATGGCAGGAAACGGCATTGATAAGGAACTGAGGTTACATCAGATAAAAAGTTGTTGCAGGTTTGTTTGGTATTTCATTTCAAAAGAACAAAGCCTTTCAAACCTTCACCTTCACCAGCCCGATTGCCGTTAAACCGGTCTGTGTGAAGAAGATGAGAAACCCTTTGCTCTTTCCTGCTCTCTCTCTCTATATATATATATATCTCTCTATATCTCTCTCTCTCTATCTCTCTATATCTCTCTGCTACAAATCCCCTTCTCTTTCCTTCTCCCTTCCGTCTTTCCTTCTTGGTTCATCTTTGCCTTAACGGCAAAAAACACACTAAAAAATTATTATGACATTTAATTACAGGATTTTACTAAACTAACCTCTTCTTGTTACTAATTTTACATAACACGGCCCAATCGCGCTGGAATTCCCGCAATTTTTGTTCTTTCCTCTTACCTTTACTCTAACAACTTGGAAACTAATTAACTACTGCAGTTATTGTTTTTTTATTCCTAAACAACAATATTAGAACGCATTCTAGTTCAAGGATTAGTTCTCTTCTGATATGATAAAAATAGTGTTTGATTTAAGGGTATCAAATCTAAGCCCCACCTGATAGCATGGACCGAACCAGCTCAATATAACCTGAACCAACCCAGACCGAGCCCTTAATGGATAGGTTTCATTCTGGGCTTGTAAAGCCCGGCACCGTTTCAGTTCGAACTGAAACTATATTGAACCGGTCCGTTAAGATGCCCAAGCTAACTGAAACGTTGTTCAAATAATAATCAATTGATCAATTATTTAATAATTCTAACCAAATAAATGCAAATATGCAATTTAGTATCCATGCTCAAATGCTTCTAAGATTAATCAAAATTCAACCGCTTACAATTGTATTAAATATGAACAAAAAACACCACAGAAAAATTATTGTCATGCGAAAATAGTTAAATGCAAAGATAGTCCGATAAGCCTGATAAACCCAGCCCAGACCAAGCCGGTCCAAAATCAAATAGATAACAACCCTTATATACCAACCCAATCTGTTAATTATTGTGTTCAGCGCAACCCACCCCAGCCCGAACCCTTAATAGATAGATTTCGATTTAAGCTTGTAAAGCCTGACACTGTTTCAACTCGGACCGACCCGTTGACACCCTTAGTTTGATTTGTATTTTTGTTCTATGATCATGGACTATATTAGCAAAAAAGGCCCCACTTTGAAATGTGCTTTCTAACCCATTATGAATTTTGATAGAAATACCATGCTCTTTATTTGATTCTCATTCTATATTAAGAATGCATTCCTCATTCTGATAATGTTTTCCTAATAATACATTCTAAAAATTGTTTTCCAAAAATAGCCTAAAATTCCAATTAATTGCTTATTATAGATATTTATGATTGATGTTTAGGAAAATCTCTAGTTTCCAAAGGGATTATGCTCTTTTCATTTATGATTTTGAATGTGAAATTATTATCAACAGAGTGTTGCAACTCTTTCCTTCGGCTCTAAGTAAATATTTATCTACTTGTTACCACCCTTTCCTTAGCTGTAAGTAAATATTTATCTATGTGTTGTCATTCTTTGCTTTGCCTGTAAGTAAATATTTATTTATGTGCAACCTGATAATTTTAATATTATATTGAAACTAGGGATGTAAATAGATTGAATAAAATCGGATACACCGCTATCAAAATTCGAATCTGTTTACCAACTACCCATATCCGAATCCCATCCGAAATCTGAAGGATGTAAAAAAAAATTGAATTCAAATTCGAAATTCAACTGAATATCCGATTTGAATCCTCAAAATGGAATTATAATAGAAATTGCATGTAAAATGAGAGAAAACCCTAATTTAAATCAAATATATAGTTTACCATAAGAAAATAAGAGACGAAACCTTGAATTGTTATATAAACATTAATGTTATATGTATCTTAACCCTAGGCTAACACAAAGCGGATATAATCCTAGCCAATTGACTGATTTTCGAATCTGCATTTGAATCCGACTTTGCTATTCGAATTCAAATGTTCGGATTCGGATTATCCTAAACAGATGCGAATTCGAATCGAATCTAGATTTTTGACTATCCATTTACTTCCTTAATTGATTTATCACAAAAAAAAAAAAAACTTAAGCTATTAGACCCAATAAACTTACCAATTGAGATGTGTTGGATAGGAAAGTGGGTTTATTGGGTCACATGTATAAATTCAAACCGAACCCGGTTGACCAACCATAACAAACCAAATAGGAAAGTGGGCTTAATGACCATAAAGATCTGGTTCAACCATTTGATTCCAATTGGACGGTCAAAAGCTCATAGAAATTCGCAGGTATAAGTTTCTTGTGTACGTGACAAACACACAATAACTTTGTCGTCTTTTATCAGTCCACGCTGGCTTTTCAACTTTTCTCCATCTTTTCGTCGAATGGTCGGAGACGCTACACGAAAGAAGCCAAGAGCCCAAGACCATGTCTGGATGGTATTGTCGTTATTCCATCTTACATATATGGGCATTTTTGGGAAATCACATAAAATAATAATTAAACCAATTTAATAATAATCCATTTCCTAATTCATACTTCCCAACCGTTTTCCAAACATGTTGTACAGTTGGATGGATGAATTGTTTGTGGTTTTTATTTATTTATAAATGGGACCCAGGGGGAATTGGAATTCATATCCCAGTTGGATGGATGATCTTGGAGATATTGATTAATGGACGGTCGAGATCACATGTACGGACACAGGTGCGAAGTACCATGGAAATTCTCAAAATGTCTGAAAATACATACAAGCACGTTCCTGGCGCGAATTCGGCAACGGGATTTGGTGCAAGTAACAGAAAGGAGTTGTGTGGGGAACGTTAAGGACTTTCATTTTTAAATCGAAAATTAAAAAAAGGCAAAAATCAAATTGACGGTTGAAAATCACCGTGTTAGTTTTGGTGCAGTTACTACCGTTGGATCAATAATGGAGCAGCGGAACTAATCTTACTAATTCCGCGTTAATCCAAATGGGTGGTTTAGTTGGTAAGGTCCAAATGAGAATGAGTTTCAACTTCCCCTGGGCCCCATCTATAAATAAATAACCACAAACAAAAAAAAAAAAATCTCTAAACAATATTCGGTAGCCAAGAAAAAAATTAAATGAAAAAAATTAAAAGATACATAAATTTATAATTATTATATATATTTTTATCTTATTATGTTTTTTTTTTTCTTCTCTTTCAATTCAAGATATGGCAGACATTTTGAGGGTTAGGAAAAAAAAAATAATATTAATAAGAAACTCAAATGGTCGGAATGTGAGAGATGATATGGGAAAAAAAATGTCGCAAAAATAACATTGTTGCAATGAAAGAGATTGGGAGAAAAGAAAAAAAAAAAAAAAAAACTCAATAATAAGAATTACTACAAAAGCTTTTAAATCAATAAGGCTTTGTTTGTTTTGATGTAAAATTTTACGTGTAACATTTTATATATAATTTTGTTTATCAATATTTGTTTCTAATAAGTAAAATACAATGATCTCTAAGAGAGAATGGGAAAAATAACTTCATATTTCTTTTATATATTAAAAATAAACATCCAAAGTTTTTTTTTTTTTTTTACATACAAAATATTACACGTAACATTTTATAATAAAATTTTACGTCAAAACAAACGGAACAAAGAAAAAATCTTGTCACAATCAAAGTTAGTTAGGAAATGTAAACTTTTCTTCTTTTTATTTTTTATTTTTCCTTTTAGAATAAGGAAATTATTATTTGAACAAGCCCTTGTTACAAAATAAGACTCGTAACATCTAAATGAAATATCTAAATTATTCTCTTTTATATTAAGGTTTCCACGATGATTCTATTTAGGGTAAATTACACAGACATTCCTTCTACAATAGTGAAATTACACAACACTATCCTGCTTTTTCAAAAGTTATACAGAATACCCCTATAATGATAGTACCATACAATCTCATCCCTACTGTTAGTTTCAACTTAACGACAGAGGCTCACTTTTTTTTAAGACGAAAATACCCTTAGTAAAGGTAAAATGACTAAAATATTTTCTTATCAGTTCTCTCATCCACGAAAATTCCTTTTCTTCTCTTCAGTTTCGTTTTTTTTTCTAGGTTTTTTTTCTCCACGAGAGATGTCACATTTATAAATGTCTTGAATAAAATAACCCATTTCTCTTTTTCAATAAAACTAAAATTTGAATATCCAATGGATACAGTGGATTTATCCATTGGATTTATGAGAGACTTGGCCTTTCATGAGAAATATGTTATTTCTTGTTACATGAGTCCACTTAGAAAAAAAAAAAGGTCCCCACTCATCGAGTGGTGGTAGTAGCCTCATCAATATATATTGAATGAACACATCAGTTCTTTCAAAAAAAAACACAGTGACTTGAGGAGTGCAAAAGAACCAAAAGGAATGGAAATTTGCAAAAAATAAATAAATAAATAAATAGTGAAATCAAATCAATACTAAATCATAAAATTTTATACTTATTACTTCATATGATTTGATGATTAAAAAAGGAAAAAATTTGTTGTCATTAAAGTTGGTGAAAAATAAGTTGAAACTTTTTTTTTCTACCTTTAAATATCACACTTTTTTTAATTATGATAAAATTATGTCATTTCATATATTCATTAATTCACATGATTGTATGAATTTTTTTTTTTTGGGTACTAAAGTTGGTGAAAAATCTCTTCAAGTGTCACACTTTTTTTATAATCAAAATAACATCATGTCATTTCATATAAAGTATCCGAAAAACGTGCAAAAGAAACAACTCATCAATCTGAACTACCACCAATAAGTGAAAAATCTTTGTTAGTGACCAAATTAGTGAAAAAGATATTGTAACTTTACTTTCTTTTTTTCTTTTTTCTTTTTTATTTTTTTTTTTTATTTATTTTTATTTATTTTAGACACTGATGATTCGTATGCATTCAAAGGTGGAGCTTGGGAGATCCCCCTAAACATGAGTTTATGAAATCCTTCCTCACTCGTAAACTATGGTAAGAGTCTTTTATTACAAATTTTTTCTTCATTTCAGAACTGATCACTTCCCTTTCCTTTACTTGCAAATTGCAACTAGAGGGAGCTCGACAGGCTTATGAAAGACCTAATCATATGGACCCACTGTCGAAAAATAACAATTTTGCAAGCAAGGGAAGGATTCTCTTGGGAATGAAGCATGAAAACCGGAGTCATCATTGATCCTTGATGGATAGTGAGGAGAATTACGGGAACTTCAATATATAAGGGCGGAGAGTTTGTACTGTTTTGAGGGTAAAATGCTCCACACCATGGAACCCTCCTATCACCGAGGAGACTCTTTTTTTTTTCTTTTTTTTTTTTTGGAAAGAATGGTAGTACAAATTTTCAACATGGGATCTTCACAATCCACAAAAGAATGAAAGAGGAGTTAGCTTTATGTTGGCTAAAGTGTGAGTCCAACAAACTTTCACTCAGCCGACCGTCTAGCTCGAGTGGCTTTGTCCCAGACGTGTAAGATAGTTTGGTCAGCTTCTACTCTTTGATTGTTTGAAGATTACTCCTTCACTCTTTTATAGATATATCTACAACAGTTAAGTTTCATGTATTTTGTATTATTTTATTTATTAAAATAAGTAATTGTGAGAAAATTAAGAGAAAAGAGCCTTCGTGGTCACCACCTCGCTTTCTCCAGTGTCTTTATGCTCCGTTTTGTTTTGACGCAAAATGATACATATATATATATATATTTGTGCCCATGAAGTAAAAGAAAGACTACTTTTCTTTTCCATGCTCATTACATATCACTATATTTTACCTCTTAACAACTTTCAAGGTTGGGGGAATTTGAATCGAATCCAGCAGATCCCGATCCAGAACGATATGAACAAATTTTAGTTTTATGTGTGTTTTTTTTTTATTGGATTTCTAGGGTTTTTATAACCGATTCAATCTAAATTTGGTCGATCCAGAACGGAATTGGATTGAAATCTGGCTGCTGATACCGAATGCTTCAACCATGATTGTCTTCAACATAATTTATTTGGTTCGGATAGATTATGTTCCGCAATGTCCTTGATTGGATACAAATAAGAATCAAATTTGGATTTTTGACATAAAACATCTGATAGCCATTTTTTGCCATCGCTCCAAGAGTTGACTATAAGAGATTGTCAATGTCTTGAAACATTACTAGAGAGCTTTGGAAACCTTTCATTGCTTCAAAAGTTGTTTATAGGGGAGAGTCGTGACCTAACTATATTACCAGAGAGTTTAGGAGATCTTTTGTCACTCGAGGAGTTGGTCATTGTTCGATGCCCTAATCTGGTGTCTTTACCGGAATTGAATCCCTCTCTAGCTCCTGGTTTTTCTTCCAGTCTGTGTGTCTCTCTTTCTTTACTTTTGAGTTCATCCTCTCCTTCTCTCCGTAGGACTTCCCTCTTCGTGACATGCATGGCACTATTGTATCATAAAACTGTTACTGGGTTTCCAAAGTCCGTTATTCTTTGATTCCCTTGATACCCACAACCGTTAAGTTGCAGAAAGCTGGCTGTAATGGCTTAGACTGTTACCCTTTAACTTACCAACTTTCCCATGCTTGCATAAAACCTTTTCTATGGCCAGGCCCGGCCAGGTTCCTACATGAGTGGTGTATGTGATGACTAGTGAGTGATATTTGGTGGCGATTTTGGAACAAAACTGGACATCTATTATAGTGAAGCTTGATATTATCTTAAGCTAGCTAGGAAGTTTTTTTTTTTTTCTTTTGAGGGGGGCATCGGGGGTTGCAAGGGCCCCTATCCGAAGGAGGGGGGATATAGAGTGTCATTTCTTTAGGGCGTTGTGGGAGGGTTTGTAATTTTTCATTGCAATAGGGAAAGCTTTGACCGATCACTTTGTGTGGACGTAGCCCATCAAACATTTCTCATGTGCATTCAATATGTGAACATACAAGCCCATGAACCATCAGACATGTCTTCGGTTGAATTAATGGTCTTAGCTCTTAGCATGAATCATAATTAAGGGGTGTAAATATGGGACCGAAGTCACGGACCCGATAAGCTAGGAACCAGAACCGGCCCACCCATTAATTTATCAAGTAGGTTTTGAGGAATATTTTGGAATTGATTTCCTTGCCGGGTGGTTATGTTTTGGGACAGGTCTCCCAATGGTCCATAACTGAATAATTGTTAAGGAACCAAATAGTTTTATGGTTAATCTAAATTGAGCTTCTAAATTTCTCAACCTTTAAATTTTATCTTAATAACTTATAAAAATTAATATTCAAAATAGAATTAGCTAAATTTATTTCTGTATGACTGTATCTTTTTTTCTTTGAAAGTATCTCATAATTTATTTTTCTATTTAGGCTCTCTTTGGTATGTATTATATAATTAATTAAATAATACATTATGAGATATGCAGTTGTTTGATATGATTTATGGTATTTATTTATATGTAAAATAAATTAATATAATCTAAAATCTACAAATAGATTAGAAAGTGTTCATCATTATTGTGATAATCTATTATTACTTCTTTATGTGTAGTAGTATCAAACTGTTATTATTTATTGCTGATAATTTATTTTTATAAATGATTTGTCATAAATAACTCATAAATATAAACTATACCAAAGAGAGCCTTAATGTTGTATGTTATTGGATGTTTATAACATGTAAGTTGTTTCAACACCATTTGCACGTTCGTATGCTGGAATAAAATTATTCTTTAACAATAATTTTGTGTGAGTTGAAGATCTTTGAGATAAATCACTCCAAAAAGTTGATTTATCCTTCCAACCACTAATAATGCTCTTGTTGTTGGTTCTCACTCAAAGCTTCCCGTGATGATGACACATGTAAAAAAAAATATATTAGGCAATGAGGTTGGATTTAGAAACATTGTGGCCACTCTAATGCTTAAGTCAGAACCGACAACAAGTAGTTGGAGCTCAGTATCAAAGGAATACGAGCTCCTGTGTAGATGGGGTTTAGCAGTTCGACAGAGGGAGAGAGTTAGTGTAATAAAGTTAGATCTAGTTACCTTCGGAATAAACTCTATATATAGAGAGGCATGGAGTGGTGTGGATCTAGGCACGATTTGAGTGATGGAGTGACGATCTTGTGTACGTCTCGAATATTATACCACCAACTATTAATTGTCTTAGAGGTTGGATAAGGAATGTAGGTAGAGACACGATCCAATCCCTTAGAAATAGGGATTGGGTGTGGGCAGGAGAGTTTCATAGTTGTTGAATTAATGATGATCCTCCAATGGGTCTTCCTTAACTGGTTTCGAGATACCTGCTCGCATGTAATCTTGGGAGCTAGCAGGTGGCCAAGATTAGAAGGAATGTCCACGATTGGGGTAAGTCCACAATTATTCTCTTAGATTGTGGTGATGGCCCTTCCATATAACCTACCTATGAGGTGGCATATGTCATTTGTCGGTCACCACTGTCACATTGCTTCCCCTTTTAAGACCTCCGTTTAGGTCTCCCCCAAAGTCGGAAAGAAGCTTTGCAAGCGTTACCGAACAGAGAAGGTTAAAGCCCTATCCAACCTTGGCTGCTTCTCATCCTCTTGGGTTTAGTTCATAAGATGGATGCCATGTAGAAAGGCCCTTCTACAATTGGCCAGCCATTCTAATAGTATTGACGAAGACGAGGACGTCAACGACAATGACAATGATGATGAGAATGAGAACAAAGTTGAAGAAGACGATGATGCTCCGGTTTCGAAGATGATTACTTTGATTTAGCTATTGGGAAAAGGATTTATGAAGATGAAGTAGATGAAGACTGAAGTGGCGAGAGAGATTGAGAGAATGCGTGTGGAGATGCAGTGGGGAATGAGAATGGAAGAAAGAGAGAATAGTTCATCTACACGTTCTTGTAACATCCTTAGGATTCTATCAGTGTCTATATTCAATGGATCCCACACTCTAAAGATGGGTCCCACACCACATCTCTATTTTTTAACATTAGTGGGCCAAAGCACGAAGGGTGCCAATAGACCTTAAAAGGACTAAAATTATCCATAATGAGTCGAAAGCTACCCTGTAAGGCTATAGAGGCCATATCGCGTTGGAAGTAAGTAGGACCCAAGAAGCCAGCTGAGGACATGTCTGGTTTTTGTGTTGGGGAAAGCTTTTGCCCTAAACCAACAAGACATAAGGTGGTCCAATGGGCCGTGGCCCCACGTACGAAGTCAGACCATGAAAATACGGAACGGACAAAAGCTCTGTCGCCGAACACAAGAGCCAATGGCTTTTGACCAATTGCGTTCCCCATGCTTTATGTTGCTACTGGGGTGAATGTTGTCAACAAGAAAAGTCAAACCAATCAACGGTTAATAATCCCCTCATAATGGGTCCCATATGTCAAATCCTTATTTATGTTAACGGACCTATGGCCCACCTGAGCCCAAAAAAAAGGGTAATAATATCCTGAGATTTATTTAGGTTTTGGTGGTATTGTCTTGTTGTGTATTGGATGAGAAACCCGAGAGAGAGAGAGAGAGAGAGAGAGAGAGAGATAGTTTAGCTTTAGTTCAGGCTGCGCGTTCAGTTACCGAGGTACCCGACACGCTCATATCCCAACATAGACATCTACAACCGCCTCAGACGGTACGACCCCTTCTCGGATTCTCGGATCACTTCTAAGCTAAACAGGTAATAACCCAAATCAGACCCGGTCCATTTCAATAGCTCTAAGAACTTTAAATAAAGGGAGGAGGGTTTACACGATATCGGTATATTTGGAGATATACAGGCTAGCAGGTGGAAGGAAGTACAAGAAAATTTTAGTAACCGATAGCCAGTGAGTAGAAATCCTCTCCCATCAACCTGCCACCTGTCAAGGGCGGGATTTCAGTCGGCCCACCTCCCCATGTATTGGTAGGCAGGCCGACTGATCCTCAGCCCTTGGATCAATAGCAGGAACCTCTTGCCGCGGGAGAGGATTTTTATCCATAGCCAGTTCATTTAGAGGGATCTGAATTTTAAGGAGAGAGAAAGAAAGAATGGATGTTTGAAGACTTCTTTTGCTATTAATACATTCATAATCATGTTGGACTTTTGATATAAAATGTTCAGGTACCTACCTAGTGGTCGAGCTAGAGGATGAACATAATCTTACCATTGAATCTTTCGATAGAATATATCTTCGTAGACTTCTCTCAGAATAGTTAGTGTCCTCATGCTATTGTCTTTGTCTTTCATTGCAATTAATTAACCCTAAGTTTCCTTATTCATCAAACTAAATAGATTTGTGAGGCTATTGTAACATTGTCTATTGTTTCTTGAACTATTTGAACATGACGGTGTCAATCTATTATGCACCCACAACTATATCTTCGTAAAAGTTCTAACATTTGAGAACAGTGAGGATTGTTTGCGTAGAAGTTCTAAGGGGGAGATGGGAAGAGCTAAACCACTGGGTAGTTCGACTAAAGTCTAAAAAGACGGAGGGAGGGAGAGTGAGAAGGACTTTTACATTAGGATTGGGTTGAATTATGATTGAACCATCATTAATAAATTTAATTAAAGTTTTTTTTTAATATTATCTTCATTTGTCGTTATGAATGTGATTTTACTAAATTATTCTTCTACATTTATATACATTCGTATCCTTACAAGTAGTTTTAAGAGGGTATTTGATATCTTGTTATCTTAGGATAAATGTCTTATAAATCTCCTTTTACTTTAACCAAGCTTTAATAAATAAAATAAAAGAATGCATTTATGCACACATGATAAAAGAAAAAAAATGCATTTATGAGCCTGGATTATACAATTATAACTTATAAATATTTTTTCCATAATAAATTTATAATTATACTCAGGATCATTAAAATCAAAATCAAATCCCTTTTCCCATTATAATTATACTTAAAAGTTAAGATCATAAAAATCAATATCAAACCAGCTGTGAGACTTTTGATTTGAATTTCAACCTGGTTAATCTTCTTTTTCTTTTGAAAAAGACAAAAAAAAAAAAAAAAATGGTGGTGGCAATCGAGGGATAAATGGATCTTGGATAGAGTAACCGGATAATTAATAAAAAATTGATTATTTGAAAAGAGGAGGGAATGAAGGACATGACATGACTGTGTTTATCCCTTTCTCTCTCTTCCTCCAAAGACTCGTTAACAGTCCAACACACTGAACCTCGAACCAAGAGATTACGTTAACGCAAACAAAATCACAAATTCCATTAATTCTTATAGGATTCTCTGCCAGATTCTAGCATGCGCTCCTGCTTCATTGCCTCACCTCACCAAACTCGGACGCTCTCTCTCTCTATACCTCATCTGTCAAACTCCTCTGCAACCCTGTCTTTCCTCTTCTGTTCACGTTTGCCCAATCCAATATCTCACTCTCTCTGCTTCTTTCTTACCTACTGAAGCCTCTCCCCTGTTTCCTCATACCAAACCTTGCTGCTGAAAATATAGAGATGAATAATAGTAAACAGAAGCTTGTGGTTGAAGTTGTTGGAGCCCATAACTTGATGCCCAAAGATGGAGAAGGGTCTTCGTCGGCGTTCGTAGAGGTGGAGTTTGAGAACCAGAGACAAAGAACCCAAGTGAAATCCAAAGACCTGAACCCTGTTTGGAACGAAAAGCTTGTTTTTAATGTTAATGATGTTGCTGATCTTCCTTATAGAGCTGTGGAAGTTTATGTTTTTAACGAACGAAGGTCGGGTAGTAGCAGGAATTTTCTGGGTAAAGCAAGGATTTCTGGTTCTAACATTGTAAGGGAAGGTGAGGAGATTAATCAGCTTTACACACTTGAGAAACGGAGTTTGTTCTCTCATATTCGTGGTGAGATCAGTCTCAAGCTTTATCTTTCTACCAAAGAACAGTTTAAGCGAGGGAATGGAAACGAAGCAGCAACTTCTGCAACTTTTGTGAATAAGCAGAAGAGCATGCATCAGCAAGCAACTTCTGGGTCTTTGCCCCTGCAACCTCAGCAGCAGCAACAACAACAGCAACAGTTGACACAGGACAACAAACGTCCACAACAACCCCAGCAGCAACCTAAGCCTGTGGAGCAAAACCCAGGTGATTTTAAGCCTGTCATTATCACAACCGGACCTGGTCCTTCTATGGCTCCTCCCAACATTGGTGGTGGAGGTGGTGGTGGTGGTGGTGCTGCTGCTGCTGCTGCTGGTTTTAGTTCTTCTGGTTCGAATGAGTTCAATCTCAAAGAAACTAGTCCTCATTTGGGAGGAGGTTCTACAAACAAAGACAAGACCAGTTCAACTTATGATCTGGTGGAGCAAATGCTTTATGTCTATGTCCGGGTTGTTAAAGCTCGAGATTTTTCGATTTTTGGTGGTGGTGAAGTAGTTGCAGAGGTGAAGCTTGGGAACTACAGAGGTATTACTAAAAGAGCGAGTTCGAGTTACCCAGAATGGGATCAAGTCTTTGCTTTCTCCAAGGATTGTATCCAGTCATCCATGGTGGAGATTTTTGTTAAAGAGAACAACAAAGATGATTTCTTGGGTCGAATCTGGTTCGATTTAAACGAGGTTCCTAAACGGGTTCCACCTGATAGCCAACTTGCTCCTCAATGGTATCGTATGGAAGACAAGAAAGGAGAGAAATCCAAGGTGGGCGAAGTGATGGTTTCTGTCTGGTTCGGGACACAAGCAGATGAAGCATTTGCAGAGGCTTGGCATTCCAAGGCTGCTAATGTACACTTCGATGGTCTCTGTTCCATCAAATCCAAGGTTTATCTCTCACCTAAGCTCTGGTATCTCCGTGTAACCATCATTGAAGCACAGGACATCGTTCCAGGTGAAAAGAGTTCAACAATGTCAAGGTTTCCAGAGCTTTCAGCGAAAGCCCAAGTCGGAAACCAGGTATTGAAAACCAGAGTCGCTCCTGCCATGCCGAACCGAAGCTTCTTGAACCCATTCTGGAACGAAGACATGATGTTCGTCGTCGCTGAACCTTTCGAAGATTACCTAATGCTTTCCGTGGAAGATCGATTCGGACCAGGTCGTGATGAAGTTCTAGGTCGCATTTTGATCCCTGTTACCGCAATCGAACGCAGGACAGATGACAAACTAGCTGTATCCAAATGGTTTACCCTCGACACACATTTCAACATGGGCATGGCAGAACCAAAAGTAGTATCCAGGTTTGGTTCTCGTGTCCATCTTCGTCTCTCTCTCGATGGTGGCTACCATGTTCTAGACGAATCAACCATGTATAGCAGCGATGTTCGACCGACGGCGAAGCAACTGTACAAACCCCACATCGGTGTTCTTGAGATGGGAATCTTGGGAGCTACTGGTCTCATGCCGGTGAAGATCAAGGAAGGTAAAGGAGGTTCCACTGATGCCTACTGTGTCGCGAAATACGGTCAAAAATGGGTTCGCACACGTACTGTGGTTGACAGTTTGGCGCCAAAATGGAATGAGCAGTACACTTGGGAAGTTTTCGATCCTTGTACTGTAATCACTATTGGTGTCTTCGACAACTCTCACACAGACAAATCTGCAGGCGCCGGTGTCGGAGCAAGAGATTCTCGTATTGGGAAAGTCAGAATCCGTTTGTCTACACTGGAATCTGATCGGGTTTATACCCATGCTTATCCTCTTCTGATGCTGCATATGTCAGGGGTTAAGAAGATGGGGGAGCTACATTTGGCTCTGAGATTCACCTGTGCTAACATGGCTAATGTGCTTCATATGTATACTCTGCCGCTGTTACCCAAGATGCATTATGTCCGGCCATTGTCCGTGAATCAGTTAGAGAGCTTGAGGTATCAGGCGATGAATGTGGTTGCAGCCCGTTTGAGCAGGGCAGAGGCGCCGCTTGGAAGGGAAGTGGTTGAGTATATGCTTGATCATGATTCTCATATGTGGAGTATGAGACGCAGTAAGGCTAATTTCTTCCGTCTTGTTTCGGTTCTATCAAGCGTAATTGCATTGGGGAAATGGTTGGAGTCTGTTCGCAGTTGGCAGAAACCAGTGTACTCTGTTCTGTTCTTGATGTTCTTCCTTGTGCTCGACTTATTTCCTGAACTAATCCTGCCCTGTATCTTGCTCTGTTTATCACTCACTGGACTCTGGCGATACAGATTGCGGCCGCGCCAGCCGCCACACATGGACACACGGCTGTCTTGTGCTGAGACAGTGTATGCAGATGAATTGGATGAGGAATTTGATACCTTTCCAACGACTCGCAGTGCTGACATTGTTCGGGTTAGGTATGATCGATTGAGGAGTGTGGCAGGAAGGATACAGACTGTGGTTGGTGATTTGGCTACACAAGGTGAAAGGTTTCAAGCTCTGTTGAGTTGGAGAGACCCAAGAGCTACTTTTTTGTTTATAGTGTTCTGTTTGATAGCAGCAGTGGTGTTCTATGTGGTACCTCTGAGGGTGGTGGTGGGTTTGTGGGGATTGTATGCTTTGAGGCCACCCAGATTCAGGAGCAAATTGCCTTCTCCTGCTTTGAGCTTCTTTAGGAGGTTACCTTCAAAGGCAGACAGTTTGCTTTAAGTAGGGAATTTAAAAGGGTAGGTAGGGTTAGTTTTTGACTGGGGAATTCTGAAGGGATATTGGTTTCTTTGGATTAATGTTGTTCAAAAGCTATATGGTCCTTTAGTTTGTATTTATTTAGTCTTGTCCCTTTGTTGGTTGTGTTGGAATACTTTTGTAGTTCTTTAAGGGAATGAAGTTGTCCTTATTCAATTGGGTTTTTCTGGTTTACGGTTATGCTGGATGTTTGATCCATCAAATTGTCACCCATGGCAAGTACTGCTCTGTGGTCCCTCTGATGCCGGGCCAATATGCCTATACCCTTTTAATTTGGCTATGTATGGACCACAATGTTCAGACAATGCTGGTGGCTATGAGAGTTAAAGAGTTAAGACTGACTCTTTAGGTTGACTTCTACCATAATTGACACAGGATTCGGTCCCTGGTCTTCGGTATTAAATCAGCTGGAGACCTTATCACAAAGCCAAGGATGGCACTTTTCATTTTAAATTCTTGCTCTTTGGTTTGATATTTCTTCAAAAACAATATCTGTTGATGAAGTCCTGAACATGATCTCCATACTTATTGTGTTTCCAAGTCATTCAGATTTAACCACTGTTGTGGTAAATGCTGTGAGTAAATTACTTTTGCTTGTGATTTCATTGTACAAAAAGGAGCCTGTGGTTGTTCCGTTCATAGGGAATTGTTTCAATCATACATAAAAGGAGCCTGAGATGCTGTAACTACAGCTAGAGATAAATAACATAGAACAGGGATGGAAAGTGGTTGCAGTTCTGCAGTTTGTATTGGCATGTTCTATATATACTTCCATCTGTCAGAATGTTGCAAGACCAAGTTATTGTTACTCTTCAACTCAAATTTCTGTAGAGCATTATGCTGGAAAGTTGATTCCTAATTCAGTTTTTAAACCTGGGTTTTGTCTTTCAGCTGTTGCTTCCAATTTTTTGTCAGATATTCCTCTGCGTTTCACTTCTGCAACTACTAAATCAATTTTTAAGGCTATAAAACATTGGCATCTCGAGAGTTGTCTTATTCTCAAGTTGCAGTATCATAGAAGCAAGTGATATCAACTGATTGGAGAGAATAAGGATTCAATTCATGCGACTGTCAGTCATGTGATTCTTAATTCATTAAATTAATAGATTGGGTTGTTCCATTTCAATCCCCAAAATATTCTGCATCTGGATGGTTGCCCTGTGGTTTAAGTTTTAATTACATAATTACATTTCCTTATAATATCAGTGTGCTTGGGGGGGGTGGCTCTTTTGTTCCTAATATCATAGTCTGGTAAGCCAACCAGACTTCTACTAAAACTGATAGTGTTATTTCACAAAGTCGACCACTTAAAAAAGCAACTGACTATTGAACATGTCAAATTATGTGTCCATAATAAAAAAAACATAATGTGATGGAGAAATGTAATAGTTTATATATCGCATATTTCTAAGATGAGTTTTTAAAAACCTTTTTATAAGTTTTTAGTTAAATAACAAACAGTATTCACTGCAAAGAAGTGAAGTCAAGTTGATTTTTCCCCATGTTGAACAAACAAGTAAGAAAATTATTGGAAGAACTGATACATGAGTTTAGCACAGCAAACTTCCTAATGTTCTTGTAGTTTTTCTGATAAATTCATCCCAAATTGAACTTTGAATATACTGATATGCACAAGTACCTTAATGCTTATTAGAATAATGGTGATGATATTCAATGATACTCCTGATATTGTAGATATTGTCACATGGTCATACTTAATTTGTTGGAATCATTTGATTTGAGAGGAGATCTTATATGGTTTTGTAAATTGGTAGCCATCTCTTGGTTTTATCCAATCATTAATAATTTCATTACTTTAGATTTTAGAATAAGATTACTTTCTGCTTACAAAATGAGTTTTTTTTGGTTGTTGTATTCAATAATTGTTCTGATTGTGCTGGCTTTGAGCCCTTTATCATGCATTCAACTCGAATTTTGACTGTGGATCTCTGTATTTGATTTCTCTTTTGTGCCTCCAGGATCTAATTGGTGTCTAACATAACTAAGAGAAGCATAAGGTTCAGGGAAACTGATTGACTGAATTGACAAGTGAGCGGTGAGCCAGCATTGAAGGATTATGTTGTACCACTAACAGGGTATGTACAAGTACTTATCCTGAAGTGAAGGATCATTGGTATATTTGCATGTTATTAAACTAATTGCCATGTTTATAATCTTATTATTAGAGCTTGAAAATCCATTTGATTTTTGAAAATCTTTATGAACATTCTTTTAATACATTTAATATCTTTCTTATGTGCCTTACCAATTTATGGCTCTTCTCTAACATAGGTTTGACATCAGTTTCGGAAGTTGAATTTCTGTGTTGTCCTTGTATTACATCGTCCCATTCTCAGACTAGTTTGCCATACTTCATTATATCATGATGTGGTTACTAGTCAATTGTCATTACTTTCTGCAGGCTTCTCATTCAGATTATCAGCGATCGGTTCCCTTGGCATCACGATAAACAAGGATGGATTTGCGCTAAAGCCTTTTCGTACACAGCTTCAAGCAACATCCATTAAATACCTAAGGGTAATGCAAAGATAGTTTACCTGGTTCCCTTTCCTTCAATCTTTTTGCTGGTTGGAATAGTGAGTTTTCATGTGTCTGAATTTTCAACTATGCTTGCATTCCTCTACATATTGCAAAGCCATTCTCCCAAGGCTAGTTTTGGCTTTTTGTTTTCCCATCCTTTTGGTCTAACATCTGAACACATAAATTGATTTAGTGCTATCTATTGAGCTTGTCATGCTAATTTTTTTTTTCTTGCTTTACATGATAGCTGATTGAGTTGGTAAAATTTCTGATGTTTTGTTGCCAAGACTAGGGATCAAGTCCTGGATTCACCTGCAACCTATCCATTGTTTTTTTGCAGAAGAAACAGATAATTTTTTTTTTCAGATTTAGATCAAATGCAAATGTCCTCCTGAAATTTTTGTAACAAAATAGAAAAGGAAGGCTACCCAAGAACAGAAAATTGTAATTCAAAAATAAACCAAAACTACTTCAGATGAAGCAGTAGCAGGAACAAAACAAAACTTAATCAAACTAGGAACTAATAAGGAAGATGCAGCAGTAGCAGTGGTGGCTGCACATGAGGATGGAGACCGTTAAACGACTCTCAAAAAGGCACCTGCTCTGATACCATGTAACAAAATAGAAAAGAAAGGCTACCCAAGAACAGAAAATCGTGATTCAAAAGTACTCTGGCTCTAGCTCTTGAATAGCTTTCTTTTCTATTTTGTTACAACTTTTTCATGTATGTATGATCTCTTTACAGCCTACTGGAAAACCTGTGAAAGATTCCTTCGCCACCAAATTAAGTTCCTTTTATAGATGTACTCATTAAGGCCTTGTTCCAACTGAATAGGAATCATGTGTAATCATGTTTCATATGAGAAGGTGACATAATTCTCTCTGACATGGACATATTTATTAAGGAAAAGTAGTATACA
Organism: Protea cynaroides; assembly: GCA_028583415.1. Lineage (NCBI taxonomy): Eukaryota > Viridiplantae > Streptophyta > Magnoliopsida > Proteales > Proteaceae > Protea > Protea cynaroides. Next base: position 62,302,358 of record CM053270.1, read on the forward strand.
TTTCAACCTATCTCAGTTATCATTCTCTCAATTGTGAACCTCAGCAACGTAAATCCCATTCTTCAATTCCACTTTGATTAGGTTTGTATCTTGTTTTAACTCTTAGAACTCTAGTATTTGTCAGAGGATGAGGATGTAACTGTGAAAGCAACTCAATAAAACAAAATAAAGTAGCTCAACCTTGCTCAATTATCTGCTTCCCAATTTCGGGATCCCCTTGTGGAGAGCTTCACAGAACCTCATTGCCATCCATTGGTGTGGGCCCTGTACCCCATGGACGGAGATGAGGTCCCATGAAACTCTTCGCACAGGGAGAGGGAACCTTATTCTTCCATTTCACTCTGTTTAGGGACATTACTTAATTGTATAAACTTAATAGCATTCATGTTTGCAAGGAGTCAAATACATGAGATGGGCTATGACTGTCAAGGTAAATCAGTAAAAAATTTTATGCAGTGAATATTCAGCTCTAGAAATGGAGAAAAAATACCAATCCAATCTTGAAAATGTCTATAAAGTGCTGAATTTGATGCCGTGTTCATACTGTATTGCCATGTTTGATTTGTGCAAAGGCCCAAAACACAGATTTTATTAAAGGCCAGGGACATTTATAACCTTTAACTCTGCATTGGGCCGTGGCTTTTAACAAAAAGAATTTAAAAAAAAAGAAAAGGTTCTAAAGCTGCCAATGGGTGTGCTTTACACATTAATGAATTATGAAATCATACAGAATTTTAAAGAATCAAAACCCTACTCTATCTCTCCTTCTATTTTATTACATTTTGAAATTCACTACATCATCTTTTACCGTAAGTTCGTAACCATTTATATCTTATTCTTTCCCTTTCTCCTATCCCCCAGTTGCTATCCCTAAACATCTTACAGGTTCCATCTGGTTGCAAGTAAAATGATGAGAAGTGAAGTGAAACTAAGTAAATCAAATTTAATAGAAAAATTGACACATACTATCCCTGTACTTTATCCTAATTTCATATACTTTAATAAGTTATTGAATCGGATTCATATTACCCTTTTAACTTACACCACACTGACAAATCAGTCCAATCTTATGGTTTAACCCATTTATTCTCTTGAATATGACCAAAATACCTTTTAATGTTAGATTGAAAATCTAAAATTCCCTTTAACGGTTATTATTACTTGGATCTTGTAGATGACTGATTCGAGATCATATAATTGTGGGAAAAGGGGAAAAAGGCAGAGGGAGGAGAGTATTATCATAGTTCTTCCTTATTGAGTTATTATACGAGAACTTTGTGCAGTTAATTGAGGTTAGAAGAATGAATTCTAGTCATATCGTCTGATTAGGCTGATATCCTTGCATTTCTTCCGTTTTTTTCTGCAGATATGTTTTCTTTACCTTAGAACTATTCAAAACAAGAGTTAGCCAACAAATTAAAACAGAAAAGTTAAGAAATAGAGAGAAATCTGATTAAATCCAACTAGTTTTAGTATAATTTTTCAGCTCTCGTTTCTCAAGGAATAAGCACCAGATTCCCCAAAAGAAATGATTTTCATGAGAGAAAAAGAAAATGACTGGATTTGGTAGGTAAGAGTGTATGACAAACCAATATCTCCTATCACAAAACGTAGGAGAATCCACAACCAAAGAGAGAGAAAATCCGATGAATCCTACCTACACTACCGGCTCTGCTGTTTGCATGCAGCTTCTTGTCCCTCTCTTTACAATGAGATCTCATCCGCTCGATCTGCCCTCGGAGAAGCTGCCGTTGGCATCTTCAGCGATCTGGAAAACACAATCAAGGGTGACAACAGTAGAACTGCAGTCCTCAATGGTGTCGTGCATCTATTAACATGTTACATAATGAACTACTTAAAATACGCCTGTGAGTACAAGAGAGGCACGAATGATGGATGAACGAGAAATTGAAACCGAATCAAGTACAGCAGTCATGGATTCCTCAGCCATGGAAAATTCCAGAAACAAATATAGGAACAGTGAGTGAAATCCCAGATCTGAAACATGAAAGAGATTTCAGATCTGAATTGTAAAAAAAAAAAAACTGAACAAAGAGATTATTGTTTGCCAAAAAGGTTTTGGCAAACGATTAGAGAAGAAACCCTTTCAATAGAGTCTGATCGAGAATAGTTGCAAAGAACATTTTCAATAGTTGCAGAAAACCCTTTGTTTTGAATAGTTGCAGAAATGAGGTCAAAATAGAAAGAAAAAGAAATCATGTTTAAGAATGGTTGAACCGGGGGTAAAATTGTATATTTATCTTTTCTATTTAAGAATGGTTGAACCAGGGATAACTCATTTGGTTCAATAACTTATTAAGGTATCTAGAATCGGGGTAAAGAACAGGGGTAACATGTGTCAATTTCCCAATTTAATAACTTGATATAGAATGATCTGAAGTTAGTTATACAATTATTTGAGATAATTATAATAAAAAATTATATTTTAGTTTTTGATAGAGGAATAATGAAACCACCAATGACAAAATGACACGCATTCTATGCAAGCCCTAAAAACGAGACATGTGTAAGCTCATCACCGACATTGCCATACAGGTCGATTATATGGAAAGGTTATCCTCGATCTTGGGAATAATTACAGATCTGCCCTGATCAAGGAGGAATCCTCACATCTCGACCATGTGCCAACTAACGAGGGCGTCTCTGAGCTGGAATCTTGGAGCTTCTATGGGAAATTTATAGCACACTGCCATCTAATTGTTAAAAAGCTCTCCTACCCATATCCAACCCCTATTTCTAGGGGATTGGATTGTGGGTAAACCAACTTTCCTTATCCAAACTGCTAGGACAATCCATGACTGGTGGCACAAGATTTGGGACGTGCTAAAGATTAGTGGTGATTACTCTACTCATGCCTTAAATCCTCCCTCTCCATGCCTTCTATAAATAGAGCCCGGAACAAAAGTAACATGATCTAATTTTTGTCATTCAAACTCTCCCCTATCATTTTGCTAAACATGTCTCTACATGAGTTCATATTCCCTTACAGAGTTCCAACTGCTTGTTATCGGTTCTAACTTAAACATCAGGGTGGCCACAGGGTTTGCGGACCTGCCCTCACTGCCTGAATTGTTTCCTCTTTGCCAAGTCTCACTACCAGGATATCCCGAGCAAGAACCAACGGCAACAATTTTGATTAAATTTTACTTTTAGTTTACCTACTTTCAAACCGGATTGAATCACAATGAAAGGAAAATATAGAAATCAAAGGTGAGAACTGGAGCATATTATTGAAATAGAAAGGGTCAATTGATCTCCCAGTTTGGATTAACTTCAAAATTAAAGTATAATACTAATAAATTTGTAGAGCATGCAAAATCCAATAGATTAATTAAGGGTGTTTTGGTATCATTTTATTTTTGTTTTTCTATTATATTTTTGTTTTTGTAGGTGTTTGGTATATTTTTTTGGTGTTATTTTTTAAAAGAAAAAAAAGGAAATAAAAATAGGTCAAAAAACAAAAAAAAATTTGGGCAAAAACACTTTTTTGTCGTTTTTGCGCAAGAAGTTAACGAGTATTTGTAATAAGTGTGGGTAAAATGGTAAAACCAATGTTGTTTAGAACATTTGTTTCTCTTCCACTCCTCTCTTTGTCTCTTATTGTTTCATGGATTCAGTCACCATAAAACAATTTTTTTCTGATTGTCCAACCTCTGATCCGTTCTATTGGATGTCAATTATATCAAAAAAGGGTAAGAGTTTTCAAATTTCAAGTTGATCCGATATCTAATCATTGAATATCAAGATTTGAAAATTCTTGCAACTTGAATAAACCCAACTATTGTTTTTTATTTCACTATCTCAGTTGTGCTTTTTTTGCTGTTCAATCTCCGATCAGATCCATTGGATGTCAAAACTAGGAAAACTCGGTAAGGGTGTAGAAATTTCAGGTCAATCAGATAAGGAAATCATAAAATGTCAATGCTTAGAAAATTCTACAATTTAATGAAATACAACTCTTATTCTTTATTTTAGCCACCTCAATTGTATTTGTCCTACCATCAAACCTTCTATCAAATCCAATGGAAGTCAAGGCTAAGAAAAAAATAGTAAGAGTGTCCAAATCTCAGGTCGATCCGATAAGGGGATCACAAAATATCATGGTTGAAAATTCTACAACTTAAATAAACAAAAACATATTTTTATTCTTAATAGAATACCAAACTTATTTTTCATTATACAATACCACCAAATAACATTTCATTTATTTTCTTTTTTTATTATTAAAATTGATTTTCAAAAATAATTTTTGATAAATAAGTTTAAAAAAATGGTAAATTATACAAACACCCCCTCTACTGTAGTGAAATTACACAGAACTACCCTGATTTTACAAAAGCTACACAGAATACCCCTTTAACAATACTATCATACAATCTCACCCACACCGTTACTTTCAACTTAACGACAAAGGGTTAGTTTTTTTTTAAGACAAAAATACCCTTACTAAGTGTAAAATAAATAAAAGCAACAAAAACAAAGAACAAAACATATCTAAAGAGACCTAATACTCTGAAAAACAACAGACGCTAGTACCAGTGGTTGCTCCTCTTCGTCCGATAAATGACGAACAAGAATTAAAGAATCAGACATAAATGGGTAGGTCTAAAGTGTCAGAACTCATATATCTAGACCCATCTATGTCTTTGAATTGCATTATTTTTCACCTAATTGTAATTGTTGTATAAAAATCTACAAAAGCCATAGCATAAGGTATTTAGTAAGGTCTACTAATTAGCCCCCATTTTTTAATGCCGCAACACAAGATGGGTGAATTGGGTAATTATGTGGAATAAGATGCCCAATTTAGTTCATATGTTTCCCATAGATGAAATCACAAGTACCTTACATAAGGGTAAAGGCTTATCAATAAATTCAAGAGTTGTATCGGATTGTGATCAAGTATATAGAAAGGGGATAAAGAGAGTCTAGGAGAATGATACAATGATTTATAGTGGTTCAACAACCTTACCTATATCCACTCCCAACTGTTTCCTCACATTTTTGTTATAATCCTAGGAGGGACAATACTGTAGCCGACACCCTAGCAAGGAAGGTTCTAACTGTTACAGGGTTCGTTAATTGGTCATTATCCACTCCATGGAGTCGTTTGGTTTCTACGGCTTTGCCCTATTCAATTAATGAATAGTTTCATGTTTTACTAAAAAAAAAAAAAAGACCTTGTCAAATTGTTTTCATGGGCTTACAATCAACTCGGTAGTTTTTCAAGCTCACTCTCTCCAACCCAATTATTTTCCTTTGGCTAACACCAAACAAGTACCCTAGGGGTGTCAATTTCAAGCTTGTACCTTGTAGATCCATCGAACTTGATTGATTATGGACCAAGACTGACCGGCCTGATTATTAAAAATGTTGGGCTTAGGCCCGGACCGATTGTTAAACGAGCATTCACAGTGCAAGGGTGTAGCTTGATTGAACCGACCGATTAAACCAAATAAACCTTTAAACTGTTACAATCATACATCTAAAAACCTAAAACAGTAAAACGTCTTTTATTGTCTTTCATTTCTTGAGTCTTCCACTCTTTCCTTCTGTCCTCGTCATTGTCTACATGGGTGATCACAAGCCCAATAAGAGCCTTTTATAATCCCAGAAGAAAGTATCTAATTCATAATATTAACACGATTATGGATTCGAAACCCAATAAGAGGCTTTTACAATCCCACAAGGAAGTATCTATAATCATTTGGGTATTTGTCCGTTTATAATTCGTTTAAAGCCCATTTAGCATAAGCCCCAATTATGGACCGAAAACTGACCAATGTAAACGTGTCCATGCTTGATTTTTGAAAAACCTAAATAGCTAAACAAGCAGGTCACGATACGAGGTGTTAAATAAAGAAAACTGATTAGGCCCCACCGAAACTGACTGCGACCGACACCCTTTGATTCACTCGATCGCCTTATGAGCTCAATTTTATAAAGGATTTCAAATCTGATTAGCTTGAAAGTTGACCAAGGATGAAGGATTAATTAATGTTGCTTTTATTTCATCGTAAAATATTTTATGAAAAATAATAAATATTAGGGAAAATTACTTGTAGCTCCCTTAGACTACTGCCTAAATATAACCACTACCCAAAAGTTGGTGATTTTTACAGCCACACCTCTTTACTTAACGGTGTTAACTATAAATTTCAAAACCCAATTTTACCATTGATTGGTTTACTGCATAAAGGTTGAAATGTCAAATTTACCTTCCATTGCCTTTCCTAAACCCTTATGTTTCAAGTTTCATTCCCAAACATATACTTCAACGTTCAAATCTCCATCTCCATTTGGTTCGGCGAACATCTCCTCTGGCAAACCCTTCCCAAACCCTTTCTTCCAGCGAATGTCTCCTCCAGCAAGCATAACTTGCAACAACCTCAGTGAGCACCATCTTCAGTGACCATAGCAGCGACATTACTCTACTGCATCTAACCATACAGTAGCAGCGGCATTACTCTACTGCATCTGGCCGCCCATGTGGCACTGCGAGCGACGTTGCAGTCCTTGCGGAGCCAATTTTCACTCCATAAACATCTACTACAAGGACGATACATACAAATCTTCATGACCACAAAAAAATAAAAAAAACACGAGAGGCAAAAGACACAAAGATGATGAATTCAACCTTCTCCAACTCCCATACCCAATTTGTGCTTTTGAGATCAATTACAATTTAAAATGAAAGGGTAATAAAAATGATGATTGATTTCTGTTTTGTGGGGGTTTGGATCGTCAACTGCCTTGCAGCCCCTGCAATTGTATTTGGGCCATTGGAATGCATCGGGACATGTGCATATGCATTCTCAATGGTCTGGATGTGGCTGCAGGGGCTATACGACTCCAAAAAATCCAATTCATTTTCTAGATGTTTACGGAATACCATACCTAAAAGGGACTTTTTTTTGTTGAATTATTGGTCGTTAAAAGTGGATCCGCATCGTCTCCTCCCAGTGGTTTGGGAGGACAGTGGCTACCTTCTTCGGATGGTTGCCACGTGGCTCTCGGTGAATCCGAGACTCATGTCCGAGCCGACACCCAGCCGACAAGCCAAGCCGACAGGGGGGTGTCGGCTCGAACATGGGTCTCGGATTCACCGAAATCCGAGACCCACGTGGCAACCATCCAAGGAAGGTTGCCACCGTCCTCCCAGAATGACTGGGAGGAGACGATGTGAATCCGTTAAACGCATTGTACAATTTCACTAGGGTTTTGTTATGATGTAGTTTTTTCCGCTTGAATATTCCCCTGCATTTTGACTTCGAATCCTTGCACTTATACTAATATTAAGATGGGCAATCCAATTATTGGTTTCATTTCTCACACTCACTCTCTCTCTCTTTGCAGCAATGAAGGGTTTGGTGAGGGTGAGGTGGCAGGAAGGAAGAACAGATGGTTGGGTAGGGGAGAGAGATGTTGGGCATAGAGGGGGTGGGAACATGTGGTAGGATGGGGAGGAAGAACAGTGAGGGGGCAGGGTGGAGGAGAGAGTGGTAATGGGTGTGGGGATGAGAATAGAGCCAATAACATTTTACTGTCCCATCAATGGTATTTTTACTTTAATAGTTTGAAGCTGATATGACATCAGCAATTAATAGAAATCAACTAACTGACTAGGGTTAAATGTAACAAAGTTTTGCAATTAGAGATAGTACATGTAATTGTCACTAACTTTAGAATATGAATTGTATTTAAACCATTGTTCAAGGGAGGTACGAATAATTTTCCTTAAATATTAGTCATTTTTCTTGTTTGGCATTTTTCTTAGACATGTGCATGATTGAAGGACAAGAAAATCCAACTATATGATGGAGGTTGTGTGTTTGGTGGGACTCAAAAGTATGATAGGTCAAGATATCATCACTATTTTTTTTAAACAATATCTTAAATTTAGTATTGATGTTCTTTTTCAACATTTTATATTACATATTAGGGAAAGATAAATACACACTAGTGGTATGTATTTATTTATATATCTCTCTCTCTTCTTTGAAATCAGGGCCCCATTTTTCTCTTCTCTAAGTAACCGATTATCGGTCCTTCCTGTACTCTTATTTTATCCGTTAGCGTATAAGATTCCAACAACATACTCCACTAATTTGTAGATCCCTTTTCTTATATATTAATAAAACATTTTTTCTTTTAATTGTCTATTGTCTTTATTCCCAAAATTACTTAAAGTAAGAGTGAAAAAGGATTTTCAAATTCAATTTGGAAGTAACTTATCACTATGCCATCAAAGCAAGGGGTGTCAAGTTCTGGATTGCACCGTGTAGCCCTATCAATTATGGACCGAGACTGGCTGGCCCGATTATTAAAAGTGTTAGATTTAGGCCCATACCGATTATCAAACAAGCGTTAACAGTGCAAAGGTGTAGTCCGACTAAACCAACATAATGAACCACATATACCTTTAAACCAAACTGAATCTTGGTTTAAACCAAACAAATATAACCTAAAGCTAAAAACCTAATACATTAAATCAACTCTTAGTCTCTTTCATTTCTTAAGTCTCGCACTCGTTTTTTCTATCCTCATCTTTGTCTATATAGGTAATCACAAACCTAATAAGAAATTTTTACAATCCTACAACAAGGAACTTAAATATATAATACATTATGACATAAGTAATTGTTTGGTATGATTTATAATACTCATTTATATTTAAAATAAATTGATATAATCTAAAATCTATAAATAAGTTAGAAGGTGTTTATCATTATTGTGTCTAGTGGTATTAAATGATTATTATTCATGGTTTATAATTTATTCTCATAAACGATTTATTATAAATAATTTATAAATATAAATATAAACTATACCAGAGAGAACCTCGATCCACAACAAGAGAAAAATTACAAATTTAAAAATCGAACATCTCTTTATTTTTATTTACACTTTGGTATGAGTTTGTTATATCGAGTTTACAGATTGATTAGCCCAATTAGCATAACATCGATTATGGATCAAGACCGACAGGATCGATGAGGGACCAATTAACTAAACGGGTCGTCACGGTTCGGGGTGTTAAAATGGTGGGAATTGATTAAGCTTGACCAAGAGAGATCGATTAACACTCCTTAAGGGTGTCAACGGGCCGGTCTGGGCCGATTTTGGTCCGGACTGAATCGATGTCGGGTTTTATAAACCCAGCCCAAAACATGTCCATTATGAGTTCGGGCCGAGTTCGGGCTGGGTTGGGCTGCGCTAGACACAATAACTATCGGGCTAGTCCGGTGTCAGTTTGTTATCGGACTGGACTTATTGAGGTGATTTCGGGCTGGTTCGGTCCGGACCGAACTTATCAAGCTTATCGGGCCTATTTTATATGTAAGATATATAGCCTATTTTATTATTTCTATCTATAAAATTAGCATCATTCCTTCTATATGTATGTAATTCAGTAAATTGTAACAATTAACATACTTCAACTATAGATTCATATAATCTTTCGGATCAAGAAGTGAACTATAACAGTGTAATATAATCCATCAAAATTTAAAACTATTAAAATTAAGAAACTGGGCCCGGATGAACCTTACCGGTGTTCGAGTTAGGTATTATTGGTTTGGGCTAGTTCGGGTTTCTTAACGGGCTTGTCCGGTCTGGTTTCGGTCTGGACTGAAACAATGTCGGGCTTTACAAGCTGAGACCAAAACCTGTCCATTAAGGTTCGGTCCAGGCTGGGTTCGGGTTATATCGGGCCGGCTCAATCCGTGCTATCGGGTCGGGCCCATTTTTGACACCCTTAACACTCCTAATCAAAATTGTTATTGTCATTGCACATTTTTCAAATAAACATATGAAGTGATAGGTCTACGTTCATGAAAAAATAGGGTAAAAGGGCAAAAAAGTGTGATTGGTGTTATTTTTTTCATCAATTTTGGGTACAAAACCAAGGTTTGATTTTCCTCCTCTTTTTTTATTATTTTTAATCCTCATAAACATTTTACAAGTATGTATTAATTTTCAACAAATATTCTACAATTTATTTTGGGAACTGACCTTTTTTTTTTCCCATTAAATGGAGTTCCTTGGGGAGGAGCTCATGGCGACCAAAAGGGCTACATGACATGTAGCACTGGCGGATGGGCGTCGATGTCCATGCATCATCAGAAGGTTTAACTTAAAAAATCGTCACATTACTCACATATACTAATAGGTGAAAAGTATCGAAAAAAAATGGGAAAAAACCAGTTTTTTATTTTTTTTGGCCAGGAAAAAACTGGTTGGAGTTATACAGACTTGTGTGCAAAACCGGCAACCCCATCTTGCCCTAACCTCTTCTTCATTCTCTTCCAAATCTCTCTTTTTCTTTCAAGGATGACTCTTGCTCTTACGTATCTTCTTCAACTCCTTGAGTTCTCCCTCTTCTTCGACCGACTCCTACTACATCTTCCAACGACTTGTAATTGTGCTAAACAATTCTTTCTGTATAGATATTTGCATTTAGTTTAAGATAGTAAAACAAATGACTTTCTTGAATATTATTGTCAACCTCTGCAAGTCTCCATTTTTATTTTATTATAATTATTTTATTAGGGATCCTCTGCATTCTCTGTCTAGCTCTCCTTTTTTGCAACTCTCCTATGGGATCTCTCTGCATTTTCCCATGATCTCTCCTTCTGTGGGTAATCTACCTACACCGAGTATCCATCCATTTGAGTTGGGGGTTTTAAATTTCATGTTCATATTTAAAGGTTTTACAGTTTAATGTTAAAAGTTTAAGGCAACATGAGAAGAAGAGATATAAGGGTATCAAATCAAGGCCCGGCCCGTAGCACGGACCAAGTTGGCCCGATATAACCTGAACTCAACTCGGATCAAGTCATTAATGGACAAGTTTCGGTCTAGACTTGTAAACCCCGACACCATTTCAGCCTGGACTGAAATCGGATCAGATCGGCCCGTCCTGTTAAGAAGCCCAAGCTAGCCTGAACCGATAATACCTAACCCAAACACCGTTATGAAGCCCGAGTTAACACGAATCGATTCTTTTTACTACTCAAATAATAACCAATTGATCAATGATCTAACAATTATAACCAGGTAAATGCAATCCATTATCCTTGCTCAGATGCCCTTACAATCAATCAAAACTCAACCGCTTACAATTGTATTAAATATGAACAAAAAAGCATCACAAAAATAATATTGTCATGCGAAAATAGCTACATGCGAAGGCAGCCTGGTAAACCCAGCTCGGACCTAGTTGGCCCGAAATTGGCCTGATAAGCCCAGTTCGATAACAACCCGACACCAAACAAGCCCGTTATTTATTGTGTCCAGCATAGCCCACCTTAGCCCGAACCCTTAATGACATGTTTGGTATGGTCTTGTAAAGCCCGACACCATTTTAGCTTGGACCGAAATTGGACTGAAACCGGACCAACTCATTAACACCCTTAAAGATATATTTAATATTTGCCAGCGAGGAAGGAGATAGTTGAAGAACAAGAAAACAACCAGAGAGGAATAAAGATGGAGAAACTCTCGTTCCGTTTTTTTTATCTTGGTACTTTTTCACCTACTCAGTATATGTGGATGATTTTTTAATTTAAACCATCGGATGCATAGACATCCACATGGCGTCCAATGGCTTTATTTTACATGTCATGTCGAGCTCATTCCAGTTCGTTATGGTCTTGTGCACCTATGAGAGAAAGTTGTAAAGTTTGAAAGCATGGATTTAGTTCACAATATTGGGGTATTGGAATGAGTATCAGTATTGAATTTGAATATGGGTATTGATCAGTATCGGTCATATGCTAATGTGACATAACTTTTTTGTATCAGTCAAGTATTGGTCAGTATGGGCCACGTGTCGGCCAAAATTGATTCTTATTGTCTATGTGTCATCCATATCGGCCAATATCAGCCTGTATCTGATCAGGATATGATTTTAGCCGAATTGACAACTCCACCAAATATGTGCATAACCTCTTTAGCAAAATAGAAATTGTCTCCACGTGTTATGTGCACGAGATCTCCAACAAACCAAATACTACATGTGATGCAATCTCCATAAAGCACTGATTGTATGTATTAAGTCTCCTAATGAAAACAACTATTTGATGTAAACTGTGTTCCTTCAAGATAGGAAACAGTTGTAACCAGTTATCATTATAAATACAAACACCATCTATGCCCGAATTATCGAGCATGTGTTAATCACGTTTCTCTCTTCCTTATGTGGTATCAGATCCTCTCCCTTGAATCTCAATTTTTTTTTTCTCTCATGGCGTCTTCTACCTCTACCACTACTATATTGTCTCCCTTCTCTTTTGGGGGCAATGTATCTCATATCCTTAACATTAAACTAGACCAAAATAATTACCTTCTTTGGCTTGCCCAATTTTTACCACTATTTCGCCTTTATAGATACATGGGATATGTCAATGACACTCTCAAATGCCTAGCTGCTACAACTTTGTCTGCTTCCTCCACAACTATGGCATCTACACCAACTACTTCCAATTCGGTCGATTAAGCATATGTTGACTGCCAAAGACAAGATCAGCTCATCCTCAGTTGTCTTATCCCCACCCTGACAGAACAGGTATTCTCCTTAATCGTTGGGTTAGATACTTCTGCTGCTGTCTAGACTATGCTTGAGAGACATTTTGCTTTCACTCTCAAGCAAGGATCATGCAATTATAATTTCAACTCCGTTCCCTTAAGAAAGGGACCCTGTCTTTAGCTGATTATGTGCAGAAAGCTAAGACTATTGTTGATCATTTGTCAACTGTAGCTAAACCAGTACCTGGTAATCAACTTGTGTTAAGTATTCTAAGTGACTTAGACCCTGAATATAATAGATTTGTGACAAGCATTACATCCCATCTGGAACCTATCTCACTAGACGATTTTTTTGGTATTTTGTACAACCAAGATCCAAAGCAGAACACCTGAGGTACCCCTCTCGACTCCCTCTATGCATGTTGCCACCAAAACCTCTTCTGATAATATGCCTTTTAGAGGCCGCGGTAGGGGCCATGGCCGTGGACGTTTCAATCATGATCATTATGAACATAGATCAAAGATTACATGTCAGGTGTGTAATCGTACTGCCCACTCAACCATGCAATGCTATCAAATGTTCAATCCTCACTTTACTCCATCTCTGGCACCCACAACAACGTATGCATCACCATCGCCTATTGGCATTGACAATTGTTGGAATCTTGATTCAAGGGATACTCACCACTTAACATCTGAAATAGCTAATCTCTCCACTTCATCATACACGAGGAACAATCACGTTTAAATTGCCAATGGCTCAGGTTTGAAAATCACCCATACAGGTTCATCTACTTTTAATACTCCTTCTAGCTCTTTCCGGTTAAATCAAATTTATTCAGTTCATCGCATTCAAAAAAATTTGTTATCTGTTTCTCAATTCACTAAAGATAACAACTGTTATTTTGAATTTCATCTGTCTTTTTGTTGTGTCAATGATCACTTCTCGAGGAACCTCCTTTTCAAATGCCAAAACAAGAATGGGCTTTATTGCATTCATGGTGCATTTCTTCATCCACTTCGCATTCCTCATGGGTTCGAAAATCGATCTCCTCTTTAGTCCCTTCATCAGCGTACTTTGGAGAACGTGTCTCCAAAATGATTTGGCATGAACAATTTGGGTGTCACACCCCAATTCCGATTGAACCAGAAGTGTGAGTGAACCGTCACTGAACCAACAGTTCACACTAGGATCTCAATAAGATCGTGTCCATTCATACAAATCATTGCACATAACCTTAATCAGAATATAATTAAATACAACGAAAGTCTTAAATTAAATGAACTGAGTATTCTATTGATAATTTAAATAAATTATCCAATTATTCAAAACACCAAAACATAAATAATTATCCTTACATCATTTATAAATCCAACTGAAAATAAATAAAATAAACAAATCAAATATCCTAGAGGTACACGCAGAAAGGGCACTCGCATGAAGCGTCATGCTCATCCTCCCCTGCTTGCACTTCTAGGGCGGCAACTCTTTCATATACTGGAGCATACACGTAGTCCTCGACAGTGTAACCTGCATCAACATATAAAAAAAACATGTATATATACAAAAGTGAGCTCACAATTTATCTCAGTAAGACAATTAGACAATACAACACACATCATGCATGAATAATGTCACACCCCAATTCCAGCTAAACCAAAAGTGTGAGTGAACCGTCACTGAACCAATGATTCACACCAGGATCTCAATAAGACCGTGTCCACTCATACAAACCATTGCACATAATCATAATATAATAAAATACAACAGAAGTCTTAAATTAAATTAACTGAGTGCTACTATTGATAAATAAATTATCAAGTTATTCAAAAATATCAAAATGTAAATAAATATCTTTACATCCCAATTACAAATCCAACTAAAAATAAATAAGAAACAAAACCAACATCCTAGAGGTACACGCAGAAAGGGCACTCGCATAAAGCGCCATGCTCATCCTCCCCTGCTTGCACTTCCAAAGCAGCAACACCTCGATATACTGGAGCGTCAATGTAATCCTCTACAGTATAACCTGCATCAACATCTAAAAACATGTATATATAAAAGGGTGAGCTCACAACTTAGCTCAGTAAGACAATCAGACAATGCAACAAACACATGCATAAGTAACATTCACATTATGGTCTGATTTTAAGTTTGCAATTGTGCTATAGAAAGGATTGGCGGCCACCGCACCTTTATACACGAGTGTGTGAAGCCGCCCAATGGATCAAACACCACTGTCGTCCCACATGCACTCCCCATGGAATAGAGATAGAGCTAAAGCGTTCTGATCAAACACCGCCAACACTTCCCCTAATACCCTACCCATACCAACACGTAAGCCCCTATTGGCGAGGGCTTGCAAACTGGGCTCGCAACTAACCAATCCTATATGTCATCACAGTAGGCCCTATCCCAGCACAACTCCCTATGGCATAGAGATAGAGCTAGAGTATAGTGGCCAGGCCGGAGACCATAGTGCCACTTCCTCCCCCTGATACCCTATCTGCACCAAGCATGCTAAGATAAAAACGATACGAAAAGGTGCTAGTGTGAATGATCCCAGACCCCAGGCCCTTCCCATTCCATACACCACCGAAAATAATCACATGCCTAATAGTCACATCCTAGCATAGCAAGTATGCATGAACAATAATAATAACTGAAAGTAAAGATGACATGCAAGTATGCACAAACACCATTCCACAGAATCATAATTATTAACAACGTTTTACTGTTATTAAGTTATTAGGGTTTAGGTCCGATTCCCTTACCTGACGCTTGATTGATAGCTTGCTCCGCGTCACAGAATCCAAACCCGCTATCACAAGGTCCTACACGATGTTAGGGTTGAACTAGAATAGTTTTTCTTAGGGTTTACTTTGGTCGGAAAACCAACTGGGTCAAAACACTCCTTACAGTGCAGACCGGTCGTAGTACCGATTGCGGGTACTGATCGCGGTACTGTGGGGAAAGGTGTGACTTGTATGGTCAACCGGTCCCCACAAACCAGTCTCCGAGAGATACCGGTCACAGGTACCGGTTGCATAGGGTGCGACCGGTATGTCTCCAAAAGACCATGCACCCAGTTCTCGCCTTCCGTCGGTCACCCCCTATTGATTCTAGGATTTCTCCTATACATTATAGGTCTGAGCAATGAGTTAGATTTGTTTCAACTCCAATCAAGTCCTAGTTTCGATGATCTTCATCCTAGAACTTGAATATAGGGTTTACCGACTATATTAGGGTTTGACGGCAAATTCTGGTTTAGATTAATACCTCGCCTTGCATGGTATTGATCCATTCAGGACTAACCTTCTAGAACGCTTAACGTAGAGGAAGGTTTAAGCACTTACCGTTGGTTCACAGTAGAGTGTTCTTCGTCCAACGGCGACGGCGGCTCCTCCCTCTCCTTCCTTAGCTCCTTCTCCTTCTTCGATCTCTTTCTCCTCTTTAGGGTTTGTGAGGATCAATGAAATAGATAGTAAGGAGGTTTAGGGGTCCTTATATAGACTAGAGTTGAGTTTAGGAAGCCCCCCTAACATTAGGAAAGTCCTTTGGTTTGAAATTTGGATAGTGGGACCCTCAGAGATCCGTTTTCTGGATCTAAGTGGTTTACCTGCGCAGGCATACCGGTCGACCAGTACCATCGACCGGTATGAAAAATATCATTTTAGGTCTGGTCCGTTTTCATACCTGGTTGTCATCCGCTCGTCCCGTCTGACCTGTGATGATTGGAAGACCTGTTACGACATGAATTAAAGGTTTTTATCGTGTTCATGGAGTGCGGGTCTTACAAGTAACATTTACATTATGGTCTGGTTTTAAGTTTGCAATGTGCTATAGAAAGGATTGGAGGCCACCGCACCTCTACACATGAGTGTGTGGATCCGCCAATGGATCAAACACCATTGTCGTCCCACATGCACCGACCATGGAATAGAAATATAGCTAAAATGTTCGGATCAAACACCGCCAACACTTCCCCTGATGCCCAACCCATACCAACACGTAAGCCCCTATTGGCGAGGGTTTGCAAACTGGGCTCGCAACTAACCAATCCTATATGTCATCACAGTAGGCCCTATCCCTGCGCAACTCCCTACGGCATAGAGATAGGGCTAGAGTCTAGTGGCCAGGTCGGAGACCATAGTGCCTCTTCCTCCCCTTGATACCCTACCCGCACCAAGCATGATAAGACAAAAGCGATACGAAAAGGTGCTAGTGTGAGGAATGATCCCAGACCCCAGGCCATTTCCATTCCGCACACCAACAAAAACAATCACATGCCTAACAATCACATCTTAGTATAGCAAGTATGCATGAACAATATAATAATTGAAAGTAAAGATAACATGCAAGTATGCACAAACACCATTCCGCAGAATCATAATTACTAACAACGTGTTACTGTTATTAAGTTATTAGAGTTTAGGTCCGATTCCCTTACCTGACGCTTAATTGCTAGCTTGCTCCGCATCACTGAATCCAAACTTGTTAACACAGGGTCCTACACGATGTTAAGTTGAATTAGAATTAGTTTCTTACGATTTACATTGGTGGAAAACCAACTGGTATTGAAAACACCCTCACAGTGCATACCGATCGCAGCACTGTGGGGCAAGACGCGACCGGTATGGTCGACCGGTACCCCATTGACCAGTCCCCGAGAGGTACCGATCGTAGTACTGGTCGCATATGATGCGACCGGTATGCCTCCGGAAGACCACCAATCTTGGTGTTCGACTTCCGTCAGTCACCCATTATTGGTTATAGGGTTTCTCCTATGCATTCTAGGCCTGAGCAACGAGTTAGAGTTGTTTCATGTCCCATTTAAGTCCTAGTTTCGATGATCCTCAACCTAGAATGCGAATCTATGGTTCATTAACTGTATTAGGGTTTGACGGAAAATTTAAGGGTTTTAGATTAATACCTCGCCTTGGATGGTATTGATCAATTCACGATTAATCATCTATAATGCTTAACTTAGTGGGAAGTTCAAGCATTTACCGTTGGTTCGCAACTATGGTGTTCTTCGTCCAACGGCAGCTCCTTTCTCACCTTTCTTAGCTCCTTCTCCTTCTTCGATCTCTTTCTCCTCTCTATTGTTTGTGATAAGCAAATCAAAGAGTTCTAAGGAGGTTTAAGAGTCATTTAATAGACTAAGATAAAGTTTAGAAAGTTTTCCTACGTTAGGAAAGTCCCTAGGCTCGAGATTTGGAAAGCAGGACCCGCAGAGATCCGTTTTTTGATCTAACCAGTCTGCCCGCACAGACATATCGGTCGACCGGTACCATAGACCGCTATGAAAAATATCATACTTTTAGGTCCGTTTTCGTACCTGATTGTCATCCGCTCGTCCCGTCTAGCCCGGTGATGATTAGAAGACCTGTTACGACATGAATTAAAGGTTTAGATCGAGTTCATGGAGTGCGGGTTTTACATTAGGTATCCAGCCCAACCGATGGTGTCTTCCATTTTAAATAAACATAGTTTGCCAGTTTTAGCTTCGTCTCCTTTTAAATTATGTGATTCCTGTCAATTAGGGAAATCACATCGTTTACCTTATTCTTCTAGACGTTTTTTATGTACTCTACCATTGGATTTAATTTACTATGACTTGTGGAGACCCTCTCCCGTTTTAACTTCATATGGTTTTCAATATTATCTCTCACTTGTGGATGATTTTAGTCATTATACATGGATCTTCTCTCTATAAGCCAAATCTAGTGCTCTCAATATCTTCAAAACTTTTAAAGCACGGGTTGAAAATCATTTCCCAAAAAATAATTGAATGTCTTTAATCAGATGGGGGTGGTGAATTCCTCAATTTTAAGGGTTACGTAGAATCAAATGGAATTATGCATAGATTTTCCTGTCCACGTACACAGGAACATAATGGCTGCGTGGAAAGAAAACATTGTCATATTGTTGACTCAGGCATTACTATGATGGCTCATGCTTCTGTCCCATAAAAATATTGCGATCATGCTTTTACTACTGCAGTTTATACTTATTGAACCGTATGCCATCCAGTGCTTCCTCCAATGTCTCTCTTTATGAGATGCTCTTTAAAAGATCACCGAATTACACCTTTCTGAGGGTATTTGGATCTGCCTGTTATCCATGGCTTAGGCCTTATCAAGCTCATAAATAAGACACAGGTTCAAAACATGTGTTGTCACACCCCAATTTCGGCTGAACTAGAAGGGTGAGTGAACCTTCACTGAACCAACGACTCACACCAGGATCTCAATAAGACCGTGTCCACTCATACAAACCATTACACATAATTACAATCAGAATATAATAAATACAACGGAAGTCTTAAATAAAATGAACTGAGTAATCTATTGATAAATTTATATAAATATTCAATTATTTAAATTCCCAAAACTTAAGTAAATATCTTTACATCACTGTATTTTCAACCAAAAAATAACTGAAATAAATAAAATCAAATCCTAAAGGTACACGCAGAAAGGGCACTCGCATGAAGCGTCATGCTTGTCCTCTCCTGCTTGCACATCCAAAGCAGCAACACCTCCATACGTCTGAGAGTTCATGTAATCCTCCACCATGTAACCTGCATCAACATCTAAAAATGGTGTATACACAAGGGTGAGCTCACAACTTAGCTCAGTAAGACAATCAGACAATGCAACATTCATATGCATGAGTAACATTCACATTATGGTCTGGTTTAAGTTTGCAATGTGTTATAGAAAGGATTGGCGGCCACCGCACTTCTATACACAAGTGCGTGAAGCCGCCCAATGGATTAAACACCACTGTCGTCCCACTTGCACCCACCATGGAATAGAGATAGAGCTAAGGTGTCCGGATCAAACACCGCCAACACTTTCCCTGATGCTCCACCCTACCAACACGTAAGCCCCTATTGGCGAGGGCTTGCAAACTGGGCTCGCAACTAACCAATCCTATATGTCATCACAGTAGGTCCCATCCCAGCACAGCTCCCTACGGCATAGAGATAGAGTCTAGTGGCTAGGCCAGAGACCACAGTTCCACTTCCTCCCCCTGATACCCTACCCGCACAAAGCATGATAAGACATAACGATATGAAAGGTGCTAGTGTGAGGAATGATCCCAAACCTCCAGTCCTTCCCATTCCACACACCAACGAAAACAATCACATGCCTAACAGTCGCAACCTAGCATAGCGAGTATGCATGAACAATAATAATAACTGAAAGTAAATGATGACATGCGAGAATGCACAAACATCACTCCATAGAATCATATTATTAACAACGGTTTACTATTTATTAAATTATTAGGGTTTAGTTCCACGTCGCAAGGTCCAAACGTGCTGTCACAAGGTCCTACACGATATTAGCGTTTAGTTAGAATAGTTCTCTTAGGGTTTACGTTGGTCAGAAAACCAACGAGATTACAATACACATCTCACAGAGCTGACCGGTCACAATATCGATCGCAGTACTGTGGGGAAATCTGCGACCGGTATGGTCGATCAGTCCCCACAAACCAGTCCCCGGGAGGTACCCGTCGCAGTAACGGTCGCATGGGGTGCGACCGGTATGGTCAACCGATATGTCTCCGGAAGGCCATATGTCCGATTTCTCGACTTCCGTCGATCATCCCCTATTGATCTTAGGGTTTCTCCTACACATTCTAGGTATGAGAATTGAGTTAGAGTTGTTTCCAACTCCATTCAGGTCATAGTTTCGATGGTCTTCATCCTATAACTTGAATCTAGGGTTTACCGACTAAATTAGGGTTTGACGGCAACATGGTTTAGATCGATACCTCCTTTGCATGGTATTGATCCAAGCATAACTAACCATCCTAGAATACCTAATATATAAGAAGGATCAAGCACTTACCGTTGACTTGCGGTAATGTGTTCTTCGTCGAACGGCAACGACGGCTCTTCCTTCTCCTTCCTAGCTTCTCCTCCTTCAATATCTTTCTCTTTTCAAGGGTTTGGGATCATTCCTCACCCTAGCACCTTTCGTATCGTTATGTTTTAGCATTCTTGGTGCGGGTAGGGTATCAGGGGGAGGAAGTGGCACTGTGGTCTCCGGCCTGACCACTAGACTATAGCTCTATCTCTATGTCGTAGGGAGCTGTGCTGGGATGGGACCTACTGTGATGACATATAGGATTGGTTAGTTGCGAGCCCAGTTTGCAAGCCCTCGCCAATAGGGGCTTACGTGTTGGTATGGGTGGAGCATCAGGGGAGGTGTTGGCGGTGTTTGATCCGGACGCCTTAGTTCTATCTCTATTCCATGGTGGGTGCATGTGGGACGACAGTGGTGTTTAATCCATTGGGCGGCTTCACGCACTCGTGTATAGAAGTGCGGTGGCCGCCAATCCTTTCTATAGCACATTGCAAACTTAAACCAGACCATAATGTGAATGTTACTCATGCATGTGAATGTTACTCATGCAAATGAATGTTGAATTGTCTGATTGTCTTACTGAGCTAAGTTGTGAGCTCACCCTTGTGTACACACCATTTTTAGATGTTGATGCAGGTTATGTCACACTCCAATTCTGAACCAACCAGAATGGTGTGAGTGAACCGTCATTGAACCAACGGTTCACACCAGGAACTCGATAAGACCGTGTCCACTCATACAAACCATTGCACATAACCACAATCAGAATATAATAAATGCAGCGGAAGTCTTTAAATAAATGAACTGAGTATCTATTGATAAATTTAAATACCATAATCAATTATCCAAATTTCCAAACATAAAATATACTATCCTTACATCCACTTAATCCAACTGAAAATAATTGAAAATAAATAGAAGTCAATCAAAGGTACATACAGAAAGGGCACTCGCATGAAGCGTCATGCTCGTCCTCTCCTGCCTGTACATCCAAAGCAGCAACGCCACCATACGTCGGAGCGTTCACGTAGTCGTCCACCGTGTAACCTGCATCAACATCTAAAAACAATGTATATACAAAGGGTGAGCTCACAACTTAGCTCAGTAACACAATCAGACAATTTCACAATATTATGCATGAGTAACAATCATTTTATGCTGTGGTCTGGTTTAAGTTTGCAATGTGCTATAGAAAGGTTTGGTGGCCCCCGCACCTCTATACACGAGTGTGTGGCACCGCATAGTAGATCACACCACCATCGACCTACATGCACCCATCATGAAATAGAGATAGAGCTAAGGTATACCCGCACCTCCCCTGATACTCCACCCATACCAATACCTAAGCCCCTACTGGCCAGGGCTTGCAAACTGGGCTCGCAACTAACCAATCCTATATGTCATCAATGTAGACTCTATCCCAGTACAGCCGTCTACGACATAGAGATAAAGCTAGAGCGTACAGGCCGAGCTGGAGACCACAATACCTCACCTCCCCCTGATACCCTATCCTCAACAAGCACACTAGGATAGAACAATACGCAGGTAGACTGTCACACCCCAATTCCGCACTGTTCAGAATGGTGTGATGAACCACTAGCAAACCAACGGTTCAACCAGGATCTCGAGTAGGCTATATCCGTGTTATCTAAACTCCCACACATCCATAATCATAATCAGAGTAAATACACAGTAGCAGAAATCTTATAATAAAATGAACTAAGAATCTACTATGATATAATATTAAATAGCAATTTATCCTGTGTTAACTGGGACATAAATAATTATCAAATACATGTTTTTATTAAATTCAAATAAAGAAACCTAAGGAAATATCTAATCGAATACACATGAGTTACACTCGCAGGATGAGTCATGTGTATCCCCTTCAGCTTCAGCTTCCATCACCGCCACGTTCCCGTATGCTGAAGCATTCATGTAATCTTCAACTGTATAACCTGCATCATCAACTAAAAATATTTGACGTCGAGGGGGTGAGCACACATCACGGCTGAGTGAGTAGACAAAACAATACAACAATACATATGCATGCAATCAATTCATATATTTGGTCTGGTTTATAGTTTGCAATGCGCAATAGAAAGTTGGGTGGTCAAAGGTTAACGTTTATTGACCCCGCCTCTATACACAGGGTGTGGAAGTCCGCCCGAAGGTTAACGTTTATCGTCGTCCCCATCCACCCTAATCATGACATTATACAACAAAGGTTAACGTTTATTGCTATATAATACCATACCAACACGTAAGCCCCTGTTAGCGAGGGCTTGCAAACTGGGCTCGCAACTAACCAATCCTAATGCCAACAGTGTATCCAAGGCCTCACCCCAGCATCCCTCCGAATGTCCATAGAGATAGAGCTAAGGTCCCCCGGTAGAGTCAGAGACTACAAGGACCGAGACCACCTCCCCTGATACTCTACGACATAATAGTTCTGCTAAAGTAATGGCGATACGACGATGCTAATGCACAAGACTTGAGTTAGAGATAGAGCTAAAGTGCTGAGACCCGCCAAAGGTTAACGTTTATTGACGTTCTCATCACACCTCCCTTGATACTCGCTCGCATCAAGTACACCAACCACACACATACAATCACATGCCTATTCCTATCATCGTCATCATCATCATGTTATAAACAATAAAGTAAATATGCTTGAACAAGTAATAGAAATATTGGATGACATGTTGTATGCACATTACAAACATATTCGCATAGAATCAAGCATGGCATTGGACTCAAGAAATAAAAAACAGTTTGTTATTAACCAATTAGTTTAGAGTTATGTTTTCTTACCTTAGCTTGCTAACAGATACTTTTCCAAGCTTTATAATCACCTTTATATTGCTATTGTATTGCTAGAAGACCTAACAAGTCGATAGAATTTAATTAGAATTTATTCTGAACTTAAAAACTATTTTGTTAACTGAGGGTCGGAGGTAGGGTCGGAGTCATGATCGACCCTGGGTGCGACCCTCCCCAAACTCTGAACTTCCCGAACACTGAGGGTCGATGGTCAGGATCACCTAGGGTCGGATGGTCATCGATCCTCGATGCGACCCTCGGTGCACTTTGTTCCAATTCCCTCCTTTAGTCCATTCTTCACGCTTGGGATCCGATGGCTTGCTCCTACATTCCATTCTACATTCATTCCATGGTCTGAAACCATGTATAATCCACCTAGATAGCTTTCATGTAATCCCCCATGGTTTCCCATGAAAACCTAACCATGGGTTGATGGTTTGGGTTTCTCCGAGATCACACACTCATCAATATCTAACCTAAGGTCTGTAGAAACTCATGGAAATAGTATCCATACCTGAGAAGAATACTTCTTCTCTGCAACTCTACTCTTTTGGCTAAATTCTCTTCCTTGCTTATCTTCTTCCTCTTTTCCTTCTCTTTTCTTTCTCTCAATTCAATTAGGGTTGTGAAAGGAGTGAAAGAGGCTTAGGGACGTCCTTTAAATAGAGTAGGAATATCCTAAATAAGTCCCATTGAGATTAGGAAAGAATCCCAATCGAAAATTAGGAAATTTCCTAATTTCTATTTCTTACGGTAACCGAGGGTCGATGGGAGGGTCAATGATCCCGTCGACCCTAGGGTTCAAGATGTCCGACCCTCCCTTCAAAATTGAGGGTCTGACTTTCTGCTTTGGGAGGTCCGACCCTGCTTAGCTGGGTATGCGACCCTCCCTTCAAATTAAGTATTTTTGGGTCGATTTGATACCTGGGATCTCGATCTTCTTGACGCCCTTGGTCCATTTGACTCGACCATGATGGGTAAATCTGGTTCAAGGTGGTAAGACCGGGTTAGATTGACACGGGTCTTACATAGACCCTATCCCAACATAACTCCCTACGGCATAGAGATAGAGCTAAAGCATCGTGGCCAGGCCAGCGTCAACATCGGAGACCACAATGTCACATCATCATGGCCAGGTCAACATCAACATCGGAGACCACCGTGCCACGACCTTTCCCTGATACCCCACCCGTACCAAGCATGTTAAAATAGAATACTACAAAAGGTGTCAGAGTGAGGAATGATCCCAAGCCCCCATGCCCTTCCCATTCCACACTCCAACGAAAACAACCACATGCCTAACAATCACATCCTATCATGTGGAATATGCATGAACAATAATAATAACTGGAAATAGAAGATGGCATGTGAATAAGCACAAATATCACATCACATATATTCAGGGTTATTAACAACGATTTACTGTCCATTAATTATTAGGGTTTAGGTCAGATTCCCTTACCTGACGCTCGTTTGATAGCTTGCTCCACGTCGCAAGATCCAAACGTGCTATCACAAAGTCCTACATAATATTAGGGTTCAATTAGAATAGTTTCTTAGGGCTTACGTTGGTCGAAAAACCAACAAAGTCCAAAACCAGTCTTTCAGAGCTGACCGGTCACAACATACCGGTCGCATCACTGTGGGAAAGCTAGCAACCGGTATGGTCGACCGATATGTCTCCGAAAGACCATAGATTAGGTTTTTCGACTGTCGTCGATCAATCTCCATGGACCAGGGTTTCTCCTATCTATTCTAAGTCTGAGCTTTGAGTTAGAGTTATCTCCAACTCATTCGAGTTTAGTTTTGATGATAATCATCCTAGAACTCGAATCTAGGGTTTGACGGCAAATTGGGGTTTAATGCCCAATTAGGGTTTTAGATCAATACCTGCTTCGCATGGTATTGATCCACCCATACAACTATCCTAGAGTCATAGAGTAAGAAGAATGATTAAAACACTTACCGTCGACTGGCATAAGGTGAGCGTCGTCGAACGACAATGGCGGTACTTCCTTCTTCTTCCTAGCTTCTTCTCCTTCTCCAACCTCCTTCTCCTCTCTAGGGTTTGTAAGAGATAATGGAAAGGATTCGAGGAGGCTTAGAGGGCTTAAATAGGCTAGAATTAGGGTTTAGGAAGCCTCTTAGGATTAGGAAAGTCTTAGGATTCGGAATTAGGAAAGTGGGACCCGCAGAGATCCAATTCCGGATCTTGCTAGTCTGCTGCGCAGACCATACCGGTCGACTGGTACCAAGACCGGTACCATCGACCGGTCAACATAAAATAATGATTATTTGACCGTTTTTGTTCCAATTTCGTACCTGTTTGTCATTCGCTTGTCCCGTTTGACCTGGTGATGATCAGAAGACCTGTTACAACATGAAATCAAGGTTTAGATCGGGTTCACGGAGTGCGGGTCTTACAGGTTACACGGTGGAGGATTATATGAACGCTACGGCGTATGGAGGCGTGGCTGTTTTGGATGTGCAAGCAGGAGAGGACGAGTATAATGCTTCATGCGAATGTCCTTTTTGCGTGTACCTTTGATTTTAGTTATTTCAATTATTTTTCTGTTGGAAATACAATGATGTAATGATATTTACTTAAGTTTTGAGGATTTGAATAATTGGATATTTTATTTAAACTTATCAATAGATTACTCAGTTCATTTTATTTAAGACTTCCACTGTATTTATTATATTCTGATTGTGGTTATGTGCAATGGTTTGTATGAGTGGACACGGTTTTATTGAGATCCTGGTATGAGCCGTTGGTTCAGTGACGGTTCACTCACACTTCTGGTTCAGCCGAAATTGGGGTGTGACATACTCGATCCATTTTCGTACATGTTTGTTGTCACACCCCAATTCTGGCTGAACCAGAAGTGTGAGTGAACCGGCTCTAAACCACGATTCACACCAGGATCTCAATAGACCGTGTCAACCAATCATTCTCAAGCAGTCTAACTTAATCAAGAGTATTACATAGCAGCAAATTAAAATATATAAATGAACTGAACTCTTTATTATAATTAAAATAAATACTCCAATTATTCCGTCATTCATAAAATTTAAGTAATAATTATTACAAAGTTTTTAACAGAAAATAAACCAATCACTAAGAGAAGACACAGTACGAGTACTCGCATGACGCATCATGCTCGTCCTCCACTGTCTGGGAGTCCAGGGCAGCCACCGTGCTGTAGGCTGGAGCAGTCATAAAGTTTTCCACCGTATACCCTGCATCAAGATCTGAAAAGAAATATATATATATATATATATATATATATATATATATATATATATATATATATATATATATATATATATATATATATATATATATATATTTGGGTGAGCTCACAACTTAGCTCAGTAAAGTACAAGACCAATGCAACATATAAAATGCATGAGATAACATTACAATTTGGTTCAGGTATAACTTGCAAATATGCTATGGTAAGGTTTGGCGACCACCGCACCTCCATGCACGCCGCACCTCCATGCACGAGAGTGTGAGCACACCCAACAGTCAGGCATCTACCATACTACTGCTGTTGCCCCACATCACTCACTCCGATATGGAGATAGGACTCGAGTCTGGCGGGCAGGAAGAACCACAATCCCATGTCCTCCCCCTGATACCCCACACCGTATCAGTACCTAAACCCCTACTGGCAAGGGCTTGCAAGTGGGTTCCATTTCTAATCAGTCCTAAATGTCAATACAGTATCAATGGCCTTACCCTAGCACGGCTCCCTACGACATAGAGATAGGCCTCGAGTCTGGCGGGTAGGAAGAACCACAATCCCACGTCTTACCCCTGATACCCTATTCGTACGAAGTCTGCTAAGGTAGATGGCGATACGAAAAGGTGTTAGCTGTGGATATATCCATGGTTCCACTCCCCTTCACATTCCACACACTAATTAAAAGCATACACATGCCTAACATCCAACAATCCTAGCATATGAAATGCATGAACAGATAATATTAACAAAAGAAGTAACTACATGACATGTGAAATGCACAGACATCAAGCAATCATTTTAAACAAGCACTTATTCACAAAGGTTTACTGTTATTTAATTAGTTAGAGTTTGGGGTCTTATCCCTTACCTGACACATGATAAAACTCCCACTCTGAGTCACAGGGTTTACTCACGTTGTCTACAGGTCCTACATAATCATATTTTTATGTTAGAATTCATTTATTAAAGTTTCAGAGGTCAGAACCAGGTTTGGCCAAGCAAACCAGGCTCGGGAAGCATACCGGTCGCAGGTACCGGTCTCAGTATAGTGAGACCGGTATGTGCCACCGGTATGTATACCGGTTGTGGTATATATCGGTTTCACACAGGTGAAGTCGGTATGTGCCTCCGGTATACACCACAGGCCCATACCGCCGGACCTTGTGTTCTACCGGTATAGTCCGTGATTTGGATCCGAGGGCCCGATCTCGGATCTCCCTTTCCCTTTGGTCATTAGCTCGATTTTCTAGGGTTTCTCCTAACCCATTATAAGATTCAAATACTCTATTGGTCTTTTGATTTCGACTAGAATGCCGTATCAAAACTAAGTTAGATCCGAATGAGAAAACTAATGGAAAGCCTAGGGTTTTTGGATCACTGCGCCGCTTCACGGCTCCGATCCGACATCCTAATATTACTAATAGTATAGAGCACTTACTGGCGGTGTTCGTCGGTTGGCGGTGTGCTCCTCCACTGAAGTCTCCTTCCTGAGCGGCCTCTTCCTCCTTGCTCCTTCTCAACTCTTCTCCAGACGGCTAGGGTTTGAGAAGGATCAATGGAGTGGGATCATCCCTATAAATAGAAGAGAGCCGTTCTTGGGAAGGTTTTCCATGATTGGAAACTTTTCAAGTTTCCATTCGGAGGAAGGGACCCGCTGGAGTCCATCTCCCGCAGAAAATAAGCATACCGGTCGCACATATCGGTTGGAGTGACCGCAACCGGTATAGTCCGATCGGTATACCATACCGGTTGCACATACCAGTTGCATTGATCGCAACCGGTATAGTCAGACCGGTATGAGATTTAGACATTTTTCACATGTTCTCTTACCTGAAATTTGAGTGGCTCGTCACCCGGCTTCGCCTTCCGGTCCAGTTATGATTGGGAGACCTGTCATCATATATAACCATGGATTAGACCGGGTTTTCAAAGTATGGTTCTTACAACTCTACCACCCTTAAAAGAAATTTTGTCCCCGAAATTTGCATGTAGGTTTCACATTTGTCATCCGCTCTCCCCGTCTGGCCCGGTGATGATTGGAAGACCTGTTACGACATGAATTCAAGGTTTAGATTGGGTTCATGGAGTGCAGGTCTTACATGTGTCTTCTTGGGATACTCGATAGAGCATCATGGTTACAAGTGTCTCCATGTTCCCACTGGCCGGCTATATATTTCCCGTCTCGTTCTGTAGTGAGGGATTATTTCCCTTCAAAACAAGAAGTCCTTCAGAAACACGGGTCACCAACCCATCCCCACCACTCCTTTTCCCATCCTTACCATTGCCATCACCTCAACTTAAGGTGTTGACTAATCTATGTAGATTACTTAATCATTATTGGGAATCAATTGACTGCCATTGTTGATCTAATTTCGAGTCTCGGTGATACATTTGTTATTAAGGACCTTGGTTCCTTGAATTATTTCTTAGGAATCAAAGTTCAACGCCACCCAAGTGGCCTACACCTAACTCATATTCAATATTCCATAGATTTACTAAAGAATAATATGATGGATGCCAAGCCATGTTCGACTCCTATGGCCCTTGCTAGATCGAAATTAACAAAGGCTGCGGGCGAGCCTTTCTTCAATGCCATACTATATCGGAGTACTGTGGGAGCACTCTAACACCTGACTTCAACATGGCCTGATCTTGCTTTCTTGGTGAATAAAGTCTGCTAATACATGCACTTTCCCACTATGGATCATTGAATGTGTCACACCCCAATTCTGAACCAACCAGAATGGTGTGAGTGAACCGTCACTGAACCAACGATTCACACCAGGATCTCGAATAGACCGTGTCCACTCATAGAAACCATTGCATAAAACCACAATCAAAATATAAATAGTACAGCGGAAGTCTTTAAATAAATGAACTGAGTATCTATTGATAAATTTAAATAACATAATCAATTATCCAAATTTCCAACATAAAATATAATATCCTTACATCCACTTTAATCCAACTGAAAATAACTGAAAATAAATAAAAGTCAATCAAAGGTACACGCAGAAAGGGCACTCGCATGAAGCGTCATGCTCGTCCTCTCCTGCCTGTACATCCATGGCAGCAACACCACCATACGCCGGAGCGCTCATATAGTCATCCACTGTATAACCTGCATCAATATTTAAAAACAATGTATATACAAAGGGTGAGCTCACAACTTAGCTCAGTAAGACAATCAGACAGTTTCACAATATTATGCATAAGTAACAATCATTTTATACTGTGGTCTGGTTTAAGTTTGCAATGTGCTATAGAAAGGTTTGGTGGCCCCCCGCACCTCTATACACGAGTGTGTGGCACCGCATAGTAGATCACACCACCATCGGCCCACATGCACCCATCATGGAATAAAGATAGAGCTAAGGTATCCCCGTACCTCCCCTGATACCTACCCATACCAGTACCTAAGCCCCTACTGGCCAGGGCTTGCAAACTGGGCTCGCAACTAACCAATCTTATATGTCATCAATGTAGGCTCTATCCCAGCACAGCCGTCTACGGCATAGAGATAGAGCTAAGGTATCCCCGTACCTCCCCTGATACCCTATCCGTAACTAACACACTAGGATAGAACAATACGCAGGTAGACCCTATCCCAACATAACTCCCTACGGCATAGAGATAGAGCTAAAGCATCGTGGAAAAGCCAGCGTCGGCATCGGAGACCACAGTGCCACATAACCATGGCCAGACCAACATCAACATCGGAGACCATCGTACCACGATCTTCCCCTGATGCCCCACCCGTACCAAGCATGTTAAAATAGAATACTATAAAAGGTGCCAGTGTGAGGAATGATCCTAGACTCCATGCCCCACTCCACACACCAACGAAAACAATCACATGCCTAACAATCACATCCTATCATGCATGTACAATAATAATAACTGAAAGTAAAGGATGGCGTGTGAATATGCACAAACATCACATCATATATATTTAGTGTCATTAACAAAGATTTACTGTCCATTAATTATTAGGTTTAGGTCAGATTCCCTTACCTGATGCTCGTTTGATAGCTTGCTCCACGTCGCAAGATCCAAACGTGCTATCACAAAGTCCTACAATATTATTAGGGTTCAATTAGAATAGTTTCTTAGGGTTTACGTTGGTCGAAAAACCAACAGGATTCCAAAACCAATCTTTCAGGGATGACCGGTCGCAACATACCGGTTGCATTACTGTGGGAAAGCTAGCAACCGGTATGGTCGACCGGTATGTCTCCAGAATACCATACATTAGGTTTTTCGACTGCCGTCAATCAATCTCCATGGATTTTCAGGGTTTCTCCTATCCATTCTAAGTCTGAGCTTTGAGTTGGAGTTATCTCCAATTCATTCAAGTATAGTTTCGATGACTATCATCCTAGAACTCAAATCTAGGGTTTGACGGCAAATTAGGGTTTAATGGCCAATTAGGGTTTTAGATCAATACCTACTTTGCATGGTATTGATCCACCCCTACAACTATCCTAGAGTCATAGGGTAAGAAGAATGATTAAAACACTTACCGTCGACTGGCTTAAGGTGAGCGTCGTCGAACGGCAATGGCGGCACCTCCTTCTTCTTCCTAGCTTCTTCTCCTTTCCAACCTCATTCTCCTCTCTAGGGTTTGTGAGAGATAATGGAAAGGATTTGAGGAGGTTTAGAGGTGTTTATATAGGCTAGGATTAGGGTTTAGTAACCCTATTAGGATTATGAAGGTCCATGTATTAGGGTTTAGGAAAGTGGGACCTGCAGAGATCCAATTCCAGATCTCCGTAGTCAGCTGCGCAGAGCTGACCGGTCGACCGGTATGTAGACCGGTACCATTGACTGGTCAACATAAAATCATGATTATTTGACCATCTTTGGTCCGATTTCGTACCTGTTTGTCATCCGCTCGTCCCTTCTGGCCTGGTGATGATCGGAAGACCTGTTACGACATGAAATCAAGGTTTAGACCGGGTTTACGGAGTGCGGGTCTTACAGAATGGCTTATCCACAGACACATTAAAGCCACCATTCACTGTGGCATATCCATCCCCCCTCTCTCTCTCATCAAACTGATTGCCTTTATGGACTCAAATTGGGTTGGTTGTCATTATGATAGAAAATCGATTAGTGGATATTGCATATACTTTGACCCTAACTTGGTTTTTTGGAGCTCAAAGAAACAATCGACCGTTGCATGGTCTAGCATGGAATTTGAGTACAAGGGTATTGCGAATGCCGCATCATAACTGATTTGGATTCAATACATCCTTCGTGACCTTGGTTGCTTTCAATCTAAAAAAACAATCATTTGGAGTGACAATATTGGAGCCACGCCGCAAATCCGGATTTACATGCTCGAACAAAACAAGTCGAGATCAACTATCATTTTGTTGAAGATCAAGTCCTAAAGAAACAACTTAATGTCCGAATTGTAAGTACACAAGAACAGACTACTGCTACTAATATTTTCACCAAACCGTTATCTCACTCGGTTTCAGCTGCTACGAGACAAGCTCATTGTCCAAGAGGGACAATATCACTTATGGGGGGGGATGATAACGTATCTAATCAAGATACGATTTCAGCCGAACCGATCACAAGATATGCACATAACCTCTTCAACAAAACATAAATTATCTCCACGTGTTATGTGCATGAGATCTCCAACAAACCAAAGACTCTCACATGCGATACAATCTCCACAAAGCACTGATCGTATGCGTTGAGTCTCCTAATGCAATATTTACTTGATTCAATATAGGAAACAATTGTAACCAGTTATCATTATAAATACAAACACCATCTCTGCTTGTCACAATCATCGAGCAAGTGTTAATCGTGTTTCTCTCTTCCTTATAGTATCAAACATGAATAAATCGATACAAATCGACCAATACCGATACCTTAAACCATGCTTCCAATACCTCTACATTGGCACATATTTGCCATATCAGCCGTTGGCGTGGCTCAACTAGATTAACCCATGTAAATAGCCATATCAACAAGTACAGAAATCCTCTCCATCCATCAAGCTGTCCAGCCAACATCGGATGACTGGGACACACTGGGAGCCAGCCATCCGATGTTCGGCTGGACGACTGGACGGATGGCTGGGACACACTGGGAGCCAGCCATCCGATGTTCGGCTGGACGACTGGACGGATGGAGAGGATTTCTATCCTATCAACAAAGTCGTGTAGATTTCATATACAAGCACAATGTATGGGAGATTCGCATCAGACGGTTCCAATTAGTGGCGACATTTTCCGCCGTCCTCTGGGACCATTTTTAATCCCCTTGCCCTAACGGACCGCACTGTTCTTCCGCTCTTCCGCTTTCCAGAAGCGTTCCATATCCCAGCAGCGATTTTAAACCCTAAATTATATTTACCGGCGAGCAAAGCTCGGATGAAAAAAGTGGATCGTTATCGCCGTGTAAGAAAAGAAGAGCGGAAAAACAAAAATTCTTCTTCATCTGCACTAGATTATAAGCTGGCCAGAATAAAACACCTCATATAAAGAGTAGTGTTCAGTGATTGAAGGACCGTAGACAAGACCTGTATTCAACTATTTCTGCTAAGCCATTTGGATAATACTTTATCAGAACTCAGTTTCTTCAGTCTAAAACAGCATTATCTGATTCAACTTGGATCTCCAGTCTTATTCAATGGAGCAATCAATGGAAATTTTGATCTCTGCTGCACAATCCGTTTCAACTTCTTCCACCAAGCAACGAGTTCGGATCTTCCGTGAA
The DNA here is from genome assembly GCA_028583415.1 of Protea cynaroides. Taxonomy (NCBI): domain Eukaryota; kingdom Viridiplantae; phylum Streptophyta; class Magnoliopsida; order Proteales; family Proteaceae; genus Protea; species Protea cynaroides. The sequence continues at coordinate 62,335,612 of CM053270.1, forward strand.
GATATATCAGTATTAGAAAATTCAGGTTTTTTACTCACCCAAATATAGGAAAGCTTAAGTTTTGAACTTTAATAGCATTAGTATCTTCTTATATTTTTCACTTGTAGACGTGCATTACACCTCTTGTTAAAATGTGCTGTCATTTCTTAGCATTTCCTTGCTGCTTCTCTTTTTGTCAGTACTATTAGTTTTGTGCAATTGTACCTAAAATGGATTTTATCGACTTCCGACTGTATTGTAAGTGGGTATACGAGTATGCATATTTTTCACCCCTTTCAATGTTGTTGTGTCGTGTGAATAGTAATGCAGCTTCATTTCATTAATGTATTAGCAAGTCCAAGTCGGTTGTTTCCTGATGTTCAAATAAATAAAAACAATCCCCATCAAATTAAATGAATAATTTGAGTGTACCCAACAGAGTGGTATACTTGAAAACTAGATTGCTTAGTTAGTGATGTTACTTTAATTGAATGAAATGACTAATCTTCGGTGCCTTTCATTTTTCAATGTTTATTCAGGGTATTCTGTGATTTTATTTGATTGTTTTCTTTTAACCCAATTAGGTTAAATGTATGGGTCAAATTCAATTGCTAGGCCTGTATAATTACAATGCACAATGTTGAATGATCTTTTGTCCCCTTATGTTCATGGGTGTGTGTTACTATCAACATATGTATTCAATATGGTTTGAAACATGCCATGCATCTTCCATAGATGTGATTGACGTTGACGCTTAGAGATAATATGTTCTAACCTTTGTGCCCTCTTTAATGTTTTGCTATATTTTTATCGTTATTTTTTTGAGAGGAGGTATTATGTACCAGATCCTCCTGTTAGGATTGCGGGTTGCTTCATGTAGAATTTCCCAATCACATTTTAATTTCTTTCTTCCAGTTCTCTATCATTAAGCTGGTTATTTGCTGCTATGTTGTCTGATCGACTGAATGAAATACTGGTCAATGAGCCTATTCTGTCATACATTTGCTGATTTGCAACAAAAAAATGATCATGAAGAAATGGGGATTAATTGAATATTTTATTAGGACAAAGAAAATATTAGAGGAAGAGATTGGAGTCAAAGAGGAAATACAGAGAATTTCCCCACAAAGAGAAAACCAGGAAACTTAGCCTTTGAATCTGAAAGAAAAACCCAAGAGAACTACAACCAAACATAGTCTTGAACTCATGCATGTGAAACTGAACCAGCATAAAAGCTACAATGCTACCAATAAACCACAGTGAACTGAATTATGACACCAACACCAACAACTATGCATGCACAGTAAAAAAAAAAAAAAAGAAAAAGAAAAAGGAAGAGGTTTCCAAGACTGGTATATACCAAATCTACTTGCTGCGAATGTCCCCACACCATTCATGACTCTTCCACTAGCAGCAGAAGCACTTAGATGTTCATCCATAAGCCTAAATTGAGTATCATTCATCTAAAGTTGTGATGGGAGGAAGCAGTGGATCGAAGCAGAGTGAATTCCAAAAGATGAAACTGGACAGTGAATCACTATTGGCCATAATTTGGCTATGTCAAACGGGAGAGAGAAAAGTTGTTTTCTATCAGAATTTAAACTCTTAGTGGTTGGATTCCTAGAATTATGGCTATTTGGGTCTTGACTTCATGATTAGGTTTATTGGGTTGGAGGAATTTGGTGAGAATAAACCACTTTTGATGAAACAGGTTTTTAAATGGGTTTTAATGGGATCAATTGGGTAAATTTACTATAACCCCCAAAAATTTGTCTGACAACATTATAGTCAGGGTTTTGGATACAATTCACGGTTAGAATTAGTGGAGAAGTTGGACAAAAGTTAGGGATGGAAAGTACAGGTCGTGAAGAGTGGATCATGTGTAGAAAAGTGGAAAGTAAAAGAAAAGAACATAAAATTGAGGAGGATGGCAAGATGAGCAATAACTCACCTCGGATTTAGTGCAGCAGTAGTCACGACTCACTACTTGAAACTCCTACTAGAAACTCTGTTGCAGCAAGAATAAGAGTGGAAAAGTAGAGTAAAATTCAACATTAACTCATTAACAAGCTATAGTATTAATAAAGAAATTTCCCTATCATACATATGCTACAAAATATATTAGTTACCGACTTCCTAATTTCTGAACTGCATTGACTTCCCAAAGACTAAAAGAAATGAATTGGAAAGGTTCTTTGTACTAAAAGCCAACTTGTAAACTGCTTTCCAAATTTTTGCCTAAGGTTCCATCATCTTTTAGCAACTTCCACAAGTGTTCCCAAGTCAAGGGAAATAGGAACTCTAGGATCGAAACTACCTTCTAAACTTCCTATTTACTTAAACTTCCAAATATAGTAATGGTGCAACAGCCTGAAATCTAGTCTGTTTATTGGCCATAACTACCCAAAACAACTTCGTATTTTAATTTCCTTGTCTTAATTTAAAGGCAACTTAATGCATTTCAAAGGAGGACAACGCGGTAGATCATCAGATTCCTACTTGCTTCTCTATGGATTGTGGTGCCCCATTTGTCTGTACTCTATCAAGCCTTCCAGTTGTTAGTTGGGGGCAGGCCCTTTGGGGTATATGTTGAATTTTAAGGGACAATTGAAGCAAAGTTGTTCAAACATTCCTACGGCTAGTTGTGGATGGTATCTTGGTTAGGGCCAAGATCTTGGGCCTTGTCCCTGCACACAATTGATTGAGATCATGGGTAATGCGTTCTAAAGTCATTGGTTTTTGTTGTATAATATTATCCCTTCTCTAAAGGGGCCTGCCCTTGCTGTCCTATGTGGCACCTCATTCCTCTGGATGCTTAGGGCTAGAGTTCTTCAGCAAGTGAGGTAGCCAAATGGGATGCCTCTGGACTTGTTAAATTGTTATTTGTATTGGGACTTCTTTTCTGGAGCAAGCTTGCCATAGTTTTGATATATTCTGTTCACCATTTTGCCGCAGTGACTTTTTGCTTCTCATTTGATGTACTTATTCCTTCTTTATTAAACTTATCTGTTACTTTATAACAGAAAGAGGGAAAATAAATATAACTCCACGTATTGCAAGAATCCTTCGACTCCATTTAGTTGGGATAAGCATAGTTGTCAAGGCGGTAAGGCTACCCAAGGCGTTGGAGAGGTGCTTAGGCATCTAGGCGCACCTAAGGTATATCCAAGGCGTACTCAAGGCATTCCCAAGGCGTTGTAAGGGTATATCTTAATAAGATGATTTATACAAAAAGAGGGGGTTAGCGCATCAATTTTTATTGTTTTTAATACATATGCATGATTCCCTGCATTATGGTGTATATATGTACTTTATACATCCAATAAAAATGCTACAAATGACATTTATTTAAAAAATAAATAAACAAATAAAACAAGGCATGTATAATAAGGCAACCAATCGCTTAGCCTTGTCTGACTCGCCTGGACGCCTAGGTGACGCCTTGACAACTACGGGGATAAGGCTGAGTTGAGTTGTGTACTGCAAGGATTCAATCAAAGTAAGCCCATTACTTCCTTTAGACCTCGAGATGATTGGAAAATCTCTATTACCCTTTTTATGTTTTTCGTGTGTATTTCTCATCTACATGCTTCAATATCTTGAAATCTGTAAGAAAGCATAAGGGAGAAATTCTTAAGGGTTTTATTAACACTTTAAACGTGATGTGTGATGGCAGCTAATCATTTGAAATGCTCTGATGACTGGAAAATGATAAAAGGGGGGGTGGTGGTTGGGAGGTGGTATCAATCTTCTCTTTGACAAGTTTGCTGTCCTTGGACTTAATATTAGAAGACTGATGTCTTGAAGATTTCAGAATTCTGAAATGTGATTGCAGTAGTTATATTCTTTCTTGTGTTAAATTAATTCCTTTTCTCTTCTATTTGGACTCTGCAGAGATGCCAACCGAGATTGTGTCCTTATTAGTTGATATTGTTTTCAAGACATTGTTTATTTATGATGATCATGCTTCAAGGAAGGCTGTTGATGACATGATTGCCAAAGCTTTAGGCAGTGTTTCCTTTATGAAAAGCTTTGCGGGGACACTTGTTCAGGCCATAGAAAAGCAGTTAAAGTTTCAGCATCACAGATGCTGCTACAAGCTTCTGAAGTGGTCTTGTCTCCTCCTAAGTAAGAGTCAGTTTATCTCTGTTTCAAAGAATGCTGTGTGGAGAATAGCAGCATCACAGGCATCCCTGCTTCGTATTGTCATGCAGGGTTCCCTCCACATCCGCATGGCATGCAAACGAATGTTTTTTCATTTGTTTTCTGAGGTTTGTTCTAACACTTTTATTGTGTTCCAGCTACTTTTTTTTAATGGCCGATGTAAATTAATTACTTCTCTGTTCTCTAATCCTTTGCTATTGCAGTCACCGGATCTTTACAAAATTTATGTAACAGAACTGAAGGATTCAAGGGTCCCTTTCAAAGATGGTGAAAGATTGATATTGTTGTTGCTTGATTACTCGAGTATGGTTCCTTCTTTGTTTGAAGAATTCAAGGTAGGAAATTTTTTGCTGCCTCCTTGTTCTTTCTGAACCCTTTGGCATGGGGTTTATTGAAATTAGTTTTTTTTGCTCCACAAGTTACTCACCGATTTAGTCTGGTTGAAAACTTTGATCTTATGTTTTGCTTTCTGCAGCCAATATTTCTCGATATGTATCTTAAAGCAGTTCTGAATGCAAGGGATAAGCCAACTAAGGGTCTTAGTGAAGCTTTTCATCCACTGTTCATGCATATGTCGCATGAAGATTTTAAGTGTGTTGTGATTCCATCCTCTGTGAAAATGTTAAAACGGAACCCTGAGATTGTGTTGGAAGCAGCAGAAGTTCTGTTGAAATCTGTCAATCTTGATATGAGTAAATATGCCACTGAAATTCTTTCGGTCGTGTTGCCACAAGCTCGTCATTCCGATGAAAGCAGAAGACTAGGAGCTTTGGCTATTGTCAGATGTTTGAGCCAAAAGTCCAGTGATCCTGACGCTCTTCAAGCAATGTTTGATGCTGTCAAAGCTGTCATTGGAGGTTTGGATCTTCTAGTTCGTTTAGATTAATGTTGTAATTTACTTCTATATTAATTTAATTATTCTATAAAATCTTGTCAAGTCTCTACAGCTTTGTATTAGTACTCTAAGCTGGCAATAAATGTAAACAGGGTCAGAAGGGAGACTAGCATTTCCCTACCAGAGGGTTGGGATGATCACTGCATTGCAAGAATTATCACATGCTCCTGAAGGGAGGGTATTAAACAGCTTGGCATCTACCATATGTAGCTTTCTTTTGTCCTGTTACAAAGAAGATGGTACCTCTCTAGTTCGGCAAACATTTTTTTTTATTTAAATTTTTTTTCCCTTCCCCTGCCTTAGTATCAATGAACACCGTAATATTTCCCCTTATTTTCACTTTATTCTGGCTCATATAATCAGAATCTGTGCAGCGAATGAAGAGGTGAAACTTGCAGTATTGTCTGCATTAGCTTCATGGGCAGCACGATCTGCTGATGCTGTTCATCCAGAGGTTGTCTCTTTCATTAGTTCAGGCCTGAAGGAGAAGGAAACATTGAGACGGGGCCACCTTCGTTGCCTCCGAGTCATATGTAAGAAAGCTGATGTCTTTGTGAGGGTGAGGAAAACAATGAGCTAATGTTCTCATTTTATTTGTTACTGCTTTAACTTCTTTTCCGTTAATTAGATCTTATTATTCCCATTTTCAGATATCATCTTTGCTGGGGCCTCTTGTACAATTGACGAAGACTGGTTTTACTAAAGCAGCACAGCGGTTGGATGGAATTTATGCATTCTTGATAGTTGCCAAGGTTGCCGCTGTTGATATTAAAGCAGGTATTGTTTTCCAATTGGGTGTTGATTGTTACCTTATGATAATAATTGCTTAATTTTTATATTCTTTTGTTATTGCCTTTTTCCAGAGGAGATGGTGTCTAAAGAACGGATCTGGTCATTGTTATCTCAAAGTGAACCTTCAGTGGTATCTATTTCTTTGGTGAGTGTCTGCCATAACTTCTGATATTAAAATAGATTGCTATAAAGAAAGTACGGCTTCATGTTTCCTAGTGTTTGCTTGTGTTGTCTTTTTGCTTGAGATGCCACAAGCCCTTGACATACTTTATAGATTATGAGAGAAGATGAGAATGTGTGATCTTGTTTGTGACTTAAACACAATCGGACGATGATGGTAATGTTGGTTGACTTGGGAACTGCATCCTTGGTAGTTTGTGTGGGTCCACATGAAACTGGTAAAATGGCACAAAAGTCATTAATTGGGCAGGTTAACCTGGGCAAGCTGGATATTTTTTAAATCCTGAAGGTCTGTAGTTGCTTGAAAATTCCAAAGTTTACAAGCCAACTTCTAAATCACACAAAGTGATTAAAAGCTCAGGAAATAATGAGATATAGAATGTAAGAGAATTTTGATAGGTACAAGAAATGAAACTGATCATGTTATTAAGATACATTTTGTAACAAAACCACACAAACAAAGTACTAAACCAGAAAATCTAATGAATAAGAAGAAAGAAGAAGAAGAGAGAGAGAGAGAGAGAATCATGAAAACCAGAGAGAGAAGAGGCTGGTGTCGTGATCTATATCCTCTCCTCTAAGATACTGCTTGTATTTATAATAAAAACAGAATTAATTACAAATAGCAAGTTTCTCTAAACAGAGAGACTGAAAGAGAGAGAAATAAAAACTGAAAAAGGAAACTAAATAATGAAGAGAAAAGAAGGAATGCAACATGCCAATGTCGTTGGCTGTAATTACCGCCAGCGACACTGGCCTGGTTCTCGATCTGGGCCTGGTCTATATGGGCTCTATTGTTAACACATTTCACTTTATAACTTACAAGTTCGTACATAATGTAATGTGATATCTGTAACTAAGAAGATCCTCCTCTTTTTAATAATTTCCTTCCATTCGCTTCCTCCTCTCTTTTACTTTTGTGGCAACTTATCATGAAAAACATCTCTCTTCTTTCCAATGCATGTTTATGGAGATAATACCCTGCGAACAGATTGTTAGCTGAGTTCATTCCATTGATATATTTGCTGTGACCTGTTGTTTGCCTGAGTATTTTACGGCTGTGAACTAGTTCCTTAGCCTAAGGGCTGGTTTACATTAAACTTCATTCCAGATGCCTTTTTGGCTCGGGAATCTGTCACATCATTCCTCAATTTCTACAGACTGGACTAGCTATTTTATGTGTGACAAATCAGAGTTTCATTGACCTTGTAAGGAAGTGTGAGATCTCCCATCTTTCCCTTTAGCTGAACAAGTAGTGTGAGATCTCCCATCTCCCCATTGTACTGGTCTTAGATCCACTTAAGCCCTTGAGGAACGGCAAAGGCCTTTTCCTCATTAGAAAAAGCGAAGGTGATTTTTCTAATGAAGTCATGAGAAACATCATCAATTGCGAAGGAACTGAGTTGCTGAGGCTCTGCAGAGAGCGGCCGTTTGAGTTTAATTTTTTTATTTTGTCACAATATCGTTTCTGTTGGTCTTGTCTAATTGTGCTTCTATTGTGCTGTAGGCCTCAAAATTATCAACCGAGGATTGTATTGCATTTGTGGAACTTCTTGAGGTTATGCTTGTGGAGCATCTGCACAGGTTTTTTGTTGTTTAGTTATTGTCATTGTGTTTCTCCATTCGGTTGCTGTTTGTAGATGTATGGCTTGTGGATTTATTTGCTGTTAACGCTTTTTCCTCTTTGCTGCAGAGTGTTGGAAATATTTTCAATCAGACCATTATTACAGGTAAACTAAGGAGAAAGCTGCCACTAGAACAACCCCATGCAAAGAACTTTCTTACTTATAGATCATTGCCGTGGTGCAGGTGATTCTCTTTCTGATATGCCATCCAAGTTGGGATGTTCGTAAGGTGGCCTATGATGCTACAAGAAAAATCATTACTGCTGCTCCTAACTTGTCGGAAGATCTGTTACTTGAATATACCAATTTACTCTCTGTAATTCGAGACAGAATGGATGTTCTGAAATCAAGGTATTCATTCTTTATGTGGATACATAGTCTGTTGTCCTTGTTAGCAATGTGTTTAATCTTTAACATTGCTTTGTCTTTGTCTTTGGTTATAAATTAACTTATATTAATGTATCAGGAATGTCATCATTTGAAAAACATTGCAACTGCTTCGCAAAAGGCAGATCCCAAAATGGCATAACCAAATTATTGTTTAGTCAAGGATGGATTTCGTGCCAGGGAATAAAAGCAGGCATAATACATTTTTCAGATGTATGGAGTATGGTTGCTCCCAAGATGCAAAAGATGTTGTATGGCTAGATGGCTTGCATTCTGTTTTTCAACCCTGGTTCAGATTAATTAGACGAGAGCCTTTGTTGCATGGGACCTGGAATAGATTGTTTGGATACAGCCTGTGCTATCTGTGGGCGTGTGCTGTGGTTAACAAGGAAATATTAACTGAACCATTTTCTTAACACTGAGGGGTTATTAAAAATTGAAGGGTTTTGATGATGTAGTAGTAGGGTTGGGGTTGAGAGGGAACATGTGGCACTGATGACTAAACTAGGTGTGAAAAGGGAGAAATTTAGTGTCAGGTTGACGGTTTATAAGTAATGCATATTAGCAGGTTATTAAAATCAGCAAGCAGGTGCAGTTTGGAATGTGAAGTTAGGAATTTGTTGGAGAAAAAAAGAGAGAGGGAATTAATAGGTTGTGTTGAGATGTATTTCATTGGTTTACTCCAACCACCACAAGCTGTTTAACTGGGGATTACAGTGGTTGCCGAGTCAATGGAAGGCTGAGGATGGGACATGGAAGTCTTGAAAAAGGTATGCAACAGTGAAAGTTAATACAATACAAACCGAAAAAACAGTGAATAAGTAAAATGGCCCCAAAAAAACAGGGCAGGTGAGATGGATAAAAAGATAAATAAAATAGACAAAAGCAACCAGACACACGCAACTAGAGAACCCAACAAACCTTAGCCCCAAGACCTACTTGCGCCTTAACAAGGATCCCACAATCCAGATCTCCTTCCCTCACCTACCCTCACAAAATGACATAGTAGTGTAACACCTAATTGTTGGTCCCATTATTGAAGTGGATTTCTTCTCTCATCAAGAATAGTTGGAGGGGCTCGATCTACTAGATTAACTAATCTAATAGTAGTTCAAACATATATATATATATATATATATATTGGGTAAGTTAATTCGAACATATGTTCCTTTAATTTAAGATGGCAATGAAGCCAACTTCTTGTTCTTCATCTTCTTCTCTCTCCCTCTTCTGGATGAGAGGTTGTTACCAACTAAGCCAAGTTTGTGGTGGTTGAACTCTACTAAACCGCAGACATACCCCCATATCATATATATAAACTAATATCTCTCCTTGAATAAAACAATAAAATCATATATGATATATGTAACCCGATGAGCTCCTAAAGGCATACCAAATTTACAACATTATCGACCATCGAGGTGGGTGTCTGGGCATTCACTTCCATTTACTTTTTTTTTTTGGGGGGGGTGGGGGGTATGGTAATTTCATTGGTGGGGGTTTCTCTGCTTCTTGGGGTGGTTGATGGCTTTGTACTATTTCCCTTTCATCTGTCATTAAAATTTCTTTTTGTACTCATCAATAGGCTAAAAAAGGGATCAAGTAGGATGACTTAGTCTCCCACTTTTTAGATACCGAAAAGGAATTATGTTTGTCTTAAGACAGAGAAACTGAAACAGAAATGTAGGCACTCGTTGGTCCTGATAAAGGATATTATTAAACAAAAGAATCTTAGCAGATGCTCATTGTTTATATGATGGCTGTCTGATAATGTAAGATCCCTCTGATCAGAACAGGCTGGGAAATTCTGTTTGTTGATCTTTATTGCACGAATTTATTGAATCATGTGCTGTCAAGCTGCACCATTTATTTTCCCGTTGTTGGGTAGAAAATGTAAGATATCAATGGAGTCTAGACACCACCAAACCATAAAACATCAATAAGATAGACGTTGATTTTGTTTTCCCCACTAATTTTTTTTGCACTCATAGAGCTTGTATTTCTTAAGCATGTCTTATTAGCTTCTGAATTCTGGTGGTGTTCTGGCTTAGCAAATTTTATAGTTGTGCTCTCTGGCCTTTTAGAGGTTCAATATTAAACAATATGCCTCTGTAGTGATGTAGAAGTTCCTGTGGATGCTCAAATTCCATTCCTTCCTTCGGTTGAGGTTTTAGTAAAAGCTTTGCTGGTGCTTTCATCGGCTGCATCAGCTTCTGGTCCGAGTGCATGCTTCAGAATGATACTCTGCTCGCATCATCCCTGCATTGTAAGCAGTGCAAACAGAGTTGCAGTATGGAGGGTAATACACTCTTTCTCAAAATTGTAATTGGTTGGTATTATTATTTGTATCAGGTTTTGCTTTTTATGCTATTGGATGTGGGCGTCATATGAGTTGTATGGTATTGCTGTTAATTTGATTGGGCTCTGGGCATATCCTCAAGAGTGGATTTAATTATATGTTTCTTGATAAGGTAGGGGTGAATATATTTATAAAAGAAGTCTAAGGACAGTTATCATTCCTTGTCTATCATTTGAACAATATGGTATTTGATCTTTTTGTTGCTTGTGAAGTTCTAAACTTCTAATGCATATGCCCAAGTTAATGCATCTCTGGAACCTTCTTCTTTCCCCTTGGAAAAATTGTCTTTTTTTTTTCCGCCCTTTTTGGTTGTGATGATTTTCTTGTTATATCATAAATTATAACACAATAAATTATTCTCTTTTATATTAAGCTCTTGTCATACTAAAATTTTCTTATAAGTAGTTTAAATGACACTGAAAAATATGTTACTTTGCTCAAGATATAGTTCTACACGGAGTGGCTTAGTGGAACATAATTTGTCTGGTTGGCTGACCCAAATAACGGAGATTGGCTTTATTGGTTGAATATTTGTTTTTGTATTTTCTGTAATTGTACAGCTATCTCCAAGCTTCTTTTTCCTAACACTTCTTTTTTTTTTTTTTTGGGGGGGGGGGGGGGGGGGGGGGAGGGGTGTCAAGCTGGGTGAAAGGGGGTTGGAGTTTGGGGTTGAGATTTAAGAACTAATTTGGAGAAAGAGAAATTACTTGGAAAAAGAAAAGGGAATGGCAAATTGTCTAAATAAGAGGAATTGGGTACTCCTTAACTCACATCGCATCAATCATGTCATTAGCTTCCAAGTGAGGTAAAGAAGGATAACTTCTATCACAACCCATTTCGGATATCTGGTGTAATACCTGGGTCACTTATAGCGACCCGAATAACCCAAAATCCCACTCTTGCTGTGAACACCAACCACCACACAACATACATATATAACCAAACCACAATAATTGGAGTAAGACAAGTAATGAAATATAGCAACGGAAGTAATAACATTATTCAGGATAAAGTTATTGATGCTTTAATTGATATAAGTATATACTTACAGGTTTATGTTCCGATCATCCAATTCAAGACATAATCCCTTGTATCAATATTTATACAATTATCTAAATAAAATTATTTGAGGGCAAAACTCCCAAGGATATAGACTGCACCGTCTATCTACAGACCTGGGCTCTGCATAGCATCAGGTGGCGTATATGCAGCCACTACAAATGCAACCCTTAGGTTCGTCACCATGAACCTCCTCAAGAGGGCTCCCTAGCATCGACAGTGTGGCCCAAGTCCACAGTGGGGGAGTCCACGAAGTCGGCCATTGATAGAGTACCTGCATCAAAATCTAAAAAAAGTATTGATACGAGCCTACGAGGGTGAGCTCACATCCCTGCTCAGTGAAAGGTAAAGCCAATGAAAACATGCAGAATGAGATGCAAATGAGTTCATTAATTCGGTCCAGTGTAATGATCTGATAATGCCTTCTTGAGGTTCAACACAATCCCAGATTGTGGATCCAACTCTTAGGTATGGGAAAATGTACAAGGTCCACAGTCCCGGACTACAACCTTGCAATCCAAAGATGAGTCGCTAATGCTTGGTCCTTGACCAAGTGGCTTGTCACCCCCAGCATAGTTGTCAAGGCGCTAAGGCGAACCAAGGCGTTGGAGGCCTGACGGGGCGGTTGTTTAGGCGATCAAGGCGCCCGATTTACTAAGGTGTCACAAGGGTGCTTGGGCACCTATGTGGTGCCTAGGTTATGCCTTGACAACTATGACCCCCAGTATAGGCTCCGTCTTGGCCTCCGGTCCTTAACCGCAGACTCATCCCTATAACCACTATGTCGGTACATAAGGGAAGGTCGGGTCCCTGACCCATCCTCTTTAAGTGAGCCTATAGCCCCTATTGGCAATGGTCTCAGTCATGAAGTTAGATCCCAATCACATGCTATCTATCTGGTAATACAAAATATAACGTGGTCGCGTCCCAGCGGAGAACTCTGATCCCATTCCGTCAGGCATCGTGTCCCCACTAGAGTGTTAGCTATGCAAAGCAGTATCCATGTGGTCGGTACTTGACCAGTCCGTTGGTGCCCGTACTCCACACAGGCTAAACAACCATTCATAACATATAACACATGTTATAATGCAAATACATGAACAGTTAAGTACATGCATTCAATAGTTGTCAAGGCGGCAGGTCGACCCAAGGCGTTGGAGAGATGCCTAGGCGCCTAGGCGTATGTAAGGCATACCTAAGGCGTAACTAAGGCGTTCCCAAGGTGTTGTAAAGGTATATCTTAATAAGAGGATTTATACTAAATGGAGGGGGTTAGCGCATCAATTTTTGTTGTTTTTAATACATATATACACCCCTGGATCTTGCTCTTAGCACCCAACCTGGTGGTTTACCTCATGGGCCCACCTAAGGCCTTATTAACTCATATCATGTCCAGGTAATGATTCTTACCTAGGAGTCGGGTGCACTGATCTGCTCCGAGTTGGGTCCTACAACTGATGGATTCGGAAGACCTGGTATAGGAAAAATCCCAGTTAGTGTGCGGGATTTTGGGTATGGGTTTTACAACTTCCAGGTATTTAAGACTGTTTCAACCTATGAATTTCCCTTTTTAATGAAAAATTAATTCATTTGCATATCCAAAGATAAAATATTTGTTCTTTTAATGAGCAGGAAAAATTTGATCATTAAAAACAAGGGGCATGGAAATTTATCTCAGTTAGCTTTGAGAATGATACAAAGAAAATGCAGAAAGATATATGCACATTTATCAACTATTGCTAGTTCACTTTTAGAAACACTTTCAAACTTTTTTGCCTTTTTCTTTGGGACAAGAAAAGGAACCCAATGGGACAACCTTGGGACAAACCCCAAAGGGCCACCTAGAAGGAATCCAAGGAACTCATATTCACATTAGATTTGAATAGGTAGATTCCAAGCTTTTATTGTAAATCTGATGGTGTCCATCAGGATTAGGATTGATGATGGCTCTACCCTGTTGTGGCAAGACAGCTACATCCCTATGGGAGCCTCCTTAATAGGTATAGTGAAAGGATTAGAGCAGATTCGGGTCGGGATAGAGTGGCGCTCATCTCCTCCTTTCATCCTTATGGTGTTTGGAAGCCGGGCATACTATCTTCTAGTAGATTGGCTCAAGCTTGGCCAGTTCTTCAATCCTTATTAGCCAGAAGACCCTTGGGGAGTGTGCCCTCGTTTGTTGGGATGCATCCACTTTGGGAATCTTCTCATCCTCATATGCTTGGGAGATAGTTGAATCTCGCACTGCCAGAGTCCCGTGATTTGAAGTCATTTGGCTCGAAGGTCACATACCTCGTCATAGCTTCATTGCATGGAGAGTTATGACTTGCTCTCTTCCCACTAGAGAGATTCTCATCCAAGCCAGATACCTCTAACACCCTAGTTGCTGCCTTTGCTGGTCAGTTACGGAAGATATATCTCACTTATTCTTTGAGTGCCCATTCTCGTCCCATCTTTGGGAAGGTTTCCTTTGTTGCTGCTGGCAAGCCACGAGGCCAATCTGATCCTTCGCTAGAGAATGAGAATGTATCCGTTCGACCTTCAAAGGGAGATCTCCTTGTGGTGTGCTTGGTAAAATGGCCTTTTGTGTGACGATTTATCATATCTGGATGAAACGTAACCTTAGATCGTGGACTTCCAAATTGAGGACCCTCAAAGAAATCTGGGAAGCCATAGATTTTGAAATCAGAGGATCTATCATCCCTATTGTAAAGTTCAGACCGGAAATCCCCAGGAATTGGTTCATTGGCTCTGCTTGGGATATACGCATTCAATTCTATGTGGATAGGATTTCTCGTGTGATTCTTTATTGACCCCATCCCCAAGTAAATAAATCTATTAATAGCCGTCTCTGGGTAGGACTTGGAAACATGGATAGAGATTCCCTGGATTTAAAAAAGAATGGGCTCCCAAATCTGATTGAAGCTTCTTGATTTTGAGATCCATAACCAGAGATTTCTTTCCATCCAGATGCGATAGAATGTGGCGGAGAAGGCTAACTTGCTGACCTTGTCACAAGGCGATTTCCCATTGAAGATTTTACTAATCCATCTCCGTTTCCTTTCAAAGCTGAGTATCCACCTTGCTGAATGCCAACAACTGAGAATGCCTTCTCAGATGCGGGAGGAAAAGGGGCACTCTAAGAGATGGGGAATGTCATCCGTAGCCGACCAACAGAAGCAGCATCTGTCTTGAACTTGGATGTGTCTCTGAAAAAGGAATGTCCTCCCTATTGGCAAGGATCACGTTAGAACTCTCTAGATAGTGAAACTGTGATGGGGAATGTTGCCTTGGAACCAGATAATATCATGCCAAGGTAGCTTAATGGCTTGAGATTGGTTGAGATTCTAGGCTGAGGCAGAGGAGAAGAGACTTGTAGCCGTTGAGGATGATGGCGGGAAGGAAGGACCAGGCTTGGGATAGCCTATGAGAGGACGATCGCCCCAGCTGCCATATTCCTCCGTGGAGGATGGAGGAGCCAAGAGCCAATCTGTCCCACTTAGCATCGAGTCTAATCTTTCCCCATACCATAGACAGAGGATGGCACGATCCAAACTCGTATGAGGTGATAGTACAGCCATCATGGGCGCTGATCAAATGATCGACCAAATAAAACAGAATTTAAACTTTACTAATATAACGATCCAACTTCAACGAATAATCATAGTAAAAAGATCATCGAAATCTACTAGTGACAGTCTAATATATGTAAAAATAAAAGAAAATTGTTTTTACATTTGAACTCAAACATTACTCAAGGTTTTAAATCTCGGATCTTGACCCCATTTCGGTGAGGTCTGAGATTTCCGAGATTCTCGAAAAATCTCACCGAGACACTGCATGTTTTGACCATATAATGATCGAGATTTCCGAGATTTTGAGATCTTGAGAAGGTCGAGATTTCTGAGATTTCGGGGATTTCGCAGAGATCTCACCGAGATTTACAAGTATTCCCTACTCCATTCTACTAATATATTATTTATTCACCAAAAAAGAAGAAGATTAAATAAAAGAAAATTGTCTTTACATTTGAACTCAAACCCTACTACATCCATTTTAATAAAATAAAAATTGACTTATAACTATAAGACCAGCTTTCACATCTTCTACTGTTCTCCATGTTCCTCATCCTTGTCGTCATTTGAGATATCATTTGTATGGGTGAACTCACTAACCCAGTAAGGAGGAACGTAACAGAAATACAACACTAAGGCGAGCATAAAACATCTCGAATAAAACAATGCAAGAAAAATTCATTCTTATTGGTTTTAGAACAATTCTTATTTTAACTTCATATCTGGCCAACTGCCGGGAATAACTTGCTACTATCCTAATAGAGAGTTCAACACGGCCATTCTTTGGGCACCTGTCCATGACCTTAGCAATTTGGTCACCCTTTCTCTGACCTTGGCAATGTGGTCACCCCTCTATGACCTTGGCTATTCTGGTCACGCCTCTGACCTTGGCAATTTAGTCATCCGTACATGACCCAAACTCTCGTCTGCGGCTCCTCGGATCGCGACTCAGGTGGTACCCCACCTTCTTAGTTCACATTTCTCTCCACTAGGCACAATGCAGTAAATTACTCTCATCTCATTACATTTGCTTATTCACATTCTTACTATTGCCCATTATTTTAGAGGAATGCCAAAACCACAACTCAGGCATACTATCAACACATGGAAATATGGAACAAGAAAAAAGCACAATCTCTAACCTCTTTGTAAGCAATTAAACGTATAAGCAACAATCATTAGTAATGCATGCCATAATTAATATCAGACCACTCATAGGATACATAAACAGATAATAAGACAAAGAATCTAAAACATAAGTCAAGACAATAAAGCGTCACCTTAGTGATGCAAGTCTGTGATATTCCACCTACACTCTTCCAATTAAATCGTCACTTAGCAGGTCAGCAACACAAGCCTACAAATATCATAAGTGTAGCATCCCTTCACATGCATAAATTTCAAATCAGAAATTTTACTACCCCTAGAAACCTTTCTCTCACCTCTGTCATAAACTCAGTCCATATTACCAATCTAAAACTGATAATAAAATCGATTGAAATCTGTTATCAAATCTGGTTTGAAATCTGGTATATAGTCCAGTATATATCAATCTATACTGTTGTGTAAAATCTGGACTGAAGTATATAACTTAGGTATCTGATATGAATAAGTACTGGTATATATATATATATATATATAAATATAGACTGAAACAAACTTCTGGGCTGCATATAAAATCTGGAATGTTGGATATGAATCTGAACTGTATAATTAAAAATCTTGAGCTGTATGTACAATCTGGTCTGTATATACAATTTGTATGAAAATTCTGTACAATTTCTGTATGCTTGTGATCTGATTCTAGAGCTTAATATACATATATATGTTGATATAAGATATAAATCATAGATATGTACATACTAATGCGAACCTTAATCTGATCCTAGAACAGAAACTGAGACTAAGAACTTACTTGGAATGAGTCTCAGAAAAGCCTCTTCTTCTTCTTCTTTTGCTTTCTGCTGGTCTCGCTTTCCCCCTCTCGCTTTCTCTCCTTTTCTTTTCTCTTTTCACTCTCCCTCTCTCTCTCTCTCTCTCTCTCTCTCGGGTTTTCTTCCTCTACCGTTTAAATTTTTTTATTATTATTATGTTTTCTGCAATCAGTCTTTTTCTTCCCTTTTTATAGCTGTTTATTTTTGTACTTCTAATCTTATTATAACTATCCCGCTTCCCTTTTTATTTATTTTATTTTTAATAGTCCTAATCCTTTTTAAACTCCTTCTAATCTCTCTCTCTCTCTCTCTCTCTCTTCCATACAAGAAGGTGTGTGGTTTTCTCTCCCTTTCATCTCTTAATTTGTTATTTAATACTGATATTATGAGATAAGGTCAGCCCCTCCCCTTTATCTCTTATTTATTTTATTTAAAACTGATTTTATGGGATACAATGGGGCTCCCCAAATCTAATCTCACTCACTCTCCCTTTCTTAGTAGTATCCTACTCCTATCCAATCCTAGTTCTCCTTGAATTTTCTTTTTTTGTTGAATCCATAATGATTTATCCAAGGTGGACCCCACTAGGCTAGTCACGAATTCTGATCCTTCTCTTCAAATCTGATCCTTTATTTTAGTAATTAAAAAAGACATTTAATTAAAGTGGGCCCCAAACTACTTCCCACGATTTAAGCATTCTATTTTAATATTTTAATAAAAAATTCAAAAGTGGGCTCCACTTGCTGCCCACAACTTTAACTGTCCCTAGTTTTATTATTTTAATTATTTAAAATAGAATACATTATCTACATGGCACCCATCTGATTCCATTATCTACATGGCACCCATCTGATTCCATTATCCACATGGCACCCATCTGTGCTAAAAACCACCTAATTTCTAAGGGTCACTCAATGTCGCCCAAAGTTCACAAAAACATAAATTTAAAATAAAAAACCTGGGGCATTATGGAGGATGCCTTGGGGTGCCAATTGTCCAGCCAAAGCAAGGTTGATGATATCATCAATAGAGGTTTTTAAAAATTATGTCAGCCATAAGGGGTCTGTATTCCAATGTCTTCCTCCATACCCAAGAGGATTCCTTCCTGCAAGCTGCTGACCAAAAAGAACTCTGTTGCTTTACAAGCCTAATCAGCCAATTGGTGGCCTGAGTCCTAGCATAATCAATGGACGTTATTTTTTTCTTTCTTCTTTTTTTTTTTTTTTTCCTTTTTCAAAACCCTCCTATTTCTTCTTTTCTGCACAATCCAACATATTGCATATGGTATTGAGCACCAGACAAATCCTGCTCCATGGAAAGCTGTATTTGTGGTCATTGCATAAAAATATGCTTCATTGTAGAGGGATGCTGACCATACCAAAACTTGCCCAGATATTATGATGGCAAGGTCACTACCAACTCACATTCTAGATATATGTGATTGGTGGTTTCTCCAGCTTTACAGCTTAAGTCACATACTCATATCTATTAACCAGAAGAGAAAAAACAGAAAAATGAAAAAAAATCTCTACTTTTAGGCTGCTCGAGTGTAAAATACTTCTTCATTGATAAAGTCCATGCAGAGACACCCATTGAGGGGTCAAACGCTCCCATCTATTGGCTTTGTCACTGACTTCCAACATTTGATCAGTAAAGAAATTCTAATAGGATCTAACAGAAAATTGCCCTCTAGCACCATCCTTTCCATCTCCCCGAGTCATCAATTGGTGTGCCAGTATAGACATCTTATAACTTCTGTTGCAGATTTGTGCATGGCTTATCTCATGGCCCAATATAGGTCTCTGGGCATTGTTTTCGTTTGTTTGAATGTGTTAATAATATTAGCCCTAGTGAGAACTTCTTCAAGGGCTGGCAGTTGGTGCAATGGTAAAGGCTCGTGCTGCTGGCATGGAGACACAGTGTGAAGTCTCGTGGTGGCCACTTCGTGAAAAATACTGAAGTTTGGGACCACTTCCAGTGCATCCTACTGGGACCTGCAAAAGCAGGACTTAGTAGGACATATCTCTTTTCTATGACCTGATATCAGTTTGTTTGTTTGTCCAAATGTGTGATGTATACAGTGTGACCTCTTTAGTTAATATCTTCTACCACCTCTTTACTTTACTTTGTGTGTCCAATTGCATTTAGTCGTTTATTTTGTCTTCTCAACTTCATGTTTGTATCTTGATGGGATAACACATTTCTGATGCTGTCCCTCTTTGTCCTTACAGAGGCTTCACAGGAATTTGAAGAAGCATGGGTTTGATATTATTAACATTATTACTGTGGATGTTGGGATTGTGTGCAAGGTAAAGTAGAAATTCTCAAAAACATTTAAGTTGAAATGTATAACATCAGTTACTAACTAATTGTCCAATTTTTTGATGTAATTTGCTGCATTTTTAGTTCTTAGGGTATCTTACATTTGGTTTAGCTTTTTGTTTATGCGTAGCTTATTTTTGTTATCTTATCTTTTCATTTGCACGTACAGACAGGTTTGACGGTTCAGCTCTATTAATACGAGATATGGAGTTTGGTTTAGATTGAAATTAGTTTGTATTGATTTAGTTGTAGCTGTTAGAGTGAAGGTTATCCTTATTGAATTCCCTCTATGAAACTCATTCACCTAGAAGTGTCGAGGATTTTTTTAATTATTGTGGCAACTCCTATTATGATTTATAAATCTGGTATTTATGAATGATGCCTTTTCTGCCTGTTTGGTGGTTAATACATTAATTACTCTAGGATTTTGATAATGGGAAATCCCACCTACAGATATAAAACTTAGTTAAAAAAATTTGAAATGAAAATAACATAATTCGTGTCTTCTGTTAACTGAGCTAAAAAATATGGTTATGGTAGAATCTTCAATTAGAAGTGCTTGTCTGTGTTTATCGTTTCTTTAATTGATGTACTGAGCTGTCATTCTTTGAATGAAGTTGTTTCCTTTGTGTTTCTTCCATCACCAGTCTTGTTACCTAGGTTGGGTTTTTTTATTATAAATATTTTGTAGGCAGAACTTGCACATGCTATCTTCTACTATTAGCTTTACACATTGGAATGTATTGTTTTGCAGGATGTACTTGGACCTATGGGCTTAATGAGCTCTAATCCTCTAGAACGGGAAGCAGCAATTGGTTGTCTCTCGACGTTGATGTCTATAAATCCCAAAGACACGTATTTAGAGTTTGAGAAGGTTAATGCTTAGTTTGTACTTGCTTTAGTTTTGTAGTTCTCTAATTCTGGTTAAAAAAAATGATATTATGGCTGTTAAATCCTGACTGGATGAACCTTATTCTATATGGCAGCACTTGAACTATCTTCCAGATCGTTCTCTACACGATGCTCTTTCAAGTAATGATATTCTGGTAATAATTAAGAATTATTTTGTTGAATCTATTTAACTTTTTTATGAGATTGAAAAGCAAATTTATTAAATATTGAACTACTCACTGTAGAAATATTTTTCTTTTATTTCTCTGCATAAATTATGTTTCCTGGCTACATGCTTGAAATTTAAGAGCTTCTCCCTCTTTGGGAGAATAACCTAGATGGCCACATGGAAATATTTCAATTGAGGAAGTTTCAAATTCACTTCATCTCCAAGTATTTTACCCAATGTTTGAAATCTCGCGTCTTGATGCCGTCTTGACCAGGTCGAGATCTGAGATTTTTGAGATTTCGGTTGAGATCTCGGCGAGGTAGTGCACCTTTTTTCTGGGAGTTTTGGTGGGGTGTCTTGGGGATCAATTGGCCATTTCAAGGCCTGATGCTCTAGGGAGACCCTATTCTAGCCTACATAAACACATGTAAATCATGTAATTGAAAAAATAATCACATATAATATGGGCTGGAGGGACTAGTTAGGCCGAAGGTCTGGTTACCCATTGTTAAGAAAAAAAATCACATAGAGTGGTATACTGGTATTTGGCAAAAAGTATAACATATAGTGGTGCAAAAATAATAACATCCATAGATCAACACTCATCATTTATTTATGACTAATATCATTTATGTAATGTTTCATTTACTTAAGATATTAGTCATAAAGAAGCAAACTCACCCCATTTGAATCCAATAAAACTAATTTAAGTTCAAATTCCAAAAGGATAGAAGTCAACTTTCCAGTTCAAGGGAAAAAAAGGGGTTTTTCGATTGCTGGGAGATTTTCAACTTTCAAATACTAGTCTTTTTCTCCAAACTAAAAATTTCTATTCTTATTAGAGTAAAATTTCACGAAAAATCAAGAGTTCGTCAAAATAATCTATTGTTTTCATGTCCAAAAAGTTGTTTCTATTCAAGCAACTTTAAACAACATTCACATGCTATTGATTATGTGTCTCGGGTGTCATCTCGTCTTGATCTGCTCGAGATCATTGAAATTTTTGAAATTTCGGCGAGATCTCACTAATATTTAAAACCATGATTTTATCTTGTTGATTCCCATGCAATTTTTTCTTTTGACATTATACCACTGTCCTCTTTTGTACAATTTTAAGACCATGTACAATTGAACCATGTGCCTTTGTTGAGAGCTGAACCCATTGAATCACATTGGCTGAAGACCACCTGCAATTTCATTGGAATATCCCATTTTCCCTGAAATGTCTATTCCAGTTCTTAAGGCCAACAACTTTGCTCTAGTAGATTTTCCTTTAAAAAAAAGAGAAAAAAAGAAAAAAGAAAAAAGAGAAAAAGAAAGAGAAAAAGAAATTTCCTTCTCCTATTTGACTAGAGAACACCAAACCACCTAGCGATCCCCTCTTATTATTATTCCACCTATTCCTGAAGTACTCAAATTTTGAAGAGAACAACTATCCACATTTAGTTTTTCCTCTCCATCAGGCGGATGCTGCCAACAACCAGTGTCATATTCACTACTATAATGTAAGCCTTGAACTTTGATTCCACTCAAGAGGAAAAGGAGCTGCAGCTGTGTAGGAAAGTCAGTTCTTGATTATTTGGAAGAGAGTTTTTGGAGGATGGCAACACACCAACACCATGTAAAAAGGCATGAGAATATCCCGGCACATCGTACTCACCGACTAGTGAATGTGAAGCTGATGAAATGCCTCCTTGGCTCGTCTTCTCAAAGAACAGATGTTTTCTTACCCCAATCCTCTATTAGTGAGGTGCTCCACCATAAGAACTTTTTTCTGATAACCCCCTTCAAAGTGTTGGGTCTAATATTTTGTAGAAAATGTTAGTGTGTGGTTTGGATATCATTATTAGAACATATTGATAACTGTATTTGAGGAAATTATGGATTGTGACTTCAGGTGTCACGACGAGGCAATGTTAATTAAATGTAGGGTCATGAACATTGTAGGTCGATTAAATGTACTGGTGCATGTTTTGGTCTCATAGGGGGCTCTCTACATGGAAAAATGGAAAGGTTCGAGAGGCTTTTTTTTGGAGCAATATGGCTTGGGATTGACAACTGTTTTATGAAAGATACGGACTAAGATATATTGTAACTATGGATTCAACTAAAAAGTCCTGGTTAGTAGCTATAAATGACTGTTTATGGAGTGTTGTGCCCACCTTATTTGCCTTCAAATATGCTTCACATTAGCTGTAGGGAAATTTTTTCTTGCTAACTGGTGGGTTTTGGGATAGTGGCTCTATATGCTTAATGTTCTTCCTTGGCCCCCCAAAAGTTTATAGGTGTCATAAGTATGCTTTAATTTCTTAATTGTTTTACATGTATTGCCTCTTTTTTTTTCCAGTAGTTTCTTAAAGTTCTTGAGACCAATTTCTATGGTTTCATGTTGTCCCAGATTTTTCGTACTCCAGAAGGAGTGCTGTCCAACGAGCAAGGCGTTTATGTTGCAGAATCTGTTGCTGCCAAAAACACGAAACAAGCGAAGGGTCGATTCCGTGTTTATGATGACAAAGATGACCTGGTAAGTTTGTATGCTTCTTAAGGCAGGCCTCCGCAACAGTAAGGTTGCTCCATCAGTCCATTGTGACCTGGTGGTCATGGTTTCAAATATGGAAACAGCCTCTCCGTGAAGTGAGAGTAAGGCTGTGTACCCCCCCCCCCCCCCCCCAAAAAAAAAAAAAAAAAAAAAAAAACCAAAACTAGACCCTGCAGTGGCGAGAGCCTTGTGCACTGGGTACATACTACACACACACACGTGTGTGTATTCATATTTATTTTTCCGTTTAAGGCAGCTATAAATATGTAGTGGAAGGGCTGATGCCTATTATGATTTTGTTCTGTTTCTAGGATCATGCGAGATCTAATCATTCTGTACAGAGAGAGCCAGCTAGGAGAGAAACTGCAGGGGTGGGAAAGAAAGATGTGGGGAAGGCTGCAAAGAAAACTGGCATGTCATCCTTCATTTTTCTCTTGAAATACGTACAACTGATACTTTTTCTGTTCTGTTACCTTATATGGATCTTGATATGATTCTTTGATTTATTTAATTCATCTAGACAAGGGTAGGACTGCAAAGGAAGAGGCACGTGACTTATTGCTTAGGGAGGAGGCCTCTATTCGTGAGAAGGTTAGGAGGATACAGAGGAATCTTTCTTTAATGCTGAGAGCCCTAGGGGAAATAGCTTTTGCTAATCCTATATTCACGCACAGCCAACTACCTTATCTGGTGCGTGCATTTTGCCACCTGTTCTTACCATTACATTCCTTATTTTATGATGAAAATCATGCATCTCTTGAAAGTGTACTCGCTTAGCATATTCAGCTGATAAGTGCCTAGTTAATTGCCAGCATTTGTTGCAACTTCACCTGTTACAGATGAGAGCTTCCATTTTTTTATTATTTTCTTTTAGTAAGTACTTTGTACATTGAGATGAATGTCTTGTTGTATGTGTTCATTGGTCGCACACTTTTCCCTTTCATGTATGTGAATTGAAGCTATAGTATTGGCCTTCATTATATGCACACAGGGATTGCTTGGAACTGTGATTTTTAGGTTCGTTTTCTGCATGGGGCTTGCAGTTGTCATATAGCATCTTAAACTCTATGGAAGTTCGATGGTGCCTGACATTTTCTTTTTAGTTTGTAATCCTTGTGATTGGGGGAGGGAAGAAAGGTAACTTAATGTTTTTGGGTTAAAGGTTTAAGCCATTGGAAACATAAATGTTATTAGGCTCATATGATTTATATCAATTGTGAACTTCATTGTTCAGTTTTTTACTAATAGCTGTAAAGATTACCACATGGCAATTTAAAAACTCTGGCCACCAGTTTTTTTATGTGGAGGACAAATCTTATTATTGCAGACCAAAGGGATGGATCTGCAAGTCATGGGCTCAAGTAAGGATTGATAAAATAAGATTTTAAGTTGATGGATAATATGACCAGATCTTAATCTTGATCTAATGGTTCAGAATTAATGAGGAAAATAATGGATTTTAATTACTAAAATTCTGGATTTACTATAAGAAATAACCAACGAGAATTAAGAAAACGATGGGTGGATTGGTAGTAGTGAAAATAGGAAAGAGGGAAAATAGGAGAAAAAAAATCAACGTGAGAGGAAACTGATCAAATTTGCTAAAATTAGGATCTAAAGTTCAAAAGATAGAGGGGGAAATCTTCCTACTGTGGGAATAAAAAAGTGAGTAATAATGGGAGGAGTAATGAGGAGAATAATGGGAGGATAGATGAGAAGAGAAGAAATAACGAGGGAGAAAGTTGCTGTGAGAAAAGGAGAAATTCTATACCAGATTCAGAGAGAAAGTGAGAACCAGCATGTGAGAGTAGAGGGTCAGAAAGCTCTTTGGGCAGCAGGTCATGCAAGCGGGTGGTAGCTCAACAGCCTTCAAAACCCTGACATCAATATTCTATTCAATTCCTTCACTCTGCTAAGACTTATCGATTATGTTAGCAATACAATTATAACAATAACTGCTTTGTCAAAGCAGTTTAATACTGTGGGGACTTAGTCTACTCTGGTCTAATTTACTTTCTGTATGTTAGAATCCTTAGTCTAGTTTGTTTTTCTAGTCTCCTAGTCTTAGCTAATTTTGTATTTTAGTTATTGCTTTTAGTGTTAAGCCGGTGTTGCCTGTAGGTCGTGATGTGCCCAGTATATAACTAGGATTGCTGACCCGTGGCTGTCCTACAATTATAAATAAAGACTACAGGGAGGGAGAGATAACTACGCACACAATTTTCTCTCTTTTCTCTAAAACACTATTCATCAGTTACTCCACGATGTTCACAGTACCCTTCACAATCCTGAGACAGTCTTTTATTTCTCTGTCTTCTCTCCTTCTCCCTTTTTTTCTATTTTGTTACATGGTATCAGAGCGGTTGGTTTGATCTGCCGTTTGAGAGTCGTCTAAGTTTATTGTTATAGTGTGCAGCCACCATTTCTTCTCTGCTGCATCTTCCTTTTCGTATTGTACCTGCCACTACTGCAAATATGTTGCTGAGTTCTACTGCTACCGCTGTCTCTTATTCAATGGCTGAATACAAGCAGCAACCCTAGTCGCCATTTCTATATCTGGTTCCCCAACTATGGCAGAATATTCCTGGATTTTAATGAACTCGAAAATTTCCTCTTCTACATGAGGAGTATGCATAAACGAGCAAGCAGAGCCCAGTTACAGAGTATTCCTTGCCAAGCTACATGAAAAAGATTTCCCATTGCTGCCCTTTGCTTTGCGACTAAAGGTTCTCTGACCTATCAACTGACCTTTAAAAAGAATGAGAATTTCCAACCTTCATTTAGATGTGTGATGGATCTACTCTATCCTCATCAGATCTGATTTATTCTAGAATTGATCTGCTGCTACTGTTGCTATGCAGCCTATGCTGATCTGCTTCCAATGTACTGCTACTGCCGACATACTTCTGATCGTATCAGAAGCAAGGCTTAAAATCTCGGATGTCGGGGTCATCTCGGCCCCTGGGAAAATCTAGATCTTGCCGAGATACTTTAGGGAAACCTTATTTTAGCATAAAACCGAGACACCTCAAAACAGCCTGTCTCGGTGGCCAAATGTCATTTTTAAGGCTTGATACTTCAGGGAAACCTCATTTTGGCATACATAAACACATTTAGAGTATAAAATTGTAAAAATAATCATACTTTGTGGTTGTTTGGGTTTACACCCTTGTTTTGGCAGTAAACGCTGAAGTATATTGTAAACTTAGGCTAATATTGGCTATTGTATTTTATAATTATCTAATATAATTATTCAAAAATGGCAAATGAGACAATAAAATAATCCATCAAGGGAATGAGAAAAAAATAACACTTCATTATAAAACTACCCAAGTATATCATACAAATCATTACTTCATAGTTCAATACTTGAAGATTTGAAATTTTTTGAGCAAAATAAGAAGAAAAGAGGAAGAAAACTGTTCTCGGTCGAGTTCTTGACCGAGAACAGCGGTTTTGCCTCTTTTATAACGTTGGGAAAAATTTTAAAAAAGCAATTTCTCACCGAGACTTGGCGAGAAATTGCCGAGAAATCAGTTTTTCCCGAGATCTCGGGCGAGATTTTCAGCTGATAACGAAACTTGTTATCGCCTAAGATCTCGTATCGGCCTTCATAGAGAAGACCGAGAAAGCCGAGATCTCAACGGGATTTTGAACTTTGATCAGAAGTTATCAGATCTGATCTATTATATATCTCTGATGATCTGCTGCTGTTCTCAAGTTCCTCTGCTGCCATCGATACTATACTTCTCTGAGATCTGTTTCTCAGATCTGATCTAATCTGGGTGGTTGATTTACTGTACTGAGCTTCTCTTGCTGCTGCAAGCTGCTATTGTGATTCGCTGATCTGTTAATAGGTATAAGAAGGAGAAGATCAGATCTGGTTACTGATCTTCTCCTTCTTATATATTGCTCATTTACTGGCTACTGCTGCTATTGATCTGATCTGCTGCCAATACCTATTGATCTACCCTCTGCCTATACCTATTGATCTAACCTGATTTACTGCAAGTACCTATTGATCAGATCTGGTTTTCGATTGATCTAGTTTGTCCGTCAATCTGATCTACTGCAAGTACCTATCCATTGCTACTGATTGATCCACTGCCTACATTACTGATCCATTACTGGTGATCTATTGCCTGCAATACTGATCTTATCATATCTGTTCTGATATGATATGATCTACTGCTACTAGCCTCCAGCATATCTGAATCTGGTTTTGGTTTACTGCTATTTAAATCTGTTACTGGCTGAATCTATTACTCCTATGCTGATTTTCTGGTTTTAAGATAGTCCACCTCAATTAGGACTTTATCATATCTCTCATATTCACCATTGGATCATACCCAAAATTAGATGACTTTACTAGTTGTCATTAATTACTTGCCTGCCATTTTTGGTCCACTTTTGTTGACAACTTGACTGGATCTTTGATTTTTTTCAATTAATCCACTTGTATCATTACCCTGTTCTTAGACACTAGGACTTTACCTATCTCTTAATCCAACTGTTGGATGGTTTTGAAATTTGGTTATCATGTTCCTATTAATATTCTACTCTATATTCTACAGTTTGGTATGCATACTAATACCGCAAGGTTCTATCATTGGTTTCCTTCATTGCTGATCTGATCTACTACTTATTAGTTACTACTGATCTGCTGTCTCCTGCGATCTGGTGCTACATACTGTTGCCTACTGCAGTAAGCTGCTGCCCATGCTGCTACTGCTGCTGCTGCCACCGCCTCCTGATCTGCTGCCATTGCTGCTGCTGCTACTGCTAACTACTGCTGCTGCCACACCGTTCCAAGCTGGACATGAGTGATTTGTATGCTTGCTTTTTTTTGTTTTTTTTTGGGGGGTGTTAGCAATGTGCTGATAATAATATCTGCAGTTCAATACCGTGTGGACTTAGTCTAGTCTAGTTTCTATATGTTAGAGTTCTTTGTATAGTTTCTTTTCTAGTCTCCTAGTCTTCTTTTACTTACTGTTTCTAGTGTTAGTATGTAACTAGCACTGCTGACCTGTGGTAGTCCTTCTACCATTATTAATAAAGAATGGAAGGAGGGAGAGATAACTACCATAGTTGTCAAGGCGTGAAGGCGAACCAAGGCGATGGAGGCCTGACTGGGCGCCTAGGTGACCAAGGCGCCCAATTTTCCAAGGTGACCCAAGGCAGCCTGGGCGCCTAGGCAACGCCTTGACAACTATGATAACTACACACACAATTTTCTCTCTTTTCCCTAAAGACTATTTATGAGTTACTGTTCACAATCCTAAAACAGTCTTCTATTTCTCCGTCTTCTCTCCTTCTCTATTTCTTTCTATTTTGTTACAGATTACATAGGTATGTAAAGGAAAAAAGGAAGACTCTTAATTACTGTTTAATACATAAATAGAACTTAGTAAGGAAATTGTTGAAAAGAATGGTTGAGAATTGGCTATTTCTCCATTCAACCTTTTATTTATGATGAAAAACTTAAAGGAAGATTACAGTCTTACCCTTATTGTAATAAGGGAATAAAAGAAATAAATAAAAGGACATGGACACTAATGGCATAGACATAACAGCAGAAAATAAAATAATAGAAAATTACAATTAAATCCCTGGCGGTACTAATAGGACTGATGACACTCCCCCTCAAGTTGGTGCATATATATCATGCATACCCAACTTCGACAATATAGTGTGAAACGATTTCCCATGTAATCCTTTTGTGAAAATATCTACCAGTTGATTCTCTGATTGAACAAATGAAATATGAATCTAGCCACTTTCTAGTTTCTCTTTGATGAAGTAACGGTCAATCTCAACATGCTTGGTCCTATCATGCTGAACCAGATCATGAGTTATACTGATGGTAGCCTTATTGTCACAAAACAAAGTCATGGTTCAAGGACTTTAGCTCTCATGTCCTCAAGTAAACCCTTCAACCATAAGAGTTCACATATTCTCTAAGCCATTGCTTGGAACTGATGCAGTCCAAGTTACACAAGAAGACCAAAGGAAGGAAATGCCAAAATCAAACTGACAAAAGCCAAAAAAACTAGTCACGGTATTGTTCACGTGAACAGTACCAATAGAATTTTTTGAAAGTTTTGTCTTCTTCCTAAATTCAAAAAAATTAGATTTATTTCCTTAAAATTAGTCATTATTTTTGTTTCCTAAAATTGGTTATCATATGAGTCAGTCATAGATGTTATTTGTTTTGAAAACTTTCCTAAAAGTTATAAAGGGAAGTTTCTTTTTTTTATTTTTGGACATTCTTTCCTAGGAACCAGTCCTTCTATCTTTTGTATTTCCTTTTAGCATTATAAATAAAGAGAAAGAAGAAGCTGGTAACAGAGTTGGCCAGAGTTTATTATTAAATTCTAGTTGAGTCTCACTGGCTGTGAGATTCAACCAAAACTCCTATTTTGTTCATTCCCGTTTTCAGATAATAGTGGTTTTTCAAAAATTCATAACTTCTTCATCCATGGTTGGATCATTTTCAAATTTGGGTATGTTATCAAGCACATCCTAGAGTATTTTCCTCAAAGTTTGAAGGCCTTCCAATGGCTGAATCTCAACATAAGTGAGTTTTTTCATTTTTTTATAATTCTGGTTTGCTAAAATACTTGTTTGAGACCTACGGGTAAGATTGGTTTCGATCCCACCCGTTGGATCAAGCTCATCTTATGGGATATTGCTCCTCATATTTTAAGGATCAAGGATCCCAAATTTTTGAAGCATTCTTACAGACGAATTTGAAGTTGTGGAATTATTTGTTTAATTTCAATTACTCTTGTTTGTTAAATTTGGGTTTGGACTGAATTAAGATCCTGTAACAAAGAGGGCTTGTTAACTTAAGATGTATTAACCTTCTTTGCCATCAATTTGGAGCTCTATTTCTGCACTGGAACAAGCCATTACATTTTGTTTCTTGCTGCGCCACGTAACCAGATTTTCACCTACAAATGTGCAATACCCTGAGATCGATTTTCGATCTAGATTACCAGCCCAATCAGCATCAGTATACACCTCCACCCTAAGATGATCATGTGGTGAGAGAAGAATCCCTTTTCCTGGAGCAGACTTTAGATAATGAAGAATCCTATAGACTGCTTTCAAATGAGTGGAATAGGGATCAGGCATGAATTGGCTCACCCAACTAATCGCTGGTGCTTTCCTTTATCTGTCGTATTTCATTCTTTCTCCCTGAGCTTTGCATTGGAGTCCAAAGGAGTATCACTTGGGCGGCACCCTAATAATCCTATCTCTGAGAGAAGATCAAGGACATACTTTCTTTGAAAGAGAAAGATGCCCTTTGTAGAACGAACAACCTCAATCCCAAGAAAGTACCTAAGCTTTCCAAGATCCTTGATTTCAAACTCTTTTCTCAAAAACAGCTTCAATTTTTTTATTTCATCATCATTGTTTCCAGTAACAACGATATCATCTAAATATACAAGACTGCCGTGAAGTTTTCTGAAGCATGCTTGATGAACAAAGTATGATCAACATTACTCTAAAAATATCCACATG
Source organism: Protea cynaroides (assembly GCA_028583415.1). Lineage (NCBI taxonomy): Eukaryota > Viridiplantae > Streptophyta > Magnoliopsida > Proteales > Proteaceae > Protea > Protea cynaroides. The sequence continues at coordinate 62,366,006 of CM053270.1, forward strand.
CTATCATAGCTTTGTGAAACCGTCCAAACTATGCTCTAGGAGACTGCATGAGACCATAAAGAGAGCATTTCAGCTTGCATACCTTCCCTTCAGTGCTTGTATCTATAAAACCAGGTGGGCAATCCATATAGACTTCCTCTTTGAGCTCTCTGTAAGGAAGGCATTCTTCACATCAAGCTGTTGTAAATCTCAGTTGTGATGCACATCACATGCCAAAAGAATCTTGATTGTGGTCATCTTAGCTACTGACACAAAGGTTTCTTGATAATCAATTCCATATGTCTGGGTAAATCCACGGGCAACCAACCTTGCCTTATATCGATCAACTGTGCCATTACTGTTCGGCTTGACTGTGTAGACCCACTTGCACCCTACTGGTCTCTTACTTGGTGGAAGAGAGACAAGATCCCAAGTATCATTCTTTTTCAATGCTCTCATTTCCTCCATCATTGCAACTTTCCATCGTTCATCTGTAATTGCATTTTTCCATTTCTGTGGAATAGAGATAGAGGAAAGTGAAAACACAAATGCATGGAAGGTAGGAGATAAAGAAGTATATGACACAAGGTTAGAAATTGAGTGAGTGGTGCAAGACCTAATACCATTACTAAAGGCAATAGGAAGGTCAAAATCAGAATCAGAGGAAGGAACTTCCTTACCAAGTGATAGCTCAGTCTCTGGATCTAAGGTAGGCCAAGGGACATGTGTAGTTGCTTTGATGGTAGTGGTCCTTCCTTGCTTGCTGCTGGCACCGCTACGTTTGTAAACTTGCAAAGGTCTAGGACTAGTAGGGATAGTTACAGGTGAAGGAGGTGCATCTGCCTCAACCGAAACTAGTTCTCCCCCTGGGATTGAAACTGATTCTCCCTCTGGAATTGAAATTGGGACTCTGATGGGAACTTCCTCTGGCACATTTTCAAACATAGGGACATCAGTACTATCTTTCTCCCCCTGAAGATGGGACGGGTAGTACATCAGATGCTCATGGAAGATAACATCTCTGGTGATATAGGTCTTCCAGGTAGGTAGATGGTAGCACTTATAACCCTTCTGTGTTGTAGGATAGCCAATGAAAATACGCCGGAGCCCCCTCGAATCAAGCTTTCCAGGAGATTGATGATTGCAAGCATAACAAACACAACCAATAATTTTCGGTGGAAGTACAAATATAGTGAGGCCAAGAAGAAGGTCCAAAGGGGCTTTGTTGTTGAGGATGCAATATGGAAGCTTGTTGATGAGAGAGGCAACAGTGAGAACAACATCACTCCAAAACCAAGCCGGAACATTGCCATCAAACATAAGGGCTCTGGCGGTATCCAGAAGGTGACGATTTTTCGCTCAGCCACCCCATTTTGGGCAGGTTTGGCAACACAACATGTTTGATTATTGATGCCATGGTCGGACAAATATTGCTGAAACATGTCATCAAGAAATTCCTTCCCATTGTCACTACAAAAGACCTTTAACTGAGCTTGAAATTGTGTCTTGATCATGTTGTGGAATTGGCGAAAGCATTGGAACACCTCACTTTTATTATGCATGAGATAGACCCAAGTAGTCCTTGAATAGCAATCAATAAAAGTTACAAACCATCGATGGCCAGAAATAGAGGGAGTCCCAAGTGGACCTCAAACATTAGAGTGCACCAAATCAAAAGAAACACTATTATTATCAGAAGGGAAATAGGTAATTCGAGCCTGCTTAGGTGTCTTCATTCCCCCGCGTTCGCGGAACCAGACCTCTTGCGTGACAAAAGTCTTTTTTTTTTGCTCGCAATAAAGTTAGGGTCCTGATCGAGAAAGGAAAGGAAGGATATAAAAAAGAAATGCCGCCAAAATACAAGCTTCGCATAATAACTCGGTTTGTTACAATGCTTAAATAAAGAGGGAAACGACTGGGATAGAACTCTTGGAGATGGGTAACCAAGACGCTTATGCCATTTTTGGAGGGTGCTGACGGCTGTGGAAAGCTGCTGTGGTGGAGGTTGTGGTGAAGGTAAAGATGATGTGTGTGCTGAAGGACCATCTTCAAGCAAGTAGAGAATAGAGATCACCATGCAATCTACCCTGTCCAATCGTCTTCCCGTTCACTAGATCTTGAATTATACACGAGGAAGGAAAGAAAGTTACTTTACAATTCAAAAATTTGGTAAGTTTACTTATAGATAACAAATTTGTAGAAAAACTAGGAACATGGAGAACGGATTGTAAAGTAAGACTAGGTGAGCAGCGAATGGACCCCTTTCCAGAGACATGAGAGAGAGATCCATCTGCTGACTGTATCTTTTCCAGAGGAGGGATAATACAGATGGAAGGAAGTGGCTGAACTGGTCATGTGATCAGTGGCTCCAGTGTCCATAACCCAAGGGCTAGGAACAGAGAAAGCACAGATCATCATGAGAAATACCTGATTGGACAAAATAAGAATCTGGTGTGACAGATGGCGATGTAGTTGCAGTAGATGGCCGGAGAAGATTTTTGAGAGCCTAAAGTTCTTCTGTGGATAGCATAGTTGGGGTTCCAGTAGGTACGCAAGTCTCTGTCTGATTTGCCTGTGGTGCTTTGAAGTTCTTGGATCTCTGAGGTCCTCTCTCATGCCTCTGTCTCAAAATCTGTAGGTTTGCCATGCAATTTCCAGCAAGTATCCTTCATATGGCATTCTTTCCCACAGTAATCACACCGGACTGGTTTGTTAACTGTAGAGGCACCTGGTTGAGTGGTTTGAAGGGTTGACCTTTCTGCAGGAAGTGAAGGCATCATAGAGGCACGACGCATATCTTCAAACTGAACCAATGCATAAGCTTGATCTAGAGAAGGAAGAGGCGCTCTACTAAGAATGTGAGCTCGGATCTGGTCAAATTCCACATTCAAACCGGCCAAAAAATTATATTCCCATAATTTATCCTTCACAAGCTTCATTGCAGAAGCATCAGCAGCACACTCAGCTGTAAAGGTGTCATAGTAATCGAGTTCTTGCCACAAGCTATGAAGTTCAGAGTAGTATTGAGAGACAGTAATATCCCGTTGCTTTGTGGCACCAATCTTCACATGAAGGTCATAAATCAATGCATAATTTCCTACCTGGGAATAAGTCTCCTTGGTAGCCTTCCAAATCTCTGTAGCATCAAGTAAGAGGACATAGCCTCGACCAATTATAAGGTCCATTGAATCAATCAAATAGGCCATTACAATAGAGTTTTTTGATGCCCACTTGTCATATAGTTTATCAGTCAGAGTAGATGCCTTCTTCTACCCATTGATATAATCCAAAAGACCTCTAGCATATATTGCCATCTGTGTTGTTTTGGACCACATCAAATAGTTGGTCCCATCCAATTTAAGTGGGTTAAGGGGAATGGAGGTGAATTCAATCTTAAAGGTCTCCATTTTAGGTGAAACAACTTTAGAATAATCCGTCATGGGAATAAGCACTCAACAATGTAGAATACCTTTAACTGAGACGCCGTGTATCAGTCTTATGGGAACAAGAGACACGTATGCAGCAATTTTTCGACCTTCAAATTGGCGTGGAAGAGGTGAGGTTGGCTATTAGGTTGATCTCTTCAAAGTACATCCCTTTAATAATGGATACACGGCAATGCATCACAGGAATTGTTGAAACTGATTTAGTTCATCTCTGCACAAACCTTAGAAATTGAGAATGTAACAAATCTGATGAGAAGAAACCAGAAAATATAAAATTCTGGTTATAAGGATGAAATTCTGGGATTCTGGTTATAAAGAGGAGAGCAGAAATTATCTAACAACAATATTGCTTTTAGAATTCTGGCGATAAATTATCTAGAAACCAGAAACTTAGGGCAGAAACTTGATAATGAAGGTTTAGATGGATGGCGGAAAAAACACCAGAAAGAAAAACTTGATAATGAAGGTTTAGATGGGCAGAAACTTGATAACTGTGAGAGGAAAACACAATAAAGATAGCAATGAGTTGGGTTCCTTGATGTCGGTGGCGGTAAAATTCTGAAGAGGTGGAGAGATGTGTCGGTGGCGGTAATACAAGCTAATGGACTGGATTGTCGGTGGCAGCAGTATGTGCTGTGGGTCGTGGAAAAGTAATAACAGGAAAAGAAAAAAAGAGAAGAGGAGAAGAGGAAGAAGGGATGGTGGCAGCCCTAGATAGGCTCTGATACCATGTTGAAAAGAATGGTAGAGAATTGGCTATCTCTCCATTCAACCTTTTTATTTATAATGAAAAACTTAAAGGAGATTACAATCTTACCCTTATTGTAATAAGGGAATAAAAGAAATAAATAAAAGACATGGACACTAACGACATAGACATAGCAGCAGAAAATAAAATAGTAGAAAATTACAATTAAAACCATTGCAGTACTAATAGGACTGATGACAGAAATTAAGACTCCTAATAGAAATAGACTGCTTTTCATCCTCTAAAATAGAAGTTGAACTTTAACTTGGGCTCTCTTTGGCATGTATTGGAGAATTAATTATATAATACATTATGACATATGTAATTGTTTGGTATGATTTATGGTACTTTTTTATATTTAAAATAAATTGATATAATCTAAAATCTACAAATAGGTTAAAAGGTGTTTATCATTATTGTGATGATCTATTATTACTTCTTTATGTCTAGTGATATCAAATGGTTATTATGTATGACTCATAATTTAGTTTTGTAAATGAGTTATAATAAATAACTCATAATCATAAATATAAATTATAGGGAAATTTTCATATACACACCATTAAGGATTGAAAACCTCATCTACCTCCACAAGCTTACAAAAACCTCATCTAGTACCCAAAATCTTTGTTCCGTTAATCAACGAAGTCCACTCCGTTAACAAAATTCCGTTAGTTGCTGACGTCAGATGCGTTGAACATTTTAACAGACCATACTACGCTTTTAGGGTTGTTAAAAGACGAGAATACTCTTCATTCATAAGTCACCCTACCCCCAAATTTTCATAATGTTGATCCATTCCAAGTTGTTTCCAATTGAGTCAACTGGGAAACTCACTGAGTCAAGGACGGGGGAGTAGGAAACCTCGACAGTTAAGAGCAGGGGTGAAGCTCCCATAGGAAAATAAACCTGAAGATAAAGAGAGATGGCCTTTATCTCCCAAACCCTAACCAAAGCTCGAGTTCTTACCCAAAAAAAAAAAAAAAAAAAAAAACCTCACTCGCGCCTACAACTTCTAGCGACCTCCATGATCGACCCTCTCCGGAGGAAACCAACATCTCGGGTGAACGTCTCTTAGCTAAAAGGTATTCTCTCTCTCTCTCTCTCTCTCTCTCTCTCTCTCTCTCTCCCTCTCTCTCCTTCCTTGTGTCTCTTGTCTCCATCGGCCTATGATTAGTTAGGGTTTCTTGTTTTTGACAGAGTGAAGGTGAAACACAGAACACGATTCCTCTGCAATAGTCTAAAGTTGAAAGTGGTCAATAAGAATCGAAGAAATTCTGCTTCAAAACAATGATTCCTTTTTAAGTTTATCGTTGAAATGAGTTTAATTTGTTTTATAAATGAAAAATAGAAGAAGGTCTGCCGAAGAATGTTACCATCTCTGTGGTCAACTTCACATCCGTCGAATTGTTCTGGTAGTTGATGCCGTGATCTGATGGCCTCAGGTAATGAGTTTCCACTGTCAATAACATAGAAATGCGAAGATCACGAAGAATAAGGATGATCAGAGGAGGTCTACACCATGAGGTAACATGATTTTCTGCATTATTCTTGACTTTAAAGGCCAAAGATGAATCTTCGTGAAGATTTCAGTGGTGCTTCAAAATGTCGTTTGGCAGAGCTCAATTAGCTCTGAATCTGTCTCTGTTTCTTTGCTCATTGGATATATAGAAGAACCGATTCCTTGTCGGCAGAGGAGAGGAGAGTAGGGATAGGGCTTGGGTGAGAGTGAATAGGAGAGAGATACAAAATATACATACCATTATAAAGGTCAAATTAGTCATTCAACATATTTTTTTTCATTTTTCAATTTTTAACATGAAGGGTAAAATTGTATTTCAACAATTCCGTCAGTTAGTTGGATGTGGTTGAGGTTTTTCCAATCTTGTGGTGGTAGATGAGGTTTTCAATCCTTAATGGTGAGTATATGAAAATTTTCCTAAATTATACCAAAGACAGCCTTGGGCCCTAACTCCTAATCTCCTATGCAAACTTAAAACCCCAAATATAGGCTTATAAGTGAGGTCCGTTACATCAATAATCCTAAAAATAAAAGACTATAAAATTCAAACGTAGGCCAAAATAAACTATTTGGTGGCCCAATTGGCTTGATTAGAAACCCTAGCTGCATCAGTTATTATTGAGACTCTTAACAGAAATAAGGAAGGAAAGGAAGGAAGAAGAGGTGAGAAAGAAACGAAGGGAAAGAGGGGAGATCAATTGCATAATCTCTCCCTCCCACGGCATTGCTTGATATTAATAAATAATATTGTAAATTACATAAACACCCTTTACTTATTAAAGAAATCAAGGGATACCTTAAACATAAAGGGAACTAAAGTTAACAAATCACATATCTACTAAACATCACCCTACTTAGTATTAATTATTAAACATTTAACATCACTATACTAAATAGTACTAACACATAAAACTATGTAGCCCCATGGCACATAGGTCCAATCTTTAACTGAGACATTGCAAACTATAGGCAAATTTTGCATCCTCTATGATGCTTCATGCTTGTCTGCGGCCATATTAACTGGTGAAGAATCATAATGTTAGGTAGGCAGCAAAAAATGTTCTGTGTCATCATATATTGAAGTTACATTTTGCCTTTAGTTCTGGGAGAGAGAGAGTTTCAATCCTAGTGGTGGTAGATCCATGTTTGCTGTTTCTAGCTTTTAAGTTTTGGCAGACCTATCAAAGTTTTCATAGGTTCTATTCTATGTCTTTTTTGAAAAAGGAAAAAAAAAAAAAAAACTTCGAACGAAGGCTTATCCCAAGTTTGTGAACTTTCTGATGTCCATTTATTCAGTGTAAATGAATGAAATAGAAGGGGCAAAAAGTCAAATTTTAAGAGGAAAGTTGTGATAGTTTGTGGGCACAGGAATAATAGGCCTTGATGATTGAAGATTGGGTCTAAGCTCAAAAAGATTGTATGGAGGGGTGCAACTGAGGATATTCTTTTCCATCATATGGTGGCACTTATTATGGTTTAGCCCTTTCTTCTTCTTCCAGGATTTATGTTTTTAGGTGAGGGGGTGTTTGGGTTGTGGTCTTGTGGGCTTTTGATGCTTCCCTTGTATGCTTTTTCTGGTAGATTTATGAATAGGGTCATAGGGTGTTTGTTGGATCTGTTTCAGGGCAGGGAGGTTGTTTTGCTTATACAATTCTTTGTTCTTTGTCTTTTATGTGGGCATGTTATCCTGGTTGTTCTTCCCGTCTAACATAGATTCTTCTATTCTGCTGGTAGAAAATGCCAGTTTTTGTGTTCCTCATTCTAGATTGGAGCCTTTCAAGGGCTTCATCACTTCTGTAACTTCCTGTGGTAATCAGAGGAAATTGGCTGAGAGAGGGGGAATGGGATGCTGACAAAGAAAGATTCACTGCCTATGATATCATGAGAGGGGGCAGGGTATATATATATATATATGCTTGCATGAGAGATACCATGAGTGAAAAAAGGTCCTGTAACCAGGGGAAGGGGGAGATAAAAAATTATATGCGACTGGCAGAAGTGCGATTAGGAACCTATATTTTTTCCGTATAAGGAGACATATCTATCCAATCCTGATATTATTGGAGGAGATGACAGTTCTTGAGAAGTAATATATACCATGGGAATGTAAAATAGTGGGGCCCACTGTAAATTATCTCATGGCTTGCCTACTTCTTACTTCACCACAAACAAGCACCTGAAAGTAAAAACTTTTCCCCCATTTTATTTTACTTCCAGCCATTTTACATTGAAACAATGGAGCCTTTATAACTATTTTTTTGGGGTGAATAAAAATTTATTAACAAACCTAAAGAGGATAGAGGCTGGATGCCTATGAGAGCAAGCCAGAAACAAGACAAAAAGGATCTACATAAAGATCACAAGGGAGGTCCTATCCACATTAAAATTGGATAATTCCATTCTTCTTTGCTTCCTTTAATTTGTTTAATTATTGTCACCTTTTTTTTTTTTTTTTTTTAACTATTTTTATATCATCGATTATCAGGTTAAGGTTGTTAACCCTTTACTGCAATCACCAGTAGTAAGTGATGTAGCATTTGAAACAATGCAAAAGCTGTCAAGATGTATTGCTCCACCGCTTTGTAATTGGGCCTCTGACATTGCTGCTGCTTTACGCATTATTTCTACCGAAGAAGGACATTTCATCTGGGAGCTAATTCCGTCAGTTGGTGAAGGGGAAGCCCGAGAGAGGCCATCCATGAGTCTTTTTGAGCGAATTGTTACTGGATTGTTGATATCCTGTAAAACTGGACCTCTTCCCGTTGATTCGTTTAATTTCGTATTCCCGGTACAAATATTATTTTCTCATTCTCACCCTCGTATATGTTTGTTAATGTTGTCGCTATTTTTTTCTAATTTTCTTGTAAAATCAATTCCACCGCCACCAGATTATGGAGCAAATATTATTGGCTTCGAAGAAGACAGGACTCCATGATGATGTGCTTCAGATACTTTCTTTACACTTGGATCCTATCTTACCACTTCCTAGGCTTCGAATGCTATCGGTTAAATTTCTTAACACTTGAATCTATTATATTTCTGCTGATTTTCATTTGTTTCACCCTAATAATTGGTTAATTGTTTTATTTTGCAGGTTCTTTACCATGTCCTTGGTGTTGTTCCGGCCTATCAGGCATCAATTGGACCAATGTTGAATGAATTATGTCTTGGTCTGCAGTCCGATGAACTGGCTCCTGTAAGTCCCATAATGTTTGTAGTTGATTCTTTAAATGCTTCCATGATATTATTTTGTGATTTTTTTTCTACCTGCATTTGTAACAGGCTCTTTCTGGGGTGTATGCAAAAGATGTTCATGTGAGGCTTGCTTGCTTAAATGCTATAAAATGCATCCCATCTGTTGCTGGTCGCTCCATTCCTCAGAATGTTGAGGTTGCCACAAGCATATGGATTGCTTTACATGACCCTGAAAAGGTGGGCATGCTTGTTTTCATTTTCTAAGTATTTATGTGTACATTATTTCATTTATTTTGATAAATGGAAACATTTCATGAAGAAATATTGCAAATCATCCCCTCTGTACTGTATAGGCAAGTTATCAATATAAAAAGTGTAAATTGATAAAAAGTGTAAATTGAATCATGTTCCATCTCTTGGACAATAACCTTGGCAGCTGCAAGTACATGTTGGCAGAAAATCTCTTAAGCGATAATTTTGTTTGATGTTCACCTTTCCCTTTTAATCGTCATATGACTTGCTTCTTTATTTGATTTTAATTGTCTTTTTCTTGCATATGCCACTCAGTTGGTCCTGATTTGGTATAATTTTCACCTCCTGGCTGTTCCGTGGCTTATTTTTATTATGACATTTGACATCAGTTTTTTCCGGGCTGAGATTTTGACAAGTGTCTATAACTTAAAAATCTGTGTGTACTGAATGAAATTGTGTGAATTTCTTTCACCAAAAAAAAAAAAAATCCTGAAGTTTTTTCGCACATTGTGTAATCTTGATGAATCTCTCTCTCTCTCTCTCTCTCTCAATGTATTTTCAACCTTGAAGGTTTCTTCTCTCTTCCCATGCTGTTAGAGGTTATAATGAAGTTGGGGCTATGGAAGTTAGTAATGTTTTATGAGTGAATTTGTATGAAATGTTGCTTGACCTTTGAAATCTGCTCTCTTTTATTTAAGTATGAAGCAACTCACTCTAACAATTGTTTTCTCTTGCTGGGAAGTTCTGTACCACACTTTTTTTTGGGTGAATCTAAATTATATTTAATAAGCACAAGAACTACAAATGGGGAACCCCAAGAAGCGGATCCAAGAGACTCAAAAGGAAAAAGGAGGAGCTCAACTGGGACTCATATCCTCGTTAATTTGAATAGGCAAATCCCAAGCTCTGACAATAATCTAGGAGAATCTGGGTAAGTTCTCTCAACGGGAAATAGCTTCCCTTGGATTTCAAGATTTATGCTATCCATGATTTGATGAGAGGTACTTGTTCTTTCCAACCATCTTCTCAGCTTCCTTTCCATCCATTTATGGTAAATATCTGCTTTGAACGCGAGTCTGGCCACCGTGACGCAATAAGTTTTCCATCTAAAGTTGTTGTCGATCCATTTCCATTCCCCCTCGGACTCATAGATCCTTTGTCGAAGTGGCCAGTACTTGTGGATAATACACTTCCAAGGAGTACCAGCAAAGGGGCAGAGCACCCTCCAACCGATGAAGCTATGATGCGGAATGGCACCAAGAAACGAAATGAGGTTGTGCCAAGTGACCACTTGGCCCTTAGACCTTACCTATTCCCACACTGAGGAGGAAGATAGGCACCTGATCCAGTCAAACTCCAATTCAGATCTTCACTCCTCCTAGGTCTCTTCTGAACCTCAACCACCCCTCCCATGCTGTCATAGGACGTTGGGATAAAGTTGGTCTGGTTGTCCACTCACACTCCCTGATGATAGCCGAAACTTTACCCTCCCTAATTGTCCCCCACCTAAAAACATAAATGACACCAGAATACCAGATTGATGTCTGGATTCTGGAGTAACTCAAGTCTGGTTCTGTTTAATTTTTGAATTTTTATGCAAGACTTATAACTGATAAAGTACGAAATAATAAGCTTACAGCTAACAAATGTTGATAACCCCAATGAAACTCGTAACAAAATGGAAAATAAAGAGATGAGGGGAGAATATGGAAAGAATGGAGTAGAGGGAGAGAGAATCGATGTGTTATCTACTTTGTCCACTGCCATATATTTATTAATATTGAAAGCAAGTAATTACAACCTAGTAGGATTGTAGAAAACAATTACAATGAAATTCTAATTACTCTAATCAAAGTAACTCTAAAGCATAAAAGAAAACTGATGACAATAGGATACCTCATGATAAGTTTAAACACAATATGAAACCTCTACCAACCTAGTTATCTCAACACTCCCCCTTAGTCGGAAGCTTGGAAAAGACCCTCGACACTCCCCCTCAAGCTGGAGTTCTAGTTTGGAACAACAAGAATAGATATGAATCGCAGTACTAGTCTTCCATATGTAACTGTCAAAGACGCCAGACAAGGTTTGGAATTTTGGTTTCGTGCTTGGTTTTGCCAGGCCAAACTGCCGAAATTTCACCAAAACCTTGGAAAAAAAAGCTGTCAAATTTCGAAATCAGTTTTGGTGGCCAAAAAAAAAAAAAAAAAAAAAAAAAAAAAAGATTTCTGAGCCCAGTTACTTGTGTGATGCATTTTTAACTTTCTTAACATATCCATTGATTGATTTACACAAATAAAAAACATCCCAAATGGTATTTTTATGTCTACATCATAGAATGCTAATGTACGCATTGAATACGAATGGTAGTCTACAAAAGATGAAGATCCACCATTGCCACCCCCATATGATACGCCTGATATGGGTCGTAGGGAAAATATACCGATGTAGAGCTGACACTCTCGTATCCACCAGCATTGGTATCCTCCCCTCAAACTCATGCTGTCCATTGTACCAGACAAGCTCCATATGTCCATCTCTATCATATCTGCCTAATCAGGTCCAAAGTGCCTGAGTGGACTTTGACTGTACCCTTTACCAGTACGTGTGCCATGGTCCTTATCCTGTGTGGAACCAGGATACGAAGTCTCTCCTGTGGAACTGATAGGGTCTGCCTGCTGTTCCATGTCATATTTCTGATCCCATAATCCGTCACCATGATCACCATCACCATGATCACCATCTGTGTTTGTGTGGTGGAAGGTGAGGGAGTGCCACCATCACTACTATCATCTTTAAATGGTCTGCGTGTCTGTGGGTCAGTGTTGCCCTCCAATGCCATATAGTCATCAACATCAACTCAAAGCTGCATAGCAATCTGATTGCTTGGCCGACCTTTAGGCTCATCTAAAACGGGCTCACCTCGATCCCTCCCCCACTCATACAGGGGATCTTCCTTTTTGTCCATCTTGAAGATCTCACTCAACTCCATTGGGCTTGTGTCATTCTTTATGCCTAGACGAATGTGCTCCTCCCTCAATCTCATGTTGTAGTGGACTTAAACGAGGCTCTCTGGTCGGTTAACACCCAATTAGTTCCACCTCTTTGTGTGTATGAGGGAGAATATGCTCCAATTGCGCTCACAACTGGAGGCTGAAAAAGTATGCGATATCACTTTAATTGCTACCTTACATAGGTTTGGGGAGTCTCTTTTCCCTATTAGACCCAACATTCATCTGTGTCATAACATAGAAGAGTATTATTAGAATATTAGGTGATGATACATGCTAAAATAACAATATATAATTGACAAAAAATTATAGTGATTAGCCTCACTGGGGGCGGTGTGTGCACATGCAGTAACTGCAGTCTCCCTCCCAAAACTCCCAGTTGCATCTTTGAAAGTCTGAATGATTTGATCTAAATCCATTACATGTTAGGTATTAGTATTATGTTGTTACTTGTCAACATAGTAGCATATGGCCATAAGGTAGAGTAAACACTCACCTCTTGATTTGCAACAAATTGGGCATGTGGATCAGGGTTAAGCTTTGCCACCACATTCTGAACTGCATCTATTTAATCTTGTCTTATCCCAAGATTGTTTTTGTACTGGTAGTCTGGTACTTAGGGTTGAGATAATATGCTAAAAACAAGGAAATTTTCATTTTCAGAATTCAACAACTAAATCTCAATCGTAATCGAATTTTTATGTCAAGTAAATAAATCCTTACCAGCCTTGTGTAATAGATGTGAGAGCTGTCTCTCCCAGTGATTTTCGATGATTTGATCAAATTTGAAGTACCCTTTCTGTAGACATCTACAACTTGGGCCTTCATCAGTTCCATTGCTGCCCTTAAATATGGTAAGGACGGTTTTCCTTATGAGTCAACCATTTTGAAATACAACCTATTTCAGATCATCCTAGAATAAGTCATTTGAAATGGTTGATCAAGCTACCGACCACGTGGAGTAGAAGCCTTAGGCCAATCAAACGATTCCTCTAAAGCAAACATGGATTTAAGTCTGACCTTCTTTGTCTCAAAGCTCTTCAGAGCAATATAATTTGTGGCAAGCCTTGTCAAATGGCCTTACTAAATCTCCCCCCCCCCCCCCCCCCCCCTCCCAAACCAACATTTTGTCCTCAATAATTTTAGGGCATATCCATGGTTGTAGACAAAGTGATGCAGTCCAAGTTACACAAGAAGACCAAAGGAAGGAAATGCCAAAATCAAACCGACAAAAGCCAGAAACACTATCCACAGTACTGTTCACATGAACAGTACCAACATATTTTTTTAGAAGTTTTGTCTTCTTCCTAAATTCAAAAAAAGTTAGATTTGTTTCCTTAAAATTAGTCATTAGTTTTGTTTCTTAAATTTGTTTTATTTCCTAAGATTGGTTATCATATAAGTCAATCATGAATGTTATTTGTTTTGAAAACTTTCCTAAAAGTTATAATGGAAAGTTTCTCTTCTTTATTTTTGGACATTCCTTATAGGAACCAGTCCTTCTATCCTTTGTATTTCCTTTTAGCATTATAAATAAAGAGGAAGAAGATGTTGGCAAGGGAGAGAGTTGGCCAGAGTTTATTATTAAATTCTTGTTAAGTTTCACTGGTTGTGACAGTGAGACTCAACCGAAATTCCTATTTTGTTTATTCCCGTTTTCAGATAATAGTGGTTTTTTGAAAATTCATAATTTTTTCATCCATGGTTGGATTACCTTCAAATTTGGATATGTTATCAAGCACATCGTAAAGTACTTCCCCTCCAAGTTTGAAGGCCTTCTAACGGCTGAATCTCAAGATAAGTGAGTTTTTCCATAATTTTATAATTCTAATTCTGTTAAAATACCTGTTTGAGACCTACGACAAGATTACTTTTGATCCCACCCGTTGGATCAAGCTCAACTTCTGGAATATTGTTCCTCTTATCGTAAGGATCAAGGATCCCAAATTTTGAAGCATTCTTACAATCAGATTTGAAGTTGGGGAATTATTTGTTTGTTGTTAAAGGTTAAATTTGGATTGGACTGTGATAAGATCCTGCAGCAAAAAGAGATTGCTAATTTGAGTTGTCTGAAACCCTCTTTGCCATCACCAAGGTACATATTTGTCTTGACTTTTCTACAACGTCTTTCAGTATATTAATACTGCTTATATCCTTCAACATAGGGTCTATACAATGGGCTGCAAATGGAGGCCAAAACAATTTGTACTGGGGATTATCATCAGTCTTTCCCCAGCTTTCTTGAAGTTATTGCCATTCTCTGTGACAACTTGTACCATTCTCTGTGACAACTTGTACCACGTTGTCCACCCCCACATCTTTAACAACTTGCTTCAACAGCTCAATATATATAGAATCCTTATGATTTGTTGCATCCACTGACTTAAAAAAAGTGTTTTCCCGTCACATGAAATCATGGAGTTGATGAAAAACTGTTTAGTGGGATCCGTCAAACCATCACACATGATAGTAACTCCATATGTCTCCTGGTATGGTTTTTAGCTATTTACATAATCCTCACATTTGTTCTTACGGAGTGGTAAATAGGTGTTGTAAAGCTCATGAGATGTGGACCCCTTCACTCTTGGATCACTCTACTTACTTCATCCATCATGTTCTCTTAATATGGGCTTGTGGTAGCATGTGCAGGAATACTATGATTAAAATAACACTAGGGCACAGTTGACTTGCCTCCTTTGTGCTACTCCATGGCGTGGTGGGGGGGATGTGATACTGAGCTTAAGCCTGAAGTAGAGGTTTTCATACTCTGAGACCTCCTAAATGGGTGTGGGTTCTGGGGCTGGGGGTCTATTGCCTATCTCCTCCTGTGTGGCTAGGGTTCTATAGTTTGTCTAGAAGAACCTGCTCCGTTGGACATCTGCTTCAATCTATCCTACTCCATCTCCAATGTCTGTTTACTTGCCATCATAATTCGTCTCCTTTGCTCATCCTCTGGATCCAGGTAGTTTGGGTCGTCCAAGTTAGGCTCCTCACTGTTATAGTCCTCTTCACCGAGTGTAGTAAGCTTCTCTCTAAAATATGCATCTTCAAATGCCTGCCTCGCTGCCCTCTTATCTCTCTTCCTATGTATAACACCCTTCATCACCTTAGTCATGGCCTTTTTTATTTCACTAGACACACTGGGACATCCGGTTACATTACCATCCCCACCAGCCAGATGCCACTTCGGCAAGTGGCTCCACCTCCTCCAATTTTTTTCCTTCATTAGTTGCATTGGGAGGTCTTCTTGTTAGCATCGAGGGGGGTACATTGCCTCCATGCGATCACTCCGGATCCTTGTGAATCAGACATTTTGTATTAACTTGTATGCTGTTAATATAAGTAAACAATAATAAATATGTTCAATTTCAGTTGAAAGTATATTTAAAATGCATTTCAGTATTTATCATAATCTTTAAACCAAAAACAGGATTTTTTTGGTATTTATTTGTATTTAAAATAATAAATACATAATTAATCATTATAAAATATATTTGGAACATTAACAAAATTGTTCACTTTCAGCTGAAAGTAAATTTAATATGCATTTCTGAATTTATCATAATTTTCAAACATAAAACAGGAGTTTTTTTTCATATTTATTTGTATTTTTAAAATAATGAATACAACAAAGTAAAATTTCAATTCCAGCTGAAACAACATTTAAAATGTATTTCAGTATTTATCATCATTTTTGAACCTAAAACAGAAAAATTTCCTATTTATTTGTATTTAAATTGAATTATATCAAATATTGTTATAATTTCCAAAAAATAAAATAATTATTACAAACAGAAAAATTAATCCGACTCTGTCAAGCCGTAGATCGGCCAACATTGTCTAACATACATAAATATGTAGTCAATGCATCATATATTACCGCTATTTATCTCAAATTTTAGTTGCAAAAAATTCATTTTTTGAATACAGAAAAAAAAAAGAAAAAAGAAATTGACTACGAAACTTAAAATCTGACTCCGTCAAGCTGTAGATTGGGACATTGTATGCAACATATAAAAATTTGGAAGACATTCATAGACTATACTTACAAATTCTTAAGAAAAAATAGTTTAGGGTAGACATGGTTACCTTTTTGATTTAAATCTTCAAATCCTTGATGAAACGAAGTTCAGTCAAACTTGGACTGCAAGGAAATGGTGGAGGATAAGAAGAACTATGGAACAAATCAAGAAATTTTGGAAAAATATCAAATTTCACTAAAACAGTGTAAATTTGGTGCCCTCGGTCAAAACTTGTTGAATTTGAAAGGTTTTGTGTGAAATAAGAGACTTTATGAAGTCTGGTTTGACCAGGTTTCAGTTGAAACAGTGATTTCAATCGAAACCTAAATTTCGAACCGAAATCTGAGACTATTTAGTTTCGACCCCTAGTTTTGTTTTGGTTTGCCAAAAACCGAAACATGTCATTTAGGCCAAAATTTGGAACTGTGACGCTACGGAGCAGAGAGAGAACTTTGTGGGTGTAATACCAGATCACGAACTATCACCACCAACGAACAAGATATGTGGTAGAGAATAAGAACCATCATAGATGCTTCTCATGGAAGGCAGGTAGCCCTAGTCATTGTTGGTAGGTGCATTAACCATTATAGCAGCTTGGGTAGTTGAGAACCAGATAAACTGCATTTGATGCCAAAGGGGCTTAGGAATCACACACACACTATCCCCCCTTGCAGTAGGACCTTTTCTCAACCAACCTAGAAAAACTAGAATAGAAACAGTATAGAAAATTTAACTTATTGAGAATTCGACTGTTGGTTGATCACCAAACTTGGAGAAATCGAGCTTTAGGATGTGTTTCATAACGTATTGATACCTAAAGATGATCCAACCACTGAAGGAAGAGATATGAAATTTCGAAAACTGCCTTTACCTTGCTGCTGGCACTGGTGATCTCATAACAACCTGATCTGGTTGCAAACTTTCTATCTCCCAATATTTGTGTATTCAAAATGGTAGTAATAGCATCAAGATTACATAAGAGAGCGTAGGGGAGAGATTAGAAAGCAAGAAAGATCAAGAGAGAACTAGAAATAGGCTTGCGGTTGAGTTTCACAACCAAGAGAGACTCAACCAAAAATTGCAATTTCTTTTCTGGTTTCTCAAAGTCTACTTTTTTCTTCTCCTTTCTTCATCTATATAGAGGTTAATGTTTACAAGCTATGGAAAGTCCGAAAAAGAAAAGGATTAGGAGACTTATGGAAAGTCCAAAACTGAAAAGGATTGGGAAACTTTCTTTACAGGCTATAGAAAGTTTCCAACATAAACTAAGCTACTTAACTATTCCTTTTCCTAATTGTATGCTAACTTCTGATTAGGAAACAAACCAAATAATTATAAGGAAGAGATAACTAATTATATTGCGCACAAAAGCAGTCGCGGTTTGGTTTAGCGGCCTGGTCCAGCTGAGCCAAATCAGTTTGGCTGCTTGCGGCTAGCCTTAACTAAGTTTTTGTCTTTATATTCTTTACTCTTCTACTGTAAACCTGCACCGCATCAGTATCACGTTCAAGGTTTCATCTCGTACAACTAGTAGTAGTGGTAGACTCTTCCTAGAACAAAGAGGTCGTAGGCTCCAACACGAGCTGTTGCATCACGTGCAACTAGTAATAGTCTCTTTTCAATGAGTTGATAAAGATTGCATCTTGTGCAACTGATAATAGTCTTTTTTTAATGAGTAGACATGAACAAAGGTTGCATCTTATGCAATTGATAATAATCTCTTTTCAATAAGTAGACATGAACAAATGTTGCATCTTGTTCATTTGATAATAGTTCTTCTTCAATGAGAAAACTTGAACATTGTTGTCAAGGCGTCGCCTAGGTGTCGAGGCGCCTTGGAAAATAGGACGCCTTGATCCCCTAGGTAGACTCCTTGGTCGCTTTGGGTGTCTGCCGTCAGGCCTCCTACGCTTTGAATGGCTTTGTTGCCCTGACAACCTGGGACTTGAACAAAGTCAACAAACTGATAAAAGTGCCTCTCCAATGAGCAGACACGAGTCGACAAAGCTGATAATAATGTCTCTCCACGAACAGACAAAAAGAGGAGCAAGATATATATATATATGCTCTTTCTCCCCCTTACGTGGAGCATTCCACGCGGACAAATTACTAGGGGTCTTTAAACAAAGAACGAGGGTTAATATCCTATAAAGCCAGAATAAGCCGAACCACAATGATCCACCAAAGTAAGAAAAAACTCCAGCTAATAGCCAACAGAAAAAAAAAAAAAATCCAGCCAGTAGCCAACCAATTAGTAGGATGCTGTGTAGAGGAACACGAGGAACAAAATACCCAAAATTGAAGTCGATCTGACGGTTGGATTCGAAGTTATGAGGTATTCTTAACTGTTTGGGACATCTTGGAAGGCAAACAGATCCTTAGGAAGGGAACAAATGGACCCCAGTGGCAATATGGTAAACCCGCATTGGCATTTCTGTAAATTCCAGCAAGGGAATGGGTTACTTGAGTAACCAAACAAGCCCTAGGGTGCAATAGGCCTTCTATTTTAAGGTTAGGACTTGGAAGGAAAGGTAAGGATAAATCAGGATTACGTGAAAAGAGAAAGGGGGGGGGACTGGAAATAGAATAAAAGGACCTCTACATATACCTCATGTCCTTGATTTATGAAGCCAGAAAAGAGGCGGAAAAAAAAAATCAGTTAGCTTCTGTATGTGAAATCTCCCCGAAAATTGCCTCGATCGACCAGAAACTTCAAAACGTAATTCAAAGCCCACAGATCTACTGATTCCAACTGTTATTGGGGTCCAACAAGGAGGATTAATGAGGAAATAGAATCTGCAGCTAAATTCTGGTGGATGAA
Source organism: Protea cynaroides (assembly GCA_028583415.1). Lineage (NCBI taxonomy): Eukaryota > Viridiplantae > Streptophyta > Magnoliopsida > Proteales > Proteaceae > Protea > Protea cynaroides. The sequence continues at coordinate 62,385,002 of CM053270.1, forward strand.
CATTAGCGCTGAAGAAAAGGCCAGATCTTCTGAAAGACAACTTGGTTCAGCTTCAGATTTGACAGGCTTAATCGCCTAGGGCTGGAGACGTGTTCCCAAGATTTCAGGTTGATTGGGCCTGTAACCAGGGAACTTTAGCAATTTTCTCAATTCAGCAAGGCACGCAGGCAGCGGTATATATTCTGTGATCTGTCAACTTCAGAAACAATTCAGCAGCAAACCGCAACAGAAATATCTTTGCATTAATCAGCTCCTTGACCTAGGAGCCAAATTATTTATCACAGCTGCATCAGAAACCCAGACTTGAGATCAGGCAAGAAGATATTTTGCAGCCATAGGTTTTTTAATAGTTTCTGCAGAAACCAGATTCGATGCAGTCGATGCAGTTATCGGGTTACAATTCACAATTACAAGCTATGATATTGCACCAGAGACTACGGCAACAACAGAAACGATGCTAAACGATACTGTGAAAGTACCGTGTAAGATAATGCAGCCGCAAGGAACAATATGCAGCAGTAGTGGCTGCATACCACAATGGAAATCTTTAGACAAGTCTCAAACTGGCAGATTAGTAACCTGCTCTGACACCATGTGGCAAAATGGAAAATAAAGATAGAAGGAGAGAAGATGGTGAAAATGAAGAATAGGGAGAGAGAATCGATGTGTATTCTTCTTTCCCCACTGCCGTTTATTTATTAAAAATGAAAGCAAGTAATTGCAACCTAGTAGGACTCTAGAAAGCAAGTACAATGAAACTCCAATTACTCTGATCAAAGTAACTCTAAAGCATAAAGGAAAACTAATGACAATAGGGCACCTCATGATAAGTCTAAACACAATAGGAAACCTCTATTGGCCCTGTTATCTCAACAAAACTAATCTTCACATTTTTAGGATCCTCAGCTGCTAGCCAAGGCCTCTCCATCTTAATGATGACTGATGGCAAATAAGAGTCTTACTGTTTAGTCCCTAGATGATGCCTCCGTGTATATACTTTGAGGTTCCCAACTTCCCATTCTGACACCCCTATCCTCACAGCTCCTTATTGAGTGATGTCTCATTCACATTCTCCCACCCTAATGATAACACCTTTCTTTAAGTTACAGACGTGGTTCAAAGCTCCTCAAAATGCTCCCAGTTACTTCCACCGGGGGGGGGGGTGTTCCAACATACTCCATTTGATCATTAATAAGTCCCCGAAATTATGGGAGTATCCTTGATGTCAACAGGATATTTTTGGTTTTATGTCATTCCCTTTTGTTCCAGATATCATCTTTTACCTTCTGCCTGACAATTAAAGATAGAAACTGTTTGCAGTTGATATAATACAAAGGTAAGAGGTTGCACTTGCGTATTCGTTGTTGAGGTCCTTTGTTGGTTTTCATGCAACTACTGGACTTGTCTAGTGCTTCTATCAACTTCTCTTATACCTTCTAATCCATTACTAAACGCTTGACAGGTGAAGTGTATCTTCCTGTTCCAAATTGCTCCCATTCTTGGGAGGCATATTATTATTAAGTTTTATCAGAAGGTTCTTATGGGTCTTACTTTTCAGGCATTTGCAGGGATTTATTTTAATAAAATCGGGTGTAAATTGTTTCGTTTCTTTGTTATTCATTTTATTTTACTGCTTCTGAAATTTCTTTCACTTCGTAAAATGGTGACACTGATTTCATCTCCTCTCCAGTCTATTGCAGAAGCAGCAGAGGATATATGGGACCGTTATGGGCATGATCTTGGTACTGATTATACAGGGCTTTTCAGTGCACTGTCACATGTGAATTATAATGTCCGCTTAGCAGCTGGGGAGTCAATTGCATCTGCCTTAGATGAAAACCCTGATGCTATCCAGGTCTGTTTCTTCACATTTTCTTATTATTATCTTTGATTTTAATCAAACAACTTGATGGTATTCTCATTATTTGGTGAAATCCATAGGAAACTCTTTCGACTTTATTTTCTTTGTATATCCGAGATGTTGGTTCTGGAGAGGACAATGTGGATGCTGGTTGGCTAGGGAGACAAGGGATAGCTCTGGCATTACATTCTTCTGCTGACGTGCTGAGAACAAAAGATCTTCCTGTTGTAATGACATTTCTCATATCACGAGCACTGGTAGGTGTTATGTTGTATCATTGAATGCTTCCAAAAATGATTTTTGACGCTTTGACTGTTGACAGAGAACTGACCATGCATCTAGTTTTTTTGATGAAACTGATCATGCATCTTTCTTCCACTTCTTAGTTGCCAACTAATCATGACTGGCCCATTCAATTCTCTGTGAGGACTCCACCTCAGGGAACAGCGTACTTTGTCGTTGCTCTTCTATAATTGCTACTGTTGTTGTTTGTGATTTTGATGTTCATACTTTGTGGTTGAAAGTTATAACCATTGGAACAAAGTCTTCATTTTTTGATTCACGAACTTGATGTTGACCAGCTATTCTACTTGTGTGGTGAAATAATTTGTTCTTCCATGTCACATAAAATTGTCTTAGAAAATAAAATTTACAGGCTCGATATCTATTTCCTTCCTTTTGTGTGGTGTAATAAAATTTTGGCTTAAAAAAATTCTTCTATATTCTTCCTTTGACAGGCTCGATATCTATTTCTTTCCTTTTGTGATGGTGGATGAATGGGTTAAGGTTACAGGTGATGGGAGGAAGCTATGAATCATGATTTAATTGTGATTTGTGGCAGGTTAACAGTGGAATATGATGGGAGGAAGCTATGAATCTTCATTTTTGGCAACTCTTTCCTCCTTCTAGTCAATAAAATGGCAGAAAATCAATGAAAGATACCTCTTGTAGTCAGATTTATAAGACTTTTGAATTAAAAAAATAAAATAAAATAAAATGTGGAATTCTTTGCTTCTTCTTGATTCCATTGTCTATGGTTTCGGCCCCATTCCGAGCAAAAGTTTGACCTATTTTTATCCGATTCTTATCAGAATGGTGGATTTGGATCCTGTACTGATTTCAATTTTTTTTTTTTTTTTAAGTTTTTAAACGTTGGTTCTAACTGATTATAACACTGCTGCTGCTAGAAAGGTGGAAATAAAAAGAAAGATAAAATTTCAACTGGACATAGCTTCTGACTTTCCCGAACTATAATAAAACATGTTTAACAACTTGTAGTACTTGACAAACCCTACTTAATGATTTTAATGCCAACTACAAAAGGCACCAAGTTAGCCCACTGACCAAAATTCCCAAAAAAGTCTCAACCATTGAGCATTGACACTGTTGCACCACAGGTCTCTAAACACGAACTTTTCCTTTTTTGTGAGTTAAAAGCAATTTTTGTAAATGAGGCCCCATATGGAGAGTCTCTGCAATTAATTGCATGTCCATCCTCCTGTAGTAGTCATTGTTGTGTCTTGTCAGGAATGACAAAATAAATGTAAAAGATGGGTTTTTCCAACAGTATTTTTGGGATTGCTTCAGCTTAATGACAAGTAACTTTACATCTACATTGTTTGAATTTTTGAAACAATGATAATTTAGGAAGCAACACAGTAGATTTTTCTAAACTGGAAACTTAGAAAAAAGCTAGAGCAAAGAGCAGAAACTGAAGAAATTGACTGAATTGAGGAAAATCGTGAGTAGTACTAGTGGCCCTGTTTTGGATCCTTTAGTTAGTCCTGAAATATGCAAACAATCCTGTAACAAAATAGAAAAGAAAAAATTCGATCTAACCCCCAAAAATTATGTCAAATTCGATCTAACCCTGAAAAATTTCAAAAGTCTTATCTAGCACCCAAAATTTTTCCACCGTTAATCAAAGAGACCCCATCCGTTAGTAGAGTCCCGTTAGTAGCAAATATTAGGACAATATTGCCCTTATTTAAAAAATAAAAGACTATAATGCCCCCAAAGTAAAAAACCCCTTTAGTTACCAATTTTTCATCTTCTACAGTAAAAGTAAAAGGAAGAAACCCTCTTTCGATACCTTTCTTCCCCGACGAATTGCAACGATGATCTCTAGTTTTAATCGGACCAGTGCAGAATCGATTTTTAGTATTTTCTTAATGAATTTATATGTAATTATTTGTTTATTTTCTGGTTCTCTCTCTTTCTCTCTCTCTCTCTGTTTCGCATCTCATCAAGATCCCAGTTGCCAGAGGAAGGTGGGAATCGCATTCGTCGTCATTTAAACGTTTCTGCTAAAGACATTAAAATCAGGGTGTGGCTCATCAGATTTTGAAGGAAGAGATTCTCGGGAAAGACACAAGTGGATTGTTGATTGCTTCATCCTCTGCAAAATAACAAAAAACGTCGCGATTTTAGGGCTTTTTGAGAGTAAAAGTTCAAGAGGAAGTGAAGAAAGAGATTTCTATTTGTGCATATTCTCCTGCAAAATTACTGTAATGTAATAAAATATTGCATAGAGAAGACACCAAAGGGTGTAAATTGAAAAAACTTTGAGCGGCTGGTTTGAATTTTGAGAAGATTCATGGCTCGAAGATTTGAGAAAACTTAGAGTGGTGGAGCTTAGATGGAAGGTTCAACGATACGACGTTCTGATTTGTATATCTCTCGTGTCGTTTTTTATACAGTTGTTTCCTTTCTGGTGCTATTAGATCTTATTTTTGTTGTTTCTGTCTAAGATCTGAATTTGAAAATCAAAATCGTTTAATTTTCATTTGAATGCGTACGATTAAGATCTCTGTTTTTTTTTTTTTTTTTTTTTTTTGTCTCAAATCTAAGAGCTTTTGTTAGTTTCTCTTCAGTTCCTTGCAATTGAAGGTTAATAGATTGAAGGAAGAACGTGAGCAGAGCTTAAGAGGCAAGGAAAATGTAAGGAACCAGGGTGATTTTCCTACTGTCGAGGGTTGGGCCTCCAGAAGGGGGAAAACAGAGAGAAGAAGAGATAAGAATATAATTGATTGTTGCCTTTTTCTATTCCTTTACTGTATCCTATATAGCCTTTTTAAATTTTGCCTTCATACACATAGCCACGTTATCAACACTATTCTAGCTGTCTAACAGAGTCGGTTATAACAATCTTCCTCTGTACAGGTTGTTACATCCACTAAGTGATATAATCCTTGTTAGCACCTGCTTTCTCTCCGACGTATCACAGGAGATTCGGGAGGTTCGGGTGGTGATCCATATGACTCACCATGATCTGCAGCTTTGGGTGGTCCAGCAGATATTGTAACAGAAAACCACGAACAAAAACTAGCCACGAACAAAAACTAGATCTGGAAACTGATTTGAACAAAGAAAGTCACAAAGGAGGAGAGGGACACAAAATACGCTGGCAGCTGCAGTGTCTTTGCCATTGAAAACAGATAGTTCCATCGATTTCAGTTTGTCCTCCTACTATTTCTAACTTCATGATTTTAGTAGCAGAACAGAATAAGTAAAAGGGAAAAGATTCATAGGGCTGGAGTCAAACTCTAAGTCGATTGTGGAGGGGCTGAGAAATAAGAAATAAGAAAAGAAAGGGGCAAATTAGTAACTTTATCTCATTTTAATGTTTTAATGTTTAAATAGAAAGGGTAAGAATGTTTATTCACATGTTCAGTCAAGTCTATCAGTTAAATGGGGCCGGTTAGAGTTTCTAGAAACCATTGGGTAATAGATCGAATTTGACATAGTTTTTGGGGGTTAAATGAAATTTTTTCAATAGAAAAATAAGAGAAGATGGAAAGAATTGTTGTGTCCTGCTCCTTTCCTTGTTATTTTTATTTATAGAAATAAAAAAAAACTATTAGATAAGATCTAGGACTCTACAAGTCAGAGGCCTAGTCACAAATAAAGACAAAGTAAATTAAAAATAGGAAAAGAAAACTAACAAGTCTAATTTGTAAATGAAACTAGTAAATTAATTAAGAGTCCGTATATTAATAGGAGTCCAAGTCCTAAAAACTAGCACTAACTACTTTGACTAAGTCAAAGAAGTGTACAATTACAATTTTGTTATGCTTGTACAATTACAATTTTGTTATGCTAACACCCTCTTAAAGCTAGAGTATGGGGGAATGTGTGAGCTTCAGCTAAAAACAATGTAGCAGTTGAAGCAGTAGTTGTAGTACTGTGACAACAATAGTAGTAGTGGTAGTAGTAGAAGTTGCAGCAGTAGTATAAGCAGCACAATATAGGTCACTGTGAAGCAAGTAGTAGTAGCACAATATAGGTGATTGTGAACTAAGTAGTAGTAGTAGCAATACAGTATAGATAACTATGAATCAAATAGTACTAGCAGCACAATATAGGTCATTATGAATGAAGTAAAAGTAGCAGCGGTAACAAGAGCAGCAATAGTGGTGGTTGCACATCTAACGAAGAACCTTAAATAACTCTCAAACAACCCAGGTGATTGCTCTGATACCATGTAATAAAATAGAAAAATATGAGAAGATGGAGAGAGTCGATGTCTCTGCTCCTTTCCTTGTAACTTGTATTATAGAAAATAGAAAACAACTATTAGATAAGATCTTGGACTTTACAAGTTAGAATCCTAATCACAAACTAAAGACAAAGTAAACACAAAATAGGAAAATGAAACTAACAAGCCTAATTGGGAAAGAAAACTAATAAAGCAAACTAATAAATTAATTAGAAGTCCATATACTAATAGGAGTCCAAGTCTTAGAAACTAGCTCTAACTACTTTGACTAAGTCAAAACAGTGTACGGTTACAATTTTATTATACTAACAAATCCTGTTTTAACTCTAACTCAAATCAAAATAAGCTAATTGGACAGTGATCGTAATATAATCTAAACAATTGTCCAATAGAAATTTAAGCACTAGGAAAAGGACTGAAGGGAGAACAATTCTTCAATTTTGTTTTTCTGAAGGGGGGGGCATGGTTCAGCTAAGAGTTGTAATTGCAACTTTGAAACTGAATTCTAAATTTACAATACTCGATTCAGACTGGGAATGCCAGGATAAGGAAAATGATTTTAGTTTGCAGGTCGAGATTGGACCCATTAACTGTGGTCCAATCTCCAGGGTAGATGTTGAACCCTGTGGATTACCACCAAGCAGGGTCAATGTGGATCCCTGTCATATCTCTCTTATTTTCTATTTTAGTCTCTTTCTTCCTTCTTATCTATATCTCTCCACCTCTTGTCTTCTTATCTATCTCTCTATTTCTCTGGAGTTCTACTAGAAACTCTAGAGTTCTACTAGAACTTGCTCTTTTGGGTGATGGATATTGTCCACACTCTTCATTGTAATCCATCTAGTTTGCTAATATAAATAAACTGGGTGGGGAGACTGCAAGCCGTTAGGCATCATCGACTGATGTAGTCAGTCCCTCCTTCATTTTTTTTTCTTCATAATTTCTCTTTCTGTCTCTTGGTTCTCTGTGACTGCTGGTTCTCATATCTGATATTATCACAACTTTGTCTGGGCTGATCTGAGATTAGAAAAATCTATTTGTGGAAGAACTAACTCATGTACTTAGGTGCTCTATTCTCGCCAAGTCTCTAACGCCCCCAAACTGGGTTTACTCCTATGTCGTGCTCAAAGGGCATTACAATCTTCAACTTCCCAGGATCTAGTAAATAAGAGGCTGGTAGTCTAAATTTTTAACTTATCAAAACATAAAAACTGAGTTCCAAGGTCACTCCATGTATCTAATTTTTTTATTTTATTTTTTTCTATTTACATTGCATATATTGCAGCAGAAAACTTAAAATAGAAACTCTGGTGGCATCCTGAATTCCTGAGTCTAGACACACACTGGTTAATTAAAACAATATACACAAGTCCTAATTCTACTACCGATCCTTAAGGAAACTTTAATATAATAAAATTGCAGGATATGGGTCTACTCTTGACCCAACTGGACTTCTACCTCATCTGTAGGCTCCTCCGCAAGGTATTTTTTCCGAAAAAGATCACTAGATAAAGGGTGAGTTCGACAGCTCAGTGAGGAAATAATCTCTCTCATCATTATGCTCTAGATTGTAATGCCCTTTGAGCACAATGTAGGAGTTGTCCCGGTTTGGGGGTGTTATAAAGTCATTTCCTGATAGACTGACTTATTTCACTGTTTTCTATATAATAGAGAGTTAAGTGCTCTACATCCAAGGCTAGGCCTTCATTCGGCACATCTTTGCTGTCTTCTGAACCATTTATTGTGCATCAACTAGATCCCTGGATTCTTCTTGTTACTTTGTTTCTTTATTGCTCTTCTTGCTTTATTTTATCTACTAAAATTTCAGTTGCAGTCTTTTTTTAGAGTCGATGGTGATTGTAGGCTTCTATTTGTCCCTTCTGCCTTAAGCGACAGCTTTTAACCATCTTTCAGTAATGGACTCTATTCACCTTACTAAGTGATCCTGGTTAACCAGTTGCTGGTGTCATGTTATTAGTTTCTTGGGTCAGTTCAAAATTTACAAGTCCCTTTCAAATTTTCTACCACCTTGGGAAATAGCATGAACTCTAGTGAACATACCTTTAACTTGATGAAGCATTGAATTCAACTTATAGTCCTGTAAAAAGTTAATTATGTTGGTCCTTGTGTGAAGTGGCTATTTGTCGTAATTAGATGTAGCTCATAAGTAATTTGTGTAAACTGACAGCTGTGTCTTTATGATGGTTTCATTTACTCTTCTTTTTGGTGAGTAAATTATTCATCTTTATGTTATTAATGAATATAATTCTTTTTGTTCCGTACCATTTTGCATGCAGTGTGTTCAATGAAATCTTGTTTGTTTATATATTATCACTAATGGGATCCCTGTTTTTATTAAGGTTTAGAAATCCTCTTACATATTGGATTGTATTGGCAATAAGCAGTTAGTTGATGTTATCTGGCATTGCAGGCTGATCTTAATACTGATGTTCGAGCGAGAATGATTGATGCTGGTATTTTGATCATTGATAAGCATGGAAAAGAGAATGTTTCTTTGCTATTTCCTATTTTTGAAAACTACTTGAATAAAAAGGTATGTTTTCACACCGTAAGTTATAACATGAGCTTGAGTAGTTCTTGGATCCATAATCATTGGTGTATAATAGTCTTCAATGTGTTTTGGATGGGAAAGCAGTTGTTTGAATCTGAAACAGCTGTGGTGGTTCAAGGTTGCTCAAGCTTCTGAAATTTTTTGTTTAGGCAGGTGGGATGAGGGAATCTTTAGGTGTTGGGATTTTTTATTTTTGGTGCCTCTCCTCCCCCACCCCTCCCCCTTCACTGGTGGATGTGCTTGTTTGTGGGTGTAGTGTGGGTGCTTTGGTTGGCTTGATGCTTGTGTTTCTGGGTTATGGGGTGAATTTGCTTATCTCTTTGTTTGGTTTTTCGCCTGTTGGGTCTATTTTTTGGGGATGGGGATGGGGATGGGGGTGTGGTTCTGGTTGTGGCTGGCTTTGGGGTATTTTTCTTTGGTTTGGTTCCTTTGTGTATGTTTCCAGCCTTTCTATTCTAATATATTTCTTTTTCTATTGCTTATCAAGCACCCCCCCCCTCCAAAAAAAAAAAAAAAAGAAGAAGCAAATGGAGCATTTTGATGTACTCTTGTACTTTTTAGTAGATTAAGACACTTGTGCTTGGACATCAGCGTTACTCTAATATCCTTTTTCTGGGGTTTCTTTGACGATGATTTACAGGCATCTGATGAAGGAAAATATGATTTAGTTCGTGAGGGAGTTGTTATTTTTACAGGAGCTCTGGCAAAGCATTTGGATAAGGTGGTGAATTTCAATATTTTGATTTTTTTAATTTGAAAATATTGAATTGTAAAGAGAACAAAATTTCATTTTTATATTTTGGTGCAGGATGACCCTAAAGTTCATGCCGTTGTAGAGAAGCTGTTGGAAGTCTTAAACACTCCATCAGAGGCAGTCCAACGGGCAGTCTCTTCCTGCCTGTCCCCATTGATGCATTCCAAGCAAGTATGTCTTAATTTTCCTTGACAAAGGTTTTGTTTTTTTTTATCTTATTTGCTGGTTCTCAAAGCTCTGCAGGGTTCAGTTTCTTCCTTGTGGATTGTGATATGATGTTATGTTTGAATTCTCTCAACCTATAAGCAACCGATATGTTACAACTTGAAAGAGAGAATACCACAACTTGAGGCTGTTAGCTCTTGGAATCTGAGAACCCACCGCCTAGAAAAGTAGTAGTCCAGCCAGCCTATACCTCGTGATTACAAAACAAACTCAATATCATTATATGGCACTCATTGTTGCTCTTATAAACAAGAACTGAACTTTATCCTCACACTGGCCTAATACAGTCTCCAATGTCCTGTCCCTACAGGTGATTGGATATTTAGTAACAATGAGTAATTATTGCAAGCCTTTGCTGGCATGTGCCTTCCTCATCTTTTTTCCTTGGTAAGTTATAAAGATGATTTAATTAATAAAAATTTTTAGAGGTCCGGGACTTCATATTTTTAATAACAATGAATAATTATTTAAAGCCTTTGCTGGCATTTTCCTTCCTCATATTTTTTGCTTGGTAAGTAACTAAGATGATTTAATAATAAGAAATTGTTGGGGTGACAAGTAGGTGATGAGCTGCTTTGGCGCTCGGATGTGGTGAGAAGCATAGTTGTCAAGGCGTCGCCTAGGCGCCCAGTCTGCCTTGGGTCGCCTAGGCGGTCGCCTTGGTCACCTAGGCGGGCGCCTTAGTCGCCTAGGCGCCCAGTCAGGTCTCCATCGCCTTGGTTCGCCTTGACGCCTTGACAACTATAGTGAGAAGTAGGCAAGTGTTCTCGCACTGTGGACGAGTGCATGTAAAGAAACTAGTCCATAAGTGTAGGATTAGATTAACATCTTGGAACATATGATCTCTAACGGATAAGAGTCTAGAATTGATAGATTTTATGTGGAGAGGAAGGATTAATGTAGCTTGTATTCAAGAGACTAGATGGAAGGGTAAAAAAAAACTAAAGAGTTGGATGACTTTAAACTTTGATATACGAGGGATAAAAGTAATAGAAGTGGAGTGGGCATGGTATTAAAGAAAAGCTTAAAGAATGATGTGGTGAATGGTAAAAGAATTGGTGATAGGATTACATACATTAAGCTTCTGCTGGAGAAAGAGGTTGTCATCATAATTAGTGCTTATGCACCCCAAGTAGCTTTGGATGAAAGTAGATAGGTACAATTTTGGGAACACATGATGGTGTCAAGGTTTAGGGGTATGATATTGGACCCATTCGAAGGGGTCCAATATTGACCCAAGCATATGGCATTAATGCCAAGATAATGCTGGTGATGAGGTCGGCATTACCTTGCAACCTTTTTGATTTATCTAGATGGATTTAGTTGGTGACTCTTTTAGTTATCTTTGCTATCTATTTTATTGTAATCTCTACCTCCCGACCTTGTGTCTTTTTATCCATCTCTAGAGTTCTATTAGAATTAGTCTTTCATGGGTGGGGGTTGTATCCACTTTTGCTTTATTGTAATCTCATTCTTTCTTTATAAATAGAAACTGTGGGAGACTGCTAGAGTATAATGACTGCTCTAGACAGTCTCTCTATCACTTTCTCTCTGGCTTTCTGTTCTCTGTAGGTGTTGGTTTCTCAAAGCTGGTATCGTTACATGGTATCAGAGCATTAGAAACTAGCATCGATCCTCCTTGTGAATGCTGGTTTGGTAGTCTCTTCAAGAAGAGTATCTCTGTACATGATTGCAACAGTCCAGGCTGCCTACATGCTACTTGCTGCCCTAGTTCTTGATGATACAGAGATAAACTAGGGCCTTCTATTGTCTACCTGCTGATTTATGTTGTCAGTCTATCTCTATCCGCCTACTATTGCCGCATACCATTGTCGATGGTGTTTCCTTAATCTCTGGAACATCCTGCTGCCCACCTGGTATTGTTGCCTATACCAGGTATTTTCCTACTGCTACTGCTTATTTCCCTACATTACCGTCATCTCCTATACACGTAACCTCTCTAGGGATTATTTTTTGTGATCTCTGGAGCATATTACTGCTCTCTGTGATGGCTGATTCCTAGCACCTCTCTGATGATGCTCATATTCAGATCACTACCATTAAACTCAATGGAGTTGTTATCTACATATTGTGGGCGCAAGCTGTCCAACCCATGGTTGTCAAGGCGTTACCTAGGCGTCCCGGCGCCTTGGGCGTCTGTCAGGTCTATAATGCGTTGGTTCGCCTTGACAACATGGTCCAACCTTATATTCATGTTAAGGCTAAGATGAAATATATTACCAATATCCCCCCATCTGGTGATGCTAAGGAACCAGATGCTATTAAAGCATATGAGGAGTGGATGTGTGACAACTCCACATTGAAGATATGGCTACGTAACAGTATTGATTCAGTATTGCAGTCAATGTCATGTTTCATTTGATTGCCAAAGGAGTCTGGGAAGATTTGTGAGAGAGCTTCTCTCAAGATAAGAATATACCCAGATCTATGAATTTTATGAGAAGAATGTCAAATTTATACAACACGACAAGATGTTGAATGCATATTTTAGCAGCTACAAGGGTCTCGTTGAAGAGCTCAAGATTCATCAGCCTCTTACTACTAATATCTGGAGCAATTGAATGTTCAACGGGGTGAAGTCCATGTTGCAAACTTTCCGGCCGGTTTCTGTACTGACTATCAGTCTGTCAAAAGCCAACTACTTGCAAGAGAAAATGTACCTTCCCTTAATGACTTGTTTTCCTGCCTTCTTCATATGGTCACACCTCACTAGAGTGTTGCATTACCTTCTCTGCTCTCAAGGATGGCTCTGCCTTTGTTGCCACCCGTGGACAGGGTTTTCCCTGCTCAAAAGGCGGTGGCCCATGGAGAAGCCATAGCCGTGGACCAGGTGGCCTTGGTGGACATCAAGTTGACAGTTCCTCATGACAGTGCGGTTTTATTAGGCCTGGCTCAGATATTCATTGCTCTAGCTTGGTCCATCTACTACCCTATATTGCTGCTTAATTTCTTGAAACTTGTTGCATTATCCTTGTTTCAATTGACTTGGATATGTTGTAGGCTGGTAGTAATGTACTTCTGCTGTACTGGAATTGGGGTTCTGCTTGGCATGATTATGACTGAGCAATTGTTTCTGTTAATGTTTGAGTGCTTACCATTTTTCCCTTTATATATTGTGTAGGATCAGGAAGTTGCTCAGGCTCTTATTTCTCGGTTGCTGAATCACTTGATGCAAAGTGATAAGTATGGGGAACGCCGTGGTGCTGCATTTGGACTTGCTGGGGTGGTCAAAGGATTCGGAATATCTTGCATAAAAAAATATGGAATTGTGACTGTATTACAAGATGGTCTGCAAGACAGGTTTGTTGTCCATTTTCTTTTGAAGGACTTGCTTACAAACTTTGGAAGAAGCAGTGGATATGTCTAGGCATTGAACACTTGTATTTAAGTAGCTGATAAAACTTTAGTCTTGGTATATTCTGTCCAATAATGAATGCTTATATATATATATATATATATATATATATATATATATATAAAATATATAGGGGGGTATCTTGAATACTTGATTTTGTGTATGGGTGAATAGGATTTCAAGTTTAGCTGGCCCCTTGTACTTCATATTGTTAAAAAAAAAACCCTTGACCCTACTCTAGTGAAAAGCCTATGATTTAAACTGTCTCAATACCAAACTAATAACGAGAAGAGACTTTGCATCAATCACTTGGCTTTAGGACTAGCTGTAAGTTTTCTGCTAGTTGAGTCACTCTGAATAGGCCAGCACAGGGAAAATGAGTGAAGGTTCCCCCAAATTCCACCTCCCCTTTTCCGATTTCCCCAAAATCCCCCCCCCTTTTCCGAGTTTTCCAAAATCTCCCCCCTTTTTAGGCAAAAAATCCAATGGTCCAAGCTGCTAAAAGATTCACATTATTGCAATGAGTAGTCATCATGACTTGATTTTTTGTAACAATGAAGACCAAATATTCCTTGTAAAAGGACAATATAGCAAAGGGGTGGATTTTGCATCTGTCAAATCAGGAGTCCTTTGTAAACAGTTGTCTTGGATAACATCCATAAAGAGGTTACTTAAGCAAGAGAACCAATGTAGCTAACAAAATTAATGTTTCTAAATGTTGTGCTAATGCCAGAGAGCTGCAAGAAGTTGTGTTCCTCTTGTTCTGTTAGAGCCTCTAATTCCTAGACATTCCAGTGCCAACTCATGGGGGGTGGGGGTAAATTTTTTAAGTTTTGGTTAAAAGAAGTGGATAAGTAATAAAGTAAGATTTGTTTGAGATGGTAAAAACTAAATTGTGGACAGAAGAAGTAAAACTTTAATATTGCGGTGCCGCTTAAAGATTCAAGAGACAGAACAAGAGTATAGTCAGTAGCATAAATTGGCATATAGCAGCAGAAAAGCTTGACTGCAGCCATGAGCTAATGAATTCCTGTATGATACCAATATTCTTTATTCCATAAGAAAGATGCTGAATTACAATGTAACCCACAGCATATTTTTGTACATTCCCAACAATTCCTACTTTTCGTATAACACCAATTCTTCATAGATCCTATTTAAACTAAAACAGCTAGAATGACTTTTAACTTATGAGTACAACTTAGCAACTCATATTTAATGTCTCGAACAAGTGAACGTACATGTACCAAATGAAGAAATGGAGTCTATACGTACCAAATTAAGAAATGAAGTCCATCCAAAAAAATGTTGATCAAATTAATCTGACTAAAGAGAAGTTCCCCCAGAGACTGATATAGTACCAGTTAATTGGTTATAACTTGCAATCACAGTGTTCTTTGCATGTTAGCTGAATAAGCTTTCAAATGGAAGTATGGCATCAACATCATGCTAATGGAAAAGTTTTGACATTTCAAAAATAGCAGTATATATATGTGAGAAATATGCTATATTATTGACAATTCAAATGGAAAAATGACATTCTTATTCCATGCATGCCTGATTTTCTATGAGCTGAATTGGACTTTCAGAGATGAAACATCATTGTTTTGAAGCTCGAGATGTTTCCATGTCATATATTTAGGATTATTCATGTAATTTACTCCTTTCTAGGCTTGGATTTGGTCTTTAATTAGGGAACCACAATGGCATTTGACCTGCCTGCCTATAATATTAAGTGTTAATCTTGTTCTTAAATTTGGGTTCTTTTTGATTACAGGAATTCTGCAAAATGTCGTGAAGGGGCTCTTCTTGGATTTGAGTGCCTGTGTGAAAAGCTTGGTAGATTGTTTGAACCGTATGTTAAAAACTCTCTATGTCATGAATAATGATACTTTTTCTGGCATATTGTTTTTATACCTCTGATTATGTTCCCCTTTGTCCAGGTATGTAATTCAAATGCTCCCCTTGCTTTTGGTTTCCTTTTCCGATCAAGTTGTTGCTGTTCGTGAAGCTGCTGAATGTGCTGCCCGTGCTATGATGTCTCAACTTAGTGGTCTGGGAGTGAAGCTTGTCCTTCCATCACTTCTGAAGGTCATTTGCTTTTAGATATTTATGTTATTTCATTCAGAAGTGAGTTCAGACTTGGCTCATGGGTTCCTTGATTTTTTTTAATGGGATTTATTTTTGTATTTTTGTTTACTTTTTGTGTTTACACTTGCGGTTTTTTATTTCCTTAAATTTGCATTACATATTTACTTGTAGCCTGAATTGTGGATGTAGAGGAGTTGCCTTGTCTTCGTGGTGGTGATTGATATGTATGCATTTCTGGTTCTGGCTTTGGCATAAAATTTTAGATTGGCAATGTGCCTGAATATCTTTTGCAGGGTTGAGGGTTATCTTGTTCATTTTGTAGTTGTGAGGTTATTTTTACCTCCAGTGTCCCTTATATTCTCTTTTTATTTCCTCTCTTGTTAAATTTTGCGTGTTGCTAATCTAGAATGTTTCAAGTTCCCTATTGAATTTTCTTTGGTTTCCCTCCTCTAATTCTCTTCTTTTTATTCTGCTGTTCTTATTTATTTTCGAGGTTTGTAGGTTAAATTTTTCTAGAGTAATCATCTGGTTTTGGTTAGGTCTTCTGTTGCTTTCTTGAATTTCGTTGTTTCTTCTGTTTCTTCTAAAATCCTCTCCCAGGATCCTCTGTATGTTTCATCTTTCAGCTCTAATAAAAAAAATGTGTCCTTGTCGGTGGATTGAACAATAAACAAAAATATTGCCGCAGGAGTCAGGACAGTGTAAAAGACTATAGGTTTTTGGCACAGTAATTTTCCCCAATATTAATGTATACTCTGGTCAGCAAAATGATGTCTCAAACAAACTCCATCGGTTCAGATCGACACAAATTTTAATTTCCTAGAACTTCTGAAACAATGGAATCTTTTAGCATTATAAATCAGTCGGATACAGAAACTCATCTCTTTAACAGTAAGCTGACACACTGCTCTATGTTAGAGGTTATTTTTGACCACTACATAATTTGTTCTTTACTCAGGGCCTAGAAGATAAAGCTTGGCGAACAAAGCAAAGTAGCGTTCAACTACTTGGTGCTATGGCCTATTGTGCTCCTCAACAGCTGTCTCAGTGTCTGCCCAAGATTGTGCCCAAACTTACAGAGGTTTATGGCCATTCTTTTATTGAATTTTGGTTTTCTTTGTAATTATCCCTTTTTATTTTTTTTGAAGTGTCAATTATCATTGCTAAGCAAAGTTACTACATTTCCTATCAGGTTTTGACAGATACACACCCCAAAGTCCAGTCTGCCGGTCAAATGGCACTTCAACAGGTGATCTTTGTGCAATATTAGGTGGTTTTTATTTGTAATCTGGTCTTTGCATAATGGTGCTTTGCTTTTCTCTCCTAGGTTGGGAGTGTGATAAAGAACCCAGAGATCGCTTCTCTTGTTCCCACCCTATTGATGGCTCTTACGGATCCCAATGACTATACAAAACACTCTCTTGATATTCTCCTTCAAGTAAGACTATGTTGCATATATCTATGGCTTCTTACATCTTATTGTTATTATTATCTTTTGATCAATGCCATTTTTTTTTGTCGAAAAAGAAGGGTTACTCATTCTTTATTTTCTCTTTTTGGTTGGTTGCAGACAACTTTTATCAATTCTATTGATTCCCCTTCATTGGCATTATTGGTACCTATAGTCCATCGAGGTTTAAGGGAGAGGAGTGCTGAGACTAAAAAAAAAGCTGCCCAGATAGTTGGGAATATGTGTTCATTAGTAACAGAACCTAAGGACATGATTCCTTACATTGGATTACTTCTTCCGGAAGTCAAAAAGGTACATTCTGGGATTTTTTTATTCTCCCCTTTTCTGTTATTTTGGGGAAGTAATTTCTCACAGGTTCGGTTATGTTGGTTTCCTATTGAAACAGGTTCTCGTGGATCCTATTCCTGAGGTTAGGTCAGTTGCAGCCAGGGCCCTGGGATCTCTTATTAAAGGAATGGGAGAAGAAAACTTCCCAGATCTTGTTCCATGGTTATTGGATACACTTAAATCTGATAATAGCAATGTTGAACGCTTCGGGGCTGCCCAAGGATTGAGTGAGGTTAGTTGTCCACCCCCACCCCCACCCCCACCCCCCACCCCCCCCCCCAAAAAAAAAAAAAAAAAAAAAAAAAACCATACTCTTTTTGTCTCATTAGTCTTGCTTATTGATTTTTGTATAAATTTCATTTCTTTGATTGAAGAGAATGAAAGCAATTATTTTTATGTTGGAATGATTTCAAAGGTCTTTTTTTCCCCCCTTTATTTCCGTTATCCAAACTCTTGGGTATTGTACAATCCTCTTCCTATTTGCCCTCATTGCGTTATGCTTTTTCCCTCTCACTCTCAATTTTCTTTGGCTGTTCTGGATTGGTGAATCCCTTCATAGAATTTTGGAACACATCAAGGACCTAATTTGTTTCTTCTGTAATTCGTCATTTTTTGCTTGCTGGAGCATTATGATCAGTACTGCTTCCGAAGTTGAATCTTATTCTCCCTTGAAGCTTACTGTTCCAGCGAATAAATTATTGTCCATTTTTCTGAGGCTACATGATCTTGCAGAAGTATAGCCAATTCTGCAAAGAAACATGAAATGCAGTTGTGGATATTCATAAATGAGTAGGAATATACTCGTATCCCATTATGTCCAAAATTGAGATACACAGAATAGCTTCTCTATGGAATTTTCCTTTTCTTGCTAAAGGGATCATGACTGCCACTACTGTGGAACTCCGATTCCTTCCCAATGATATGAAATCACTAATGATTCTGTTGTGACGTAGAACTGCAGTTCATTATTAGTTACCTGCTTTGCTATGTTGGCTTTGGCGGACCATTTTGATGGCATTCATCTTGAGTAGATGGGATAAAAACTAAAAAGTTACCCAATAAATATGAATAGTTGGGAATGGATGTAACAAACATCGTATTGGCTAAAGGGTTTTTTGAATTTATTCTCTAAGAAGCTTGTTAATTTTGAAGGAAATAGTATGCCTACCAGGGGAGGACATAAATACCTGATGCATCAATCTATAAAACAGCCAGTGAAATTGTATTAGAAGGCTGAAATTGTATTAGAAGGTTTAACAATCGAACCCAGAATTAATGCTCAATCCCAGAAATTAGATTCACATTCAAGGAATGGGCAATTACCTTATGCTGAAATAAGGCATTTCTTTGTTTCTAATTATGGAATGACATTTGTGGTTAAGAAAATGAGATACCTTGCCATTTATACATCTTGGTTCCTATCAGTGGTGAAATATATGTTATGGTATCTTGCAATAAGACAGTTCAGCCATTTAGGTGTAGTTAGGGATGAGGTAAGGTTGGATCTGGGTTAGTCCAGGTATCCAAGCACCATATATTTTAATATTTTTATTAAGTTGGTCCTGTTGTCCTGGTCAGGAGATGCAACTTGCTTTTGGATTTGACCTGGTTATACCTATATCTCCCTTATATCCACTGGGGATGCAATCAGAATGAGCTCAATCTATCCATTTGCCGTTGATTGGTTGATAATGCTTTATAGGTCAGGTTTTGACTTAACAACACTTGATAGCAAACTTAAATGTTTTGACTTGACAACACTTGATTGTAAACTTAAGTCACTAAATTTACTTTCATTGTATCACTGTCTTTCAAACCTGAATTCACCATGTAGGCTGGTGATCAGGTAGGTACCTGGTGAGTAAACTGAAGTGAAATTGACTTAAGATGTATTAATTCTTTGTCCTCAGCAAGTAGAGAGCATTAATTGTGTATGCAAATTTGGTCCTGGACCTCCTCATGTCATAATGAAAGTTTTTACCTAAATCTCTTTTTTTTTTCTTTTTTTTTGTTTTAATATTTTTTTACAATTATTGGTGCTCATCCATGCAATCAGAATTTGAAGATGGGGTACTTGGACTCTTCTTAACTGCATTTCATTATGATATTCATCTTCCAATGTCCCACTATTTACATTTTTTTTATCAACATAATTGATAGGTTTATCTATTTATTTATTTGGTTTGTGAGACCTTGCTTTTTTTCCCAAGACTATTATTCTTTCCTGACTTCTGAACTGGTTTCAGGTTCTAGCAGCCCTTGGTAAGGAGTATTTTGAGCACCTACTTCCTGATATTATCCGTAACTGCTCCCATCAAAAAGCATATGTTCGTGAAGGTTATTTAACACTGTTCAAGGTGAGCATATGGAATTTTATTATGGTTTATTATGCTTTAGTTTGTATTTTTTTCTCATCTTGTGATGGGTGTTTGTTTGTAGTATTTCCCAAGGTCATTGGGTGTCATATTCCAGAATTATCTGCAGCAGGTGCTACCTGCTATTTTAGATGGTATGTCTACCTGCTTTGTTGTGGGCAACTGTGCACGCGGTTGTGATATGCTTTTGATCTATGAGCTTAATAGCTTATGTTCTTACAGGTCTTGCTGATGAAAATGAATCTGTACGTGATGCGGCACTTAGTGCTGGACATGTTTTGGTGGAGCATTATGCAACAACGTTTGTGCCTTAGAACACCCATTTGATGAAAGAGTTTCTATTGACATCACCTTATATATTGTTCTCTAATTTTCCAGGCCTTTTATTTTTGTTCTTGCTAAATCAGGTCTTTACCTCTTCTTCTTCCTGCTGTGGAGGATGGTATTTTTCATGATAACTGGCGTATCAGACAAAGTTCTGTTGAACTTTTGGGTGATCTCCTATTCAAGGTAGAAGCTGTTGATGGTCTTATGTTGTTTTACCTTTCAATTGATTTCTGGTTCCTGAGTAGATTATGCTTCCTTTATGTTTCATACAGGTTGCTGGAACTTCTGGAAAAGCAATACTTGAGGGTGGTAGTGATGATGAAGGTTCAAGTACTGAGGCACATGGTCGTGCTATAATTGAGGTACTTGGAAAGGATAAGCGTAATGAAGTCCTTGCTGCTGTATATATGGTTCGGACTGATGTCAGCATATCCGTACGGCAGGTAAGGCACAGATTGTGGCTACATTTGTTTTATAGTTCTTGCCATTGAAGTATCCTCTTCTGTGTTCATGTTACTGCTCCTAATTCATCTAATTTAATTCATCTGCCAGGCTGCCTTGCATGTATGGAAGACTATAGTAGCAAATACTCCTAAGACTCTCAAAGAGATAATGCCAGTGTTGATGAGCACCCTCATTACTTCTCTTGCATCATCATCCTCAGAAAGGCGGCAGGTTCTCTTTGTCTACATCCTCATAGTTTAACCTCTGTGTATTAATTTGTGTTATTAATAACTATCAATTTTGCTTTACTTGCTTTTGTAAGGTTGCTGGCCGATCACTGGGTGAGCTTGTCAAGAAGCTCGGTGAAAGAGTCCTTCCTTTGATTATCCCGATTTTGTCGCGAGGGCTAAAAGATCCTGATACTGGCAGAAGACAAGTGAGATTTTTGGATCTCTTCCTCTTGGTTATATATTTTTAGTTTGATAGGTTACAAACTGCGTAAATGATTGCATCTCTCTGGTTTGGATGATAATAAGTGTGTGAACATGGAAACACCCAGAGAACACATGCAAATAAGTTTGCTACAATTGGTGCAATTTTCTGAATTGGGTGCTTTGAATGTGTAGTGGCTTTTGAATTGACGATGGCTTGTTTTGTAATGCTTTCTTTAGGAATTCCATGGGGAGGAATTGTTGTGGGGAAGATGGCACTGATTTACTTTCTGGATTTTTAAATTGGTTTCATTCGTCACCATTGTTATAAGGTGCATATCTGTATCAATCCTAGAGAAAAGGGATAAGTTGTTGTTAGAACCCTTTATCATCCACGCTCATTGGGAGTTTCTGCCTTTTTCCAGTGCGCAGGTGATGATCCAATGTGACCTCAATGTGTGATAGTTAGTCTAACAAGAAAACTGATAGTTTTCTGTAGACTAGATTGTGTCCTCTTGAATCTTCTGTGTAGTGGTGCATTTTTGCACCGTTGAGCCACCCTCACTAGGTTAAGTTATTATGACCATTTCAATTCAATGATGATTTATGCAGTTCTACCACCTACTTGTCACGCAGTGTGTTATTGAGCTTAAAGAATATTTGGCTATTTCACTCTTCAATTGAAGAACTGATCAAATGGTGGTTGATTGGTGAGTATATTGATGGATTGGGAAAATCCAAAACTATGAATAAGCTTTAGGTGCTTAAAATAAAATGGGAATATTGGCATTGGGGGCAAGGAATGAAGGATAAGATCAACAGTCAAATGATTTAGATATGTCCTGAACAATGCTGGTCCCAATTGGTGTTGATTGGTGAATGGTGATCCTGGCTGACGTTAACTCACATAGGCCGTGCCCAATTCAGATCCAGATCAGGTGATCCGTACAAGGATTAACCTAATAATTGTTTGAGTGGAGGAACATCGCATTGATATTTCCACTGGGAGGGATGAATGGATTAGAAGTTAGATAGTGCAGATTCAAAGTGGATATAGCCTTATCTGATATAGTGTGACCTGGATCAGAATTCAATCTGGGTTGGGTAATCAAATATGAGAATTCAATTGATTAATTTGTTATTTCCAGTAGTACCTGATTTTACTGTTATGTGTCAAATTTAGGCAATTTTCAGTATCTCACGTTTGAACCTGATTTGCCTTCAGAAAATGATTAAACAATTTAACTTGATTTAAATATAAGCAAATCCGTTAGTCCATTATTTAAAAAAATGAGAAGAATGCAAATCCTGTAAATTCATATCTTACAATTAATCTAATCCATTACTTAATAAAATAAAAGAGAAAATTTGCTTCAATAAACATGGAACTGTTTTCTGTGTTAAATTGAACATGAGTTTCACTTTTTTTATATTAACCGAGGGAATTTTATTATCCTCATTTTCAAGGTTATCAAAAGCTAAAGGATTCATGCCCATGCGTAGAGTTGGTGAGTCTCTTGCAACTTGCAAGAGACTAAGAGAGTGAGAACATTGCCAGTTTATTTAATAACATAAGCTTTTGATTTGTCACCATTATAGCATTGTAAGTGGGGAAGTGGTATCCTTTCTGGTGTACTATTAACTCCTAACTTGCTTTTCTGGCATCCAAAGACTACTCTAGAGAGTGTTGCTATTGAATCTTTTCTAACCTACAAATTCCCATTGTCAGCCTCCCAGAACAGTTTCATAACTGATATACTTGCATTGACCTTTCCATTATGCCTTCTACCTCTATTCCCAATTTACCCCCTACAATTATTATGCCTTTTAGTGCCTGGAACTCCGTTTTGATTCTGCTCCCTTTACTCAAGGAGAAGGAATTCCCCTTCAATTCCGTTCTCCGGCAGGATCAGATGAAACCCCTTTTGCCCTATGTGTTAACCGATCCTCTGGTCGGTCAGTTTTTAGGACACAGACCTTCCTTTGAACTGGTTAAAATCTCTCTTCACCGACAATGGAAAATCAAGGGTGTGATAGTATGTCCTTGAGAATGGGACTTTTGTTTTTTGTTTCTCGAAGGAGGAGGAGAAGCTGAATGCCTTTTAAAGAGGAATGTGGTATGTTGGGCGAAGACCTTTATTCCGAGACACTGGGTGCCTCTTTGGATTGTCTTTCCAGGGTTCCCGTTATACTTGGTGGTAGGTAGTGCTAAGTGCCATTGGGTTTGTCTTTGGTATCCCATTATTGCCAGGGTTCCCGTTATACTGTCTGACTAAGTTGACGGATTGTATTGCTTTTGCCCGTCTATGTGTTGAAGTTCAAGCTTTGCATCTCTTCCCAGATACAGTCACCATAAAAGATGATGAAAACAATTCTTGGAGTCAGCCAGTCCACTATGACTAGAAACCCCCTCAATGCCTGAAATCTGGGGCTTTTGGTCACTCTGGCTCTGCCTGTGGTCCTCCATCCTCTACTGCTGGCCTGTCATCATCGATGCCAACTAGACATCCCACTGGTTGCTGCCAAAGATTTCCGATTTGTTTGTCGCGACCAGGCCTGTTAGCAAGGAATCTCAGAGCAGATCCATTCCGGTAGAGGATCGCCCTGCTGACGAAGATGAAGATTACCTGGGAATAAGATCCTCCCTTGTTGTCCAGTCCCTCCACCCATGACCCAGTGGCTGGAGCTCACGTGGCTCTCCTATCAATATATTGGTTGGAATCCCTCCAATGACGGGAGGATCTGAACCAGATTACCTGGCCTTCATGTCAGACAGGTTGTCGACCCAAACCTTAGCTGTGCTATTGTGCCTCTTATCACCTTGTCTACTGTGCTTTCCTGCCAGTGGGCAACTGATTTAATGCTTTGGTCGACGAGATGCATTTTGCGCTGTTTCCGACCCTGGCTGCTTCCAGCATTGCCCTGCCTGCCACTTTTTGTATCCCTCTGCTAGTCTATCTCCCCACTTTGTCGCTTTCTCAGTAGCTGCAGCCACTTCCCATCCCCTTGCTTCTCCCTTGTTGATTTCCCGACAAATCATCCCCCTCCGCCTTCTTTGTTGGCTGACAAAGGTCTTCTTGCCTGTTTCAGCTCTCCCTCATCCCCAGTTGCCTCATCCTCTAACCCTGTTCCCCCTTTGATTTATAGCAAAAGGGGCTCGATCTCTCCTCTTTGTCCGCCCTCAACCCTCTCAGTCGAACTATCCCACCTTCTTCAGCTTACCGGTTTGACTTTATCATCAAACCTTTGCGAATGGGGCCTTGTGGGAGCCCGGTACCACTAGGTCCACTAGTACGCTTACTACCCCTGGGTGGCGAAGGTGATTGTGTTTCTCCGAAGAAACCGGCGAATCACTCTCGCCTCACTATCACCGGTCCGAAATGGGCGTCTTTCACGTGCGTGGACTCCACCCTCGGTAGCCATAAACTCTCCCACATCGCCCTCCAAGGCTCCGAAATAAGACGACTTGGTGGGACCACCAGCCTCATCTAATCGAGGCTCACCGCGATCCGGTACCCACTCACTTAAAGGATCAACTTCCTCTCCCTCCAACTCAAAGATCTCACTCATCTCAATGGGGGTTTTAGCATCTTTGTCCCCGCTAACCGTATGTGCTCTTCTTTTTCGTCTCAAATTATAGTGCACATACACCAACTCCCCAAGCCTTTTGCACCCAACCGGTTTTTCGGCGCTTAGTATGGATAAGCGAAAATGTGCTCCGGCTTCGTTCGCATCCCACGTGGCGGAGCATGTTTGTGATAACACCTTTCTTCGCTATTAGCTACGAAGGTTGGGTGACTCCGATCCGTATAGGACCCACCATTCAGCTGCAAAATAGCATAGGAAACAAATATTAAATGATGAAAAAATCCACAATGGCATATTGGCATCCATAAAGTAAGTATACGTACCGAGGGGTGTTGATTGTCGACCGATTCGGCACCGCCCTACCAAAACTTCCGCCGGCATCTCTAAAGCTTTTGAGCTGAACCAATTTTGATGGGTAATAGTCTTAGTAAAAATAATATTCTTATAAATTATGTTGACAACAAAGTAAGTAAAAGTCTTACTTCTTGCAAAATAATAGACCTGTGCTCTTGCGTTTGGCTCAAGCTTGGCAACCACTTCTTGTACTCGCATCTATTAATTCTTGACGCATTCCCAAGTTGTCTTTGTATTGATACTTAGGATTCGAGTAATATGCTAAAATTGACAAATATTATAATTACGTCAATGCAAGTCGATGTAATTTTAATTAGTTGAGGAAGCACATCAAGTAAAGACTCACCAAATTTTTGTGTAGTGGGTGCTTAAGTTTGTCGCTCCCAACGATCTTTGATGATGGCAATATATTTTGAGTTCCCGTCGTAAGCTTCCTCTACTTGCATCTTCATCATATCTATGGCAGCCCACAAGTATGGTAAGGTGGCCTTCCTTTGTCCATCAACCATTCCCGGACTTTCACAATGGGATCTAATATCGCCACAACTTTTTGACATCATCCCGATTTATCGCTAGATATGGTTGCTTGTGCTGTTCTTCCCGCCTCGAGAACTAGGCCGAGGCCACTCAAACCACTCCTCCCAAGCAAACATTGATCTCAAACTAGACTTCTTCATGTCAAAACTCTTGAGGGCAATGTAGTTTGTTTGCAAACGCGTTAACCCCGGGCTCACCAAGTCTCCACCACACTTGGTTCTCATCATCTCTAAGGCATATCCATGGTTATAAATGAAAGTGGTTACTTGCCTTGCATTTTCTACGGCTCTAAAAAGTCGGTATTTTTTATTTTTCATCAACCTTTCCCTTGCTTTTTTGAAGTTAGTACCATTATCAGTGACCACTTGTACCACATGATTTATCCCCACTTCTTTCACCACTTTCTTCAAGAGACCATAAATGTACTTGGAATCCTTGATATGATTGGATGCATCAACGCACCTCGAACGCTGTTCTACCATCACATTCACCAAAAAGTTGATGAGAGTTTCTTGGTGGGTCCGGTCCACCCATCACACATCACGCCACCCCATATCTTTCCCATTGTGTCTTCAAGAATCCACATATTGTTTCACTTCTTTTTGTCCGGGTAGGTAGGTGTTGTACAACTCCCAAGGCGTAGGCCCTTTAACCCCGGACTCCCCTACCTATTTCATCCAACATAGTCGATAGTGAGGTCCCGTGGTAGCATTTTGCAATGCCATGGTACATCATCCACTTGGAGATTTTGTCTCCTACTCGTCTTGACATCGTCCAAAATGGGGCAACTTTTTTTGTTTACTATCCTCGTCCAAGATCGGGATCCGCCCTCGGGGACCTCAAGATCCGGGTCATGAACAGGTGGTGGTGCTCGTGCGGTGGCCGGAGTCCTAACACTCGAGTCCTCCCCTAAAGGTATCTCGGGGCACCCCTACTTCGCCCTCGGCCTCCTCCCCTCATCCTCTGCTCGCCGCCCTCTCTAGATGACCCAACTCCTCTAGTCCTCTCAAATTGTCTTTGTCGATCCAGCTCTCTTTGCCTTATGCTTGCTATCTTCGCTCTCTTCAACCTGCCTTTGTCATTTCTTGGTCTACCTCATCACCGTCAAGGGTAATGTCATCTTCATTAACCCCTAGATTGCCCTCCGACAAGCCTCCTCAAACTCCCGCCTTCTTACTCCTATCAATATCACTCTTCATTAAGGTTGCCATAGCCTTCTTCCTCACTTGGTACGTTGGGGCGCATAACATCCTTGTTCCACGGCCCCCCCCCCCCCGGGGGCCCCCCCCCCTTTTCGGCCCCCCCTTGCCACAATAATTACTCGCGCTTCTTATTGGCGAGTGGTATCCCATGCCTCCATGCAATGTCACCACTCCGGGTGGTGCATCAGCCATTTCAAACACTTATACTATTGAAACAAAAGACAACAATTACTACAATTGAAGCAAACTATATTTTCATTTTTAACAACACTTTATTACATAAATAATATATTATAACTAAATAATACATCTTAGTAAAAAACAGCATAGGTTTATCATTTTACATTGCATTTTACATAAAATAGCAACATATTATAATTTCTAACTTTATATTTTTCCATAAGTTAAAATATTTTATTAATTTTTCAGTAATTAAAATGCCCTTAAATCAACATAAAGAATTAGTACATATTACTTTTATTACATAAAACAGCAACCCACCATAAAATAGTAATACTTTTAAAAATAATTTTATTTATAAGATTTTCAAAGTGAAAACGATATTTTATCATTTATTTATATTTATTTTCAATTTAATTAATTATTTTATCAATATCCGAAAATTTAAATAATTAAAAAAAAACAGAAAATAATTTTACTCCATACAAAATGTAGATCCCTTATTTTGTTTAACATATATTTAATTCAATGCCATACAACTGTGTGTGTAATTTTTCAAAAATTTCTTTTCAAACGGAAAATCTAATAAATAAATTATTAGTTGGGGGAAATCTCTTTTTCTAAAAAGAAAATCAAATAAAAAAATTATTTGTCAAAAAAAAAAAACTATTTCCATGGATTCATAGATCGGTGTTAGAATCAAACATATAAAAATTGGGCCATCCATGATGTTTGCATCCATTTCATTCAAAAATACACAAAATAGAGGATGACTTACCTTGGAGAGGTGAGTTGGGCAAGAATCCTTGAATAATCTTGACAAAAGTTGATATCCTTTGAAGAATTGAAGATTTAGGAAGAAAAAATTGAGAGAAATGAGGTTGGAGGGAGAAGGGGAAAAATAGGAAGGAAGTGTCGAAACCTACTGATTTCGGTAGGTTTCGACACTAAAAGGCACCTTGGACCAAATTATTATGGGTCGAAACCTGGGTTTCGACCGAACCCTGGTCGAACCCGTGGGTTTCGTTCGAAACCATGCGTAAATCAGCGAGCTTGCGCCCCCCCCGGGCTCAAACCGAGTCGGCGAGCCTTGAAGTTTCGACCGAAACCTCGAACAGTGGTGGGAGCGACCCAAAAGCTTATTCCCCACCCGCCTGGCTTCTCACCTTAAGCCCTCCTCGTTCACCTGAATTCCACTCTCCTCTTCA
This sequence comes from Protea cynaroides, assembly GCA_028583415.1. Lineage (NCBI taxonomy): Eukaryota > Viridiplantae > Streptophyta > Magnoliopsida > Proteales > Proteaceae > Protea > Protea cynaroides. Next base: position 62,412,823 of record CM053270.1, read on the forward strand.
CCCTCCTGCTGTGCTACCCTCCCGCTTTAATCTGCCCCCCCAGTGCATCTGCGTCTTATTCCCGTTTCTCTTCCGTCCCTCCCTGGTCTCTACTCCTTCCCATGCCCTTTTGGATGAGGTCGGTTGTGTTGAATTTTCTTTTGTTTCTTTTTTTGGCAATTGGCATATTTGGTGATTCTTCTCAGCTCATCTGAGATTCCCATGGCTCCTCTTGAAGCATCCCCTGTGGTTGCTTCTACTTCTCCTTCAGTTGCTGCTGGTAAATAAAGGCAAACAAGCTCTCTGTTCCAGAGGTGCAATGTAAACTCCCCAGATCTCCAATAAGAAGAGCTCTCACTCCCATAAGGGCTTGGTAGAAGTTGTGATCCCTGATTCCTAAATCAAGTTAGTCCCTGTTCCCTCTATTAGGTTAAGTATTAGAATATTAGGGGTCTGAACTCCGTAATAAGCAGTATGAAGTTCATGCTATGTTGAAGAAGTCGCAAGCCTCATTTTGTTTCTTAGCTGAAACCAGCGTGAAAGAATGCATCTATTGCTGCAGGTCTCTTCCTTTGAATTGGGATAGTTGCTGCAGGTCTCTTCCTTTGAATTGGGATAGTTGCTGCAGGTCTCTTCCTTTGAATTGGGATAGTTGCTGCAGGTCTCTTCCTTTGAATTGGGATAGGCTGTTCAACACTTCAACTATTATCACCATCTGAATGGCTTTCTCTGGGTTATTTGGGACACTTCAAAGGTTGCAATGACTGTCAGGAACATGTCCAATCAATTCTTCCACATTAGGATGCAGGATCTAGTGGGGAAATCAAATTATTTCATGACAGGAGATTGTGCTTCAAACTCTTCGGTTGGAGAGAAGCTCTGATCTAATCAGGACGTTATCTCAGTCAATAGGGGACAACTTCTGGTCTATTCTGGGCGATTTTAATGTGGTCTGGTATGCTCATGAGAAAGTAGGGTGCACCATTGATGACAACTCAGTCAACGCTTCTAACTCTTCCATTTAGGATATTGGGGTGGTCGATCTCAGGTAGATAGGTTTGATGCTCACTTGGAATAATAGGGAGTCGGAGATCAAAGAATGGCTTCCAAATTGGTCAAACCTCTAATGAACATGAAGTGGTTATCATCTTTCAGCGCTTCTGAAGCCAACTTTGACTACTCTGGTATCTCTGAGGTTCTGACCATTGTCCAATTATTCTTACTATCAGCCCCCATTTATCCTTTGGCCCCAAGCCATTAAGTTTTTTGATATGTGGACAGCCCATGAGAATTTTTTGCTGCTAATCAGGAGGAACTGGGAGTCCCCGGGGAAGGAGATTAATAGGCCCCTTATTGTGCTTGCTCAGAAGCTTAGAGAAATGAATTGTGTTTTGATCAAATGGGACAAAGGGTCTTGTGGCAACATCTCTAGTGCTGTTTGGCCCTGCAGAGAAGAGCTTGCAACTGTCTGAATAGATCTCCAAGCCACTATTGCCGACGCAGTTCTAGCTGATAGGGAGAAGGCCCTTTCCTTCTGTTTTGCTTTCTTAGTTTCCCAAGAGGAGTGCTTCTTTATACAGAAATCCTGTATGAGTTGGCTTAAGCTTGGGGACAGAAATACAGGGTAATTCATTGGTCTTTGAAAGCTTATCAGAATAAGAACTCTATTTCATGGCTGACTTCTCATGATGTCTCCTATTACTGGTGTGCATGATATCAAGAAAGTCGCTGGGAATTTCTGTAAAGATATCTTTTGCCGATCAGGTCTACTGCCCTCTGTTTGCATTCCTGATGGACTCGTTGATATGGTTTTTCCGGCTAATGATCATTGTATCCTGGAAGCTTTGCCTTCTGATGAAGAGATATTCTTAGATATTAAGTCGATTAAATATCTGAAAAACGCCTGGACCTGATGGTTTAGCATGGGCTTCTTTTTGGTGGTTTGGGACATTGTAAAGGAGGATCTGGCTAAGGCCGTTAGGAGCTTCTTCGTTAATCCCTCTCAGATTTCAGAGGTGAACCAAACCGTCCGCTTGATTTCAAAATTCAAAGGTGTTTGCTCATTGTCTGATTTTAGACCCATTGCTCTCTGCAACTCCTTATATAAATTTATTGCAAAGATTCTTGCCAATCGGATGAAAAAGGTAGTGAATTCTTTGTTAGTTCTAATCAGTCTGCTTTCATTGAAAGGAGGAACATCATTTATAACTCTATGGATGTGAGGAAAGGTTTTGGTAGAAAATGCCATCTCAAAGCTCTGCTATGTTGAAAGTGGACATCCACAAAGCTATGATTCAGTGAGATGGGATTTTGTGCAGGACTTGCTCTCTAAAATGCATTTCCCTTCAGGTGGATCTTGTACTGAATATCTTTGGTCGGCCATCTACCTTGGTTAATGGCTCTCCTGTTGGCTTTTTTCTCTAAGCAAGAGGTATCAGGCAGGGATGCCCCATATACCCATATCCCCTTACCTCTTTACTCGTTATGGAATTGTTGTCTAGGCGTCTTCAAACTTCAAAGGTGGGCTGAGTTTCAAGATACTTATTTCTTCCCTAAATGAAAATTTCATCAAGCTGATCCACCTTGCTTTTGCGGATTTCTTCATGATCTTCACCAAGGCCAACTCTAAATCTATTGGGGCAATTTCTGACATCTTGGCCTCTTTTGCTTCCATGTCTGGCCTTTGTGTCAGCACCTCAGATCATCTTTATTTCTTTCTGGTGATGATGAAGCTACTAGAGAGCAATTGAGGATCATTTCTAGGTTCTCTCTTGTCTCTCTGCTTGTCAGGTACCTCAGGCTTCCCTTGATTTCGGGAAGATTGTCGGCTTGTCACTGCACTCCCATTTTGGACTGGTTGAGAAAGTGTTTGCGGCCTTGGAAGGCTCACTTTCTTTCTTATGCTGGTAGGCTTGAACTTGTGAAATCTGTCATGCACAGCTTCTATATCTATTCGACTGGGCTTTTTGGTCTTCCCCGAGTTACTATTCGAATCCTTGATGAGTGGTTTCCTTTGGAAATGTTTGGATTGTACAAATTTCTTCACACCATCAGCTGGTCTTCTATTTGTCTTCCCAAAAAGTTAGTGGGTCTTGGTCTAAAAAGAATTAACAAGTGAATAGTGTTAGTATCTTAAAGCTTATTTGGAGAATTGCGGTTAAAGTTATGAGTATCTGGGTAGAGAGGATTTATGTCAACCATGTTAAGAAGGATTTTATTGGGACCATGGTTTAAAATCTTGCCGAGATCTCGCCCGGTAATCTCGCTAGTCTCGAGACTAGCCGAGACGAAATTGAGGTCGGTAACTCATCTCTGCAAGATCTCGGTGTTTTCTACTAATTTCGTCAATTTCTCGTGAGATCTAGAAGAGAAATTGCCTTTTGACCTTTTTTCAAAATGAATAAAATGGCCTATGCCTTGTTCTCAGTAGAGAACTCAATGAGAACAGGTAGGTTGGTGTTTTCTCTACTTTTTTAAAGAAAATTTGATTTCTTCCTAATTTTTTCTCGGTTTGATCTTTGAATTTCTTCCGGCGGTGCTTCGGACTGCGGGGATAGCTGTGGGAGCTTTGTATCAACCGTTGAAGGTAAGATTCTTGCTCAAAATGAGATTTTTACATGAGGTTATGAGAGAGAAAAAAAAAGTTTATAGAATGTATGATGATAGTAGGATGGATCATCTACAACACTCTACATATTATTAGACATTGTATGTGGATTGTGGAGTTGTGGACTATGGGCTCATGTGGACTATGAGATCATCCAATATTGAACATTTGAACTATGATGTAATGATTTATAATGAAGTGTTATTTTGTTTCTCATTCCCCTAATGCATTATATTATTGTCTCATTTGCCATATTTGATTGAGTATAATAGCCAATATTAGCCTAAGTTTACAACAGACTTCAGCGTCTATTGCCAAAACATGGGTGTAAACCCAAACAACCACAAAGAATCACTATTTTTACAATTTTAGGCTCTAAATGTGTTCATGTATGCAAAAATAAGGTTCCCCTGAAGTTTTAGGCTAAAAAATGAGTTTTGGCCACCTAGACAGCCTTTTTACACCGTCTCGGCGATGCGAGATCTCGCCGAGTTCTTGGATTCGGAGGAGGCCGAGACTCCTCCAAGACACTAGATTTTAAACCTTGATTGGGACTGTCTCTTGTAAGCAAGATGCATCTTGGGCTTGGATGAAGATCTTGGCCCTGAGGCAGTTAGCCAAATTTTTTTTTAAAGTCTAGATTTGGGACGGATCATCTACACTCCTTTGGCTTGACATCTGGCATCCTCGTGGTATTGCCTCTCTCTCAGATATTGTGAGGCTATTTTAAGGGAATCTGCCAGGGAGATATTAGCCTGTAGCTTCCATTATTCAGGCAGGGTCTTGGCATCTGGGTTGCTCTGCCTCTCCTAGATTTGCTGTGGTTTGAGAAACTCTTTCCAGCATTCCTAGAAGGCCTCCTCTCTCGAGTGACCTGATACCGTGGCTGGATAATTCCTCAGAGGTCCTTTGCAACGTCTGCTTGGAATCTGATTAGGTCCTGCTCCCAAAGAGCTGCTTCGTCTGATGTTATATGGTTCAACGAGCACATTCTGCATCACAGCTTATTTGCTTGGAGAGCTATCCCGATCTTTTCCAATGGGAGTCTTCCTTCTTTTGAGGCCCCTATTCTTCCCTCTTGCAGTTTATGTTTTGGGGTTTTTTTTTTTTTTTTTTGGGGGGGTGGGGGGGGGGGGTAGACATAACTTGTCTATTTTTTGCTTGCCCCCTTTTCCCGCGTTTAGCAAATTATCATACTCCACTATTGGCCTGTTAGAAGATCTCCTGTCTTTCCATTGGGGATGGAGTCATGGAGATGGATCTGTAGGTCCTTCAGGGGCAAGTCCTTTTGTGATACTCTTGGAAGATTAGTTTTTTGTGCCACTTTCTACCACATCTGGATGGAGTGAAACCTTAGAAGATGGACAGCAAAGTCCCGAAACATTCAACAAATTCTGGATGCAATTTGTTTTGAGATCCGTGGAGTTGTACTTCCTATCTCTAAGCCTTGTGCAGATTCTACCAGGAACAGATTTATTTGTTTCTTGCGATGTATTTTTCCCTTGGATTAGCTTTTCTTTGGCTTTCGCGTTGTTTCCCTCTTGGGTGGTGTTGGTAAAATTTTTATTCACCAAAAAAAAAGAAAAAAGATGACTGCAGTGATGGGCCTTCAAGCTTTACCAGTGAAGGGTCACCTTTTCGACCACCATTAATGCCAAACTGGCTAACTTTCTTGCAGCTTTCATGACTCTTGTTTTGATCAGAAGTCTTCTCCAAGATGTGGTACTCTGTGAGTTTTTCAGCAATGTAGTCGGCCGCTCGTTCTTGACAGATCTGATCGGGTGTTCATAATCTGGACTAAATGGCACTGTCATCTGTCAACTGTTTTGACAATATACAGTTAAAATTGCTGCTGTTTCTGAAATATCACATTGTTCTCCTTGCTTTTGGAACTTAGCGTCAATTCTCCGACCTTTCTGTTAGCCTGTCATACATCAACACAAGGGGGATTGGGTGAATCACTTGCCACTTTACCATGTTAGTTACTAGAAACAGTAATCCTGAGATTCAAGGCTGGTTTTGCCTATATCTCAAACACAACCCTGTTAACTGTTGGTTAATTCTAACTTTCCCCTGCTCTTACACATGCAAGTCATTTACTTATCTTTCAATTTAACTGGAGTGAGGCTCCACAGGCAAGGCCTACTGTGCATTTTCTGTCTTATGATTCTTTCCTAAACGCCATTATGCATTACTGTAGTTTTGTACAATAACTGAATAGGCTAAGTTAATAACAGAATCTTAGCCAATAAGGGGATTTATAGCTAAAGTTTCGGAAAGCAAGGGGGACAATGTTATTTCAGGAACATTAGAGGGATATCCTATATTGTTTCTAATTAGCCCTTTCTTTTGTGTATTGCCATTAGTGAATTACTGTCCTGTGCTTATTTTTCAGGTTTGTACTTGTGAAACTTTATTCATGGATGTATTCTGAAAAATTATATATATATATATATATATATATATATATATATATATATATATCAAAACTTTTCTTAGTTATTTGTTTTTTTTTCCATGATAGCATCATACTAAGAAATGCTATGGGAATTAGGGTATTAGCTAACCAATACGTCAGTTGATTGGTTGGAGTTTCAAATTAAACCAATTTTCCTTGGGTTTATTTGATCCCCATAAGATCTCAGAATGCATGTTTTTGTTAAAAACACATCATTTTTTTGTTTTCACTACTATGGATTTGTCTAACCCTTTGCAAGTGGCATTGTAGTCGCTAAAATGCATCCAATTGTGTATGTATAGAGCAACTCTCTGTTGTACCGAACACTGCAATGGTGATGTTTTTCATTGATTTCTTGCTTGGTATTAATTTCTAGCAAAGTAGGAGTTGATATGAAATGTACTGTTCATTTCTATGCTGTAAAAATGTAATTTGTTAATTGTTCAGTGACCCCCCCTTTCTCTCTTTCTTTCTCTTACACTGATAGACATGTTTCTTTTAATTTCCTACAACTGAATGCAGGGTGTATGCATTGGTCTGAGTGAAGTGATGGCTAGTGCTGGCAAAAGCCAGTTGCTGAGTTTCATGGATGAACTCATCCCTACCATTAGGACAGCCCTATGCGATAGGTTTGCCACTTACTATAGTTATTTTCTGCTAGTGTACCTTTCTTTGGATAGTTGTATTACTAGTAATTAAAAAAAAAATTGTCTTATCATTGTCATTGTCATTTTCTGTATGAGGAACATAATTTTGTTTTTCTGTCAACAGCATGCCAGAAGTTCGTCAGTCTGCAGGCTTAGCATTCAGCACTCTGTACAAGGTAAACTGCGGTTAGTTGATGTATTTTGTTTTATGTCTTTGTTTGTGAATCTAAATTAATGAAGACTAATATTGTAGAGTGCGGGAATGCAAGCTATTGATGAGATTGTCCCAACACTTCTGCATGCCTTGGAAGATGATAAAACCTCGGATACAGCCCTTGATGGCCTGAAACAAATCTTAAGGTAGTATATTCATATAAAATATTGTACCATTAAATTGCCATAATGTATATTTAAATGTGAATTGATGCTTACAATAATTTTTTTTGTTGATACTAGTGTCAGGACTGCAGCTGTTTTGCCTCACATCCTGCCCAAGCTGGTCCATCTTCCTCTTTCGTATGTTCTGTTTTCCCAATTTCTTGTTTGAATATTCTACAATTAGTGTAATTATACCTTTTACGCTCTCCTCTCTCTCTCTCTCTCCTGGTAGGATTTCTGGATTCTGCTCAGCTTTGTGATGTTTCTTATCTTATCATGGCTTGTTTTCTATTTACGAATCCATATTGGTAGGGAAAAACATCATCTGATTTTATCTTTCATTATTCTTCCAGTGCCTTCAATGCACATGCTCTGGGAGCATTGGCTGAGGTTGCAGGACCTGGCCTCAATTTTCACCTTGGGACCATTCTTCCGGCTTTACTATCTACTATGGGTGATAGTGATATGGTGAGATAACCACATCCAAATTATTATTCGTAGTATCCCTTAATTAATTTTCAGGATTGGGTGATACTGATAAGGCATTGAAGTGCTTTAATTCGCACTGTCGTGGATCATGGTAAAATAATGTTAAAATTAAGGCATTTAAGCATTTTTTTTATGTGTTTACGAATTAAAGTTCAAAAATCTTCTTTTCAATGTCTTAGTACATCTTCATATGCTGTTTTTAGTGTCAGTGGGCCCATGTCCCAAAATGCCTAGGCTTGTTTTGATGACATTGCTTGTTCTTATTCTAGCTTAGGTCCAAATGTTTATGTTAACAATAACTAATGGGACTGAATGCTTCCATTGTCTACCAGGGTGGCAGGGACCATCCAGCCTTTATTTATAAATAAAAAGGGAATTACAAAAGACTAAACACCCCCAAAAAAAAAAAAAAAAAAAAAAAAAAAAACAAAACAACACACACACACACACAAGGAGCGACTCTGCTAAAAAGGAGTCGGTTTGAGGGGGTTGAACTGTAATGCCCCTTGCTGCCTTCGTAGTTCGTATTTAACATTCCCCCTCAAGTTGGTTCATAGATATCATGCATGCCCAACTTTCCCACCTAACTCTTGGTGAATACATTAACTAACTGATCTTCTGACTTCAAAAAGGCATAAAAATAAGTCCATTCTCGAGTTTTTCCTTGATGAAGTAGAGGTCGGTTTCCACATGCGTAGTACAATTATGTTGCACTGGTTTATGAGCATGCTAATTGCAGCTTTGTTATCACAGTATATCATCATTGGAAGACGAACAAGAACACCAAGGCCTTCTAGTAAAATTCTGAGCCAAATCAACTCACAGATCCCTTGAGCCATAGAACGAAACTCTGCTTCAGCATTTGATTTTGCACAACATTTTGCTTCTTACTAGATCATGTGACAAGATTACACCAACAAAGCTAGCATAACAAGAAACAAACTTTTTATTCAGAGATCAACCCCAATCAGCATCTGTGTATGCCTCAATCCGCAGATGATCATGAGGAGATAAAAGAATCCCTCTTCTAGGAGTTGACTTCAAGTAACATAGAATACGAAGAACAACCTCCATATGAGAGGAATAGGGATCATACATAAACTGACTTATCACACTCACAGCAAATGCAATGTTTGGCCATGTGTGTGGGAGATAAATCAACTTTCCCACGAGTTGCTAGTAACGACCCTTATTTACTGGTCCCGCATTTTTAACCTTGAGTCAAGTATTAGCTTCTAACGAAGTGTGACAAGGATAGCAGCCCAATAAACCAATCTCAGTTAAAAGATTAATGGTGTACTTTCTTTGAGAAGGGAAGATACCCTTTGAGGATCGAGCAACTTCAATTCCAAGAAAATACCATATTTTTTCTAGCTCTTTTATTTCAAACTTACAACCAAGGAATCTCTTGAGGCAAGAGCTCTCGTCCCTATCATTTCCAATGACTACTATATCATCAAAATATGCTTTGTAAGGGAGACTTTGTCACCGGAACGCTTAATGAATATGGTATGGTCAACATTACTTTGCATGTACTCTGTTGAAAATAGCTTGAAATCATAGCCATGTGAAACCTGCCAAACCACGCTCGAGGAGACCGCTTTAATCCATAGAATATGTTTCAATTTTCAAACTTTGCCATGAGTTGTATTAGAAGAAAAACCTGGAGGAATGTCCTTATATACTTCTTCTTCAAGTTCCCCTTGCAAATATGCATTATTGACTTCATGTTGTTGGAGATCCCAATTTAGATTAACAACACATGATAATAGAACTCAAACCGTATATGATTAGGCAACTGGAGCAAATGTTTCCTATTATTCAATCTCATATGTCTGGGTAATGTCCTAAGCCTTGCTTTATATCTGTCCACCGTCCCATAATTTTCTGTTTCACCACAAACACCCGTTTGCAACTAATATATCACTTTCCTACAGGAAGAGCAACAAGTTTCCATGTATCATTCTTTTTCAGAGCTTTCATTTCTTCCATCGTTGCTGCTTTCCACTTTGGGTCTGCTCAACCCTCTTGCCACTTCTGTGGAATACTTAACAGAGGAAAGGGAAGATACGAAGCACAATAGGTATTAGAAAAAGAGAGTCATAAGAGACAACATGAGATATGGAGTGTTGAGTACATGTCCTTGTATCTTTAAGAATGACAATAGGTTACTCAGGATAGGAGGAAATCTCACCAGATAGGGTTGGAGGCTCTAGCTTGGAGGATGGCTACATGATTTTAGTGGGTGCAATAGTGGTAGTGGTTTCAACTTGCTTTTTCTTTTGAGTCCGCCTATAATCCTGAAGGGTTAACTCCAAATTTTTTTGTGGTTCCTACTAGACTAGAACTGGTGTTTGCTCTACAACCAGAGCTAATGTTTGCAGTTCAAGTTCCTCCTGAACCAGAACTGGTGGTATTGGTGGCGCAGGCTCCACCTAAGTTGGAATCGGCTGGGGATTTTCAGGTAGAGTCAGAACTAGAAGAATCTCAATAATAGACACCACTATTCACAAGCTCCCCCTGAAGAGGTGGCGGTGAGTAATATGGAAGGGTTTAATGAAAGAGAATGTCCATGGTCACTAATGTATGGTGTGTAAGAGGATGGTAGCACCTTTTACCTTTCTGAGTAGCTGAGTAACCCAAAAATATACATAGGATGCCATGCGGGTCTAGCTTTCCAGGAGATTGATGATCACGAGCATAGCACATACAACCAAAGATCTTGGGAAGAACAATGAAGGAGCTAGACCCTGTCAGAACATCTAGCAAGGTACGGGCAGCCAAAGTGCAAGTGGGCTTGCGGTTGATGAGATAGGCGGCTGTGAGGACGACATCATTCCAATACTGAGACGGAACATGGTTGGAAAACATGAGAGTGCATGCCACCTCCAGGAGATGAAGATTCTTCCGTTCCGCTACCCCATTTTGGGCTGGCATGTCAACAAAGCTAGTCTGATGGAGGATCCTAGAGTTCGCCAAATAGTATTGAAATTGCCCTTCAAGATACTCGTAGCCATTGTTGCTTTGTGAACTCTTGAGGGTGGCATTGAACTTTGTGTGGACCATGTTATGGAAGAGCTGGAAACAATGAAATACCTCACTTTTTGTTGCATCAAGGACTCCCAAGTTGTACGAGAGTAGCAATCAATGAATGTCACAAACCAACAATGACCAAACATAGAGGCACGATGAGCAGGACCCCATACATCCAAATGAACCAAATGAAAAAGGAGAGGCACTTATTTTATTCGAAGGCAAATAAATAGAACGAATTTGTTTGGATAGAATACAAGCCTCAAAAAACTCATCCTTTAGATTGTTTGACTAAATGAGGAAAAACATGAGAAAAAGTCCCAAGGGGAGGGTGTCCTAAACGACGATGTCACTGATGGAAATCTGAGGAAGTTGATTGTAGCTGATGAACTGGTGGAGCCAACCCCGGTGGAGGAGAACCATCGCCGATCAAATAGATATCACCATGCACCTTACAACATCCAATTGTCTTCCCTGTCACTAAATCCTGAAAAACACAATGGGATGGAGAAAAAGTGACTTAACAATTTAAATCCCCAGTAAGGCTACTAATGGAAAGTAGTTTTTTGGTAAAATTAGGGATATGTAAAATAGAAGATAAGGGAACGAAGGGGAACAATAGAACCTTTCCAGAGATAAATGAGAAAGTCCCATCAGCCACTAAAATTGTCTTCTGTGACAATGGAGTGTACTGATAAAATAGGTTGGAGGATCCAGTCATGTGATCAGTGTCCTTGGAGTCAATGATCCAGGGGCTAAAGACTACCGATGCACAATGACCACCAATGGAATAAGTTTGGAGGAGTCAACAAAAGGAGCCAACAAAAAGCTTGTAGTTTGTCCGGAGAGAGACCAGCATTAGAATTAGTAGTAGGGGCAACTGTCTTAGTGTGGTTGGCCTTGTTCTTGGAGTGGCCACGACCATGTTTGGTTGCAAAGTTTATCGTGAAGTTTCCAACATGTAGCCTTCGTGTGCCAAAGTTTGCCACAGTGTTCACAGTTAATTACCTTTTTGGTGCTGTCCTTGGAGCGTGGAGGTCCATCAATAGCCGGGATGGAACGAGAGACACTGTAACCTGAACAATTTGTAGTAAGAGACTAAAGCATGGCAGACCGGCGGCTCTCTTCAAAGTGTACCAAAGCATTGGATTGCTCCATAGTTGGAAAAGGAGATCTACTAAGAACCTAAACACGAATATGCTCGTATTTAATATTTAATCCAGTCTAGAAATCATGGACCTAAATCTTATGAACAGGTTTCTTCTAAGATGCAATATCGGTGGCATTGGTAGGCTGGTAATCAAGATATTGATCGAGTACCTACCATAAACTTCGAAGTTTAGCTTGTCATGAAGTTTTTTTTACGTAATTCATACACCTAAGCATCATTCCCTGATTGTCCATAAGTCTCCTTAGCAGTCGCCCAAATCTGAGTTGTAGAGTCCAACATGAGATACCCTCTGACAATATTTGGAGCATAGAATTGAGGAGAAATGACATAACTAAGGAACCATTGGAGATCCATCAATTCTGAGTAGTACCAACAGTAGAGGGTTACTCAATCATACCACTAAGATGACCTGTGAAGCCACAATCAGCAATGGTCAGATAGGTAACTAATTTGTACCTTCAAATGTGATAGACGTAGCAGCAATTGATTAGTACTAATGGCGATTTAGTACTTCAGAATCGGACGAGGCAGTTGTAACATCTGATATCGCAGCAAAACAAGTTGATAGAGAGATTGGTAGAGCAAGGTTTTATAAAAAAAAAAAAAAAAAACTGAGAGCAAGTAGCGTTGGAAAAATATCACAAACTCAAAAAACTAATCTTGATGTGCATTGATCTGTCTTGGTTAGAAAGTTGCTGATACAGGCCAAAAAGGGAAATGCAAAATTTAAAAAAAATAAAGGATCTAATTTAATTCCCAAGTGAGAAACACTATAGGATTGGGGGGGGGGGGGGGCCCCCCCCCCCAGGGGGGGGGGGGGACCCCTAACCCCCCGGGTCTCTTAGGGACTTACTCAACCCAAGTATGATACTTGCTCGTATTAAAGGACCTCCACTCATTAGGGGGCTTATATTGGCACACCAACAATTTCAAAACTATAAATCATTCTACTCTCTCATCTAAACCAAAATACAAAGCCATATCAATATAGCCGTTGGAATATAGCCATAAGCCGTTAGAATTTAGTCATTAGGCAAGAGTTATTGGATAGTGCCTTGGAAGTTGAAGCTCCTTAAATACTTGGACTGCATCATTCTCCCCCATGTTGAAAGAACTCGTCCTCGAGTTTGAATTGATCACCCTTAATGCCGAACTATTTTCTTATTTTGTGCTTGTTAAACTCAAGTATCTTCTTAATCGACTTGTTCTTCCATCGGACTTGAAATTGTTCACCAAATGAATCGGAACTTACTCTGATATGAAGTTGGTGTAGGCCAAAAAGGGACATACAAAATAAAAAAAAAAAGAAAGAAACTAATTTTATTCCAAAATGAGAATCACTATAGGATAACAAGGGTCATAGGGGACCACTTAAATCGGGATTTCTTGGGGACTCTTAATCCAATTATGGGACTCACTCACCATTAGAGGACCTCCACTCATAAGGGAGCTTATATTGGCACACCCACAATTCCAAAAATACCAATCATTCTACTCTCTCTCTCTTCTAAAAAAGCTATTGCGATCTGGAATCTTGATAAAAAAGGCTATCGCGATTTGGTTATAAACAAAAAAAAGGACCTTTCGATTTCAGTAGGAGATGACAGATGCTCTTCAAGAAGTGCAATATTGGATCTTCTATAGTAGAAGGATTGATTCTCAATGTAAAGGGAGAACTCGATCTTCAAAACATCAATCGCAGAGGTCAAACAACTGTTGATCTTCGAAGAATCATTTCATAAATCAAGGTAGAGATGGAGGTAGCAACTAGATCTATAACAGATCACCTCATTAATGCTGCCCTTTTAGAGAAGGAGATAGCTAAGAGGAAAGAGCTGTGTAGGCGAGAAGGGGAGGAAGTCATGGAAAAGAAAAGTTTCTCTTTTTTTTTTTTCCTCGCGGAAAAGCTAGGTCAGGTTTCTAGCTCTGATACTATGTTAACAATAACTAATGGGACTAAATGCTTGGATGGTCTACTGGGGACCATCCAGCCTTTATTTTTAAGTAAAAAAGGGAATTACATAAAGACTAAAGACCCCCACCCCGTGGCTGACTCTACTAATAGAGAGTCGGTTTGAGGGGGTTGGCTATAACACCCCCTTGCAGGCTACATATTCAACAGTTTTTTTTTGTTAGTTCTGATAATTTGGTCTTGAAAGGCTTCTAGTAGACTTGGATAGTTGTAATCACTTAGAAGACAGGATTACTCATATGCTCTTATAGCCATGCGAATCAAGTGGGCTGGACCAAAGTCCCCTATATCTGATGTACATGCTGGGCCAGTTGTGGTTTTTCTATGGTTTTTTCACTTTTTTATGACTTTTAAGTGCAATGGATCTGTGGTATTATATTTGATCAAGCAAATAACTTGAGAATTGTCAAAACAGATAGTGAAGCATGCTGAAAAACATCTTCTCCTCCTGGTACTGGAGGATTGATATTCAGTAATTTAGGCCTCTTTAGTCCGATTTGTGCAGGCTTAGCTTGAAGCCCTAATTGATAACTTTCTTGTGTATGCTGTGAGGAGTGTGGTTCGAAATTTCACTAAATGTCGAAATTTTGGTTTTTTTTTTTTTGTTCTGACATGAACCAAAACGAAATGACTATTGAGAGGGGTCATGCAAATTTACCGAAATATTCGGTTTCAGCAGAGGTCGAAATGGGAGTGAAATATGAAATTTTGAACCTTGGTAATGAGAAACATAGTTAAGTCTCGAAAATATGGCCTTCCAGGAGAAATGCCTTTCTGCAATTTCTCTGGAGGGTCACGCATCATTTTAAATGCTCTTTTCTGGGTTGTCTGATTTTTTTTTTTCCGTACACTTCCTTACTTTAGAGCCATATTATTCTGTTGTACTTACTACTACATTAAAATTATTAGCAGGATGCTCAAAGTCTGGCAAAGAAAGCTGCTGAAACAGTTGTCTTGGTCATTGATGAGGAAGGTGTTGAATCTTTGATCTCTGAGCTTCTTAAAGGTGTTGGTGATAACCAGGTATTGAATCCTTGATCTCTGAACTTCAGGTGACCATCAATTTTTTAATGCTGAGTTACCATTTTTTCTATATGCTCGTCTGTATTGTTTTTCTCTCTAATATATATTTGTTTTCTTGTCACTTTTTTCAGGCTTCAATTAGAAGAAATTCTTGCTATCTAGTTGGATATTTCTTTAAAAACAGCAATTTATATTTGGTTGATGAAGCCCCAAACATGATCTCCACGTTAATTGTATTGCTAAGTGATTCAGATTCAGCTACTGTTGCGGTAAATGCTGAAACTAATTTATGGCTGCTTGTTATTTCTTTGTCAAAAATGTTGAATGTTGTCTTCTGCTCGACAGGCTGCTTGGGAAGCTTTATCACGAGTTGTTGGTTCTGTTCCAAAGGAAGAGCTTCCATCGTACATAAAGTTAGTTCGTGATGCTGTATCCACTGCTAGAGATAAAGAACGTAGAAAAAGGAAGGTATGTTCATGCAAATTTTGGGGCATATATTGGCATGTTCTAGTTATCAAGATGTTGCTATGAGAAAGTCATGGTTACTCTTTCAAATTACCATGCTTTATGTTGGTAACATGGTTCCTTCACGTTCTTAATTTTTTTTTTTTTTTGGGTGAATGGTTCACATCCCTAATTCACTTGTCTAATGATGTACAGGGAGGACCAGTTCTTATACCTGGTTTTTGTCTTCCTAAAGCTCTTCAGCCATTGCTTCCAATTTTTCTTCAGGTACTCCTCAGCAATTCTCACTTTTGCAATTGCTATACAAATCTTGAAGGTTATTAAAGAAGGGCATCCTGAGAGTAGTTCTTTATCCTCACATCATGGTATATTATTGAAGCAAGTGACATCATCTGGTTGGAGGGGTTCTGATTCCAATCATACTACCCTCAGTCATGTGATACTTGAGTGATTGGCATGGTTTTCAAGTATCACTAATCGGTATCGGGTATCGTATCGGAGGGTGGATTTTAAGAGTTGTATCGGATTGTATCGAGATTCGAGGATATGCTAAGATACGCATGGATGCTGATAAGATACCCATGGAAATGCTTAGGGAAAACACAATTTTGAAGCATAAACACCATAAATATGTAGTAATCCGGTCCGATCATTTAATTAGCATTTGTGATGTTTTATTTTGATATACAATTAACACCTTTCTAACATTTTGATTTAGTTGTGTATATTGTTTACATAAACTATCATGCATGTATATTTATTGGTTAGATTGTTATGTATGGGATCATGGATAGATTGTTTTGCATGGGATCATACTTAAGTTAAACAAGAATATTTATGAATTCTCTAATTTATTGATTCGATTGTGTATATTGTTTAGATATATTGGCATGCATGGAATCATGTGTACTAAAACTCTAAAAGGCAAAAGTTAATTTTTTTTTTAACATTTTAATTCGATTGTGTATATTGTTTTGATACACTATCATGCATAGGATATATATATATATATATTAAAAGACAAAAGAAAGAGAAATTGATGGCAAAGAGGGTTTCAACATATTTAAATCATAGATCCCTCTTTTCGATAGGATCTTTATTCAGTCCAAACCCAAATTTAACAAACAAGAGTAATTGAAATTAAACAAATAATTCCACAACTTCAAATCCGTCTGTAAGAATGCTTTAAAAATTGGGACCCTTGATCCTTAGGATATAAGAAACAATACTCCAGAAGTTGAACTTGATCCAACGGGTGGGATCAAAACCAATCTTGCTCGTAGGTCTGAAACAGGTATTTTAACAGAACCAGAATTGTATACAGTAAAAAAAAAATTACTTATCTCAAAATCCAGCTGTTGGAAGGTCTTCAAACTTGGAGGGAGAGTACTCTAGGATGTGCTTGATAACATACCCAAATTTGAAAGTGATCCAACCATGGGTGAAGAAGTTATAAATTTTCGAAAATCTAGTATCATCTGAAAACGGGAATGGACAGACAGGAGTTTCGGGTCTGAGACTCAACTAGAATTTAATATTAAACTCTGGCCAAGTCTGCTGCCAGCATCTTCTTTCTTTTTATTTATAATGCTAAAAGAAAATACAAAAGATAGAAGGACTGGTTCCTAGAAGGAATGTCCACAAATAAAAGGGAGAAACTTTCCTAAAAGTTATTAAAACAAATAACATCTATGACTAACTTATATGATAACCAATCTTAAGAAACAAAACAAATTTAGGAAACAAAACTAATGAATAATTTTATAGAAATAAATCTAACTTAATTGAATTTGGGAAGAAGACACTAATTTCTAATTCTGTTGGTACTATTCACATGAACAGTACCGTGAATAGTGTTTTTGGCTTTTGTCGGTTTGATTTTGGCATTTCCTTCCTTTGGTCCTCTTGTGTAACTTGGACTGCATCAAAAATAGAAGAGAAAGAGGAGAGGAAAAATCGACTGAGAGGAGAGATACCCCTTGGCATAACAACCCCTCTGGTTTTAGTTTTAATTTTAGAGTTACTTTCGTTTTCTCTAGCAAATTGTGATCCTTGTGGGAGAGCTTTTCTCCTCCTTTGTTCTAAGTAACTGATGCAGTAGGTATCATACTTTGTAATTTCTCTCAAAATTTATTTGTACGTGTGAGTCTTTTTTCTCTTTACTCTTTCTCAAAAAATAATTATGTCTATTTATAGACTATTTTTCCTTACATGGTTGTTTACCAATGTTAGTTTATTCTCACATATATCTAAGATGCTTTTTTACATAACATATTTATATTTATTTTGCTTAGCCTTTTTAATTAGACGAAAACATTATTTACCATGGAGAAATGTAGTCAATATTAGTGGGCAATATACTTCGAAGCAGTTTAAAAATCAAATTTATAGTTATTGCATCAGACATGAGAAGACTGCTCCCGATACACCTCAGCACAATGGTGTAGCAGAAAGGATAAATCGCAATATTGTAGACAGAATTAGATCTATGCTTTCACTTGCTAAATTGCCGAGATCCTTTTGGGGTGAGGCTATATGCATCGCATGTTATTTGATCAAATTATCTCCTTCAGTTCCTTCGAAGGGAGATTATCTAGAAAGAGTATGGACCGGTAAAATGTCTCATATGAACACTTGAGAGTGTTTGGTTGCAAAGCATTTGTTCATGTACCGAATGAACCAAGCAACTTTATAGCGAACATTTATTTTTGTCTATGACCACCTAGTTTTATAAGTAGGAATTGATGAGTGGGATTAACATGGCAGAGTTTTTTCATTGTAATAAGTAGATTTCCCTAATATTTATAATAATTATCCTAATAATCACAATACCCACTTGGGATATTAATGAATATGCTAGTGCATATTTCTTGTTTTTTAGAATAATAGCAATGACATTGATATCCTAATATAGTAGGTTTTTATTACAGTCAAAGGACATCTATGATTTTGCACATGAGGGGTTGTCTCCTTGTTTTTCTCCAATCATTATCGCTTGGTCATGTTTAGAATATGATTACTTCCTGCTTGCAAAATAAATTTTGTTTGAATGCAATGTTTGCTCTCTTTGTTTTGTTTGTTTGTGCCCACACATTCTGACTGTGAATTTTGTTTTTGATGTATCTACTGTATCTCCAGGGTCTAATTAGTGGCTCAGCAGAACTAAGAGAGCAAGCAGCACAAGGTTTAGGAGAGTTGATAGAAGTGACTAGTGAGAAAACACTGAAGGATTTTGTTGTTCCAATAACTGGGTATGTGCATGAATTACTTTTGTAAATAAATATTGTGCAGTACTAAATTTTTTGAAGTGAAAAATTGTATTTCACAGTTCATGTCATTAAGCTGATATCCTACCAGTAAAGCTGGATTTACTATCCTACTAGTGCTTATGTTCGGATGTTTAGGGGTACTGATCTCTGTAAAATGCAATTTGGGAGATTTGAGAAGTGTGGGAATGCTGGGAGGGTGACATAGGAGTGCAAAAGGGTATCAGAGTGTGGATAGATGAGGAAGATGGGTGAAACCCATTATTCACTAAATGCTATGCTTCATAAGTGTTGGCTCATAATCAGGTTCTTGTAATGAGCAATGGTTTCCCAGATTGTCCGCCGAGGAAGGCCTTCCTGTGTGGCCCAAGTATCTGCCACATGACAGGTCAGAAAGGAACCAAGGTTTGTTGATAGGTAGACACCAAGGTCCCCTTCTTGCATGTTTAGTTTCTGTCCAAATTGAAAAATAATGCTTTGAAATTCTAGGAAAACTGAGAGGGTGCTTGCCAATGCATGGAAGAGTATATGACTGATTTTTGATTTGGAATTTGGCACGTGGCCAATCCAGACCATGCTTTATCTATCTGACGGTTGTATTTTCCAACTTTAGCCCGGCTTTCCCTCGATAAGAAGTCAAATTGCAGGTATAGAGTTTATTTCTACTATTTAGGATGGACGGGAACTGCAGTTATGTTATCAAAGTCACTTGGCAAATATTTTTATGCGCATGCCCTAATCATAATGAAGGGGCAGGCCCATGATGGTATGAGAGTTTTGAATGATGGCCATCATTCTACAATGACACTAAGACAAGACACGATCCGACTTCAAGCTCAGGTGCTTATCGTTCTTACATGTGGCTAATAGTAGGGTGGGATGCATGGGAAGGCTTTCCAATGTGGACGATGCAAGAGACCGTTTGCCTTTTTGTAATATTTGATTTTCGAATTTCACGAAGTATCTCAAGATCTAAAGTTAAATTGTATGGACTTCGGTGAAGTCTGATTTTTATGATCCTGTGTTCCTTGGATGTCTTTGTTCTTTTTTCTTTTAAAGCCTGATGCCTGATGCTGGTCCTTCCAAAATATTAACATCTTTATGCGATCCTTCCTACTTCTGATTTTTTATGTGGTAGGACATCACATTCTGTGTTTTATATTTTGTATCAAGCATGAATCACTTTCTGTGTTTTATATTTTGATATGCTGCATTTTTTCATGACGCATTGTTTGTTAGAATTTGTTACTGTGGTTACTGATTTCCATTACTTTCTTTACAGGCCTCTTATCCGGATAATTGGTGATCGATTTCCTTGGCAGGTCAAGAGTGCCATTTTATCAACTTTGTGCATTATGATAACCAAGGGTGGAATTTTGTTGAAGCCTTTTCTTCCACAGCTTCAAACAACATTTATTAAGTGCCTACAGGATAATGCAAGGTTAGTTTATATGTTTCCGTTTTCATTTGTCATTTTGGTGTTTGGAACTGTAAATGTCTGGATTTGCTTTATTAGGACAACATATCTAGTCCATATAATACACACTTTTGGTAGTACATGACTGGCCAGCAACAGTTTCTCACTGTAAGAGGATGCATAAACACAAATCACTCAAATATATCGGAGCTTTTTTATGGATAAACAGATAAAAAATGATTACTTTTTATACAGAGGCAATAATATTCAGTGCAAGTGGTAGGGAAGCCCAGGACCATCAGGTATTGTTGGTATAATAAGGTTGTTGAATAGCTTTGTGGTGCTGAACTAAAGGGCTGGTAGAGAATATTATCTGGGTCTAAAATAAAATACATGTGATGGCGATGAAGATGGATAAGAGTGATGATTGTTGAAGATGAAAAATAGATTGGTGGGAGCCTAGAGTCCCACTAGTTTCCCAGCTGTAGGAGTCTCACCTAGGCACACTTGAATCTCACAAATTAGTTCTTAAAGAAATGATTTTCCCAAAGTTCTAGATGCTGCAACAGCAACCCACAATTCCATTAATGTAGGGAAAAAGGAGGCTTAACAGCCCCTTGGTTACATCAACTCAAATTAAATGGACTGTTGGAATTCCAAGACTAAATGGAACTCCCAACACCTAGAAGCTAAAGGATTCAGCTCTCTTTAGTGTGGGGTGGAGCTACAGAGGCGGCAGTGTGCTCCACATCCTGACAATTGAAGCCTGGACTGACTACAATCCAAAGTGATGTAACTTAAGTTCATCACTGACTCACTGTAACCACCGAAACAAGACCTTAAAAAAACGAAGTAGTGGTCACCGTCAGAGAAGAAGCAGAAGTGGAAGAGAACGAAGATTAGAAGACTCCTACACTGCTAGACCAGCAGCAGCAGTGACCACCATCTCTGAAAAGAAGAAAAAGAGGAGGAAGAAGAAAAAAAGGGGAGTCAGAAAATGAAGGTAAAAAGAACTGAAGTCAAGAAGAAAGAGAAAAAACAAGCTGAAGAGGACATAAGCATACCTGTCAGGCTGTCACCGGAGTCGCGGAGAGTTGCTTCCGCTAGAGTTGTCAGAGGTTCCGAAGGATGGACTCGCAGTTTCGCAAAAGGCGTAAGGGTCGAGTCTTTAGTGTTGTTGATCCAGCATCCCTCTTTCCTCTCCTCTTTTTGTTTCTCCCTTCTTTTTTATTTTTTTAATGCATAATCTATGATTCCATGTATCGTAGTGTATCATACTCATGTACACAAATCAATTCTTCGTTACCGAGGTCGACCCCAAAGCCATAATTTCTCTAAATGAGCAGCAGTTCAAATAGAGAAGTGAGTCGACCAACAGTAGATGGTATTTGACTAGCCAGCCGTGCACCAAGACTTAGCAAAAGAATGAATTCATTGAACTTTAAAAAAAAAAAATTTCAGTAAGGCAATTGGACGTACGATTGCTAGATGCCTAAGCACCTGCCTAGGGGACACCTTGACACTAATGCATGTATGAAACCCTATATAACTAATATACACCATTCAACTATAATCTTAGAATAGGTATTGATTTTATAAATTAAAAAAAAAAAAAAAACCCATTGCAAACGACAAGAAATTACTACCCAATGATCCTATGATTGGATGTCCTATGAAAGTGTATTGGATCCGACTACCTAATATCCTATTGTTGGACTTAATTATTTCTTATTTGTGATAAAATATGCTTCAAATTATTTTTTTTATGTTGTCTAAGCATTTCCATCCGTATCATTCTTGTATCCTTGGATATGCAAGTATCCTTGCATATCTTGCAAATCCTCGAGATCCAATATGATGTGCCTCTGCAAATCACCCCACTGATACGATACCCAATACTGATACTTAAAACCTTGGGTTTATGCATTCTCATCCTATAATTAGGGAGGGTAAAGGTATGGGGGTCTTGCTTGCATAGCTAAACAGGTAGGGTTAGGGTCAAGGGCCTCATCCTCCCTGTTTGCTCAAGGTAGGGTTGTTAGGTACTCTTTTTTTTGTGGGATGGGTGGGTGGTTAGTTTTTTTTGAATCTTTGATTAGTATAGATTACATTTTTATACGGGTGTATAATCTAAGCCAGCCCATACTACCTATGGCCCATTTCCCCAACCAAAACCCTAAAGCCTAAAGATCATAAGTTATTAGAAATCCTAAATCCCTAATTCATGAGAGTGATGGTTTCCCTGATTCTCTCCTTTGATGCTTTACCCACCTTACCTGTTTACCTTCTGTGGGGAGATTTCACCATTATCCAAAAGGGTAATTGCAAATCCTTACCCAACCATATAGGCTAATGGTAAGATCCCTTACATCCCTTGGTGATAGGGGCAAGGCTATTACTGATCTACCTTACATGTTGGCACCCATAAATTGACCAGCTTTTATTCAGCCTCCCTGTTTTGCCGGGGAGGGAGCTATTCGATTGGATATTTCTAACCTTTTCTGGTACCTAGTTTGTTTTTCACATCAAATGTTTCTGTAAACTGTGTTTTGTCTATGAAGCACATGTTCTCACCTAGCATATATGTCTATGTTTTAATTTTTTTTAGTTTTATGTCAATGCAGGACAGTTCGTTCGAGCTCTGCCCTTGCACTTGGAAAGCTTAGTGCCCTCAGTACTCGTGTTGACCCTTTAGTGAGCGACCTCCTTTCCACATTGCAGGTGATGCTTGTTTTTCAGATCCTTCATTTACATTAAATTGTAAAAGCAGGAATGATATTATGACAAAATTGTATCATGTTCAGGCATCAGATGCTGGGGTCCGGGAGGCTGTGCTGACTGCTCTGAAGGGTGTCTTAAAGCATGCTGGGAAGAGTGTGAATGCTCCTGTTAGATCTCGAGTATACATACTTCTGAAGGATTTGATCCTTCTTGATGATGATCAAGCACGAAGTTCAGCTGCAAGAGTATTGGGCACGATATCTGAGGTATAAACATGGAAGAGGCAATAACTATAATTTATATTTCTTTATTAAATCTGGGTTTCTTACCAGTTCAATATCAATCATTTTTAAAACCAAGAATTGAGGGATTGGGATCAGTAATTGAATTTGGCTGGTCTGAGTTAAATTTAACTCGGTTTGGCCTCCTGGTTTGGAAAAATATCAAACAATTTTTATGTCATCACTGAAAGCAGTCTGCTCCTATTTTGTTTTTATTTTATTTTATTTATTTTATTTACTTATTTTTCTTCAATCTCTACAATCACATGGCAAAGGAAACTTACTCTGATTTACACTCTGATTTGGTGCCGGAATAATGAATGTAAGTTTGGCTTGAATATTTGAAGTTAAAGACATTTCTGGCTATATCCATGGTATTGAATCGCTCATATATACTCGTAAACACAACTAACTGGACCATTTACTTCACTTTCCCCCCTATTTCCAGAAGCTCAAACCAATTTTCTGAACTGTTTTTTTTCCTAGTCTGTAGCCGTACTGATTTACAGTTTCTTCTTTTCTCTTCATTCTCTTATTTTAGTTTATCTTCTAGCTATTAACAGTGTTTTTTTTATCGTTTCTAGTCTGTTAAAATTTTGAGTTGCTTTCTGCAATACATTCAATTGTTTCTGGCCTTTAGTATTTGTTAATTTTTAATCCTCTATGAATGCAGGCATTACTTTTTCTTACCTTTTTGACCCTAACATCTACACTCTTGTGACAGCACATGGAAGATGGTGAGCTGTTAGACATGCTAAAGACATTATTATCCTCCGCTTCATCTCCTATATGGTTAGCTAGGCATGGTTCGGTCCTCACAATCTGTTCCATGCTTAGACACAACCCGTCAGCAATTAGCTTGTCTCCAGTGTTCCTATCAGTTGTAGACTGCCTGAAATATGCCTTAAAAGATGACAAGGTATTATATTGCTATTGGAATGCATCTCATGGTTGTATAATTGGCCACCTCACACTGTTTTGTCTCTAACAGTTCCCTGTTCGTGAGACTGCAACGAAGGCATTGGGAAGGCTTTTACTTCATCAAGCTAGAAACGCTCCCTCTAACACACAGTTGGAACTTCTTACTTTTATAGCATCAGCCTTGCAAGATGACTCCAGTGAAGTCAGACGAAGAGCATTATCTGGTGTGAAAGCAATTGCAAAGGTATTCAGCATGATGATCGTTTGGAATCCATGTTCTTGTTTGTTCTCATATGTTTTATGTTTGTGCTACGGGGATCTTGAGAACCACATTTTATTGCAGGTAAATCCATTGATTATTACAGCCAATCTTACGAATTTGGGCCCTGCACTTTCTGAGTGTCTGAAGGATGGAAGTGGGCCTGTGCGGCTTGCTGCTGAACGATGTGTTATTCATGTATTCCAGTTGACAAAAGGTATATTTTTGTTCCGTTCTTTCTATGTTGCTGCTACATTATTTGATGCCATTGTCCTTGATTGTTACTTGCATTTGGTCTTTCCTTTTGTTGATTGTTTCCCATTACCAATTGGAAGAAATTGGGTGGGATAAAAAAGAAACCTACTGAACTTTACTGTGTAACATCTTCAGGAGCGGAAAATATACAAGCTGCTCAAAAATATATCACTGGCTTGGAAGCTAGGCGCCTATCAAAGCTTCCTGAACACAGGTATTGCACTGAGGCTTATACCATCTTCTTGTTCTGTAGCTACCCCATCTTTTATTTATGAAGTTTGCAGCTTTTCCATCGTACTTAACATTCTATAGTAAACTCTGCTACCTGTCTGTAGTATCTGATAATCCTTTCGGACAAGTTAGTTATTTTTCCTAAGCTATCAATGGGACATGCTCTTTCTGTTATACTACTTATTAATTCGAAGTGATAATGTTGTGTATATAAGTTTTGCAAGAATCCAATCAGGGATATGTCTTTTCTATAAGTACTTCCCCATCCAGGTCATTGCTTGTTGCTACCTCCATATTATTCCCTCAATTGTTTTTTTTTTTTAGTTGTATTTTCTCCATGAACTGACATTAGAAGGTCCTCCATCTCTGTTTTCTTTATTCCTGGTGTGCTCTCTCTTATTGGAACTGTTTATCCAGTTGCCTTATTGAGATGCTTTTTGGTTATATATTCCTACTACCATCATCAGTACTCTCATGATCTGATCCATTGATAAATTGGTTGCTAAAGGTTTGAATTTGAAAATATAAATGGTGAATCTGGTATAAGACGTCTGCGGGATGTAACAAGTTTACAATTACTGTTACAAGTTCTGGGTTTAGCAATCAACATTCCTTTTGGTTCCCCCCCCCCCCAAAAAAAAAAAAAAAAAACACACACACACACACACAAAATTAAAGTTGGGGGAAGAAATATTGGGGTTTGTGGCCCTAATGTTGTGTTTTTCATGTATCTTTTGTGAGTTGGTTGCTTACCCCATCTTGATCTGGTGATGCAGCGATGATAGTGATGAGAGTGAAGCAGATGTAACAAGTGGCTGACCGATTTTTTGTTCAAAGTTCATCATGTGGATAAGATTTTGTAAAGCTAGCAATGCAAACATATCCTTGCGGCAATCTTCCGTGGAAAATTTTCCGGCAGAGTTGATTTTTGATGGCATTCAAGTGCTTGGATAGAGTACAGAATAGATGGAGATTTATAGACGTGAAATGCTGTTTTAATCTCAATTGAGGCATATGTTTGATGGCATGTAACATTACATTTTTCTTGATACTCTGCAAAAGAAGGTTTAACATGGGGAGACTTTTACTGGATCCCCTGAAATTGTCATTTTGCATATTATGAACGAGTGAAGGAAGTAGATAAATAAAAGCAAGTTTTCTCTGTTTTTTTCTTGTGTAATTAAGTGGTGCCATCAACATTAAAGTGAGTTGGGTCTGCCACTGTGATACTGAACCATCTTTCAGATGGTGCCCAGCTGGAATCTTGTCTTGTATGAAAGCTGAAACACAAATTTCTGCTTCCCCCCCCGGGGCAAAAAAAAAAAAAGAAAAGAAAAACTGAAACAGAGATTGAGAAAATAAGGGGAGCCTGGGAACAAGAAAAATTTCTTGAAACCCTAGGTTTGTTCCTTGTAAGTGCCGTAGATTGCTGTGGCAACCTTACTAGAATCACAGGCTCATAAGATCCACTTTTGGTAACCCCAAGGGGATAGCTCAATTGGCAAAAGATCAACCCTTAAAATGAAGAGGTTATGAGTTCAATTCTCCTCAAGGCTCTACCTATCCAAAAAAAAAAAAAAAAAAAAAAAAAATCCGTTTTTGGCTTCACACTGTTGGTATCTGCTGCGCCAGTAGTGAGGATGCTTAATCCAATTTGCTCAATGGCTGCCACATAATTTTGATGGTTTGGTAAAGCACTCTTAAACAAATTATTGGATGTTTACTACTAAGGAACTGCAGACCCTCCCATATGTACTTGTAACCTCAGAACCTGGATGCATACCAAATTTTCTCTTATTGAACATGTTTTGGGTCATCCTTAAAAACCCGAGACTGAATTGACAGAGACCGAAATCAGTCCATTGACACTCCTAACTTAACGAGTGTGCATTAAAAAGAATCCATTATAACTACATGCCGAAAGAACCTTTTGGAAAAAAAAAAAAAAACCGTTCTTGTTAAGAACCCTTCTTGTTACATTTTAACGGACCCATTATGCATATTTTCAATCATTGTTAAAACTTTACTTGCCACATGGTGAGCCCATTAACTAATGTGTGCAGTGCTGTCCATCACAGACTGAATCTCTTATTAAACATGTTTTGGTTGCTCTAAATCAATTGATTGACATCCTTAGCCTAATGAGTGTGCATTAAAAGAATCAATTATAACTACATGCTCTAAGAAATCTTATTATGAAAAAAAAAAATTATAAACAAAATAAAATAAATAAAAGCATGTTACATTCAGATGGACCCATTATGCATGTTGTCAATCATTGTTAAAAGCTTTATTAGCCACATGGCGTGCCGAAATAGGTTGAAACTTTTAAAGCCAAAAAGGGACAAAAAGAAAAAGAAAGAAATTAATGTGGTTTGCGTTTACAAAGGTTGAATATGCCAACCATCTCTCTTTATTTTTAGCTGGAAAGGGAACAACTGTTAAAGCCGGGGTTAAATGTCAAACTTGAGGGTTTCGGGACTTGAATGTTGAGTAGTTTTCATCAAAACAAGAATCAAATAGGTTTTGTTTGGTTGTAAAGAAAATTAAAAAAAAAAGTAGTTTTGAATTTAGGAAGGAAAGTTTTATATCATCACCTAATATGATTGTATAAACTATAGGTCTGTCTTTATGACACCGCATTAGTGACGATGCCTTATTGACACTGGTGTCTTTTGGAGGACGGTCATTAGATCATCATGGGAACTTCATATATAGGGGTATTATAGTATTTGGATCAAGGAGGGATTGGGTTTTGCCCTGATCTAATGGACATCGATCCACGGTGGTTTTGACATCAGATCAGTGTCATAGCGAAATATCTCATAATATATTTAAATTTATTTTCAGATCCATCGAATCGTGTAAAAACCACCACACCCCTTCCATTTCAAATACCAAAATACTCTTGTATTTTAGGACTTCCATGATAATCCAATGTGAATCATGTTAGCATACTAGTATAGTATTTCTCTACCAGCCGTGGTGGATAAGTTCAGACTTCAGACTTGCACCCGAAATTGATCTAACAACCAATGAGAATGTGGAGTTGGAGTCTTCTTTATTCCTTAGTCTTCCTCAAACTTCCCTTCCCCGTTAAGAACAAATAACAACCCAACAACCCATACCATATAAGCGTAAGCATACACTTGTACTGAAAAGACAAGATTACCCTTTATACATGTAATTTAAAAGGAATGGAAGAGTTGGTATTTCAAGGTTATTAATGAAAACTTAATTCTGATTTGTCTTGTCCAGATCTGTAGTAATAAATGTGGTCTGTTTGTTGATGTGAATATTAGCTATGATTCATTCTATATTTCAATGGAGACTTCTTGCCTTTAAAGCAACTTTGGTCCTTATGTGATCTGACCAAAATGCCCTTATTGAATGTTGACCTTTTGTCCATTTTCATAGTTATTTTAAAATCCAAACCAGACAGCTAGCAGATCATGGAGGATTCTGTTCAATTTATCCCTGGTTTAAATTGCCAATTACAGTTCATACAGAATATATATTAAAAAAAAAAAATTTGAGTTTTCATGGTGATTAGGAATATCTTCATCCTAGGTGTTTGGTGGCATTAGATTAGGATCCCAGAATAATGAAAAGATATTATTGGCATTCCATATATAATATTGTAAGACCATTTATGATCAAATATCTTTGTGCATTTTTTTTTTCAATAACAAATTTAGAAATTAAAACTAAAAAAGAAGTGACTGTGGAGGGTAATTTGGTCAATTAAGTTTACCTTGATATTGAGAGTCAAATCCTTGACTTTCAGGATGCGGTAAAAGATGAAGAGAGGATGTCTGACAAGCCAAATTTTCCTTCCTTTGAATGAGCATTTGAGTATAGAAGCAACCGAGAATAGAGAATAGAAACTCATTCCATTAAATTATTTTATTCCAAGATGCACCACATGGAAAAGAGCGCATTGTAGCACAGATCAAGGGATGATTGCTTACAGCCCAAAACTCTAACTTCTAGAATAGAAGTCTTCCCTTATTTTGGCTTCCATGTCCAAACCCAAGAAGTTATCAGTTTAAATTAATTTTTTTTAATCTTCTCAAAAAAAGAGAAGTATATGATGCTTCCCTATTCTATTCTTAGTGGGTCCCCTTTTGATAAAGCTGAACATGGATCAGCTGATCAAATAGAACACATGGTCTTGATCAACAAATGGGCCCACCAAATTTCAAACTCCTCCCTGGCTCTGGGGAGTACCATAAACATTTCTCAAAAATCAAGTTGAGAAAGTTTCAGATATATTAATGGCTTATAGTGAAGTGGGCAGATGGGATATTAAAAGGGTGTAATTAAGGGCTTATAGAGATGGGTAGGTCAGGTTTTTATAATGCTTTGAAGCCCACACTGCTCTCACTCTCAGCTGGTACAGACTCAAATGTCAAATGGGTGATGTGAGAGATATGGTGAAGATAGTGATGATGATGATGAAGCAGCAGCAGCAACTGGTTAGAGAAGACCAACTGAACAAGAGAAGGAGAGGGTGAAGTGCACAGGTTTATTAACCTGCACCCACCAACCATTACCTATCTAAAGCAATAAAAAGGGTCTTCTTCCCTGGCCTCGGCTTTAATTTCTTTTGCTTTTGTGGGGTGTAGTGTTATTAATGCAGTAAGAGGGCGTTGGCTCTGATTTGTTTGTATCTTTGTTATGTTTTGTTTTACTAGTAATGGTGAACTAGGAACCTCAGTTTCTTGTTGGCACTGAATGCCATGGATACTGTAACAACTAGAAGAAGTAGAAGGAGGAGGGTTCATCTTCCTCTTTTTTTCTTCTCTGCAGCTTTCCTCCTGGTGTTCTTCCAAACATGTACTGTTTCTTTGGGTTTGAATTACACAAACTACAGGCCTGTTGGGACCTTGAGACTTGCAAGGATCCAGAGACACTTGGACAAGATCAACAAACCTTCCATTAAAACTATACAGGTATGTATTCACATGAAAAAGGACTAATATTGGTTATCATTCAATGTGGTTGTTATGGATAGATGTCTGCTTTTCTATTTTCTACATTTATTTTTCATCTGGGTAGGTCTGGTTTTTAATCTTTAATTGATTTTCTTCAGTGCCCAGATGGAGATATCATAGATTGTGTCCATAAACACAAACAACCTGCTTTAGATCATCCCCTTTTAAAGAACCACAAGATTCAGGTACTTCCACCTCTCTCTCTCTCTCTCTCTCTCTCTCTCTCAGTAATACCATGGGTTATGTCTTGTTTGATAGAGAGTGGCACCAGAGAAGCCAAAGGTGAGAATGGTGAGTAGAGATAATGGAAGTGAAGGGGTGAGACGTGCATGGCAAACATGGCATCAAGAAGGGGAAAGGTGTCCAAAGGGTACCATTCCCATCCGGCGTAGCACAGTCCATGACGTATTAAGAGCCAAATCATTATATCAGTTTGGCAAGAAAGAACGTGGAAGCTCTCTTCTTCCTCAATCTCGCTCCATTGCTCCTGATGTAGTCAGTGGCAATGGTCATGAGGTATCATCCCTTCAATCCTCTCCCTCCCTCCCTTTTTTTTTTTTTTTTTTTTTTTTTTTTTCAACCTAAATAACAAGAATGCCCTAAACCGGGGAAAAAAAATTCCCCCAAAAAAATGTTAATGGGTCCATTACACATGATTAATCCAGTGCCGATCCAACAGATAGAGAGGCGGGGTCTCTCCAGCCGTTGGATCAGCATTGAGCTATCTAACGCTGGAGAGGATCCAAATCCGAGTTCATAGAGTTTTCAGTACTAGTAGGTGGGGGGACTCTGATGTGGGGGATCTAAATCATCTCCTCCCAAAGGTTCGAGAGGAGATGCGGCTGCCATTAGTCAATGCTCGACATGTGGACGTTGGCTGCATCTGAGCCATCCAGTCATTTGATTCAGTCAACCACAGAGAGGGTGTCGGCTTATGCACTAGATGGGTAGGATCCAGTCAACGCCCACATGTCGGGCATCGGTTGGTGACAGCTTCATCTCCTCCCGAACACCTGGGAGGAGATGATTTCGATTCGGTGTGGGGAGGGGCATTGTAGACTATTTGATAGTTGATGTAGACTAAACTTCCGACACTGTCCCGCACATGTGGTAATGTAAAGTTTCCATTCCAAAAGTTCGGACTTGTAGATGAACGGACTCCATATCCATGGAGATTATTAAGGGGATAGAAATCATTTCCTATTGTCAGAGAGGTACCAGCGGCTGGCCTTCATCCGGTGCACATACTGAGACATGGGTATCCGTGCCGAGTGAAGACCGGCTGTACGAACACGAATGGGCGACCGGAGATGATTTGATCTCTATGAACAGAAATCGTCGCCCGCCTGGGTTTGGGCGGGACTGGGCGGCCCGGATGGATGGCCGCCATGTGGCACTCGGAGGGATTTGAGCCCTCCATCCGAGCCGACCGCCCAGTCAACAAGCTGAGCCGACCTGGGGGTCGGCTCGGATGGAGGGCTCGGATCCCTCCGAGTGCCACATGGCAGCCATCCATCCGGCCGCCCAGTCTCCCGCCCAAACCCAGGCGGGAGACGATGTGGATCCGATCTCTATTAGGCACTAACTTCTAACAAACGATTTGGCAGTCGTTAGATTGGAATAATCCAAACACGGCTTTCCAGTAGTGTTGAGTTGTTTTTAAAACATTCTGTTTGGGTGTGTGTCTACGTAGCATGCAATAGCGTACACGGGAACATCACAAGAGATGTACGGAGCAAAAGCGACAATAAATGTGTGGGACCCATCGATACAAGTGGTGAACGAATTTAGTCTTTCTCAGATTTGGGTTCTCTCGGGATCCTTCGACGGCTCAGATCTCAATAGCATAGAAGCTGGTTGGCAGGTATTTACTTCCATCTCGTATATCGCAACTACACGCTATCAAATATCATGGAAAT
Source organism: Protea cynaroides (assembly GCA_028583415.1). NCBI lineage: Eukaryota > Viridiplantae > Streptophyta > Magnoliopsida > Proteales > Proteaceae > Protea > Protea cynaroides. The sequence goes on from CM053270.1 coordinate 62,444,312, forward strand.
TAGTAATTCTATTTTTTTTTTAAGTCATTTAGTTTTCTCAACCGTTGATTCTTCCACTAGTCAGGTCAGTCCGGAGCTTTACGGGGATAGCCAGCCTAGATTATTCACTTATTGGACGGTCAGATCTTCTCTCTCATTGTTATATATTTTTATTTGGTATTTTTCAGATGGAAGGGACCCACCAAATCTGATCAAATCATGGGCAATCACTGCCATCCGATATAAACGGACCGGGTTGAACCATACCAATTGGGTCTTATGAATTCTCATTTGTTAGGCTGGACCAATCAAACCATTTTCTTACTCGTGATTACTTATTGGATTTTAAATAAGATTAACCACATTTGGTGACAAACTCCTTGTATCACATTACAGAGTGATGCATATCAGACGACCGGATGCTACAACCTTCTCTGTTCAGGATTTGTGCAGACAAACAGTGAGATAGCCATAGGTGCTTCTATATCTCCAGTGTCACATTACTCTGGTAACCAATACGACATCACCATGCTCATTTGGAAGGTTAGTGACATTTAACATGGACAACATGAGCATTCTTTGTTACATCTAATTAAAAATCCTTTAGATCATTATTGTTTTATTATTATTATTTTATTTATTTATTTTTATTTTTATTTTTACTAACGACGGGCATTTAGACATTTGGCCTGATTAGTCCCGCGGGTTCATATTGACCTCACAACCACATGGATCGGTCATTCCACTTGTTGAACTCAGAATCTTCCGCTTCTTGAGGCGTAGGCTTCTTTCCAATTGAGCTATCCCTTAGAGTTCTTTTAGATTATAATTATTATTAATATTATTATTAATAAACTTTCAATACAAATTATTACTGTCACAAGGGTCTACTATTTTTTTCAAATATCACTTGTCATCTATATTTTCGCGCGGACAAATGAAGTTTCTATTTCGACCGTTGAATAAAGAATCGTGGTCTAGATTAGTCACATATTAAATTTCAAGATTTAATTCAATTAAATACCGCCCTTTTTTTTATGTACCCTACTCAGGTCCTTTGATGTTCTAATGCTAATGTGTTAAACTCATGTATCAAATTCAGGATCCAAAGTTAGGGAATTGGTGGTTAGGTTTCGCTGATAACACGCTAGTCGGATATTGGCCGGCAGAGCTATTCACGCACCTCGCGGATCATGCAACGATGGTCGAATGGGGTGGAGAGGTGGTGAATACAAGACCTAATGGTGAACACACATCAACACAAATGGGGTCAGGTCACTTTGCTGAGTTAGGGTTTGGAAGAGCAAGCTACTTCAGGAACTTAGAAGTTGTTGATGCAGATAACAGCCTGAGCTCAGTTGAAGACATATCTTCTCTTGCTGAGAACACCAATTGCTACAATATCATGAGCTCCTTCAGTAACGAATGGGGTACACATTTTTACTATGGTGGGCCCGGGCAAAACCCACAATGCCAATGACCCATCATCCCATTATCCATTATATTAATCCTTTTTTTTTTTTTGGGGTAAAATATATTAATCCACTCTTTTATATGATACTAAATGCAAGCACAACTAAATTATTATAGAGGAGGATTCCTCTGCACGTACGTGTACTCTTCATAGGTGTGGATTCCACCTCTATAATGTGAAACTCACTGAAAATCCAATGAAGAATACACATACGTACAGGTGATCTACACTTCCTCTTTCCCTCTCTCTTCTCTCTAGTCTTCTTTGTTCATCACATCTTACATTCAAATATATTGTTTTGTAATACAAATCTTCAATATCCCATTTTGTAATGTATTCCTCCATGTGAAGGAGTTCACTGTGCTCTGATATCTATTTATATATTTTGAAAAACAGAAATCAAAGTACTATTTGCATGAATAAAGACTTTTGGGCTGAAAAATCAACAAATAAATCATCAATTAATATATCAATTAATATTAGAGGAGGCCCTATGTGATCCTTGGGCTTCCCAGGTAGTTCACAACAGATCATGGTTCGAGTAAGAGGAATCGACAATTGGATTGGCCTCTGTTGATCTCAGTTCCCATTCTACCAGAATCAGTGGAAACCCTAGAAATCAGCCTTTTTTTTTAATCGATTCCGATTCTTAGAACCATGCGGTGGATCAATGGCTAATACTATATTAACATAAGATACAAACTAGTAAATCAACATTACAGACTGTGTGACCCCTGTATCAGCTTAGGGTTTTTCATTTCATGGAGGAATGTGGTTATTTTTCCCTTCATGTGTCTGGTATCTATACTCTTGGCACAGATTCCATGCAGCCTGGCAGCTTTCTTTGGCCTTTTTTATTTTTTATTTTTTATTTAAAAAAAAATAAACATGGCCATAATTGCTTGTTGGTGGGTTAGATTCAAACTTCAATGACTAATAATTTAGGGATGACTCAAAGTCTTCAAATTGATTAAGAGGTAAGCAAAATATTATAATAGAGGTAGTGAAAATTTGGGAAAAAGATTCATGTCCGGTGGGGTATACTTATGCCTGAACACCAAAGAAGTAAAATGACTATTCTGTCCCCCTAATAGGAAGCATGTGTGAGCACTCCCATGGGTCCTGCATCAGCACAGCCGGGCAGAAAATCCTACCACAAATTGAATATGAGATATAGAGTATAGAGAAATGGAAGTTTGGGATTTGGGATTTCTAATATGAAAGTGAGATTCTGTGGTCTCCTATATGTTTTGAAGTCAGAAGCAATAAAAGGAATCTCCACATGCAGTCTACACTTACATGCATTAAAAAAACAAGGCCCAAAGACAGAGAGGGTTATTGTTTCTTTTGTTTTATAGAACCAAAGTTCATTTACTTCTGAGTAAACGTAAAGAAAGAAAGAAGCCATTTATGATCTTTTTAAAGAGTTTGAAAGCAAGCCCCAAGTGAGTAGGTCCCCCCCAAATGAGGGAGTAGATCAGACGTAGGAAGAACCCCCTGGGAACACGGCTGATTGGGTTATAATCACGAATCATTACAGAAACTCCTATCCAGCACAGCACTGACATTACCGATAGACCGGTTATTAGACCAAGTAAATTTCAACCGTTTAGAAACCTAACTAACCGAAGGAATAGAATTAATCATACCCACACTAGAACCCCGTTTCTCAAGTGAATAAAGAATTGTATTAATAGAACTATCGAAGGATGAATGTAGGCAGAGCACTAAGCCCAAATGAGGTTTCAATAAAAGTTTGAGAGAACCTATAAATTTATGGAGTATCTAGGCTACCATTATGAGTACAAAGATAATAATAAATGAAAGAAGGAGAAGCATTGTGGTTATTATTTATAAAAACAAAAGTGTTATTCAGAACTGCGATAATTATAGAAGCATAAAACTAATGAATCATACTATGAAATTAAGGTATAGAGTCATTGAAACTCGCATGAGACAAGAAACAATATTTATGGAGAAGTAATTTGGTTTTTACCAAGTAGATCCACGACATAAACTATTTACTTAGGAAACTCATGAAAAGATTTAGAGAATGCAAGAAAGACCTTCATATGATTTTTATTGACATAGAAAAAACCTATGAGAAAGTCCCTAGAGAGTTAATCTGGCAAGTACTAGAGAAAAAAAATGTTTCAAGTAAATATATGGATATAGTCAAGGATATGTATTATAATGTAGTGATTAGTGTGAGAACTATTGGGGATCAAGGTAATGAATTCATAGTTACAATTGGGTTACATCAAAGATCACCTTTAAGCCCTTGTATGTTTGTCCTCATTATGAATGACTTAATTAAAACCATTTACGATGAAATTCTTTGGTGTATATTTTTTGTTGATGATATTGTTTTGGTGAATGAAACAAAAGTAGATATCAATGCCAAGTTGGAGCTATGGAGATCAACATTGGAATAAAAATGGTTTTAAGATATGTAGAACGAAGACGGAATATATTGTGTGTAACAGTAGTCACACAAGGACGGATAATGAGGTGGTGAAATTTGATAAGAGAGAGATGAGCAAAATGATTAATTTAGGTATTTAGGTTCAATCATAAATAAAGAATGTGATATAGAAGATGATGTTTCACATAGGATTAAAATAGGATGTATGAAGTGGAGAGGTGCGTCTAAAGTGTTGTGTGATCATTGTATTCCGTTAAAAATTGAAAATTTTATATGACGGTTATTAACACACCGTATTCCTTTAAAACTTTAGAAATTTTTTTATAGGAAAACTATTTGACCAGCTATGATGTGTGATGTGGAATGTTGGGCAGTTAAGAAACATCATATAAATAAGTTTAGTATAGTTGAGATGAGGATGTTGAGATAGATATATAAATTAGGGAAGATCAGGTAAAGAATGATCCTATTAGAGCAAATTTGGGAATAGAGCTGATACATAATAAACTATGAGAAAGTTGTTTGAGATGGTATGGTAATGTTCAATAGATGCTTTTAGATGCTCCATTATGGAAGAATGATTTGATTAAGGTTGAAAGATCTAAAAGAACTAGCAGCAAACCTAAGGCTCTCTTTGGTTTGTATTATATAATGTATTATGTAATACATTATGAAATTTGTGATTGTTTGGCATGATTTATAATGTCTATTTATAATTAAAATAAATAGATGCATAATCTACAAATAGGTTATTAGTTGTTTATCATTATAACATATTTCTCATTATATAATGTATTATGTTTAGTGGTACCAAACGATCATTATTTATTACTCATAATCTATTATCATAATTGATTTGTCACAAATAACTCATAATACATTATATAATACAACAAAAAAAAAAAACCCCCCCCCCCCCGCGGGGGGGGGGAAGGGCGGGCGTAGCTTAGGCTTATTTCAATTTTCAAGTATGATATCAAACATCACTAATTGGAAGACAAAAATCCCTGTAACCAATCCCATTTAATTGGGATAAGGCTTTGTTGTTGTTATTTTGTATTAACAGAACCATAGAAGAAACAAGGAGAGGGCCTACAAATGGTGACCCCAACAAAAACGATAAAAAAGATATACAAGCATATCACATAGGAAATCATATCCAGGTTAGAATTGGATAAGAATTTGATAGGTAGATCCCAAACAGTAGCAATGAACCTATTCTTTGGGAGGGATAATAAGATCCTCTGATTTCAAAATTTATGGCTTCCCAAATTTGATAGGGGGTCCTCAATTTAGAAATCCACAATCGATAGTTATGTTTCACCCAAATATGATAAGTCGTGGCACAGAGAAGCATCTTACCGAGCACATCGCAAAGAGACATGTTGGTGCTTCAACATAAAAATAAAGCCAAGTGCGAATCTGTTCACCATGGAAAACCACTTCAAGCTCCTAAAGCTCTGTGGATGCAGAAAATCCACAGGCACAGGTCAGATAAGTTTGTTTTGACAAAATATTTGCAGAAGATCCATCATACTTACCACTTGAGCTGCAAAGGGAAGCATTTTCTGTGGCAGCATATCTGCAGAAATATTTAACAACAAACACAGAACAGGATTAAGCAAATCCCTATCAATCATTGTCTTCTACCAAGAATACACCAAAGATTACAACACTGATGTTTTTGACACGATTGACAAAATAAAGAGTTATTGGGTCTTCTGAAGAATAACCAAACTAGGAAGGTACTGATTCTTCAGGTAACCAACATGCTTTTACCTACTAACAGTGTTTCCATTAAGGTTCCATTTGTTTCCAGATAAAATCCACATAAAAGGAAAATCTTCAGGTAAAATCAGCGAAAAATCTAGACAAAAAAGAGAGATTTTACAAGGCTTTGACCTGGAACCAAATGGACCCTGAACAACAAAAACAAGGAATGACTGACATTGAAGCTGGACATAATAAAATAAGCATGAAGCCGACAGTTGATGGGCGAGGGTCTAAAGAATCCAGGTGCTTTTCAGGCTGGACATATTAAAATAATCATGAAGCCCACATTGGAACTATCTTTGGTATAAATTCTTGGAATGCATTCTAGATCAAGAACATGTTCTTGAAGACAAATTTTGTTTGGTATGCATTCTCATTCTTGGGTCATGGAATGCATGGGAGAACGCACACTCTGAAGTGCGCTCTCTAGCCCATTGGTAATAAACGAAAGATGAGAATGAGAATGAGCTTCAACAGATGGGATAGTTGTTCCACCAAGGTCCGAAATGTCAGGTGAAAGGCAAAAATACACTGCTTTATCTTATTACATGCGGTTCCACCAAAAACAGAATACAACTCCAGAACTCATTTTTTTCAGGGTAAGCTGGCCTTGAAATTTGGTGATCTAACATAAAAATGGAGCCAGGTGTGGATCTGTGCGCCATGGAAGACCACTTCGAGCTCCTAAAGCTCTACATCCAACTGCTGCCTGCAGACAATGCAACAGCACAGGTCAGGTCAACCTGTTTTTTGCAAAGAAAAGTTGCACAAGATAAGAGATGCTTATTTACCACTTGAGCAGCAAAAGGCAACATTTTCTCTGGCGGCATATTTGCACAAATAGCTAATAGACAACAGAGAACAGGAATAAGAAAATTCATATCCATCATCCTCATCTACCAAATTAGTAAAACAAAATAATCAAGTCTAACCAAGAAAAGCCAGACCAGGAGTGTCACAAACATGCACAATAACGCTCACACCAAGGCATTCCAACTTACGTAAAAGATGATGTGGTTTCACATACCATAAAGAGTTGCTCCAATAAATGCATCTCCAGCACCAGTAGTGTCAACAAGCTCAGAAGCTGGTATCTTCTCAGCTGTTCCCACAAGCAACCTGCCGTTCACTATTCCTATCCCATCGGCTTTCAACCTCATTACTGACTGCAGAATTCAAAGGGATTTTTTTTTTAATAGATTTATAAAATTTAAATAACGTTATCTTAATAATCATGAATAAATATCCAACATATTGAATGCTAGTCTAGTTTTACCACAATTACCAATGTGTTCAAATAAAACCAGGCATAGCCCAGGACCCAACCCAAGAACCTGTATCATCCATATATGAGTCACCAAATGAACTATCATTCTTCCATTTTTGAGTGTTTGTGAAAACATTGATTTATAAAAGAAAACAGAGGGGGAGTCACCCTTCCAACAGATCAATAAGAGGCACCAAAGGCAGACACCAAAGATGTCAATAACAGCCAAGAAGCAAGCCAAGACAGAAAGAATACATAAATGAAGTAACCCAGTCAAGTCCAAAAATAAAAAAATAAGGAAAACATTAACCACGCTCACTAACAACCACCACCCAACTATCCAACAATCAACTCACGTCAACCCTACCCCATTTCCAACAAAACAAAACCACCAGGGATTTTCTCCTCTTACCCAGGCTCCTAAGTGGTGTGATGGTAAGGTTGTCATATTGCAACCTGGTGGTCACGAGTTTGAAACATGGAAACAGCATCTCCATGTTGTGGGGGTAAGACTGTGTACATTCTATCCCTCCCCAGACCCTGCAGTAGTGGGAGCCTCGTGCATTGAGATGCCCTTTTTCTTACCTAGGCTCCTAAGTCTACCTCAAGTTCATTATCCACAAAAAGCCCCTACCTTTTCTAAAAGAAGGATGATCAATCACACCAAATTAAATAAATAACCAGTTCCACCTTTTTAACATTTATTAAACAGGGTTCCTCTTCCACCTTAACCTAGAAAAAGCTAGCACTCTCCCGTCCCTTTGATTTAATCAAACAAAAACTTGAGTTCTACATTAAGTTTCTTTTGTCTTGAAGATTTAAATAATTTGTTACTTAATAATGTGGGAGGTGTCAACCCCTTATCTTTTTCCAAAAGAAAGATTACTTGCAACTGTTGATCATTCTTAAGCACAATTTATTACCACAATATTTTTTTTATTATTATTATCACCTCCAGAATAAATTGAATCTCAGTTTACCCTAAACGAACAAAAAGAGACAAAAAATTGAATCAAAGTTCATCTAACATTTTCAGACCTTAGATTGTATACAAGTTGGGATTGCATTTTTGCCATCAATCTTCTGCCGTAATGATTCTACCACGCTGTCTACATCCATTTCTTCCAGCACAGGAATTTCTGCTGAATGTGATGATCAACCAGTAATTAGAAACATAAAATGCTAAAGAAAATCAATTTTTTATAGCTAAACCCTCAACTTGCTATCCACAATCTCCCAACCCGAATTCCCGGATCAGCCTCATCTTCAATGGACAAAAACCAGTCATAGACTCACAGGTACACTCACCTTCTGCACATCTATCAAGCATGATGCAGCCATCTTCTCCAAGGGTCACAATCACAAATTTGATATTTGGCAATCTCACAAGCAATGATACAAGTGCACTAGGAATTGATGGGGCCTCTGTCCATGCCTGCCAAAAAACAAAACTGACTGTTGGGTAACAAGTTCCTCAAGCTTCCAGGCTGCATATAATATAAGCTTTCAAGATCTATTGTCTTGCAACCAAAGCGAATTTTGAAAACACGATTAGGCAATAAACTCAATACTAACCGATGAAAGGATACTCAAGACTAAGTAAATCAAATAAATTACAAGCGGTGATGCAAAGCGAGGATCCAGTTCCACATCAATTTCAACATTTCTAGACAAGAAAAACATATCGATGATCATACTTTATCCAACAATATCATTAACTTGCCTGAGGAAATTTCGCTGAGCATACAACATAATCTGCAAAATTCAAAAGATTATCCAACCCTTCCCTAGGTCTCTCCGCATCAATTAAAATAGGTATTTTCCTGCAACTTGCCTGCACTGGAAAAATTTAAGAAATGGTGGTAACTTCCGTCTGACGATTAAAATATAGGTATTGGTGCCAGTGGCAGCAAGTAAATAAAAAGAAATATAAGGAAAGCATACAAAACACCCATATGCTAGAAAATTTAGAAATGCATATAAGTTTTAGAAGAAACATATAATATATGTACATAAATATTACTTTGTTTAACCAGAGAGGCCCAGTTTCGGCCATGTGGCAAACCAGATGGGTTCCAGATTTTGTGGACAGGCAGATCTCAAGGTCCCCAACCTAGGTTGTTGAGTTTTAGTCCAAACAGAGTTTGCTAAGTGGCAAAAGGGATTACAAGAGGGTGCGTCAGCATACACGGATAGTTGATAAATACAATGATGAATGCCAATACACGGAAGGTATTTGATTGAATAAGGCCCTGAAAATTGGCAGGTGGCTAATTCAATACTAGACCTATCAATCAGTAAATTCTAGAGAGAAAAGAAGAAGAATGAAGAGAAAAGAGATGAGAGACGAAGGAGAGACTGTTGCAATTTTGGAAGCCTCAACAATTGTGTTGGGATCCTCTAAACCATTCAGTATATATAATATAGAGGTTACAGAACCCTAGAAGGGCAAACTGGTAATAACAAACCAAAAATAAAAGGGAGGGAGAGGTTCTATCGCCATTGAGGTTAGTGCTAGGCGTTAATTCCGAGAGGCCTGATGGAGCCTCCACCTTAGTCGATAACCACTAACTCAATCCATAAATCAGAATTGCCACATAATCCCGCCAAGTGGCCAAAATTTCTAAGCCACTCCGATAAGCTTACTAGGACGACCCGTCCTGATTTAACTTTTGCACGTGATATATATATATATATATATCAAACAAGTAAACACATATTAACAACAACAATATGTTGGGCCGCTGAATAGCTCCAAGATAAAAAGTTGATTTAAGTTCAAGAATCAATAGATCAACACATCTATAGCTAAAAACTCTGTGCAAACATTTTATGAAGTTCTTTTATTTTTGTCGTATGGAGTGAATTAATCAAAGCTCAAAAAACACATACATTTTGATAATGAAAGAGCGATATAAATGGACTCAAGAATACATAATTACAATTTTAGGGTAATCATGATATTCATGAAGGTTACAGAACTTTGAAAAGCTAACAAGCTGCCACATAGTAGCCAATGGCAGATATGAGTAGGTCCATGCGATTAAGATTACACACCCATATGGCTATCTCATTGGTCAAGTTTGAAATAGGAGTATGTAATAGGGGTCAAACACAGCTCAAAGCTATGCAGAGTTAAGAAAAAGCCACCATGTGTAATGGTGGAGGTTATGGCATTCTCCCCTATTTTTTAAACAAATTTGGACATTTTTAATCCGTATAGCAAGCTCATTCTAGGTCGAAAGATGGTCATTGAGATAGGTGGGGTTACTTATAACATGGACCCACCCTATGTGTAGTCAAAGTATTACCTTCGTGAACATTGGAAAATAAATGGGAAAATCAGGCATCTTTTCTGCCCAATCCCAATTCACTTTCTCACAAGGGAGAGAGAATTTGATATCAAATAAGCTTGGTTCAAGGGAGTTCATATTAAGTTTCTGTTATTAATTCTTACCTCTTGTGCAACAACTAAAGCAGTCTCATGCAATCTTCCATCAAGGTATACAATTCTTGCTCCATCCAGTGCAGATGACAAGGTTGCCTGGGAAAGATCATCTGGGACCATGGCAGGGTTTCCCGGAGAGTGAATACAAGTGCGAGTCTTCCTGAAAATAGCAGTCCAAATTACTATACTAAGGATGCACTTGTATAAATCTTGCCAAATCTACTATAGGCAAGTGTTTGCCAATGATGCACTCATGTGATGTATCTTCGGTTTCTCTCCTTCTTCTTCTTCTTCTTCTTCTTTTTTTTTTTTTTTTTTTCTAGCCATGCTGATACTGACCCACTTATTTCCCCAATTTGGTGGATCTACAAAGGTCCATCAAGCTTTTGAATATTTCTGCGTAGTTAGCTTGACCCATCAATTTGCTGGTTACAAGTCACAATATCTGACTTGGTCCAATATAAATTAGAATATTGGTCCAAAGTTAAAACCTGCTCTGGGGTGGGGTTATCGTTGACTCAAAATTTCCCCCTTGTTTTGTCTTTTACATGTTGAAATAAGCAAGTTAAAATTAAAAAAAAAAAAGAAAAAAAAAAAGAAAAAAAAAAGGGCATTTTAATGACCATAATGATAATTATATTTCTTATAGATGTTACTGTACAAAACAAAATCAAAACTTGTTAGGAGGTGATCTACATTACCAGGTCAAATTGTGACTAAAAATTCAAAATTTGCTTGCTTATGACTCAAGTAGTGTGGATGAGATACAATAAGTGCCTCCTGATATGTGCTAGAAAGTACTTTTTCTAAATATTTTAGCAAGATTGAGTTACCTAGCATGCTGAATATTGTATTTACTTCTTATGACAACCCGTAATTTTGTAAGACATTTTATATTCATATAATAAGACAACTAAGTATCCTTAACTTCAACTGTTGGCCCATGCATATAAGTAATTATGATAAAAATGTATAGAAGATAATATCCTGCAAACATATAAAGGTAGATTAAAAACCAACATATAAATCAAAAGCTAAAACAGATATTAGAATGAAAAAGGGTCACATTCACATCAATATATTTGGTACTCCCAAATATCTTTTCCATTTAATATAAAAATATTTGACCATGCACAAAAACAGAGATCTCACGTTTGGCTGTCTACAATGATGTATGTAAATGGCGAGTTTCCCTCCTTCGAAACCTGGAATAAGAGAAAGAAGATGTCAACAACGATCCAGAAGATTATTAAAGAGGAAATGGAAGTTTCATCGTCACTAGATAAACAAAAACGAGTTGATAAACCTCTTGACAGAATGACAACAATGAATATCAGGACGCACATCCAAGGCATACATTAAAATCAGAACAGAGATTAGGGTAGTAAAAGAAATATATAATTTCCCACTCAAAATCTGTTTTCTTCCAGGCTAAGGTCCCAGAGGCATAATAATAACAATGGAATATAGGATTACATAGACTTCCAGGTCTTTTGTCAAATACATTAGTAATCCTTCGATTCCTTCCTATAAAATGTTGGTCAGAGCAGTGAAAATCAAATTACAGAAATCACTCTCATCTGCATCCAAATCTACCTCTTGGACCACTTAATTGTTCTCCACAATCACAGAACCATAGTTGTCAAGCGCCAAAGTGACTCAAGGCGTTGGAGGGGTGTCTAGGCGCCTAGGCGTACCCAAGGCGTACCTGAGGCGTTCCCAAGGCGTTGTATGGGTACATCTTCCATTAGAGGATTTACACAAAAGGGAGGGGGTTATAGCATCAATTTTTATTGTTTTGAACACATATGCATGATTCCATGCATTATGGTGTATATATGTACTTTATACATCCACTAAAAATACTACAAATGGCATCAATTACAAAAATAAATAAGTAAAAAAAAGAAGCAAGGCGTGATACAATAAGGCGACCAACCGCCTGGATTTCTAGACAACGCCTTGACAACTATACACAGAACCACTCAAACATGCACATTATTCATAACCTAGACTGCCAAGAATTGCTTCAGTTTTATGAGAATCAGGGACCATTGATCAGCGTCATGGAAATTTGAAAAGTTTGTCTCCATATCAAATTCCCACTATCATAGGAATTGAAACTGCTTATTGTGGTTAGAGTTTAAACTGCCAATTTACACTAATCTGAACCTTTTCTAATAAGCATACATCCTAAAACCATGGGAATTAAAACTCTTGTGATCCAAAGATATTCTTGTTCAAAGGTCAGTAGCAATAACAGCAATACACAAATTGCATATTGACGAGTAAAAGTTGAGTGATTGTTGCTTTAATTGAATGATAAAGCGATACAGTCACATTGATGTAAAATCGACACACTTTAATATATCCTCCAGATGAAACAACTACATCCAGCTCACCACTAAGTAAGAAGTATCTACACCATCAGCTTTTAGTTCGTCCAGTATAGCTCTCCCTTGAGAATCATCAGCAACCTGGTCATGAGAAACAGACCAGCAAGGAGATGAATCAAAAGATTAAGGCACTTGAGCCAAGTATTAACTGGTACCATGCCCTGTAAACTTGTATGCTAGTTCTAGTTTGTAACTCATTAAACCATCTCTCAATAGAAATCCAAAAGTAGTGGTTTATTTGCATGGTAAGAATATCTAAAGCTTAGGATTATCCCCTGATACACACCCAAAAGATAAAAATAATTAGGTACTCCAAGTCTCCAACACAGTAACAATACACAACTTACCTAAGTTAAAATTGAGCACGTTGAATGAGAAAAAGATTAATGAAAAAAAAAAAAAATGTAAGACCTTAGAAATGAGCCTTGGATTGAGACCCAAACGAGCAGCACAAGTCAAAGCATTCCCAGCATTCCCACCTCCTTGAACCTGAAAAAGCAACAAATCAAGGTAAGACTGTTTACACTGCAAACCGAAAACATCATTGAGTAACAGGACCTTAATCGGAAACCTTACAATTTTTCCAAATTGATACCAAAACTTGAGAACCCAAACTTGAGAACCCATTTGCAATGTTGAGTCACAGATTACAATAAAATATACAAATAAAATTTGTCCAAAGCGTAAACTAGAACATCTGGTTGCATAGATGATACCTTCAAGCTAGTGCTACGGATTTTGTCATCGGGTTTAGGATAGGCAGACACAGCTGCCAAGAAATCCACTCCAGTAGCGCCGCAACCCACCTGCCGGCCAATAGGAGGGGAAACCCACAAATGAAATGATCGAATTTTATAATTAAATGCGCCAAAGGAGGCAGAACAATGCAAAAGGACCAGTCTTCTTAACCGAGAAGAAGCTTATGGCCGAGGGAAGGAAACATACAACGATGCGCTTCTCAGGGAGCGCTGGAACCGAAGTTGAAGCAAATTCAGCTGATGCCCGGAACGACGGGGCCAACGAAGACATGTTACAGCACTTCCTCTTCCTCTTCCTCTTCCTGCAAGTGACTATTGAATCCTGAACACAAGAATGGGTAAAGCTGCAGCGTAAAACAGCACAGGAGGAAGACTGATGGAGGAAGGAGAAGGGGGAGATTGAATGGATGGAGTTGGTGAATGTGGAGGGCAATTGCATCACCATCAACACCATCGTATTTGGTCTGCTAGTTTCAGGCTTTCGGATGGGGCGTGTGTTGGTTTGGACTCATTGAAAGGCCTATGGTGGACTTGGGGCGCTTCACAAACCCATTGCAGGGGCTCACAAGTCGCAACCCAACTACTAATCCCACTTGTTGTCAGAAATTCCCCAGCCTGTGGAGAAAGGAGAGAGATAGAAACATGGTTTTAGGTATCCGGATCGTATCGATTAGTCCATAACGTTATCAGTCACCGATATCCGATACATTCATTCTTTAATACCTTGTGTCACTGTGTTATTCAGTTATTTGTTCTGTACTGTTTCAAAATGATCAATACCCTTCAGATACTATCAACTAAAACCATGGATACAAAACAGCCCATGTCATGCATGTCACAAATAGCATGACTTTATTATTTTTTTTTCTTTCTTTCTTTCTCCTGTTTGTTATGTTGCACTTGATTTGTGAAATTTTTTTATTTTAAGTTATATTTGAAAAGTAAAAGAATAATATTATAATAGAAAAATAATGATGAAGTCAATTATTAGTATTTATATTTTTTCTTTCTTTGAAAAGAAAATATTACATGTTTTTTAAGTTATGTTGCACAGACTGTAATCCTATGTAATGTGCAATCATTCTTTGCCATTTGGCAAGTCATAAGAATTCAAAATATGATGGGAAGATAGACTAAGAATCCAAATAAAGTGTTATTTTAATAAAAAAAAAAAGAAAAAAAAAGAACTGAAGCAAAATTTTATCAAAAATTTCATTTTTTTTCCCCTTCAATTCCCCTTGCAACCAAACAAAACCTACATGATTTAAAAAGAATCAAAACAAAATCCTAACAATGGCAAGCCCACCTAATTTGGACAGTAGATAACTGTAAATAACAATGCTGAAAACCAAGGAAAGCAAAGGTCTACAAGAATCTACTAAACTGGGATCCATTGTGAGAGCTTGGCATATGAATCCTTGCCATGTGAAGTCGCCTTCCAGTCGCATGCACCTTCTATTCTTTGCTTCTTCTTTGTTCAATGGTTCAACCTGTTCTTGGGTTTGGATTTCTTGCAGCTGTACTTGAGACCTGCAAACTGACATCAGATACAGTGGAAAAGTTGATTCTCTATGGTTTTCTTCTTTTCTTTTTAGTTTCAGTTTTGCATTGAAATTTATTGGAGAAAACAGGAGGAAGAACAAGAGGAGGAAAACAAGTAGATAATACAATAAAGTGGATCTGAATGAGAGGTCTCAGGCTTCATTTAACCTTGTCAAACCAAAAGAGTATATACTAACCAATCAGGTGGGTTATAACCATAAGATCTCAAGCAAACCCACTGTTGACATGTCTATTAAGTGGAAAATGAGAATGGACTCTCAAAGAAGACTGATTGCAAAGAACACAAGAGTAACCAGTGGAAAATGAGAATGGAACATCACAGATGGGGTAAGCTTTACCAAGTAAACTTTAAAATTGTCCTAAATCTAAGGTAAAAGGCAAGAACATACTGCTTTACCATATGCTGTTCCAACAAAGGCAGAAACAACACCATAAGTGGCATCTTTGGGGTGCTCAGTATGCTAAGCTCATCTGCCAAAAGCCTTGTTTTCAATTTCAAAAACTACCAGCTGATATGTTGGTGCTCGAACATAAAAATGGAGCCAAGTGTGGATCTGTTCGCCATGGAAGACCACTTTAAGCCCCTAAAGCTCTGCTAGCTGTAGATAATGTAAGAATAAATCCAAGTCCAGGGCTTCGTACAAACCCTAATATGCCACACAGGATCCTTTAAACACAATGGAATGTAATATGAACACTAAATAAATGCGTAACTGTGTTGAAGAAAACTCTTTGTTTATGCGAATCCAAGATTTGATCCAAAGTCTTCCCCAGTCCTCAGGAGATCCCTTTCGTTAGCTTTGCTTATAGGAGCAGAAAGATGAATAATACAAATAGAGTTGCATGGACTCTGAACCTAGTATTTATAATACTATCTCAAACCTTAGTTCATCTCTACAGTAAACTCGATTGGTTTATCTCTAATCCATGACGAATCAGACCAAACCAATAAAATAAGTAATGCAAACTTCTCCTAATCAACCAGTCAACAATTAATTAAATTCATAAATAAATAAAATCTTAAAGATAATGCCACTGGTACAAGTCAAATAAGTTTGTTCTTCATGTAACCAACATGCTTTTCCACTTGTTTCCAGGTAAAATCCAAATTAAAGGAAAACCTTCAGGTAAAATCAGTATAAATCATTTACCAAAAAAAAAAAAAAAAAAAGCCAGTATAAATTTGTACAACAAAGTGAGATTTAACAAGGCTTTTACCTGGAACCAAATGGACCCTAAACAACAACGAAAACAAGGAATAACTAACATTGAAGCACCCCAAGAGGATAACTCAGTTGGCAAAGGACCAGCACCTCAAAATGAAAAGCTCAGTTGGCAAAGGACTAGCACCTCAAAATGAAGAGGTCATGCGTTCAATTCTCCTAAGGACTCTACCTACCCCCCCAAAAAAAAAAAAAAAAAAAAAAACATTGAAGATGGACATATTAAAACAATGGAAAATTTTCACTTGCACCTCAAGAAGTATTGCTAACATCATCTGTGAGGACAGATGTCCACCCACGTAGAAAAAATAAACTGGTGAAAGATTTGGAGTCGCCACCTAGATTAAAGGTCTAGGACCTAAAATGTAGCCTCATCATGAGATAAGACTTCTATTGACTTATGACCCAACATATCAGCTTTGGTCTATCAGAGATCGGGTAAGCGTTCAAGGTACAGTTTGGGAAGGTGTTAGGCACCCAAAACTGTTCGATCCGAAAATCGGCCTCCTATATGATTCTACTTTCCTTAGACTTTATGGTTCTAATTGTTCATGGTCAATGGATAATGACTAGGGCTCATGGGGGATCCTATGCCAAATTGCTAAGTTCTTCTAGCCTAAATTCAGTCAAACATGTTCTCAAAGTAAGAAAACAAACAAAATAATATGCAATGAACCGAACCAAAGATGATTCGGTGATGGACTGAATCTGAGATGTCCAAAACGTCTCAAATTGCCTACGTATTTCAATCCTTAAAATCAAGTCCAAAAACGTAATTTGAAACATAATATGATTAAAGTTTATGGATGTGGATTATGATTAAGCTTCCTTAGACTCAATTTATTCAAGTTGAAGTTTATACTTGATGATGATTGAGATTGAATCTAGAGATAACCTAATATAGATTGAAGTGAATGTAGATACGGATACAGATATGGATATGGATATGGAAGACCTAAGAAGACTAAGGTGTAGTATCGTACTTGGAGAGTCCTCTAAGTTGCCTACGTATTCCAGAGGTCTTGGAAATCAGGTATAACGTAGTTCGTTGTTGGGTGGATTAGGTAGCCTCAGGGACTAAGATATGTAACCACTCTCAGGGAGTAAAGTATGTGTATTCTCAGGGAGTAGGTATATCTCTTAGGGAGTAGGTGTATCTCTCAGGGAGTAGGTGTATCTCTCAGGGAGTAAGGCTGATCAGGACTCTCAGGGAATAGGGTGTGAAACCTACATGCAAATTTCAGGGACGAAATTTCTTTTAAGGGTGGGGGAGTTGTAAGACCCGCACTCCATGAACCCGATCTAAATCTTGTTTCATGTCGTAACAGGTCTTCCAATCATTACTGGACCAGACAGGACAAGCGGATGACAACCAGGTATGAAATCGGACCAATCGGACCAATTCAAGTATGACAAACTTCATACCGGTCGATGGTACCGGTCTATGGTACCGGTCGATGGTCGACCGGTATGGCCTGTGCAGCATAGATCCGGAAACGGATCTCTACGGGTCCCACTTTTTAAATTTCAAACCGAAGGACTTTCCTAATGTTAGGAGGCTTCTTAAACCTAACCCTAGTCTATATAAGGACCCTTAAACCTCCTAAAACCTCTTCCATTGATCCTCACAAACCCTAGAAAGGAGAAAGAGGTTGAAGAAGGAGAAGAAGCTAGGAAGGAGAGGGAAGAGCCGCCATTACCGTTCGACGAAGAACACATTACCTCAAGTCAACCGTAAGTGCTTAAACCTTCCTCTACATTAAGTATTCTAGGATGGTTAGTTATGATTAGATCAATATCATGCAAAGCAGGTATTGATCTAAACCCTGTTTGTCGTCAAACCCTAAATTAGTGGTAAACCCTAGATTCATGTTCTAGGTTGAAGATATCGAAACTAGGACTTGAATGGAGTTGGAAACAACTCTAACTCAGTGTTAAGACCTAGAATGAATAGGAGAAACCTTAGAATCAATAAGGGGTGACCGACAAAAGGCGAAAACCAGATGTATGGTCTCCCGAAGACATATCGGTCGACCATACCGGTCGCATAGGTGCGACCGGTACTACGATCGGTACCTCCCGGGGACTGGTCTGTGGGGACCGGTCGACCATACCGGTTGCACCTTTCCCCACAGTGCTGCGATCGGTACTTGTGACCGGTCTGCTCTGTGAAGAGTGTTTTTGACCCAGTTGATTTTCCGACCAATTTAAACCTAAGGAAAAACTATTCTAATTAAACCTAATGTTGTGTAGAACCTTGTGATAGCACGTTTGGACCTTGTGACGCGGAGCGAGCTATCAAACAAGCGTCAGGTAAGGGAATCGGACCTAAACCCTAATAATTTAATAACAGTAAACCGTTGGTTAATAATTATGGTTCTGTGGATTGATGTT
Organism: Protea cynaroides; assembly: GCA_028583415.1. Lineage (NCBI taxonomy): Eukaryota > Viridiplantae > Streptophyta > Magnoliopsida > Proteales > Proteaceae > Protea > Protea cynaroides. The sequence goes on from CM053270.1 coordinate 62,463,012, forward strand.
TGTGCATTCTCGCATGTCATCCTTTACTTTCAATTATTATTATTGTTCATGCATACTTGCTATGCTAGGTTGTGACTGTTAGGCATGTGATTGTTTTTGTTGGTGTGTGGAATGGGAAGGACTGGAGGTCTGGGATCATTCCTTACACTAGCACCTTTCGTATCATTTTATCTTAGTATGCTTGGTGCGGGTAGGGTATCAGGGGGAGGAAGTGGCATTGTGGTCTCCAGCCTGGCCACTAGACTCTAGCTCTATATCTATGCCGTAGGGAGTGTGAGGACAAATGTCCACCCACGCTGAATGGACGATAAATGATTTGGAGTCGCCACCTAGATTAAGGTCTAGGTCCTAAAATGTAGCCTCATCCTGAGATAAGATTTCTATTGACTCATGACCCAACATATCGGATTTGGTCCATCAGAGAACGGGTAAGCGTTCAAAGTACAGTTTGGGAAGGTGTTAAGCACCCAAAGCTGCCCGATCCGAAAATCGGCCTCCTATATGATTCTACTTTCCTTAGACTCTATGGTTCTGACTGTTCATGGTCAATGGATGATGACTAAGGCTCATGGGGGATCATATGCCAAGTTGCTAAGTTCTTCTAGCTTAAGTTTAGCCAAATATCTGATTTTGGGGATGTAAATGTTGTCGTTCACGGAGGGAGGCTGCAAGCGGGCTTTGAGCAACGAGCGCCGCTATCGTAGCCGGGGGTGTAGAGCAGCCCAAGAATGGCTGCCTCACGTCCAACCGAAATCTTTAACTCAATACTTCTCGTCTTTAGTGAGAGATCTTTATTTACTATGATACAGAACAACTTCCTTTCCAGCGTTTATTAGGGAGGGAAAAGGTTCTCGAAGTAAGAAAACAAATAAAATAATATACAATGAACCGAACCAAAGATGGTTCGGTGATGGACTGAATCTGAGATGTCCAAAACGTCTCAAATTGCCTACGTATTCTAATCCTGGAAATCAAGTCCAAAAACGTAGTTCGAAATGGAAAGTGATTAAAGTTTATGGATGTGGATTATGATTAAGCTTTCTTAGATTCAATTTATTCAAGTTGAAGTTTATGCTTGATGATGATTGAGATTGAATTTAGAGATAGCCTAAATGTGGATTGAAGTGAAGATGGATTTGGAAATGGATATGGATGTGGGGGACCTAAGGATACTATGATATGGTACCGTACTTGGAGAGTCCTCCAAGTTGCCTACGTATTCCAGAGGTCCTGGAAATCAAGTATAACGTAGTTCATTTTTGGGTGGATTAGGTAACCTTAAGGGCTAGGGTATGTCTCTCAGGGAGTAGGGTGTGGCTCTCAGGGAGTAGAGTGTGGCTCTCAGGGAGTAGGGTGTGACTCTCAGGGAGTAGGGTGTGGCTCTCAGGGAGTAGAGTGTAAGATAGTCTCGCAAGACTAAGGTGCGTACTTGCAAGCACGACTTCGGGATTGAGCCTCGAAAGGAAAGGGTGCGTACTCGCAAGTACGACTTCAAGATAGAGCCCCGCAAGGCAAGGAGGTGCGTGCTCGCAAGCACGACTTCAAGATAGAGCCTCGCAAGGCAAGGAGGTGCATGCTCGTAAGCACGACTTCAAGATAGAGCCTCGCAAGGCAAGGAGGTGTGTGCTTACAAGCACGACTTCAAGATAGAGCCTCGCAAGGCCAAGGGTGCGTACTCGCAAGTACGACTTCAAGATAGAGCCTCGCAAGGCAAGGAGGTGCATGCTCGCAAGCACGACTTTGGAACAGATGAGCCTCACCAAGCAAAGAGGTGCGTGCTCGCAAGCACAACTTTGGAACAGATGAACCTCGCCAAGCAAAAAGGCAGTCCCGCCAAGCAAGGGGACGCGTACTCGTAAGTAGAACCTCGCTAAGCAAAGAGATGCGTACTCAGAAGCATAGGAATAGAGTCTCGCCAAGCAAGGAGACTAGGATATGGAATGATTTTACAAGATTGGAGTCTGGGTCCGTATTTGGGTCTCTTTCCCAAACTACCTACGTATCTCAGGGTATTGACCTGAGAATCAGGATCCGCATAGTTTGAAAGATGGATTTTAGATAAATGTGTAGATGATGATAAATATGGATAACCTAAAGGAGCTAAGAATGTGTACCCATAAGCAGAACCTCGCCAAGCAAAGAGATTCGTACTCATAAGCACAACTTTGGAACAGATGAACCTCGCCAAGCAAAGAGGTAGTCCCGCCAAGCAAGGGGACGCGTACTTGTAAGTAGAACCTCACTAAGCAAAGAGATGCGTACTCACAAGCACAGAAATAGAGTCTCGCCAAGCAAGGAGACTAGGATATGGAATGATTTTACAAGATTGGAGTATGGGTCCGTATTTGATTCTCTTTTCCAAACTATCTACGTATCTCAGGGTATTGTCTTGAAAATCAGGATCCGCGTAGTTCGAAAGATGGACTTTAGATAGATGTGTAGATGATGATAAATATGGATAACCTGAAGGAGCTAAGAATGTGTACCCGTAAGCAAAACCTCGCCAAGCAAAGAGATTCGTACTCACAAGCACAACTTTGGAACAGATGAACCTCGCCAAGCAAAAAGGTAGTCCCGCCAAGCAAGGGGACGCGTACTCGTAAGTAGAACCTCGCTAAGCAAAGAGATGCGTACTCACAAGCACATGAATAGAGTCTCGCCAAGCAAGGAGACTAGGATATGGAATGATTTTACAAGATTGGAGTATGGGTCCGCATTTGGGTCTCTTTCCCAAACTACCTACGTATCTCAGGGTATTGACCTGAAAATCAGGATCCGCGTAGTTTGAAAGAGATGGATTTTGGGTGACCTACTTGGGTCAGAATATGGACGGTCCAGCCGGACCGAATGATGATCCTAGATGATCAAGGTTGGATTCATATTACACCTATCTAGATTCTGCATCCTAGGGGAAATGAACTGAGGGGTAGGGATCGTCCTAAACTACCCTTGTAACTTACAACCCTGATTTTGGAATTGTGTTGGGCTAAGCTTCATGTTCCTTGATTAAGACTTTTATCATTTTTTCATTATTACCCTTCCCATGAATGTGGGTGCCTACATGCACGTCCCCACACCTAGGAATGTCTTCTATCAGTGTACATGCACGACAGTTCGACTAGGGTGTAGCGAAAAGTAAGTTCTTGCCGACATAAACATCATTCAAGCATAGCATACAGCAACAGATCAAACATGGTAGTATGCACAAAGCTAGCAGTGTAAGCATCCTAAGCATGGTAGTGCACACTATGACAGTGTAATCAAGCGATCATGATAGATGCATGGATATAACAACGTAGACAATATCAGATCCTCAATCTAACGATTATATCTCTTCAAAAAAATGATAATCATGATCAACACTTAGATTTCATCAAAACAGCCAAGATCAACGGCTCAGATCTCACATCAAGTTATAATCATGATTAATGACTCGTATCTCATCAAAATAGCTAAGACCTATGGCTTAGATCTCACAAAAGATAATCTAGCGGTTTAGATCACTCATCATGATAATCCAACCGTTTAGGTTCATAAAAAACGCTCATGATCAAGATCCAATGGTTCAAATACCTCAATATCACTCACAATAAAAATCCAACGGTTCAAATCATTCAAGATCATAATCCAACCATTCAGATTCCTTTAAAAACACCCACAATGAGGATCCAATGTTGAAATAATTCAAAATCACTCATAATAAAGATCCAACGGTTGAAATCATTCAAAATCACTCACAGTGAAGATCTAAAGGTTGAAATCAATTGAAATGATAATCTAATGATTTAGATCATTTAAATCGCTCACAGTGAAGATCTAACGATCCGAATCAACATCCAATGGCCCATATTTCATCATATCAAAATTACTCACAATGAAGATCCAACGATTGAAATCATTCAAGATCAAAATCCCACAATGAAGATCCAACGTTCAAATAAATTCAAGATCACTCACAATAAAGATCCAACGGTTGAAATCATTCAAAATCACTCACGGTGAAGATCTAACGGTTGAAATCAATTGAAATGATAATCTAATGGTTTAGATCATTTAAATCGTTCACAATGAAGATCTAACGGTCCAAATCAACATCCAATGGCCCATATTTCATCACATCAAAATTACTCACAATGAAGATCCAACGATTGAAATCATTCAAGATCAAAATCCCACAATGAAGATCCAACGTTGAAGTAAATTCAAGATCACTCACAATAAAGATCCAACGGTTGAAATCATTCAAAATCACTCACGGTGAAGATTTAACGTTTGAAATCATTTGAAATGATAATATAATGCTTTAGATCATTTAAATCACTCATGATGTCGATCCAACGGTCCAAATTAACATCCAATGGCCCATATTTCATCACATCAAAATTTATAATCAATGGGCTAGATTTAACTTATCCAAGATTGGTGGCCAATATTAAATCACATAAAAAATGAACATCATGGTGTTGACACACATACCATATAGCATTTGAAGATCATGATTATCGAAATAGGCATATTTAGATAATTTTTTTTTTATTATTTGAGCTTCATGAAAGCTATCAAAATAAGGTTTGAGGTACCAACCTTGTCCTCAACAATGGGGTGGAGCCTTTGATGATGGTTGGAGATGATCGATGGCAAGCTTTCCCTCTTTCTTTCCTCCTTTCCTCCTTTCCTTTCTCTCTTTTCCTCAATCTCCCCTCTTGATTCCAATATCTCTTCTCTCTCCCTCTCTTTTTTTTCTCTAACTTACTTCTATTCTTTTTTTTTTTTAGCCTTTCTCCCCTCTTTTTTTTTTTTTTCAAGTGGTTAGATGGGTGCTCCTTTTATAGATGACCCTTGGTTGCTTGAGCATGGCTCAAGAAGATGATGTGTGATGGAGTTGGGTTCAAGGAAGTGAGGTGATGGGTTTATGACTCAAGATGTGGAAGGGAGGGAGTGAGTGGCTCAAGGAAGTGAGGTGATGGATTTATGGCTCAAGAGATGGAGGGATTTATGGCTCAAGAGGTGGAAGGATTTAGGGGCATGGAGGTTCAAGAAGTGGAGGGGAGTAAGGGCTCCAGAAGGAGGTGGTTTAGGGTAGCTAAGGAACTAGTTATCGGTTTTGGGGAACGGCTAAGGTGGAGGGCTCAAGAAGATGAGGTGATGGATTTATGACTCAAGATGTGGAAGGGAGTAAGGGCTCAAGAAGATGGTGTCATGGTGGGGCTCAAAAAGGAGGTTCAAGAAGTGGAAGAGAATAGGGGCATGGAGGTTCAAGAAGTGGAGGGCTCAAGAAGATGAGGTGATGGATTTGTGACTCAAGATGTAGAAGATTTTATGGCTCAAGAGATGGAGGGATTTAGGGGCATGGAGGTTCAAGAAGTGGAGGGCTCAAGAAGATGAGGTGATGGATTTATGACTCAAGATGTGGAAGGTTTTATGGCTCAAGAGGTGGAGGGATTTAGGGGCATGGAGGTTCAAGAAGTGGAAGAGAATAGGATTCTTCTTCTCTCTTCCCCCTCTTTCTCTCTCTCTCTCTCTCTCTCTCTCTCTCTCTCTCTTGCCTTGTTGGATTCCCACTCCCTCTCTTTATATATATATATATATATATATATATATATATATGTATAATATAAATTTATATGCAATATAACATATATAAAACATATATTATATAATATATAAATGTATATAGTATATAAAATATATATAACAAATACATAAAGTGCATACACATGGGTTGACCTGTAAGACCCGTGTCAATCTAACCCGGTCTTACCAACGTGAACCAGGTTTACCCATCATGGTCTAGTCAAATGGACCAAGGGCATGAAGGAGATCGAGATCCCAGGTATGAAATCGACCCAAAAACACTTAATTCTAGGGGAGGGTCGCACACCCAGCTAAGCAGGGTCGGACCTCCCAAACCAGAAAGATCGACCCTCAGTTTTTGAGGGAGGGTCGGACAGCTTAAGACCCTAGGGTCGACGGGATCATCGACCCTCCCATCGACCCTCGGTTTCTGACGAAACTGAAATTAGGAAATTTCCTAATTTTCGGTTGGGATTCTTTCTAAATCTCAATGGGATTATTATAGGACATTCCTAGTCTATTTAAAGGACGTCCCTAAGCCACATTCACTCCTTTCACAACCCTAATTGAATTGAGAGAAAGAGAGAAGAAGGAAAAGAGGAAGAAAGGAGGCTAGGAAGGAGGCTTGGCAAAAAGGAGAAGAAATTGCAGAGGAAAGTAATCTTCCCAGGTATGGATACTAATTCCATGAGTTTCTACAGACCTTAGGTTAGATATGGTTGAGTGTAGGATTTTGGAGAAACTCAAACCATCCATCCATGGTTAGGTTTTCATGGGAAACCATGGGAGGATGCACGAAAGCTATCTAGATGAATCATACATGGTTCTAGACCATGGAATGAATGTTGGGTGAATGTAGGAGGCAAGCCATAGGACCCCAAACACGAAGAATGGATTAAAAAGTGGAAATTTGACCGGAGTGCACCAAGGGTCGCACCGAGGGTCGATAGACCATCCGACCCTAGGTGTTTCGGACCATCGACCCTCGGCATTCGGGAAGTTCGGGATCTTTGGGAGGGTCGATAGACCCATCGACCCTAGCATCGACCCTAGCATCGACCCTCAGTTGACAAAATGGTTTTTAAATTCTGAATTAATTCTAATTAAATTCTATCGACTTTGTTCGGTTTGCTAGCAATATAGTACCGTTATAAAGTGAATCGAAAGCTTGGAAAATATCTATTAGCAAGCTAAGGTGAGGAACCTTAACCCCAAACTAAATTGGTTAATAATAAACAGTTTTTCTTTTCTTGAGTCCTATGCCATGTTTGATTCTATGTGAATATGATTGTAATGTGCATACAACATGCCATCCAATATTTCTATTACTTGTTCATGCATATTTACTTTACTGTTTATAACATGATGATGATGATGATGATAGGAATAGGCATGTGCTTGTATGTGTGTGGTTGATGTGCTTGATGCGAGAGAGTATCAGGGGAGGTGTGATGAGAACGTCAATAAACGTTAACCTTTGGCGGGTCTCAGCACTTTAGCTCTATCTCTAACTCAAGTCTTGTGCATTGGCATCGTCGTATCGTCATTACCTTAGCAGAACTATTATATCGTAGAGTATCAGGGGAGGTGGTCTCGGTCCTTGTAGTCTCTGACTCTACCGGGGGGCCTTAGCTCTATCTCTATGGATGTCCTGAGGGATACTGGGGTGAGGCCTTGGATACACTGTTTGGCATTAGGATTGATTAGTAGCGAGTCCAGTTTGCAAGCCCTAGCTAACAGGGGCTTACGTGTTGGTATAGCATTATATAACAATAAACGTTAACCTTTGTTGTATAATGTTATGGTAGGGTGGATGGGGACGACGATAAACGTTAACCTTCGGGCGGGCTTCCACACCCTGTGTATAGAGGCGGTATCAATAAACGTTAACCTTTGATCACCCAACCTTTCTATTGCACATTGTAAACTATAAACCAAGACCAAAGATATGAATTGACTTTTTGCATGCATATGTATTGTTGCATTGTTTTGGCTACTCACTGAGCCGTGTTGTGTACTCACCCCTCGACGTCGAATATTTTTAGTTGATGATGCAGGATATACTGTTGAAGATTATATGAACGCGTCAGCGTATGGAACTGTAGCAGCTATGGAAGTTGGAGCTGAAGACGATACACACGACTCCTCTTGCGAGTGCAACTCGTGTGTATTCGATTAGATATTTTGTAGTTTTCTTATTTGGATTTATAAGACATGTATTGGTATTTATATATTTATGTCTTAGTTAAACACAGAATAATTTGATATTATTTATGGGTATCATTCTAGTACTCAGTTCATATTATTTATAAATTTTCCGTTATTGTGTATTACTCTGATTATGATTGTGGATGCGTGTAAAGTTTGGATAACGCGGGGATAGCCTATTAGAGATCCTGGTTGAGCCGTTGTTTGTTTAGCGGTTCATCACACCATTCTGAACAGTGTGGAATTGGGGTGTGACATGACCCGACTTGATCTGGGCCGGTCTGGGTTGGGTCATGCTGGACTGGTTGAGTTCGACGGGGTTGGACTAAATCGGGCTTGAGCTGGGTTGGGCTGAGTAAGTATGGACTGGATTGATTTTTCTTTCTATTATGGATCCTCTCAGCTCGCAATTTCGCATGAAAAGTTTCGACGACCTCTGTTTCAGATTTTTCCACGTCCACTTTGAAGAGGACGGACAAAGAAGCACACTGGTGCTCGAATCACCTGATTCGGACGTCAGATGACCAAAATATGAAGAATTGAAGCTTTGACGATAATCCCACTGGCAACTTTGCATGGGACCCGCTGACGGCTTCTACCCAAAATTCTTTACGTCCATTTCGAAGAGGACAGGCAATGGAGCACACTGGCACTTGAATCGCCTGATTCAGACTTCGGATGATGAAGAATTAGAGTTTTGACGATAATCCTACTAGCAACTGCATGGGACCCGCTGACGGGTTCTGCCCAAAATTCTTTACGTCCATTTCGAAGAGGACATGCAATGAGCATAGTGACGTTTGAATCGTCGGATTTGGATGTCGGACGATCAAGATATGGTCGAATGAAGTCCGATCGATTTAAATCACGATAATTTGCCCAATAAATCCTTAATTTATGATAATTTATAGAAAAGCCCTTGGATTTAATAAGTCAATTTCAATCCGACTAAAATCGCGAAATCTTCTTCGTTTGATATCGAAATTGAATGATTCTGGTATCATTTCGAAGGTATTTTCATGACCTTGCTGTAGGGTCTGCCAAAATCAGCTTTGAAATCACCGCTTAGCATCCAAACCTTGAATTGATCCGCAACCCTTCTGAATATGCCCACCAAGACTCTTGTACATTGGGGACACTCTGGCTCAGCCCAGAACACCATAGATAGCACAAAGGAATTGATCGACTATTGGTTTGAGAGAGTTTCACTCGCCTCCCCTGTACTTTCCAAATTTTCATCCCCCTCCGCTCTCTTACTGCCTATACACCAATAAAGTTCTGTTTGACTGGGGATGGCAAAAATGGGGTGCTTACAGGGAGCTGCTGTGGGACAGGGCCTACTGTGATGACATATAGGATTGGTTAGTTGCGAGCCCAGTTTGCAAACCCTCGCCAATAGGGGCTTACGTGTTGGTATGAGTAGAGTATCATGGGAGGTGTTGGCAGTGTTTGATCGGGACGCCTTAGCTCTATCTCTATTCCATGGTAAGGTGCATGTGGGACGACAGTGGTGTTTGATCCATTGGGAGGCTTCCCACACTCGTTTATAGAGGTGCGATGGCCGCCAATCCTTTCTATAGCACATTGCAAACTTAAAACCAGACCATGATGTGAATGTTACTCATGCATATGTTTGTTGCATTGTCTGATTGTCTTACTGAGCTAAGTTGTGAGCTCACCCTTATGTATACACTATTTTTAGATGTTGATGCAGGTTATTCGGTGGAGGATTATGTGAACGCTCTAGTGTACGGAGCCGTGGCTGCTTTGGACGTGCAAGTAGGAGAGGACAAGCATGATGCTTCATGCGAGTACCCTTTCTGTCTAAACCTTTAGGATTTGATTTAATTTATTTTTATTATTTTCAGGTTGAAGATACAATTGATGTAAAGATATTTAATTAAGTTTCGGTATTTGAATAATTGGATATTTATTTAAATTTATCAATAGATCACTCAGTTCATTTTATTTAAGACTTCCGTTGTATTTTATTATATTCTGATTATGGTTATGTGCAATGGTTTGTATGAGTGGACACGGTCTTATTGAGATTCTGGTGTGAACCGTTGGTTCAGTGACGGTTCACTCACACTTCTGGTTCAGCCAGAATTGGGGTGTGACAACTTGGTATTAGAGCTCTTAGGCTCTGTCCAACAAACCATATTTGCACTTAACTGAGTTGATGAACTGAGATAGAAAGAATTTAAAAGTCTTAATAAAAAAACACACCTTAAGCACTTGTTTGATGTCTGAGACTAAATACCAATGGGAATAATGTACTATACTGTAAGACCCGTATCAAACTAACCCGGTCTTACCACATTGAATCAGGTTTACCCATCATGGTCGAGCCAAATGGACCAAGGGCGTGAAGGAGATCGTGACCCTAAGTATCAAATCGACCCAAAAACACTTAAATTAAGGGGAGGGTCGCATACCCAGCAAGGGAGGGTCGGACCCCCCAAGACAGAAGGTCAGACCCCCTATTTTATAGAGGGGGTCAGACACTTTAGGAGTTAGGGGTCGACGGGATCATCGACCCCCTCATCGACCCTTAGTTGCCGCCAGAAACAGAAATTAGGAATGTTTCGTAATTTCAGTGGATTCTTTCCTAAACTCAATGGGACTTATTTTAGGAGTTTTTACTCTATAAAGAGGACGTCCCTAAGCCTCTTTCACTCCTTTTACAACCCTAATTAGATTGACAGAAAGAGAAGAGAAGGAAGAAAAGAAGAGAAGCAAGGAAGAGAAGAAAGCAAAAAGGAGAAGAGTTGCAGAGAAGGAGTATACTTCTCAGGTATGGATACTAATTCCATGAGTTTCTACAGACCTTAGGTTAGGTAATGAAGAGAGTATGATCTCGGAGAATCCCAAACCATCAACCCATGGTTAGGTTTTCATGAAAAACCATGGGGAAGTCATGAAAGCCATTTAGGTGAATGAATCATGGTTCTAGGCCGTAGAACATGTGTAATATGGACTGTAGTAGCAAGCCATAGGACCCCAAACACGAAGAATGGACTGAAAGCAGAAAAATCAACAAAACCCACAGGGGGTCGCACAGGGGGTCGATGGCCAATCGACCCTACCAGACCCTGAGCATCAACCCCCAGTGTTCGAAAAGTCCAGAATAGGGGGGTTTCACTAGGGGGTCGATCATGACTCCGACCCTATCTCCGACCCCCAGTTAATAGCATGGTTTTTAAATTCGAAATTAATTCTATCGACTTTGTTAGGTCTTCTAACAATATAATAACATTATAAAGGTGATTCTAAAGCTTGGAAGAGGATCTATTAACAAGCTAAGGTGAGGAAACAAAACCTACATTAATTGGTTAATAATAAACTACTTTTATTTTCTTGAGTCCAATGCCATGCTTGATTCTATGCGTATATGATTGTAATGTGCATTCAACATGTCATCCAATATTTCTATTAATTGTTCATGCATATTTACTTTATTATTTATAACATGATGATGGTAATGATAGGAATAGGCATGTGAATGTTTGTGTTTGGCCAGTGTATATGGTGTGGGTAGGGATGGTATCAACCGGTACAGCCATGACCGTTCTTCATGGGGTGTATATTGTGCCATGGTCTACTCAAGTCATGTCCACTGACGTCGTTGTATCGCCATTACCTTAGCAGAACTATTATGTCGTAGAGTATCAGGGGAGGTGGTCTCGGTCCTTGTAGTCTTTGACTCTACCGGGGGGCCTTAGCTCTATCTCTATGGATGTTCTGAGGGATGCTGGGGTGAGGCCTTGGATACACTGTTTGGCATTAGGATTGGTTAGTTGCGAGCCCAGTTTGCAACCCTAGCCAGTAGGGGTTTATTTGTTGGTATGGTATCAACTAGTACAGCCATGACCATTTTTCATGGGTTATATATTGTGCCATTCTGGGTGCATGTGGGGCGACGGTGCCGTTTTCATTGGGCATTTTCACACACTCGTGTATAGAGGTGCCACGACCACCTATCCTTTTTATAGCACAGTGTAAACTGTAAACCGGACCAAAGATATGATTTGACTGCATGCATATGTATTGTTGCATTGTTTTGTTTGCTCACTGAGCCGTGATGTGTGCTTACCCTTTCGACGTCGAATATTTTTAGTTGATGATGCAGATACGACTGTTGAAGATTATGTAAATGCTCCAGTGTACGGGAACGTGGCGGCGATGGAAGTGGATACACATGACTCCTCTTGCGAGGGCAACTCATGTGTATTCGATTAGTTATTTTTTTAGTTTTCTTTATTTGGATTTATTAAGGACATGTATTTGATATTATTTATGTCTCAGTTGGTACAGAATAATTTGTTATTAAAATATTAATAACACAGTAGATTCTCAGTTCATTTTATTGTAAGACTTCCGCTATTGTGTATTTACTCTGTTTAGTTAAAATGGATATAGCCTACTCGAGATCCTGGTTGAACTGTTGATTTGTTAGCGGTTCATCACACCAATATGAATAGAGCGGAATTGGGGTGTGACAACTTGGTATCAGAGCATCTCAGGCCTTGTCCGCTGAACTAGCACACATTCATGACAAATTGTGAACTGAGATAGGATAAAAGTAAAAACAGTAATACTAACACATTATAAGCACAAGTGATGTTTGAGACCAAATTTAAAAGAGAATAATGCATCGATTAAAGGAAGAATAAATTTAAATACAATGAGAAAGAAACAAACGTATATACATAGCTGAAACATAGTACAATCCACAACCCGGACAGTTACTCTGTAGTACAAAGAAAGAGAAGATATACAATCATGAAGCTGGAGGCGAAGGAGGAGGCAGTGCCTCACGATCTCTGTCATAGTCCTCAGCGTAGACTCTAGTCAACCAGGCTATCTGAGTCTGGGTCGTCTGCAGACTAGCTGTAAGATCGACTACCCGCTGATCAGTTCAGTGCTGAGCCTCCATGAGCTCTCCCATCCTCATGACTGATGTCCGCTGGGAGTCTAGTAGCTCATCCACTCTCACCCGCTGAGCGTCTAGTAACTCTCCCATCCTCATGTTTGATGTACGCTGGGCGTCTATGAGATCATCCACTCTCACACGCTGAGCGTCTAGTAACTCCTCCATCCTCAGATCAGATCTGTGCTGAGCCTCTCTGATCTCATGCCACATCTCCATCATATCAGAAGGGGGTGTGAAGGACCAGCCGCATGAGAAGGACCAGCCTCATGAGAATGACCAGCCTCATGAGAAGGACCAGCCGCATATGAAGTACCAGCTCTAGCCGCATATGAAGTACCAGCTCTAGCCGCATGCGTAGGTGAAGGCGGTGGTATCGAGTCTACATCCATGTACATGCGGTCATCATCATCAGCAGGCTCCGCATGAACTCCAGCAGCGGCGGAAACTGCCTCAGCGTCAGCTATCTCTATGCGAGTGCGAGGACGCACCATCGCGTTCCTCTCCTCATCACTGACCTGAGCATCCTGCATGCCCATCTTACAAATAGCCTCCCAATCTAGAGGCGATGAGAAGGACTTCTCCTGAATCTTCTCATCCAATAAATCAACCCCCAGGTGGGTAAGCAGAACAGTGATCATACGTCCGTACGGAAGGTTGCCAATGTGACTGGGCAACGTAGCAGTGATCATAGTACGCATAATGATGTACGAAAGGTAGACGGGCCGTCTAGTGCAAATGCTATACAGCAGATACTGGGTCAGCTGGGAAACCCTCTCGTAATGGCCACTCTACGGGATCAGGTTATGCTGAATAATCTTGCAATATATCCGTGGAGCTGGACGCATATATCATGCCCTCATCTGCCAACGATCAGGTCGTAGAAGCTGATTATCAATCTCAGCCCTCATCTTGGTGGAGGAGAACTGGTGCTCTCCAGGAGCACAGTAAACCATGGGGTCATCATAGGAAATGCCCAGTAGGTCGGTCAGCTGTCGATAATCGAATGAAATGTTCACCCCTTTGACATAGCTTGTGATGCGCAGCTCATGACCCCTCTCGACATCATTGTAATCCCCCACCACCTAGAGGTTACAATAGAACTGGCGTACCAAATCTGGACAGGTGCATGCGTCGTAAGTGATGACAGGGAGCCATCCCATATCACCAAACGCCCTCTCTACATTGAACAGGGCTAACTCAGTCAAGTTTACCTTACGACCACCCTCTACTTTCTTGCGAGCGAAGTGGGCATACTGTGCCTCGGCTTCGTTGGAATGGAAACGAAGAGGATCACGAACTCTAGGTACTTTGGTACGAGCCATGATATTTGCAAATAAGAAAGAAAAACCGATAGTACGTTAGTAGGGTAGAAAAGTTGAAATTTTGACATTATAACGACGTAAGTTGGCCAAAAGCCTCACTTGTCACCCATACATGTGGGCAGGAGGACTTACGTAGGTTCTAACATATCCTACAACACTCACACAGTAGGAAATTCTAACTAATGTGATCTAATTTGAAGAAATTGCAAGAAATCGAAAATTTCAACAAATTAGGGTAAAAAGAGCAAAAATTCAAGTTTCTCGATGACCAACCGATGAAACTCAAAAATTTTTGAGGGCTTTCATTCATCGAGACACCAATAACAAAAGCCCCCAATAAAAATCAAATTTTTACGGTTGAAAAAAGTTTAATTTGAAAAATACAAGTTAAATGGGCAAAAACCTAGAAATGGAAACCTAAAAACAGGTAAAAATGAGAAAACATACCTGTAGGAGTGATGTGGACGTCAAAACACGGAACCAAAATGATCAATACAGCGGAGTGGAACTGTAGCAACTCAGAGGTGAGAGACGAGTCGAAACGGGGAAGAAATGATGGAAAATGAACCCAGAACCAAATCTTAAAAGTTTGATTTTTGGTCTGGGGGTCGGACAATTCGACCAGGATCATCGACCCCCATACCGACCCCCATATCGACCCCCAGCTCTCGGGAATATGATAGAAAACTAGGGGTCGGACCTGGGGGTCGGACACCCATCGACCCCCATATCGACCCCAGCTCTCGGGAAGAACAGGTTATTCCCAGGGTCGAATACTGAGGGTCGGACATATCATCGACCCCCACCATCGACCCTGCATAGAAAAGACAATAATTTTCATACAGATTCCATAACCAGGTTTGTAAAGTGGAATTCTCACGCGTCCAAGCATCTTAAACTTTAAAATCCTTAGGTTCTTTAGACTCGCTGGAGAAAGGATCATTCATTAGATATTCCAATTTACCTTTGGAATGAATATAGGCCTTAACAACCTGAGCCCATAGTAGGTAATTAGAAACACCCATGAGTTTAATACTGGTGATCTGAACCTCAGAAACCTTAGAATCAGCCATTAATAAAATCTGGAGTAAGAAAGATATTACTAGGTGCAAGCGGGCAACAGTAGCAAGTTAGGGACAAGAACAAGTCTTGGCAGGGCCAGATCAGGGACAGATCTCAACGGCAACAGCAAAATGTAGGAGAAGAAACAATCTTCAAGGATCTGGGCAGCATCTAGGGTGGCAACAGTGGGAGAGCAATCGAGATACCAGTTGTAGCAAGTAGAGGTTCGATGTGATCTTATGGTTGCAGCATACTAGTGACCAATCGAAAAAAATAAAGGGAGATCTCGATCGGGGAGCAGTAGTAGAATGACAATAATACATTAAACAAAAAGTGAGGTAGAAGCCTATCAAAACAGCACTAGAGGTTAGGAAACCAAGGATCTAGTGTTGCTCTGTTACCATGTAACAGATATCAAACAAAGAAACCAAAAACCAAGAAAACCCGAAACCATGAGAGAGAGCAAAAGGGGGTGGGGGAGAGAGAGAGAGAGAGAGAGAAGAGGCAGTGTCGATGATGATCTATCTCCCTCCCTATCACCTTGCATTTATAGAAAAGAGAAATAGATTTACAACTATGACTCTCAGTCATATATAGAAACTAAAACAAAGTAACTAAAAATACAATGATTTATTTAAGGAAAGATAATCTAATCAGATCAATTAGATCTGAATTAATCTACTGCCAGAATCTGGATTAAACCAGAACCAGAAAGGCTTCCTGGTTTAGTTACGAAACCAGAACCTAAGCCTGGTTCTGGTATCGTAACAGTAGTACACTCGTAACAAATACATTTCTAAGAATGCATTCCATGCAAAGGTTTAGGTTGTCCTTTTGGGATGTTTTCATGCACATGCATAAGCCTGCCCTTACCATAGGAAGATAAATCCCTTTTCATCATTAGTGACGACCACTCAACAAGTTGTAATGAACAAGCACTTGAGTTGTTGAAGAAATAGAAATGCCATCATTTAACATTTTGTTATTCACTTATTCTTACTCACCAAACCAATTGGATGTGGTAATTAGAATAGCACCTTATGCACAAGTTGAGTTTGAATCTGACTAAGCTATTATTTTTATTTATTTTTTTAATAACTAAGACAAACTAAGAAAACCAGCTGCAAATGATAATGAGCTTCAACAGCTGGGATACTTATTCCACCAAGGTCCTAATTGTCAGGAAAAAGCAAATATGCACTGCTTTATCTTATTACATACAGTTCCACCAAATGCAGAAAACAACTCCAGCACTTTTATTTTTGGACCCGGCTCTTCTCAAGTCCAACCATTTTTCAAGTTGTGTTTCGATGACTGGAGTTTATTCTGCACACATACTAATACATTGGTTTATGCGTTGAACTGACTCTAGCCACTGGATCACTAACTTGAGGGCAATTGAACTTGAGAAGATCTTTTTCCCTTATTTTTCAGGGTAATCTGGCCTTGAACGTACTTCAAAAAAGAAATGTGGGCAACCCAGTGGTTCCATTTCCACTATGACCAGTTGATATTTGGTGCTCTAACATAAAAATGGAGCCAGGCGTGGATCTGTGCGCCATGGAAGACCACTTCGAGCACCTAAAGCTCTACATCCAGCTGCTGCCTGCAGATAATGCAGCAGGCAAAGGTCAGAAAAATCTGTTTTTAGCAATGAAAAATTGCACAAGATAAGAAATTCTTACTTACCACTTGAGTAGCAAAGAGCAACATTTTATCTGGTGGCATATCTGCACAAATAGCTAACAAATAACAGAAAACAGGAATAAGCAAATTGATATCCATCGACCTTATATACCAAATTGCTAAAATACAATGACTAAGTCTAACCACGAAAAACCAGAACAGGTGTGTCAACAACACCACAAGAGAGTCCACAACATGCACATTATCACACACCAAGACAACGAAACATACGTAAAAATGATGTGGTTTTCACATACCATAAAGAATCGCTCCAATAAATGCATCTCCAGCACCGGTAGTGTCAACAAGCTCAGAAGCTGGTATCTTCTCAGCTGTTCCCACAAGCAACCTTCCGTTCACCATCCCTATCCCATCTGCTTTTAACCTCATTACTGACTGCAGAATTCAAGGAGAAAATTATTTTTTAATAAATTTATAAACTTTAAAAAATGTTATCTTAATAATCACAAATAAATATCCAACATATTGAAGGCTATTCCAATTTTACCACAATTATCAACGTGTTCAAATAAAACAAGGCATAGCCCAGGACCCAACCCAAGAACATGTATCATCCATATAAGAGTCACAAAATAAACTGTCATTCTACCGTTAGAGTTTATTGTGAAAAGAAAGTGTTGATAACTGAATTTATAGAAGAAATTGGAGGGGGGGAGTTGCCCTTCCAACAGATCAACAAGAGGCACTAAAGGCAGACCAACAGGTGTCAATAACAGCCAAGGAGCAAGACAACGAAAATAGAAACCAGAAGACGAAAGTATACTTAAATGAATACCCAATCAAGTCCACAAAAACAATCAAGGAAAAAATGAACCACGCTCACCAACAACCACCATCCAACCATCCAACCATCCAACATTCAACCCAAGTCAACCCTACCCCATTTCCCACAAAATAAAACAGCCAGGGATTTTCTCCTCCTATCTTGACTCCTAAGTCTCGCTCAGGTTCATTATCCACAAAAAGCCCCTATCTTTTCTGCAAGTAGGACGATCAATCACACCAACTTAAATAAATAACGAATTCCACCTTAACATTTATTAAACAGGGTTCCTCTTTGTATTACCCTAGAAAATTAGATTTCAAATTCTGTTTTGGTGATGTTTAACATGGTTTAGTGATGCTTAGCATGTTTGGTGTTTAGTGTATTTTGGTGTTGTGTAGTGCATGGTGACATTTAGCATGCATGATGATGTTTAGCAATTCACGACTAACCTAGGATGGCGTGGGACCCACATGGGAGAATCTTGGGTTAATATGAGGTCATTTAATCGAAAACTAGAAAAAAGTCTTGCGTATAAACTTGGTATTATAGTTATTAGAGTGATTATCAATTAATAAGATAATGAAATATTGAGGAAGGACAATAAAACAATTGGATAAGGGGAGGCTTAAAACCATGGACAGCATAGGAGTTCACTTTCCATTGAGAGTTGAGAGAGGAGTAGGACGAAGAGAGAGATTACGAATGAGAGAGACGAGAATTAGAAAAGAAAAAAAAAAGGAAAGAAATGGAGTAGGACACTCCCTTGCATGGAGAAAGAGAGAGAGAGGAGGGAGAGAATAAAGATAAACAGAGAGAGAGAGAGAGAGAGAGCAGAAAATAGAGAGAAACTGAGAGGGAAAAAGAGAGAGAGAAGGAGAAGAAGAATAAGACATTGATAGAAAGAGGAGAAGAAGAAGAAATCGATAGAAGGAGAAGAAGAAGAGGGGCTGCAAGCCTGCAAACCAGAAGTAAGTACTTCTCCACCTTAAAATCCTACATGTTTGATTTAGAAATTAGAATTAGATACCTTGAAGAGATGAAAGTAGACTGCCAGGTCTTTATATGAATATATTTTGAGCCCCAAGCGACTTAGGGAAGGGCCTGAACCATAGGCACCTTTCCAGATCTGAATTCAAGGACAGATTTCGTACAGTGTTGAAGGGTTAATTTGAGGGGTCTAGGAGTGGATTTTATAGGTAGTTTTTGGATATGTTAGTCCCGAATAAGCATGGTCCGGGGTTCCCCTGGCACAACTCAGTTTCGACTAGGGGCGAGACAAAACCTTAGGCCAGATTTCAATCGAAACCTGTCTATTTCGACAGATTTCAACCCAAATACGATCAGGTTTCGATCCAAAAGCCGGGAACAGTACACAGGAACAACACTTATTAGGAAGCTTTTATTTATGACTTATATCATTTAAGTAAATGTTTCTTCAATTCATTTACTTAAGATACAACAACAAAGCCTTATCCAAATAAATGGGGTCGGTTAAATAAATTCTTGTCTTCCAATCAGCTCTGTTCGATGTATATTTGAAACAAGGCCTAAATTATGCATGTCTTTCCTCACCACCTCCACTAGAGTCATCTTAGGTCTCCTCTGAGTACTTTTAGATCCTTCAATTTGAATCAAATCACTCCTTCGTACGGGAGCGCATCTAATGGCCTCCATTGAACATGGTCGTACCATCTCAAACGACTTTCTCTTAGCTTATCATGTATCGACGCTACTCCCAAATCAGTTCTAATACGATCATTCATTACTTATCCTTTCTAGTTTTGTCACACATCCATCTCAACATCATCATCTCAACTACACTAAGTTTATCTATATGATGTTTTTTAACTGCTCAACATTCCACACCATACATCATATTCGACCAAATGACTGTCCTATAAAATTTTTCTATAAGTTATAAAGGAATACGTCGATCACACAACACTCCAGATGCACCTCTCCACTTCATCCATCTTATTTTATTCCTCTGTAAAACATCATCCTCTATATCACCTTTTTTTTTTTTATTATTTATGATTGAACCAAGATACCTAAAATAATCACTTTTTTGTATCTCCCTTGTGTTACTAAAGTTACAAACCATATACTTCGTCTTCGTTCTACTTATCTTAAAACCCTTTGATTCCAATGTTGATCTTCATAGCTCCAACTTGGCACTAATCTCTGTTTTCATCCACCAAAACAATATCATCAGCAAAAAGCATGCGCCATGGAACTTCATCTTGAATGTCTCTGGTTAAATCATTCATAATGAAGGCAAACAGTTAAGGGCTTAAAATTGATCCTTGATGTAACCCAATTGTAATTGGAAATTCACTACCTTGACCCCCACAGTTTCCCACACTAGTCATTACATTATAATACACACCCTAACTATGTCATTTATTTAGGATATTATTCATAAATAAGAAAACACCCTCATTTGAATCCAATAAAAATAGTTTAAAATTCAAATTTGAAAAGGATAAAAAGTCAACCCTCCAGTTCAAGAAAAAAAATAGAAATTTTTGGTTGTGGGGACGATTTTCAACTTTCAAATGCTAGGCTTTTTTCCAAATCTAAAAATTTCATAAATCTAATTAATATTATAGTAAAGTATCACTAAAAACCAAGAGTGTGCCAAAATAATCTCTTGTTTTGACGTCCAAACATAGACCACAGCATACACTATCAAACTTGGGTCCACACCACATATTATCATTTTGGATTTTTTTTTTAAAACTAATATGGGAAATACATGTGAAATGGTTATAATAGGCTACATACATAAAGTTAGATCAAGAAAAACAATTTTGGGCCTCAAAACCAAGGTTTCGAGATGTCTGGGAAAAATCCCAAGTTTCGATCGATCCTGGTCGGAACCCAAGGCAACTCAATTTCGAGACTGGTCAAAACCGGTCCCTCAAAACTTGCCTATGAGTCTAGTTTAAGCTCCAAAAAGAAGCAAACGAAATGATTCGTTTGGAGGTAGTTTTGCCCCTTAAAAGGGACTACACAGTGAGGACAGAATCTGAAATTTACCAGAGTGTGTTAAAGGTGTAATTTTTGAAGGGTTTTAAGGGACGTACTGTTTTGATACGTAAGGCATGTAATCGATAATAGGTTTATAATAATTGTAGGTAGGATTTAGCCTAATGATTGAAAAGTCGAATGATTACAGGTGAAAGCAGAGGTAAGTGGAATAAGGTTGGTTTACACCACTAACATGTTGTAATGATGTGCTTTGAGTATGGTTTGTGTTCCTTAATACAACAACAAAATCTTTTCCCAACTAAATGGGGTCGACTACATGGATTCTTGTCCACCAATCAGTTTTGTTCGATGTCATAATTGAAACAAGGCCTAAGCTACACCACATCCCCTAAAGTCAATTTAGGTCTGCCCCTAGCTCTTTTAGATCTTTCAATTTGAATAAATCCTTCCTTCGTACAGGAGCATCTAACGGCCTTCCATTGAACATGGCCATACCATTTCAAATCAGCTCTAATACGTTCATTCCTTACCTTATCTTTTCTAGTTTTGTCACACATCCATTTAAACATCCTCATCTTAGCTACACTAAGTTTTTCTATATGATGATTCTTAACTGCCCAACATTCCACACCATACATCATTGTCAGTCGAATGACTGTCCTATAAAATTTTCCTTTTAAGTTTTAACGGAATAAACCTATCACACAGCACTCCAGACGTACCTCTCCACTTCATCCATCTTATTTTAATCATTTGTGAAACATCATCTTCTATATCACCTTCTTTATTTATGATTGAATCTAGATACCTAAAATGATCACTTTATTTTATCTCCGTCTTAAGAATTTTCACCACCTCATTATCTATCCTTGTGTGACTAAAGTTTCACATCATAAACTCCGGCTTAGTTCTACTTATCATAAAACCCTTTGATTCTGATGTTGATCTCCATGGCTCTAACTTGGCGTTAATCCCTACTTTTGTCTCATCTACCAAAACAATATCATCAGCAAAAAGCATGCACCAGGGAACTTCATC
Organism: Protea cynaroides; assembly: GCA_028583415.1. NCBI lineage: Eukaryota > Viridiplantae > Streptophyta > Magnoliopsida > Proteales > Proteaceae > Protea > Protea cynaroides. Next base: position 62,484,619 of record CM053270.1, read on the forward strand.
TTGAACGTCTCTGGTTAAATCATCCATAATGAGGGCAAACAGATAAAGGCTTAAAACTGATCCTTGATGTAACCCAATTGTAATTAGAAATTCACTACTATGACCCCCTACGATTTTCACACTAGTCACCACATTATAATACATATCCTTAATTATGTCCACATATTTACTTGAAACACTTCTTTTCTTTACTACTTGTTAGATTAAGTCTCTATGGAGTATGTCATAAGCTTTTCCTAAATTAGTAAAGACCATATGAGGTCCTTCTTGCCTTCTCTAAATCTTTCCACAAGTCTCCTAAACAAGTAAATAGCTTCTATTGTGGATTCACTTGGCATAAAACCAAACTGGTTTTCCGTAATAGTAGTTTCTTATCTCTTGTGAGTTTCAATAACTTTCTCCCATAGTTTCATAGTATGGCTCATTAGTTTTATACCTTCGTAGTTATTAGAGCTCTGAATATCACCTTTGTTTCTATAAATCGAAAACATAATGCTTTTCCTCCATTCATCTAGCATTTTCTTTGAGCTCATAATTTTATTGAACAACTTAGTTAGCCAAGATTCTCCATACATTCCCAGGTTCTTTTAAACTTTTAGTGGGACCTAATTTGGGCCTGGTGCTTTGCCTACGTTAATCCTCCTTAAAGCTTCTTTTATTTTTGTCACCCTAATTTTTGCATATACATCTATGACTTATGGTGTCATGGTGGATAATGTAGCAATCAGGGACAATATTACTCGAAGTGTCTTCATTTAGTAGACTGTAGAAATAATTATTCCATCTTTTTTTAATGTCTTCATCCTTTACTAGAACTCTACCATCTGTACTTTCAATACATCTAACATGGTCTAAATATCTACTATTATTTTTCCTCATCTTAGCTATTTTATAGATAGCTTTTTCTCTTTCCTTTGTGCTCAGATTATTATAAAGATCTTCACTTTTCTTCACCCTTACTTTTCCCACAATCTTCTTGGCTTCATTTCTGGCAAGTCTATACTTTTTTAAATCTTCTATATCCTTAGTCTTTTACCATGTCTTAAAACTATATTTCTTAACTTTAATGGCTGCTTGAACCTCATCATCCCACTACCAAGACTCTCTAAGGAAATGACGTTTCCTTCCGATACACCTAGAACATCTTTAGCAACTTTCTTAATACAAGCAGTCATCTCTTTCCACATTGTATTAGTATCTCCTTCAAAGTTCCACATTTCTTGTTTGACCATTATTAATAAAAGCTTTCAAAGTATTTACTTTTAGGCCCCAACACCTTATCCTAGGGCAAGAAACCTGACATTTCTTAACGATTTGGCTTAATGAGAAACATATCCATGACCAGTAATCTATGTTGAGAGGTTAGGCTCTCTCTTGGTATAACTTTATAATCCTTGCATAACAACCTATCGGATCTTTTATGTTTTAAATATGTTTATGTTCTTTAATATGTTTCTAAATTTATAAGCACTTGAAGTATCTTACATGTGGTATACGCTTATGATGAAGATGCCTTAGTGCATGTGATTATGTGTTGATGGAGTTAACAAGTTTTTAATATGTGAGGGTCAATTGACTTCTTTGTGCTAGTGGAAAGTTCTGTGAAACCATGGATGTGTACCCACTATACACTCTCGAGTTGTTAATGGTGTACTTGGTCATGCGGGTATGACCATACAGGTGTAATGAACAGTCCTGTAAGTTCCTATCTAGACAATGTAGTTCACTCTTATATTTGACATTGTAGAGGACTGAGATGGAAGTACAGACGTGGGAGAAGTTCGAGGTTTTCTCAAGCTTAAATTTTTTTTATTATTTTATTTATTAAATGGACATAGTAGGGTTTTTGAGCAGGATGTAAAGACTCATTTATTGAGATTTTAAAGTTTTATCTATTGCAAACTCTAGACTGCCACTAGTAGGTTTATTTGAGACTTTTAGCTTTTGTTCTTTTTCATTAATTGGCATTGAATTTAATGAAGGTTTGGAGTTGTTGTTTTGTTATAAATGGTTAGTTAAGGTTTGGGCAATCATTTGTTATGCACCCGTGAGGGTTGTGCCTATATCTTTATCTGGGTTCGAGCCATAATGCTCTTCCTCCAGAACCTTGAAAAAGTGCACACTCCCATCCTTTAAGTTAATCAAACACAAACTTGAGTTCTATGTCAAGTTTCTCCAACCTTAAATATTTTAATTGTTTGGTTACTTAAAATATGTGGGAGGTTTCAACCCCTTTTTCTTTTTCCAAAAGAAAGATTACTTGCAACTATTGATCATTCTTAGCACAATTTATAACCACAATATATATTTTTTTTGGGTGAATAAAAAATATATTAACAACACCTCGAATAGGAGAGAGACAAACCTGGGTATCTAAGGGGTTGAGCTTGGCTCCTTACAAAACTAGGCCATTAACCCAAACAAAACTAGGCCATTAACCCAAACAAAAAGAGAGAAGCAAGAAAGAAAACAGCTGGAACTCCAAACTCAAGGATTATCCATATTCCAAGAGGCCAAAATAAATCTATTTCTAACTATGTCCGGGCAAGGGGACATAAGAGGTATCACATTGCCATGGATATCAAAGTTGATAGCCTCCCAAATCTGGTTAAAGCTTCTAGACTTGGCCGCCCGTCGACGAAGGTTTCTTTCAAACCAAATGTGGTAGACCGTTGCACCGAATGCGAGCTTGGCAATAGTATCGCAAGGAGTTTTGGCCTTAAATTTCTTGATCATCCATTTCCACTCAAGGTCAAAAGGTAAGATTATTCTTCTGAATGGCCAACATTTACCAAGGATTTTTTCCCAAACTTTCTTGGAGAAAGGACATTTGAAAAAGAGGTGATTAACATCTTCATCACCCGCCCAACACATGCCACGAGAGGGGTTAGGAATGATACCTTTTTCGTGGAGAAACGAGCTTGTTGGAAGAGTCCTAGTCAAAGCTCTCCAAAGGATGAAGCTATGTCGAGGATAATGCCTATGAAACCACACCACATCAAACCACTCAACCTTGGAGCTTCAGGATCTAATCGAATCCCAAGTAGATAAAGAAGAAAATCTACCATTCAAGGATGCAGACCATATAGTGATGTCCCTGCTACCTAGGGGGGTGGCGGGGGATAGCATTCAACACTTCCCAAGCTTGGAGGAGACACATAGAGGAAGCCCTAACAGTGCACCAGGAACCATCAGACAGGATTGAGGAAATATTGGCCATTCTATCCCGACCATAATCAGTTCTAATCCTTTCCCCATAAGCCATCACCAGAATACCATGAGGATGCCAATTATCTAGCCATAAGAGGGTTGAGGATCCATCAGCAATACGGGATAGGATGTTGGGAAGCGCCATTTGCCTATGGCGAAGAATGGTTCTCCATACCCAAGAAGAGTCCTTTCCTTCAAGGACAGTCCATAGAGAGTCTTTCTTCAAGTACATGCTATAAATCCATTGCACCCATATGCCGGATTAATCCCCCACAAGGTGCCAGATCATCTTGATAATGCAGGTACGATTTACCTCCTTAACCTTGCGAATACCCAATCTGCCCTCTTCCTTTGGCAGGCACACTTTTGCCCAAGCAATAGTTTGGAAGAATTTATTATTCCCCCTCCCCCTCTTTCCATAGAAAGGCACTCATAAGACTTTCAATTTTCCGAATTATTGACCTAGGAAGGCCAAAGACCCCTGTCCAATACAAATAGGAACTCTACATAACTGATAACAAGTTCTAATCTGCCTGTATAAGAAAGAAATTTGGCTTTCCAAAGTTGTAATCTCTTCTTAAGTCTGTCTAGAATAGGAGAACAATGATGAACCACAATATTTTTTTATTAGAATAAATTTCAGCTACCCCCCAAAATAGTTTCGAAACATCACCTACCAACCACACCTTTCAAAAAACATCAACTACCACCCAAATGTTTACCACCGTTAATCAAATAGATCCACTCCGTTAAACGAATTGCGTTAGTTGCTGATGTCACCCAAAATTGATTTTAAAATGGACAATAATGCCCTTAAGAAAATGTTAAAAGACGGTTTTACCCAAATCTAAATCCTGTTTCTTCTTCTTCTCTAGATCTACCCTTTCTTCTCTGATTATCTTCATCGACGACGATGCAAGCCTTTTTTCCCAGACGATGGCGCAACGAAGCTTTGGCCGACGGCAATCTTTGTCTAAAAAAACTAAAAACTCAGCTACTTAGAAGAGGATAAATCTAAGACATAATTCAAACAACACTTCTCTACTCCTCAATTCAAACGAATTTTAAGGTATCCAAGGCGAGGATTGGGAGCAATGGAACCTACACCCGAAGAAACTATCTTGTGTCATCAGAGAACACAAACACATACCCCTTGAGAATAATCTAGGGTTTCTTCAAGTCGAGATGGATTTGGTTGTTACTATGAAACTAGAAGCTTGAGCCTGCCAATCGGCTCTTCACCGTTGCTGGATCTGCATAAGAAATACTGAAATCGCCAACAATAGGAGACTCTTTTCTCCCTAAAGAGATATGAATTTGGAAGAAACGTTCAGTTTCGATGAAAATTTGAAATCCATGGGGGTAACCTGGTTCCCTCCACTGGTAGGTTGTCAGCCATGTCGTCGGAGAAGGAAGGGAGAAAAAAAGAACCAGACAAGAAAATAAAAGAAAACAGATGGAGAATTGAAGAATAAGAAGATAAAGAAACAGATAAAAGAAAACAAAAACGAAGAAAAAAAATGAGGCAGAGGAAGGAGGAGAAGAAAAAAAAAATCCAGTGAGAAAAATGCACAGGAAGAAGAAAACCAGAAAAGTAGCATAGGACGACGAGTAGAAAGAAAAGAAAAAAACTACCTGGTTGGTAGCCTGAATAAATGGCGCTGTCAGAATAAAAATAAAGTAGAAGGAAAAACAGAAGAAAATCAAGATTAGGATTTGGAAGGAAAAACAGAGGAGAATGATAGCCAAGATCCTGAAAAATGAGTTAAAAAAGAGTCTCGGAAAAGGGTCGGCCATTGACGTTGGCAAGGAATCATTTTATTTCTCAGTTTCGGAGGGTCATCCGATTGCTGTAGGTTTCCATAGCTAAGTTTCAGCGGGTATTGCATAATGATTCTTCTAGGGTTTTTACAAACTCAATGAGATGGATTTCCGGAGGAACTTCTTCGGATGACATTTTCATCTGTTTCAGTCGTTCTGGAAAACGATGAAATGGGTTACATTGCTTAAGGACTTCAAGGAGAAGGTTAGATTTTCTCAACAGTCAATTCCATTATCGCCTTCACCCTTTGCTGTCCTCCACAGCAAAAGCTTTTGAGTTGCCGAGAAATGACTTTGTTGCGTCTCCTTCAAGGTTCAACTTTTGTTTTGTAATGTACATTGGGTTTTTTTTTTTTTTTAGTCCATTCAAAGATTGTAAATTATCGAAGGCAAATTTGCTTTTTTTGATAAGTTAGAAAATGAGATGGGTTATATTAGTAATTTTATTAGTTTTTTAAAATTTTCAATTAAAAACAAAAAGGGTAAAAATGTCTAACAGTGATTTCAGTCTCTTCCGTCAGTTACTTGGGTGTAGTTGATGTTTTTTGAAAAGTGTGGGTGGTAGATGATATTTCGAAACTATTATGGGGGTAGCTGAAATTTATTCTTTTTTATTATCACCTCTAAAATATATTGAAATTTAGTTTATCCTAAGTAAGAAAAATAAGACAAAGAATTGAATCAAAGTTCATCAAACATTTCAGACCTTGGATGGTATACATGTTGGGATAGCATTTCTTCCATCAATCTTCTGCCTTAATAATCCTACCACGCTGTCTACATCCTTTTCTTCCAGCTCAGGAATTTCTGCTGAAGATGATCCACATGGTAATTAGAAATATAAAATGCAAAAGAAAATCAACTTTTTATAGCAAAATGTCAGCGTCCTATCCACAATCTCCCAACCACTCCTAGGATCAGCCTCATCTTTAGTGGTCAAACCAATGACAGGCACACACCTTCTACACGTCTATCAAGCATTATGCAGCCATCTTCTCCAAGGGTCACAATCACAAATTTGATATTTGGCAATCTCACAAGCATGGATACAAGTGCACTAGGAATTGATGGGGCCTTTGTCCATGCCTGCCATAAAACAAAACCGACTATTAGGTAACAAGTTCCTTAACTTTCCAGGCTGCATATAATATAAGCTTTCCAGATCTATTGTTTTGCAAGTTGCAACCAAAGCGAAATCTGAGCACGCGATCAGTCAGTTCTGACCAATTACTGAATACTAATAAGATTATAGAAAGCATCCTCAAGACTAAGTAAACAAATTACAAGTCATGATGCAAAGCCAGGATCCAGTTCCTCGTCAATTTCAACATTTCTAGACAAGAAAAACATATCAATTATCATAATTTATCCAATAATATCATTAACTTGCCTGAGGAAATTTCGTTGAGCATACAACATAATCTGCTAAATTCAAAAGATTATCCAACCCTTCCTTTTGTCTCTCAGCATCAATTAAAATAGGTATTTTCCTGCAACTTGCCTGCATCGGAGTAATTCAAGAGATGGTGGTAACATCCATCCAACGATTAAAGTATTGGTATCGGTGCCAGTGGCAGCAAATAAATTAAGAGAAATATTAGGCAAACATACAAAAACACATGGCTATGCTAGAAAATTTAGAAGTGCATACTTTTTAAAAGACACATGTAACTATACATATAAATAAAGAATATTCTGTTTAACCAGAAAGGCTGTGAATAAGTAGATCTCAAGACACATGGCAATGAAGGAGTTGGGTTTAAATTTTGGAGACCACTAATTCACCCCCTCACAGTGATCATTGTAGTTCAACAATGGGTGGGATTACTTATAACATGGACCCCCCCAAATGCTTAGCATGTCAAAGTTTAACCTTCATGAACATTGGAAAAGGAATGGGGAAACCAGGCATCTTTTTTGATCAATCCCAATTCACTGCTTTCTAGCAAGGGAAAGAGAATCTGATACTTCTTCCAAATAATGATGGTTCAACAGAGTTCATATTAAGTTTCAGTTATTAATTCTTACAAAGTTTTTTTTTTTTTATTTTTTTTATTTTTTTTATAATATAAAACATGACGGAAAAAAGGAACAATTGGTATTTGAGAATCAAGCTGAACAAGTATAAATATAGATTCAAGGACTCCTCAGAAAGTAGATTTTCAGCCTTCTCTATCCAAGAACAAGAGGTTTTAGTTATTCCAGAATCAGAGCATAATGGCATACTTTTGTTTTGCACATACCTCTTGTGCAACAGCTAAAGCAGTCTCGTGCAATCTTCCATCAAGGTATACAAGTCTTGATCCATCCAATGCAGATAGCAAGATTTCCTGGGAAAGCTCATGTGGTGCCATGGGAGGGTTTCCATGAGAGATAATACAAGTGCGAGTGTTCCTGAAAATAGCAGTCAAAGACTCAAAATTACTATACTGAGGATGCACTTGTACATATCTTTCCAAATGTACTACAGAGTACAGACAACTGTTGCCAATGATGCACCCCAGTGACATATCCTGGGTTTCCCTCAGTTTTGAGCCATACTTGTACTGACCCACTTAGTTCCCCAATTTGGTCCGTCTACCAAGGTCCATTAAGATTTTGAATATTTTTTATTTGCTGGTTTCAATCCTCAATATCTGATCAGTTGGTCTAATATAAATTTAGAATAATGGTCCAAAGTTAAAACCTGCTCCGGGGTTGGCTCAAAATGTCCCCCTTGTTTTGTCTTTTACATGTTGGTAATAATAAACAAGTTATAAATGGGGTAAATTACTTAGACTTCCCTTGTACTTAGTTCTAATTACAATCACACCTCCTAGTGATTTATAAATTACACTAAACTCTTGTCAGCTAATGGTGTTAAAAAAAAAAAAAAAAAAAAAGAAGAGAGAGAGAGAGAGGAGGAAATGTCTAATTTACCCTTTCACTAAACCCATCCCTCCCTGCTGTGGCCCGCCCTTTGCCCCATCCTCATACAACTTCCCCGGCCCCATCCAAACCCTCCTTTCCCTTTTAATTCTTTCTCCCTCGAACCAAACGTAAGGGTAAATCAAGGCCACCAAGATTTTAGAAAGGTAGTGTTAGTTAAAGATGATATATTTTAGTGATAAAGAGGAGATGACCTTGATGTGGAGGGTCTGCGGGATGGTGGTGGTGCAACGTGTGGGGGGATCAGTGAGAGATTTTGGATTTACAGAGGTTGAAATGGAGAAGAACGAAAAGAACAGGAAGCTTGATGACCCAGAAAGGGTTTCATTTTATTCTTTAATTTTTTCAGTAGTCACCGGTTCATCTGCTTCTTCGATCTGCAACGATCCAATCCGTTATTTCTTCTGATCTGTTGCAGCTCAGATCTGCTTTACGAGCTGAGTCATGATGTGAACGTAAAGGTGCAGTATTTTGGATATTAGGGCAAAATGGTAATTTCACTTGCCATTAAGGGTAGATTCATCATATAATCCTTTAAGTTTGAGGGCTGTCAGCAACTAACAGATAACATCAGATGGACTGGAGTTGAGTGTAATAATCTTCTCCCAAAAAAGGGATCTGAATGTAATTTATAAACTATTAGGGCCGTGTCAATAATTAGAACTAAGAACAGGAGAGGTCTGAGTAATTTACTGAAAAAAAAAAAAAATACTGTCTTAGTGATCAATTGACCATAATGATAATTATATTTCTTACATATGTCACTATACAAAACAAAATCAAAACTTGTTGGATGACCTACATGACCTAGTCTAACTCTGACTACAAACAATCAAAAATTTCTTACTTAGTTGCTTATGACTCGAAGTGTGTGGATGAGGTACATTAAGTGCCTCTCGATACATGCAAGAAAGTAGTTTGTCTAAAATATTTTAGCAAGATTGAATTATCTAGCATGTTGAATATTGTATTCAATGCTTATGACAGACCCATAAGTCTGTAAGATATTTTATATTCATATAATAAGACAATTAGACAACTAACTATCCTAACCTTGAAATGTCTGCCCATACATATTAGTAGTTTACAATAAAAATGTATAGAAGATAATATCATGTCAAAAGATAAAAAGGTAGATTATTTTAGACCAAACTCTGCAAGGAATTCAAAAACCAACAATATAAATCAAAAGATTTTATATTCATAGAATAAGAAAAATCTGCCCAAACATATTAGTAGATGTATAGAAAACAGATAAAGGTAGATTATTTAAGATCAAATTCTTTGAGGAATTCAAAAACCAACATATTAATCAAAAGCTAAACAATTTTTTTTTTAAATGAATAAAAGTCATATCTGCATCAATCATATTGGTATTCCCAAATATCTTTTTCCATTTAAAATAAAATATTTGACCATGCACAAAAGCAGAGATCTCACGTTTGGCTGTCAACAATGACGAAGTTCAATGGCGTGTTCCCCCCCTTTGAAACCTGGAATAAGAGACAGAAGGTGTCAACAAGAGAATGATCCAGAAGATTACTAAAGATCAAATGGGAGTTTCAGCATCATTAGATAAACACAAACGAATTGATAAAACTCTTGACAGAATGACAGCAATGAATATCAGGATGAACATCCAGAGCAGACATTAAAAGTTGTTCAGAACAGACATTAGGGTAGTAAAAGAATATATAATTTCCCAGTAAAAATCTGTTTTCTTCCATGCTAAGATCCCAGAGATCTAATAATAACAATGGAATATAGGTTAACTTCAAATTTCTTCAAGGTATGTGTACATTTAAGTAACTGTTTGAGGCATAAAAGAATGAGGATGCGAATGCTCATGTTTATTTTAGCCGACACCTTCTGACCACTGTATAGCATTTGACTTCAGAAACAGCTAGGCATGCAGAAAGATCCATTGAAAATAAAACATTTCAAGTACAAAAGTCTGAAAATTCAATGCCTGGATCTTATTAGTGACGAACTAGATCCTGGAAAGGTAAGCCAAAATGAACATGCCCTCCCTCCCCCCATAGACTTCCATATCTTTAGTCAAAAACCTGTAGTAATCCTTCCCATTAGTAAAGGGGTGGGGGGGTGTCAACCAAAATGGTCAGAGCAGTGAAAATTAAATTACAGAAGTCACTCTGATCTGCATCCAAATCTTCCTCCTGGAGCACTTGATGGTTCTTCGCTCAAAGAGGTGCATGATTCAGAATCCCAAATCCCAGACTGCCAACAAGTGCTTTGGTTTTATATCGAATCAGGCACCATTGATCAGCGTCACAGAAATTTGACAAGTTTGTTTCCATATCAAATTCCCACTATCACAGGAATTGAAACTGCAAATTGTGATTAGAGTTTAAACTGTCAATTTACACTAATCTGAACCTTTTCTATTAAGCGTACACCATAAAACCATGGGAATTGAAACTCTTTTGTTCCTATGAGATTCTCAGTCAAAGTTCAGTTGCAATAACAGCAGTACACAAATTGAATATTGACAATTAGAAATTGAATGATTGTTGCTTTAATTCAATGATAAAGTGATACCATAGTTATCACGGAAACAAGGCGACTCAAAGCATTTGAGGTTTGTCAGACACCTCTAGGCATCGCCTTGGTAACTATGAGTGATACAGTCACAGTGACATAAAATTGACTCGCTTTAGTATATCCTCTAGAGAAGTAAGTACATCCAGCTCACCATAAAATAAGAAGTATCTACCCCTTCAGCATTTAGTTCCTCCATTAGAGCTCTCCCGTGAAAATCATCAGCAACCTGGTCATGAGAAACAGATCACATGAATCAAAGGATTAAGGAACTTGAGTCAAATATTAACTGGTACCACACCCACTAAACTTGTATGTTAGTTCTAGTTTATATATAACTCATTAAACCATCCCTCAATAGAAATCCAAAAGTAATGGCTTGTTCGTATCCACTGATACACACCCAAAAGATAACAATAATTAGGTATAAGTCTCCAACACAGAAAAAAAAAAAAAAAAAAAATGTAAGACCTTAGAAATCATCCTTGGATTGAGACCCAAACGTGCAGCACAAGTCAAAGCATTCCCACAATTCCCACCTCCTTCAATCTGCAAAAGCAACAAATCAAGGTAAGACTATTTAAGTTGCAAACCGAAAACCTCATTGACTGACAGGACTTCGATTGGAAACCTTATAATTTTTCCAAATATATACCAAAACTTGAGAACCCATTTGCAATTTTGAGTCACTGATCACCATAAAATGTACAAGTAAAATTTGTCCAACGCGTTAAGCGGAACACCTGGGTGCATATATGGTACCTTCAAGCTAGAGCACCGGATTTTGGTATCGGGTTTAGGATAAGCAGAAACGGCTGCCAAGAAATCCACACAAACACCGCCGCAACCCACCTGCCAGCCAAAAGGAGGGGAAACCCAAAATGAAATGATTGGATTCTATGATTAAATGCGCCAAAGGAGGCAGAGCAATGCAAAAGGTCCGGTCTGTTTAATAGAGATGAAGCTTATAGCAGAGGGAAAAGGAAGAACATACAACGATGCGCTTCTCAGGGAGTGGAAGGAATAAAGGTGAAGCAACTTCATCTGATGACCGGACCGACAGGGGCAATGAAGACATGTTCCAAGCGCTTTCTCTTCCTCTTCTTGCAAATGACTATTGAATCCTGGACACAGAGTGGAAGAAGCTGCAGCTTAAAGCAGCATATTAAGAAGAGGAAATGAGATTGGAGTCAGCAATTCATTTTCTATACGTTCAAATGTTCAGATTTTATTTTAATACAAAAGAAAAAGATTCAGATTTCCGTATCACAGTCATGCTCCAAGAGCTGTTTTGACTATTATTGAATCCTGGATACAAGAGTGGGAGAAGCTGCAGCGTAAAACAGCACAGGAAAGAAGGGGAAGAAGACAATAAAGGAAAAGGGAAAGAGAGACGAAGTCAGCAAGTCAAAGTCCAGAAGTCAAGAAGTCAAGAAGTCAAGAAGTCAGCAAATCATATATTTTACCAAAAAAAAAAAAAGGGTTAAAGTACTCCTACGCTTTCCTGTACTTTACCGTAATTCCAAAGATGGTTGCAGACGGGAAAATGATTCCGACTCATTTGTACACATTTATAATATTCTGTAGGGAAAAAGACGAATGTTCTTTACTTTCAACGGTGTTAAAATGAATTTTTTTTCATTAACGATTTTACCCTTAAAATACAGAAAAATTAAGGAACAAGAAATTCTAAGAAATTTCTATCCTCTCTGCAATCCTTTTTCTGATCTGTCTGATTTTGTCACTATTTACTTGAGAAGAACTATTACAGAGAAGAGAGAGACTTACGGTGTTGGTCCAGAGAGAAGCAATTTAGGCGGCGACAAAGAGGAGGAGGATAGAGTGGTTTTGAAAGAACCCTTCTTCAAAACCGGCCATATCTTCTCTGAGAAGTGTCTATAAGCTTCAGGCCAAGGCTGCTAGCAATCGACTCTGATCCTGATTCTGTTCCTAACTGTGACACTTCCCCCCTGATGACCCTGAACCGTCGACAGTATTTCCTGTCATTACTGGGACTCGAATCTCTAGTGTTCTTCAAACTGTAAGGAAAGCAAATTAAAATCTGGATAAATATTCTAATCAAAGAATACAGAAGTATGACCGGTGATGGTCATGATCGGAGGAGCAGAGTCGCCGCCATTGCTGCAATCTCAAAAAGAACACCAAGGCCGCCTGAGAGAGAATTGAACCAAGAAGAATTCGGAAACCAAATACTTGCAAAGATAGCTAATAATGCCATTGATTGGATTGTTGTAATCAGATCTGAGAAAATCTAGATAAAAAAAACTTGAATCTTGACCAAAATAAGAAGAGATCGTTATTAAAAATTTGATGAGAGGAAAAACGTTGGATCATTGACAAGAGCAGGTTTGAAGAAGAATTTCCAGAATTCGAGATATCTGGATCTCAGATCGAATGAAATAACCAGAAATGCAGCAATATCATTGAATCAACCGAATCCTAATCCACCTCAGCCGACCAATCTTCTTCTATTCTTCTGTTATTTTCCCTTTCATTTCTTCAAAAAACATAATAGTAGAAGAAGATTGGTTGGCCAAGGTGGATATGTCTGCCAAGAAATCCACTGTAACAGCGCCGCAACTCATTCGTCGTCGTCATCATCATCATCATCATCTTTTTCTTCTTCTTCTTCAATCCACTCAGTGACCTCTGTTTCACCTACGATATCTTCATCGTCATCTGGGGCATCACTACCCAACTCCATTTCCTCCAGTTTTTCTTTCCATTCCTTGGTGTAAGGATGCCATATATGGATGGGATGGTTCGACAACAAAAACTCCAAGCATTTCGATTTCCCCTTATCGCATAGGTAATCATAGGCCTTCACAACATCGTCCATGAATGCCTCTGGGTTTAAGCTTGCATAGCTCACCAAAGAGATAAGTCTGTGTTGGGGTTGTAAGTTGTAACAGACAGGAATCAGAAGGAAACGAAAGACGAGAAGAAGAGAGGAGAGAGATTCCAGCCATCGAATCGATGAAATGTGTTGGTTTGAAAGGTCGTCTCCTCTTTTTCCATTTGCATTTCTTCATAAGCTTAACACCGCCCAGCGGAGATGAAGCACACTGAGACAGGTAGTTGACCTTTTCAAAAAGGTTAATTTGGTCATTATGGAAAAATTGGCCTCCCACCGTTAGTATCTAATGGAATATTCCTAACGATGTGGGTCCATTTACATTTTAGTAGTGTTTCTAAAGGAGCCATTTGTTTTTTCTTGAAACTTTAGGGGCACTTGTCTTTTAAGCATAGTACAAGGGAGGCAACTGTCTTTTCCCTTATTTTATAACAAAATAACGCTAACTAACATCATGTATACTACAAGACATAATAGTGGGAAGTAACTATACTTAGTGGATGTAGTTGAGAGTCCACCATCCTGAGAATAAGGTGAATGATGAGTTGAGCCATGATGCATATGGCACGACTCCTTAACATCTTCCCTCAAATGCAACATGGTAGGTAGCATGTTAATTTGTCCCGCAACCAACGAAATCGGCAAGTAGGCAGAAGCTTTGTGAGTGAATTAGCAAGTTGGTCGTGGGAAGAGATAAACAAACTTGCAAAGATTTACATTTAACCAGATCATGAACAAAGTGGAAATCTACTTCAATGTGTTTTGTCCTAGCGTGAAACACTGGGTTAAAGGTCAAATAAGTAGCCTTATATTGTCACACCATATAATTGGAGCTACCGAAACCTTGAAGCCGATGTCATGGAGGAGCTATTGAAACCAACAGACCTTAGCAGTCGGATTTGATAGGACCTTGTATTCAGCCTCTTTGTTGGATCAGGTGACAGTCGATTGTTTTCGTGAACTCTAGGAGATTAAGTTACTGCCAAGGAAGGACGATTGAAAAATCACCAGTCGATCTCCTATCATCTGGACATCCCGTCTAATCAGCATCGGAGAAGGCTGAAATCGTACCCCGAGGTAGCATCGAAAATGCAACCCATGTTCAATAATACCCTTGATATAGCAAAGAATACGCTTGGCAGCAGTCTAATACTCCATGGTGGGAGTTTGAAAAAACTGACAAACTTGGTTAAGGCGAAAGAGATATCCGAGCTCGTGAATGTTAGGTTTTCCAGCACCCCAACCACACTTCAATACTCCATGACATCCGATAGAGGCGCACCACCAACTTTTAACAGAGGACGAGTAGTAGCCATAGGCGTAGTTACTGGTTTGGTTGCTAGCATATTAGTACTCCATAATAGATCGGAAATGTATTTTCGTTGGGACTGCACCATATTAGTAGAATCGTAATGGGCCTCAAGAACCAAGAAATACTTGAAAGCTCCGATATCTTTGATTGGGAAAGCAAACTTGAGGGGGGCAAGAACATTGTTGATTAAAACCATCCTGTTGGAGACAATGAGAATATCATCAACATAAATAATTAGTAAAACGACATTGCGTTGATGTTGATGCACAAATAAGGAAATGTCAGCGTTTGAATGACGAAATCCGAGAGATAGTAAGAGTAAGTTGAGACGAGAATACCACGCACGTTGTGCTTGCTTCAAACCATAAAGCGCCTTGAGAAGCTTGCAGACATGGTTGGGAAATTTGGAATGAGTACACGACATAATACTGGGAAGTAACTATGACTTAGTGGATGTAGTTGAGAATCCAGCATCCTAAGAATAAGGTGGATGGTGAGACATGGTAATGAAGTCGATTGAGCCCCGATGCATATAGCAAGACTCCTTGACATCTCCCCTCAAATGCAGTGTGGTAGGTAGCACGTTGAATTTGTCCCTCAACCAACAAAATCGGCGAGTAGGCAAAGGCTTTGTGAGTAAATCAGCAAGTTGATCGTGGGAAGAGATAAAACGAACTTGTAAAGGACGTTCAACCAGATCACGAACAAAGTGGAAATCTACTTAAATGTGTTTCGTCCTAGCGTGAAACACTTGGTTGGAGGTCAGATAAGTAGCTCCTATGTTGTCACACCATAGAATTGGAGCTACCGAAAGCTTGAAGCCGATGTCATGGAGGAGATATTGAAGCCTACAGACCTCAGCAGCCACATTTGACAGCGCCTTGTATTCAGCCTCTTTGCTGGATTGGGAGACAATCGTTGTTTTCATGAACTCCAAGAGATTAAGTTGCTGCCGAGGAAGGAAGATTGAAAAACCACCAATTGATCTTATATCATTTGGACATTTGGCCCAATCAGCATCGGAGAAGGCTGAAATCGTACCCCGAGGGTAGCGTCTAAAATGCAACCCATGTTCAATAGTACCCTTGATATAGCGAAGAATACAACAATCCAATGTTCCGTGGTGGGAGTCTGGAGAAACTAACAGACCTTGTTAACAACGAAAGAGATATTCGGTCTCGTGAATGTTAGGTTTTGTAGTACCCCAACCACACTTCGATACTCTGTGGCATTTGATAAAGGCTCACCACCAACTTTTGATAGAGGAGGAGCAGTAGCCATAGGCGTAGCTACTGGTTTGGCTACCAGCATATTAGTACTCCGTAATAGATTAGAAATGTATTTTCGTTGGGACAACACCATAACAGTAGAATCGTAATGGGCCTCAAGACACAAGAAATACTTGATCTTTGATGGGAAAGTAGACTTTTTTTTGGGGGGGGGGGGTTAAGATCACTGTCGATTAGATTCATCCTGTTGGAGATAATGAGAATATCATTGACATAAATAAGTAGTAAAATGACATTGTCTTGATATTGATGCACAAATAAGGAAGTATCATCCTTTGATTGATGGAATTCGAGAGACACAGTAAGAGTGTGCTGAGATGAGAATACCACGCACTGGTGCTTGCTTCAAATCGTAAAGCACCTTGTGAAGCTTGCACACATGGTTGGAACTTTGGGATCAATGAAACCTATCGGTTGAGCCATGTGAACATCCTCATGAAGAAATTCATGCAAGAAGGCTTTCTTAACATCAATTTGTCGAATTGGCCAACCATGAATGTGGCCAAGGCAAGAATAGTTCAAACTGTATTAGGTTTAACCACCGAACTAAAAGTATCGCTATAGTCAATACTTGGTTATTGATTGAATCCTTTGGCAACGAGGTGTGAAGGCAGCCATGGGATGGTGCCATCGGATTGGATCTTAGGATAATCCCACGTTGAGCACACGTTTGATGAGGATTTGGAGCAGGTGCAACAGCATTAGGTTCAAGAGGCTATGTGCTCGAGCTTGATATGGTGTAAATGGCAGTAGCAGCCGTGGTGGGTGAAGACTCAGAATATGAAGGTTGTAAATTTGGCAGTGAAGGCCCGACAGACTGGCACACCTGCACAGAAAGCGGGCCTAGCACATGAGGCAGTCGATCGGATGGGCTACCACATGTTGAGCTCCGCTCAGCAAAGAAAATGTATCCTCATCAAAAACCACATCACGAGCTACAAAAATTTGACCAGATCTCTTGTTCAAACATTTGTACCCCTTATGGTGGGGACTGTAACCAATAAAAACGCATAGGGTTGACCAATATTCAAGCTTAGACGATGTATATAGACGAAGATATGGATACCATGCACAACCCAAGGTATGAAGGAAAGAATAATTAGGTGGTCGACCAAATGACCTGTCAAATGGACAGACATAGCCAGTGTTTGCAATCGGTAGCCAATTGATCAAGAAAACTGAAGATTCAAAGATAGTGGCCCAAAATCGCTTGGGCATAGAGGCATGGGCCATAATTGAGAGGCCAGTGTTTACCATATATATTTGCTTCCTTTCGGCTGAACCATTCTATTCGTGCATATGAGGACATGAAACTTGATGAACAATTCCTATTTTAGTCAATTCACAAGATATAGTCCGAAATTTACCTCCCCAATCTGACTGCAAGGATTTAATTTTCCGATTAAGGAGACATTCAACATGATTCTTAAACATTAAAAACGTAGACAAAGCAACATCTTTAGTTTGAAGTAAAAACAACCTAGTAAATTTGCTATAGTTATCTATAAATGTAATAGAGAAATTTACTCAGATATCCTCTTGACAATTGGTTTACTACACAGAACTACCATCTCTGAACAAATGTTACACAGGCTACCCCTGAAACAATGTTTTGTAATAATATAGTCCACACTAGGCGTTAAAAACTGATTGGAGAAATTCCAAATTTTTTTAAGACAATACTACCCTTACTCAATTTAAAATTACATGGAACGACTCCTCTCAACTTCATCTTCTTCTTTTCTATCTTCATCTGCTGCTAGTGCATGGGGCCAGCCCCATCTGCTACTACTACCGGTCCCAACTCCATCTGGTTCCAACTCGTCGATCTTCGGATGTGAGATGGCGCCAGCCCCACCTCTCTGAATCGCCTCCCATTACCAAACTATTCTTCGAGAAATTCAGCAAAGTACAAAGCATTACCTTGACATTACTCTTCATTTAGACGAAGTAATTTCTCTGTTCCCATTTTTGTTGGGCTTTCTCAATGTCAAAGAATCGCTGATGAAATACCAATTGCAGAGATCGAAAATTCTGATTTTCACTGGTTTGGGTTGGGTTTACTTGTAGCTATCAATTAGGGCATTGTCTGTCCCCAATCTTCACCCTCTACTCGCCACCAAATTAAATTAAAAGATGATTATGAACTCTAAAGTTTAGGAATTCTATTCTGTAACGCACTGAGGAAAGATGAAAGCACACCTCAACTGGGGTCAATTACGATCAGCAATTGAGTCGGCAAAGGTTGCAATGATTAATCCCAAACTGTTTCCAACTCGGATTACAAATCAAGTGTGGCTGTCGAACTTCATGCCTTGAAACCCTTGTGATGACGTAGAGGAACCAAAGCTAGACAATAATGGAGGCAGATCCGTTCCAAATTCAAGGAGAGTCAATGGTTTTTGCACATCAGATAACCGCATTTTAGTACAATAAAGTAGATAATTTTAATATAATAAAGTAGATCATTTTGGACAGAATTTGTTGATTTCTTGGAAAATATTAAACCTTGAATCCAACATGATAAATTGTTCATAACAAGAAAAACAATGATCAAATGAATATGAAGAAAAAGAAAGTATGATCTATTTAATTGCAAATTGCAAAAATCGTTACCCGACCGTTAATGGTGTCGTTGGATAATCATTTTTTTTTCTTCTGTTCTTTCCTCTTTTTTCTCTTCCTTCTTCTCGTCCTTTCCTCCCCGGGCATGTAATTTCAGATACTCTCTCAGAATCAACGGTAAACAAAAGCAGATTTTGCATGGGAATTTTTTTTGCTGTAGGGTTGTCATCTGTCTTGCTTCTTCTGCTTGCTCTTAATGTAGGTAGCAACATGTGCAACGACAAAGAGAAGCCCACAGAGACGGTGGAGAACATATGCAGCAGCAAGAGAAGGCCGAGAAGGTGGAGATCGTTCATGCAAGTTGCCACTTCTCTTCGAGGTGAGGTTTTGAGGATCTGGGCTTCACGACTTCCTCTGTAGCGAGCTCCTTCACTACAAAGCAGCTCGATCCTTGTTGTTACTATGAGCAACTCTTTCTTCACTCTACGAAATTTTTAAGTTAATACCGTTAACAATAAGGTAGTGGACTATAAGTTCAAAATACACAGGATAGTTCTGTGTAGTAAACCAACTGTCAAGGGGGTATCTAAGTAAATTTTCCAATGTAATATAGTATCGATTCCCACAACTGGATAAAACTGGGTATAGATCCCATAAATCTGAATGGATAAGATCCAAAGGCCCAGAAGAGGTTGTCATAGTAGAAGGGGAAGGAAACCGATGAATCTTTCCATGTTGACAAAGTCTACAAACAACTTTCAGAGATCGGTAAGAGGTAGGTAGATAATGCGATTTGATGACGTAACTAGTAAGCCGAGCAGAAGGATGCCCAAGACGACGATGCTAGCAATCAGACAAAACTCAACCAGCAAGAAAAACGACTTTGTTGTAAGGAGAAAGACAACCGAGCTACAATTTCAACCATTGAATATATAAATGATAACTTTAATAGGTCACTTCTCAAACTTTACTTCCAAATTTATCTATATATTTTCTTATGTATTGCTAGCTTCCTTAGTAAATCGTTTGTTTCTTCTAAACTATTTTTTAAAAATTTAATTTTGGGAAAGGCTTTTCCACAAGAATGGAAAACTAGGGATCCGCATCCTCTCCCAGAACTGGGAGGAGAGGGATGCCCTCGTCGGATGGTCGACACGTGATTCTCGAGAGAATCCGAGCCCCACGTTAAAGCCAACACCCCCTGTTGGCTCAGCTTGTCTGCTCGGTGTCGGCTTAGACATGAGGCTCTGATTCTCCCAAGAGCCACATGTCGGCCATCCGACGGGGGCTTCCCTGCCCTATCAAAACCACTGAGAGGAGAGGTTGTGAATCCAGAAAACTAGACCAATGAGATGGTGGGAGATAGATTTGCTCAGCAAAGACCCCCACATTTTGTAAGGGAGTGGCATTGTGGTCCCAAAATTGACAATTTAAGATAATAAGAAAAGAAAAAACAATCCCCACTCTAGCATAATCTTTTTTTCTCTTAATTTTTTATTTAATTTTTTAAGTTTTTCTTTTCACCAACTTCATTTTAGGTTGAAACTTATCATGGCTAGTAATTGATCTTAGATTCTACATATCTATATAAGATTTCAATCCATTTGACCAGCTTTATAATGGATATTTGGACCACACATTTACTGGCTCTAAACCTTATCTAGATAGCGATTCTAGATTATTTCTAATATTTTACGTGGGTGAATGATCTCACATTTAGGAACATATCTTCATTTTTCTTTCAAATCCAAAGATTTTCTTTCGAGTCACGAAAGAGATGACCTGAAGGGAAAACCTTATGTCCTCACAAAATCCTTAATTTAAAAAGTCAAAAAAAAATTATATCTTATAAATAACATTGTTAAATATGGTAATAAATTTAAGTAGTTTATATAATCATATTGTGTTATATCTGTAAAAATTTCATTTTAAAGTTAAAATATTTCTCTTTCTTTTCTTTTAATTTCCCTTGCAACCAAACTGAGTACGAAGGATAATCGATTCTAAAATAAAAGGGAAAATTTTTCCCTTAATGCCCAATGAAATTAGATTTTACCTCTTTCCTTGTTTTTCAGCCACATAGGCATAATCTTCATCCACCAACCAATTATAGTTATAAATTTTGGTAAAATTTCAGTTTTATAAATGAGTGAAACGAAATGTTTGCAAAAAATATCGAGTCAACATCTATCGAAATACATTGAAATACTTCGGTCTTACCAGAAAGCGAAATAAGGGTGAATTCCAAAATTTCAAAGCTTACCAACAATTAGATGATAGTAAAAGTTAACTACCTATCAAATTTGATATCTCACTCAACAACATGATGGACCACTAGATACTAGATAGATTGATACTATGATGGCTGTTAGGTAGTATGCCCATCGTCTAGTGGTTTAGAATATCTCTCTTTTCGATATTCGACTTCCTCTGAATATGGGTACTGTGAAAGGTAGTTGATCATAGATTATTTAATACACCTCGGCCAATAATTCGCGGATCCATCAGAAGGATGATATAATCAATTTGTCCTTAAAGGTAGACAACATTTATGGGATAAATATAAAATAATCAATAAAATATTAAAATATTAAAATATCATATGGCAATATCAAAACCGTGCGGACAAGTACTTAATTAGTTTATCCACTATCTGAAAGACAACTAAATGATAAAACATATCCAAGAGATATATATAAATGGTGTAAATCGCCTGTGGAAAAAATGTAGGCTGCGTTTGGTTACACTTCCGTTCTGTGAGAGTGTTATTTTCACAGAAGTGATCTCTTCCGATTCTATTATGTGAGAATGTTCTTTGGCTCAATACTAGCATTTTGGTAAAAATGCTAAAAATGTTCCAGAAATGATTTTATAACAGAATCAGCATTTGGCAGACCTTCTACAAAATCACTTTTTACAATTACAGCTATTAATTACTTTTTACAATTACAGCTAATAATTACGTAAATACTATTACCCTCACACTTAACCCAAATAATTACAAAAATGCCACATAAGACTACACAAAGAGTACACCTGGAGGAAGAAGGTTCAGAAAAATAACCCAGCAATGGAAAATGGCAATATAGGAAAGCAATATCACATTTCTCAGCTGCCTAATCCATTATAACTGTTGCTGCTAGAGTCCATCCAGATCTTTCGAGGTGGGATTTTATGCAGAAGACAATAAAAGGGGGAAGGACAAAGGAGGTCGGACTTATTGCTCTGGGGTCGTTTCGATGCTTAAGTCAGAACTCCGAGCAGTAAAAAGTAAAAGGATAAACGAGGTCGGCATCGTAGAAAGACTAAGCTAGTGAATAGTAAATACTAGATGGGAGATGATCAAACCTTGGGATTGGACCCCTTTTTATAGGGATTTAGATTGAGTTTGGATTGGATCCAACGTGCCTTTGCAGTCAGTTCCGGAATTATAGAGGTCGGATTTGCCTCACCTTAAACTTGTAATAATGAATATACCTCTGAATGATCTTTTAGTGAAAAGATGATTTTGCCTCCAATGACTGAGGCCTAAGACCAATCATGTGTTATGCTTTCATTGACCAATAATATTTATACTCAACAATAACCAAGGCATATTTGCAATGTATAGGTAATTATATATAATGTACATGAGAAAGTCAAGGAAGACATTTATCCCTGATTTCTCTTTTTCGATTTCTGCACCTTCTTGTTGGTCTCTGTCCAATATTTTATATGTAATCCCATCCAAAGCAAAGGAAATTTCACTCAACTTCTGGCCTCACATTAAGGCTTTATCAGACATCTCTTGCTTGCAGAAGCGAGTGAAAAAAAATTTACAACATTTGGAGCAAACCCATCACGAGCAACTTTGCTGACAATATCATGGTATTGTATGTAACAATGTTAGCAGGAACAATATCTAACATTCTGCCCTATTTACAATACCCATTAATGATCAATACCAGTAGTGAATACGTTTGGGAGAGTTCCTCTTTGTTTCATCTCCACCTATAACCTGAATGCCTCCCTCAGCTTCCTCCAATTAACAAACCTGCCTATCAAAGAGTTGTATGTGAAGTTGTTTGGCACAAAACCCCTCCTCAACATGCATTTCTACAAATACTTCATGGCCTTTTCCACAGGATTCAGCTCCTTTGTAGCGGTAGACCATAGTTAGTTAATTCGGGATCGACAAACATTCGAATACGGATACGTACGTGTGTTAAACGCAATCAGACTTTAATATGGGAATGAAAATCCGGTTAAGAAAACACATACGGTATTAATATGTACATATTTAATGCAACAATATTTTTATTGAAAATACGGATATGTATTCACTATGCAGTAGACATCTGCATCATTCAACAAATAGAATAATAACATATAAATACAAATTTATATACAAACAAAATTTGTAGTCGATGAAATTCACATAAAATCATCATCTCATTAACATAAAACACTTATCAAAGCCAGAAGGGTTCATTTGATAGTGGGGTTTCGGGGATTTGGAAAAAATTGAAATATTAGGAAAGAAATGAGAGAGAGAGAGGGGAGAGGGGGGATTTTATTTTCTTTGTTGTTTTATTATTTTAATTTTTTTCATTTAATAAGACAATAAACGTTTAAAATGTATTTAATATGTTTCAATATAAAAAATACGATCTTTTGAAAATATATGCAATAGTTCGTAAAAATACGTGAAAATATGTTTAAAAATTAGGGACACGTATAATTCGTGTATTAAACGCTACCTTACTAACTAGGCGGTGGACACAACTTGGAGTTTGATGGTAAAAAATTGACGGATATAGAATAAAGAGGGACATGTTTGTTGGATAATATTAATTAATTATTGGGTCCATTGAGTAGTGGGAGTCCATGTCACTAAATTGACTGGTTCAGTTTTGTTCACAGGATAAGGATAGTTAATTCTTGTCATTGAGGGATTGTACTAGGGTTGTGACAGTATTATAAATACTAAGTCATAGATCCCTACAGCCATTGTCACATAATTCTCTCTCTGCTCCATACTCATTGAGAAAGCAATAGAATTAATGTGAGGGTTGTGGAAGACTGTGATCAAAGTTACACTATACACTGTAGAAATCATTTTTCAATGCACAAAGTATGTCTTTACTATTATGTTTATTTCATAATTCCATTGTGTTATAGAGTAATTGCATGAACAATAAATTTAACAATGTTTACTCCACAGGATAAACTATTCCATTCAATGAAAAAGAAATTCAAGAAAAAGGGTAAGGAAAATAGATAAAGAAGATGATACTTGAAGAAGAAAACCATGAAAGAAAGACATCGCAAAAGTAGGAAAAAAAAAAAGGATTTTTCACTAATCGTTTTAACATAAAATTTTAAGAAAGACATTGAAAAAGTAGATAAAAATTTCATGAATTTTTTTTTTCATCTAACATATCATTTGCATGAAAAAATATACTACAAAACAAACATGGATTCAAATCCTCTCCAGTGCATTGGACACGCGAAACCTACCTAACACCATTAGATCACATTCACATATCTCTCACCTAGGAGAGAGAGAGAGATCCAATGCATGGACAAGATCTGTTTCCGGTATACATGGGCCTAAAAGGAAAATGCTCATGAGTCGATAACATGCAAAGTCAAATTTATCATTTTATTTAAAAAGAAAAACCGCTTCGAAACTTTTCGTTCAAAATTTATGTGGGTGGCTATGTTATTAATTTTTTTCCTCAAACTTTTGTTTTGGGATAATTCTAATAAATAATTTTTTGTTAAAAAAATATATATATATTTTTTGGATTAATAACATCAACTATTTTTTTTCGTTTGTTCATTCATTCTGTATTATTTAATCCTATGACGTAAAACACTTGAAGGAAACAAATTGTGTCCAAGGAACATTGGCATTGTTTTATTAGTGAATAAATTATGTAATTTTGAAATATATATATATATATATATACATTTTGTTGGCTCAAATTGTTAAATCCAAATCGTCTACAATCGTTCAATCATGTTAGTCATGCGATCACGGTTGGCCTTCATTCGACGGGCCTAACACAGATTTATTATGTTATTTTTATGTATTCTCTTTGACAATTTTTATCTCTATTTTGAGGTATATATATATATATATATATATATATATATATATATATATATATATATATATATATATATATATATATATGGTATATAGTTTGCATATTTTATGGCTTATAAATTGATTATATGACACTATTATTTTTGTCTATTATATTGATGGACTGGTTTTGTGAATGATTAATATTTGAATAAGTCACTTTGTAGTCATCGGCTTGATCACACCTATCATGATGTGTTATGTGCTTATATAGGCATTAATTGGACCATGATGGGTTTGAGAGGTGGTCAAAATTGCTCAGACTATGGGAGACATGGTGTTATGGGGGAAAAACATCACCCAATGAAATTCTTACACGTGGCACTTAAAATCCGCTAGGCCGACTAGGCATGATAGAGTGGCGTTCGGCCTTGCCTACTCGTAGCTATAGTTCCATTCAGATATATCTCCTGGGCGGAGGTACAGTCCTATTATGACACGGCTCCTAGTCGAAGACATAATCCAATCGGGGTACGTCTCCCGATCGGAGTCCAGAATCCTAAAACGACTAGCTTATGTTATAGGAGTCCTTCTCCTAATACAATATGATACCAACCATCACGGCCATACGACCACTTCTATGGTGACACCTGTCACTCTGATTGTCCACCGACCTACCTTCCTTGTCTACAGTCTCCTACTCCTACTCAGAGTCTATGATTTGGGCGTCCCTCAAGGCGACACCTGACAGTCCTATTGGCAATCTGTTTCCTAAAGTCCCGGTACTCTATGCTTCCTACTTGTCTCTATATGTACAGGGCTAACCCCTGAGGTAGGATTATCTCACTATTCACTCGCATTCTCTCTCTTACATTCAAACTCTTTCTTCGTTCCCCTTCTTCTCTAAATTGGAGATAGTTTCCTGCTATCTCTTGATTGTTTACATTAGGAATCTGACTTAGGCATCGGAGTGTATTCGGGGCTTAGTCACCCAACTCCCTTGTCTCATCTTTATAATTGCAGGTTATCCGGATCGCAGATCGACAGGACGATTTCCAAACATAACATATGGGCACAGTCTCTCGATGGTCAGCGCACATATGGTCTGTGAAGTCCTTCATGAAAATTCCATTTGAATACGAATAATATCAGTGCACATATGGGGTAGAATTCTATATTGGTCATTCCTATCATTGTCTTTTGCTTATTATATAGTGAAAGTTCCATTTCAATACGAATAATGTTCTTGCTTGTATGATTTTTAGAATTCACCGCAATAAGTTTCGATCCAGATCTTCCATTGTTGCTGAAATTAAGTCAGATGTATTGCCGGGATTTCGTCATTCCATTATTCTAAGGGGGAAAAGATCTTGAAATGTAAAGCTCCTACAATATTGGGAGATGAATGCTATTTGTTGGACTAGGTTTAATTGACACCTGCCCTATTGAGGACTGGGGCCGTTTGGTGCCCTTCTCATTGTACATATATTCTTCTGTTTCTCCCCCACTTTCCTTTTTAATATAGTTTATATTTAGAGATGCATTAGAGCTGAATGAAGTCTGATTGATTCAATTCATGATAATTCACCTAATAAATTCTTAATTTATGATAATTTATAGAAAAATCCCCTGGATTTAATAAGCCATTTTCAATCCAACTAAAATCTCAATATCTTCTTCGTTTGACATTAGAATTAAGTGATTCTTGTCTCGTTTTGAAAATAATTCCACAATCTACTCATCCATGCAGATTGCAGCCCATGACCTTGCTGTGGGGCCTGTCGAAATCAGCCTCGAAATCACCACTTAACGTCCAAACCTTGAATTAACCCGCAGCCTTTCTGAATGTATTCACCAAAATTCCTGCACACTAGGGGGCATTTTGGTTTAGCTCAGAACACCATAGAGAGCACATAGGGACTGATCGACTGTTGGTTTGAGAAAGTTTCACTCGCCTCCCCTGTACTTTTCAAATTTCCATTTACCTCCACTCTCTTGCTATTTATACACCAATAAAGCTCTGTTTGGCTGGGGATGGTAAAAATGAGGTGCTTACAGATATGACGATATAAATGCAAAGAACATAATAGAGATAGAGCTAGAGCCTCACGGATCACACACCGCTACACTCCCTTTGATACCCTACTCTAATCCAATACATCGACCACACACACAAGCACATACCCATTCCTATCATCATCATCATCAAAACAGTGCAAAGAACAAAATAATTAAATATGCATAAATATGAATAGTAGTTATTGGATGACATGTGAGATGCACAATCAATCATTCAAGCATGACATCATATCAATTGATAGAAAATAAAAGAAAGATGACTTGTTATTATCTAATTAGTTTAGGTCTTGTTTCCTCACCTGCAAACAATATTTATTCCTCTTCCAAGCTTTGAAAATCACTTTAAACCGGTTGGAAACCTAAACAATTTATGAACTAAAGTTAGGGTTTGGTTTCATCAAGTTACTGTAGTCGAAAACCCAAAATAGGTCTTTCAATTGTTGACTAGTCGACTCTGTGGTCTCCATTATATGTCGACCAGACATTGTGTGGTCAGCTCTATGGTCGTGCATTGGTCTACCGCACAAGCGACCACACAAACCCTGGGCACTTCCTAAGAGTTTGTGGTCGATTCACTGGTAGCATCGACCAGTGATCCGACCACACAAATTTCTGTCATGTTGGTCTTTCAAATCCGCATTTCCTTTGAGCTAACTCCTTGGCTCATCAATGGGGGTTTATTCTAGGGTCATTCTATGGCCTTTAAATCATGGGTTTTCAATTAACAACTACCATAACCTATTGTCCAAGATTTTCCTTCTCTTTACTTGAAGAATCTCATGATCTCAGTCACAATATTGGGTTCAACTGACCAACACAATGATGGGAGATCAATTCTAACCAACCTAGTATCTATAGAGATGGGTTTCTCACCTTAGGTTCTTTGCTGTAGAGAGATGGAAATCGTCGATAAGCTTCTATGCAAAATCCTTCTCCAAGCCTTCCTCTCCAAGTCTCCTTCTCTTTCCTCTCCTCTCCTTCTCTTAGTTCTAGGGTTTAAAATTGATCTAAAAGAGTGAGAGAGGGTAGAGGGACGTCCTCTATATAGAGAGAAAATCTCCATATAGAGTCCTTTCAAAGTTAAGAAAGAGATCTCCTTAAATTTGAAAAGTTTCCTAAACATGGAGTCGATTATGAGTTTGACAGGTCGACTCTGTGGTCGCAAAATCCGTCGACCTCACAACCCATTCATTGACTGATTGACTAGTCTCATTCTTGAGCTTAACTGGTCGACCACACAACTTCTGGCAATCGACCACACAACCAAAATTGACTATTTATTCCTATTCTTGCATACCTGGTCTTGTGGTTTCTTCATATGGTTGGTTCGCTCGAGTCGGCCATGATGGAAAGACCTGGCACGACACTGTTAAACTGGATTAGCGGAATGCGGGTCTTACAATTGTAATACTTAGTTAAGGATTTATCACCTATAGAGTTGATGAACATCTTTTCATAAAGGTCATAGATGCGGGAGATGCTCTTATCTTGAGCATAATTCTCTTGTAAATCATACCAAATATCCTTAGCAGTTTTATGGAACATTACATTAGCAACAATAGAAGGGTCAATACTATTCCATAACCAGGTTTGTAAAGTGGAATTCTCACGCATCCAAGCATCTTAAACTTTAAAATCCTTAGGTTCTTTAGACTCACTGGAGAGATGATCATTCATTAGGTATTCCAATTTACCTTTGGAATGAATATAGGCCTTAACAGCTTAAGCCCATAGTAGGTAATTAGAAACACCCATGAGTTTAATAGTGGTGATCTAAACCACATAATCCTTAGAATCAGCCATTAATAAAATCTATAGTAAGAAAGATATTACTAGGTGCAAGCGGGCAACAGTAGCAAGTTAGGGACAAGAATAGGTCTTGGCAGGGCCAGATCAGAGACAGATCTCAACGGCAACAGCAGAAGGTAGGAGAAGAAACAATCTTCAAGGATCTGGGCAGCATATAGGGTGGCAACAGTGGGAGAGCAATCGAGATACCAGTTGTAGCAAGTAGAGGTTCGATGTGATCTTATGGTTGCAACATACTAGTGATCAATCGAAATAAATAAAGGGAGACAGGGAGCAGTAGTAGAATGACAATAATACATTAAAAAAAATGAGGTAGAAGCCTATCAAAACAGCACTAGGGGTTAGGAAACCAAGGATCTAGTGTTGCTCTGTTACCAGGTAACAGATATCAAATAAAGAAACCAAAAGCCAAGAAAACCCGACACCATGAGAGAGAAAAAGGGGGTGGGGGGGGGGGGAGAGAGAGAGTCTATCATGCAAGAAGAGGCAGTGTCAATGATGATCTATCTCCCTCCCTATCACCTTGTATTTTTAGAAAAGAGAAATAGATTTACAACTATGATACAAATACAATGATTTATTTAAGGAATGATAATCTAATCAGATCAATTAGATCTGAATTAATCTACTCTCTGTTAAAGGAACGTTTTTGTTTTTTTGTAAATACATTTCTAAAAATGCATTCCAAATGCAAAGGTTTAGGTTGTCCTTTTGGGATGTTTTCATGCACATGCACAAGCCTGCCCTTACCATAGGAAGATAAATCCCTTTTCATCATTAGTGACGACCACTCAACAAGTTGTAATGAACAAGCACTTGGAGTTGTTGAAGAAATAGAAATGCCATCATTTAACATTTTGTCATTCACTTATTCCTACTCACCAAACCAATTGGATGTGGTAATTAGAATAGCACCTTATGCACAAGTTGAGTTTCAATCTGACCAAGCTATTATTTTTATTTATTTTTTTAATAACTAAGACAAACTAAGAAAACCAGCTGCAAATGATAATGAGCTTCAACCGGGATACTTATTCCACCAAGGTCTTAAATGTCAGGAAAAAGCAAATATACACTGCTTTATCTTATTACATACAGTTCCACCAAATGCAGAAAACAACTTCAGCACTCTTATTTTTCGGGGTAATCTGGCCTTGAACGTACTTCAAAAAAGAAATGTGGGCAACCCAGTGGTTCCATTTCCACTATGACCAGTTGATATTTGGTGCTCTTAACATAAAAATGGAGCCAGGCGTGGATCTGTGCGCCATGGAAGACCACTTCGAGCACCTAAAGCTCTACATCCAGCTGCTGCCTGCAGATAATGCAGCAGGCAAAGGTCAGAAAAATCTGTTTTTAGCAATGAAAAATTGCACAAGATAAGAAATTCTTACTTACCACTTGAGTAGCAAAGAGCAACATTTTATCTGGTGGCATATCTGCACAAATAGCTAACAAATAACAGAAAACAGGAATAAGCAAATTGATATCCATCGACCTTATATACCAAATTGCTAAAATACAATGACTAAGTCTAACCACGAAAAACCAGAACAGGTGTGTCAACAACACCACAAGAGAGTCCACAACATGCACATTATCACACACCAAGACAACGAAACATACGTAAAAATGATGTGGTTTTCACATACCATAAAGAATCGCTCCAATAAATGCATCTCCAGCACCGGTAGTGTCAACAAGCTCAGAAGCTGGTATCTTCTCAGTTGTTCCCACAAGCAACCTTCCGTTCACCATCCCTATCCCATCTGCTTTTAACCTCATTACTGACTGCAGAATTCAAGGAGAAAATTATTTTTCACTCTAAATTTATAAACTTTAAAAAATGTTATCTTAATATTCACAAATAAATATCCAACATATTGAAGGCTATTCCAATTTTACCACAATTATCAACGTGTTCAAATAAAACAAGGCATAGCCCAGGACCCAACCCAAGAACATGTATCATCCATATAAGAGTCACAAAATAAACTGTCATTCTACCGTTAGAGTTTATTGTGTAAAGAAAGTGTTGATAACTGAATTTATAAAAGAAATTGGAGGGGGGGAGTTGCCCTTCCAACAGATCAACAAGATGCACTAAAGGCAGACCCACAGGTGTCAATAACAGCCAAGGTGCAAGACAACGAAAATAGAAACCAGAAGACGAAAGTATACTCAAATGAATACCCAATCAAGTCCACAAAAACAATCAAGGAAAAAATGAACCACGCTCACCAACAACCACCATCCAACCATCCAACAATCAACCCAAGTCAACCCTACCCCATTTCCCACAAAACAAAACAGCCAGGGATTTTCTCCTCCTATCTTGACTCCTAAGTCTCGCTCAGGTTCATTATCCACAAAAAGCCCCTATCTTTTCTGCAAGTAGGACGATCAATCACACCAACTTAAATAAATAACGAATTCCACCTTAACATTTATTAAACAGGGTTCCTCTTTGTATTACCCTAGAAAATTAGATTTCAAATTCTGTTTTGGTGATGTTTAACATGGTTTAGTGATGCTTAGCATGTTTGGTGTTTAGTGTATTTTGGTGTTGTGTAGTGCATGGTGACATTTAGCATGCATGATGATGTTTTGCAATTCACGACTAACCTAGGATGGCGTGGGACCCACATGGGAGAATCTTGGGTTAATATGAGGTCATTTAATAGAAAACTAGAAAAAAGTCTTGCGTATAAACTTGGCATTATAGTTATTAGAGTGATTATCAATAATAAGATAATGAAATCTTGAGGAAGGACAATAAAACAACTGGATAAGGGGAGGCTTAAAACCATGACAGCATAGGAGTCCACTTTCCATTGAGAGTTGAGAGAGGAGTAGGACGAAGAGAGAGATTACGAATGAGAGAGACTAGAATTAGAAAAGAAAGAAAAAAGGGAAAGAAAAGGAGTAGGACACTCCCTTGCATGGAGAGAGAGAGAGAGAGAGAGAGAGAGAGAGAGAGCAGAAAATAGAGAGAAACCGAGAGGGAAAAAGAGAGAGAGAAGGAGAAGGAGAAGAAGAAGAAGACATTGATAGAAGAAGGTGAAGAAGAAGAAATCGATAGAAGGAGAAGAAGAAGAAGAGGGGCTGCAAGCCTGCAACCAAGAAGTAAGTACTTCTCCACCTTAAAATCCTACATGTTTGATTTAGAAATTAGAATTAGATATCTTGAAGAGATGAAAGTAGACTGCTAGGTCTTTATATGAAGATATTTTGAGCCCCAATCGACTTAGGGAAGGGCCTGAACCATAGACACCTTTCCAGATCTGAATTCAAGGACAGATTTCGTACAGTGTTGAAGGGTTAATTTGAGGGGTCTAGGAGTGGATTTTATAGGTAGTTTTTGGATATGTTAGTCCCGAATAAAGCATAGTCCGAGGTGCCCCTGGCACAACTCACTTTCGACTAGGGTCGAGACAAAACCTTAGGCCAGATTTCAATCGAAACCTGTCTATTTCAATAGATTTCAACCCAAACACGACCAAGTTTTGATCCCAAAGTCGGGAACAATACACAGGAACAACACTTATTAGGAAGCACTTATTTATGACTTATATCATTTAAGTAAATGTTTCTTTAATTCATTTACTTAAGATACAACAATAAAGCCTTATCCAAATAAATGGGGTCGGCTAAATGAATTCTTGTCTTTCAATCAGCTCTGTTCGATATCATACTTGAAACAAGGCCTAAGTTATGTATGTTTTTCCTCACCACCTCCCCTAGAGTCATCTTAGGTCTCCTCAGAATACTTTTAGATCCTTCAATTTGAATCAAATCACTCATTCGTATGGGAGCATCTAACGGCCTCCATTGAACATGATTGTACCATCTCAAACGACTTTCTCTTAGCTTATCATATATCGGCGCTATTCCCAAATCAGCTCTAATACGATCATTCATTACTTATCCTTTCTAGTTTTGCCACACATCATCTCAACATCCTCATCTCAACTACACTAAGTTTATCTATATGATGCTTTTTAACTGCTCAACATTCCACACCGTACATCATACTCGATCAAATGATTGTCCTATAAAATTTTCCTATAAGTTATAAAGGAATACGTCGATCACACAGCACTCCAGATGCACCTCTCCACTTCATCCATCCTATTTTATTCTTCTGTGAAACATCATCCTCTAGATCACCTTTTTTTTTTTTATTAACTATCTTTGTAGCTCCAGAATGTTTCAGTTTATGCTCCTACCTATTATCTGGATATACCAAGAGATGTGCTAATGCCACTCTAAATATTTACTCATGGTGGGGAAGCTCTTCCGGTTCAAACATCATCCTCTATATCAACATTTTTCCCGAGATTCTATTTTATCATCAATCCAATCACCTTTTTATTTTTTTTATTTATGATTGAACCAAGATACCTAAAATAATCACTTTGTTGTATCTCCCTTTCATGAATTTTTATCACCTCATTATACGTCCTTGTGTTACTAAAGTTACAAACCAAATACTTCTTCTTCGTTCTACTTATCTTAAAACCCTTTGATTCCAATGTTGATCTCCATAGCTCCAACTTGGCACTAATCTCTACTTTTGTCTCATCCACCAAAACAATATCATCAGCAAAAAGCATGCGCCAAGGAACTTCATCTTGAATGTCTCTGGTTAAAGCATTCATAATGAAGACAAATAGATAAGGACTTAAAGTTGATCCTTGATGTAACCCAATTGTAATTGAAAATTCACTACCTTAACCCCCACGGTTTCCCACACTAGTCACTTCATTATAATACACATCCTTAACTATGTCATTTACTTAGGATATTATTAATAAATAAGCAAACACCCTCATTTGAATCCAATAAAAATAGTCTAAAATTCAAATTTAAAAATGATAAAAAGTCAACCCTCCAGTTCAAGAAAAAAAATAGAATTTTTGGGTGTGGGGACGATTTTCAACTTTCAAATGCCAGGCTTTTTTCAAAATGTAAAAATTCCATAAATCTAATTAATATTATAGTAAAGCATCACTAAAAACCAAGCGTGTGCTAAAATAATCTCTTGTTTTGACATCCAAACATGGGCCACAGCATACACTATCAAACTTGGGTCCACACCACATATTATCATTTTGTATATTTTTTAAAAACTAATATGGGAAATACATGTAAAATGGTTAGAATAGGCTAAATACATAAAGTTAGATCAAGAAAAACACTTTTGGACCTCGAAACCAAGGTTTTGAGATGCTTGGTTTCGAGGTGTCCCGGGAAAAATCCCAAGTTTCGATCAAACCTGGTCAGAACCCAAGGCAACTCAATTTCGAGACTGGTCAAAACCGGTCCCTCAAAACTTGCCTATGAGTCTAGTTTACGCTCTAAAAAGAAGCAAACGAAACAGATTGGGGGTAGTTTTGCCCCTTAGAAGGGACTGCACAGTGAGGACAGAATTTGGAATTTAGCAGAGTGTGTTAAAGGTGTAATTTTTGAAGGGTTTTAAGGGACGTACTGTTTTGATATGTAAGGCATGTAATTGATAATAGGTTTATAATAATTGTAGGTAGGATTTGGCCTAGTGATTGAAAAGTCGAATGATTACAGGTGAAAGCAGAGGTAAGTGGAATTAGGTTGGTTTACCCCACTAACATGTTGTAATGATGTGCTTTGAGTATGGTTTGTGTTCCTTAATACAACAACAAAACCTTTTCCCAACTAAATAGGGTTGATTACATGGATTCTTGTCTGCCAATCAGTTTTGTTCGATGTCATAATTGAAACAAGGCCTAAGCCACAGGCCTAAGCTACACATGTCTTTCTTCACCACCTCCTCTAAAGTCACTTTAGGTCTGCCCCTAGCTCCTTTAGAACTTTCAATTTGAATCAATCCCTCCTCCGTATAGGAGCATTTAACGGCCTTCCATTGAATATGGCGATACCATTTCAAATCAGCTTTAATACGTTCATTCCTTACCTTATCTTTTCTAGTTTTACCACATATCCATTTAAACATCATCATCTTAGCTACACTAAGTTTTTCTGTATGATGATTCTTAACTGCCCAATATTCCGTATCATACATCATTGTCAGCCAAATGACTGTCCTATAAAATTTTCCTTTTAAGTTTTAACAGAATAAGCCTTTCACACAGCACTCCAGACATGCACCTCTCCACTTCATCAATCTTATTTTAATCATTTGTGAAACATCATCCTCTTTATCACCTTCTTTATTTATTATTGAACCTAGATACCTAAACTGATCACTTTATTGTATCTCCGTCTTATGAATTTTCACCACCTCATTATCCATCATTGTGTGACTAAAGTTACACATCATAAACTCTGGCTTAGTTCTACTTATCATAAAACCCTTTGATTCCGATGTTGATTTCCATGGCTCTAACTTGGCATTAATCCATACTTTTGTCTCATCTACCAAAACAATATCATCAACAAAAAGCATGCACTAAGGAACTTTATCTTGAATGTCTCTGGTTAAATCATCCATAATGAGGGCAAACAGATAAGGACTTAAAGCTGATCCTTGATGTAACCCAATTGTAATTGGGAATTCACTACCATGACCTCCCACGATTTTTACACTAGTTACCACATTATAATACATATCCTTAACTATGTCCTCATATTTGCTTGAAATATTTCTTTTATTTACTACTTGCCAGATTAAGTTTCTATGGAGTATGTCATAAGTTTTTTCTAATTAGTAAAGACCATATGAGGTCCTTCTTGCATTCTCTAAATCTTTCCACAAGTCTCCTAAACAAGTAAATAGCTTGTATCGTGGATTCACTGGCATAAAACCAAACTGGTTCTCCGTAATAGTAGTTTCATGTCTCATGTGAGTTTCAATAACTTTCTCCCATAGTTTCATAGTATGGCTCATTAGTTTTATACCTTCGTAGTTATTAGAGCTCTGAATATCACCTTTGTTTCTATAAATCGAAAACATATTGCTTCTCCTCCATTCATCTACCATTTTCTTTGAGCTCATAATTTTACTGAACAGCTTAGTTAGCCAAGATACTCCATACATTCCTAGGTTCTTCTAAACTTTTAGTGGGACCTAATTTGGGCCTGGTGCTTTGCCTACGTTAATCCTCCTTAAAGCTTCTTTTATTTTTGTCACCCTAATTTTTGCGTATATATCTACGACTTGTGGTGTCATGGTGGATAATGTAGCAATCTGGGACGCTATTACTCAAAGTGTCTTAATTTAGTAGGCTATAAAAATAATTGTTCTCTCTCTTTTTAATGTCTTCATCCTTTATTAGAACTCTACCATCTGTACTTTTAATACATCTAACATGGTCTAAATATCTATTATTCTTTTCCCTCATCTTAGATATTTTATAGATAGCTTTTTCTCTTTCCTTTGTGCTCAGGTTATTATAAAGATCTTCACTTTTCTTCACCCTTACTTTTCCTACAATTTTCTTGGCTTCAATTCTGGCAAGTCTATATTTTTTTAAATCTTCTATATCGTTAGTCTTTTGCCATGTCTTAAAACTATACTTCTTAACTTTAATGGCTGCTTGAACCTCATCATCCCACTACCAAGATTCTCTAAGGAAATGACGTTTCCTTCCGATACACCTAAAACATCTTTAGCAACTTTCTAAATACAAGCAGTCATCTCTTTCCACATTGTATTAGTGTCTCCTTCAAAGTCCCACATTCCTTGTTTGACCATTATTAATAAAAGTTTTCAAAGTATTTACTTTTAAGCCCTAGCATCTTATCCTAGGGCAAGAAACCTGACATTTCTTATGATTTGGCATAACGAGAAACATATCCATGACCAGTAATCTATGTTGAGAGGTTAGACTCTCTCTGGGTATAACTTTATAATCCTTGCATAACAACCTATTAGATCTTTTATGTTTTTAATATGTTTGTGTTCTTTAATATGTTTCTGAATTTATAAGCACTTGAAGTATCTTACATGTGGTATACACTTATGATGAAGATGCCTTAGTGTATGTGATTATGTGTTGATGGAGTTAACAAGTTTTTAATATGTGAGGGTCGATTGATTTCTTTGTGCTGGTGGAGAGTCATAGCCATCTGAGAAGTTGTGACGTTCCATGAAACCATGGATGTGTACCCACTGTCCCACTGTACACTCTCGAGTTGTTAATGGTGTACTTGGTCATGCGGGTATGACCATACAGGTGTAATGAACAGTCCTGTGTGTTCTTATCTTGTTATGGATAGTGGCAGCCAGTTTCCTTAGTGCCAACAAATAGTTGTGATGATGTATAAATGGTTTTAAAGAAAAGAAAAAAAGGTTTTATTTCACTGCATGGACTCTCTATGTGTTGTGTTTGTGTTGTGCACTTGCTATATATTCTAGCTTACTAAACAGTATAGTTCATTCTTATATTTGACATTGTAGAGGACTGAGAAGGAAGTACGGACGTGGGAGAAGTTCGAGGTTTTCTCAAGCTTAAATTTTTTTTATTATTTTTTTTATTAAATGGACGTAGTAGGGTTTTTGAGCAGGATGTAAAGACTCATTTATTGAGATTTTAAAGTTTTATCTATTGCAAACTCTAGACTGCCACTAATAGGTTTATTTGAAACTTTTAGCTTTTGTTTTTTTTTTCATTAATTGGCATTGAATTTAATGAAGGTTTGAAGTTTGATGTTTTGTTATAAATGGTCAGTCAAGGTTTGGGCAATCATTTGTTATGCACCCGTGAGGATTGTGCCTATATCTTTATATGGGTTAGAGCCATAATACTCTTCCTCCAGAACCTTGAAAAAGCGCACACTCCCATCCTTTAAGTTAATCAAACACAAACTTGAGTTCTATGTCAAGTTTCTCCAACCTTAAATATTTTAATTGTTTGGTTACTTAAAATATGTGGGAGGTTTCAACCCCTTTTTCTTTTTCCAAAAGAAAGATTACTTGCAACTATTGATCATTCTTAGCACAATTTATAACCACAATATATATTTTTTTTGGGTAAATAAAAAAACATATTAACAACACCCCGAATAGGAGAGAGACAAACCTGGATATCCAAGGGATAGAGCTTGGCTCCTTACAAAACTAGGCCATTAACCAAAAAAAAAAGAGAGAAGCAAGAAAGAAAACAGCTGGAACTCCAAACTCAAGGATTATCCATATTCCAAGAGGCCAAAATAAATCTATTTCTAACTATGTCCGGGCAAGGGGACATAAGAGGTATCACATTGCCAAGGATATCAAAGTTGATAGCCTCCCAAATCTGGTTAATGCTTCTAGACTTGGCTGTCCGTCGACGAAGGTTTCTTTCAAACCAAATGTGGTAGACCGTTGCACCGAATGCGAGCTTGGCAATAGTATTGCAAGGAGTTTTGGCCTTAAATTTCTTGATCATCCATTTCCACTCAAGGTCAAAAGGTAAGATTATTCTTCTGAATGACCAACATTTACCAAGGATTTTTTCCCAAACTTTCTTGGAGAAAGGACATTGGAAAAAGAGGTGGTTAACATCTTCGTCACCCGCCCAACACATGCCACAAGAGGGGTTGGGAATGATACCTTTTTTGTGGAGAAACGAGCTTGTTGGAAGAGTCCTAGTCAAAGCTCTCCAAACGATGAAGCTATGTCGAGGATAATGCCTATGAAACCACACCACATCAAAGCACTCAACCTTGGGGCTTCAGGATCTAATCGAATCCCAAGCAGATAAAGAAGAAAATCTACTATTCAAGGATGCAGACCATATAGTGATGTCCCTGCTCCCTAGGGCGGTGGCGGGGGATAGCATTCAACACTTCCCAAGCTTGGAGGAGACACATAGAGGAAGCCCTAACAGTACACCAGGAACCATCAGACAGGATTGAGGAAATATTGGCCATTCTATCCCGACCATAATCAGTTCTAATCCTTTCCCCATAAGCCATCACCAGAATACCATGGGGATGCCAATTATCCAGCCATAAGAGGGTTGAGGATCCATCAGCAATACAGGATAGGATGTTGGGAAGCACCATTTGCCTATGGCGAAGAACTGTTCTCCATACCCAAGAAGAGTCCTTGCCTTCAAGGACAGTCCATAGAGAGTCTTTCTTCAAGTACATGCTATAAATCCATTTCACCCATATGCCGGATTAATCCCCCACAAGGCGCCAGATCATCTTGATGATGCAGGCGAGATTTACCTCCTTAACCTTGCAAATACCCAATCCGCCCTCTTCCTTCGGCAGGCACACTTTTGCCCAAGCAATAGTGTGGAAGAATTCATTATCCCCCCCCCCCCTCCCTCTCTTTCCATAGAATGATACTCATAAGACTTTCAATTTTCCAAATTATTGAACTAGGAAGGCCAAAGACCCCTATCCAATACAAATAGAAACTCTGCATAACTGATCTAACAAGTTCTAATCTGCCTGCATAAGAAAGGAATTTGACTTTCCAAAATTGTAATCTCTTCTTAAGTCTGTCTAGAATAAGAGAACAGTGATGGACCACAATATTTTTTTATTATCACCTCCAGAATATATTGAAACTTAGTTTGTCATAAGTAAGAAAAACAAGACAAAGAATTAAATCAAAGTTCATCTAACATTTCAGACCTGGGACGGTATACATGTTGGGATAGCATTTCTTCCATCAATCTTCTGCCTTAATATTCCTATCACGCTGTCTACATCCATTTCTTCCAGCTCAGGAATTTCTGCTGAAGATGATCCACACGGTAATTAGAAATATAAAATGCGAAAGAAAATCAACTTTTTATAGCAAAATATCAGCTTCCTATCCACAATCTCCCAACCCACTCCCAGGATCAGCCTCATTTTCAGTGGTCAAACCAATGACAGGCACACACCTTCTACACGTCTATCAAGCATTATGCAGCCATCTTCCCCAAGGGTCACAATCACAAATTTGATATTTGGCAATCTCACTAGCATGGATACAAGTGCACTAGGAATTGATGGGGCCTTTGTCCATGCCTGCCATAAAACAAAACCGACTGTTAGGTAACAAGTTCCTTAACTTTCCAGGCTGCATATAATATAAGCTTTCCAGATCTATTGTTTTGCAAGTTGCAACCAACGCGAAATCCGAGGACACGATCAGTCAGTTCTGACCAATTACTGAATACTAATAAGATTATAGAAAGCATCCTCAAGACTAAGTACACAAATTACAAGTCATGATGCAAAGCCAGGATCCAGTTCCTCGTCAATTTCAACATTTCTAGACAAGAAAAACATATCAATTATCATAATTTATCCAACAAAATCATTTACTTGCCTCAGGAAATTTCGTTGAGCATACAACATAATCTGCTAAATTCAAAAGATTATCCAACCCTTCCGTTTGTCTCTCAGCATCAATTAAAATAGGTATTTTCCTGCAACTTGCCTGCATCGGAGTAATTCAGAGATGGTGGTAACTTCCATCCAACGATTAAAGTATTGGTATCGGTGCCAGTGGCAGCAAGTAAATTAAGAGAAATATTAGGCAAGCATACAAAAACACATAGCTATGCTAGAAAATTTAGAAGTGCATATAAGTTTTTAAAAGACACATGTAACTATACATATAAATAAAGAATATTCTGTTTAACCAGAAAGGATGTGAATAAGTAGATCTCAAGACACATGGCAACGAAGGAGTTGGGTTTAAATTTTGGAGACCACTGATTCACCCCCTCACAGTGATCATTGTAGTTCAACAATGGGTGGGATTACTTATAACATGGACCCCCCAAATGCTTAGCATGTCAAAGTTTAACCTTCATGAACATTGGAAAAGGAATGGGGAAACCAGGCATCTTTTTTGATCAATCCCAATTCACAGCTTTCTAGCAAGGGAAAGAGAATCTGATATTTCTTCCAAATAATGATGGTTCAACAGAGTTCATATTAAGTTTCAGTTATTAATTCTTACAAAGTTTTTTTTTTTTATTTTTTTTTTTTATAATATAAAACATGACGGAAAAAAGGAACAATAGGTATTTGAGAATCAAGCTGACCAAGTATAAATATAGATTCAAGGACTCCTCAGAAAGTAGATTTTCAGCCTTCTCTATCCAAGAACAAGAGGTTTTAGTTATTCCAGAATCAGAGCATAATGGCATACTTTTGTTTTGCACATACCTCTTGTGCAACAGCTAAAGCAGTCTCGTGCAATCTTCCATCAAGGTATACAAGTTTTGATCCATCCAATGCAGATAGCAAGATTTCCTGGGAAAGCTCATGTGGTGCCATGGGAGGGTTTCCATGAGAGATAATACAAGTGCGAGTGTTCCTGAAAATAGCAGTCAAAGAATCAAAATTACTATACTGGGGATGCACTTGTACATATCTTTCCAAATGTACTACAGACAACTGTTGCCAATGATGTACCCCAGTGACATTTCCTGGGTTTCCCTCAGTTTTGAGCCATACTTGTACTGACCCACTTAGTTCCCCAATTTGGTCCGTCTACCAAGGTCCATTAAGATTTTGAATATTTTTTATTTGCTGGTTTCAATTCTCAATATCTGATCAGTTGGTCTAATATAAATTTAGAATATTGGTCCAAAGTTAAAACCTGCTCCGGGGTTGGCTCAAAATGTCCCCCTTGTTTTGTCTTTTACATGTTGGTAATAATAAACAAGTTATAAATGGGGTAAATTACTTGGACTTCCCTTGTACTTAGTTTTAATTACAATCACACCTCCTAGTGGTTTATAAATTACACTAAACTCTTGTCAGCTAATGGTGTTAAGAAAAAAAAGAAAAAAAAAAGAGAGGAGGAAATGTCTAATTTACCCTTTCACTAAACCCATCCCTCCCTGCTGTGGCCCGCCCTTTGCCCCATCCTCATACAACTTCCCCGGCCCCATCCAAACCCTCTTTTCCCTTTTAATTCTTTCTCCCTCGAACCAAACGGAAGGGTAAATCAAGGCCACCAAGATTTTAGAAAGGTAGTGTTAGTTAAAGATCATATATTTTAGTGATAAAGAGGAGATGACCTTGATGTGGAGGGTCTGCGGGATGGTGGTGGTGCAACGTGTGGGGGGATCAGTGAGAGATTTTGGATTTACAGAGGTTGAAATGGAGAAGAACGAAAAGAACAGGAAGCTTGATGGCCCAGAAAGGGTTTCATTTTATTCTTTAATTTTTTCAGTAGTCACCGGTTCATCTGCTACTTCGATCTGCAACGATCCAATCCGTTATTTCTTCTCATCTCTTGCAGCTCAGATCTCTGCTTTACGAGCTGTTCTCTTTCAATTGATCACCTTTTTGTAAATGTTACTTAAGATCTGCTGCTGCTCCTGTTTAACATTCTTCTTTACAATCTGCAAGTCTCAAAACTCCGATCTAATGCTGATCTGCTTAATTTCATGTTCTGATTCCTCATGATCTGCAAGTTTCTCAGATCTCCAATTCGCTTGCAAGGTAACGAGGAAACGAGGAACTGGCACTAGTTCAGGCCAGATGGTCGTTCACGAACAAGGATGAGAATCTGCTTACGAGGTCGCAGAATTTAAACCGGACTTTCGACTTCGAGGTGGAGCAGCAGGTGAATGGAGTTTTCATCAATTTAGCTTCAATGAGACCGCTGGTGTGTGGAGGATAAAAGCTCTGGAAGAGTCAGGTGGCTGGATGGAAAGGACCAGCATTGAAGACATGGACATTGCTGTTCGGGCTCATCTTCATGGCTGGAAATTCATCTTCCTCAATGACGTCGTTGAGGTGTGCTGCCAGTTAAAGCTAGCAGTGAACTCAATTCCAATCCTAACGTTCTCGCCTCTGTTTTTCTCATTAACAGCTTTTGGTTTCTTCGTTATTCAGTGCCAATGTGAACTACTGCAATCTTACCACTGTTACAAGTGAAAACCCCGGTTGGTTTTTCCCGGTTGATGACCGATCAGACCACGGACCAGGAGAGAGAGAGAGAGAGAGAGAACTAGTGTGTGTCATGATGTGAACGTAAAGGTGAAGTATTTTGGATATTAGGGAAAAATGGTAATTTCGCTCACCTTTAAGCGTAGATTCATCATAAAATTCCTGAAGTTTAAGTGCTGTCAGCAACTAACAGAGAATATCAGATGGACTGGAGTTGAGTGTAATAATCTTCTCCGAAACGAGGAATCTGAGTGTAATTTACAAACTACTAGGGGTGTGTCAATAATTAGAACTAAGTACAAGAGAGGTTCGGGTAATTTACCTAAAAATAAAAAAAAAAAAAAAATAGAAAAAATTTCATTTAGACCCCATCAAATATTATTAACATCATCTACATCTACAAAAATGCAAAAACATCATATACTACCCAAAACTTTT
Organism: Protea cynaroides; assembly: GCA_028583415.1. Taxonomy (NCBI): domain Eukaryota; kingdom Viridiplantae; phylum Streptophyta; class Magnoliopsida; order Proteales; family Proteaceae; genus Protea; species Protea cynaroides. Next base: position 62,527,416 of record CM053270.1, read on the forward strand.
ACTGTGGTAATCAAAGAAGTTCACTCCGTCAGTTAATTCCCGTTAATTAGTTGCTGATGTCAGTTAAAATGAAATTTTTTATGGACAATATTGCCCTTAGAATTAAAGTAAAATACCATTTTAGCCTTTTTTCTTCTTCTTTATATCTCTTTCTTCTTCTTTCCTCTTCTTCTTCAATCTTGATCGATGGTTGCCATTAGAACAACAAGAAACTTAGATCTGGGCAAATCAAGAAGAATCAAAGAAACGCACACCATCGCAGCAAGATTGAACCGAAACTAGGAACAACTGAGTAGCAAACACACACCAAAAGAAGATCAGATCAAAGCAAACCAGCAGAGTAGATCTCACACTCTTGCAGAGAGAAAAAAGAAAAAAAATTGGGTGAAAGGAAGGAAGTGTTTCAGAGATTTGCTGTCTCCAAGTGCTATCCCCTTCTTCCACGAAACTGCTCACACAGAATGGGCATTTGATTTCAACTTCCATGACAAGATTCACTATTTGAGAGCACATGTGACACCAGTACCTAGCATCTAGAGCTTCCCTCATTTTCTACATTAGATCTGAATAGGAAGAATGAAAGTGTTGCTGCCGAAACTGAATCGATGCTACGTAAATCGAAACGCTGAAGCTTTCCCAGAAATGATTGCAGAAAATACCGACTCTCCTCGCCGCCATGGAATTCGTCATTGAAATGATACAAAATTGCAGATTTCTGTTGGAGACTCTTGTACAAAAATGCTGCCATTAATGAAATCGCCAAGAACTAAGGAAGATCAAGATCTGTTGTCGTCGGAAACAAGATCGATCGTCAATGAAATTCGGATCATTGTCGGAAATCGAATTGAAGAAACAAGTAGAATACGATCACCGCAGTAAAATTGAATCAGAGAAATGATAGAACACCATCATTCATACTCCTTTCCCTCTCTGGTTTTTAATAAAATGAAAACCTACAAGTTGTCTTCCTCCCTTGCTCTTTCCCCACTCAGGTCTGAAAATCCTCTCGTCGCTTTCTCCTATCAATTTTTCTCCTCCGCTTAGATTAAAAGGAAGACTAGAAACCCTTTTCGGTCAAGATTCAAGAACACTCTCTCATTTTCTTTATTATTATAGTAATATTTTTCTTAGAAAAAATTTCAACTGGACCCCATCAAAGAATACTAACATCATCTACACCCACTAAAATGCAAAAACATCATCTACTACCCAAAACTTTTGCTATGGTAATCAAAGATGTCCACTCCGTCAGTTAATTCCCGTTAGTTGTTGATGTCAGCTAAAATGAAATTTTTTATGGACAATATTGCCCTTAGAATTAAAGTAAAAGATCATTTTACCATTTTTCTTCTTCTTTATATCTCTTTCTTCTTTTTTCCTCTTCTTCTTCAATCTTGATCGATGGTTGCCATTAGAACAACAAGAAACTTAGATTTGAACACAAGAAACTCAGATCTGGACAAATCAAGAAGAATCAAAGAAACGCACACCATCGCAACAAGATTGAACCGAAACTAGGAACAACTGATTAGCAAACTCACACCAGAAGAAGATCAGATCATAGCAAACCAGCAGAGTAGAACTCACACTCTTGCAGAGAAAAAGAGGGAAAAAAAATTGGGTGAAAGGAAGGAAGTGTTTCAGAGATTTGCTGTCTCCAAGTGCTATCGCCTTCTTCCACAAAATTGCTCTCACAGAATAGGCATTTGATCTCAACTTCCATGACAAGATTCACTATTTGAGAGCACATGTGACACCAGTACCTAGCACCTAGAGCTTCCCCCATTTTCTACCTTAGATTTGAATAGGAAGAATGAAAGTGTTGCTGCTGAAACTGAATCGATGCTACGTGAATCGAAACGCTGAAGCTTTCCAAAAATGATCGCAGAAATACTGACTTTCCTCGCCGCCATGGAATTCTTCATTGAAATGATACAAAATTGCAGATTTCTGCTGGAGACTCTTGTACAAAAATGTTGCCATCACTGGAATCGCCAAGAACTAAGGAAGATCAAGATCTGTTGTCGTCGGAAACAAGATTGATTGTCAATGAAATTCGGATCATTGTCGGAAATCGAATTGAAGAAACAAGTAGAATACGATCACCGCAGTAAAATTGAATCAGAGAAATGATAGAACACCATCATTCATACTCCTTTCCCTCTCTGGTTTTTTATAAAATGAAAACCTGCAAGTTGTCTTCCTCCCTTGCTCTTTCCCCACTCAAGTCTGAAAATCCTCTTATCGCTTTCTCCTATCAATTTTTCTCCTCCGCTTAGATTAAAAGGAAAACTAGAAACCCTTTTCGGTCAAGATTCAAGAACACTCTCTCGTTTTCTTTCTTATTATAGTACTATTTTTTTAATAACCCTGGAATTGCATCTTATGATCGTATAAGTAGTTTTTAATTAAAACTGGGATATATTTAGGATTTTTCTGTTGTTAAATTTTCTCAACTTGTTTCTTCTTTTTTTTTTATCTTCAATTTTTCTGCAACTCTCTCTCTCTCTCTTACACATTTCTCTGCAACTTTCTCTATTTTCAATTTTTCTGCAACTCGATTCGTAGTGAGGAGGGAAATGGTTGGGCTGGAAAGAAAGGGTATATCCACATCTTGGCAACGTAATTGATGATGCAGAAAGGGTTGAGAATCGATCTGAAATCAACATACGATTCCATTGGAGGGAGGCAGAGAGAGAGAGAGAGAGAGAGAGAGAGAGAGCGAGAGAGAGAGAGAGATTTAGAGGGAGGCAGAGAGAGTGGGAGAAAATATACTTTTGATTTAAAGGTCAAAATAGTAAATCAACATAATTTTTTAATTTTTCAATTTATAATAAAAAGGGTAAAACTGTATTTCAACAATTTTAGTGATTTTCGTCAGTTAAATGGACCAAAGTGATGTTTTTGAAATCTTGTGGGTGTAGATGAGGTTAACAATCTTTGATGGGGTGTAGATGAAATTTTTTCTTTTTTTTAATAACCCCGAAATTGCATCTTATGAATAAGTAGTTTTTAATTAAAACTGGGATATATTTAGGATTTCTGTTGTTAAATTTTCTCAACTTGTTTCTTCTTTTTTATCTTCGATTTTTCTGCAACTCTCTCTCTCTCTCTCGCACACACACACTCTCTCTCTCTCTCTCTCTCTCACACACACACTCACACATTTCTCTGCAACTTTCTATCTTTTCAATTTTTCTGCAACTCGATTCGTAGTGAAGAGGGAAATGGTTGGGCTGGAAAGAAAGGGTATATCCAGATCTTGGCAACATAATCGATGATGCAGAATGGGTTGAGAATCGATCTGAAATCAACATACGATTCCATTGGAGGGAGGCAGAGAGAGAGAGATTTAGAGGGAGGCAGAGAGAGGGAGAGAAAATATACCTTTGATTTAAATGTCAAAATAGTAAATCAATATAATTTTTTAATTTTTTAATTTATACTATAAAGGGTAAAACTGTATTTCAACAATTTTAGTGATTTTCGTCAGTTAAGTGGACCTAGGTGATGTTTTTGCAATCTTGTGGGTGTAGATGATGTTAGCAATCTTTGATGGGATGTAGATGAAATTTTTTTAAAAAAATAATAAGAAAAAAAAAAACTGTCTTAATGACCAATTAACCATAATGATAATTATATTTCTTACATATGTCACTGTAGAAAACAAAGTTTTGATGACCTACATGATCAAGTCTAACTGTGACTACAAAAATAAAAAATTTCTTGCTTAGTTGCTTATGACTCAAAGTGTGTGGATGAGGTACATTAAGTGCCTCCTTATATAGATATATGCAAGAAAGTAGTTTGTCTAAAATATTTTAGCAAGATTAATTACCTAGCACACTGAATATTGTATTCAATGCTTATGACAGACCCGTATAAGACAATTAGAAAACTAACTATCCTAACCTTCAAATGTCTGCCCATGCATATTAGTAGTTTACAATAAAAATATATAGAAGATATATAATATCATGTAAAAAGATAAAAGGTAGATTATTTAAGACCAAACTCTGCAAGGAATTCAAAAACCAAAATATAAATCAAAAGATTTTATATTCATAGAATAAGAAAACTATCCTAAACTTCAACTGTCTTCCTAAACATATATATTAGTAGATGTATAGAATATAATATCCTGTAAACAGATAAAAGGTAGATTATTTAAGATCAAATTTTATGAGGAATTCAAAAACCAACATATTAATCAAAAGCCAAACAATTTTTTTGAATGAATAAGAGTCATATCTACATCAATCGTATTTAGTACTCCCAAATATCTTTTTTCCCTTTAAAACAAAAACAGAGATCTCACGTTTGGCTGTCAACAATGATGTAGTTCAATGGCGTGTTCCCCTCCTTTGAAAGCTGGAATAAGAGACAGAAGGTGTCAACAAGAGAATGATCCAGAAGATTACTAAAGATCAAATGGGAGTTTCATCGTCATTAGATAAACACAAAAGAAATATATAATTTCAATATATTTATTCTAGCCGACACCTTCTCACCACTGTATAGCATTTAGACTTGAGAAACAGCTAGGCATGCAGAAAGATCCATTGAAAATAAAGCATTTCAAGTACAAAGTTTGAAAATTCAATGCCTGGATCTTATTAGTAACTAGATCCCTGGAAAGGTAAGCCAAAATGAACATGCCCTCCCTCCCCCCCATAGACTTCCATATCTTTAGTCAAAAACCTGTAGTAATCCTTCCCATTAGTAAAAGGAAGGAAGAGGGAGTGAAAATTAAATTACAGAAGTCACTCGGATTTGCATCCAAATCTTCCTCCTGGAGCACTTGATGGTTCTTCGCTCAAAGAGCTGCATGATTCATAATCCCAAATCCCAGACTGCCAACAAGTGCTTTGGTTTTATGTCGAATCAGGCACCATTGATCAGCGTCACAGAAATTTGACAAGTTTGTTTCCATATCAAATTCCCACTATCACAGGAATTGAAACTGCAAATTGTGATTAGAGTTTAAACTGTCAATTTACACTAATCTGAACCTTTTCTATTAAGCATACACCATAAAACCATGGGAATTGAAACTCTTTTGTTCCTATGAGATTCTCAGTCAAAGTTCAGTTGCAATAACAGCAGTACACAAATTGAATATTGACAATTAGAAATTGAATGACTGTTGCTTTAATTCAATGATAAAATGATACCATAGTTATCACGGAAACAAGACGACCCAAAGCATTTGAGGTTTGCCAGACACCTCTAGGCATCGCCTTGATAACTATGAGTGATACAGTCACATTGACATAAAATTGACTCGTTTTAGTATATCCTCTAGAGAAGTAAGTACATCCAGCTCACCACAAAATAAAAAGTATCTACGCCATCAGAATTTAGTTCCTCCATTAGAGCTCTCCCGTGAAAATCATCAGCAACCTGGTCATGAGAAAACAGATCAGCAAGGACATGAATCAAAGGATTAAGGAACTTGAGTCAAATATTAACTGGTACCACACCCACTAAACTTTTATGTTAGTTCTAGTTTATATATAACTCATTAAACCATCCCTCAATAGAAATCCAAAAGTAATGGCTTGTTCGCATGGCAAAAACATCTAAAGCTTAGGATTTATCCACTGATACACACCCAAAAGATAACAATAATTAGGTATAAGTCTCCAACACCGAAAAAAAAAAAAAAAAAAAAATGTAAGACCTTAGAAATCATCTTTGGATTGAGACCCAAACGTGCAGCACAAGTCAAAGCATTCCCACAATTCCCACCTCCTTCAATCTGCAAAAGCAACAAATCAAGGTAAGACTATTTAAGTTGCAAACCGAAAACCTCATTGACTGACAGGACTTCGATTGGAAACCTTATAATTTTTCCAAATATATACCAAAACTTGAGAACCCATTTGCAATTTTGAGTCACTGATCACCATAAAATGTACAAATAAAATTTGTCCAACGCGTTAAGCGGAACACCTGGGTGCATATATGGTACCTTCAAGCTAGAGCACCGGATTTTGGTATCGGGTTTAGGATAAGCAGAAACGGCTGCCAAGAAATCCACACAAACACCGCCGCAACCCACCTGCCAGCCAAAAGGAGGGGAAACCCAAAATGAAATGATTGGATTTTATGATTAAATGCGCCAAAGGAGGCAGAGCAATGCAAAAGGTCCGGTCTGTTTAATAGAGATGAAGCTTATAGCAGAGGGAAAAGGAAGAACATACAACGATGCGCTTCTCAGGGAGTGGAGGGAATAAAGGTGAAGCAACTTCATCTGATGACCGGACCGACAGGGGCAATGAAGACATGTTCCAAGCGCTTTCGCTTCCTCTTCTTGCAAATGACTATTGAATCCTGGACACAGAGTGGAAGAAGTAGAGGGGGGAGATTGGAATCAGCAATTCATTTTCTATACGTTCAAATGTTCAGATTTTATTTTAATACAAAAGAAAAAAATTCAGATTTCCGTATCACAGTCATGCTCCAAGCGCTTTTTTGACTATTATTGAATCGAAGGGGAAGAAGAGAATAAAGGAAAAGGGAAAGAGAGACGAATTCAGCAAGTCAAAGTCAACAAGTCAAGAAGTCAACAAGTCAAGAAGTCAACAATTTTACCAACAAAAAAAAAAAGGTAAATTACTCCTACGCTTTCCTCTACTTTACCTTAATTCCAAAGATAGTTGCAGACGGCAAAATGATTCCGACTCATTTGTACACATTTATAATATTTTGTAAGGAAAAAGATAGTTGCCTCCTTAGCATTTTAGGATCCAAATCGTCTCCTGCGGTTGATTCAAGGGTTTGGGGATCAGTCTGCCCGTCTGCCAGTACATGGAGAGGTGGGCTGGTTAAAATCCGGCATTATGCCTAAAAAATTGGTGACCCATAAAAGTTTCAAGAAAAGACAAATTTTATTTATTTTCAACGGTGTTAAAATGAATTTTTTTCATTAACGATTTTACCTTTAAAATACAAAAAAATTAGGGAACAAGAAATTCTAAGAAATTTCTATCCTCTCTGCAATCCTTTCTTCCGATCTGGCTGATTTTGCCACTATTTACTTGAGAAGAACTATTACAGAGAAGAGAGAGACTTACAGTGTTGGTCCAGAGAGAAGCAATTTGGGCGGCGACAAAGAGGAGGAGGATAGAGTGGTTTTGAAAGGACCCTTCTTCAAAACCGGCCATATCTTCTCTGAGAAGTGTCTATAAGCTTCAGGCCAAGGCTGCTAACATCGATGAATCAGCCAGCATAGCACTCGACCCTGATCCTGATTTTGTTCCTAACTGTGACACTTCCCCCTGATGACCTTGAACCGTCGACAGTATTTCTTGTCATTACTGGGACTCGAATCTCTAGTGTTCTTCAAACTGTAAGGATAGCAAATTAAAATCTGGATAAATATTCTAATCAAAGAATACAGAGGTATAACCGGTGATGGTCATGATCGGAGGAGCAGAGTCGTCGCCATTGCTGCAATCTCAAAAAGAACACCAAGGCCGCCTGAGAGAGAATCGAACCAAGAAGAATTCGGAAACCATTATACTTGCAAAGATAGCTAATAATACCATTGATTGGATTGGTGTAATCAGATTTGAGAAAATCTGGATAAAAAAAAACTTGAATCTTGGCCAAATTAAGAAGAGATCGTTATTAAAAATTTGATGAGAGGAAAAACGTTGGATCATTGACCAGAGCAGGTTTGAAGAAGAATCTCCGGAATTCGAGAAATTTGGATCTCAGATCGAACGAAATAACTAGAAATGCAGCAATATCATTGAATCAACCAAATCCTATCCACCTCAGCCGACCAATCTTCTTCCATTCTTCTATTATTTTTTCTTTGATTTCTTCAAAAAACAGAATAGTAGAAGAAGATTGATTGGCCAAGGTGGATGTGTCCGCCAAGAAATCCACTGTAACAGTGCCGCGCAACTCATTCGTCGTCGTCATCATCATCATCATCATCATCATCTTTTTCTTCTTCTTCTTCAATCCACTCAGTGACCTCTGTTTCACCTACGATATCTTCATCGTCATCTGGGGCATCACTACCCAACTCCATTTCCTCCAGTTTTTCTTTCCATTCCTTGGTGTAAGGATGCAATATCTGGATGGGATGGTTCGACAACAAAAACTCCAAGCATTTCGATTTCCCCTTATCGCATAGCTTATCATAAGCCTTCACAACATCGTCCACGAATGCCTCTGGGTTTAAGCTTGCATAGCCCACCAAAGAGATAAGTCTGTGTTGGGGTTGTAAGTTGTAACAGACAGGAATCAGAAGGAAATGAAAGACAAGAAGAAGAGAGGAGAGAGATTCCAGCCATCGAATCGATGAAACATGTTGGTTTGAAAGGTCGTCTCCTCTTTTTCCATTTGCATTTCTTCGTAAGCTTAACACCGCCCAGTGGAGACGAAGCACACTGAGACAGGTAGTTGACCTTTTCAAAAAGGTTAATTTGGTCATTAAGGAAAAATTGGCCTCTCACAATTAATATCTAATGGAATATTCTTAACGAAGTGGGTCCATTTATATTTTAGTAGTGTTTCTAACGGAGCCATTTGTCTTTTCTTGAAACTTTAGGGGCACTTGTCTTTTAGGCATAATACAGGGGAAGCAACTGTCTTTTCCCTTATTTTATAAACAAATTAACGCTAACTAACATCATGTATAGTACAAGACATAATAGTGGGAAGTAACTATACTTAGTGGATGTAGTTCAGAGTCCACCATCCTGAGAATAAGGTGAATGATGAGTTGAGCCATGATGCATGGCACGACCATAGTTATTTAATTCGGATTCAGGAATTATTCGAAAGGACAATAATTCGGAATGAGTTGCTTCGATAATTTAAGAATTCGGTCAAAGATACGGTCAAAAAAGCGGACTTAAAATAAATTTTGAATTCGGTTCGATTTTGGAAATTATTCTTTTGTCTAAAAAAATTCGGACAAAAAATTCGGATATTAATTTTTAATATTTGGTGCTTCTATCAATCCATTATTACACATGCATAATATATAAGTGACATTAGAATAATATTTAATTTATAAATAACAAAATAATACATAATAGATGGGTATGTGTGTATAACGGTGGATTTGTTAGATTTCATTACAATATATAATGTGGATCATTAGATTTTATTATGATTGCAATATTAATCTAGTGGAGCTGATATTCATAAAATCAAACATTTTCATAAATTCATCCAATCATCCTCATGAAATCCATCTCTTTTCCATATTCATTAATTACTTCCTCATGGTTATTATAATATTTATTTTTAGATTCATATTTAATCCTGATTGGAAAAGCACATAAAAGTGATGATTTGCTTTGTATTATGGTATGATTTTTATACTCATATTTAATTCCATGTTGTCGAATGAAATTAATGATTTGTTTTATATTATGATTTGATTTCGTACTCATATCTAATCTCACATTGGAAAAAAAAAATGAAATTAATGATCTGTTTTATATTATAACGTGACTTTTAAACTTATAATTAGTCTTAGATTGAAAAAGATGCAAATAGTTATGGCATTAAGTTTTTTTTTTTTTTTTTTGAAAAACTTTGTTTGAGAATAGTAGTTAAGGAATTAAGTCCTCCATTAGGATATTAATAGTTTTTTTAAGTATAAGAATTATTCGGTATAATTCGGATATGAAAGAATTATTTGTGATATTTATTTCTGGACAAAAAATGAGAGAATTTTAAAGAATCATTAAATATAATTCGAATTCGGGAGAATTATTCGTATTATTCGATTCGGATGAATAATTCGCGAATAATTCAGAGAATTAAATAACTATGGGCATGACTCCTTAACATCTTCCCCCAAATGCAACATGGTAGGTAGCATGTTAATTTGTCCCGCAACCAACGAAATCGGCAAGTAGGCAGAAGCTTTGTGAGTGAGTTGGCAAATTGGTTGTGGGAAGAGATAAAACAAACTTGCAAAGATTTACATTTAACCAGATCACGAACAAAGTGGAAATCTACTTCAATGTGTTTTGTAGCGTGAAACACTGGATTAAAGGTCAAATAAGTAGCCTTATATTGTCACACCATATAATTGGAGCTACCGAAACCTTGAAGCCGATGTCATGGAGGAGATATTGAAACCAACAGACCTTAGCAGACGCATTTGACAGCGCCTTGTATTCAGCCTCTTTGCTGGATCGGGCGACAATTGGTTGTTTTCGTGAACTCTAGGAGATTAAGTTGCTGCCAAGGAAGGAAGATTGAAAAACCACTAGTTGATCTCCTATCATCTGGACATCCCGTCTAATCAGTATCGGAGAAGGCTGAAATCGTACCCCGAGGAAGCGTCAAAAATGCAACCCATGTTCAATAATACCCTTGATATAGCAAAGAATACGCTTGGTAGCAGTCTAATACTCCGTGGTGGGAGTCTGAAGAAACTGACAGAATTTGTTAAGGCGAAAGAGATATCCGGGCTCATAAATGTTAGGTTTTGCAGCACCCCAACCGCACTTCGATACTCCATGACATCCGATAGAGACGCACCACCAACTTTTAAGAGAGGACGAATAGTAGTCATAGGTGTAGTTATTGTTTTGGTTGCTAGCATATTAGTACTCCGTAATAGATCAGAAATGTATTTTCGTTGGGACAACACCATACTAGTAAAATCGTAATGGGCCTCAAGACCCAAGAAATACTTGAAAGCTCCCATATCTTTGATTGGGAAAGCAAACTTGAGGGGGGCAAGAACACTTTCGATTAAAACCATCCTGTTGGAGACAATGAGAATATCATCGACATAAATAACTAGTAAAACAACATTGCAGTGATGTTGATGCACAAATAAGGAACTGTTAGCCTTTGATTGACGAAATCCGAGAGAAAGTAAGAGTAAGCTGAGACGAGAATACCACGCACGTCGTGCTTGCTTCAAACCATAAAGTGTCTGGCGAAGCTTGCAGACATGGTTGGGAAATTTGGGATGAGTACACAACATAATACTGGGAAGTAAGTATGACTTAATGGATGTAATTGAGAATCCAGCATCCTAAGAATAAGGTGGATGGTGAGACATGGTAACTAAGTCGATTGAGCCCCGATGCATATGGCAAGACTCCTTGACATCTCCCCTCAAATGCAGTGTGGTAGGTAGCACGTTGAATTTGTTCCTCAACCAACAAAATCGGCGAGTAGGCAAAGGCTTTGTGAGTAAATTAGCAAGTTGACCGTGGGAAGAGATAAAATGAACTTGTAAAGGACGTTCAACCAAATCACGAACAAAGTGGAAATCTACTTAAATGTGTTTCGTCCTAGTGTGAAACACTTGGTTGGAGGTCAGATAAGTAGCTCCTATGTTGTCACACCATAGAATTGGAGCTACCGAAACCTTGAAGCCGATGTCATGGAGGAGATATTGAAGCCTACAGACCTCAGCAGCCACGTTTGACAACGCCTTATATTCAACCTCTTTCTGGATTGGGAGACAGTCGATTGTTTTCATGAACTCCAAGAGATTATGTTGCTGCCAAGGAAGGAAGATTGAAAAACCACCAATTGGTCTTCTATCATTTGGACATCTGGCCCAATCAGCATCGGAGAAGGCTGAAATCGTACCCCGAGGGTAGCGTCTAAAATGCAACCCATGTTCAATAGTACCCTTGATATAGCGAAGAATACGCTTGGCAACAGTCCAATGTTCTGTGGTAGGAGTCTGGAGAAACTAACAGACCTTGTTAACAACGAAAGAGATATCCGGTCTCGTGAATGTTAGGTTTTGTAGTACCCCAACCGCACTTCGATACTCCGTGACATTTGATAAAGGCTCACCACCAACTTTTGATAGAGGAGGAGCAGTAGCCATAGGCGTAGCTACTGGTTTGGCTACCAGCATATTAGTACTCCGTAATAGATCAGAAATGTATTTTCGTTGGGACAACACTATACCAGTAGAATCGTAATGGGCCTCAAGACACAAGAAATACTTGAAAGCTCCCAGATCTTTGATTGGGAAAGTAGACTTTTTTTGGGGGGGGGTAAGATCACTGTCGATTAGATTCATCCTGTTGGAGACAATGAGAATATCATTGACATAAATAAGTAGTAAAATGACACTGTTTTGATGTCGATGCACAAATAAGGAAGTATCAGCCTTTGATTGACGGAATTCGAGAGACAGTAAGAGTGTGCTGAGATGAGAATACCACGCACTGGTGCTTGCTTCAAATTGTAAATTGTAAAGCACCTTGTGAAGAGTGTGCTGAGATGAGAATACCACGCACTGGTGCTTGCTTCAAATTGTAAAGCACCTTGTGAAGCTTGCACACATGGTTGGGAACTTTGGGATCAATGAAACCTAGCGGTTGAGCCATGAGAACATCCTCATGAAGAAATCCATGCAAGAAGGTTTTCTTAACATCAATTTGTTGAATTGGCCAACCATGAAATGTGGCCAAGGCAAGAATAGTTCAAACTGTATTAGGCTTAACCACCGGACTAAAAGTATCGCCATAATCAATACTTGGTTATTGATTGAATCCTTTGGTAACGAGGCATGAAGGCGGCCATGGGATGGTGCCATCGGATTGGATCTTAGGATAATCCCATGTTGAGCACACGTCCGATGAGGATTGGGAGTAGGTGCAACAGCATTAGGTTCAAGAGGCTATGTGCTCGAGCTTGATATGGTGTAAATGGCAGTAGCGCGCAGCCGTGGTGGGTGAAGACTCAGAATATGAAGATTGTAAATTGGGCAGTGAAGGCCCGACAGACTGGCACACCTACACAAAAAGTGGGCCTAGCACATGAGGCAGTCGGTCGGATGGGCTACCACATGTTGAGCTCGGCTCAGCAAAGAAAATGTATCCTCATCAAAAACCACATCACAAGCTACAAAAATTTGACCAGATCTCCTGTTCAAGCATTTGTACCCCTTATGGTGGGACTGTAACCAATAAAAACGCATAGGGTTGACCGATATTCAAGCTTAGACGATGCATATAGACAAAGATATGGATACCATGCACAACCCAAGGTACGAAGGAAAGAATAATTAGGTGGTCGACCAAATAACCTATCAAAAGGACTGACATAGCTAGTGTTTGCAGTCGGTAGCCGATTGATCAAGAAAACTGAAGATTCAAAGATAGTGGCCCAAAATCGCTTGGGCATAGAGGCATGGGCCATAATTGAGAGGCCAGTGTTAACCATATATATGTGCTTCCTTTCGGCTGAACCATTCTGCTCGTGCATATGAGGACATGATACTCGATGAACAATTCCTATTTTAGTCAATTCACATGATATAGTCCGAAATTCACCTCCCCAATCTGACTGCAAGGATTTAATTTTCCGATCAAGGAGACATTCAACATGATTCTTAAACATTAAAAACGTAGACAAAGCAACATCTTTTGTTTGAAGCAAAAACAACCAAGTAAATTTGCTATAGTCATCTATAAATGTAATAGGGAAATTTACTCAGATACCCCCTTGATAATTGGTTTACTACACATCTCTTAACAAATGTTGCACAAACTACCCTTGAAACAATGTTTTGTAATAGTATAGTCCACACTAGGCGTTAAAAACTGATTGGAGAAATTTCAAATTTTTTTAAGACAATACTACCCTTACTCATTTTAAAATTACATGGAACGACACCTCTCAAGTTCTCCAACTTCATCTTCTTCTTTTCTATCTTCATCTGTTGCTAGTGCATGGGGCCAGCCCCATCTCCTACTACTGCCGGTCCCAACTCCACCTGGTTCCAACTCGTCGATCTTCGGATGTGAGATGGTGCCAGCCCCACCTCCCTGAATCGCCTCCCATTACCAAACTATTCTTTGAGAAAGTCAGCGAGGTACAAAGCATTACCTTGACATTACTCTTCATTTAGACGAAGTAGTTTCTCTGTTCCCATTTTTGTTGGGATTTCTCAATGTCAAAGAATCGCTGATGAAATACCAATTGCAGAGATTGAAAATTCTGATTTTCACTAGTTTGGGTTGGGTTTACTTGTAGCTATCAATTAGGGCATTTTCTGTCCCCAATCTTCACCCTCTACTCGCCACCAAATTAAATTAAAAGATGATTATAAACTCTAAAGTTTAGGAACTCTATTATGTAACGCACTGAGGAAAGATGAAAGCAAACCTCAACCGGGGTCAATTACGATCAGCAATTGAGTCGGCAAAGGTTGCAATGATTAATCCCAAACTGTTTCCAACTCGGATTACAAATCAAGTGTGGCTGTCGAACTTCATGCCTTGAAACCTTTGTGATGACGCAGAGGAACCAAAGCTAGACAATAATGGAGGCAGATCCGTTCCAAATTCAAGGAGACTCAATGCTTTTTGCACATCATATAACCGCATTTTAGTACAATAAAGTAGATAATTTTAATATAATAAAGTAGATCATTTTGGACAGAATTTGTTGATTTCTAGGAAAATATTAAACCTTGAATCCAACATGATAAATTATTCATAACAAGAAAAACAAGGATCAAATGAATATAAAGAAAAAGAAAGTATGATCTATTTAATTGCAAATTGCAAAAATCGTTACCCGACTGTTAATGGTGTCATTGGATAATCATTTTTTCTTCTTCTGTTCTTTCCTCCTTTTGCTCTTCCTTCTTCTCGTTTTTTCCTCCCCGGGCATGTAATTTCGGAAACTCTCTAAGAATCAATGGTAAACTAAAGCAGATTTTGCATGGGATTTTTTTTTGCTATAGGGCTGTCATCTGTCTTGCTTCTTCTGCTTGCTCTTAATGTGGGTAGCAACATGTGCAACAGCAAAGAGAAGCCCACAGAGACAGTGGAGAACATATCCAGCAGCAAAGAGAAGGCCGAGAAGGTGGAGATTGTCCATGCAAGTTGCCACTTCTCTTCGAGGTGTGGTTTTGAGGATCTGGGCTTCACACTTCCTCTGTAGCGAGCTCTTTCACTACAAAGCAGCTCGATCCTTGTTGTTCCTTTGAGCAACTCTTTCTTCACTCTACGAAATTTTGAAGTTAACACCGTTAGCAATAAGGTAGTGGACTATAAGTTCAAACTACACAGGGTAGTTCTGTGTCGTAAACCAACTGTCAAGGGGGTGTCTAAGTAAATTTTTGAATGTTATATAGTACCAATTCCCACAATTGGATAAAACTGGGGATAAATCCCACAAATCAGAATGGATAAGATCCAAAGGACCAGAAGAGGTTGTCATAGTAGAAGGGGAAGGAAACCTATGAATCTTTCCATGTTGACAAAGTCCACTAACAACTTTCAGAGATCGGTAGGAGGTAGGTAGATAATGTGATTTGATGACGTAACTAGTAAGCCGAGCTAAATGATGCCCAAGATGACGATGCTAGCAATCAGACAAAACTCGATCAGCAAGAAAAACGACTTTATTGTAAGGAGAAAGACAACCAAGCTGCAATGTGTAGAGGACGTTGCTACTCTAGCCTTGAAGAAGGATCTCCTTTGTGCGCTGGTGTTTAATACGAAATCATGTGGGGTGGAATTCAAAATACACATTATTATCCTTTGTAAATTTCCTCATAGAGAGTAAATTTTTTGTGATAGAAGGAACTAACAGTATATCCTTAAAATAGAATGGCTGATTCTTATAAGAAAAGGAAGGATGGGCAACTTTGGTGATATGCAAACTTGATCCATTTCCAATGTTGACCCGATCAGTGCCATTGTAGTCAGAGTTGATATAGAGATTGTTCATATCAGCAGTTAGATAGTTACTAGCACCCGAGTCTGGATACCATGACATGCATGTCAAGTAAGCTCGAGGTTTTATTGGAAGTGTTGTAAGCAGCACTAAGGATTGAGCCTCGTACCATGGGTAACAGCGTGAGATAGGGTGACCGGGTTGATGACAAATCTGACATAAAAGGTGAGGCCGGGAGTCAGTGGAGGGATTTGCATGAGAAGAGGGACGACCTCGTGCAAAGCCACGTCCACGATAAGAAGATGACTCATTAAGAGCTGGTAGGAGACCTCTATAGGTTCTGTTTGAGCCATGACCACGGTTCTCTTGAGGTTGTATTTAAAAGAGTTATTGATTTTGAATCTAACTCTCTCACTTTTGCATGGAGAGATTGTTTTGTATTTATAAATTCAATATCCTTTAAAATATGATGTACATATATGCATTGTTACAAGAGATTTAGAGTCTCACTCATATTCAAACTCGTAAGTCAAACTACTCTCTTGTGCGGGATGGTTTTGAATTTAAACTTCCTATCCCTTCGGTGATAGTTTGTTGAGGTTGTTCCGCAACCACATTTGAATTTGAACTTCCTAATATCTTGGAAGCTTTCCGTTGAGATTGTACGCTATCACACCCCCTCAATCGAAACTGTGCAACAGTGAGATTGTCCCGTAACAACTGGAATCGAGAGATAGCTAGTGGCTTTGTAAGTATGTCTGCAAGTTGATCTGCTGTACATATGAACCGAACAGCAAGAACCTTCTTGGCAACTTGTTCTCGGACGAAATGGTAATCAATCTCTACATGTTTTGTCCTGGCATGTAGAACGGGATTGGCAGCTAAATAAGTGGCTCCAATATTATCACACCAAATCGTCGGTGGTCGCAATAGTTGGTAACCAAGGTCAGTGAGTAAAGATTGAATCCAAATTAACTCCGTAGCAGTGTTTGCAATGCCCTTGTATTCTGATTCAGTACTTGACCTTGCTACTGTGGGCTGCTTTTTCGAACTCCAGGAAATAAGATTAGGACCCAAGTAAACACAAAATCCACTAGTTGACCGCCAATCATCTAGACAGCCAACCCAGTCAGCATCGGTATAGGCTGTCAGAGTCAGGTTTGCAAGAGGCCGAATGAGGAGTCCGAAGTGCAATGTGGCCTTAGTGTAACGTAGAATACGCTTGACCGCCATCCAATGCACTACTGTTGGACTATGCATAAACTAACAAACCTTGCTGACACTGAAGGATAGATCTGGCCTTGTCAGGGTTAGGTATTGAAGTGCGCCGACTGTGCTTCTGTACAGTGTCGGGTCTTGAAAAGGCTCTCCATCCGTTTTGGATAACTTTGAACCAGATGGTGGCATTGGAGTCGCACGTGGTTTGGCATCTATCATATCTGTACGTTGTAATAAATCCAAGGCATACTTGGACTGATCAAGGCGAAGTATACCATTGTCCCGAACTGCTGCAATACCCAAAAAATAGTTCAAATTGCCAAGATCTTTGAGAGCAAACTCAGCAGCCAATGTGGATAGTAGCATCTCAATTGATGAAGAGGAACTTCCCGTGACGATTAAATCGTCGACATAGACCAAAATCATCATAATTTCGCAACCTGTCTGTTTAATGAATAAAGACGAGTCTGTTGTTGAAATTCTGAATCCTAGAAAAAGGAGATGATCACTAAGGCGACGGTACCAGGCTCGAGGAGCTTGTTTGAGACCGTATATTTCCTTTCGAAGAGAACATACATGATTCGGATGCTATTAGTATTAGCCTATTGGATAGCTGGAGTTGGGGGGTGACAAACCTCCAACCAAGATTCTTGTTGAAGTAAATGGCCATGAAGTTCGTCCAAAGATATGGTGTCTGAACGAGTAATGATAGCAGTAATGAGAAGGCCATATTCTGGTCCTAGGCCATAAAGAATATGGCCAAGCACCTCAGCATCACTGATAGGTTGGCCAACTGAAGCAGGAGAATCCGTACATGCATGCTTTAATTTTCTACAAGTAATCAACAATTGAGAGGGACCCTTTGCGGATCGCAATGAGTTGCAGTCGAGTGTGTATGGCTCGAGCTTTAGATTAAGAAGAAAACATTGTTTCAAGAGTGTACCAGACTTACTGAGATGTTTGGAGGCTGACTACATGTGCTAAAACCGGTTCAGATAGAGAAGAGAGAAGCTAGCTTAGCAAAAACTGATCTTGTTTGAACTAGGTGGTGTAGTCAGGATTAATAGTGAGTGGAGCAGTAGGAGAGGACGACATTGCATCAAATAAAATATTTGATGCAATAGAAGAAGATGATGGTACACTAAATTTCAAAGGTGCAAAGAGGCTGCCATCAACATAACCTTCCAGATCATAGGATCGAAGGATAAGAAGAAATTGGGAATGCCACAGTGGGTAATTTTCTCTAGTAAGTTTCAGAGAAATGAAATTGTGGAGGTTAGGAGTGGAGGGAAGAGTGATGGGATGATCAAATGTAGACATATTGAGAGAAAACTAGAGAATCACAAAAGATGAGGGAGAGAGCTCCTTAAAGCTCTGATACCATGTTAGGATTACAAAGATTGTTGTAGACAAAAAAAATGTTTTCTTGTATATTTCTCACTGATTCATTTATACAGATTTATACATTTTGTAAACAAACTAACTGTAACTAACATCATCTACAGTACACGACATAATAGTGGGAAGTAACTATGACTTAGTGGATATAGTTGAGAGTCCACCATCCTGAGAATAAGGTGGATGGTGAGACGTGGTAATAGAGTTGGTTGAGCCACGATTCATATGGCCCAACTCCATAACACCATTCATCCCTAGTTTACTAATCATGGCCATTTTTCATACCTCTTGCTAATCGGGTTCTCTGTTAGCTTTTCCATTCTCAGGTTAATCTTGTCTTCTTGTCGATTCATCTTCTCCACTGATCTAACAAATAGTTAGAGCTCTCTCGTGCTTTTTTGTATTTTATTGATTTATCAATTTTTATTAAATAAAGTTTCAAAATAAAAAATGTGTTTTGTTTTGGTTTTTTTGGTATGAGACTAGTGAAGTGAGGTTAGTGAGATTGGAACCCAAGACCCCTTGGATGGGTTGAGTTTTAATTTACCTTCTATTGAGTCAATAATGATTCAACCCATTTGACCTGAAATTATTGGGTTGGTAACAGTTCAACCCGTTTGACCCTGTTCATTAAAGTGTCTTTACAAGAAGAGACACATCCTTTGTTTGTAAAAACATGTTGGTTCAAAGGGACACACCCTTCTTCAAGGGATGCCTTGAAAAGACATGTTCTCTTCTATAAATAACTCTATAAATAGAAGAAGAGGAAGCCATAGAAATGGTTAGAAGAACTAAGTTTTTTCTTGATTCTTTCTCTCTTACTCTCTTTCCTTCTTTGTAAGTACATGCCGAGGGTACCTCCTATGTTTTTCTAAAACATCGTTATTTTGTCGAAATTGCATTATCGTCTTGCATTTAACCTAAGCACAACTCCAAAGTGCTCGAAGGGGCGCATTAGACTAGTGCAAGTTTAATGCGGGAAGCCGAGAAGCTGCTTTCTCTTGGAGCCAGATTTGCATCAAAAACCGATTACACCATTGGGGGCAAATTTTATCTTTAGGATAGTATCACTTGTGATACAACCTAGCTTCAAACTCATTATCATTACAATCTTCTTCAACAGATCATTGAAAACGTGACATCAGATAAGTGGTTCTCATTTAAAATTCTATTCCTTCATATTTTTATAACAATTTAAAGATAGAAATTTTAATTTTAGATTTTACCTGAGAACGTCAAGAATTATTCTTTTTTCATGCTTAAGACCATTTGATCCCTCATAAGTGGATGGGGAGAGACGTGTCTTTGTATATGCCCTTGGTTACTTCTTAACGCCACGGGATTGATAATATGGTTTATATATGCAGTAGACTGATCGATTCTATTGTGTGATCCATTTTGAAAAGTGGACTGATCGGCTCTATTGTGTGATCCATATTGGAAAGTGAACTGATCGGCTCTATTTTGTGAATCGTTTTTGAAAAATGGTATTGGGTTAACCATCACATTCTTTCAATTGGTTGTATACACTTTCATAGGTGCACCATTTTGAAGTGTGAAGTGGTGTCTTGGATAGATTGTATTGGATGACATTCAATGCCCCTTAACCTTCGTTTAACTTTTAGGAAGTTGGATTGTATGTATATGGGGAAAATGGAGTGAGTGATGACATGAATGACCACTTGGCTGCTGGTTTTTTCTTCAACACTCATCATATAAAATGGGAGACTGAGGGAGTGCACCCTTAAAGGCTCGAAATTGGTGGCTCTTTCTCAATATACGTTTCTTTTGGGTTTATTTTATGGATGTATCCATCGCTGTAAAAGTTGTGTCCATTGGGTATAGGATTCAACCCTTCTTTCGACTTTTGGAAAAGTCAGGATTTTATTAGTGGCCAAGTAAAACATCAGTTAAAATTGTGATTCTCAGGTTGGCACTGAGAGGGGGGGGTGAATCAGTGATCACTAAAACCTTTCTCACAATTGTGTGGACTGTCCAAACCAACCACACTCTACTGCCAAGAGCTGACTGACAACTTGCTGCCTTGAATTGACTGGGGTGGTCATTCACACATTTGTCCTGTTAACACATTTCATGTAACACACCATGCTGCACACCTACATATATCAATACCAGAGGCTTGGCCTACCAAGTGTGTACACCCAGACCTGCAACCCACACACTTCAAATGCACAACACACGCAATCACATCCACGACACAGTATGTAACGTGGTTCACCAATCACTCACTGTGATGGCTAGTCCACGGGGCAATACCCTAAACCAGGATTTCGTATTATACTCAATACACTACTCAAAATGATTTTGCTACTACTACAGCTCAAGTGCTACAACACAAATATATTCCAAGCAACAACTTGGAATCCAGGCAACAACCCCAATCCTATCAAGCCCCAACTTGACAGGTTATAGAGAATAATTAATGAATTGATTACAAACTCTTCCCAGACATCAAAAATATGGTAACATAGGGTTTGTGGGCGTGATTACCTTTCCAGCGTGATCACAACATGCGTAGAGTTTACCAAGCAAGCATTTCTACTTCTTCAAAGGTGGTGGGTGAGCTTCTTTACTAAAACTGGGAGTTCGACATTCTCCCAATGTTTTTTTTGCACAACTCTAACTTCACCAGATTCTCAAAACACTCTCACACTACCTCTGTCTAGCTCCAGTAAGGCATAGATGAAGAATAAAGATAGGTAGGGATCAAAGAACATCTCCAAAGTGCTCCATACTAAGGTTTTCAACAAAAATCGCACTTTTTCCTCTTTGGAATCTCTCTCAATTGGTTGCAATAGGTAGGTGTTCGAAAAAGGAGTTCAGGTGACTTTGAATCACCCCAATCCGAGTTCGGATGGCCAAGATATGGTCATCAGAAGACTGACCACCCATATTAGAATAAATGGCATCTTGGGGTCTGATTTGGTGCGCCGTGCCACACTCGAACGCAGCCTCCGCTGACCGGTCAGACGCTTCTGTCATCCGTTGATTGGTCAGAATGGAATCAAGTAAAATGGGCCTTCAATCTGTCGGTGAAAGGCGGGATGGACGCAAGGCCGTTAGATCTGCTTTCATCACGTCAGGCGGTGTTGGAGAAGATCCTGACCAAAGGATTGACATCTGATCCGTCGATGTTTTGAACATGCGCCACACTGAATCACAAAATCACTTACATGCGACGCAGGTTATTATAGAAAGTTGCATCGAGCCAATGAAAGCAGTCGCGATGGAATCTTGGCATGACCTCTGTGCTACACCATAGCCCGCCTCGATCTCAGTCGCTGGATTAGGATCTGAAGATCGTGGCTTAATCCAGACCCTCCATTTTGGATCTTCTTCTTTTTCTTTAACCAAAATACCCCTGTAAATGAGTGGAAATGCCCTGTAAGTCGATTTTTTTCCAATAGGGTGTCAAGATGATCGTTCTTTGCGGCATTTCGTCGAACAGGTGAGGGGCAAGCCTCGCGAGCCGTGCGGGGCTTGCGCGATGCAGTGGCACCGTGAGCGGGGCATGGCCTTGCAAGCCTTGCGGGCTTGCGGGCTTGCGGGCTTGCGGGAGCCAACTACTGCTGCTGCTCACCCGGCTCATGCACAAAGCCTTGCTGTGTGGCTGTGCTACTGGGCAAAGGGCCTACTGGCCTGCAGTGTGCGTGGCATGGCTGGGCCTACTGGCCTGCTGTGCTATGCGCGTAGCATGGCTGACTTACTGAGCTGCCTAGCTGGTGGGCCAGCTGGCCTGGGCTGGGCTGCCAAGGTGGCAAGACACATCAGGTGGGACCCACCTGGTCCCCACCACACTCTCTACTTTCTCTCTCTTCTTCCTTGCTTTCAAACATTAAACTGCGAGGCTTCTGACTGTCCACTCTGTCAGTTGACAGTTTATATTGTTTGCTGATAATCTTTCTCCTCCATATCACTCTGCCAAGATTGCCGACAATGACAACTTACTCTGTACTGCTCATAAATGTTCAATATCTGCTCAATTTAACTAAGATTCCAACAAAAATAATAATAATAATAATAATTAAGAGGGAAAGATGTCTCCGGGAGTGCCACTACCCGCCACCAGTTCTTCCATTGTCAAGCCTCTAGTACTCTCCTCATTAAAGATAAACACAGAATGAATACATGGTAATTAAAAAAAAAAAAAAAAAAAACTATTCTCTTCTATTGTTACCGTTAATAAAATGGTGTGCAAGTAGGGGTCGGTTGGCTTGAGGTATTTCTCTTGTACGGTCGTACCTGTTGAGAATAGGTTGTATGAACTCTGAACAGAACGGTATCTATTAGAGATGTTTTTTGATTTAAAAAGAATTGTCAATGGTCACCACTGCTCATATCTCAGGTTAGAGGTGACGGTTAACCTACTTGGGGGTGGTGATGGGACTGTATGTTCGAGGGTGAGTATGGACTATGATTCTTCTTACAAGGATGAGATATTAAAATGATGTCAAAGGTACCAACAAGGTGATTGGTGAGAGGAAGTGGTAGCGTGTAGGGACACTGCCAGAATCTTTTGTTCTGCTCCTTCTGGATAGATAGTGCGGGAGTAGGTGGAGTCTTCCAACTCCAAATCTATGCTTTCCTGCAATCTTTCCCACCATTGCAATCAAAGTTGTTTCTTTGAGTCATAGCGAAACAGCGAATGTTGTCAAGCCTTCATCGGCATGCGTGCCGGATTACAGGAGAGTCCTTAATCCTAAAATTTGCAATAGGAAAACTAATTTAATAAGTGAAAAATAGAAAAACCCAAGAGGTTGGTGATTGGGGTAGGCATGAGGATTACAATATTTGGATATTCATGAACTTGAAAGTGAAAATGAATGGGTGTGTCTGTATCACAATAGTGGCAATTACCCGAGTTTTAGTATAAATCCTGTCGAATGATAACTCTCCTATTCATTGGATTTTTTTTTACCATCTCTTAATAAAAGTTGTGTCCACTTTGAGACAATGAGACTCATTCTTTGTAATATTGTTTTGTAATATTGTTTGGGAACGTAACAGTTCTTTGTGGTGACTTTTAGGAAAGTCATAATTCTTTTAGGAACATCAACCTGAAACGGAATTGGTCAGTAGGTTTTGTTTTCTTTTGTGCAAAGTGTGAGAGAACATAATTTAAAAAAAAAAAAAAAAACAGTTTGACAGCCGGTCTGGGCATTAAGTTCTGAGTGGGCCTTTATTTGTTCATGTGTATGTGGAATGGCTCTGTTACTGATGTAAGTGTGAAGTCAAAAGCTGATCTAGACTGATTCCTTGCTAAGGAGTCCTTCAATAGTGACATGAACTCTATAACATTTCTAAAGAGCGGAATCTTCCATATCAAAATTCTGGTAGTGGCTGTATACAATGTGAACAATGTGCATCCTACACATCATAACTTTGTGAACAGTGTGCATCCAAACTATAAAAAACCTGATTAGTTTCACTAGGATGTCTAAGAACATGTTCAATTTATACATAATAAGTTCTGAAGATGCAAGCCAAGTGGTTTGGTGAACGGTTTCATTTCTAGATATGATGACGACCATGTTTATAATATTAATAGCCAACTGGATTATAATAAAAATCCAAGACATCACCAAATATTGCTTAGTGGCCTAATTAGTTGGCAGACTAGTGGTTATTTAAGCTAATTTGCATTTTATGGAATTATGTATATTAGACGGATGATAATCTATGCTTACGGATATTTGTAAGTATTTGCATAAAGAATTGAAAAATTATATGCATTAATGTTTCTCATACTGGCCATGTATGTTTTGTTTTATCTAACATGAAGTGCATGATTAGAAGTGATAAAAAGTATGAGACTGTAAAATTCTCTCCATGACCACACTCTTGTGATTGTGTGATATTGATTTTGAATATGATATAATCTGAAATTTGTAGGGTTTCGTGAAAATGCATATTGCCCATGGAATATATATTTTAAAGAGATAAACGATTCAAACGAGTGATTTATTAGAGCCTTTGATATACAAATGTCTGTAATTTATTTTGTAAATCATTTGCCTATGGTTTAAAAAAAAGTGCTTGAATTATGCATTGGCACGTTTGATTGTCTATCTAAGACAACAGGTATTGTATAATACATTTTGGTCGGATAAATTTTATACAAGGAATTATATGTATATAAAGTTGCACGGTCATATCCATGATAATTTTCTTATGTTGGCCAAAGTAGTTTAATTGGCTTGTTATATTTGATATGTTTATAATTGTGTATTCATAAATAAGAATGAAAATGTGGGGGTTGCAGGGTCACCCACTAAAGGTATTTCCATTGGCATAGGTAAAGTATTTTAACATAAACATGCCTTATTATGAATCCCTCTATAAAGCTTTGAATGGGTATTATGGAAGAAGTAATGCTGGAGAAATTTATTTAGTAGCTACATTCTATTTGTTTATGCATTAAAGTCGAATTAGACTTTAAAATTAGTCTAAGTTATAGGCATTTCAAGCCAAGTGATCTATTTTAATATCAAGAGACACTTGTATACACTTGTATTGTTTGAATGTCCGCTTTAATACATTTGACCATTCTTTTGTCTATGGTTGATTGTATTTCTGGGCTGTGCTAAGTCCAAGTGTTGGCGGAATATAAGCCTAAAACTAATTTGAATTGGTAAACTTATCCAAAACACATAATGGAACATGTGGTCTATTGATAGATGAGATTCTATATATGCATGGATATAGTTCAGTTAGCGATGTTCATATTAATTACATGCTATGTTTTGAAATAATGTACATGGATATCAAAATATGATAGATTATAATGTGCATACTTAGGGAGAGTATGGTCAACCCAAAAAATATGGGAGATTTTATATTAGCATGCAAGTTTTGCATGGTAAATTTATTTGGAAATAATAAATAAATTTAAATAAATAAATTCAAGTAGAATGGTTCATTTCTACTTAAGACTTCTGTGCTTATGGAATCTAGAGGATAAGCCTAGATTCGAAAACACTAATATATGTAATAAAAAACATGCATAAGCATATGTTGGTGGGGGAATAATTGAAACCTATGATATTAGTTTCACCACGTAAAATCTCATGAGATGTTGTGAGATTTAAAGATTGAGATATGAGCCAAGTGGTTAAATATCTCAATGACAGATATACGATGAAAATTGAAACCGATTGTGCTATTTTAAGTAACATGCATAAAAGCAAGAAGCATAAGTGTCACATAAGACAAATATGATTTGACCGATTGTTTAAATGTCTAAGGACATCTACAACATGTATGTCTTAGGCAGTTGTATTATATATCTGGAGAAGCTAAGAAAGTAACGTGTTTTTATTCAGATGGGGCATTTCTAATTAAGAATTATTTAGCTTCTAACCACTATTGTGGTATTCCTCTAGAGGAATAGGCTCAAGGTCCGTGATTCATGAGTCAAGGTGATGGACACCCAATTTATGTGAGAGGAGATCCTTGGAATCAGGTTCAAAGGGTAAAAATAAAGTCACTAGATGACTTGATTAGTACTATCATTTATTACTTATTCTGGTTTAAATGAGAAGATAGTACTCATCGCGATGACAGGAGGATGAGTTTTAAAACTCTTAATTGGCCAAAATTTGATCAAATTGTGGGGGTATGTTAACCGAGGTGCGTACTATGAGTTGACTTAAGTGAATGTAGGAAGTGTGACCGCTTCCGATGAGAATTTCTATGGACGAATTCTCTAAACATTCATGACCCAAGATAGGGACATGGCCAAAATGTCTAAGTATAGAAAGGGTATATTGAAGGGTCGGACAGTAGGACATGGCTGGTAGGACAGTCGGCTACACCAATGAGGAAAGGTTCAATGAGTCTGACTCAATCCATACTCTGTAGCGTAGTTTGCCAAACCTAGTGCAGATTCAAGTCCAAAAGACATCTGTGATGACGTATCCTATTGTTCTAATGTGCTCAGGTCGTCATTTGTTTTATTGGTATTTTAAAACTTGTGGGGAAATTGTTGTATTTTATCGATTTATCAATTTTTATTTAAAAAGTTTCAAAGTAAAAAATGTGTTTTGTTTTGGTTTTCTTGGTATGAGGCTAGTGAAGTGAGGTTAGTGAGATTGGAACCCAAGACCCCTTGGATGGGTTGAGTTTTAATTTAACTTCTATTGAGTCAATAACGGTTCAACCCATTTAACCTGAAATTGTTGGGTTGGTAACGGTTCAACCCGTTTGACCCTGTTCATTAAAGTGTCTTTACAAAAGACACATCCTTTGTCTGAAAAAACATGTTGGTTCAAAGGGACACACAGTAAGACCCGCACTCCATGAATCCGATCTAAATTTTTCATTCATGTCGTAATAGGTCTTCCAATCATCACCGGGCCAGACGGGACGAGCGGATGACAATCAGGTATGAAATCGGACCAATCGGACCAATTCAAGTATGAAAAATTGGATACCGATCGATGGTACCGGTCTTGGTACCCGGTTGATGGTCGACCGGAATGGCCTGCGCAGACTTGGATCCCGAAAAGGATCTCTACGGGTCCCACTTTCTAAATTTCAAACCGAAGAACTTTCCTAATTTAGGAGGCTTCCTAAACCTAACCCTAGCCTATATAAGGACCATTAAATCTCCTAAAACCTCTCTCATTGATCTTCACAAACCCTAGAGAGGAGAAAGAGGCTGAAGAAGGAGAAGAAGCTAGGAAGGAGAGGGAAGAGTCGTCATTGCCGTTCGACGAAGAACACATTACCGCAAGTCAATGGTAAGTGCTTAAACCTTCCTCTACATTAAGTATTCTAGGATGGTTAATTATGATTGGATCAATACCATGAAAAGTGAGGTATTGGTCTAAACCCTATTTTGTCGATAAACCCTAATCTAGTCGGTAAACCTTAGATTCAAGTTCTAGGTTGAAGATCATTGAAACTAGGACTTGAATGGAGTGGAAAATCACTCTAACTCCTTGCTTAGACCTAGATTGTATAGGAGAAACCCTGGGATCAATAGAGGGTGACCGACGAAAAGCGAGAACCAAGCGTATGGTCTTTCGGAGACATACCGGTCGACCATACCGATCGCACCATATGCGACCGGTACTGCGACCAGTACCTCCCAGGGACTGATTTGTGGGGACCGGTCGACCATACCGATCGCACCTTTCCCCACAGTGTCGCGACCGGTATTGCGGCCGGTCTGCTCTGTGAATAGTGTTTTTGACCCAGTTGGTTTTTCGACCAACTTAAACCTAAAGAAAAACTATTCTAATTAAACCTAACATTATGTAGGACCTTGTGATAGTACGTTTGGACCTTGTGACGCGGAGCGAGCTATCAAACAAGCGTCAGGTAAGGAAATCAGACCTAACCTAAACCCTAATAATTAATAACAGTAAAACGTTGTTAATAACTATGATTATGTGGATTGATGTTTGTGCATACTCGCATGTCATCCTTTACTTTCAGTTATTATTATTTTTCATGCATACTCGCTATGCTAGGTTGTGACTGTTAGGCATGTGATTGTTTTTGTTGGTGTGTGAAATGGGAAGGACTGGAGGTTTGGGATCATTCCTCACACTAGCACCTTTCGTATCGTTCTGTCTTAGCATGCTTGATGCGGGTAGGGTATCAGGGGGAGGAAGTGGCACTGTGGTCTCCGGCTTGGTCACTAGACTCTAGCTCTATCTCTATGCCGTAGGGAGCTGTGCTGGGATAGGGCCTACTGTGATGACATATAGGATTGGTTAGTTGCGAGCCCAGTTTGCAAGCCCTCGTCAATAGGGACTTACATGTTGGTATTGGTAGAGTATCAGGGGAGGTGTTGGCGATGTTTGATCCAGACGCCTTAGCTCTATCTCTATTCGATGGTGGGTGCATGTGGGACGACAGTGGTGTTTGATCCATTGGGCGACTTTACACACTTGTATATAGAGGTGCGGTGGCCGCCAATCTTTTCTATAGCACATTGCAAACTTAAAACTAGACCATGATGTGAATGTTACTCATGCATATGTTTGTCGCATTGTCTGATTGTCTTACTTAGCTAAGTTGTGAGCTCACCCTGTATATATATACATGTTTCTAGATGTTGAAGCAGGTTACACTATGGAGGATTACATGGACGCTCCAGTGTACGGAGGCGTGGCTACTTTGGATGTACAAGCAGGAGAGGACGAGCATGACGTTTCATGCGAGTGCCCTTTCTGCGTGTACCTCTAGGATTTGATTTAATTTATTTTAATTATTTTCAGTTGGAGATACAATTGATGTAAGGATATTTATTTATGTTTCGGTATTTGAATAATTAGATATTTTATTAAATTTATCAATAGATCACTCAGTTCATTTTATTTAAGACTTTCGTTGTATTTTATTATATTCTACTTATGGTTATGTGCAATGGTTTGTATGAGTGGGCACGGTCTTATTGAGATCTTGGTGTGAACCGTTGGTTCAGTGACGGTTCACTCACACTTCTGGTTCAGTCGGAATTGGGGTGTGACACACACCCTTCCTCAAGGGATGCCTTGAAAAGACATATTCTCCTCTATAAATAGCTCTATAAATAGAGGAAGAGGAAGCCTTAGAAATGGTTAGAAGAACTAAGTTTTTTCTTGATTCTCTCTCTCTCTCTCTCACTCTCTTTCCTTCTTTGTAGGCACATGCCGAGGGTATTCCCCTATATTTTTTTGAAACATCGTTATTTTGTCAAAATTACATTATCGTCTTGCATTTGAGCTAAGCACAACTCCGAAGTGCTCGAAGGGGCGCATTAGACTAGTGCAAGTTTAATGCGAGAAGTCGAGAAGCTGCTTTATCTTGGAGCCAGATTTGCATCAAAACTCGATTGCACCATTGGGGGCAAATGTTTTTAGGATAGTATCACTTGTGATACGACCCAGCTTCAAACTCATTATCAATTACAGCCTTCTTCAACAGATCATTGGAAGCATGACATTAGATAAGTGGTTCTTATTTAAAGTTCTATTCCTTCATATTTTTACCACATGCTCTCTATTGTAGTAGTAGCGTACTTGAACTCTGCTCTCATTTATTCTCATTTCTTGGGTCAATCTTTCGTCTTCTTTATTTTTGGGTAAATTACAATAGAGGTACCTGAAGTTTTGAGAAATCATACGAGAGGTACCTCACATTTCAAAAATCATACTAGAGGTACCTCTTTTCATATTTTCAATATTTGCCCTACTTTAACATTGGCATCCTCTAAGTTAACTGTTAGATCTACTTAAAACTTTCAGGGACTGATCATTTCTTGTTGAACTACTCTTTTTTGGTGCTTGATCGTTGGTACACCCATCAGAAAAGCAGCAATTGGCCTGAAAGGAGACCCCGAAAGTTATATCAAACAGAGATAAATTTGGAAGTATAAAAATAGAAGGTACCCCAAATGTAATATTATGAAATGTTAGGTACCCCAAATATAATATGTATAAAACGTAAGGTACCTCTGGTATGATTTTTGAAACGTGAGGTACCTCTGGTATAATTTCTTAAAACGTCAGGTACCTTTGGTGTAATTTACCCTTTTTCCTTTTATGAGAACCCTATGAGCTCTCTCTTCTCGGTTTCTACCTCTCCATCAAATGACGAGTTTGATTCTTCATTCAAATCTCGTATCGAACTCTTTTGACCATGGACCTGGACCAACATTCCCATTTCCCGCTCGTTGCCGCATCGGGTAGTGCGATATTCTCGTACAGAAGATGTGTTGGAGGCCACTGGTCTCGTTTGGATTTGGTTCAGGGATCTACCATAAAATGCCAATTGAAATCCTTGGTGAGTGTTCTTCAATCTTTGTTTTTTTTCCTTTCAATTGTTCTGTTTTCTTGATAAGGTTTGTCTACTGTTGACATAGATTGATCACCATTGCAGCTTGTAAAAACATATTTACACTATAGTATCTACCAAACAACATTTTTATTAAAATGAATTTAAAAATACTTTTTGATAGATAGATAAAAAAGAAAAATGATACCAAAATAGCAATTTTAAGCTGTTGCTAAGAAATAAAAATGAAATCGGGGAGGCTAATTAATATTTAAGATTGGGGCATTCATAGAGTACATCTGATTGTGAGATATGTGCATAAGCTATTGAGGTCTTTAAAGATAGGTCTAGCTCTTTGAGGAATTGCAGGTCGTTGGTAAAAGGAGTTGCAGGTCCAGCCAAAAATTGCTGGTCCGGTTGGAGTCGAAGAGCTGTGAGTAATCGTGAGTCTCCTTTCACTTTCGGTTCTTGCGAAATGAAGAAGGGAGGTGAGAGTGACTCACAACTCCTGTATGTATTGAGGGTAATAAAGCCACTTTCACTTTTCGAAGGGTACTTTGGTCATTTTAAAATTAATCTTGAGATGCTGTCATCATCTGATTACAAAAATCAATTCACGGACTGGGTTGTTTGTAACTAAGTTTTGAATTTTGGAAAAGTATGAGTAATTGTTTGAAAAATTAGGGAATTGCTTGGATTTATGGCTAAGGCTATGTTTGATATCATTTTTGTTTTTGTTTTTGTTTTTTATCCATTTAACAAAAATTATTTTCAAAATAATTTTTGTTTAAAAATAAAATGTTGTTTGATATCTATAATAAAAATAGATAGTAGAATGAAAAACAGATTTGGCATACTATGTCTAAACATGATTTTGAAAGTCTTCCCCTTCCTCTGCCATGGAGCGTCTATTCCTCTTCCTTTGTCAAGTGATCCAATCTCAATTGGGAAAGAAAAAAATAGGAGAGGGGAGATAAAACATTAAGAAGAAAATATTATATAATAAAAATAAAAACAAGGGAGACAGTGACCACTGTTTCAATGGAGACAAGAGGCCATGATGAAAGAGAAGGAGTTGAGAAGAAGAATGAAACCCTAAAAGAACCCACATCAAATACATAGGGATTATCGAAAGAAATCAAACTAGGAACCGTCTTTGGAGAAACGACGTCTCCTCCTTTGGAATGATTGTCGTCGTCGTCATCGTCGCCGTCAGAGCCTTCTCTAGGACGAAGTTGCAGATCTGCGTCTTTGTGCTTTACTTCCGTTCGTCAACGAGAAGAGTGCTTGAGGGTTTGATTTGGGGTGGTTTTATAAAAGGAAACTAAATTACTTTTTTAACCCTTTATTTTAACACATGTTTTAAGTGTTTTGCGCAAAACACAACAAAAATAATTTTTGACCAAAAATCAAAAAGAAGTTGAGACCTCTTTTTGAATTTTGACTTGTTTTTATTTTTATTAATTTTTCATAAATAGCACTCATAAATTATGTCAAACCCCTTCAAAACTATAAATTTGAACAAAAATCAAAAACAAAAATGATACCAAACACAGCCTAAGTACAAAAAAATGTTTAGATTTTCCACATCACCATTTTATACGAAACCAAGCACCTTTCACTTTCATTGGTTTGGATTGTCTCCTGTCGTTAGAATCCCTCTAGCTATGATCCTACGATTGGAGTCACTCAGCACGTATATCAATACATTGATATATGCATTGGGTGAACTCCAACCGTTGAATCACAACTGGACAGACTGGGCAACAGGAGAGGAACTTTTTTCCAATTTGTGGAAGAAGTCTTTCTCAATGGATTTGGATCCACTCCAGTGGAGCAGCCCATCTAGTCTTGCCTAAACGGGCTGGGATCCCATCCAATCTTTGGCTAGATGGTCTGGTCGATTGGAGAAGATCTTTTTCCCTATAATCAACATTCATTGAATTGTGCCACAAAAAAATGATGTTACAATTTTGACCATTGAATATATAAATGATAACTTTAATAGGTCACTTCTCAAACTTTACATCCAAATTTATCTATATATTTTCTTATGTATTGCTAGCTTCCTTAGTAAATCGTTTGTTTCTTCTAAACTATTTTTTAGAATTTAATTTTGAAAAAGGATTTTCCACGAGAATGGAAAACTAGGGATCCGCATCCTCTCCTCCCAGAATTGGGAGGAGGGGGACGCCCCCGTCGGATGATCGACACGTAGTTCTCGAGAGAATCCGAGTCCCACGTTAGAGCTGACACCCCCTATCGGCTCAGCTTGTCTGCTCGGTGTCAGCTCGGACATGAGGCTAGGATTCTCCCAAGAGCCACATGTCGGCCATCCGATGGGAGCTTCCCCGTCCTATCAGAACCACTAAGAGGAGAGATTGTGAATCCAAAAAACTAGACCAATGAAATGGTGGGAGATAGATTTGCTCAGCAAAGACCCCCACATTTTGTAAGAGAGTGGCATTGTGGTCCCAAAATTGACAATTTAAGATAATAAGAAAAGAAAAAACAATCCCCACTCTAGCATAATCTTTTTTTCTCTTATTTTCTTATTTAATTTTTTAAGTTTTTCTTCTCACCCACTTCATTTTAGGTTGAAACTTATCATGGCTAGTAATGGATCTTAGATTATACATATCTATATAAGATTTCAATCCATTTGACCAGCTTTATAATGGATATTTGGACCATACATTTATTGGCCCTAAACTTTACAATTCTAGATTATTTCTAATATTTTATGTGGGTGAATGATCTCACATTTAGGAACATATCTTCATTTTTCTATCAAATCCAAACATTTTCTTTCGAGTCACGAAAGAGATGACTTGAAGGGAAAACCTTATGTCCTCACAAAATCCTTAATCTAAAAAAAAAAAAAAATTATATCTTATAAGTATCATTGTTAAATATGGTAATAAATTTAAGTTGTTTATATAATCATGTTGTGTTATATCTATAAAAATTTCATTTTAAAGTTAAAATATTTCATTTCCCTTTCTTTTAATTTCCCTTGCAACCAAACTGAGTCCAAGGGATAATAGATTCTAAAATAAAAGGGAAAAATTTTCCTTTAATGCCCAATGAAATAAGATTTTTCCTCTTTCCTTGTTTTTCAGCCACATAGACATAATCTTCATCCACCAACCAATTATAGTTATAAATTTTGGTAAAATTTCATCAAAATTAATGATATATTTCAGTTTCATAAATGAGTGAAACGGAATGTTTGCAAAAAAATATCGAGTCAAAATCTACCGAAATACACTGAAATATTTCGGTCTTACCAGAAAGCGAAATAAGGGTGAATTCCGAAATTTCAAAGCTTACCAACAATTAGAAGATTGTAAAAGTTAACTACATATCAAATTTGATATCTCACTCAACAACACAATGGACCACTAGATACTAGATAGATTGATACTATGGTGGTTGTTAGGTAGTATGCCCATCGTCTAGTGGTTTAGGATATCTCTCTTTTTTGATATTCGACTTCCTCTTAATGTGGGTATTATGAAAGGTAGTTGATTATAGATTATTCAATACACCTCGGCCCAATAATTCGCGAATCCATCAGGAGGATGATATAATCAATTTGTCCTTAAAGGTAGACAACGTTTATGGAATAAATATAAAATAAATCAATAAAATATTAAAATATTAAAATATCATATGGCAATATCATAACAAGTACTTAATTAGTTTATCCACTATCTAAAAGAAAACTAAATGATAAAACATATCCAAGAAATATATAATTGGTGTAAATCGCCTGTGGAAAATATGTAGGCTGCGTTTGGTTGCACTTCCGTTCTGTGAGAGTGTTATTTTCACAGAAGTGATCTCTTTCGATTCTATTCTGTGAGAATGTTCTTTGGCTCAATACTAGCATTTTGGTAAAAAAGCTAAAAATGTTCCAGAAATGATTTTATAACAAAATCAGCATTTGGCAGACCTTTTACAAAATCACTTTTTACGATTACAACTGATAATTACGTAAATACTATTACCCTCACACTTAACCCAAATAATTACAAAAATGCCACAGAAGACTACACAAAGAGTACAACTGGAGGAATATGGTTCAAAAAATTAATCCACCAATGGAAAATGGCAATATAGGAAAGCAATATCACATTTCTCAGCTGCCTAATCCATTATAATCGAGATCTTTCGAGGTGGGATTTTATGCAGATTACAATAAAAAAGAAAAAGGACAAAGGAGGTCGGACTTATTGCTCTGGGGTCGCTTCGATACTTAAGTCATAACTCTTAGCAGTAAAAAGTAAAAGTGATAAACGAGGTCGGCGTCATAGAAAGGCTAAGCTAGTGAATAGTAAATACTAGATGAGAGATGATCAAACCTTGGGATTGGACCCCTTTTTATAGGGATTTAGATTGAGTTTGGATTGGATCCAGCGTGCCTTTGCAGTTAGTTCCGGAATTGTAAAGGTCGGATTTGCCTCACCTTAAACTTGTAATAATGGATATACCTCTAAATGATTTTTAGTAAAAAGATGGTTTTGCCCCCAATGACTGAGGCCTAAGACCAATCATATGTTACACTCTCATTGACCAATAATATTTATACTCAACAATAATCAAGGCATATTTGCAATGTATAGGTAATTATATATAATGTACATGAGAAAGTCAAGGAAGACATTTATCCCTGATTTCTCTTTTGCGATTTTTGCACCTTCTTGTTGGTCTTTGTCCAATATTTTATATGTAATCGATCCCATCCAAAGCAAAGGAAATTTCACTCAACTTCTGGCCTCACATCAAGGCTCTATCAGACATCCCTTGCTTGCAGAAGCGAGGAAAAAAAAATTAACAACATTTGGAGCAAACCCATCACGAGCAACTTTGCTGACAATATCATGGTATTGTATGTAACAATGTTAGCAGGAACAATATCTAACATTCTGCCCTATTTGCAATACCCATTAATGATCAATACCAGTAGTGAATACGTTTGGGAGAATTCCTCTTTGTTTCATCCCCACCTATAACCTGAATGCCTCCCTCAGCTTCCTCCAATTAACAAACCTACCTATCAAGGAGTTGTATGTGAAGTTGTTTGGCACAAAACCCCTCCTCAACATGCATTTCTACAAATACTTCATGGCCTTTTCCATAGGATTCATCTCCTTTGTAGCGGTAGACCATAGTTAGTAAATTCGGGAGCGACAAACATTCGAGTATGGATACGTACGTGTATTAAACGCAATCAGACTTTAATACGGGAATGAAAATCCGGTTAAGAAAACACATACGGTATTAATATGTACATATTTAATGCAACAATATTTTTATTGAAAAATACGGACATATATTCACTATGCAGTAGACATCTGCATTATTCAACAAATAGAATAATAACATATAAATACAAATATATATGCCAACAAAACTTGTAGTCGATGAAATTCACATAAAATCATCATCTCATTAACATAAAACACTTATCAAAGCCGGCAAAAGGGTTAATTTGATAGTGGGGTTTCGGAGATTTGGGAAAAATTGAAATATTAGAAAAGAAATGACAGAGAAAGAGAGGGGAGGGGATTTGATTTTCTTTGTTGTTTTATTATTTTAATTTTTTTTTCATTTAATACGGAAATAAATGTTTAAAATGTATTTAATATGTTTTAATATAAAAAATACGTTCTTTTGAGAATATATGCAATAGTTCGTAAATACGTTTAAAAAATTGGGACATGTATAATTTGTGTATTAAACGCTACCTTACTAACTAGGCGGTGGACACAACCTAGAGTTTTATGGTAAAAAATTGACGGATATAGAATAAAAAGGGACATGTTTGTTGGATAATATTAATTAATTACCGGATCCATTGAGTAATGGGACTCCATATCACTAAATTGATTAGTTTAGTTTGGTTCATCACAGGATAAGGATAGTTAATTCTAGTCATTGAGGGATTGTACTAGGGTTGTGGCAGTATTATAAATACTAAGTCATAGATCCCTGTAGCCATAGTCACATAATTCTCTCTATGCTCCATACTCATAGAGAAAGCAATAGAATTAATCTGAGGGTTGTGGAAGACTGTGATCAATGCTATTATACACGACAGAAATCATTTTTCAATGCACAAAGTATCTCTTTACTTTTATGTTTATTTCATAATTCTATTGTGTTATAGAGTAACTGTAAATTTAACTATGTTTACTCCACAGGATAAACTATTCCATTCAATGAAGAATAAATTCATGAAAAAGGGTAAGGAAAATAGAAAAGGAAGATGATACTTGAAGAAGAAATCCACGAAAGAAAGTCATGGCAAAAGTAGGGAAAAAAAAAAAGATTTTTCACTAATCGTTTTAACATAAAATGTTAAGAAAGACAATGAAAAAGTAGATAAAAATTTCATGAAATTTTTTTTTCATCTAACATATCATTTGCATGAAAAAATATACTACAAAACAAACATGAATTCAAATCCTCTCCAGTGCATTGGGCACACCAAACCTACCTAACACCATTAGATCACATTCACATATCTCTCATCTAGGAGAGAGAGAGAGAGATCCAATGCATGGACAAGATCTGTTTCCAGTATACATGGGCCTAAAAGGAAAATGCTCATGAGTCGATAACATGCAAGGTCAAATTTATCATTTTATTTAAAAAGAAAAACCACTTCGAAACTTTTCGTTCAAAATTTATGTGGGTGGCTATGTTATTAATTTTTTGCCTCAAACTTTTGTTTTGGGATAATTCTAATAAATAATTTTTTTGTTAAAAAAATATAATTTTTTTTTTTGGGACTAATAACATCAACTATTTTTTTTCGTTTTGTTCATTCATTCTGTATTCTTTATTCCTATGTGTCCAAGGAACATTGGCATTGTTTTATTAGTGAATAAATTATGTAATTTAGGAAGAAAAAAAAATATATACATTACATTTTGTTGGCTGAAGTTGTTAAATCTAAATCGTCTATAGTTGTTCAATCGTGTCAACCATGCGATCATGGTTGGCCTTCATTCGACGGGCATAATACAGATTTATTATGTTATTTTTATATATTCTCTTTGACAATTTTTATCTCTATTTTAAGGTATATATATGTGGTATGTAGTTTGCATATTCTGTGACTTATAAATTGGTTATATGACACTATTATTTTTTGTCTATTATATTGAAGGACTGGTTTTGTGAATGATTAATATTTGAATAAGTCACTTTGTAGTCATCGACTTAGCCACACTTATCATGATGTGTTATGTGCTTATATAGGCATTGATTGGACCATGATGGGTTTGAGGGGTGCAAATCAAAATTGCTCAGACTATGAGAGACATGGTGTTATGGGAGAAAAACATCATCCAATGAAATTCTTATAGGTGGCACTTAAAATCGGCTAAGCCGATCAGGCATGATAGAGTGGCACTCGACCTTGCCTACTCGTAGTCATAGTTCCATTCAGATACGTCTCCTGGGTGGAAGTTCAGTCCTATTATGACACGGCTCCTAGTAGGAGGCATAATCCAATTGGGGTACGACTCCCGATCGGAGTCTAGAATCCTAAGAAGCCTAGTTTACGTCATAGGAGTCATTCTCCTAATACAATATGATGCCAACCATCACAGCCATACGATCACTCGTATGGTGACACATGTCACTTTAATTGTCCACCGACCTAGCTTCCTTGGCTACAATCTCCTATTCCTACTCGAAGTCTATGATTTGGACATCCCTCAGGACAACATCTGGCAGTCCTATTGGCGATCTGTTTCCTAAAGTCCTGGTACCTCTATGCTTCCTGCTTGTCTCTATATAAACAGGGCTAACCCCTGAGGTAGGATTATCTCACTATTCACTCGCATTCTCTCTCTTACGCTCAAACTCTCTCTTTGTTCCCCTTCTTCTCTAAACTGGAGATAGTTTCCTGTTATCTCTTGATTGTTAACATTAAGAATTTGACTTAGGCATTCGGAGTGTACCCGGGGCTTAGTCACCCAACTCCCTTGTCTCATCTTTATAATTGTAGGTCATCCGGATTGCGGATCAATGGGATGATTTTCAACCGTAACACATGAGCACTAGTCTCTATATGATCAGCACACATATAGTCTGTGAAATCCTTCATAAAAGTTCCATTTGAATACATATGGGGTAGAATTCTATATTGGCCATTCCTATCATTGTCTTTTGGTTATTATACAGTGAAAGTTCCATTTGAATACGAATAATGTTCTTGCTCGTATGATTATTAGAATTCACCGCAATAAGTTTCGGTCCGGATCTTCCATTGTTGCTGAAATTAAGTCAGATGTATGTATTGCCGGGATTTCATCATTCCATTATTCTAAGGGATTCAAATCGTCTCCTCCCTGTACTTCAGGGAGGAGGGGCGGCAACCCCAGTGGATGGTCGCCGCGTGGTGGTCGGATGAATCTGACCCCTTCGTTCGAGCCGACACGAGCCGACACTCCCTTGTCGGCTCGGTTTATCAGCTCGAACGGAGGGGTCGGATTCATCCAACCCCCACGCGGCGACCATCCATTGGGGTCGCCGCCCTCCTCCCGAACTACTAGGATAAGACGATTTGGATCCTGCTCATATTAGTCATTCCCATTTTGGTTTCCATATTCCATCTTGTCAACTCTTAATGCATACTATAAGTGAGTAAATGTAGTAAAGTTATGGTAGATGCATTACCTTATACTTTCCTAATTTAAGATATTTTACTTTTTCAATTATAAGATGCAATACCTTATTTATACTTTTCTGCCTTGAGATATTTTACTTTTTCAATTATAAGATGCAATAAGGTTATATATATTCTCTTTCATGCATGTAATTATTGTGTAATTGGGATTTTGAATTTAGAATTATATTTTTATTATATTTTTATAGAGTGTAATTATCTCATAGTTTTGACAGGTGTAATTAGTATTGATTTTTATGGGCAATAGGTATATTTTATTAATATATATATATATATATATATATATATATTTTTTTTTTTCCGACAATAATATTTCCGTTGGTAAAAATAAGCATGTATATAATTAACTATATATTTTTCCCTACGGAAATGATATAATCGCCGACAAAAATACTGATTTATCTCTACCTGTCATTAAAAGTATTTATTTTTGCCGACGGTAATATAGTTGTTGTCGGTAAAGAGGAAAAAGTATTTCTGTCAATAAAAAAACTAATATTTTTGGCCATGGGAATATATTTTTCTTCGGAAAAAATGTGAATATATCCCCACGGAATATACACCGACTGAAAATACGATGGAAACCATTCCATCGGTAAAGATCATTGGCGACGAGAAAGTATTTTTGGCAATACAGATTGTTGTAGTTAAAAGACCTCGTATACGTTGAATGGTGACCTTAGTGCCTAATATTCCATTGCCAGTGACTTGAGAATTATAAGAGTGTATACGTACCTATAAACTGCCAATATAAACAAATTTATCGTATTTGGTTTTGCATTCAAATGTTTTTATTTATAAATACAAAATATTATTTTATTTTTTATTTGTAAAATAGATGAAATCTTTTGGTTTTACGAGAAATGGCAGTTTTGCATTTTTGGTCCCTATTTATTATTTGGGAAAAAGACAGTTACCTCCCTTGTAACTTACCTTATTGACCGTTGACCCCCAAAGGTTTCAAAAAAGACAAATGGCCCCAATTTTTAACGATGTTAAAATTATATTTTTTATGGACAACTTTACCCCTGAACATTTTATCCCAACTAAAATTAAAAAATAGGATAAAAGACAATTACCACCCCTGTAACTTACCTTATTGACTGTTGACCCCCAAAGGTTTCAA
Source organism: Protea cynaroides (assembly GCA_028583415.1). Classification (NCBI taxonomy): domain Eukaryota; kingdom Viridiplantae; phylum Streptophyta; class Magnoliopsida; order Proteales; family Proteaceae; genus Protea; species Protea cynaroides. The sequence continues at coordinate 62,567,306 of CM053270.1, forward strand.
AAAATGGACATCCTTCCATGAACAGGAACCACACGATACCAAACTATGAACATGATCCAGATCTGAAACAAATGGGCATTTTAAAAAATAAAAAAAAAACTTCCTTCCATTTTTGTGAGAGCATCGTATCTGCATCTCCTCTGCTACATCCGAAGGAGCTCCCACCCTTCTTTTCCACCACCATTGGTTGGAGCTGTCGTTGCCCCTGACATCGAATGCTGCTGATCATTGTCGTCAAAAAGTGCTAGATCCTGCCCTCCTGGGATCTCCAAGCTTAGATTTTTAACTATTTTTAAGACTTTTAGCAACAGTTTTAATGGTTCGTTGCCACAGAAAACCCATTTGGAATAGCGGTAAAATTCCTCCTGATTTTGGTCTATTACCCAACCTGACTTACATGGATATGAACATGAACAATTTCAACGGTAAAATCCCTAGAGATCTTGGGAATGCTACGAAATTGAAACTTCTCAACATTTCTGATTTGGAACAAAGTTGCCTGATAACATATGGAGCGCACCCAATTTACAGATCTTCTCTGGGAGCTTCTACAAACTCGAAGGAAAAATTCCTGATTTCTCTCACAACTCCCTCACTGGTACAATTTAGCACTTTTTGACTACGATGGCTTGCACGCAGGCTGCTGCGTTTTGTTTGGAAGAAGAGGTGAGTTGCAGAACCTCGTTAACATACTTTTCTTCAACTGGAATGGCATCATGGGTTGTAGCTTTGAGGCAGGAGTTGCAGGCAGAGCTCTGAGGCTGGAATTGCAGGCGATGCCCTGAGGTGGGAGTTGCAGGCGGTGCCCTTGAGGTGGGAGTTGCAGAGCTCAGTTGGAAAAATGAAATCTGGTTCGGTCGAGCCTGTGAGGACGAGGTAGAAGAAGACGGACACACCAGAGAGTTGCAGGGAGAGCTCTTCGGGGTTTTTTTTTTCTTTCTTTTTGGAGAAGAGAAAGCCCACCGCCATTGTCTCCTTTGAAACCTTTGGGGCAACGGTCAATAAGGTAAGTTACATGGGAGGTAATTGTCTTTTTCCCCTTTTTTTTTAAAGTCAATCACCCTTGTAAAGGGTTAATTTGGTCATTAAGAAAATATTGGACTCCCACCGTTAGCATCTAACGAAATATTCCTAACGGCGTGGGTCTATTTGTATTTTAATAGTGTTTTTAGGGGAGGTAACTGTCTTTTTTGAAACCTTTGGCGGTCAACGGTGGTAACTGTCTTTTACCCTTATTATTTATGGACACTTTTGGTAATTGTTAATGTATGCCAAAAGACAATCTAGATATGGTATTAGGAGGCTAGAATCTCACTTAGGGTTGAACTTTATTACTGGTCATCTCCATCCTAGATATATAAAAACATTTCAAGGTCACACAGGCAATAAGAAGAAAAGTTCAAAATACTAAGTTATGGTATATCTGTCCAGTTGAGGTGAGTACCTGAATTACTTATAAGACCCTCGAAAAATAAGTGACTTTGTTATATAATCATCTAGAATTTTTCAACAAAAGATACTTTCAAATCATCAAAAAAAGTATGACATTTTACTCAATTTCTTAAACTAAACAAGTGACAGGACAAGAGAGTTTCTATAGCACTAATAGAGGGGATCTCCTACGTTACACCAATAAGGTGTAGGAAATGGAAAATCCAATAAGTAATTACATGGACAGAGAGAAAAGGAAATATATAAGAGGAGAAAGAAAATTCAAGAATGTGAGAAAACGTGGGAAAGAATCCCCACAATGATGTGCGGATCCTTTTCCCATTAAAAAGATGAGAAATCACAATACCTCCTTTTACTCCCATATACATTCTTACCCATCGTTGGACAACCACAGCATGTAGAGTATGTGTTGTCATTGTTGGCCATTATTCAGGTGGTGCGGTGATATGATTGTACTTATATGATGGAGTGTACATATTGTAAGACTGGAAAAAACGAAGTTATAACTGAGTTGATTGGGTTAGGCACTGAGCCGATTGGATAGTGTAAGACCACATTAATTTATCAATTTTTACATGAGTTCAGTGATGTTCTAAGGTGAATGTATATGTTTTTCGATGTGTAAGAGCCTCAAGAAACATGTGTAGCAGTTTAATGGTCAAATTCCGAGTTTTGTTTCGAACATTTTATTTTGAGACTGTTTTTGATGGGTCCCAGTCCCACCGGTATAAGTGGAAGCTCAGACCTTTGAAGTGTTAAGGCATCAAGTTGGCTTCGTAACACAACTGGCCACGTGTCATTCAGACATCGGAAGAAAATTTCTACAAGAAAAGTTTTAACATTTTTTATTGGGCTGAACAACTGCGCTGAAAATTCTGTTTTGGTTGGTTTTACTGGTAGGGTGCATGGTTGTATGGTATGCTCTCATACTCAGTAGAGAATTTCATAGTAACTGCTTCGATCCCATGGTGAATGTGTGCCACGTCATTGGTTTTTTAATCGGACGAATAGTAAGATCGCAGGCTTGAGGTGGGGAGAATAATAAATATTCTTGTGCGGAAGCTTTCTTTGGGTATGGTACAGGAACGGCGGTACACCACCCCACATTGGATCAGCTCTTTGATCTACTGTTCCGCTTATGTAGAATTGCCGGTCGTCTCATGCAGATTCTTGTTTGGGAAAATTACACACACTACTCTTATAGTTTGGATTAATATCATTTATCATCCAGTAATTTCTGATAATATCATCCACACTCATTTAATTAACGATAAAAATCAAAAAAGTTGAAAGACATTTTTTTTTTATTTTTTTAAATTAAGAAAAATAAAAGTTACTATTTCACTCCTAAACGCTTAGCAATTGTGGAGTTCACCATTATCTCTCTCCCATTTTATTGTATACTCTCAGGCATTGTAGGTGTTTGATAAAATGTTGGAATGAGTAGAAGGGGTGTAATATGGGGAATTTGTAATTAATTGCATTTATAAACAATCATTATTGTATTATCGGCAAGTTGAAGTTACTTTGGATTTTTGAGTAGGAGTCCTTGTTAGAGTGATTATCTGGTGTTGAAGTGAGTCGAGTCGTTGAGTAATATACGAAGCCCTCTTGGGCAATTTCTTTGTCGACATAGGTAGGAATATCTCCTGGTCGAACCACGTAAAAGTTATATCGTGTGATGATGTTATTGTGTATGTGGATATTGTAGTGTATTTGATGCAAAATGGTGAGCACTGTTTGATAGACCTAGCCATTGTGTGATTGTGAGGTTAACGTGTTTGTGTTTATGCCATTCTTTATTGGAAGAATGGTGGTTTGTGTGGTTATCATCAAAGGTGGTTCCATCGTCGAAATTGGAATTGAGATTTTACATCCACTGATTCAAACCCCTTTCAGTCTCTCTGTAACCTTCTGGGAACTTCACTCATAAAGCAAATATAAAAGTTCTGTAATAAATCTCTATGCTATATCTCTTTTGTCAGCTCACCTCTCTAGAAAAAAAGATCCTCTTCTGTCAGCTAGCTCGCTCGCTAGTTATTCATCGGATAAGTTAAGATGCATTGGCATGCATGCTAAGTATCTCAATCTATTCAAGAAACGATTGACGCGATTAACCAACAAGAAAAGATCCAGATCCAACCTCCCCTCATGTTCTCCCTTTTTGGTACAGATTCCAAAATTGTACCCACTGAAAGTAATTGGATCTTTACCCAAAGAAAAAGAAGAAACTAATTGGTTCTATTAATAGTAGTGGGTATGTTTTTTTTTTTTTCTTTGTAAATAATTATTTAACGAAATACAAATTGGTCTGGTTGTATCCCTAATGAACGCACAACATTAAATGCTTTATGGGTAGCATTGTGTCCCCACCATTTATTTATGGCCTAAGTTATCTTCTAATGTCAATGTCAATTTTTTTGGTAATGTCAATGTCAATTTAAGTGGAACTCAAGAGAAAGGTGGTTTATATTTTCGAGGTCATATTAAATCATTCATCACTAATAATCCTTAACAAATCATCAATTAAGAATGATGTTTAGTTTTCATATAATGTTTTATGATATTAATATTTGTTAAGAGGGTAGTTATTAATGTAACAATAGAATATAATGTTTTTAAAAATTCATTTTTATGATTTTTTTAAAATTTAAATTATTTAAAGTTAAGAGAACATGGACAGATAAACAAAATCTTATTTAATTAAATTAGAAACTGAAATTTGACATATCATCTACCAAATGCTTGAATAAATGTCTTTTCATGTACTTTTGTTGTAATAATAATTTACCTTTAAACAATAGAATTTAAAAGGAAATAAAAATTTTGAATTTCTCATGAGTGTTTGAGGAAGGTGAAAATTATATTAAAAAAAAGAAGATGAAAATGTCAAAAGTTATTTTATTTTATTTTATTTTAATAGGGTATTTAGATGATTCTCTTATTTATAAAAATTGGGTTTTAGAAGGAGTGATTGATGGTGTGTGAAATGTTTTTTTTGGGACCCACTTTTTATTGAAATTCTCCACTCTGAAGCCTCTGTTCTCAAATCTCAGAGGTATTGAAAGACACAAGATGGATGCAAACAGAGAATTTGACCTTTCAGCATTCATGCTTTTGTAAATGGAGAGCTGTCAAATGGGACCTGCACTTCCAATATTCACTAGTATCCTCACCTCTTAAGTGATAGATTCCAAAATTAATTATTTCTCTATCAAGAATCCAATGCAATCACATGTAAACACACATACACACACTCTTTCTCTTCTCTGAATTCTAGGTGGGGAAGCAAGGTTTTAAGGATGCAGATGAATTGGCCCTTGTTTTTCGAAGCATGGGCTGAGAGGCAGGTTTTGAGTTCGAGTTTCCTCTTTTGCACTTCTTCTTCATCCTAGTAGTATAACTCATAGAGTAGGACTGAAAAAAAAAAATGCAGGTGACTTAGAATCGGGCAGGATCAGCTCCCACAAACCTTAGACTCGGCCAAATATATGTGAAATTAATTGATTCAAAAGTGTGATTCGGGATTAGGGTCGGCTGATGATGTTGATTTATGCCCGAGTTAGAAAATCAAACATGGGTGTAAGTGATTGAAAAACAAAGGGAAATGATTACTGTCCAACACTGTTGCCATATGCCTTCTCACATGGGGGTATGAAATGACCACTCTATCCCTGGACATTTTACACTGCATGTGAGAGGACGTAGGGCAACAGTGTCGGCAGTGATCATCCTTCTAAAAAATAATATTAATCTTTACCAAAAAAAAAATATTAACTAGGGGGGAAGGTTTTCTACGATACCAGTGTGGGGAGAAATCTCTCACACCACACCAATGGAATGTAGAAAATAATATCATCAATGGAGCTCACATGGTTTGTGTGAAAGAAAATTTTAGATAAGAAAAAAAAAATACCAAAATATAATGAAAAATTAATGACTAATTTATTCATGTGGATTAAAATTTTTGCCTTTTTTTATCATGGCCCACCACCACCAAGGTGGGGTCCCCAAGGGGAAAATATTTTACCCTAATTAGTCACAGATGAATTAATGAAATAACCCAAAAAGGCTAGGCGTACCAATTGTAGAGAATGATTGGCTCATACTTATCTTTGGCTACAAACGTGGCACAGAGGCTAAAGATACATTATATTTAACCCATGTACATACCCTCATTTGTTAAATTTAATGCCCTTTGAATCCCAATCCAGTTGATGGAAAAAAAAAAAAAATCAATTCATGACAGCTGCATGACCCATGTTCTAACTGAGTTGTTTTCCATTTATTCTCATCTTTTTGTGGATTTTCTATTAGGTGGGACCTAAAGCATAGCATTTTATTAAGATTCAGGCTTGTAATCAATTTTTTATCACACACAAAAATATATATACTTTGTATACTTAAAAAAAATAATATCTTTTAATGAAAAACATTACAGATCAGATGAGACTAAAATTTTATAAATTGATAATTATTCAGATAAATAAAAAGATCTAATCTGAAAGGATTTGTTTTCACAAGATCCATAGCAGTAGAACACAAGATTGGTTTACGATTTCTATTTTATATGTTGAATTTTATCTTAAAAAACAGAGTTAGCCAGATGAAAAAAAATAAACCATTGAATAAAAATTAAGACTACCTACCGGCTGTAAATTAACTAGTGGCAAGGCAAGAGAGAATAAGTATATGATTAAATTCAAGTCTATATCAAGTAAACGGTTCTAATCATTCTCTGGATTTTCAACTGTTGAAATTGTCACATCATTTATTCAGGTGCAAGAACTCGAGAGCAAAAATATATAAATAATTCATTAAACCATAAAAATTTTGATTAAGAAAAAAGAGAAAAACAAAAGAGTATTATTTGGTACCTGTTTGGTTGTCACCAAATAAAAGAGTATTATTTGGTACCTCTTTGGTTGTCACCAAATAGATAGACCTACCTGACCTCATTTTCAACCATGTCAAACAATTCTGGGACCTACCCTTACCATAAGTCATTATAACCACATACCATTTTTTGGTAACTACTTTTTAGCTTTTGTAAGTAAGTTGCTAGATAGCCTTCTCCATATGCAAAGACGACATTCATGATCCACCCCATGAGGCAAAACATAATGCAGTTTAAAAGGAAAGTTTTTTCAACACATGGGTCATAGGTGTGGAGCCAACCATGAAAATTCCATCACATGTGATACACACAAATCATAGAATGCAATGGCCGTATAACTCAAGATGGGAGACATGGTAAATGTTTAACTTTAACTATTGATGTAGATTAAAAAAATAAGAAGTAAATGTTATTCCAAAATGAGGAATTATTACATGATAATAAGGGTCATAGTGGATCATTTAATCTAAGGAATAAAGAGGATCACTTAATTTTGGGGTCTTTAGGAACTCACTCAACTCAATTATGAGACTCAATCATCACGGGAGGACTTCAACTCACCACAGGGTTTACATTGATACAACTACAATTCCAAAAATATCAATTACTCTATTTTCCATCTAAACTTAAATACAAATATATACAAGGGAGTGTGTAGAAGATCGTTACCATATAAGTAAGTAGAATATAGCCATTGGAAGATATACGTTGGAATATAGTTGTTGAAATATGATCGTTGAAATATAACCGTTGGAATATGGCCAGTGGAAGCCCCTGAGGTGAGTTGATATTTTTTGAATTATGGGTGTGCCAATGTGCACCCCGTAGTGAGTTGAGGTCCTCGGGTTAGTAAATCCTACAATTAGGTTTTTCCTTGTTTGTTATCCTATATGCTTTCTCATTTACTAATAAATTCTAATTCATTTCTTCCTTATTTTGTATTTCCTCTTTGGCATGCATCAGCTAATCTTTATTCTTCACGGGTTTTTGTTGAAACATCAATCAATGATTAAGTTACAGATTGGGAGCTGTCCTCTCAGTACAAAAACTTATTAATGATGTATGCAGGGAATTACTTATATATGGAAGAAGCATCTGCCTTCTTCAAGCTATTTATGGTCTTTCATCACCTTCCTGTCATCATTTGGCCCCAACTCTCCAACCCACTTGGGATTCTCTTTCTTTTACTCCATCAATGGCAGTTCATTCCGTTACCTTCCTGACTTCACTAGTCAATGAATGAGCAAAGGAAACCAGAACAGCTGCTATGGGTAGCATTGTAAGCAAGAAGGAGAGAAGCCCATTTGAGGAGCTAGGCTACAAGGGTGTAATGGAGAAGATCAAGCTCTTGCAGGATGAGATCCACGAGATAAGGCATTTAAGAGAGATGGAACGCCGAATCCACAATCAACAGGAGACGACCACTGCTTGGAAGGAAGCAGAGTGGAAGAGTGAGAGGAAGAAGTTGAGAGAGGAGGTGAGAAGGTTAAGAATGGAATTGGCAGCGAAAGAGGAGATAATCCAAGGGGTGGAGGATGGTGGTATAGTTGCAGGGAAAAGTGAGAAAGAGTGGCAATGGCAACTGCTGGGAAGCAACTTATTGGTCGAGCACATGATGGAGGAACAAGCTCGGCGGGATGAGGCTGTGGAGAAATGGAAGAGGCTTTACATTGCTATCAAGACCGAGCTTGATACTCTCATTCAGAGAGCTCATCAAGGTGATACAATCCCTCTCTCTCTCTCTCTCTCTCTCTCTTTGGGTTTTCAATAGGCTCAGAAAATGCCATAGTTAAGTGGACATTATCATCTAATAGCGAAAAATATTGAAATAGATGATCAATGTAGTTGATACATAGCTACGAGAAAGTCGTTTGAGATGGTATAACCATATTCAATGGATACCTTTAGATATTTTAATATGCACGAGTGATTTGATTCAGATTGAAGGATAAAAAAGAACTAGAGACAAATCTAAGATGACTTTAATTAGGAGAAGTGATGAGGAAATATATACATAGCTTAGACCTTGTTTAAGTATAACCTCAAATAAAACTGATTGAAGAGTAAGATTTCTTGTAGCCAACCTCATTTGGTTTGAATAAAACTTTATTATTATTGTTGTTGAAATAGATGATCAATACCTGACCTCACTTAGTTGGGATAAAACTTTGTTATTGTTGTTGTTGTTGTAAATAAATGATCAATACAATAAGACCCATGAGTGGGCTCCTCCTCATTGCCCTGATTGAATAGAAGCTTGCATCATACTGGTTCTCTGTGTGAGCTTTAATTTTGCAAAGAGAGAACCTGTATGGTAATTGTTCTCATTGATGAAGGTCTCATACAAGGCCACATGCTACCATCTGTTTTTGTTAGGGGTAAGATCAGTTTTTAGTGAGAATTTCTCTCTCATGAATCCCTGTAAACTAAACTTAATGAGACACCACCTGAGTATAATAATTGTAATCTCAGGTCAGGGTATTAAAAAAAGAGGAAAAGACCGCAGGTGGGCAGGGTGAGGAACCATAGGCAACAATGTTTTAGTAAAATATTAATGGCCTCCGGCATATTGGATCTTAAGATCATGACAAAAGTTTGCTCTTCCTGTTTTCTTTGGGTTAGTGGGGTCCATTTCCAAAATATACTTGTAATCATTCCATTACATAGGAGGATGAAATATTCATCCCCTTATGAATCATAGCATGTCTAATTCATACCCATTGTCCTTTTGTCGGTGTGGTTAGTGGGGCCTGTACTCAGGAGCTGCAAAACATTTATGATTTCAAATGAAATATTGGACAAGGAATAATGTTACCTGAATTGATTAGGTTTGTATTAGTAACGATAATGATATTTATTATGTATTTGATCTGATTCAGCTTACAATTGGGAAGTTAATGGTGTCAGTCATTAAATTGTAGGAGATAGACTGTACCATGTAGAGGAGGAGAACACCATAGAAGCATTCAAGAGGGAACTGAAAGTCAAGGAAGAAACAGTCCAAGAGTTGAAAGCCAAAGTAACTATCATGGAGAAGGAAGAAGTTAAAAAGGACAGAGAGATAGACATACTTCGGCAGAGCCTACGAATTATGAGCAGCAAGAAAAAGGTGATCCTGGCTACTAAAGGTCTCATTCGAAGCTTTCACATCTAAATTAGATTGGTGATGGCCACAGCTGGTAGCCTGGTACATAATTTGTTTATAGTTTCAGGATATTGCAGTGAGAATGCCTCTGGAGAGTTTGATCAAGCACAACGATGAATGAAATCAAGAAATAGAATGTAAAAGATGAACTCTCAGTAAACATAACTCTTTTTAAGTGAAAGGATTATACCTATCAATGCACTTGACTGGCTGAAAGTTCCTCCATGTTCCTCAGTGGACTGTTGATTGTTACAAAAGACAGGACTTACAAGCCAGTTGAAAGCATTTTGCTCTTTATATAGTTATATAGTCATATGATCATAACTTGGACGTTCAAAATTTTGTGTGTTCATCCTCTGAAGCTAGAAGACCTTTGGAAGATCTTCAAATGCATGCATGACGGTTTCCGTAACTGATTTTCAAGCAACTAATTTTGTTTCCAATTCACTGGCATGGATGATACCAATGAGAAAAATATATTGATTCTGAAAGCTCATATATATATATATATATATATTATCAGGACCTTTGAAGTGCAAACATGTATATCCATTTGCTTTGAAAGTAATAAAAAAAAAAAAGAGCAACATTAATCACCATGAACTGTACACTTTTTTAGTTACACTCAAGGGTCACAATATTACATTTTCCCTTGAATGAACCGATGTTCCTGTACATGTATATTCCTGTCATGCTGCTTGATGATATTCCAGGAAATATTTGATTGACGCAACTGAGAATATTGTGAAAATTCATGCTGCAAGACCAATATCTAATCCTGTGAGACATAACCTGCTCAGGTAACTGAGATGCTATCTTCACTGATAGAATTTGAGCTCTCAACAGTCTGGTAATTTGATCTCACATTCTGAAGAAAAACTTTCAAATGTCACATAATTTTTGGAAAACAAAGCAGTGAGACCGAAAAAGATAAGAGGCATGGACATAATTTCCCACAAAAACAATTTTCTCAGGGTAATAATATATATTTTGTAAATATCAATCAAACGGGTCCTCAGTAGAGCAATGTCAATTTGGAGTAAATGTTAATATTAAATTAGCATTGAAGTATTCATAGACAGATAAAGAAAATATGAACTTAAAATTTTCTTGTCCACAACAATTTTTCTTTTTTTTTAAAGGAAAAGATATTCAGATTACTTACTACTTAGTTTTGAACAGGTGCATTTCTATTTTTGAACTGTATTGTTTCAAACACCACCAAACCACCCCACCCCCCACCCCAAAAAAAAAAAAAAAAAAAAACTACCATATGATAAACAAGGGGAAAAACCAAAAAATTATCATTGCTACTAAAATCAGTTGTCACATTAAAAACCCAAAATTTATTGCTACTTCAGTCAGATTAATCTATTTTTTTAAAACTCATTTCTTTGTTGAGCTATTATTTTCAGATGCATGCAATAAGAGAGCTTAAATTTATCAAAAGATTTGAACCATGCAAAAAAATAAATATATATTGGGGGTGGGGGGGTTGGAGGGTGGCAAAGCATTCTACATACAAGATACAATCATAACAGTGAACATTAAGCAACTAATCAAATCAAAGCAACCCAAAGAAATGGCATTAACAAAATGAAAGAAATATGTACCTCCAACAATGTGATGTAGTAGAAATCTTCCATATGCTGCATAAGTGCACTACCATCTCTAATTGAGCGGTACATATTAATTTCTGCCTGCAATATTTTTTCAATGAGTTCCTTCTCTCCCTTCATCTGTATATAAATGTTATGAGGGAAAAGAGAAACAAGATCAGAAATAAAAACAGATGGTCTCAAACAATCTAGTATGATCAAATTATTTCCACAGCATATGAACTCATGAAAGTAAAGAATATCAACAGCATGTAGTCTTTCAATGGATGAGGGCTCTGATTTTCCATAGTGATAAGCACAAAAGAACCTTGCACAGGGAAGCTTTTTCCACATGGCAATCCAGGTGGCACACCAGAACGGCTTAGTACACCATCTTCTAGTGAGTCAAGTTTACCCCAGTAACCCTTTCTTCAATTGCATAAAAAGGCATCATTCAGCAAGTGCCAGATAAAGGGCAACCGTTCTCTTGTAAGAAGGATAAGGGTATTGCCATGTGACAGGATTTTGTGCTGAAAGTAGAAACATTGAAGAAGCCAAGAAGAATCAAATCAGCAATCCAAGACTTTATTTGACCACTTATGGGCCTCTGAATGGGCTTCTGATAGGCCCTCAAGTATGACTCATATTTGGGCCTCCACCACAGGGTTTGGCTGTAGGTTTGACATTACTAAAGAGAAATTAAGAATAAAATAAGATGTCCCAGTGCACGAGGCTCCCGCTATAGCAGGGTCTAAAGAGGGGCAAAATGTACGCAGCCTTACCCCCGCAATTCGAATCCGTGACCACCAAGTTACAATATGACAATCTTAGAATTTACTAAAGAGAAATTAAGAATCCTGGGAATTTATTTAATTTTTACTTAGAATTTTGGACATTTAAGTTCTATAAAGTTCGAGCTATGGAGATCAACATTGGAATCAAAATGTTTTAAGATAAGTAGAACGAAGACGAAATATATGGTGTGTAACTACACAAGGACGGATAATGAGGTGGTAAAAATTGATTAGAGAGAGATACAACTAAGTGATTATTTAGGTATCTAGGTTCAATCATAAATAAAGAAGGTGATATAAAGGATGGTGTTTCACAAAGTATCAAACTAGGATGGATGAAGTGGAGAGGAGCGTTTGGAGTGTTGTGTGATCAGCGTATTCCTTTAAAATTTAAACGAAAATTTTATATGATAATAATTTGAGTAGCTATGATGTATGGTGCAAAATGTTGGGCAATTAAGAAGCATCATATTAAGGGTGTCAAAAATGGGCCCGGACCGGTAGCACGGACCAAGCCAGCCCGATATAACCCGAACCCAACCCGGACCGAACCTTAATGGATATGTTTCGGTCTCGGCTTGTAAAGCCCGACACCGTTTCAGCCCAAACCGAAACCAAACCGGATCAGCCCGTTAAGAAGCCCGAACTAGCCCAAACCAATAATACCCAACTCAAACACCGGAAAGGTCCATTCGGGCCCAGTTTCTTAATTTTAATGGTTTTAAATTTTGATGGATTATATTAACTATTATAGTTCACTTCTTGATCGGAAAGATTATATGAATCTATAGTTGAAAAGAGTATGTTAATTGTTACAATTTACTGAATTACATGCATATAGAATGAATGATTCTAATTTTATAGATAGAAATAATAAAATAGGCTATATATCTTACATATAAAATAGGCCCGATAAGCTTGATAAGCCCGGTCCGGACCGAATCAGCCCGAAATCACCTCAATAAGCCCAACCCGATAACAAACTGACACCGGACCAGCCCCATAGTTATTGTGTCCAGCGCAGCCCAACCCAACCCGAACTCTTAATGGACATGTTTTGGGTTGGGCTTATAAAACCCGACACCGATTCAGCCCGGACCGAAACCGGCCTGGACCGGCCCGTTGACACCCTTACATCATATAGATAACTTAGTGTAACTGAGATGAGGATGTTGAGATGGATGTGGCAAAACTAAGATAAGGTAAGGAATGCTCATATAAAAGCTGATTTGGGAGTTGTGCTGATACATGATTAGCTACGAGAAAGTTGTTTGAGATAGTATGACCATGTTCAACAGAGACCATTAGATGCTCTAATAAAGAGAAGTAACTTGATTCAGATTGAAGGATCTAAAAGAGCTAAGGGCAAACCCAAGATGACTCTAGAGGAGGTGGTGAGGAAAGACATGCATAGCCTAGGCCTTGTTATAAGTATGACATTGAAAAAGCTGACTGGAGGACAAGAGACCATGTAGGTGACCCCATTTAGTTGGGATAAGGCTTTGTTATTGTTGTTGTTGACGTTGAAAGTTCTATGAAGTCTTCATTTTGAGTTGTTTTTGGCCATCATAAGTTTAATTCCAGTAAATTTCTTCTACCTGTCTATAAAAATAGAAGTTTACAAATAAGGTTGTATACCCATGCTTTGAGCAGAGCAGGTTTTTTTTTTTTTTTTTTTTTTTTTTTTGGAAATTGATGAATGGATGAAATATTTTGCACTGGAGCAAGGTTTCACATGTGTATCACTCTTTTTTTTTTTTTTTTTTAAAATCCTTCTCATCTTCCTCCTACCTTTGACCAAAATCTTAGCTCCATCTGACACCCATGCCTCATTGTCAAGTAAATTTTCTCTCCCACTCCTTGCAGAAACCAGGAATCCCACAAGTTCTTGGAAGTCCAAGAAAACTATTTCTCAAAACCCTATCTTCTCTTCTATTACCCCATAATTGTCTACCCCGTTTTAGAATCCTATATTCCCTTCTAAACCCAAATAATCTATGCTGTTCTTGGAACCCGGTGACAAAATTTCAGCTCCAACCCCATTGTACAGCCTTAAACCTTTCTCTTTTAGCTTTCTAATAAAGTAGTCTATTAAACCTAGCCTGGAGTCTACAAACACCATGATCCACGTAAGACCTGAGATGCAGCCAGGTTAAGTTCAAAGCACTGGCCACCCACTGATCCAAACACAAGCTCAATCTAATTGTTGGATTAGTTTCTGTCCAGACCAGCTTCTTCAAACGAATATAAAAGGGTTGGAAGGCCTTCTCATAGCCTTAGAATCAGAAGCTTGGAACGTATGGAAACTCTTTTTATTAGCTTAAAGTGTTCGAAACATAGTTTTTTTAACAGAAAGCAAACCAGCGCAATCAAACTACTGCACGGGCAATCCAACAGTCAATTCATGATCAATCATTTACCGGACTCCGCCAGCAATCAAACTACTGCACCGTCAATCTAGCAGTCAATTCATGATCAATCATTTACATTCAGTCCAATCAATAGGATCTCTTGTACTCCCATCATCTATCTTCTTTGAAATAGGTAGTATATTTTTGCCCCAGCATTGAACAGAGAGGTGGCCCTTCACTCACTGATATCCATGAATCCTCCCTCTTTAGGAGTCATTCCCAGTTCGGTCTATTGATACCCATGGTTATTGATGATAGATGGTGAATTTGTAACCTGGACTCCACCTTTGTGGAATGGGAGTGGCCCTAGTGTGGCCCAGATCAAATAACTATTTGAATACTTCTGTTTGCATTTCCAAGACACCTAGTGTAATGGAGGGAAAGTGAGTCGTCTCCATTGTGGAAGGCCTCTTTTGTCAGGAGTTGGATCCCTTTGCTCACCCTTTCTCTTAGTCAAAGTCTTAAGTATCTACATACAGTATGATACTAACTGATAGATATCAGTATCAGAAAGTATCGATACGAAACTCTAAAAAGAAAAAAGAAAAAAAAACACTGTATCTTCCATGTATCAACTGATACGGGTTGATACTGCCTGATACGGGATCGGAATGGATTGATATGGGACCAATATAGGAAAGATACACTCGATATGCATCCTTTAAACCTGCAAAACAAAAAACATGTGTGATATGAAACCAAAAGCAACCTGAGTAGGTGGAAATCATCTCATGTAAACCAATGACCCTAATCTTCATCATTCAACAAGTTTTGGGATTTACGTTGCTCAAATCTCAAATCGAATCAGATTTGGCCGAAAAGAGGTGAAGTTGTAGATCTCGATTTTTTTAAACTCAAATCTCCTTTTTCTTGTCCTTTTTTTTTCCCCTGTTATGCATCACTAGATTTGGTAAAGATCAAATCCTTGCATCAAACTGATATATATTTTCAAATTGCCTAATAAGATATTTTATGCTTCAAAACTATATTTTTTGCATACATCCTAAAGCATTTACATTCGTTTCTTGACCTTTTCCATGCGTATCTTTAGCGTATCTTGCATCTCTTTTATACAATATGATATGTCTCCTAAAATCACTCTTCCATACGATACTCGATAAAGATACTTTAAACTTGCTCTTATAACAAATAGTTATGGGGAGTTGGGGACTCTAACTTGCTATTCCACTCTATTCATCAGATTTGCCACCCCCCTTAACTGTGTCTCTATAGAACCCTCAATTTGCAATACATCTCTCCTCTCCCATGCATTCACTGGTCTATTGAGCCTTGACCATCAGTAAACCACCACAGTAAACTTGCCATCATTTGTCACACATGGAATAAAATCTCGGTGAGATCTCGGCGAGATCTCGCCGATCTCGCCCTTCTCGAGATTAGCCGAGACGAAAACAGGGTCGATAACCCTTTTCGTCTCGGTAGATGCATAATCTCACCGAGATCTCGGTAAATCTCGCCATTTCTCGGCGAGATTTATCGGTAAATCTCGCCGAGAAATTGCTTTTTTTTTTTTCCTCTTTATAAAAGAGAAAACTCACTATTCTCGATCAAGAACTCGACCGAGAACTGCTATTTCCTCTTTTTTGTTAGTTTTTTGAAAATTTTCTTATTTCTTCCTCATTTTTTCTTTGTTTGGACTTTCAACTTGCAACGGGTGGTGCTTCGGACTGCGGGGATTGTTGTGGGAGTTTCATATCAACGGTTGAAGGTTATATTCTTGCCCAAAAATGAGATTTTTAAATGAGACTATGAGAGAGAAAAATTGGTAGAATCTGATGAAATTTTTATTTACATGAGCCCGATCTACGAGACTATGGGATTATTCAGTATTAAACATTTGAACTATGATGTAATGATTTATAATGAAGTGTTATTTTGTTTCTCTTTCCCCCAATGCATTACGTTATTGTCTCATTTGCCATATTTGAATATAATAGCCAATATTAACCTAAGTTTACAACAGACTTCAGCATTGACTGCCAAAACATGGCTATAAACCCAAACAACCACAAAGAGTCATTATTTTTATAATTTTATGCTCTAAATGTGTTTATGTATGTAAAAATGATATTCCCCTGAAGTTAGAGACCTAAAAAATATATTTTGGCCACCGAGACAGCCTTTTTAAGCTGAAGGCTGTCTCGGACAAAATACAGTGTCTCGGCGAGATCGAGAAGATCTCGGTTTCGGAGGAGGCCGAGACTCCTCCGAAACCCGAGATTTTAAACCTTGGTTACTCATTGCAGCAGCTACCCTAGATCGCAATATGAATTCATTTTCAAATTTCAATATCTTTCCTAGTCTAGCCATTCTGATGCAGTTCGCAGCCAGACAGAAGAGAAAAATAGGGTCTTCTTGCGGTTTGGTCTGGTTCCATTATGAACCAATTTTCTGGTTTAAACTGGGCCTGTTACTCTTCATGTATTATATTCGTGCTAGATTCTGTTTGGATTTTATTTCCTCATTCTTGTCATGTTATTTTGTAATAGTTTTCCTGGATTAAGTTGCTATAAATCAAGTCTTGTTTAAGTTAGTTTCCTTATTTTATTTGTTTCTATTTTCAGTAGTTATTTTTTCAGTTTTATCGTCAGTTTAGGAAACCTCGGGTATAGTTTGTGTAAATTATAAGAGACAAGTAAAGTGCAAGAGAAAGAAAAGGAGAAGAGAGAAAGAAACAAAGGAGAAAGAGGAGAGATCGATTGTATTGTCTCTCTCCCTCCCACGACATTGCTTTATATTAATCATTACTAATGTAAATTACATAAACACTACTCACTTAACTTACCAAATGTTGAATTTCAGAATAATGATTTCACTTGTCCTCAGAGGCATAGGTCAGCTTTTTTTATTTAGGCAAAAGAGTACGAGGGAGTAAACGAAATAAACAACCCTAGACAATTATACCCTTAGACACAAACCGGTTCAATATAAACCAATATTACAATACTCCCCCTCGAGTTGGAGCATAGATATCAATAATGCCTAACTTGGACATAATAGGATGAAAAATCTTGCCAAGAAGTCCCTTGGTAAAAGCATCTGCCCACTTGTTTTCAGACGTGACAAATGGAATACAAATGAGACATTATTCTAACTTCTCTTTGATGAAGTGACGATTAGGGCTGCAAGTTTGGCCTTGCAAACCCGAGCCCGGACAGGTCCAAACCCGCCCTGAAACTGGACAGGGCCGGGTTTGGGCCCATGTTATCGTAAACCTTGGCAAGGTTGGGCTGGGCCTAGGTTGAAGCCTCGGGCTAAGCCCGCTCTATCCCAACCTGACCCTATATGCCACTCCATATTAGTTCTAATCTAACGGCTTACCATTATCATAAAATGAATGATGTTGGGTTTAAAGTTGTGTACTGGTTGGGTCAATCTTCAATACATGATGAGGCTTTTTAAATATTTTGAATAGAAAGGCCAAAAAAAGAAAAAAAAAAAAGAAAAAAAGGTAAGGCTTCCAAGTTTCCAACCGTAGGATTGGAATCAAAAGAGAAGCATAGCCTAGATTTAACTTACTCAAGACAAAAACCTAAAATGCTAAATGTTTTGTCATCTCTTTGCCTCCCTCTCACTGTTATCTTCTTCACGACAAAAACCTAGAAAAGTAAAACTGTAGAAAGTTCTCTTGCTCCCTCTCCCTGTAACTCAGTTTGAATTCATGGCCTCACCCGCAAGATATCACGACTCACGGCCTCACCTCCCATTCCACATAGCTGGTGTGGTGGTGCCTCAATGATCCCTGGATTGTAAGGTCCTTCAAACTTTAATATTTTGCAGTAGGAGAACATATACATTATACCTCAGTAAGCGTAGTGTTAGAAATGCAATCGGCGTTATGGTTGGGGCGTAATGTGGGAGATGACCAAGGTAGATATGAAGAGCTACTAAAAAATTGTATGGGATACAAAAAATCAAGCAGATCGGACGCGGAGGTAAAGATTGGACCTTGAGAATTTTCTGCAACTTGAATGGGAAAGCAAGGTATTTGTGGTTCAAACCCATTTCTATATTATACTTTCTAGCCGATCAGCTTCCACAAATGTATTATCCAACATAACATGTGTTTCCACTTCAAAAATTAAGTGATTTGGGTGTTAGTATAAAGAAATAAATCAGAGAAAGAAGGTGAACCGAGTTCAGTGTTAAAAATGGCATGGCAAGAAAATGAAGGAGAACCCCGATAGCGAGGTATGAGGGTCAATCAGAACTGGGCCAGGTTAGGCCCAATCCTGTCAAGGTTGGGTTTGGGTTGAAGGTCTGTTTGACCCTAGCAGGGTTGGGTTTGGGTTGAAGGTTTGTTTGACCCTGGAAGGGTTGGGCTGGGCCTAGTCTGGCTTTAAGGAACCCAAGGTAAGGCTTGAGTTTATAAATACCCGGCCCTGTTGCAGCCCTAGTGACGATCTATCTCAACATGCTATTCTATCATGCTGAACCAAATTACAGGCAATGCTATTGGTGAATTTGCTATCACAAAAGAGCTATATAGGGAGCTAAATAGGAATACACAATTCTTCAAGGAGACCTTTGAGCCAAAGAAGCTCACAAATGCCATGGCCATAGTTCCAAATTCAGCTTTGCACTGGAACGAGCAACCATGACCTGTTTGTTGCTCTGCCAGGTAACTAGATTTCCACCCACCAGAATATAATAGCAACAAGTAGAACATCTATCATTAGAGGAACTAGCCCAATCAACATCAGTGTTGGTCTTGATACGCATATGCTCATGAGGAGACAGAAAGACACCTTGACCAGCAGACTTCAAATAACGCAAGATCCGATACATAGCATCTAGGTGGCTAGAGAAGGGTCATGCATGTATTGATTAACCATGCTAACAGCAAAGGCAATTTCTAGTCTAGTATGAGAAAGATAAATCAAATGACAAACTAACCTCTGATAACCTCCTTTAACAACAAGTTCACCATCCTTTTGTGAGAGACGGGAATTGGCCTCAAGAGGAGTGTTCTTAAACCCGAGCATCCCAGTTTTAGACAATAAGTCAACTATATATTTCTTTTGAGAAATGTAGATACCACGATCGGATTGAGCAACCCCAATCATTAGAAAATACCGTTATGGACCAAGGTCTTTAATTTTCCACTCAATACCCAAAAAAGTTTTCAATCGAGTGCGGCAACATCACTCCTTATAACGATGACATCATTGATATACACAATGAAAACAATAGTTAACTCACCAGCCTTCTTAATGACAGAGTGTGATAAGCATTACTTTGTTTGTAACCCATAGATAACATAGGAAGTGTCCAAACCAAGCTCAAGGAGATTGTTTGAGATCATATAAGATCGTTTCAGTTTCAGACCTTACCAGGTGTTTGAGGTCCTGAAAAACAAGGAGGAACATTCATGTACACCTCCTCTTCTATTTCCCCATGGAGAAAGGCATTGTTTGCATAATTTTCCTAGCCGAGGTTGATTGCACAAGAAAGAAGGACGCAAACAATATTCAACTAGGATACAAGAGCAAAAGTTTTCTGATAGTCAATGCCGAATTTCTGAGTATAACCCTTGGTGACTAACCTTGCCTTGTACCTGTCAACTGTACCATCAATTTTCTGCTTCATTGTAAAAACCCATTTGCAGCCTACTGGTTTCTTACCCATAGAAAGAATAAGATCCCAAGTCTCATTCTTCTTAAGAGCATGTATCTCTTTTATCATTGTAGTCTTTTACTTAGGATGAGCCAAAGCTTCCTGCCAATTTGTAGGAATGGAAATGAAGGACAAAGAGGAAACAAATGCACGAAAAAGGGTGATAGAGACTCATAAGAAATAATGTTAAAAAAAGGCTGTTGGGTACAGGATCTTACACCCTTTTGGAGAGCAATAGGCAAATCAAGAGTAGGATCTGAAGTAGGCTCACCAGATTGAAGAGGAGCAATATTCGGATCAAGAAGTGACGATTGGGGTGGTGCAGTGGTAATGGTGTTGCTATCTTGCTTCCATTTGAATCTGGATCGAACAAACACCTTTAGAGGTGGAACCGAGGTTTAAGGAACAACAGGATCCGAACCCTCCATATTAGTAGTGTTACGAAGTTGGCCCATAGGCCCATAGACCAACTGGGACCCACTAGATATAGCTGGCGCTAGCTAACGCCAGCAATATCTAGTGCTGCTCCCCTTTTCTCTTCCTTCTTTAATCAATTACAGATTTATTTCTTTTTAATTTATTATTGTAATCTTATTGTAATCTTTTCTTATTGTCTCTTCTTAGAATAGAGACTTTCCTTATAAATCTGTTTATTTTCTTTCTCTATAAATACAAGGTAGAGAGGAGAGCTATTCAACGATTTGGGCTACAACACATTACTATGTCAAAATCTCTCTCTCTCTCTCTCTCTCTCTCTCTCTCTCTCTCTCTCTCTCTTTCAATCTTCTTCTCTTTTAATTTCTGGTTGTATACTTGCTGGTTGTTTCTTTGAGAAATTGTTATATGGTATCAGAGCACTAGATCCTTGACCATCACTGGTCAAAGAACTCTTGGTTTGATTGGCCTTTGATATTTTTGCTCTCTCTATGTAATTACAATTTTATGTTTTACTACTACTAATTAGTAATCAAGATTACATCTATGAATGTTGTTGCTAAATACTACTACTTTGTGGACTTCTGTACTTGATCAACTCGTTGGTAAGGTTATTATCCTCTTCTTGACATCCATCATCCCCTTTGAGCTTCTCTTTTCCTTTGGCCTCTTGGTGGCGGAACCGAGCTTTGGACCTTGTCATTTACCCTACTACTACCATCTACCTTTACCCATGCTGAGCCTTTGGCCAATCGGTTTGCTGAACTGATAAGCCATTTTTTTGTATATACATTGGTTGTGGATTTTGTTCTCTATCATGATGACTGACCCTAAGCCCACTGAGGCTCAGATCATCTCCATAAAGTTGAAAGGAGTTTCTAATTATCTGTTAGGGGCTCAAGCTATCAAAGCCTTTATTCTTTCTAAAGACAAAGCTATACTATTAAATGATGAGCTCCCTGTATGTTATGTAAAAGACAGTAAATCTGTCAAATTGCACAATACCTGGTTAAGAGATGATTCTCAGTTTCAAACATGGTTGTGGAACATTATTGATACTTCCATGATACCAACTGTAATGTTCCACAATACATCCAAGGCCATTTGGGCTGATCTACAAGAGACATATGGGCAAGTTAAGAATGTCTTTCGCATCTATGACCTATATGAGCGGATGTTCACTTACTCTATTGGTGAAAAATCCCTGAGTGACTATTATGAAGGCTTTAAAGGGCTTATTGAAGAAATACAGGCAGTGCAGCCTCTTAGCAATGATTTGAGCAAAATCAAAGCTCAACAATCTGAGTTCTACATTGCTAAATTTTTTGCTGGCCTTTCCCCGGAATATCAGTGTCAAAAGTCAACTTCTTGCAAGAGCCTCTATCCCTACCCTTAGCGAGACCTTCTTTCGCCTTCAACGATTGGTCCCACAAAGTGACTCTCCTGTCAAGGACACTTCTGCTTTGTTTATTGGCCATGGCCGTGGCCATGGATCCACTCGTGGTCGTGGCCGTGGTCCTCCTGGACGTGGCAGTGGGCGGACATCTTCTGAAAAAGCTAATAGATATTGTACCCTTTGTCACAAGACTAACCACATGGTGAAAAACTGTAGGGCTATAAATGGTCATCCTGATTGGGCCAATACCCTTGCCAACAATGTTACTACTGAGGATGCCCCATATCCCATCCAATCTCCTACTACGCAGACATCTACACCATCCAATGCACAGTATGAGGCCTTGCTCTGTCGGATTCAATATCTAGAGGCTACTGGACCACTACCTACTGCCACCCTAGCCCACACAGGTACAACTGCTTTGTTATCTACCACCCTTTCTACCCCTTGGATTATACACTCTGGTGCTACCTGTCATATGACGGGACAACCTTCTACCCTTACAGCCCCTAATGATACACTGAAGCTTGTCAGCGTTTACCTCGCCGATGGATCATCTACCACGGCTTCCCAACATGGGAATATTACCCTTAACCCGTCCTTATCCTTGTCCTCTGTCCTTCATGTTCCCAAATTTCCTCTTAACTTTATGTCTATTAGTCAACTTACAAAATCACTTAACTGTGTTGCAACCTTTTTTCCTTTTTATTGTACCTTTCAGGATCTCAGGACCAAGGGGACGATTGGTGGCGGGTGTGAGCATGCTGGTCTGTATTATTTAGAGCTACCTAAACCCGTTCCCACCGCTGCTACCACATCTACTTCCATCCCTCTTCAATGGCACCATCGGCTTGGCCATCTATCTCTTTCTAAGTTAAAGGCTCTTGTCCCTAGTTGCAAGTCACTCTCTACATTACAATGTGAGGCTTGTGAACTAGGAAAACATCATCATTCTTTTTTTCCAATTAATTATACACCTAGGCAATCTTCCCCGTTTTCTTTAGTTCATTCTGATGTTTAGGGACCTTGTCGAATTCCCAATTGGCTTGGTTTCTCTTATTTTGTAACCTTTGTGGACGATTATTCCCACATGACATGGCTCTACTTAATAAAAGAACGATCTGAATTTATTAATATTTTCAAGGGTTTTCATAAAGAAATTGCCACTCAATTTGATACTCCTATCAAAGTTCTACGTATTGATTATGCCCTTGAATATGTTCAGTCTGCCATCTCTGATTTCAATTTTTCCAATGGCATTATAGACCATACCGGTTGTGCTTACACTCCACAACAAAATGGAGTTGCTGAGCGTAAAAATAGACATCTTTTGGATATTGCCAGGTCTCTCATGCTCCATATGAATGTTCCTAAATATTATTGGAGTGATGCTGTTTTAATTGCCTGCTACCTGATTAACATGATGTTTTCTTCTGTCCTCCACAATAAAATTCCTTTTAAACTTCTCTATCCTAATACTCCTTTACTTTCAGTTTCTCCTCGTGTTTTTGGTAGTACGTGTTTTGTTCACATCCTACATCCTAAAGTGGACAAATTATCTCCTAGTCTATCAAATGTATTTTCCTTGGCTACTCTCGTACTAAGAAAGGTTACCGGTGTTTTGACTTTATTACTCGGCACCATTTCGTCAGTCATGATGTAACCTTTTTCAAAGACAAGCCATATTACCCTATTCATGTTCCTACCAATTTACCTTCCACTAATATTCTTTTACCTCTCATTCCTTCTGATGATGAACCCACCTCCATCCCATCTGTTTTTGAACCCCCCTCCATCCCACCCCAAACTTCGCAACCCTTACAAGTTTATACCCGTCGCACTCAGGTTGCTCCACCTACTACGACTACTGCTCCGGCTGCTGCTAACGTTGTCCCTGGTTTGCGGTCGACTCTGACCTACCTATTGCTCTCCGCAAAGGTAAAAGAACTTGTACACAGAAATCCTTGGATACCTTTCCCATTAATCACTTTGTTACTACTGCCCATCTACCCACTTCTCAACGACGACTTGTTTACTCTTTGGCTGCTACCTTTGTACCCACTACCCTATCCCAAGCCTTGTCCCATCCAGAGTGGCATGCTGCTATGAATGATGAAATAGATGCTCTGACCTCCCATCAGACTTGGACTCTTATTGACCTCCCACCTATCCACTCAGTTGTGAAGTGTAAATGGGTCTACACTGTGAAACATAACTCAGATGGCTTTGTTGAACGGCTGAAAGCACGGTTAGTTGCCAAGGGGTACACTCAAACCTATGGGGTAGACTATTCTGAGACATTCTCTTCTGCGACCCGTCTCAATTCGGTCCGAGTACTTGTTTCCATGGCTGTCAATTTTGATTGGCCCTTGTATCAAATGGATGTCAAAAATGCATTCTTGTATGGGGATCTTCATGAGGAGGTATACATGGACCAACCTCCAGGGTATGTTGCTCAGGGAGGGAATTCCACTAAAGTCTACAAGTTACTAAAAGCAATATATGGACTAAAGCAGTGCCCTCGTGCGTGGTTTGATAAATTTAGCACTGTCATTACTAGTCTTGGCTTCACTACTTGCTATTCAGATCATTCTGTTTTTGTACGTCGTCATCAGGCTACTGTTATAATCATTGCTGTCTATGTAGACGACATAATTATTACAGGGAATGATAAGTTAGGTATTACAGAACTTAAGTCTCACCTAAATACCCACTTTCAGATGAAGGACTTTCACTATTTTTTTTGTATTGAAGTAGTTTGAGGCCGTACTAGTATCAGTCTTTCCCAACGCAAGTATGTCCTCAATCTCCTTGCAGAAACAGGTCTTCTTGGCACCAAGCCGGTTGAAACTCCTATGGATCCACATCAGAAATTCGAAACATGTAATAGTCCTAAATTTTTTCTAATGTTC
Organism: Protea cynaroides; assembly: GCA_028583415.1. Classification (NCBI taxonomy): domain Eukaryota; kingdom Viridiplantae; phylum Streptophyta; class Magnoliopsida; order Proteales; family Proteaceae; genus Protea; species Protea cynaroides. Next base: position 62,591,983 of record CM053270.1, read on the forward strand.
ATCAATATAGACGGTTGGTTAGGAAGTTAATTTATCTTACTGTTACTAGACCTGACCTTTCTTATGCTGTTGGAGTGGTGAGTCAATTTATGCAAGCTCCTAAAGTTGTCCATTGGGAGGCAGCCTGTCGTATCTTGCGCTATCTCAAGAAATCTCCAGGTACAGGTCTTGTTTATTCCCGACATCGTCATCTTGACATTGTTGGGTTTTCAGATGCTGATTGGGCTGGGGCAGATGGTGATAGACGTTCCCACTACAGGATATTGTACTTTCATTGGTGGCAATCTCGTCACTTGGTGAAGTAAGAAGCAAACCACTGTCTCCAAATCTAGTACTGAATCTGAATACTGTGCTATGGCACAGACTACTGCTGAATTAATGTGGCTGAAAAAATCTTCTGCAAGAGTTGGGATTTCCTATTTCTCAGCCTATGACCTTAAAGTGTGATAATCAGGCTGCGATCTATATTGCCAGTAATCCAGTGTTTCATGAACGTACCAAACATATAGAAGTGGATTGTCATTTTGTCCGTGATGTGGTTTTGAAGTAACTTGTTGTCACTCTTGTTTCATCTTCAAATCAACTTGCGGATATTCTCACTAAATCTCTATTTGGACCAGCATATCGGTTGAACTGTTACAAGCTTGGATTGGACGATTTGTACACTCGAGCTTGAGGGAGGGTGTTAAAAAGTTGGCCCATAGGCTCATAGATCCACTGGGACCCACTAGATATAGTTGGCGCTAGCTAACGCCAGCAATATCTAGTGTTGCTCCCCTTTTCACTTCCTTCTTTAATCAATTACAGATTTATTTTTTTTTTATTTTATTATTGTAATCTTTTCTTGTTGTCTCTTCTTAGTATAGAGACTTTCCTTATAAATCTGTTTATTTTCTTTCTCTATAAATACAAGGTAGAGAGGAGAGCTATTCAACGATTTGGGCTACAGCACATTGCTGTGTCGAAATTTCTCTCTCTCTTTCTCTTTCTCTCTCTCTCCTCCTCAATCTTCTTCTCTTTTAATTTCTTGTTGTATACTTGCTAGTTCTTTCTTTGAGAAATTGTTACAAGTAGCATCACCTGGCACCATGGGTGTAACAGCCGTCATCTAGAGCCATGGGTGTAACAGTCGTCATCTAGAGCCATGGGTGTAACAGCTGAAAAAAAGCAGCCGTGAACAGTGCATTGTTGTCAAGGCATTGACGCCTAAGCGTCCGGGCAGTTTTTATAGGCCAGGGCGCCATGAGAAAGACGGTCGCCCAGAGTGCCTGGGCGTCACCTAGGGCGCCTTGGACGCCCAGAATGTCTAGGCGGCCACCTTGTTTTCAATGTATCTTTTTTTGTTTTTATATTTTCCCTTGATTTTTTATTTTTCTTGATAAGATTTATTAGGCTAGACAGGAACAACATTTATTTGGGGGTTACTTATTTATGACTAATATCATTTAAGTAAATGATTTCATTTACTTAAGATATTATTCATAAATAAGCAAATACCCCCCCCCCCATTTGAATCCAATAAAAATAGTCTAAAATTCACATTCTAGAAGGATAAAACGTCAACCCTCTAATTAAAAAACAAAAACCGTATTATTGGATGCAGGGGCAATTTTCAACTTCCAAATGCTAGGTTTTTTTCCAAATACAAAAATTCTATAAATCTTATTATACTAAAGCATCACTAAAAACCAAGAGTGCGTCAAAATAATCTCTTGCTTTGATGCCCAAAAAATAATTTACATTTAGACGACTTTAAACAGCATTCGCGTACTCCGAACAAAGTTTGACCGGAGTGTAACTCCTTCATTATAACTCGAATTCAAGCAATCTAGGATTTGTTGGAAAGCTGATTATGCTAGCTTTGCAACGAATTCGAGATTGCTTGAATCCGAACTATATTAAAGGAGTTACGCTCCGATTAAATTTGTTAGAAAAGTATGCAAATGTTAGTCATAAATACGTGTTTCTTACTTAATTCATTATTTGTTGTCTTGTTGGTTTTCTCATAAATGAAGTTATGTCTTAAATGTTGATTATTTATATAGAATGTTGCATATATATAAACATTAATATAGCATTAGTATTTTAGAAATAAAAAAAAATACACTGGGAAGGCCTTGGTCGCCTAGCCAATGCATAGGAGGCGTCTAGGCACTTAGGCGCCCAGGATGGCCCCAAACGCCTTGGATCGCCTTGTCACCTTGACAACTATTGGCTGAGGTAGTATCTCTATTATCTTAGTAGGAGAACCAAACACATCTTCACCAGAACTAGACTCTCCTTGTAGAGGTGTAGGAGTAGGAAAAAAGGCCTCAATCTCATGGAAGACCACATCTATAGAGAAAAACATCCAGCGAGAGGACGGATGGTAACATTTGTACTCCTTCTGGGTAAGCAGAATAGCCGAAAAAATACACCAGAGGCCACAGGGGTCAAGCTTGCCATGCCATTAGTGGTTACGAGCAAAACACACAACCAAACACCTTCGAAGGAACAACAAATGTCAAAGTGCCAAGAAGTAACTCTAGCGGACAGCTGGAGTCAAGAACATCAAGGGCATCCTATTAATGAGATAGGCAGCCATAAGGACGATCTAACGCCAGTAGGGGCAGGAACATGCATCTGAAACATCAATGACCAAGCAACATGCAACAGATGTCGATTATTGCATTCATAAACACCATTATGAGCAAGGATGTCAATACAATTGGTCTAATGAATAATACCATACTTAGCCAAATAGGATGGAAAAGAGCCATTGACATAGTTCTTCCCATTATCAGTGTGTAAGATGTTCACCTTCACATCATACTGGGTTTGAATCATCCGATGAAAAGCGTAAAGCAGTAAAACACCTTGCTCTTGTGGCGCAACAAATAAATCCATGTGAGATGACTATGGTAGCCGTTGAATTATACAAACCATTTATAGCAAGTCACATAGACACACCGAGAAGGACCCCAAACATCAGAATGTATTAAATGAAAAGGAGTTACACTGCGTTTATTAAAAGAATGATAAATGCATTTGCTTTGCAAAAATGCAAGCATGACAAAAAAATAAATACATAAATAAAGAAGACAAAACTCTTTAGAATTACATAGCTCAAGAAACTAAGGAAAAAGCTTAACTAAAGTCATAATAGGTAGATGACCCAAATGGTGATGCCAGATAAGTAAGCTGCTAGTGTTACCGTAGGAAAGGAAGAAGCTTGTATCATCAAGGCCGAAAACTCTAAGGAAGGCGACTCAAGATTGCACAAACCATCAACCACTTTACCACTGCCAATAGTTAACTCCATCAACAAGTCCTTGAACACACAATGAGAGGGAAAAAATGTGACTTTGCAATTCAATCCGGAGTAAAACTATTGATTGAGAGAAGATTAATAAAAAAATAGGGAACATGTAAGACAGAAAAAAGAGAAATGGAAGAAAAGCATTTGATGGAACCCTTCCTAGCAATAGAGGATAGGGAACCATCTATAGCCTAAACTTTACCTTTACTAGAACCTAGAAAATACTCAAAAAAGGAAAGGGAAGAACTAGTCATATGATCGGTGGCCCCTGAGTTAATGATCCAAGGGTTAGACGTAGTAAAAGCACAGTGACCATCGATGGGAATACCTGAATTGGCAAAGTTGGACGTGGAGGACCCTGACAGAGAAGTAGAGGCCATAATTGTCAAGGCGCCAAGGCGAACCAAGGCGATGGAGGCCTGACTGGGTGCCTAGGTGACCAAGGCGCCCGCCTAGGCGACCAAGGCGCCCAATTTTCCAAGGCGACCCAAGGCAGCTTGGGCGTCTAGGCGACGCCTTGACAACTATGGTAGAGGCAGATGTAGACGGCAAAGCACTCGACTGAGATAAAAGGCGACAAAGTAGGCTCATCAAATCAACATGGGGAAAAGAAGTCCCAAGAGGAACAACATCTGCAATCTTTGTTTAATAAGCCTGAGTAGAACCGGTACCATGTCCCTTGCCATTAGTAGAACGACCATGAAGCTTCTAACAGTATTCCTTAGTGTGACATTCCTTACCACGGAACTCATACTTAATTGTCTCTTTTTCTGAATTAGGGCGAGTACCTGGACAGGAAGGGCCACCATATCCAGAAAAACCCAAACTATAATATAGAGTGGAGCGGTCAGGCAGAGCAGATTGCAATATCGCAGTCTGTCTATTGTCCTCAGATTGGACCATAGTATACTCTTGCTCCAAAGAAGGGAAAGGATCACGACTCAAAACAGGGCATGTATCTGATCAAACTCCACATTGAAGCCAGCAAAAAAAAACAGACACAAAACTTGTTTTCCCACTTGGAAAATTTGGTAGCATCCGTGGGACAAGAGGCAGAGAAGGCTTCATAATAATTCAACTCTTCCTACATATCTCTCAACTCATAATAATATTGAGACAATGATAGCTCTTTCTGCTTAGTATCATGAATCTTCTTTTGAACTTCGTACACTAAAGCATCATTCTTTTGCGGTCTTCCAAATGTTGGCAACCGAATCTAGCAATAAATAGCCCAGAGCAATATTCGGATTCATAGAGATGATGAGATACGATATCACCAAATAGTTGTCAGAACTCCATTTACTTTGTCCTGTGCCATTAGTAGTAGGCCTGCTAGCATCCCCAGTAAGATACCTTGAGAAACCACGGAAGCTATAGAAAGAAAGAAAGAACGAGACCATATCAAATATTCCCACCAATTTAATGGAACAAACAGGGAATGTAGGAAAGCCAAAGAAGCTCTGATCACTAGAGCCCTCCGGTACAATCGATGCAGTCGGCACATCAAACATGGCTAAGGATTAGAGAGCAAGAAAAAAAATATTAATCGCGATAGGGCATAGCCAAATCATGCTAATCAAACTTCTGCAGGAACCAATTGATCTCGGCGGCTGTGCCTAGAACTGAGATCGCAAGACACAAGGGGGGAAAATTTATAACCTTCGGTGGAAAAAGTGACCAATGAGAGGCGGCCCTAATAAGGCTATAAAGGGGGCAGTGGTGGCAATAGGAAGGCCGAGAGAAGAGAGAGAGGAAATGTAGTGGTCGGTGGTGGTGGCGCTAACTAAAAACGGCGCTAGGGTTAAGAAGTCGAGGAGGATCCCGCTCTAATACCACGTTGAATTTCAAAATTAGTGAATTGAGTTGTCTTGAGAGATTAGAGGTCAGCTTTATTATATAGGCAAAAGCGTATAAGGGAATAAAAGAAATAAACAACCCTAGATAATTATACCATTGGACACAAACTGGTTTAATATGAACCAAAGCTAGTCGGTTACACTATGTAATCGACCTTAAACGTAAAGGGAACTAAAGTAAATAAAACATCTATCTACAAAACATCACCAAACTAAATAGCACTAACACATAAAACCATGTACCTCCACGGTACATAGGTCCAATTTTCAACACTTCCCCCTCAACCTGGAACATGCTCCAGGTTGCAACGTACAAAAACAGACATATAAATCGCAACTACAGTCTTCAACATATGGTTGTCTGAGATACTAGAGAGCACATAGAGAACTTATTGGTAACAATACAAAATCACGAAATAGAACCACCACTGAGCAGATTTGAGAACCGTCTGATAAAAGAGCCTCTCCCATGAGTAGACACGAACACGAGACTCCAACACTAACGTAGAGCAAAAGGATAGTAGACTCCAACATGATCGAATACGAACACGAGCAAATATGCTCCTTACAAGTAGGCACCAAAATGAGTGAACACGCAAACACGAGCAAGCTCCAACATGAGCAAGGTTGCACCACATGCAATAGGTAGGCTCCAAACACGAACCAGAAAACCAAAAAGTTCCCTATAAAAATTTGAACCAGAAAATTCTCCTTCAACACAAACCAGAAGATAGATCTCAACTATCGATTAAAAACTCTCCAAAAATCGAACCAGAAATCTGAAAATGACAATCAATTCCAGCTATCGATCTCCTCCAATAAATCGAACTAGAAATTTTAATCAGAAAAATCGATTCAAATAATTGATTGAAAGAGATAAATAAGTGCAAGAGAAGGAGAAGAAGAGAAGAGAAAGAAACAAAGGAGAAAGAGGAGAGATTGGTTGTATTATCTCTCTCCCTACCATGACATTGCTTTGTATTAATCAATACAAATGTAAATTACATAAACACCCCACTTAAGTTACGAAATAAAGGAAAGTAATAGGTTACACTATGTAGACGACCTTAAACATAAAGGAAACTAATGAAAATAAAACACGTATCTACTAAACATCACCATACCTAATATCATCACACTAAATAGCATTAACACAAAAAACTACGTACCCCCATGGTACATGGGTCCAATCTACAAAACTCTTCAACAGTTTGCAAGTGGGAGATTAGGTCAATCTTTGTTCCAATTTTTATTTTCTACTTTGAATCTTTATAAAGTATGTAGGCCTACGACCCAAACCTACGATTTAATAATGGAATAAGCTAACGTATGGTTGTATTTTGACGTGGAGGTTGGTGCCTCTCCTTTCTCTCTCCTCTCTCCTCTGTCATCTTTCTTTTAACGTGTTGTGCATCCATGAGCATTATTCACAGTCCTTGAACAAGCCCTTTATTCTTTTTCTTCTTCTCTTATACTCTCTTTTAGGCCCACCACCAACAAATCTTTTGATTGATCTGCATTTATTGGTACCAGAACCAAACATATCAGTAGATCCCATGGATACCTACGCTTTCAAGACAAAGTGGGCTTGCCCAATAGATGAAGGGTAAGTGAAATTCTTGTCCCACAACCCACAGTGGAGAAGTTGTCTCAAACAATGAGATCATAATTGAATCTAAAAATGACGTCTTCATCAAACTTTCAATCTATTCCTTGATGGTGCTTGTTTTGAGTTGTTTGTTTCTTCCTAACGCCTTATTGAAGTTGGTCAACAGTGGATCAAAGCATGATAACATATAGTTGATCATGATGGAGATTTGTGTACCTTCAAGCCTTCTCACATGCGACAGACAACAGTTTTTCAAGGTTTGGTTGACGAAGTAAGCTCAAAGCCAAACAAGTCAACACTAGCAATACAACCATAGGATGAGTTGCAAAAGAAGAAATTATGAAAATTCCTAAGTATAATGAGGCAGAATAGTGAGAAGTTGCAAAGGACTCCACAGGTACACCATTCACAACTGATACTGCTCGTGAATATAAGAGAATATAATTTGTGATTCCACCACGGCTCTTTGATGAGAAAACTCCTTATTCTTATAATTATGTTGTAATAGTTGCTCTGGATCAGGTTACTATAAATCCAGTCCTGTTCAAGTCGGTCTCCTTTCAGTTAATTTCCTTTTTTTCTTCCCTATTTTGAGTAGTTTTATTCAGTTTTATAGTCAGTTTAGGAAACCTTCCCACATAGTTAGCAATTAGGACATTGGGTCAATATCTGTTTCAATTTTTATTTTCTACTTTAAGTCTTTATAAGGTTATGCAGGTCTAAGGTCAAACCCAACGTTTTGACAATGGAATGAGTTAATGTTTAGTTTTATCTTGAAGTGGAGGTTGATGCCTTTCCTTTCTCTCTCTTCTTTCTCTTCTCTCATCTTTCTTCTAAAATACTGTTCACAGTCCCAGAACAACCCCTTTTCTTTTTCTTCTTCTCTAATTCTCTCTCTTAAGCCCACCACCAGCAGATCCTCTGATTGATCTGCGTTACACATTTATACTCCATAACATCCTGATCTTTGCTATGCTACATGTTTCTTGATTACCAGACTTCTTCTCTACAAAGCATGGCTGGTCCTTCATCCCATTATAAAGCTTCATTTTAGTTAGCTTGCAGATGCAACACCAGAAGCAGCTCTCTGTTGAATTTGTCACCTGCTCTGATTCTATGGGTTGTCATTGTCGATCTATCTGGTATATGTCAGTTCTGATTTTTAGGCTTGTGAGGCAGACTCCTAATTACCCCCACCCCAACAAAAATTCTTCAATGCAGTAAAATAGAGGAAATCTCTAAAGGCACAACTGCAGCACCCTGCATGAAAGTAGCAGGCACAAGTCTTCAACACATTCCCATTAATTTACAGTCAATTACCTTTCATTTCCAATCCTTTGTTTGCCAATTAAAAAAAATATCAACTGAGTAAGTATTGACTATTGAGAATTAAGCCACAAGCAAGAAATATTAACATAAGGATTTTAAAGTTAAAGAACATACAAACTCACTGACAATAACATCAGGTGTGCACTCCCCGATTATATCACCTTGGTATCCATCTCCCATAAGCCCCATATTTTCCTGAGATAATGTTGATTCAGGAAAAAGAATGAGTTGTGATCTCCACATTCTATCATCTTATTTATAATGAAAATACACAGATAACAATTTCAACTTATAAGTAGATGCAATTATCTTTTAAATTTTCAACTCAGCAGCAAATAGAAAATACTACTTGACATTCTTTACAAGGAAATAATAGCAAATAAGTTCCAAATAGAACATTTCATGTGGGCAAAGAAACTAACTACTGTTATCATTCTGAAGTGAGGAGCTTGAAGAAACTTTATGTAGTTAAAGAGACTGAGATTTCTGTCATCTTTGAACAGCTCTCCCTTCTTACAAGTTCAGCTAATAGATCAGTGGATCATCAGGGAGGTCAAGTAATGGTCTTTCCCCTAATGTCACCCTCTTGTCAAACTCTCATCACCAGCCCAAAAGTATGCCTCTTTCTTTCTCTTGCTTGTACTCTTATTAAAAAGAAGTTAGAAATAGAAATAGTGACCTTGAAACATAACATGACTTGTTCAGTTAGTCAAATATAATCTTCCTTTACACAATCAATGAGAACAAGATTTCTTCATCTGACTCATTGCTGCAGGGGGGAGGGGGTTGAATGAGTATTCCATAGCAGCCTCCAGAAATCAGAGCAAACCAATTATATAATTCAAATTACCTAGTACCTAACTTTCTAATATTCGGTAGGAAAGTCACACAGTGACTAATAGTAACAATAAATAGATCAAATGTGAAACCAAAATTTCATATCCAGCCAGCTAGGTTAGTCAAGCAATATTAAACAAACTTTCAAGATCATATGGAGCTTAAAACTATTTCCTGACTTATGTCAAGGAATTCAGTCTCACATCATTCTGAAACAGCATTAGTTTCTTTTGGTAAGAAGTTCCTCATCTAAACATCGTTTCTATAGTAATTCTTTTAAGCAACATCACCATAAACAGGTATGGTAAGAACAATAAAAGCATGTCAGAATCACTGAGGAATCCTATAGGCAACAGCCAACACCCAAGAATAAGTCAGAGACATGGGTACAATGCTTATTCAGGCACCCACATGATAATGATTATACAGGTGAAATTTCATTCCAAAGTTCCAAACAGAACATTGGAAGACAGTTTAGTTACCAGTGAATCCCCCCCCCCAAAAAAAAAAAAAAAAAAAAAAAAAGCCAGCAAGGGTCAGGTTTAGCCTCCTTTGTCCAAAGTTTGTGAACCACATCTGACCAATTTGAGGGAAAACTAGTTGCAAATCTTAAAAGGAAATATTGCATCGTCAAACCCCTAGGGCATGGTCCAAGACATGCCTGCCCATCTGACATTTCGGAAGACACCTAAAGCTACTTTACATGGCTAGCTTTGGCATATAACATATAAAAAAGTATTGGACTCAGAACCCCAACAACTAAAATTGAGAACTCATAGGGTACTGCAACCTACATCATTTCTTACTTTAAATTTAAATATAAGGGGCATCTTGTTGTAACCAAAGAGGTGAACTTAGAAGTTGTAACTATCTTTTGGTTGTCCATTTTATTCCCAAATGTTTTTTTAAGCAGGGTAAAAAAGGGTTTTCAAAATGATTTGGAAGTGAATTTTTATCACAGTTCTTGAGTATACATGTGAAATGACAAGATTTTACCTTAAAAGCATAAAAGGTAAGGTAACAACTTATTTTTCACGAACTTTGGTTGCAACAAGATTTTCCCTTCAATACATACTTAACTATAAATAATGTAATAATAGGAATATGTATTTTAACTTATCTGGGTTGTCTTTATGATACTTATTTTTCCATTTATACTCACAATTTGTGCTTAGTCTTCTGCACTGACTTCAGCTACTATATATTTGTTTTAGCTTTCAATGATAGAGGCCACACATACTGGCACGCTTAAAATAGCAATAAATGTATTTCCACATACTAGCATTAGGTAAAAAAGGGTCATTACCCAGTGCTGGTCCCGCCTATGCAGGTTCCTAGGAAAGAGTACGAAGATTGTGTTAGAATTTGGCATTTTTTTGGTACAAAGTGGCGACTCTGAAGACTCAAACCTGGCCATTTGTCCTTGGTACTGACCCTTTTACCATTGCTTTAAAAGAGGGAGGTAGCATAGTGGTATCTGGGGTGCAGTGTAACTTTTCATGTATGCTTTCAACAAAATGAAGTAATAGATGGTTCAAAAAAATATTTAATTGAAAAAAAAAAAAAAAAAAAAAAGGAGACAGGAAACAAAAACAAGCACCCAATATGTTACAGAGAATAGATAGAGCAGAGAGGAAAGAGGATCCCCCAATCCTTTCTTAATCTCTTCGCTTAAGCAAGCCTAGACACTCAAGTAAGAATCAGGATTCTGGATCCTAGTAAACATGACTCATTGGAGATGGGAGTTGGCTGTTTGAGAGCAGGATTTCATCTTGTGACGGGGAATATATGGCTTGAAACAGCCTCTCCGCAAAACGGGGGGAGGGTTGAATACATAAGCCCCCCCCCCCCCCCCCCTAGTGACAGGAGTCTCATGCATTGGATACGCCTTATAATGAGGAATAAATGGCATCAATGGCTCTAAAAATTGGCAATAATTATTTCATCTAACATAACTTGTTCTGTTTTGGAGTGGAATTCTTTGGCTGCATGGACTTGGTAAGTTCTTCCGTTGATTTTTTTTTCTTTCGTGTGGTCCATTGGTTTAGACCAGTTGAAGGAAGGGTGAAACTTAATATTGCTCGTTTAAGCCTTCGTAATCCGTGACCTTGAGGAGGTTGAACATTTTGTAACATCTTCTTCGTCTTCTTCTTCCTCTCTCTCTCTCTCTCTCTCTCTTCTCTCTCTCTCTCTTTTTTTTTTTTTTTTTTTTTTTTTTTGGGAGATGGTATTGCTATCTGCTGGCTTTGGGAACATGGATGTTGAGGTTGATTCTGCTTAATGGCTCATGCTCTTTCTAAAGAAGGTTCAGCTGTGGCAGCTCTTGGGAATTTTTTCTTCTAGTAAGTTTTACCTGGCTCCATTAAACAAGCTTTATTTGATGATCACTTTGCACTAACTGTTTCATTGCTGTTCTTCTTAAGGGGTTTCTCTTTGTTTGAGCTAGGGGCCAGGTTTTGCCCCTCGTAATTGGGCTTGGTTCCAAAAGTTTGTGTGATCTCATTTAACCACCCCGTCTGTAATTTGTCCTTTCTAATCATTTGATGATCACTTCGCACTAACTGTTTCATCACTGTTCTTCTTAAAGGGTTTCTCTTCGTTTGAGCTAGGGGCCAGGTTTTTCCCCTCATAATTTGGCTGGGTTCTGGAAGTTTGTGCGATCCTCATTTAATCACCCCATACAGAATTTTTCCTTTCTAATTATTGAAATTTTTTCCAAGGGCTTCCCAGGGCTTGGGCTTGGGGATGTACAAGAAAATACAAATCCTTATTGGTGTACACAAAATTCAGGAATTTACTTTAATCTCAAAGGTAAATTGGAATGGAATTTTATAAAGCAAACAATATAAAACCAACACAAGAAACAAGACAGGATAAAGAATGCAGTGAATTAATAGGAAGATAAAAATAAATATTTTATAAAAAGGAATGATGGTGAATGGAAAATAGGAGATGATAACCCGCATCAGATTGTTATATTTTTTCCCCCACTGGTTGTGATTGATCTCGAACTTTTTTAAAACTTCAGAAAGAAATAAAGTTTCAAGCTATATCTAAAGCTAGTTCAGAAACTATTTAAAATATTGGGTACATAAGATGGAAAACTAAATGACCAGCATCCTGCATCCATTGTTTTCATCACCTAAGAAGACCAAATGATATCAAAACATAATCAGTACATACAAAGATGATAGCAAGCATTAGGAAAAAAGGTTCAACACGGAGTTGAAAACCAACTACCCACCAAGGCATCCGTTAGTTCTCCAGCTGCTAGATAGACAGGATTAGCTACATGACAATAACCCATTAACCGAGGGACTGTTGGAATAATATCTCTGTGGTTTACAACTCTCCAGCTATCTTTAACTTTCTGCAAGTTATCATAAGAGAATGGCATTAGCAGCGGAGATAAAAAGAAACAAATCAAACAATGTAGGCATAACAGAAGTCATAGAAATTATACAATAATGAATAGGCAACAGCTTTCTTGAATTATATCTTTTGGAACACAGAAATAGTAGAACTCATAGAAATATTAGCAAACCTAGGCACGGTTTTGAAAATTGGTACCGGATCAGTTGTATCAGCCAATCCTCATGGGTGTCACCAGTCCTGTTCTTGCCGATCCAGCCTAGTGGCCCCAGTCCCCACCACTGAATTTTTTAGATAACTTCCCCCCCCCCCCTAATTGGTAGGTAGGGTCATTTAGTTAAGCAACCTAAAGAGTTATGCTAGCTGATTCCTTACTTTTGGCAAAAGTTTCTAGAAGTAGGATTATGAGGGAAGTTCAAATAAGCTAGCTTGTCTGGGGTTGTGGTTTATGAACTTCTCATATTTCTATATTTAACTAGTTATTTAATGTATGGATTAAGGGTTTAAATTATCATGTATCGGTTGGGCAATTTTAAGGGACGTATCATATCATGGATATGCTAGGATATGGGATAAGATACGCACATGAATGATTAGGGAACATGCAAAACAAAATTTTAAAGCATAAAAACATTATAATAAGCAACATTAAGAAGAAAATTGTTTATTACATTCATACAAATGGTTTAATACCATGTCAAGTTACGGGCTGGTTCAAACTTAGAGTTATAAGTGTCAGATAGGGGTGCAACCAATAAGATGTTGTAGATATATTTGAGTATTAACCCTAGTCCATATATAAATGAAAGTGTCCTTCCCACTCATTGTAGAACCGTGTATACATTTCTGGAGTTGACATTCTAATTGTTGGGACCCACGACACCTCAGATTGACTCCTCCCTGAACTTCCAAATGGCGAACACAAATGCCGGAAGAAGCATTAGGAGTATGCTGCCCATAATGTATAAGTAAAGGAGCATTATGTGGATTTGAACTAATGCCGAGTGACTCAATCTCCTTCATAAGCATGTCACTGTCATTATGTTGGTTGCTACGCTTACCCTTCCGACTGTAACTCTTAGGCTGTGGGCGACCACCGTGATCTTCATCTTGGGTTGCATAAGTATAAGCTTTTTCACATATGAACTGCACCGGCTTATATGTTTGTGCGCCACTACTACCAGCAACACCAATAACATTACCACCCCCAGTACTACCACTAACCCCCAACACTACAACTAGCACCACTTCCACCACCACCATCATCATCATTAGTATCCTCAGGAATAGTGCATCGAGCACCTGACCTCGTCCTCCTAGCATCACCCCCAAAGAATCCAAACCTACTCTTGCTTGGGTCTTGTGCTTGTGTTTCGTCATCATCATTTAATTGACAAATGATGTTCTCAATGATAGGACAGCTGTAGTAGTTTGGCGATCCTCAACTATCTCATCCATCACTGACATTCTATAATTGTCCTTTATCCATGCTCTAACTGGATCCTCCTCATCGAGCATGTGGTTGATGTCAATAGGGTCTACATCAGCCCCGTATTGCTGTTCCAACTAGAGAAAAGTTTTCTTCAATCTCATTTATTGTGGACGTAGAGTCGTAGACCAACTTTTGAAGTTTTGCATAGCTGAGGCCGTTTGGTGGTTTAGTATGTATCAACCCAAAAGTTCTCCAATTTTTTTCACATCAACTTGGGAAGCCATTTGGGACAATAGCCGGATTGCAATCCTCTTCAAATTTGGAACACTTCCCCATAGTTGACCCACCAATCAGTTGTACAAAGAGAAATATTTTCAATGAATAAGCCCGGGCTAAAAGACCCTTTTTATAACATTCTCAAGGACTTTGCAACTCATAAGGTTAACAAAGAATATGTTATGTTGTTTAACTTACCAAGGCTTATTGTGGTTCTTCTGGCGATAGCAATCTGATTAGTAAATCCTTGCGTACCCTCACAGAAAATCTTAAGCTAAAATAGTTAAACAAATTTGTTAGTCAATCATTGAAGATTGAGTAACATTTATGAAAACAAGTCATTTTTTGGTTACCTCATCCAAGAAAAACATAGCTTTTATTGTATCCGGCTTCAAACTATTGACTACCTTTCTAATGGCATCTACATAAGACAACTCATATCCTAACTCAGGTTGACCATATTGCATGTCTGGATTTAAGTAATGTGCTACACAACATACGATATTGATACATTAGAAATTTAGAATTTAAATCCTAACTGATAAAATTAAAATGAAAGAGTGCAAGTGATACAAGATTACCTGCCAAATGAATGTCTTGCAACAATATTCCTTTCCATCTAAAATCTTCAAAATTTGTTTCTTCACCATTGGATTCATTTCATTTATTATCTACCTAACAAGTATCATACCTTGCACCAACTTTCCCATTGTCAATTTGTTATCACCATCAATTTGCCTACGTAAAACGAAGAGGGGCTTTATAACCTTGGACAATCTTTCCACCCTCTCTAAATTTTGAACACATAAGGAGGTCTTGCATATCTCTCCCTATACCGGTCCAAGAAGAAGAACTGCACAACCAATCTCACTAGTAATCATCTGAAGTAAACTTTCCTCTTGACTGATGATCAAAGGCAATGTAATTGGTGGCAAACCTCATGGTCGTAGCTTCACCAAAGTCGCCTCTCATGTGCCTCCTCATCAACGTCAACACCAACTGTGGTTGTAAATGAAATTCAGTATCTTCCTTGCACCATCAACCACCTTTGACACCTTCTATATGTCACTAACGTCTTCAAACATCAAATCATTGCAGTGTGCAACAAAAGATGTCCAAAATAGGTGCTTGCAATTCAACATAAGTGTAAGTCCAACCCTCTTATAATTTGCAGCATTGTCTGTAAAAATCTGGACCACATTATCTTCTCCAACTTCCTCAACAACTTCAGCAATCAGGTTAAAGAGATATTGAGCATCTTGCAAATGGTCAGATGCATTACTGACTTGTGGAAAATAGTACACCCGTCATAGTAGGCGAGAAAGTTGATAATGAAAAACCGTGTTGGCCCACTCCAACCATTACACATGATGGTGAGTCCATAATGCCAAACCAATGGTTGCAATACGAACCGACAATGGCCCAGCAATGGACCCAAGGAACTGAACAATTTAATGACCTGTTTGTAACTCTCGAGCCAACAGCAAATCCATTACACGATCAGTGGTGCGACGATGCTCTCAAGGCATGTAGGAAACATCTGACAGTAATGCAGTTGGTGAAAAAAAAAAAAAAAAGCACGCTATCATATGCACGCAGACAGCAAAGGCAAAATCATAATGGTGGTGGGATATTGCTGTTGGGCAGAACAACAGTACTAATAATGAATATAGATGGGAATAAAAGGGTGGGAATGTGAGTGAGGAAATAGCGAAGACAGAGAACTGTAGGGAAGGGAACCAACGCATAATCAGAGTTGACCTATCTCAGGTGATGGGATTCTCACCCAGTTCACATGGACAACCTTAGTAGTAATCCCAGCAGCAACTTCATTAATTTTCAATCTTTTTAAAACGTCCTGCCTTAAAGCCTTTCAATGTTTAAATAGGTCCTAACCTGGGCAGTAATAATGGAAACAACTAAGAAAGCGAATTTTAACTAGCTAAATATCGAAGGAAATTAACTAGTTAGGAAATAAGTAACTTGGTAACTGAATTACAACGGAAATAAAATCTACTTTAAAAGGAACTTCTAAACAGCGCAGCAGCAGGAATTTCTAAATAGGGCAGCAGCATATCTCCCTTCCATGTTTGTATCATTCCATAGTCGCATTGCAATTCCATCTTTCCATCTTCTGTAGTCCAGCTAGGTACAATGACCGCCATATTTGAGACCCGTGAACCTGTCGACATCAGCTCCCCCCAGCTTAGAAACATTCAACTCCAACAAATATAAAGTAGACATGTAGTGCTCATAAAGATCCGGATTGAGACGACAAAAATATCGGCACGAACCCACGTGCAATTGTGGGCCGGTCGGCCCTTCACTTGACCAAGAAGGAATGATAACCACCACACGAGTTGTGATCTTATCATCAATAACTGACTCAATCTCGTCAGCGACGGGGGTGCCAAATCGAGGAAGGCAAACAAGTTTGGTATCACCCTCATCCGCATGATGACCAGTGGAGAGTGTGAAGTCCACCACATTGAACACGTTACTGATCTTCATAGTAGAGGTAACTCATAGAGGTATGCATTGGGGCCAACACGTTTCAAGACATTGAAAGGACCCATTTTGCATGGGCAGAGTTTGTGATTGGCACTGTGGGAGAGACGTTCAGCCACCATACGAACAAGAACCATGTCACCAGGTTGGAACTCGAGCAAAGGTCGATGACGATCAGCCGCAGTCTTGTACACATCATTGCTAAACGCAATACGACGACGAACATCGCATGAACCTAGGTAAGACATTGAAGAAACTCGTCCGCTTCCACGCTTATGCGGACAGTAGGTGGTAATGGTACCAAGTCAAGAGGACGTTGCGGTTGGAGCCAAAGGACGACCTCTAAGGGTGTGCATCAAGTCGTGCGATTGACAAAGCTATTATAGGCAAATTCAGCATTGTCAAGAATAGAGGGCTAAGACTGAGCGTGACACGAACTAGGCATCGCAAAGATTACCAAGAATCCGGTTAACGATCTCCATTTGGCCATTCGTTTGGGGCTGAAGAGAACTGTAGCTTGGCGTTACTCTTCAACCATAGGGTCTTCCAAAAATAAGTAGTAAACTTTACATCGCAGTCCAAGATGATGAACTCGGGAAAGCCATGCAGGTGCACAACCTCTTCGAAGAATAATTTAGCCACATGACGTGCATTCGATGTATTCTGACATGGTATAAAATGAGCCATCTTGGAAAACCGATCTACGATCACAAAAATAGAATCATGCCGTTCGCGTGTTAAGGGAAGACCGAGTAGAAAATCCATGCTAATATTCAACCAAGAAGCATGTGGTACGGGTAATGGAGAATAGAGATCAGTATTATGCTTGCTGCCCTTTGTAATTGGCATGTATGGCAATTTAGAATAACCTGTTGGACATCCCAATGGAGGTGTGGTCAATAATATAAATCAGCAACTAAGGACAGGGTCTTATCCAAAATGACCACCCATGCTGCTCCCATGTAACTCTCGAATTAAGTGTTGTTGGAGAGAATCGTTGGGGATGCACAAACAGGTGCCAAAGAAAAGGAAATCATCACACAACGAGTATTTGGCATCCGTGTCGCCATGTTGCAGCTTCGCATAGAGAGGGGTGAAGTTGGCATCCGAAGGTACTCAGTTTTAATGAAATCAAGACTGGAACTTGGGCGGAGAATGTGGTCAGCGTGAGTACTTTTCGGCTCAAGGCACCGGCAACTTGAGATTTTCTTTCCCGGCTTTATAGCATAGAGCAAACACAAATTCTTGGAGATAGGCTGTTCATTTAGCATGGCGATGAGATATGGATTTTTGAGAATGGAGATACTTTAGACCTCATGATCTGAAAATAGAATGAATTCCTTACCGATGAGGTAGGGACGCCATTGTTTGAGGACTTGAAGCACCGCATATATGTCTAGATCATAAGTGGAATGTCGTTTCTTGGCATCATTCAACTTTCACTGTAATATGCAATATGCAATAAGGTTCCCAACCTGCATCAGAACTCCTCCAATACCCACATGTGAGGCATCTGTTGCAGCCTCAAATATGAAATATCTGATCAAAATTGGGAAGGTTTAATACCGGTGCCTCAGTCATCTTTTGTTTGATCACATTGAAAGCCTTCGTGGCAGCAGTTGTCCAATGGAAATGTCCCTTTTCGCCCTTCATGCATTCAGTTATTGGAGCCATAATAGCACTGAAATTCTGAACGAACTTGCGATAAAAAGAGGCTAAACTGTAAAAGCTTCATACCTCAGTGAGGGTTGTGGGAATTTGTCAATCTACACACTTTGAATTTTATCAGGGTCGGCTTCCACTCCTAAAAAGTGTTGAGAGGAATTATCAACTTGTCTAGAATGACAGAGGTCTTGCTTTATTTACAAAGAAAAGGAGTTTCATAGTAAATACGGTAGGTGCACATAGTAAATGCGGTAAGTGAGGGCAGTAGCTCTTCTTGTCAAGGAAGGCAGCTGCATAAGGGCAATAGCCCCACAAGTCAATGACTCACATGGGCAGTAGCCCCACAAGTCAAGGAAGGCTCCTCAGCAGCCCCTTCTTGTCAAGGAAGGCTATTGCCCTAAAGTCAAGGAAGGGCCCCTTGCCTTCTAGATCTTCCTTAACTTCTAGATGTTACAACACTCCCCCTCAAGTTGGAGCATAAAAATCACGCATGCCCAACTTGCAAACTATTGGATGGAATAATTTACTACTTAACCCTTTAGTAATAACATCAGCTAATTGGTCTCCATTTCTGACAAAAGGAACACTAAAAAATTTTTGCTCTAGTTTTTCCTTAATAAAATGTCGATCGATTTCCACATGCTTGGTGCGATCGTGCAGGATAGGATTGTGAGCAATACTGATCGCTAACTTGCTATTACAACAAAGCATCATAGGTAGCGGAACAGGAATAGCTAAGTCACTCATCAGTCGTTGGAGCCACATTAACTCACAAATGCCACGAGACATTGCTCGGAACTCGGCCTCAGCACTAGATCAGGCAACAACAGCTTGTTTCTTGCTTCGCTAAGTGAAAAAGTTGCTGCCGACAAATGTACCATACCCAGTAATAGAACGACGATCATCAAAGGAGCTACCCCAATCAGCATCAGTGAAGGCCTCGACCCGTAGGTGACCATTAGAGGACAGAAACACCCCTTTGACAGGAATTGATTTCAAGTAACGTAAGATACTACTTCCGTATGGGTAATATAAGGATCATGCATATACTGGCTAACCAGGCTAACAGCAAAAGCAATGTCAAGACGAGTGTGAGAGAGGTAGATCAATTTGCCAACTAGCTTCTGATATTGACCTTTATCAATAGGGATCCCATCCTTGCTAAAAAGAACATTAAATTGGAGTAGAGTATCGAAGGGCTTACAACCAAGCATCCCTGTCTCTGACAGAAAATCTAAGAAATATTTCCTTTGAGATAGGAAATAATAGGAAATATATCTATCTCTAAAAGAAGATCATTGTCTCTGTAAGAAGATCTAAGGTATATTTCCCTATCGGTAGTATAAGGATCATGCATATACTAGATGACTAGGCTAATAGCAAAAGCAATATCAGGACGAATGTAAGAGAGGCAGATCAATTTGCCAAATAGCAAGTGGAGTATCGGAGGGCTTACAACTAAGCACCCCTATCTCTGAAAGAAGATCTTAGGTATATTTCCTCTAAGATAGGAAAAAACCCAAATTGGAGCAAGCAACCTCAATGCTAAGGAGGTAGCGTAACTTTCCAAGATCTTTGATTTCAAATGCTTGACCTAGATAATTCTTCAATCACACAATCTCCTATGTATCACTTCCAGTGACCACAATGTCATCCACATACACAATAAGAAGAGCAATCTTATTACTAGATCGCTTGATAAAAAGGGTATGATCAGCATGACTCTGAATGTAGCCATTTGACACCAAAGCCCTATGGAAGCGACCGAACCATGCACGAAGAGACTGCTTTAGGCCATAAAAGGCTCGCTTAAGCTTGCAGACCTTCCCTTCTGTCGCTGAGGTTGAGAACCTAGGAGGAATGTCAAGGTACACGGTACACCTCCTCTTCAGGTTCACCATGGAGAAATGCATTCTTGACATCGAGTTGTTGTAGATCCCAACCTCAGTTAACAGTGCAAGATAGAAGTACTCGAATAGTGTTTAGCTTTGCAACAGGTGCAAAAGTCTCCTGATAGTCAAGGCCATAAGTTTGAGTGAAGCCACGAGCCACTAACCAGGCCTTGTACCGATTCACAGTACCATTAATGTTCTGCTTTACTACAAACACTCATTTACAACTCACTGTATGTTTCTGAGGAGGAAGAGAAACTAAGTCCCAAGTGTCATTCTTCTTCAGGGCTTGCATTTCTTCAACCATGGCTGCCTTCCATCGGGAATCGGTAAGAACCTCCTGCCAGTTTCAAGGAAGGGAAACAAAAGACAAAGAAAACACAAAAACCCGATAAAATGGCGATAAAGAGTCGTTCGAAACCACTTGAGTAATAGGGTGATGCGTACCAGATCTCGTTCCCTTCCGGACAGCAATGGGTATATCAAGAAATGGGTCAAAAAGACTAGGAGAAGCAAGTGTGAGATTACCAGATGGAGAAGGACTGTGATCAAAACTTGGATCAGCAGATGGCGATGAGCCGGGTAAATGAGGTGTAGTGGTGGTGGTGTCTAGGGGCTGTGGGTGCCGCCGAACATAAACCCGCACAGGGCCGACTGAGGCGAAACCTTTGGGGTATCGACACTCAATCAAAAGAGAGAGCATGGCCAGCTCTCATAGTGTTACAAGCAGTGTGTACAAGGCCCAGGAACGAATTCACCGCCGTATGGCTTACCAGCGATTACTAGCGATTCCAGCTTCATGCAGGCAAGTTGCAGCCTACAATCCGAACTGAGGACGGGTTTTTGAAGTTAGCTCAACCTCACGGAAATGTAGAAAACGAGAATTGTTGAAACTAGTATACATATTGGAAGATCAATCGACCAAAATAACCATGAGCAGCTATGATATTTCAAGTTTTTTCCTCTTTACCGAATCTGTAATCTTCATTAGTCATTACATATGCAAAAAGTTCGGTTACTTTTTTCTAAGGAACCGAAGTCATAGAAAAATTTAGAGGCTCATAAAGGCCCATTTATATGCCAAGGTCATAAATTTTGTATCTCCCTCATGGATTGGTACAACAGTTGGAGACACATCTTGTAATGGAGCAATAAGCGGAGCAACAACCGGCACATTTTTACCATCACCTTTACCGTCCTCGAGTACCATATCCCCCTCTATAAGAGTAACCGGTGAAAAATAAGAAACAGTCTCATGGAACACCACATCCGTAGTCACGAACACACGCCAAGAAGGAGGGTGATAGCACCGATATCCCTTCTAAGTGGCAGAGTAGCCAACAAACACACTTGAGCCCATGAGGCTCCAACTTGCCAGGATGCTGATGATTCCGTGCAAAACATACGCAACCAAAAACACGTGGAACAATGGCAAAATCGGACGACCCCATTAAGGTAGTAACAGGAGCACAAAAATCTAGAACACGAGCCGGCATCCGGTTTATCCGATAGGCGGCAACTGAAAGCTGGCAGTCTGAATATCGTCACTCCAATACTGAGGAGGAACCTGCATCTCAAACAAGAGAGAGCAAGCAACTTCCAGTAAATGACGATTTTTGCGCTCAGCAACACCATTTTAAGCCGGAGTGTCGACACAACTAGTCTGATGAAGAATCCCCCGAGCGGCAAGATAAGATTACAAGGCACCATCCATATACTCAATACCATTGTCGCTATGAAGGATCCGAATGGTAGCATCAAACTAAGTGCAAATCATGGTGTGGAACACCTGGAAGCAGCGATAGACCTTACTCTTGTGACGAAAGAGGTAGATCCAAGTGACCCGAGTGTGACAGTCGATGAAGGTAACAAACCAGTGGAAACCAGAGACAGAAGTACACTAGGCAAGGCCCCACACATCAAAGTGAATCAACATAAAAGGAACAACACTCCTTTTATTTAAAGTAGAATAAATAGAGCGAGTTTGCTTGGATAAAACACAAGCATCACAAAAAAAACACCTCAGAACTACAATGCTTAGATAAATGCGGAAAAATTTTAAAGAGAGTCCCCACTGGAGGATGGCCCAAATGTCGATGCCAAAGTGACAACTCAGATGTATTAGTCAGTGTGGAATCGGTCTGAAGTATAGAACGAACAATAAGAAGCCCATCGTCTAGCAAATAAAGACTACTATGCACCTTACCACAGCCAATCGCTCTCCCTGTCACCAGATCCTGAAAGAGTCAACGGGTAGGATAGAAAGTCACTTTACAATTCATATCATAGGTAAGACGGCTAATAGAAAGAAGGTTAGTAGTAAAATTTGGTACATAAAGAACAAAAGCCAACGGTAAAGTGAGAGAACATGTAATGGAGCCCTTCCCAGAAACAGAGGAAAGGGAACCATTGGCGACACAAACCTTGTCCTTACCAAAACAAGGAGAATATTGAGAAAAAAAATAGAGGTACCAGTCATGTAATCAGTGGCACCGTTGTCAATTATCCAGGGTTGAGAGACAACCAATCCACAATGGCCACCAAAACAGATACTTGAGGCAATAGGCTTAGAGGCAGAATGAACCGTAAAAGTAGCGGCGGTAAAAGTAGATGGCCCAAACGAGGGCGGCTCTAGATGAGTCATGAGGCGTCGTAGCATGGCAAGCTCATATTGGGATAGAGAAGAGGCGACACTGGCAGGGGCACCACAGATAAGAGTAGATTCAGACGTTTCAGATTGATGAGCAAAGGAGCCACAGCCCCGACCACAACCTCATGAAGAACCTGCAGTTGGGCGACCATGGAGTTTCCAATAAAACTCCTTGGTATGTCATTCCTTACCACAATAGTCACATCGGACAGGCTCTCGGTCAGAAGAAGAGCAATCACTAGAACAAGCAGAACCACTGACACCAGACAGACCCTGACCCAGAAAAAAAGAGCTGAACAATCCTGAGAACCATGGGAAGACAGACTAGGTGATAACATGGCAGTGCGGCAACTGTCTTCCAATTGTACCAAGGAGTAGGACTGCTCTAATGAAGAAAAGGGATCACGACTAAGCACCTGAGCGTGAATCTAGTCATAAGCAATGTTCACGCCGGCCAGAAAATCGTACACCCGATACTTGTCTTCTTGCTTCTGAAATCTGGTTGCATGGTTAATGCAGGTAGTTTGGAAAGTATCATAGTAGTCCAACTCCTGCCATAGACTACACAACTCAAAGTAGTACTGAGACAAAGAAAGATCCTGTTATTGGTCTCATGAAGTTTTTTCCAGAGTTCATAGACCTGTGCATCATTCCCAACTTGGGAATAGGTTTCCTTGGTTGCCAACCAAATTTTGGTTGCAGTACCTAAAAGAAGGTAACCTCGAGTAATTTGTGGTTGCGTAGAGTTGATGAGAAAAAACATTACCAATGAATTAGCAGAGCTCCACTTCATCTGAGAATCACTAGCAATTGTAGGTTTTTTCATTTCGCCATTGATGTAGCCTATATAACCTCAAGAATCAATGGACAAATAACAAGACCGTGACCATATCAAATGGTTACTCCTATCAAGATGAACAGAGCTCACAAGAAACGAGGGAAATTGGGTATTGCGACTCGTCCCATCAGTTCCAGAGGAGGCGGTAGTAACATCGAACATGATGATGGAGCAAAGAGGTGAAGAATCAATTACAACCATAGTTATCAAGGCGACAAGGCGACAAGGCGATCCAAGGCGTTTGAGGCCATCCTGGGCGCCTAGGCGTCTCCTAGGCAACCAAGGCGTTCCCAGTGTATTTTTTTATTTTTAAAATATTAATGTTATATATATATATATATATATATATATATATATATATATATATATATGCAGCATTCTACATAAATAAACATTTAAGACAGCTTAATTAATAAAAGAAAACCAACAAATAAACAAATAATTGAGTTAAGTAGGCAACACGTATTTATGACTAACATTTGTTTATTTTTAACAAATTTTATCGGAGCGTAACTCATTTAATATACTTCGGATTCAAGCAATCTCAAATTCATTGCAAAGCTAGTATAATCAGCTTTCCAACAAATCTTAGATTGCTTGAATTCGAGTTATAATGAAGGAGTTACACTCCGGTCAAACCTTGTTCGAAGTACGCAAATGCTGTTAAAAGTTGTCTGAATATAAATTATTTTTGGGGCATCAAAGCAAGAGATTATTATGATGCGCTCTTGGTTTTTAGTGATGCTTTACTATAATAAGATTTATGAAATTTTTATATTTAGAAAAAAGCCTAGCATTTTGAAGTTGAAAATCACCCCCGCACCCGAAAATACAGTTTTTGTACTTGAACTGGAGGGTTGACTTTTTATCCTTCTGGAATTTGAATTTTAAACTATTTTTATTGGATTCAAATAGGGGGTATTTGCTTATTTATGAATAATATCTTATATTTCATTTACTTAAATGATATTAGTCATAAATAAGTACTGTTTGATAAATATTGTTCCTGTCTAGCTTAATAAATCCTGTGAAGCAAATTCAGAGATCAAAGGGAAAAAAAAACACATATAAGACCCAAGGCGACCGCCCAAAAATTCTGGGCACCCAAGGCATCCAAAGCGGCGCCTAAGCAACGCCTAGAGCCTGGGCGACCGCCCAGGCAACACTCATAAGGCGCCCAGGCCTTGGAATCACGCCTGGACGTCTAGGCGTCGCTTTGACAACTATGATTACGACCATAGACAAAAAAATGCCTAATACATCATTGTAGGAATAGGTAGTTCTATGAATCCATGTAAAGCATAGAGAATTTTGTAAAATCGAGTTTCTCGTATCTCCACCATAGTCTGATTTGAGAAACTAGTCTTAGAGAGGGCTCTTGGTAGGCTAAGGCACCACCACCAAGAGCTGCTTGCAGTGGAAAACTGTGAGAGAGAGAGAGAGAGACACCAGAAATTAGAACCGAGAGCGAAAAACGGTGATAAGAAAGAAAATAATTGAGAGAGACTCGCTAGGATTTGGTTGCCAAGCTGCTCTGATACCATGTTGAGAGGAATTATCGACTTGTCTAGAATGCAAGAGGTTTTGCTTTATTTATAGAGAAAAATGAGTTACATAGTAAATGTGGTAGATGCACATAATAAATGCGGTAGGTGAGGGCAGCAGCCCTTCCTGTCAAGGAAGGCGGCTGCACATGGGCAATAGCCCCACAAGTCAATGACTCATATGGGTAGTAGCCCCAAAAATCAAGGAAGGCTGCTCAGCAGCCCTTCTTGTCAAGGAAGGCTGCTGCCCTAAAGTCAAGGAAAGGCCCCTTGCCTTCTAGATCATCCTTGACTTCTAGATGTTACAACAAAAAGATATAATAAAACCAAGAAATACTACTGTGGGAAGCATAAAGGAACATTTCTTTAAATTTATATATAGAGCTTCCCGGCGCAGAGTACTCTCAGGACTTGCCAAAGGTAATCAAAGTGGTCATTGTGGGCATGGCTATAGATTAATATATCATCAAAGTACATGACGAGGAACTTGCCGATGAAAGGTTGAAGGACTTGCATCATTACCTGCATAAAACAGCTTGGTGCATTACTGAAGCTGAAGGGCATTACATTCCACTCAGAGAAGCCCGTCTTTGGTTTTGAAAGCTGTTTTCCATTCAACACTGGGATGTATCCGTACTTAGTGATAACCACTCCGGAGCTCAAAGTTTGAAAATATAGTAGCACCATTCAGCATGTCGAGCATATAATTGGCGTGGTATGGGAAACCTGTATTTTACAATGATTTTGTGATGGCTCGACTATCGACATACATGCTCCATGTACCATCATTTTTTGGAGTGAAGAGGTCTAGAACAGTGTAAGGGCTCATGCTCTCCATGATGAAACCCTTTTTGAGGAGTTCATCCACTTGCCACTTAAGCTTGGTGTGCTTGACAGGGCTAAAACGATAAGTAGGCAGATTTGGTAAAACGGAGCCAGTTGTGAGATCAATGGCATGTTGTACTTCTCTCATGTGGTAGTTTGTTGGGTAATCATCAAGTGCTACATCTGCAAAATCAGAAAGTAAATCTTTGATTACCGGGGATGGACAACCACTTTTGAGAGAGCAATGGCTTTGGTGACAAGTGCCATAATGAAGCCGGTTTCTTAACTCGTATGCAGAAACTCACGATGGGATAATGCAAAAATATTTTTTTTTCAGACAGTGAAAGTTCATGGCGAGTTGGGACTTCCCCTTTTTCACGCTCAATATTGCTACGGTGGGGATAGTTGACTGTATAGCCGTTGTCATTTAGCTTGGGCAGCTCACAGTCAAGGTCTCGTTGCCGGAATATATAGGGGATTAAAAACCAATTGCTTCCCTTTGAAGTCGAAGAAACATTGATATTTGGTACCCCCTACCCATACATTGTTGTCATACATCCATGGCCGTTTGAGGAGCACATTAGTGAAAACCGTAGATATAACATCACACTGTACGGTTTCCTCATAATCGCACAACTTTAAAGGAACCAAATATCTTTGGTTTACCTCTATTGTACTGCTATTGGGGAGAAACACTTTGTAGGGTTGAGGGTGTGCTTCAATGTATAACGCACTATCAATGATAAAAGCTTGGGATATAATGTTTACAAAACTATCACTGTCTACGATGATCTGGGACGTCTTTGGGCCGTTGGCCATCAATGTATAGAAGATGCAATGGCGTCTCCAATCCTCCCCTTTTGCTTCCGCAACAAGGATTCGGTTTATGTACATCATTGGTAGGTTCCTGTTCCTCGCATGAAAAATCATCAAATTCGTCATTATCAAGGGTGGTAATCCATTCATCGTTACCTTGTGGCTCACAGAATTGAGTGTTAGGATTGGCTTCAACGATGACGATAATGGAGTTTGATTTGCCTCACTGTGGACAGAATTTAGCATAGTGGCTGACCTGTCCACAATGGTAACACTTGACCATTGTTGTGGAGCTCATAGGTGCCTTTTCCTTCTCTGTAGTGGTTTCTAGAGTGCGGCCAGAAGTACTACTTGGTTTAGAGGCTGAGGATTGCCATCAGTACTCACCGGATTGTGGAGTGAAACGTCGATTACATACCTTGAGTAGATCTTCCACTTTGAGAGCCTTTTCAAAGCAATCATTCAGGCTATCAATGCTGGTTACCCATCTTGTCTTGGATATCATATCGCAAGCCAAAACAAAATCGAGACATAAGTTGTTTCTCACCATCATTGACACTGTTACAAGCGACGAGTGCATCAAACTTGTCATGTATTCCTCCGCAATTATGGTACCTTGCCAAAGTGTATTGAGTTGATCATGGAGTCGTCCTTGGAATATGGAAGGTAAGTATTTTTCTTTCAATATGTCCTTCATCACGATGCAATTAGTGGGTTCTTGATGATGATGATATAATTTTTCCTTACGCGTGCGTCACCACTCCCTCGCTGTACTTTTCAATTTAGTATAGACTAATTGCATTTTTCGGTCCTCCGTCAACCGATACCAAGCAAAATAATCATCTAAAGCAAATATCCAATAATAAAATAGTTGCGGATTATGTTGTCCATTGTAATCTGAGTTCCAATTTTACCTTGTGTCGATTGTCAAGGGTCGATGATCTCGATCATCATTGCGGTCCTTTGGAGCACAAGGATTTGGAATGATCCGTTGGGGTTCGCGGGGGCAAACCAAGAGGTCTGTTCATTGCCGAAGTTTGGGAATCCCCAAAGTGAGACTCGAATCTTTTGTTCCATGCTAGTGATTTTGTCAGATAGTTGTCGAATTAATTCAGCAAGTTGGAGAGAAGTAGGATCAGCCACTGAGGGGGGTTGGTTGAGCTACCTTCTGCCATAGCTCCAAAATAATGCCAAACCAATGGCGGCGATACAAGCCGACGATGGCCCAACAACGAACCCAAGGAACTGAACAATTTAACGTCCTGTTTGTAACTCTCGAGCCAGCAGCAAATCCGTTACACGATTAGTGATGCGATGATGCTCTTCTCAAGGCATGTAGGAAACATCTGAACATAATGAAGTTGATGAAAACAATAAAACACTATCACATGGGAATAAAAGGGTGTGAATGTGAGTGAGGAAATAGAGAAGATGGGAAACGATGGGGAAGGGAGCCAACGCAAAATCGGAGTCGACCTATCTCAGGTCATGGGCGTCTCACCTAGTTCACATGGACAACCTTAGTAGTAATCCCAGCAGAAACTTCATTAATTTTCAATCTTTCTAAAACAACCTGACTTAAAGCCTTACAATGTTTAAATAGGTCCTAACCTGGGCATCAATAATGGAAACAACTAATAAGGGGAATTTACCTAGCTAACTATCAAAGGAAATTAACTGGTTAGGAAATAATTAACTTGGGAAGTAACAAACTTGGTAACTTCATTACAATGGAAATAAAATCTACTTTAAAAGGAACTTCTAAACAGGGCAGCAGCATATCTCCCTTTCATGTTTGTATCATTCCATAGTTGCATTGCCATTCCATCTTTCAATTTTCTATCATCCAGCTAGGTACAATGCCTCTGGGGCCATATTTGAGACCCATGAACCTGTCGACATCACTCCATATTGGGGCCACTTCTACTTGAACACCTGCACATACAATCACATGTACAATGGCATCTAGGTATGGCCCAGCAATCTGATAAGGTGTGGGTGGTGTCACACCTAGTCCACAACATTGTATCTCCTGTACCATTGTCTTGAAATATGAATCTTTGGCCTTGTGGGCCGGAATAAAAGCAATGTGGAACCATTTTGAAATGAACATCCCCACTTTCTCACTTTATGTCTTTGGATGCATAGCCTCTTCTATCCTTCGTTGCCTTGCATATGTTGGTCTGAAGGGGGTTTTAGGGTCCATGTCACAAATGTCTGAGCCCTTTTTTCTCTTGCCCTTGCCCTTAAATCAGTCAAACAAACATCGGACACTTAATGATATACTCAAACTAATTGGTTCCACACCCTTACTTGACAGTGTCTATATACTGGATCAATGACCACCCTGAGACTGTGACCTTCTAAATTGTTTTTCCCCACCTTGTTGCCCTCGAGCTCATGCTTTGAGGCCACCAGCCCTTGCTGAAACTCATCTTCCCCTCTCATATCTGATCCCTCAAAATAAACAAAATCTATTGCCTCAATTGGATCCATAAGATTTTGCATATATTTTTCCTCATCTTCCCTTCTTTTTTCCTCTCGCTTTCCTTCCGTCAAATGCTTTGCCATTGCCCTGCTCAACTCAACAGGACATGTGCACTTTTTGACATTTGCATAACCTCTTCTCATGTGTTTTTTTCTGCCTCGTCACCCCACCTCCATGATGTTCAGTGTTACAGAAGTTGCATCTTGTTATCAACCGATTCCCGTTGATTTTAGTGCAATAATTCCAACCAACGTCTTTGCTTGTCAATTTCCTACACACCACACATGTGACATGACATAAAATTTTTATAAGGAAGACCCCACATAAACCTAGTAATCTATGACCTCTTATCTCAATTTTACACATAATTTATTAATTGTCAGCAATTAAAATTTGCATAGAATTGCAAATAGTTATGTATGAAATTCTGAATCATGATGAACAAACAACCTTATGTATTTATACATTTAGAGTAAAATTATAGAACCATTTCAAGCAAAAAATATATATTTTCAATTTAATAAGTAATTTTGGATTTTTCAAAGCTGAAAAATATTAGAAAAAAAATAATAACAGAAAAAAAAAATGCAACACTCTTATAATGTGTTATTGATGGAAATCAAAAACATTGCATAAATTTTGAAGCACATTTGCATGAAAAAAATTGCATTTATAAATTATATTTCACTAATTTTTTTTCCAGAAAATAAAAAAAATATTGAAATACCGAAAATTAGATGCCATACACAAACAGATAGATCGGCACTCTAACATTAACATATGAAAGATAAACGTCAATATGGTTCATTTTTTGAGAAGAAAATAATTTTTTTTTTAAATTTTTGGTGTTCTTGAAGGAAATCTCAAATTGATTCTCAGATTCACGTTAAAACAGGTTTTTTATGCAAGGATTCATCATATCAATCAATAAACTACTGATTCAAGACAAGAAACAAAAAATCTTGAACAAAAAAGAGAGCTGCACGTTTACCTAGGTTTTCTGCCACTTGGGAGTTCAAAGATGAAAACAAAGATTTAAGTAAGCAAATCTTCAGTTTAATGCTTAGGTTTGGGTCATTTTTGGGTTGGGTCATTTTTGGGTCCTTCACATAAGCCCAAGGTATTTTGATCGATTAGTTGTGTCCTTTCAAGTATTTGGGCAAGATAGGAGTCCTATTCACTGGTAGCAGGCTCGGTTCAAAGAAAGAAGATGAAAGAAATAAAAAAAAGGCTATATCGACAAACCAAAAATAAGAACAAGCAAAGACACAAAACATAATATCCCAAATCAGGTATTAGGCATATTCCAAGAAGACAAGATGAATCTATTTCTGGCAGTATCCACAGTGCGGGATCTAAAAGGCAAAATAACTCCTCAAACATCAAGTTGAATGCAAGTTGAAATTTTGGAGAGTATGAATAATTGAATTTGATAATTTAAACAATTGGCACCTGGCATTTCCAATACCATTCATTATATTATAATCAAAGAAAATTTTGACTTCCATGGTAGCATAATTTCAAGCAAGCATGGTTCAAAATTTTCAACCATTTCAGCAAATGTTTCCGTTTTGACAGAATATCGGAACAAAAGGCCATGCAAATTAACAAGAATCATACGTTATGGTGAAACAATACAAACATCATCTATAAATCCAAACTTTTGTCTCTTTCATTGAAATTTCAACAATATTTTGAGTCTTCCTCCCATTTCAACTGTGAGATATGGAAACACATGCAAATCCTGATTTTTGGCCGAATCCTTCGTTTAGCTGCTGGATCAAGGCATGGTGGTCACCTTTGCAGCATACACTTAACAATTTGGGTGGATTTGAGCAATATTTGGGAGATTTTCGAATATGAAGGTAAACCCCCTTTTCTTGAAACAAATTTCAGTAAAAAATCGAACAAATACATATTGGCTGGCTTTCAATTTTTTATAAGTTAGATATTGTAATACTGAAATATTTTTCGCTGAATATCTAGGATTAAATTATGTGTAAAATAGGTTAATAAGAGAAGGATACAGTAGGCTACGCTATACACAAGTGATCTAGCGTCCGAAGCCAAACTACCACTTTGGGTTTTTTTTTTTTTTTTTTTCCAATCTAATTATTCAAACATGTAAAATCATGCTTCAATAAGCACTCCCTGAAGTTTCAGGGACTTTTTGGCTTTTTTTGGTCACCTAAAGGAACCAAATTTCCATGAAATTTTGGCATTTTGCTAAAAGATTCCGGTTTCAATGGGGGTCGAAGTCGCAATGTAATCCAAAATTTTTAACCTTGCAAGGAGGGAATTGATATTATAGAATGCATATGGATAAATAGACCTTGAGCATAAGTATTTCTTACCTCATTGTATATCTCTGCAAATTTTTTGTTCCCAACTCTAGGAGAGCCAAAGTTATACATGGTCACAGATATTGCTCCACACCTAATATAGGCCAAGAAATAGATGAATCATCATGAGTTCAATTGTTCATCAAGCACGTAATAGATAGTCCACATGAACATAGCTGGTCAAGACTTTTGAATACATTATACAGTAATGTGGAAGTGGGCTTTAGATTACATTTGATCACCTAATAACTAATATTAAGGCAATAAACATCAGGCAAAAAGTCTCTTAAGTAACCAGCTTGGCCTCTACGGTGCACAACTAAAAACCTCTAATACCACTAGAATAAATATAAAATTCTACAGGCTCCACTCTACTCAATTCAATGCAACTAAGATTTTTATATTATTAAGTGTTTATTAATTTATTACAATACTATTCTGTTAAGAACACAATAATAAAAAGACATGTGAATATAAAATAACAGTTTTCTCATGTGCCCATATCTTTCAGTGTTTTGAAACCTGTCTATCCACTGATCTACAAATGAGGCTAGGTTATGGGTCACATGCACCAGTTCAGTCATGAGTTCATTGTCCAGTCAAGATGGTCTTGGCACAAGGCTATAAAGGATGCATAAATTAAAAAATGTCATGTACATTAAACAAGGCCAGATTTATTCAAATTACGGTTGTAGCTCAGTAGTAAAGAATATTTTGAGTGAAAAGTTTAGGGTAACATCTAAAGTTGCATAGTTTAATTCTTTTTTAACGTTACACAAAATATAAAAAGATGGTCACTGAAGGGTCAATCACTTGGTTCTGTGTCAAATAACACCCAGTTCAATCGTCTGATTCACCATTTATCTCACACACATTCTGTTAAGTAACCAATGGCTGTGGGTCACAAGTTGATCTATTATAAATGCGAGAAGTCCAAGTTCTCGATCATTTACCTTCTTTTACCCTCTTATGTTAGTATGGCAGTATTTATGTAATTCCAGGATAGCAACTAATCAATATAGGGGAGAGAAATCGATTTATCTTCTTTTACCCTCTTATATTAGTATGGCAGTATTTATGTAATTCCATGATAGCAGCTAATCAATATAAAGGAGAGAAATCGATTTATCTTCTTCCTTTTCTTCTTCTTTCCTATTCTCTTGCTCTCTTCCATAGTTCCATTACTTTTAACTTGAACTTGGTATCAGAGCAGGGTTTGAGAGTCAACTAGCAATCTCATTCTCATTGTGCCTCTTGTTTGAAACCTTAGACAAGTCGACGGATCCAATAGAGTTTGTACCATGTAAGGAGATTTGTTTCAGTTGCACAGTTGTCAAAACGCCAAGGTGACCCAAGGCGCTAAAGCAGTGCCTGTGTTGCGGGTGCCTAGGCATACCAAGGCATTCCCAAGGCATTGTAGTGATACATCTTAATAGAAGGATTTATACAAAAGGGAGGACGTTAGCGCATCATTTTTATTTTTTTAATACATATGCATAATGACATGCATTATGGTGTATATATGTACTTTACTAATCTATTAAAAATGTTACAAATGGCATTAATTAAAATAAAATAATAAAACAAATAACAGAAGCGTGATACAATAAGACGACCAACAGCCTAGCCCTATTTGACTTGCCCAGAAGCCTAGGCAATGCCTTGACAAGTATGTCGAGTTCCGTATCCATCCTCTAAAAAGACATTGATTGGGTCTTAAATTGTAAAGACAAATATTTAAGGGGGGAAAATCATGAACTGGATCTCCGCCAACCCTGTCTTCAAGCTCCTTTTCTCACTCATCAGTGCTCCATTGGAGGTGAGGCCAGGTCCATTGGAGTCGTCCAAGGGACATCTCTTAAAGCCCTAATCTCAGTTACAAGGGAGGTATGTTTTAGGCCTGCAAGGCTGCAACTCATTCTTCTAAAAGCCTGCAGTACCGCCACCTTTGTGTTTTTTGTTTTTTTTTTCCTCCTTGACAGTTGATCTCAGGGGTATCTATTGCTATGTGTCAGTAAACTCTACTATTGGGGTTTGTGAGTTGTGATAAAATGAACAGACTCTGAAATGTACATTTGATGCAAATATATTCAAGTTTTTTTGTGAACTATATTGCTTGCTGGTTGTTGTGTAAAGTACTGAGAAGAGTATGTGGGTAGAGGGTGAACTCCCCATCTGGCTAGGGTATCCAACCAGTTTACCGAGTACGTTCTCACATAATGTCAGAGTTCAGTGAACTTATGAAAGCCTCAGCTGGTGGTTCAAGTAGTGCCAACCTTACTCTAATTGCCTTTGAAAATCCCAATATCCATTGTGAAGTTGGAGTGTTGGACAACACCAACTATTTGGAATGGATTCACTCTGTGACTCTATCCCTGCGAAGTCGAGAGAAGTTTGTGATGCTCTGGTCAAACCTTGTTTGAAGTATGCTAATGTTGTTTAAAGTAGCCTTGTACGAAATAAATTTTTGGGCATCAAAAGAAAAGATTATTTTGGCGCACTTCTAATTTTAAGCGATGTTTTATTATGATAAGATTTGTGAAAATTTTAGATTGGACAAAAACCCTTGCATTTGAAAGTTGAAAATTGCCCTGCAACCGAAAAATACGATTTTTTATCTTAAATTGGAGGGTTGACTTCTTATTTTTGAATTTGAATTTTAAACTATTTTTATTGGATTTAAATGGAAGCGGGTGCTTACTCATTTATGAATAATATCTCAAGTAAAGAATCATTTACTTAAATGATATTAAACATAACTAAGTGTCATTCCTGTAAGAAAAATACCAATATGTGAGATTGCTACCACCATGTGTGATTATTATTGCAAAATAACGATTTACGCATGTTTATATGGGTTAAAATAAGGTTTCCCTAATGAATGACACCTTACAACGCCCATTTGGCCTTCGAGACGGCCAACCGAGATTGACAGGCAAAAAATGCTATTCTCAACTGAGATTCTCGTGATCTAGAGTTTATCAACCTGACCAAGACAGAATCAAGACTCGAGTTTTCAAACCTTGGTTCTTCATGTTCCAACCTTTTCCACTAACCTCCTATCTGTGAATCATCTAACAAATCCTTGAATTGTTGTGGCACCTTCTTTCCTTCTCATTGTCTTTTCCAGGATTTGGTGATGAAGAGGATTATTGGTAGTGAACGTGAGAAGAAAGGGCTCTACCTTCTTGAACGCTGACCATCTTTTTTGACTCTGCTTAGTTTGGTTAAAGATTTCGGTTATGTTGTTTAAGTGTCACCTAGGGCCTAGGCCTATCTAGGTGTCACCTAGCTTAGTGCTCTCCAGTTGTCCAAACTGGCTGCCTTCTTAGTATTTGGGATTAAGTTAAATTCTTGACTTAGTCCTCCTAATCTTTAATTAATTATATGTAATTAAAAGACTAGTAATATTTAGGATTCGTTGTCATGTTGACCTGTGGAATTCCTACCTCTAATATAACTAGGAATCCTTATCTTGTGGAGTCCTAAATCTATCACTTTAACACTTTATTTTGTATTTTTTCTATAAATAGTGGCTGCAAAGAGGGGAGGAACACATTTATTCTCTCTCCCTCTTCTTCATTCTCTTCATCTTCCCTTATTTTCTATTTTGTTACAAGTTTTATGTGTGTGGGCATAGTGACGACAGCACTATTGATTTTGCGATGCTTTGACATCAACGTTTAGGCCATCCCTCTTTTGGTGTTAGAAAAAACAGTTGCCACACTTTTCTTCCGTTTCTACTTCTCATGTATTTCAGTGTGAGCCATGTGCTAAACATTGTCGTTCATCTTATCCTTACCATGTAAATAGATCTATTGTTCCCTTTCATATTGTGGACTCTGATATTTGGGGACTTACTCCACCATTTCTTTATTTGGCTACCACTATTTTGTCTTATTTGTTGATGATTGCTCCCGCACCATGTAGATTTTTTTTATGCTTTCAAAACTTTCTATCAGATGATCTGTTTCAATTTGATGCTAGGATTAAAATCATTCGCTCCCATAAAGGGGGAGAGTATATGTATTGTAGGCTACAAAACTTTTTTTTTTTTTTTTTTTTTTACTAATGATGGCATTGTCCATCAGCTTGCTTGTGCTGACACACCCCAATAGAATGGGGTAGCTAAATGGAAAAATTGTCATTTGTTGCAAGTCACTAGGAACCATAGTCACCACCTAAGCAGCCAAGCGGCTTTGTGACGCCTTGGAAAATTGGGCGCCTTGGTCGCCTAAGTGGGGGCCTTGATCACCTAAGTGGGAGCCTTGGTCACCTAGGCGCCCCGCCAGGCCTCCAACTCCTTGGTTTGCCTTAGCGTCTTGACAACTATGCTAGGAATCTACTGTTTGGTATGCATGTTACTAAGACTTTTTGGTATGATGTTTTTTTTTACTACTACCTTCTTGATGAACCATATGCCTTCTAGTGTCCTTGTTTCAAATCCCCTTCTGAAATTCTCTCTGCTCGAGAATCTGCCTTCTTTCTTCCTTCCAAGGCATTCAGATGTGTGTGCTAACTGCTAAGTGCATGTTAATAAGTGCTACCAACCTTCTTCCCGTAGGAGGCTTCTCTCCAAAGATGCCACCTTTGAATATGGGCCTTTCTTAACTCCTCAGTTGCACCCTCTTCAGGGAGAGAATAGTCAAAGTGAAGAGGCTGTGGTTGTCCCCCCCTTCTATTCAACCTTTCAACCCTTACCTATTCTACCATTACTGCTTGATGTTGGGAAACACAAGGGACGGATGAAGTTGATGTATTTGACCATTTAGGGAGAGATGGCAATGAAAGGAACCTAGCATTGAGAAGGTCGACAAGGACGAGGAGTTACATTTTTACAAAAGAAGGGAAAGGAAGACCTACCAAGAGTTCACCTTCCCGAGTTATGTAATACTCCCCCTCTTCCGAGTTAAACTTCCCATTGTTGTTCGAAAGAGAATGAGAGCGTGTAGTAGTCCCATATGTAACACTGTAAATAAAAGAGAAAACCAGATGAAGGGACCAATAGAAAGGAGAGAAGTCATGGAGAGGGGGAGAGATTGATTGTGATTATCTCCCCCTATCCCTCTACTATTTATAATCAATTAGGCAGCCCATGTACAACTAATGATAGTCCATATACAGCTGTCCATATATAGTTAATATACAATTGCCCATATACAGTCTATATACAGTTGTTCATATACAGCCAACGTACTACTAAGACACACCTAAGACTTAATCATCATAAGACAAAGAAAGGAAAGAATAAAGATTGTAAATATAACCATAAGAGAGACACCTAGACAACTTTAGGTGACAACTAGAAATAAATCTTAACACTCCCCCTCAAGCTGGAGAATATATGTCATCGAGACCCAACTTGGAACACTGAAGAAGAAAAGTGTCCTTGAACAGAGCATCTGTAAACATGTCACCAAGCTGTGAGCTAGAGCGAGTAAATGGGGTAGAGACCACTTTACGCATGACAGCATCCCGAACAAAATGGCAGTCAACTTATATATGTTTGGTCCATTCCTTGAACCCTGGATTACTAGCAATGTAAATGACTGCTGATTATCACAATACATAAGAATAGATTGAGTGATTGGAAACCCAAGTTCACCCAAAATATTCTTCACCCAAATAAGTTCTATAGTAGTCTGAGTCATAGCCTGATACTCAGCTTCAGCACTAGATCGAGCAATAGTAGTTTGCTTTTTGCTACGCCATGTAATAAGGTTCCCTCCAAGGAATGTACAGTAACTAGTGGTTGATCGTCGATCATTATCAACCCTAACCCAATCAGCGTCAGAATAACCACAGAGTTCAATATTACTATGGGACCGATAAAGTAACCCTTTATCGCGATCACCCTTGAGATATCGGAATACGTGACATGCAGTGTCCTAATGAACTTGTTTCGGAGCCTACATAAATTGACTAATGACTTTCACAGCATAGGACATGTCAAGCATGATGATAGTAATATAAAGTAGCTTACCAACAAGACGATGATACTGATAGACATTTACATAATCCTCCTCATCACAGGTAACAAGTTTGAGAAGAGGATCATGGGAGTGTCAACTGGTTTACACTCAAGCATACCAGTGTCAGTGAGGAGATCAATAATATACATTCTGTCGTAATCCAAAGCAAATTTAGGGTTTAGGAGTAATCTTGTATTTTTCTCCTTCTTTATTATCATTAGGGTTTTATCATTATAAGTCCACCTTAGCCAACCTATTCTAAGTGGCGGCTAAGGAGGGACATGGTTGTAATTTTGGTTACCAATGTTTGATTATAAATAAGAAGGTTGGGTGAGGGAGAATCTCATCTCCGTCATTCATCAACCATCTCTGATTCAACATGGTATTAAAGCTCCACGTTCACTCCAAAAGGTCACCAAAAAGAGGGGCAAACATTCATAAACGCGAGATTTTTTGCATATTCCAGATTCCTTTGAAAGAGCAATAAAATTCCGCAATAGACTCGTCTCCCTATTTACAACTGAACAAACATTCATATAAGTCATAAACGCCAGATAAGTTTGTATCTTGAGCATAGTTGTCAAGGCGAACCAAGGCGATGGAGGCCTGACTGGGCGCCTAGGCGACCAAGGCGCCCAATTTTCCAAGGCGACCCAAGGCAGTCTGGGCGCCTAGGCGACGCCTTGACAACTATGATCTTGAGAGAAGCTCTTCTGTAAGTCATTCCAAACGCCCTTGGCCATTGTGTGAAACATGACATTGGCAACTACAGAAGGTTCCATACTATTAAACAACCAGATCATGACAATAACATTCTCGCGGGTCCAAGTGCCATATGTCAAATCCTTAGAATCTGGGTATCAACGTATATACAAGTCAACTTATCTCTAGCAATGAGATAGATGGTCACAACTTGCTTCCACAGCAAAAAATTATGTGAGCCAGTCAATTTGATCGAAGTAATTTGGACATGAACACCATCCACATGATTCTTAGATTTAGTCATGTTGGGAAAAGAACCAAAACAGGAAAGAGAGATATCTGTCCAAAATCTTAGTGTTGTAACACTGTAACTGAATAAGAAGGAAAATTTGAACTAAATAGGAAAGAAAAAATATCTTTCGAAAAAGGAAGCACTGCTGTAACAATTGGATATCCTTCCTATAAAAAAATTGCTTCTTATCTTTCACTACTGCAGAGGGACAATCCTGTAGTACAAGAATGAATACCAAAAAAAAAACACTGCTGAATAAGATGAGTTAAAAATACCAAGTGGCACTAGTGGCTGATCACATCGATATCAAAAAAAATATCTAGCTGAAAAAAGAATTGCTCTTGAACAATAGCAATGTCATAGAATCGCAAAAAAAGTTCAGGAACTGTGCATTATTCTCAAAACTGATGAAGAACAGATTTTAGACAAATACTGTGTTGAGATCCCATGTTAATCAACTCCATCTTATAGAGGTTTAAGTCTAGAATTCATGGGACAAAATTAGGGACAGAGAAGAGAACAGAGAGAACCGAAATAGACTCTCAAACCAGCAACTAAAAACTTGCAGCAGAAGTGTATTAACCTTTCTCTAATACCATGTAACACTGTAAATAAAATAGAAAACCAAAGAAAAGGACCAATAGAAAGGATAGAAATCGTGGAGAGAGGAGACATTGATTGTGATTATCTCCCTCTATCCCTCTACTATTTATAATCAATTAGGCAGTCCATGTACAACTAATGACAGTCCATATACAGTCAATATACAACTATCCATATATAGTCCATATACAACTGTCCATATATAGCCAATGTACTACTAAAACACACCTAAGACTTAGTCTTCATAAGACAAAGAAAGAAGAGATTAAAGATTGTAAATATAATCGTACGAGTGCCACCTAGACAACTCTAGGTGACAACCAGAAACAAATCTTAACACCATAAATCTAAATTTCAGCCAAAATGTTTCAAAAAATCAATGGTTTGAAACGAAACCAGGTATCGAAAGAGGAAAATACAAAATTTCGGTTTTGATCCAAATTTCAGTCGAAATCACTGTTTCGGTCCAAATTTCGTGATTTGGTATTGCTACCAGAAGTTCTCCCTATGCTCCTTGGCGTCTCATAATACTATATATTGAAGACCGATGGTGTGGCTCATAGCTCTTCTAGTTGTTCCAAGATAAAACTCCAGCCTCAAGGGGGAGTGTTAATTTTTTGCATATTCCAAGCTAGAACATGTTTTAGCCTGAGGGGGAGTGTTGGAGATTATTAGTTTATGGGTCCCACAATAGGGGGAGTGTCTTTATCGTGGTTTACTTTATTTTCTTTTGTGCTATTACTCCTAGGGATAGAAATCTATTCAATTTCTTTTTTTTATTGTTTTACCTTTCCTTAAAAACTAGGACTCCTATTCACTCTAAAGTTCCTGTTAGTTTGTAATCTTTCTTATTATTCATTATAAATAAAACTGAGACGATGGGAGGAAACAATTAACCTCACATCAATTCTCTCCATATCTCCTATTTTCTATTTCATTACAAGAGTGATAACAAGGCTGCTAAAAGTATAGGTCACAATCATGTGCAACATGATCTTTTAAAGCACATTGAGGTGGATCAGCATTTCATTAAAGAGAAAATTAACACAAACTACATATGCACCCCTTTTGTAAAGACCGTTGACCAGTTGGCCAAAATCTTCACCAAAGGAATCAACTCTCACCAGGTTAGTACCCTATTTTGTTCAAGCTAAACATGTGACATTTATTCTCCAGCTTGGGGAAGAGTGTTAGATTTCATGTAACAAGGGTATTTAGGGTACTTTGTTTTTATAGTGTATTGGCTTTTTTTTTCCTCTTACCTTCCTTTACCCTCTTATATTAATTTTGGGGTAATTATGTAATTCCATTGTAGCAAGTAATCAATATAAGGGAGAAATCGATTCTCTCCCCAAGGCATTCACACCACTCTCTTCTTCTTCCTCTCCTTTACTCATCCTCCTCTCCTCTTCTCTTGCACTTTGAACTTTATTTAAATGATTCTATATAAAGCCAGGGAAATTCTTGAAAGGTCTGGATAACCAACCAAAAAGAGATTTGAGATCTTAATCGCCTTTTCTTTTTTTTTGGGGGGGGGGAGGAGTAGAATAGAAAAATTTTATTGGGACCATGGCAAAGAGAGCTAAAGCATCTGCCAAGGAGTTAATGCTTCTAGGCTGCCAAAGATACAAGATATTTCGCAGGTTGCTTAAGAACCTATCTCACTAATGATTGTGTACCATACATTACTTGCAAGTTCCACGGCCAATTGCCAGTATTATGCCATTCTGATCTGTGAGATATGATGTTGGGATCACAAGGATATCACAGGACTTACTGGATTCTTAAATCAGGTTGTTTTTTTCTCCAAACCAGTTGCAATGTCCAATTTGGTAGATCTAACTTCATTACAAGAATCTGGTGGGCAATGGCTTTAATTTGAAATGATGAAGATTTTCTTGCAAGATTTCTCTCTCCTAAACACAGATTTGAAGCTTGTTGCAGAAACCCATCTAGGGTCCGTGAAACTTTGTGATTCCATTTCCATTAGATTTGTCTTGAGAAAACGGATCTGTACCAGAAATTTTAGATCAATTGAAGACCATTCCATCTGATTTTCAAAAACCCTTGAATCTGGTTACTTAGTCCTTAGGCTTTTTAGGCTTTACTATCATAAGGTTGAAGAAATGACAGTATTGTCCTTTCACAAACAATGACAGTACCGTCTTTTTTAACAAACAAGAACAGACTTTCCTATTTCCCATGATTCATTCAAAAGCCAGGAAAAGGGAACTTGGGGGAACGATTCTGAAAAATATTTTTCGTGTAAAATATTGTAGTGAAACAAATGCAGCCTTAGACAACATTAATTCCCCATATTTGATATATATTTCTTCACATGTTTGATTTGTAGGACATTTTTTTTTGGGGGGGTGGATAAAAGAATATATTAACACCACCCCAAAAAGGAGAGAGCAAACCTGGGTATTTAAAGGATAGAGCCAAACTCCTTACAGACCAAAGCCATTGAGCCCAAACAACAAAGAAGAGAAACCAAAGCAAAACAAGACAATGGGATCCCCAAATCAGAGATTCCCCATATTCCAAGAAGACAAAATAAATCTATTCCTGACTGTACCCGGTGGAGGAGACCCAAAAGGCATCACAATGCCACGAATGTCAAAATTGATGACCTCCCAAAGCTGGTCGAAGCTTCTAGACTTGGCCACCCATCGACGAAAATTCTCTATAACCAATTTGGTGCACAGTTGCAGTGAAGGCAAGCTTGGCTATAGTGTCACATGGAGTTTAGCCCTTGAATTTCTTGATCACCCATTGCCATTCAAGGTCAAAAGACAGGATTCTTCTTCTGATAGGCCAGCAATTATCGAAGATCGTTTCCCAAATTCTCTTGGATAAGGGGCAATCAAAAAAAAATGATGGATGTCTTTTTCCATAGCCCAACACATGCCACAAGTAGAGTTGAGGATGATACCTCTGCCATGAAGAAGAGAGAGGATAAAACTATGGCAAGGATCTCGAAACCAAACCACAACATACCAGGCAACTTTGGGGCTTTGAGATCTGACCATATCCCAAGCTGAGTGCGAAGAGAACCTACCATCTAAGGAAACAGTCCAGCTAGTGAGATCCTTGCTCCGAGGAGGACGGCAAGGAGTAGAAGTGAGAGCTTCCCAAACTTGCAAGAGACACGAAGAGGAGACCCTGCCAGTGTACTAGGCTCCATCAGATATAATAAAAGAAACAATGGCCATCCTATCCTGACCACAATCTGATCCAATCCTTTTCCCATAGACCAACACCAGGACACCATGAGGATGTCAATTATCCAATCATAGGAGAGTAAAGGACCCATCATCAATAAGAGATTGGATGTAAGAGATCGGATGTTGGGGAGAGCCATCTACCTATGACAAAGAATAGTCCTCCAAATCCAAGAAAAATCAAAACTCTCAGTGGCAGACCAGAGTCCTTTTTCAAATACCTGTTATAGATCCATTTCACATAGATACAAGCTTTTTTCTCCACAATTCGCCTGATCATCATTATGATGCATGCCAGGTTGACCTCCTTGCATGGAATAAAATCTCAGAGAGATCTCGCCCTTCTCGACATTAGCCGAGACGAAAACAGGGTCGATGACCCTTTTCGTCTCGGCAAATGCATAATCTCGCCGAGATCTTTGTAGATCTCGCCGAGATCTCGGTAAATCTCGCAATTTCTAGGCGAGATCTCGGTAAATCTCGCCGAGAAATTGCTTTTTGTTTTTTTTTTCTCTTTATAAAAAAGAGAACTCACTGTTCTCGATCGAGAACTCGACCGAGAACTGTTGTTTCCTCTTTCTTGTTACTTTTTTGAAAATTTTCTTATTTCTTCCTCATTTTTTCTTTGTTTGGACTTTCAACTTGCAACGGATGGTGCTTCGGACTGCGGGGATTGCTATGGGAGTTTCATATCAACTGTTGAAGGTTATATTCTTGCCCAAAAATGAGATTTTTAAATGAAACTATGAAAGAGAAAAAAAATTGGTAGAATCTATCTGATGAAATTTTAATATACGTGAGCCCGATCTACGAGACTATGTGATCATTCAGTATTGAACATTTGAACTATGTGTAAGCACCCCATTTTTGCCATCCCAGCTAAACAAAGTCCTGCTGGTGTATGGACAACAAAAAGAAGAAAGGTGATTGAAAGTTTGGATTTTTTACTGTGAATTTGAGGAAGTTTTCAATGGGTCCCACAGCAAGGTTACGGATTATAATTTTGCATGGATGTCTAGGTCATAGAATTGCCTTCGAAATGAGACTGGAATCATCAAATTCTGACTTCAAACAAAGAAGATATCGCAGTTTGAGAATGCAATGGCATTTACGTAATTATCGTACGATGCATGAATTATCATTTAACTTCATGTCATCATATCCTGGTCATTTGATATCGGAATGGGATGATTCAAAGACCAATATTCCTTATTTTCAATCCTCTTCAAAGTGGACGTGAAAAATCCGGATAGAAGTCATCAGTGGGCCCCATGCAAGCTTTCATGCAAAATTATCGTTAGAACTTCAAAGCTTCATATCTTTGTCGTTCTACGTCGGATTCAAATGATTCCAAGGCCT
The DNA here is from genome assembly GCA_028583415.1 of Protea cynaroides. Taxonomy (NCBI): domain Eukaryota; kingdom Viridiplantae; phylum Streptophyta; class Magnoliopsida; order Proteales; family Proteaceae; genus Protea; species Protea cynaroides. Next base: position 62,635,712 of record CM053270.1, read on the forward strand.
TTATTCTTCATTTGGGATGTACTACAAAGTGGACGTGAAAAATCTCGGGTAGAAGTCTCCGGAAGGTCCCATGCAAAATTACACATGGAAATGATCATTTAATCTTTGAAAATTCATATTTTGGTCACACCATATCCAAATCAAGTAATTTCAGTTTCATTATGTTCCATTTTTAGTACTCTACAAAGTGGACGTAAAGGATTTCCGGTAGAAGCCTCCGAAGGATCTCATGCAAAATGGTCAGCCAAATTATCGATAATTGGCCTGCTTAAACTTTAGAAATTCATAAGTTGGCCATTTTATTTCCAAATGAGGTGATTCAAGTTCCAATATTCCTCATTTTTAATGTTCTACAAAGTGAACGCAAAAAATTTGGAATAGAAGCCATTGGAAAATTCCATGCAGGATGACTGCGGAAATGACCCACGAAATGATGAGAGAAAACCCAGTTAATTACAGTCAATCCAGTCAACACAGTTCAAGCCAGTTCTGGCCCAACCCAGCTCAACCCATATCAGTTTAACTCAGTCAACCCAAGCCAGTCTCAAACCGTTTCGAATCAGTTCATCCATGTGCATAGTATTTATATATATATATATATATATATATATATATATATATATATATATATATATATATATATATATATGTATGTTATTAAATATATGTGTATATAAGTATATAATATATATTATTATATATAAATGATAAAATCCAAAAGAAGATTGAGAAGAAAAAGGAAAGATGAGAGAGAGGAGACGTGAGAGAGACAGAGATTGCGGTTTTGGAGTAAATCCAAAAGGAGATTGAGAAGAAAAAGGAAAGATGAGAGAGTGGAGACGTGAGAGAGAGAAAGATGGCGGTTTTGGAGTAAGCTTCAAGGAGATTGAGGAGAAAAGGAAAGAAAAAAGAAAGGATACGTGAGAGAGAGAGATTTTCAGTCTTGGCATAAGATCCAAAAGAGATTTGGAAGAAAAGGAAAGAAAAAAGAGTGGAGACGTGAGAGAGAGATTTGTGGTTTTTGAGTAAATCCAAAAGAGATTTGGAAGAAAAGGAAAGAAAAAAGAGTAGAGACATGAGAGAGAGAAAGATTTGTGGTTTTGAGTAAATCCAAAAGAGATTTGGAAGAAAAGGAAAGAAAAGAGAGAGGAAACGTGAGAGAGAGAGATTTTCAGTTTTGGCATAAAATCCAAAAGAGACTGAGGAGAAAAGGAAAGAAAAAAGAGAGGATACCTGAGAGAGAGAGATTTTCAGTTTTGGCATAAAATCCAAAAGAGATTGAGAAGAAAAGGAAAGAAAGGAGAGAAAAAGGACGTGAGAAAACGTTTTTAGAGGGGGGGCTTTTTCTTTTGATCTCGGTTTTGGGAGAAGGGAGAGGAGAGAGAAAAAAAAGAAAAAGGGAGAATAAAGGAGAGAAAAGGACGTGAGAGAGAGGGGGTTTTTTTGGAGCTGTCTTCTTTTGATCTCTGTTTTGGGAAAAGGGAGAAAGGGAGAGAAAAAAAGAAAAAGGAGGAGGAGAAGAGAAGAGGTGATTGAGAGAGCAAGAAAAGAAAAAAAAATCCAAGAAAGAAGGGGGATGAGAAGAAAATAGATGAAGGAGGGAGAACCGAGAGGAGGAAGAACCAGAGAAGAGAAGAAAAGAGACAAGAAGAAGAAGAGAGGAGCAGGGAGGGAACCCGCTGCGAATCAAGGTAAGTTTCCCCCCTGTATTTTATTTTATCTATTCTAAACCCATGGAAATCCATTCTTCATCCATTTCTTGCTATTGTCAATCCTACACCTAAACAAACTGTCAGCCGTGCATGCCCCGATAATCCCCACTCATAACACCTATTCAATTTCCATCCATTAACCTATACAACCATCAACCTGCAGCTACCTCTTTTCATTGGCACTTGTCCAGCAATACTTACAATCCCATCTCTTCACTTTTGTCTAGCCTCCATCATTAATCAAAATCCAGCCATCGACCACCTCAACCCACGGCCAGGCATCCACACTTCATCCATACCCCACTGCCAGCCTAAGATCCCACATCTTACTCCCTATCAGCCGACCTCTTGCTACCTATGCTTGATCATATGCCATTGAATGAATATATTTTTTGTGCTTGATCATATGCCATTGAATGAATTTTTTTGTAAATGTTTGATCATATGCCATTGGTTTTGATTTTTTTGTCATGTTACCAAGATGCTCAATAAATCTGATTTTAATTTGAGCCATTAAATACGAAATCTGACCTATCCTTATCGGATCATCATTTTGTGTAATCTAAACCATTAAGTGGCTATCAGAAGTGATTTAAATGATTTTTGAATGGCTAGATTATTGTCTTGAGTGATCTGAACCATTGGATGGCTATCAGAAGTGATTTAAATGATTTTTGAATGGCTAGATTATTGTCTTGAGTGATCTGAACCATTGGATGGCTATCAGAAGTGATTTAAATGATTTTGAATGGCTAGATTATTGTCTTGAGTGATCTGAACCATTGGATGGCTATCATAAGTGATTTAAATGCTCACTGACATATTTGGATGCCACATAATTGTCATATTTGATGCTCACATTGCTTACATGCCATACTTGGAATGCTTTCACATGTTATCTTTGGATGCTTCTATTTTTGGATTGCACACTTACCATGTTTGTATTGATTCACATGCTCACTTGCCATCTTTGACTGATTTGTTGCTAAATTTGAATATATTTCCAACATGCTATATTTGGATGCTTACACTGCTATATTTAAGCTCACATTGCTATGTTAGATTGTTTACATTGTACAACAACTAGGGCAAGATACACCCTAAAATGGAAAGAATTGAACAATTAGGGTAGTGAAACCCTAAAAATGGAAAGAATAATTAGGGCAAAATAAACCCTAGAATAAAGAAAATAATTAGGGTATGAAACCCTAAAAAAATGAAAATCACAATAAAAAGGGATAGGAAATCCTAAAAACCTAAAAATGGAATCAATAAAAATGGTAGGAATTTAGGTCTCATCCCTAGATCCTATTGACAAAAATAGAAAGAATTTGGTACACATCCCAAATAAAAATGGTAGGAATTTAGGTCTCATTCCTAGCTCCTATTAACAAAAATGAAAATAATAAAAATGATAGGAACTTAGGTCTCATCCCTAAATCCTATTGACAAAAATAGAAATAATTTGGTACACATCCCAAATAAAAATGGTAGGAATTTAGGTCTCATCCCTAGATCCTATTAACAAAAATGGAAATAATAAAAATGGTAAGAATTTAGGTCTCATCCATAGATCCTATTGACAAAAATGGAAGGAATTTGGTACACATTCCAAATTCGACTCTCACAATCTTTTCGAACTACGTCGTACCTGATTTTTAGGGCAAACCCTAGAATACGTAAGCAATTTGGGAATCCCAAATACGGTACAAAGCCACCCATCAACCATACATCCAGCATAAACTTCAACTTGAACAAAAAAATCTAATTGAAGCACATGCATAAATCACTTCCATAATCTTTAATCACAAAACCCTTTTCGAACTACGTTTTTGGACTTGATTTTCAGGATTGGAATATGTAAGCAGTTTGAGATGTCTTACACGTCTCAGATTCAGTCCAAGACCGAACCATCTTTGGTCCGGTTCACTGTATAATATTGTACATTACGTTTGCTTGTTTATTTTCTTTAAAACATGATTGGCTGAACCCTAGGTTAGAATAACTTAGCAACTTGGTTTAGGACATCCCTCATTAAACCCTAGTCATCCAGTTGACCAAGCACAGTCCAAATTAGAGTTTAAGGAAATTTTAGGAGGCCGATATTGATCGGGCGGTTTGGGTGCCTAACACCTTCCCATAACCGTACCCTGAATACTTACCCGATCTCTTGCAGACCAAAGAACCGATACATTGGGTTATGAGTCAATAGAAGTCTTACCTTAGGGTGAGGCTACATTTTTAGAGGTCCTAGACCTTAATCTAGGTGGCGACTCCAACAGATTCAGTGATCTTCATCGATACGGATACACCATTTCCATCCCGAGGAGGATCATCGATTTCTCATTGTCCTCACACTATGATATAATGATTTATAATGAACTGTTATTTTGTTTCTCTTTCCCCCAATGCATTATGTTATTGTCTCATTTGTCATATTTGATTGAATATAATAGCCAATATTAGCCTAAGTTTACAACTGACTTCAGCGTTGACTACCAAAACATGGCTATAAACCCAAACAACCACAAAGAGTCATTATTTTTACAATTTTATACTCTAAATGTGTTTATGTATGTAAAAATGATGTTCCCCCTGAAGTAAGAGACCTAAAAAATATATTTTGGCCACCTAGACAGCCTTTTTAAGCTGTCTCGGACAAAATACAGTGTCTCGGTGAGATCTCGGTTTCGGAGGAGGCCAAGACTCCTCCGAAACCCGAGATTTTAAACCTTGCCTCCTTGACTCTTCGAATTCCTAAACTACCTTCCCTTAGCAGACAGACTTTTGCCCAAGCTATTGAATGAAAAATTTTATTATTCTCCACTTCTTTTCCATAAGAAGGCACTCATGAGACTTTCAATATTCCGGATTATCAAGCTAGAAAGGCCAAAGACCCCAGTCGAGTACATATACAAACTCTGTATGACTGATCTAACAAGTTCCAATTTGCCTACATAAGATAGAAATCGCTTTCCATAACTGAAGTCTCTTCCTTAGCCTGTCACGAATAGGAGAGCAATGATGGAGTAAGAGTTTGGCAGCTATCAGGGGGAGACCAAGATAAGTGACTGGTAATTTTCCAAGGGGAAAATCCACAATACTCCTGAGGTTCTCGAGGTGCGGCTCATCAATCCCAAACATGTTCACGTGAACAGTTCCCCCACTCCCTTTTATAGTTTTTTTTCTTTTTTAATTCTATAACTACCTTAGGCAGTTCCCCAACCCCCCCCACAGTTTTTACTGCAGGCCTGTTAAGGCCATTTTTTGCTGAAAACGAATTATGCAATGAAATGAATGAAGAAAAGCTTTTCTCTCTCTCTCTCTTAATTTCTCTCTTCTTTCTCTCCCCTGTATCAATTTTCTGATTTCCCCTACCCTTCTTCTTCCCTCTTCTTATTTCTACTTGGAAACTTTCTGAAATCAAATCCTTTCCCCCTGACCACAAAACTCAACTTCCTGTTCATGATATTTTTTTTTTTAAAGTATGATTAATAGTCCATTATCAAGCCCTCCCTATAATATTTAAACTCCCACTACCCATTGTCAAATTCTGCCTTGTTAGACAATTTGTTTAAATTTCAGTTTCTGCTTCCATTTATTTACTATAAACAGTAAATGTTAATACCATGTTCTGTTTAGTTCTCTGCATTCTGTTAACAGAACTTCACTATCCCATACCAACCTGTATTGGTGCCTATATTTCAGCATTGTATCTGATAAGTAACCTAGCTCTTTTATATTGAATTGTTGCTGTATTTACATGAAATTAGTTTTCTTAAGCACTGAATATTGCTGTTATTATTTTAAGGTTGTTGAAATGTTCTACATGACAACTTGTTGAATGCTGCCTTATTAATGCTGAACCCTATGTCACCCTATTGATCATTGTTGAGTTGGTGACTTACTGTTAGAAATATATTGTTCATTGGTTAATAAAATCCAGCTCTAAAATCTAAATGCATGTCATGTATGCTGCTGTCACCTTTCCTAACTAGCTAAACATTAGGTAACCTATTACCTAGTTTAGTTGTAAGTGTAGGAGACCTAAACCCTAGGCTGTCCTACATCAATAATTTTTCAAATAAATTAAATACAACTAGTACCAAGAACAAGTATTAGGAAAAAGTCAAAACGAAGAACATATATAACAATATATGTACATGAAAAATACATATCTTGAGAAAAAGATCCACTGGAAAAGGTAAGAGTGTACAAGTACCGTATGGAGTAAAGAACATAGAACTCACTTTGCCAATTGACCAGATGAAAGTTCAAGAGCAAGAAGGGTAGCCAACGCACCACCCAAACTATGACCAGTCACATATATATGCCATTTATGCAACACTTCTGCACCATCTCTGCCATTAAAAACATTTATTTTTATGTCTTCTCAAACAAAGAATCTCAATTTCATGAAAAGAAGATAGAGAAAAGACAGAATCTCAATGGCCAGAGAAACGGCACCCATAACAACTTATGAAGCAGAACTGTGATTGAAACACAACAAATAAAAATTTGCCCTGTGGACTTAATTCTTGGAATAAATAAAGTCTCACTAAAATGAATTGTTTGGTATTCATAAATAACTTCTAGGCATAACATACGAATACATCTATGCTATTCCATTCCAAATTAGAACAGTCTGGTGCTAATAACAGTTTCCCTGTCTCCATCACTCCGACAGGTTTACAAACAAACAAACAAGTAATCTTGTAGGCTAGAGAATAAGTAAGCCATTAATAATCTTCAATAAGGAAACCTGTTTAAGAACTGTCACAAAGCAAGAAAAACAAATTAGCTTCCATCATTGATTAACATGTTTTGAGTTAGCAAATTATACCATCAACCACAAGGATTATGAAATGAGCAAAATGTTCCTGCCCAACTGTGGCATACTATTCAACATGGACTTTTTTTTATCTTGAATTTTCACAATCAGAGAACCTAATCTATCAAAGCGATTTTACAACTTACATAATATAGCAACGTCAATGGCAGAGGCTGGTAGCATAGAGATCCAGAAATTATATGCTCTTCCTTGCACCTTCGCCAATAGGGAACATAGTTGTCAATGCGTCGTCTAGGTGGCTCAGACACCCTTGTGATGCCTTGGAAAATTGAGCGCCTTGGCCGCCTAGGCAGCCACCTAGGCGCACTGTCTAGCCTCCAACGCCTTGGTTCTCCTTGGCGCCTTGACGACTATGATGGGGAATCAATGAGAAAGAAAGAAAAGGATGCAACAGAAGTACCAGAGTCCCAGTAGGCTTTCTATTTTTTTTTTTAATTCTTGGGTGATGCCATGGATTTTGTATCAGAAGTTTGAACCGATCAAAAATCCAAACTCTCTAGTAAGAGAACTTATCTCCTAAGGAGTTTGCTGATCTCGGCTTCCATGAGCATTAATATTCCCCTGGTTGCACATTAAGTCTAGCTCTCCTTATCAGAAGAGAAAGTCTCCATGCAAACTGCATTTCTTGGGATTGTCATTTTATAACTAGAGCTGAATCTCCTCCATGATTAGGAGCATCCAAGACTGCAAGGAATAAATCCTGAACCCCTGGATTAAGGCCTGAATTTCAGCCAAACTACCAATAAGGCCTGAGAAGACCATGAGATTTTTGCCAACATGGAGCATCCCCTATGCCAGATGGACCTGGGTTGCCAATCGTACTCCCACAAAAGTTTAGATTAATTGAAGAATTAAGAGGGGCTGCCCTTAGCCAAAAAAAATAAAGTGGAGCGGCTGCCTATTCAATTACTACTTTTTCTTTGGCAGGTCTGGATCTTACGACATCCTCCCATTTTTCTAATAATTTAGTCAGACGTAACGTTCCTGAAACTCTCTTGATTAGTGGCCCAATGAGCAGCCATAGTCTGTTTTCACAAATCTATTGAGGCATCCTCTCGTCCCCCTTAATACTGACAAAATTATTTTTCCACAAAAATCTCAGGTTGCATGGCAGAGCAGATTGTACCATTATGATATGGCATTATACAATTAAGGAGCTCACAGGAGGATGGAAATATTTCCATACCCATCATTCTCAAAAGAAAATTCAAATTTACAGTGTTGACGGGCCAAAATCTAGAGCCATTGGTAATGGGAATATCCAAATACTCAAATAATTCGAAGGAGGTGCAATTATGGATAACTGAATAGACCACATAGTCTTCTAAATTATGAATCCTGATTTTTCCGGAAATTCCAAGGTCTTTCAGTAACTTCAAACAAGATGCTTCCAGGTCAGTAATGATTCCTTTCAGGGTAGAAATCTGTTGGCTCCATTGCATTGAATAGTATTTATGTTAATTCATGAGATTGTAGTAAATTGGTTGGGAAGGTTCCTAAATCAAGAGGATAAGATTCTAGCTTCCACATTTACTATACCATCGTCACCATCACAAATAAAGACAGTAATGCCTACAAATATATGTTGTGCTGAAGTTAAAAAATAACAATAAGGAATATAAATATGATAAATAAATAAATAAAAGCAGAGTAAAATTTCTTGCACTCAACATCCGCACAGTTTCCTTATCATTATGGTGTATTAAAATGGAAGCATTACTTACACAAAACCAATTGCCTCCTTAATAAGAGACATGATTCTAGTCCTCACTGAATCAAATGCGCTTAAAAAACCGCTATGAACCTGACAAAAGCAGCAACATTCACTAAAAACTTAAGAATGAAAATGGAAATATTCTTTTTTTATTTTATTCAGAAACAACTGCCAGACTGGCCGGCCATCCTATTTGAACAATGCTCCCAGGCATAGAAAACCACGTATAAATAGGGGGATAAATTACAAATAAAATGTTTTCCATTTGATTGAACTGTGACATCAAAGTTTCTGTGAGATTAGCATTTTCCAAAAAGAAATATTTGTAATCAATCAGTCATAATATACCACATATATTATAGAGAGATATAAAGAACAGCATTTGGATCTACAAATCATCTATAAATTATAATGTTATTAATCTTACTTGAACTTCTTGCTTGAAATCACCACCTAGCCTCTCAGGATTTAGCCTATAGAAGTTGAGGGAGGGGGATATAATGTTAGCAAGGTACTTAATTTGAAACTTTTATTTCAAAACTTCAACATTTTACTTGAAAATGAATCCTCAAAATTTCAAATTAATTCATGCAAATAACTCCAAAATAATCTTCCCCAGGGCTTCATTTATTTCAACACAAAAAAATTTACTGGAATTATTTAAAAGCAAAAGGAATTTGTATTGGTATAAAAAGATAGAAATGATTTTATTGAAATGTAATACAAAATTTTGGAAAGTGCCTTCCATCTTAAATTCTTGGATGTTGTATTTCAGAAAAAGTGGCAACATCTTGGTCCATGTTTGTTACCATCCATGGAAGACACCCACCTCTCATATGGATGGGATTTTTTTCTCGCTCAACTACGCGAAAATATGCTCCCTTATCATGTATAATAGGGGAGAAAAATATAAAGAATAAAAGGCAACAAATACAAAATCAATTTATAAATGTAAGTCAAATTTCTACAAAAACTTCCCCACTGAAACAAATGGAGCCTAGTATGAAGCAGTAATAAATTTTGATGTGGTTATCACTGGATGAAAATCCTATATATATGTTATCTCTTAGTGTTAGCGTAATAGCTGCTTTGACAGGTCTCATTAGTGTCCTAATTAAGTAGATAATCTTTGATTAAGTCAAAGATTATGTGCTTGTTAGTTTTCCTTTACCAATTAGCCTTGTGAGTTTCATTTTCCTATTTTAGTTTACTTTTATCTTTATTTTGTAACTAAGACTCTGACTTGTAGAGGCCTAGATCCTTTCCAGCAATTGTTTTTTATTTTCTATAAATATAAACTACAAGGAGGAGAGTCTCTCTCTCTCTCTCTCTCTCTCTCTCTCTCTCTCTCTCTCTCTCTCTCTCTAATCTCTAATTGGTCCTTAATGGTTTATTTTAATTTATTTCTTTTTCCTAACAGGTATAAAAGACAAAATACAAAAAGAATAATAGAGGAGGAGGGCAAGCGCAATCGGGATTAGCGCTAATCCCGATTGGCCCTCCCCCTTTCCTCGACAAAGATAACATTTTCCCTTAAGCAGGACCATATATATCAATCGTGTCCAGCTTGTTACAAATATAAGCAATCCTCCTTGGAGACTTAGTGAACACATTAGCCAGTTTTTCTCTTGTATGAACATGGCCTGGAGACCCTTGCAGAAGCTTTTCACAAACAAAGTGACAATCGACCTCATTGTGCTTCGTCCTCTCATGAAACATGGGATTGGAAGCAATATGAATGGCAGCTTGATTATCACACCACAACTGCATGGAAGACTCGTCCAGAAAACCAAGTTTATTTAACAACTGTTTGACCCACATCAACTCACACATGACATGTACTATAGCATGGTATTCAAACTCTGCACTGGATAAAGCAACAACAATCTACTTCTTGTTCTTCCAAGACATAAAATTTCCACCAACAAAGGTACAATACCCAGTAGTAGACCACCTATCAATAGGGGAACCAGCCCATCAACATCTGGAAAACCGTCAACACGTCCATGACCATGATCAGAGTACAGTAGACCACGACCTGAAGCCTTCTTGAGATACCCTAAAATACAAATAACAGCATTCCAATGAGGCGTCCGAGGAGAGGACAAAAACTGACTCACAACACTGACTTGAATGGCCACATCCGGTCTAGTCACAATGAGATAATTCAACTTGACAACCAGCCTGCAATAGCACTCATAATCCATCAGAATATCACCATCATCAGCTATAAGTTTTATGTTAGGATCCATTGGGGTATCCACAGGCTTGGATCCTAACATCCCTGTCTTGGTGAGCAAATTCAAAATATATTTCCTTAGAGAAAAAGAAAAACCTTTCTATGATTGAGCCACCTTAACTCCCAAAAAATATTTCAATAAGCCCAGATCTTTGGTATGAAACTGTTGCTGTAAATAAGTCTTCAAACTCTCAATACCTATATGATCATCTCCTTTAATCACTATGTCATCAACATAAACCCTATACTACACAAACGATAAAATATTGAGTAATCACTTATACATCGGGACAAGCGAAAACTGACAACAACCTTTGTGAAACGACCAAACCGTGCCCAAGTGGACTGTTTGAACCCATACAGTGACTTCCTGAGCCTACACGCTATACCAGACTCCCCTTGAGCAATAAAACTAGGTGATTACTCCATATAAAACTCCTCGTGAAAATGACCATGTAAGAATAGTGCAGCACCAGTAATGGGAAGCAACAAGAGAAATAAAAATGCAAACTGAAGACAACTTGGCCACTGGAGCAAATTACCTAGATAATCAATGCCATAAACCTATACATAGCCTTGGTGACCAAGTGAGCTTTCAACGGGCAAAAGAACCATCCAAGTTGATCTTAACCACATAAACCCAATGACAACCAATAGCAAATTTGCCTACAAGTAAGGGCACAAGATTCCAAGTGTGATTTTCCTCCAAGGCCAATAGTTCATCCTCCATAGTTGTCTTTCAACCAAAACTAGATAATGCCTTTGCCACAAACTTAGGAAGGGGGTAACTCTTAATAGTAGCCAAACAAGAATGAAACGAAGAGAAACCTGATGAAGACACAATGTTCGAAATAGGAAGTTCGGTAATATTCAAAACACCCTTACGATGAGCATTAGGAACATCAATACCAAAAGAGGTCTACCTAATGAATTGAGCAGCAGGATTTGCAGGCAAAGAAGAGGTGGCAGAGGCGAGAAGAGCCGGAGGAGCAAGATCTACCAATTGACGACGACATGGAGGAAGTGGTACCTGCAAAACAGAATGTTGAACAATATATGAAGGCAGATCATAATCCAACTCAGACACAACAAGTAATTCATCCAAATACAGTGTGGACTCAAAGAAACAAACATCAGCGGAAACATAATACTTATTGGACTCCGGGAATAGCAATGATAACCCTTTTGAGTACGCAGATACCCCAAGAAGCGACATATGAGAGCCCTGGAGTCCAACTTAGAGAGACTAGGATGATAACACGAATAAAACAAGCACACCTAAATACCCGAGGAAGAAGCACAAACAAAACATCAGAAAGAAACAACAAAGAATGAGGAATACCAACACCCAAAATAAAAGAAGGCATGTGATTAATAAGATAAATGCAGTTAAAACAACAACACCCCAAAAAGATTTGGCCACCTTCATTTCAAAAAAGGGACGGTAACCTCCATCAAATGGCGATTCTTCCATTCCAAAACACCATTTTGTTGTGGGGTGTCTAGACAGGAAGACTAATGAACCAAACCCTATGCAACCATAAACTAATAAAATGATTCGAAGAAATATTCCTTGGCATTGTCACTACGAAAAATGCGAATAGATGTTTGGAACTAAGTCTGAATTTCATGAACAAAAGCACAAAAGATAGAAAATAACTCAGATTGATTTTTCATTAAAGAAATCCAAGTAACCTTGGAAAAAATCATCAACAAAAGTTAAAAAATACTTGAATCCCAACTTAGACGCGATCAAGCAAGGTCCCCAAACATCAGATAGAACTAAAACGAAAGGGTGCACAAACCTCTTACTGACCCGAGGGGAATAACTCACACGATGAAGTTTCCTAAACTGACATGACTCACATTCTATACTGGAAAGAGAACTAAAATGAGAATCAAGTTTCTTCCAACTCTGTAAAGATGGATGACCCAACCGATAATGGAGTTGATGTGAAGACAGAATACTCGAACAGGCAACGGATGGAGAATCCTCAAGTGATAAAGCCACCCTTTCTCATGGCCCCTACCAATCATCTTCTTCGTCTTAAAATCATGAAAAACACAATAATCAGGGAAAATCTTATGGAACAATTCTAAGCAGTGGTAAGCTTACTAAAAAAAAAAAAAAAAAAAAAGTTAAATGGAAAATTAGGTAAATGAAAAATCGTAGATAGTGACATTGATGGATTGGGATGAACAGTCCCAATGACAATGACCATGACCACAAAGCCATCATCCAAAGTAACATTGGAGGTAGAGGGACAAAGGGAAAAAAATATACCTAAGGCCATAGTTGTCATTGCGTCATCTAAGCCCTGCCTAGGTGTCTAGGCGGCTTGGGGGCACCTTGGAAGATAAGCCGCCTTGGTTGCCGCGGGCATCAGTCAAGCCTCCAATACCTTGGTTTGCCTTGGTAAATTGACAACTATGCCTGAGAGTCTGAGACGCCAGACATGTGATCAGAAGCACTTGAATCCATGATCCGCAGACAAGAAGATGATGAGAGACATGTAGTGGCATTACCCGTTCGAAGGCTATGAAGTCTGAAACTAGTTGTAACGAGCATACTCATTAGCAGTCATCTTAACCATCTTTACCCTCAAATGATGCAGGCAGTGTAGCAAAATCAGAACTGGCAGCAGAATTGGCAAACTGCTGAGGTGGTTTGCCATAAAGTTTCCAATAAAAACATTGGATATGTTCGGGTTTTCCACAATGATGACAGGTACGAGCGGGACCAGAACTATCTGAAGAAGCTAGTGCCCTAGAAGGCTAGCCGTGGCCACCACCACCATCAGTGTCACGATTGCTACCACCACTACCATGACCAAACTAGTGAGAGACAAGGGCTGAGCTATCCAAAGGAGTTCTATCACGAGTAATGTCGCAAAAAACCCGTAACACGAAAAAAGATATCTTTCAAAAAAACCACTGTGGCACTACCAAGAATCTGAGACCGAACAAAGTCATACTCGGTCCCAACTCCCATGTCCTCCCAGAAAACCCATAACGGCCAATTGCTCCCACCAGTCCTGCATCTTCTGCACATCCGCACTAATAGGAAGTAGAGAATTCAATTCCTCATACATCCGTTTAAAATCATCAAAGTACTGGGTGAGAGGGTGACCGTTCCAATCCACCCAATAAAAATCATATAACACCTCATAAATACAAGACAGATCATTGTAACCAAAATATAACACATTCAAATATTCCCATAATTCCTTCAAGTGTCAATGTGGGTAACAAGATCCGCAATGCGAATGTACATAGAATTCAATAACTGTCCCTAAATCCGGGCAACAATAGTGACCCATGTAGTGTTGGTACTAGGCTTAGTATGCGTTAAATGACTCTATTGATCCCTACCTCTCAAAACAAGCTTAACAATTTTTCTCCATTGCTGGAAATTATTTACCCCTTCCAGTATCTTCTATGTAATTCGATGAGAAGAGGAAGACACAACCTCGGTCACAGTAGTCTTGGATTTAGCCATTGAACCAAAAAATCACAAAGTAAAATATAAAAAATACTCAAAGAGAATTCCAGCAACCACAAATGCCAAAGATACTCCTCAAAAATCAATCCAATAAGGTCGACACAACCAAAAATAATCCGATAAAGAAAGAAGTGCAGCAACCAGATATCGATATCGCAAAAACCAGATATTGCAAGAACCAGAAAAATCTCTACCGCAAGAACCAGAGCCAGATATCGGTATCACAAAAAATAAGATATCGCAAGAACCAGAAAATTGATATCACAAGAACCAGAGATTTAAGAAACGGATTCGGTAATCGATTATCAACCAGGCATCCATTACCACAAACAAAAAACTGCTGACAGGGAGAATCAGCATTTATCCAATCACCTCCATCAATTGTTTTTCTTGTTGTTCAATCGAGAGACATGGGGTGAAAACACCCCCTTTGATTACAGATGCAACTTCTGAGTTGGATCAACAGCAATCAAATTAAAGGAACACTTCTGAGTTGTATCAAACACGATCTGATGTGTGTCTAAAGATCTTGCTGTGATACCATGTAAATTGTAGAGAATGATAGAGAAGAGAAGATGTTTGTTTAACTGTGGGTGTCAAAACTTAGTGTTGAGACTGTCCACTCCATTCCAATATATAATAATGAGCATAACCCCTAGAAGGGTGTAAAAGAAAAAACACAAAAAGAATAATAGAGGGGCTAGCACCATTGGGAATAGCACTAGCACTTATCCCGATGGTCCCTCCCCCTTTCCTCAACAACTATAACAGGATTAAAGCAGGGTATTCTACAACAGATGGTTAAAACAGCCTTTCAGCTATAGCATTACCAAGCAAAGTATGGGCAAAGGCTATTCAATTTGACAAGTGAATGCAAACTTAAAAGCAAGGATTTTTTTTACTATGGGTCAAGCTAGAAAATGTATGTCCCTTTTTCTTTTCCTAGGTTGGTCATTGATATGGTCATGTGTTCGATTCCCTACACCATACACGGATAGTGTAAGAACCATGCTCTGAAAACCCAGCCTAACCCATGGTTTTATATGGTGACAGGTCTCCCAATCAAAACCAGACCGGAAGGCAAAGCCGGGTGACGAACCACATAATACAGGTACGAGAACCATGTGTAAAACTGTAAAGTTTACATACCGGTCTCAGTACCGGTCTCACTGACTGAGACCGGTATGTGCAACCGGTATGTGCAATTTCGGTTGGAGACGTATTCCAGTGGGTCCCACACTCCGAATCGAAATTTTTGGAAAGTTCTAACCGTGGGAAACCTTCCTAGAACGGTCTCCCACTATTAATAGAGACCTTAACCCTCCTTAGATCCTTCCTAAAACCCTAGCCGTCTGGAAGAGATCTGATAAAGGAGCAAGGAGGGAGGAGACCGCTCAAGAAGAGGATTTCCGTTGGAAGAGCACGCCGCCAACCGACAAACACCGGTAAGTGCTCAATCCTCTTAGTAACGATAGGATTTCGGATCGGAGCCGTGAAACGGCGCAGCGATCCAAAATCCTAGGACTCTCAATAAATCCTAGTTTTCTCATTTAGATCTAATCTGGGTTTGATGCGGCGTTATAGTCGAAACCTAGAGGGCTAAACGAGTATTTGGACCTTAGAATGGGGTAGGAGAAACCCTAAAAACCAAGCCGATGACCGGCGGGAAAGGGAGATCCGATATCGGGCTCTCGGATCCAAACCGCAGAACATACCGGCTGGACACAAGGTCCTGCGGTATATACCGCAAACCGGTATATACCACAGGGCATACCGATCTCACTCTACTGAGACTGGTACTGCGACCGGTATGCCTTCCGAGCCTTGTTTGCTTGGCCAAACATGGTTCTGACCAGCTGTAACCTTAATAAATTAATTCTAACCTATGAGTATGATTATGTAGGACCTGTAGACAGCGTGAGTAGACCCTGTGACACAGAGCGGAATTGTTATCACGTGTCAGGTAAGGGACAAGACCCCAAACCCTAATTAACTAAATAACAGTAAACTGTTGTGATTAAATTTGTATCTGTATTGATTGCCTGATGTTTGTGCATTTCATATGCCATTGTAGTTGTTTAAATTATTAATATTTGTTCATGCATTTCATATGCTAGGTTGTTGATTGTTTAGGCATGTGGATGTTTTTAATTAGTATGTGGAATGTAAAGGGGAGTAGAACCCTGGATATATCCTCACACTAACACCTTTTTCGTATCGTCATCTACCTTAGCGGACTTTGTGCGAATAGGGTATCAGGGGGAGGACGTGGGATTGTGGTTCATCCTGCCCACCAGACTCGAGCCCTATCTCTATTTCGTACGGAGTCGTGCTGGGATAGGGCCATAGATACTGTATTGACATATAGGACTGGTTAGAAACGGAACCCACTTGCAAGCCCTTGCCAATAGGGGTTTAGGTATTAGTATGGTGTAGGGTATCAGGGGGAAGACGTGGGATGGTGGCTTAGCCTGCCCGCCAGACTCTAGACCGGAGTGAGTAATGTGGGGCAACAACAGTAGTGTGGATTGTTGCCTGACTATTGTGTGTGCTCACACTCTCGTGCATGGAGGTGCGGTGGCCACCACACCTTACTATAGCATTTTGCAAGTTATACCTGACCCAAATTGTAATGTTATCTCATGCATTTTGTATGTTGCATTGGTCTTGTACTTACTGAGCTAAATTGTGAGCTCACCCGAATATATATTCTATTTTTCAGATCTTGATGCAGGGTATACCGTCGAGGACTTCATGACTGCCTCAGCATACAGTACAGTTGTTGTCCTGGACACACAGACAGTAGAGGACGAGCATGATGCATCATGCGAGTGCTCATTCTGTGTTTTCCTTTAGAGATGGGTTATTTTTATTTAATACATTATAATATTTATTATTTAAGTTCGTGAATGAAGGAATAATTTGGATAATTATTTTTAATTACAATATAGAGCTCAGTTCATTTATCTATTAATTCCGCTGCTATTTATTACTCTCTGATTATGTTAGACTGCTTGGAATGGTTTGTTGACACGGTCTATTGAGATCCTGGTGTGAACCATGGTTTGGAGACGGTTCACTCACACTTCTGGTTCAGCCGGAATTAGGGTGTGACAGATAGCACTTAAAAATAAAATGTTATACTCAACTATGTATAGCCGTGTAGGTTATCTTTCAGTTGCAGTTCATATCCAATGGATGAATAAGATGAGGACCTCTAACAATGAAATAAATAAATAACCCCTGATTCAGTCATAATGGAGGTATCTACTAATACAATACCTTCAATATATAGATAGAACTAAAAAACTACAAAGCAAGTCATATCTTAGAGTAAATAATTAACGGGTGAATGAACAAAAATAGATTACCCAGTAGGAGCTAGCATTAAATCAGTTCGCAAATCCTTCCACTTTACCTGGCCAAAAATCAATAAAGCATATTAAATGCCAGTTAAATTAGCCAATTCAACTTTGACTCCTGTAACCCATGTTTTCTGAACAGTCATCCAGTTCTATTTGGGTCTAAACAGAAAGAAAGAAATAAACAACCTGTTCGGTTCCCCTGAAAGCAACAACCAATCTTTTCTGTGGAGTGTCACGCCAAATTGCTACCTGCAGCTCTTTGGCTTTAACAATTAGCAGAGTGAGAAATTCCCAAATGCTAAGAGACTGTTTCTGTCCGGCTTATCGTTCAGACCAATATCTGCCACTTTCTCAATAAAATGGGGAAAATAAAAGAGGAAAGCCAGGTTCCTCTTGACATAAAATCTCACCTGTGTATCAGTGGATGTATTATCGAGGAAACATATCTTCTCAAATTCAGATTTAATAAAACTTGGATGCCCCAATGAAGTGGCAAGCATAGCCCATGCCTCCATCGCACTCTCTGCTGTTGAAAATAATGACTTCATCTCCTCTGCTTTTCTTTGATCCAACACTGATCCATTCAAGGTGTCACCTACCTTTCCATTCACTGGATATCCTGAAACACCATCCTGCACTGTGGTAGAAGCATCTTTGCCAGTTTCTTTCTTTCCCACTTGATGTGCTTGCATATTCTTTTGAGAGAAAGCCGCTGTAAGAACCATTAATGCTCCTAAAATGGACTCAGTTTGTCTTAACAAATCTGATGATGCCTTCTTAATATCTGGAAAGGAAGATTGCATTGCACTGATGGTGGTTGGTCCCGTTGTAGCACCATCGTTATCCTGACTTTTTGGAGTTGCAAGCCCAGACTCAACATATCGTGCTTCTGCAATCTTACGTGATTGTAAGCCAATTCTATTCAATAAGTCAAATCCATCCCACTTTATTTTCTCTTGAATAGGTATACCGAGCTTCTCAACAATAGTTCGATTGGTAATATCAGCAAAATTCTTCCAAAAATATTTTTCTGATTGCATAGATTCATTAACTTCTGTATCCACGAAAGAGCTACTTTCATAAGTCCCCGAACCATAATTAGTTTCACTCTCCAGTGAATTTCCATCTTGCTCGTAGTTTATCACAGAAAAAGAACTTTCTGGGCTACCCCCAGGTTGTGAAGTCTTGTCAGGAACACCAACTTGATTTTCAGATTTTCCAGAGCCTTCCACGTCAAAGATATCCTTGTTAGAAAATTGATCCAGAAGATGAGCATCATTGAATGACTTCAATTGCCCAAATGCATACTCCACAAACTGACGTGCTTGTACAGTCTCAGATCCAACAATCATTTTTAGAGCAGACTTAAAACCATTCTTCCCAAGAAAATTTGAAACAAAAGGGATCTGCCACCATTGTTTCTCTCGATCAATTTCTTCGAAGGATTTATAGTTAACCTAAAAATCCAAATTATGTTCACACATCAGATTTTTTTTTTTTTCTAAATTAGTTTTTAATTAAATATAAGGAGTTTGAAGGCACTCGGAGATGTGATTTTGGGGAGAACTGTAGCATTCTTAAACAATTGTGTTTATACATTTCTGCTCTGTTTCATGCTTTTTCAGCTTTTTTGATGCAAGTATATAGATACATTGTACTTTATAATATACTGATATTCATTAGATGATACTGACATACTTTTTGCATCGGCTATCAAACAAAAATCATCCTTATCTTACCATAAATAAAAAAGAAACGAGAGGATTGAAATCAGTATTCCAATCAGTAAATCTCGGCCCTCAATCTTAGTGATTTCCTTTTCATACATTAAGTAATCTGTGCACTATTAAGGAGGGCATCAATCAATCTGAGCAGTTGTTGGAACTTACTTACATCACTTGAAAAGTTTTCCCAAGCAAAGTTTGATAACATAGAAAGTATAACAAGGATCAAACCTTTAAACCTAAGTATGTACTCCAAATTTCATAAAAAAACTAAATCAGGACTGACATAATTTAGTGGATAAACAACCAAGATACTTAGAAAGAGATGGCTCTAAATTGCAGAAAATGAAGATTGATTCAGCTCTCTAGACTAAAGGATCTGGGTTCTCTGTAGTACCTTCCTTCGATTTAGATCCACTTAGAATGTGATGGAGCCAATTTTTTTTCTTTTCTTTTTGATAAAAAGAGTAAACTTGATTCAAGATCCACCAAAAGTTATAAAAATAAAAATTAAACAGAAATACACTCGATGTTTGAACTTGCAATCCAAAAATGTACAAGAAAGCACTATGATCTGTGTTCTTAATGAAGTATAAGAGAAATGTGAAATGTGGTTAAAGCATAGTTGTCAAGGCGTCGCGCCTAGGCGTCCGGGCGGTTTGTACAGGCCTGGGCGCCAGGGCGCCTTGTGGTCGCCCAGGCCGACAGAACAACATTTATCGGTATCGAGGACTTTTTATGCTAATTCATTTAAGTAAATGTTTCAACTTTTAAATGCTAGGTTTTTTTCTAAATATAAAATTCTATAAATCTTATTATAATAAATCATCACTAAAACCAAGAGTGCGCCAAAATAATCTTTTGCTTTGATGCCCAAAAATATTTACTTCAAACACTTTAAACAGCTTCCCGTATTCGAACAAGGTTTGACCGAGTGTAACTCCTTCATTATAATTTGGTTCAAGCAATCTCGGTTTGTTGGAAAGCTGATTATGCTGCTTTGCAACGAACTGAAATTGCTTGAATCGAACTATATTAAGGAGTTACGCTCCGATCAAATTCGTTAAAAGTACGCAAATGTTAGTCATAATAATTGTTTACTTAACTCTGACACAATCTCGGGTCTTAGTGTACATTAGTAAACTTGGGTCCACTCCATATTATTAAGTTATGTCTAAATGTTGATTTTTTGTAGAATGTTGCATATATATAACATTAATATTTTAGATAAAAAAATGCCTGAACGCCTTGGTCGCCTAGGCAACGCCTAGGCAGGCGCCTAGGCGCCCAGGATGGCCCCAAACGCCTTGGATCGCCTTGTCGCCTTGACAACTATGGGTTAAAGAGTATTTAAGGCTATGACAAAATATTTTTCCCCCCTTCTTCACACCCCCCCTCCCCCCAAAAAAAAAACCCCAAAACCCCTCATCATGGGACAATAATAGAGAAAGTTTCATGATTGTTTAAACTTTCTTCCTTTATTGGTTCTTTTTTCTTTGAGGTATAGTTAGAATGTTTTCAGACCAATTCATTAGTGGTAGCAAGAATGAAGTCAAGGATAATTGAGACAGAAAGTAAAGGTCCTTTTCCATAAATGGACAGAACAATACAATCCATCCACGACTAATCCAGTTTCAGGTTACAGTGTGTAGTATCAAGAATCAAATCTGGAATAAACTGGATTTTCGGAAAAAAGATGGCACCATACTTGAGTAGTGCTTTATCCGGAATTTCTGAGTAAGAACTTTTACCTCTAAATATATCCTTCCACCACCTCCCATGCCTTCTAATTCCACCAGCACTTCATGCAAGTTTCCTAACAAAATACATTTTCATCACCTGGTCATCTTAAGCAGAAATTGCAGCTTTTTTGCCAAACTTAGGTTTTTTTTTTCCCCCGCTAAAGATCAGTAAAGTTTAATTAGAGAATAAAAGAATAAAGAATTACAAGGACCAAGGAAGGAACCACCCCACTTCGGCATTGCCATCAGCAGGGGGAACCAACCCAGAACAAACAAGCACAACCTTAAGTAAAACGAAACCATGGCCGCTCAGAAGAGTCCCACACAACCACCCTACCAACCATAGGGGGACAACAACTATAGGAACCCTGCGAGTGAGCAGCATGTTTTGCTAAACCATCAGCCACCATATTAACTTCATGGAAATTCCAAACTTAGTTTTCCCACAGTAGCAATACTGAAAACTTATGGTTTACAACCTGAAGAATGCAGACTGATTGGGTAAATCAATAATGATAAGCAACTTGGGGCTAGAGGTTACGCTAGGAATCATCAACATTATTGTCATTGTTGTTATATTCAGAAATACTATTTAAACAAAGTATAATCTATACATCGTTAGAATCAGATAGATTCCATATTTGACAAATGTAATTTTTATGTCACGATAAAATCAATATGTTAATTATTAAGTAAAAAGGAAGGACGCAAACATCTAGGGAAGTTTGTCAAAACCAGGCTCAAAAGTTCCTTCCATAAGATATGGAGAGGAAAGAAAAAGCAAAAAAGGTTGTAAGGGTCAGACACTTGAGTTGCTTCCATCAATTATGGCATCTCAACTAATGCAAAGGACTATTAATGCTCAAGTATAACAGAGAAACTTCAAAGCCTACCAAACCAACACAGCAGCTTAACCCCTTATGGTACAAAATCAATCCAAACTGCATATGGAAAAATTTTCTATCATATTCCCATTACAAGAGGAAACTCATTGCATAATTACCATCGCAAAAGGCCTCCAGGTTAATGCCTGCATTGCCCATGCGCTTATGTGGAGTTACAAGGTTCGCATCCCATGCTGCAACCTGAAGTATGAAAACCACATAAGAGCAGTAAATTTATGTCTTTAACAAGAAGCAAAGAGAATATGAGCCATAAAGTTATCCCATAACTTCTTAATTAACATTCTTTCACCAGTTAATGAAAATGACTTTATTATGGGGTACTAGCATTTTTAAACAGAAGAAATCCCCTCCATGACCTAAATATTGAACAAAAATAAAATGAAATGCATATCATATTCAAGACATGAAAATATTTGAAGGAAGGTTCCACTCAAAGACTAATTCTATTTACTTTGAGTAGTCAAATATTTTATTGAACAAAAACATGCTACTGTTCTCCACGTAGCCCAAAGAATGCTATACAAGAGCATTACTTATCAGTTTATAACCAAAGGTAGACCAATTTCATCTAATCCCAGAAATCTTCAACTTATAAACTTCCAAGGTCCACTAGCTTCTGTTAACATTGAGAAGACCCTGTTCTGTATACTATTCATACAAATTTAACATGAATCAACATAAAATCATTCATATTGTAAATACTCCTCTTAGCTACAGTTATTTAGGAAATATATCGTTTTCTTCATAAAATGATCTGCTTGGGTGGTTGAGAAAGAGACATCAAGATTCATTGTTGTATGCTCAAGAGGAGCCAAGGAGAAAGAAGCCTCAGAGACCCCCAAACCGAAGAAAAAAGTAAGTACCCTCACCCACTCCAATCTTCCCTTCCTACAAAAAACTCTACAGACAATTTAAAACCAAAAGAATGCCTGACAAGCAAAGCAACCTAAAAGAACATCCCCATCATACATGCGACAAGAACATATACTGGTGCACAATTTATTTGTGATTCACAAAACACTAAGAACTAAGATGGGCCAGACTTTGCCCCTTCCAAGCATCTCCCTCTTCCACAACCTCTAATAGGAGGTCATAACCATCCCTACCCCTCTTAGACTTCAAAACAATATCAGCAATAATGCAGGCTTAAAGGGTGTTAGCGTAATAAAATTGTAACCGTACACGGCTTTGACTTAGTCAAAGGAGTTAGTGCTAGTTCTAGAACTTGGCCTCCTATTAGTATATGGACTCCTAATTAGTTTATTAGTTTGCTTTATCAGTTTCCTTTACCAATTAGGCTTGTTAGTTTCCTTTTCCTATTTTGAGTTTACTTTGTCATTAGTTTGTGACTAGGACTTTGACTTGTAAAGCCTAGATCTTATCTAATAGTTGTTTTCTATTTTTATAAATACAAACTACAAAGAGAGGAGCAACACACATTGATTCTCTCCATCTTCTCTTATTTTTCTATTTTGTTACAAAGGGAATTAAGGTTAGGTTTAATTGAAGACTTCAGTAGCAAGGTTGGGGGCTGGACTAGCAAAGGAGGATTTTTATGGCTAGTAGAGTGATGGGATTACGAAACTTGGTGGCCCAACAGATAATTGTGAATATTTTAGTATTCTGCTAGAATTTCAAGCTCAATCATAGCAAATGCAAAAAGATATCATAAAATCAGAAAAACCAATGGAAAGCACTTTTTTTGCAAGAAGAATATAAGAAACAAAGAGGAATTTGAATTTAATGTGATATAAAGAAAAAGACAGTCGAACAAGATTTCGTAAGAGGTAAACAAAATTCATAAAGTAAGAATTGAGACCTGAAGAATTTTGGTAGGGGGTAACTTAATGTTTAAAATAAACTCCTCATTCCATGTTGGTTCTTTGGTCCTGCAAACAATCAATTAGCCATACAATCAAAAAGAAACATACAAGAAAGAACACATGATCCTTTAATAAAGGTGTGTCAACAATGACCAGAGTCCTCTATATCCATGAAAAGAATCATTAACCCAAAACAATGGCTTCCTTTCATTAAAGTGTAATGCTCCAATCAGATTAGCAGGGAATGTACCGTACCCTCTGTACCGCATCACCTATAGCATTGGGTATCAATCCACTAAAATTAAGAATGTGACCTGACATACCCAAGAGTAAGGATCCCATCGAGACATAGCTAAAAGCCTAAAAGAGGTACCCTCCGACATTTAGAAACATGACCTGACATTGCAACTTCTACAATGGACGCAAGTGTAAGGATCCAATGGAGCTTTCGCAAGAAAGGTACCCTTCAACAGTAGTAAGGTTCTGTGAACCATGAGTTTACATATTTCCACATCCACACCGACACTCTTAGACAGGCAAACGAAACAGATGCTTCAAGCCTCCAACATAGATATATCAGGAAAAAGGACAAGGGGCAGACATCATGTATAAATGCAAGGACAGAGAGACTCCATATGTGGCATATCGAATCTAAAGTCCAGCGGCAACCCCAAAGTAGCATAATTAACATAGGTAATTATGCAAGAGATAATCCCTGCAATACAACGCCATAGACCTTTGCATAAACCTATGAGATTTTCACTAACAATCATGATGGGAGATCACATATAAAATTCCATGTGAATAATTAACGACAACCAATAAAGCATATTAATAGAGATGAGTACAAACAGTGTAGCTGTCCATATTCAAAGCCAATAACAAGCCTCCATGACTCAATGTCGAACAGGGAAGCCTTA
This sequence comes from Protea cynaroides, assembly GCA_028583415.1. NCBI lineage: Eukaryota > Viridiplantae > Streptophyta > Magnoliopsida > Proteales > Proteaceae > Protea > Protea cynaroides. Next base: position 62,660,210 of record CM053270.1, read on the forward strand.
ATGGTGGACCCTTGAAGCTCAAGTCCAACATTGCACAAAGGCCGCTGTCTTGACCACACGAGCACTCAATAATAGCTAATAAGCTAAGTCACTCCATTCCTATAAATTACTCTTAGAAGCAACTTAAACATGTAAATCTCCATCAAGCAAGTTTATTTTATGCTTTGTCAGAAATCCCTGAGATGGAAATTATGCTAATCCTAGTATTGTTTTTACAAGTACAAAATGGTAGCTTACTCACCAATACATATGTGATTTGTAGCAGTCCAGAATATTACGCAATAAACTAAGAAGAAGAAAGAAGGAAGGAAGGAAGGAAAAGAGAAGAAGCCGAGAGAAAAGAAGAGGAGAAAATAATTCCTCTCCTCACGTTAACTGTTTGGAAAAAACCCATACTCTTAAGTTGATTTTGATGATAACAAATACTTGAAGATTTACTAATTCCTAGATTGATTGTTGTGGCCTATAATTAAGTCACATTCATGTATATTCAAGCCAAACACAAGGAATCCTTTTTGTATCACGAGTCTTGGACACGCATGGATGATCTCTTGAAGACTTCAAGATAGTAAGAATTGAAGATCAAGTTACTTGAAGAAGACCAAGATTCAAGATTTAAGAAATGTAATTAGGCACTTAGGATAGTACACTGTCATTGCACATCATTATTGTACCTTCATCCCACTTCATTTTCAAGTCTCATCATACCTAGATAGAAGTTAGGAGATACAAAATGACCTAGTAACCATAGTTGTCAAGGCGTCGCCTTGGTGCTGCCTAGGCGCCCAAGCAACCTTGTGAAGCCTTGGAAAATCAGGCGCCTTGATCGCTTAGGCAGGCGCCATGATAGCCTAAGCGGGCGCCTTGGTCGCCTAAGCACCCCGTCAGGCCTTCAACGCCTTGGATTGCCTTGGTCCCTTGACAACTATGCTAGTAACAAGACCTAAGTATATAGGATTTGTGTTGGTGAAAGAGCCCAAGATATGGGCTAAGGATTACACAAAATAGGTCAACTGGATGATTGATCCAGAAGATCCGGATCCAGATATTTTTCACCAACCAGTCGACCGGATATGTAATTAGCTGATTCCCTAATGCAACCTCGGATTTTGATTTAGCCACCAGCAGCAACCGGATCAACAAGCGGTCGACCGGAATGATATAGACCAACTTGCTGAATACACCATTGAATTTTGATTTAGGCACCAAATACCCAAACAGTCAACTGGAGGTTAATCCAGTTGATGAAGCGGTCGACCATAATCAACCAGATGGACAAAACCATTGTTCAATGGATATATTCTACAACAGTTACTTCAAGCGATCGACCGTGTACTACCCCAATACCCAAGATATTGGACTGATATGAACTTTTCCTCTTTATCAGGTGATCAGAAGGAAAACTGCTACCTTGGAAGCATTTTTGTAAATTGGAGTCCCCATGGGCTGAGTAATTAAATATTTACTTTAGTGTTGCATAATGAACTATATTCTACATGAATGGAATATAAGTATATGCCATGATTGCTTGCCGTTTTGATATTGGATGTAATGATGTATGTAGGCTATATATGTGTAAGAATCATGCTCTGAAAATCCGGTCTAACCCATGGTTCTATATGGTGACAGGTCTCCCAATCATAACCGAACCGGAAGGCGAAACTGGGTGACGAACCACATGATTCAGGTACGAAAACCAGGTGTAAAACTGTAAAGACTACATACCGGTCTCAATACCTGTGGGACCGGTATATGCAATTTCGACTGGAGATGGACTCCAGCGGGTCCTACACTCCGAATCGAAAATTGGAAAGTTCTAGCCGTGGGAAACCTTCCTAAAACGGTCTCCCACTATTAATAGACACCTTGACCCTCCTTGGATCCTTCCCAAAACCCTAGCCGTCTGGAAGAGATCTGAGAAGGAGCAAGGAGGGAGGAGACCGCTCAAGAAGAGGATTTTCATTGGAGGAGCACACCGCCAACCGACAAACACCGCCGGTAAGTGCTCAATCCTCTTAGTAATGATAAGATTTTGGATCGGAGCCGTGAAGCGGCGCAACGATCCAAAATCCTAGTACTTTCAATAAAGCCTAGTTTTCTCATTTAGATCTAATCTGGGTATGATACGGCATTCTAGTCGAAACCTAGAAGGCCAATAGAGTATTTGGACCCTAGAGTGGGTTAGGAGGAACCCTAGAAACCAAGCCGATGACTGACGAGGAAGGGAGATCCGAGAACGGGTTCTTGGATCCAAACCGCGGAACATACCGATTGGACACAAGGTCCTGCAGTATGGGCCTACGGTATATACCGCAACCGGTATGTACCGCAGGCACATACCTGTAAGACCCGTATCGAACTAACCGGTTTTACCACCTTGTACCAGGTCTACCTATCATGGTCGAGCCAAATGGACCAAGTGCGTGAAGGCAATAGCGAGACCAGGTATTTAACTGACCCAAAAACAGTAAAATAGGGGGCAGGGTCGCATACCCAGCTAGGCAGGGTCGGACCCCCCTCATTAGGAAGTCAGACCCTGAAAATTTGACCGAGGGTCGAATAATTTAGACCTGGGGATCGACGGGATCTCCGACCCCCTCATCGACCCCCTCTTTGCCGACAGAATCCGTAAATAGGAAACCTTCCAAATTTCAAGGGGATTCTTTCCTAATCTCAATGGGACTTATTTTGGGAGGTTCTTCTCTATAAATAGGACATCCCTTAGCCTCTTTCACTCCTTTTGAAACCCTAATTGAAAGTGAGAGAAAGAGAAGAGAAGAAAAGTTGGAGAAGAAGACTAGAGAGAAGAATTCAGAGAAACCTCTGAATCTCAGCTAACCTAAGGTATGGGTCATCCATCCATTAATGATTTAAGACCTTAGAATGGTTCATAAAGAGGGTATGACTTAGGAGAAACCCAAATCATCCATCCATGGGAGGATTTCAATGAAATCCATGGAGGAAATCATGGTAGGCAAAGTAAGGAAGAAACCTAGAGTTTTAAGCCATAGAACAAGCATAGAATGGATTGTAGAGATAAGTCATATGACCCAAACATGAAAGAATAGACTGTAGGATGAAATTCTCGACTCAGACCACGGGGGGTCGCACGTGGGGTCGATTGGGAATCGACCCTACCAGACCACAGGATCGACCCCAGCATTCGGGAAGTCCAGAGATGGGGTGGTCGCACCCAGGGTCGATGGAACATCCGACCCTAGCATCAACCCTACCCCTGGGGGTCGCAGAAAACTGCTACCCTACCTGCAACCCGTCCTGCGACCCTCGCTTAACAGCAAGCTTAAAATATTGAAATTAATTATAATTAAATTCTATCGACTTGTTAGGTCTTTCCAGTGATATAATAGTGATATAAAAGTGATTCTTAAAGCTTGAAAGAGGATCTACACTCGAGCAAAGGTGAGGGAACAAGACCTAAACTAATTGGCTAATAATAAACTGTTTTTATTTCTTGAGTCCAATGCCATGACTGATTCTATGCGTGTATGCTTGTAATGTGCATTCAACATGTCATCCAATATTCCTATTATTACTGTTCATGCATATTTAATTTCGTTTGTTTATAACATAATGATGATGGTGTTGCTAGGAATAGGCATGTGAATGTTTGTGTGGTTAGTGTACTTGATGCGGGTAGGGCATCAGGGGAAGTGTGATGCGGTGCGGTCCTAAGCACTTTAGCTCTATCTCTACTCAAGTCTTATCCACTAGCATCGTCGTATCGCCATTACTTTAGCAGAACTATTACGTCGTAGGGCATCAGGGGAGGTAGTCTCGGACTGTGTAGTCTCTGACTCTGCCGGGGGGCCTTAGCTCTATCTCTATGGACGTATTGAGGGATGCTGGGGTGAGGCCTTGGATACACTGTTTGTCATAGGATTGGTTAGTTGCGAGCCTAGTTTGCAAGCCCTCGCCAACAGGGGCTTATATGTTGGTATGGGTAGAGCATCAGGGGAAGTGTGATGCGGTGCGGTCCTAAGCACTTTAACTCTATCTCTATTCCATGGTAGGGTGGATGTGGGACGACAATAAACGATACCTTTGGGCGGGCTTACACACCCTGTGTATAGAGGTGAGGTGGCCTCCGAACCTTTCTATAGCACATTGCAAACTTATATACCAGACCACAGATATGAATTGAATGCATGCATATGTTTGTTGCATTGTTTTGTTTGCTCACTGAGCCATGATGTGCGCTCACCCTTTCGACGTCGAATATTTTTAGTTGATGATGCAGGTACCACTGTGGAAGATTATATAAATGCTTTTGTGTACGGGCACGTGGCTGCAATGGAGGCTGAAGACATAGTGGAGACGCATGACTCCTCATGCGAGTGCAACTCATGCGTTTTCAATTAGATTTTTATTCAAACTATTAAGGAAATGTAATTGATATTTTATTTACTTATGTCTCGGTTGATACAACATAATTTGATATTTTATTTATGATTATCACAGTTAGATTCCTCAGTTCATTTAATATTAAGACTTCCGCTATTGTGTATTTATTCTGATTATTAATGTAGATGTGCATGGTTTAGTTAACACGGATATAGCCTACTCGAGATCCTGGTTGAACCGTTGGTTTATTAGCGGTTCATCACACCATTCTGAATAGTGCGGAATTGGGGTGTGACAATACCGGTCTCACTCTACTAAGACCGGTACCGCAACCAGTATGTCTTCCGAGCCCTGTTTGCTTGGCCAAACATGGTTCTAACCAACTGTGACTTTAATAAATGAATTCTAACTTATGAGTATGAATATGTAGGACCTGTAGACAGCGTGAGTAGATCCTGTGACGCAGAACGGAATAGTTATCATATGTCAGGTAAGGGACAAGACCCCAAACCCCTAAATAACTAATTAACAGTAAATTGTTGTGATTAAATTGTATCCATATTGATTGCCTGATGTTTGTGCATTTCACATGCCATTGTAGTTGTTTCTATTATTATTATTTGTTCATGCATTTCATATGCTAGGTTGTTGGATGTTTAGGCATGTGTATGCTTTTAGTTAGTGTATGGAATGTGAAGGGGAGTGAGCCTGGATATATCCTCACACTAACACCTTTTTCGTATCGTCATCTACCTTAGCGGACTTGGTACGAATAAGGTATCAGGGGGAGGACGTGGGATTGTGGTTCATCCTGCCCACCAAACTCGAGCCCTATCTCTATGTCGTAGGGAGTCGTGCTAGGGTAGGGTCATAGATACTGTATTGACATATAGGACTGGTTAGAAACAGAACCCACTTGCAAGCCCTTGCCAATAGGGGTTTAGGTATTGGTACGGTGTAGGGTATCAGGGGGAGGACGTGGGATGGTGGCTCAGCCTGCCCGCCAGACTCTAACTCTATCTCTATACTGGAGTGAGTGATGTGGGGTAATAGCAGTAGTGTGGATTGTTGTCTGACTGTTGGGTGCGCTCGCACTCTCGTGCATGGAGGTGCGGTGGCCGCCAAACCTTACCATAGCATTTTGCAAGTTATACCTGACCCAAATTGTAATGTTATCTCATGTATTTTGTATGTTGTATTGGTCTTATACTTGCTGAGCTAAATTATGAGCTCACCCGAATATATATATATTCTATTTTTCAGATCTTGATGCAGGGTATACCGTCGAGGACTCATGACTGCCCCAGCTTACAGTAGAGTTGCTGCCCTAGATACACAGACAGTAGAGGACGAGCATGATGCATCATGCGAGTGCTCATTTTGTGTTTTCCTTTAGTGATGGGTTATTTTTATTTAATACATTGTAATATTTATTATTAAATTTTTGTGAATGATGGAATAACTTGAATATTTATTTTAATTACAACATAGAACTCAGTTCATTTATCTTTTTATTCCGCTGCTACGTATTACTCTCTGATTATGTTAGATTGCTTGGAATGGTTGGTTGACACGGTTTATTGAGATCCTGGTGTGAACCGTGGTTTGGAGCCGGTTCACTCACACTTCTGGTTCAGCCGGAATTGGAGTGTGACAATATGTGTTGCAAAATAGGCTAAGAACCAGAAAATAACAAAGGGGGAGGGAGAGAGATCGCAGAGAACAGAACCAATGCCTCTCTCCCCATCTTATATATATATATATATTAATTCAGAAAAGAAACATATCAGAACTAGGACTCTAACTTATAGAGTCCTAGTTAACACTAAAAGAAAAGTCCAACTATAAAAGGAGACTAAAAAAAAATTCTAAACTAACTGCTTCTACAGCAGTTTACACATACAAAACTGACTAGTTGGAGTGGACAAGGACTCTTAAGTGGACCCAGCTTGTAGCGTCAACACTCCCCCTCAAGCCGGAGATGGAGTATAGATATCTTTGAGACCCAGCTTGGAACTGTAGTGAAGAAACATGGGCTTAAACAGATCTTTAGCAAATAGGTCACCAAGTAGAGACTCTGAATTAACAAACGGAGTTGAGACAATATGTCGCATAACAGCATCACAAACAAAATGACAGTCAACTTCAATATGCTTCGCAAGCTCTTTGAAGACAGGGTTACTAGCAATGTGAATGGCTGTCTGATTATCACAATACATAGGAATAGGCTGAGAAATCATAAAGCCAAGTTCAACAAGAATACTTTTAATCCACAGTAATTCAACAGTGGTCTGAGCCATAACATGATATTCAGCTTCAGCACTTGATCTAGCAACAGTTGTTTGTTTCTTGCTACACCATGTGATAATGTTCCCTCCAAGGAAGGTGCAAATTATGCAATAACCAGTAGTAGACCGGTGGTCATCATCAGCACCAGCCCAATCAGCATCAGAGTAACCACATAACTCAATATTCTGATGTGACTAATAAAGTAATCCTTTCCTAGGAGCCCTATTAGATATCGCAATAATCTGCATGCGGCATCCCAATGAGCTTGTTTAGAAGTTTGCATAAACTGACTAAGTACATCAATAGTATATGATATATCAAGCCTAGTAATAGTCAAGTAGATAAGTTTGCCAATAAGTTGGCAATACTAGTGGACATCGCGGTAAGCAGCACTCTCACAGGTGGCTAATTTGAGATGCGGATTCATAGGGACATCAATGGGTTTGCATTCAATCATCCCAGTTTCAATATGCAAATCAATAACATATTTGCACTGAGAAAGGTTGATACCTCGTGAGGTACGAACCACTTTAATGCTAAGAAAATATCTGAGAGCCCCCAAATCCTTCATTTGAAAATGCTGATGGAGATAAGATTTTGTTTCATCAATGCCTGTAATATCATCTCCTGAAATAATAATGTCATCAATATATACCACAAGGATAACCACCTTGGAATTACGACGGCCCACAAATACGGAGTGATCCGAATAGCAAGGTTGAAACTCATAGGAAACCATAACCTTGGTAAATTTATCAAACCATGCACGGGGAGACTGCTTGAGGCCATATATAGCTTTATGAAGTTTACATTCCTTGTTGACACGAATCCCCCCTGAGCAACATACCTAGGAGGTTGCTCCATATAAACTTCTTCATGAAGATCTCTATAGAGAGAGGCATTCTTGATATCCAACTAAAATAACAACCAATCAAGATTGACAGCCAAGGAGAGAAGTAAACGAACTGAATTGAGCCAAGCCACAGGAGAAAAAGTTTCAAAATAGTCAACCGCATACGTCTGCGTAAAGCCCTTAGCGACCAAATGTGCCTTTAAGCGCTCCACAGAACCATCAAGGAGATATTTAACAGTAAAGACCCATCTGCAACGGACCACCTCCTCTCTGTGGTAAATCAACGAGAAACCAAGTCTGACAAGAAATAAGAGCATCCATCTCGACATCCATAACCACCTTCCATTCAAGACGAGATAAAGCCTCAGTATAAGACCTGGGGATGTCAATATGGACCAAGGCCAAAGCAAAGGAAGGATGGGGGGAGGGAGATGGGAAGTAGTCACAAAGTGAGTATGGGATATGTTACCTGTTGGGGTAAAGTACAAGAGCGCATACCTTTGCGAAGAGCTACAAAAAGATCTTTAGACAAGGATACTGAGGAGGGGGAAGAAGGAGCCGTAGCAAGCGGAGCTATAATAGGACGCCATCGATACACCTGCAGTGGAGCTAAAGGAAACGTCATCATCTAGAAATGGCAGGAGGGCCGGAATCGGTGGACTCTGTTCTGATACTGGAAAATATGGAGTATTCTCAAAGAATGTAACTTCAGCCCTAATGAGGACCCATCTGGTATGAGGATCATAACACCTGTACCCTTTGTGAGTACGAGAGTAACCAATGAAAACACATTTAACGGCCCAAAGGGATAATTTATCAAGACCCTGCCGAAGGTCATGGACAAAACAAGTGCTTCCAAAGGTTCTAGGGGGCAAGGCAAACAATGGAGATGATGGGTAGACTAGTGATATAGGCGACTGATCTTGAAGAACAGAGGAAAAAGAAGGTAACGGGCAACCTCTAACAGATAGCAATTCTTATGCTCAGCTACCCCATTTTTTTGAGGGGTATAGGAGCAACTGCTTTGGTGAATAATCCCATGGAAGGCACAAAATTGAGAGATAGCAAATTGGGTATATTCAAAAGCAGACCGAAATACTTTAATACTAATGTCATATTGAGTTTTAATTTCAAGATAAAACTGACGAAAAATAGAAAGAAAATCTGAGCGATCCTTTAACAAATATAACCAAGTCGTCTTAGAAAAGTCATCTACAAAAGTTACAAAGTAAGAAAACTCAGCACAACTCTGTACTTTAATAAGTCCCCAAATATCCGAATGAACTAAAGAAAAAAGAGCAGGACTTCTAGACATAGCACGAGGTGGGTATGAGGTACGATGGTGTTTGCCTAGTTGGCAGTCTTCGCACTCAAGGGTAGTAGTAGACTTGCATGTAGGAACCATGATCCGTAATTTATGCAATGATAAGTGACTCAAGCAAACATGCCATTGGAGAGGAAAAACACCGGTAGTTGTAGTAAGGGCAGCAACGGAAGATGGTATGTGGTCCAGATAGTACAGTCCGTCCTTTTCATGTCCCCACCAAGCGTCTTCTTGGTCAGAAGATCCTGAAAAACACAAGAAGTAGGATAAAAGGTGACAGAGCAGTTAAGGGTTTTAGCCAAATAACTGGCGGATAAAAAATTTAATGGTAAGCAGGAACATGGAGAACAGATGATAATGAGAGAGTGGGAGAAAGGGATACATCACCCGTCCCGACCCCTGGGGTTTGGGATCCATCAGCAAGATGAACATACATGGGTTTGTCAGTCAAATTAAAGGTAAAAAATGTTGAGGCCTTACCCATCATAATGAGGCACCGGAGTCAATAATCCAGTGGCTATTGGCAAAGGATGCAAGTAAGGTGGCAGTACCTAAATGAGCCTAGGTGGCAGCAGAAGTGGAAGATGAGCCTTGAGTATCAAGCTCTTTAAGACAGTTGAGTACAACATGGAAGTCGTCTTTAGAAACAGTAACAGACGAGAATGTTCCCTCAGCAGTAGTAGCTGCAGTAGATGTGTCAGTGTGATTGAGCTGCACCTGCGACTGGAGGGGTAGATATAGCACCCCACTGAGGAGGTTTACCATGTAATACCCAACTACGATCAACTATATGATTTGGTTTACTGCAATGGGAGCAAATTCTATCTAAACCACGGCCACCACGACCCCTACCACAACCATGAACAGCACCACAAGCTAGGAGAGCCGAGCTGTCAGTGGAAGGAGAGCTATGTAACTTGGAGGATGAGGGATCGACAAGTCGTTGAACCCTACAAAAAGCCTCATTCAAGGTAGGAATTTTATCACCGCCTAAAAGTTGATTTTTAAGTAGTTGTAATTTAGGGCTGAGGCCAGCAATGAATATGGAGAGTTGAAATTCCGCCCTTTGAGCTTTTAAGGTCAAAAGATCTATCGTGAACGGCTGATCAAAGTTGTCAAGGCGTCGCCTAGGCACCACCTAGGCAGCCTTGTGACGCCTTGGAAAATCAAGCGTCTTGGTCGCCTAGGTGGATGCCTTGATCGCCTTGGCGGGCACCCCGTCGGGCCTCTAACGCCTTGGTTCTCCTTGTCGTCTTGACAACTATGCGACTGATAAAGATTTAACTCCTCCATTATATCTTTTAGAGTGCTATAAAATTCTGCAACTGACTTCTCACCTTGTCTACAATTGAATAGACGACCATATAAGTCATAAACACGGGATAGATTTGTATCTTGAGCATAGCTCTCCTGTAGATCAGTCCAAACACCCTTGGCAGTAGTGTGGAACATAACATTAGAAGCAATAGAAGGCTCCATACTATTAAAAAGCCACACCATAACAGTAGCATTATCACAAGCCCATGTACCATAATTTGAAGCTTTAGGATCAGGGGGATCATCTTTCAAGAAACTCAATTTATCACGTGCTGTAAGGTAGATGGTGATAGCTTGCTTCCAGAGAAGATAGTTGCCTGATCCATTTAATTTAATAGAGGTAATCTGTACGTGGACAGTGTCCACAGTAGTCTTGGACTCACTCGTGATATCAAAGATCAATATAGTTGTATCGATCTCCAAGAAAAAACCAGATCTGAGTTTTTATATTTCAAACCCGATCCGAACAGCAAGGAGGAGAATCGATACAACCTTCTAAAAAAATTCTGAGAAGTAATAAAAAGAAACACAGATCTGAGTCTTTATAACACAGACTCGATCTGGACAGGCAGCAGCATAAAATCAATAAAAAAATCAATTCTAAGAACCTTCGAAAAAAATTATGAGAAGTAATAAAAGGAAACACAGATCTGAGTCTTTATAACACAGACTCGATCTGGACAGGCAACAGCATAAAAACAATAAAAAAAATCGATTCTAAGAATTAGAACTGAGTTCTTACAGACTGAACTCGATCTAGACAACGAGTAGAATCAACAACTACTTCAGAATCCTCTACTGCAGGAATAGGAAGAAGAAAAGAAAGGTAAAAAGAAAACTTTATTTTAAATCATACCAGCAGGAAGGTCTCCCTGGAATCAGCCATGAATTCCTGCTCTGATACTGATGGCAAAGAGGGTTTAAAGCAAGTCAAATTAATAAGCCCTCTTTGCTACAGAACCTTAATTCAGTCCAATACAAAAAATCTGCAGAGAAAAGTAATGAAAAAAACCACTTATCTTGAAATCTAACCGTCAGAATTAGATGAAACTTGGTATGGATGACCTTTGTAATGATTGTGAACACCTTCTGAAGTTTGGGGAGGATCTGAAAAGAACTATAGGAGTTATGAGTCTCGAAAGCCTGCTGTACCTGCTGTACCTGGTACCGCCCAGCTCCGGTTATAGTTCAGCTAATGTCGATGGAAATTGGTAGCGGATCAGCAAGACTTTAGCATACTCACAGAGAGAACAGTGTCGCCAGCCAATATTGATTGATTGTGAACTAAAACAAAGCTTAGAATCTCAAAGAAAGAAGAAGAAACAATTGGTTGAGTCTCACAACCTTGAGAGACTCAACCAGAAAATAGAAGTTTTAAACTTTACTTTTTTCTGGGAAATCTAACCACCAGCCAGCTTCTACTCCTCTTATTTATAATGAGAATCCTTACAATTAAAATAGGAAAGAAATAAAACTACTAAAAACTAAACCTCCTTATAACATAGGAAGGTTTTTAATACAATGGAAAGAAAACTTTCTAAATCTGAAAATAGGAAAGTTTCTAAACACTTTTAGGAAACTAAATTTAAGAAAGTTTTTAGTTTCCAAACAATTAAAATTCCAAATAACTAACACTATTTTTAGGAAAGAAATAAAAAAGAGTGAAAATCTGCTGTTGGTACTGTTCACGTGAACAGTACCGTGAACACTGTTCACGTGAACACGTGAACAGTGTGGGTTGGTCAGCAATTGGGCCTGGCCCAATTTTAGACTTTCGGCCCCTTCTGGAGTAGACTTGGGCTGCATCAGCTCCCCGGCTTAGAAACATTCGCCTCCGACGAATGGAGGAAAGACATATAGCAATCATAAAAATCGTGGTCGATGCGCTAAGTCATCTTCATGTATCCACGCGCTGTTAACTACGTGGGTGCCCTTTCCACTTGATTAAGAACGACCGTAACCTCCACCATTGCGAGTCATAGTATACTGGAGTCCGAACATCTTCAATTTGTTCAACAAGGAACGGCAAACCGTGGAAGACGAAAGTATGTTCCGTATCTCCTTCGTCGAATGATGACCCGTGTAGAGAGTCAAATCAGCAACGTTGAAAATGTTACTTAGCCATGCCGTGGGAGCTCAAGGACGTTTGCATTAGTTCCTATTTTCTTCACGACTTTGTAGGGACCCATCTTCCGTGGATGTAACTTGGTAGCTTCACCGGAGTGAATCTCTCAGAGTTATTCTCACCATCACCATGTCACCGGGCTTAAACTCCACATAACGGCGATGACGGTCTGCATTAGCTTTGTATGCTTCATTGCTAAGTGCTATTCGCCGAACATCCGCATGTACTTCCGTGATATGACGGATAAATTCATCGCCTTCAATACTCACACGCACTTGAGGTGGGAGCGATACAAGATCGATAGGTCTCTTGGGTTGGATACCAAGCACTATTTCAAATGGTGTACGGCCCGTGGTCCGATTGACGAGCTATTATAAGCAAACTCCGCTATGTCAAGAATGGAAGGCCACGCCTTCTCATAATCACGAACAAGGCATCGGAGAAGATTACCCAAGCCCGATTCACTACTTCGGCTTGCCCATCCGTTTGAGGATGGAAGGCACTGAGTAAAGCAATTTAGTATTTGTCTTCAACCATAATGTCTTCCAAAAAATAGCTCATAAATTTCACATCCCGATCCGACACAATAGTCTCGGTAGCCCATGGAGACGCACCACTTCCTTAAAGAATAGGACAGCAACATGCATTGCGCCAAAAGTCTTCCGACAAGGGAGGAAGTGTGCCATTTTTGAGAATCTGTCCACTACTACAAATATAGAGTCATATCGTTCCCTTGTGGATGGCAAGCCAAGGACAAAATCCATACTAATGTGCAGCCATGGGGAATGAGGCACCGCAATGGTGTGTACAAACCAGAATTTTGTTTGGTGCCTTTAGCTAGTTGACATGCACGACACCGTTGGACCACATTTTGCACATCATGGGGTAAGTGAGGCCAATAGTAAAGATCCGGAACTTGTGCTATTGTCTTATCACGACCAAAGTGCCCACCTAAACCACCTCCATGTAACCCCGAATTAGGTATTGGCGTAGGGACGCCTTTGGGATGCATAACCGTGTTCCCATAAACAAGTAGCCGCCTTGAATCGAGAACTTTGGATCGGTTTCACCTTGCTGTAATTTTTGGTATATAGTACCAAAATCTTCATCCGCTATGTACTCCCCTTTGATATGCTCAATTCCCCGTACTTTGGGCTGAAAAGGTACTCATCGTATTCACTTTGCGGCTCAATGCATCCGCTACTTGGTTCCTTTTCCAGCTTTTATAGTTGAGGGCAAAAGTAAACTCTTGTAAATATGAGATCCACTTAGCATGTTTGTGACTAATGGTCCGTTGGGAGTTAAGAAACTTAAGTGCTTCATGGTCGAGTAGAGAACTAACTCTTTTCCAATGAGGTAGTGTCTCCAATGTTTGACCACCTGCACTACAAAGATAAAGTTCTAAATCATAGGTGGAATACCCCTTCTTGGCATCATTGAGCTTCTCACCGTAAACGCCACCGGATGCTTTTCTTGCATAAGTACTCCCTCCAATTCCCGAGTGCGAGGCATCGTAGCCACCTCGAACACACGGTCAAAATCAGGTAGGTGTAGGACAGAGCTTCGCCATGCAGCTTTCTTTATAAGATGGAATGCTTTGGTGGCTGCCGGGGTCCATTGGAACGGACCTTTCTTTGTCTTCATGCACTCCGCGATGGGTGCCATGATAGAGCTAAACCCCTCGTATGAACCCTCCGATAAAAGGAAGCAAGACCGTGGAAACTACGAACCTCGTGAGAGTTTTTGGGAATGGCCAATTAGTAATGCTTTCAATCTTGGATGGATCAGCTTCTACCCCTTTGGATGTAATAATGAAGCCAAGGAAGACTACCTTGGGGAGCATAAAAGAACACTTCTTCAAGTTCAAGTACAACTTCTCATCTCGAAGGACCCTCATTACTCGTCGGATATGATCTAGGTGGTCTTCGTGGCCTTTGCTGTATATTAGTATGTCATCAAAGTAAACAACAAGAAACTTACCGATGAACGGCCTGGAGTGTTTGAGTCATTACTCTCATGAAGGTACTAGGGGCATTAGTTAACCCGAAGGGCATAACCTTCCATTCATATAATCCGCCTTTCGCTTTGAAGGCTGTTTTCCATTCATCGCCGGGCGAATACGGATTTGATGGTAACCACTCCGTAAATCAAGCTTCGTAAAGACAAGAGCACCTCGCCAACATGTCCAACATATCATCAAGCCGCGGAATAGGGAATCGGTATTTGACGCTGATTTTGTTGATTGCTCGTTGCCGATGCACATCCGCCATGTTCCATCTTTCTTAGGTGTCAAGAGTGCGGGTACGGCACATGGACTCATGCTTTCTACAATGAAGCCCTTTTGTAATAGTTCATCCACCTGCCTTTTGAGTTCCGCATGCTCGTAGGACTTGGGCGGTATGTGGGCAGGTTTGGTAACACCGACCCGGGACTAAATCAATTGCATGTTGTATGTCCCTCATTGGTGGCAACTCATTAGGTAATTCTTCCGCAACAAGATCCGCAAAATCGGACAAGATAGATTGTATCGGGTGGGGAAGGTTAATTTTTTCGGGGGGTACAACTTCCCCTAGCCATGAGGGCTATCATTACACCTCTTTCTTTACTTGTTTCTTCAAAGTCTTGTTGATTGAGTATCAATAATGGGTGATCAATTTGCTGTCCAGCCTTTGAGGATGGTCCTTTTCCCTTGTTTTTGCTAGTAGTGGTTGGCTGGTCCTTCTTTAGAGCTTAAGGATTTGTTTACGCTTCGCCTGTGCAGCTCGGAACCTGTTTTTCTCGGCTGGTACATTAATGGGTTTCAATATCATGGGCTTTCCATCAACATCGAGTAACATTGGTTCTTGGTACCTCCAACCAACACATCATGATCATATAACCATGGCCTTCCCAATAGTACATCGGCAATATCATGGGGATAACGTCACACCATACCGTATCATTGTAGACCCCCGCTTGTAACGGAATCAAGCACCTTTGACTTACTTCCAATGTATTACCGTTGGAGAAGTGAGACCTTGTACGGTTGAGGATGAGTTTCAGCCTCTAGTTTAGCATCTATTACAAAAGCTTGTGACACAACATTAACACCGCTACCGCTGTCCACAATAATTTGAGCAAGCTTAGGTCCACTGGACATGCGGGTGGTAAAAAATACAATGACGACGCCTAATCTTCCCCTTTTGATTCAGCCACTAATATCCGACTCACAACATGTATTCCAAGGGATGCTTCATCTTCTTCAAAGTTATACTCCGCATCATCGCCTAGGGCAGCATTATCATAGGAATCATCTTCTTGTGGTTCCCACACTTGGGAATCAGCATTGGCTTCCACGAGCCACTAAGGAATTGCCTTTCACTTTTCTTGGACAATCCCTTGCATAATGGCCATAGGCATTACAATGATAGCATTAACACCGTTATTGGGGGTTATTGGTCCCTTTCCCTTTTCGCTACCGTGGGAGTATGACGAGGTGCAGCCACGTGCTCTTGGGAGTTGGCATGGGTTTCTTGCCTTCATTAAAATTTGGGGTATACCTTCTAGAGGTCTTTAGGAGTTATTCAAATTGAAAAGCTTTATCAACACAAACCATTAAGACTTACAATATCAACCACACCCATTTTTTCTCTTATTTCGGTCGTAGTCCCAAACGGAATCGAGATATCATTTGATCATCATTGTCTCGTGAACCCGACCGTGCACATAATTGATCAAATTGGTATACATAGTCTTCCATACTCATATTACCTTGACGAAGATTGTTCGGTTGGTCATGCAACCTTCTTCGGAAGGACCGAGGCAAATACTTTTCTTTCAATTCTTCCTTCATCTCCTCCCAAGTAGTGGGTTCTCTACGACTCCTCATGAGACTATATTCATAGTTACGCCACCAATCGCGAGCACCCCCCACTAGTTTAGAGCGGGCCAATTGCGGCTTTCTAGGTTCGGGGTAACTAAACCAATCAAAGTAGTCATCTAGGGCATTCACCCAATCATGAAAAGCTTGGGGGTCTTGTCTTCCATGGAACTCCTTAAGATCCATTCGCACCTTATGGGTTTGATACCGAATAGGTTGATTGCCATCATAGTCTTCATAGGGTGGGTCTTGGTATTCTTCTCTAGGGACTCTTTGGGGGAGCCCTAGGAACACGCCTTGGCATTAGGTTGGCTATGGGAATTTCTCTTCTGGGGCTTCTAGTCCGGCCGGCCTAGGATTATTCCGTTCCTCCAAATTACTTATTCTTCCATCCATACTGCCTAATTTGGCATCCAATTTGGTCAATCGTTGGAGAACCAAATTAACAAGGTCATTGAGATTATTGGACTGATTAAGAGAGTTAGAACTCTCCTCGGCCATGCTCGATACCAATTGATGGCAAAGAGGGTTTAAAGCAAGTCAAATTAATAAGCCCTCTTTGCTACAGGACCTTAATTCAGTCCAATACAAAAATCTGCAGAGAAAAGTAATGAAAAAACCACTTATCTTTGAAATCTAACCGTCGAAATTAGATGAAACTTGGTATGGATGACCTTTGTAATGATTGTGAACACCTTCCAAGTTTGGGGAGGATCCGAAAAGAACTATAGGAGTTATGAGTCTCGAAAGCCTGCTGTACCTGCTGTACCTGGTACCGCCCAGCTCTGGTTATAGTTCAGCTAATGTCGATGGAAATTGGTAGCAGATCAGCAAGACTTTAGCATACTCAGCAGAGAACAGTGTCGCCAGCCAATATTGATTGATTGTGAACTAAAACAAAGCTTAGAATCTCAAAGAAAGAAGAAGAAACAATTGGTTGAGTCTCACAACCTTGAGAGACTCAACCAGAAAATAGAAGTTTTAAACTTTACTTTTTTCTGGGAAATCTAACCACCAGCCAGCTTCTACTCCTCTTATTTATAATGAGAATCCTTACAATTAAAATAGGAAAGAAATAAAACTACTAAAACTAAACCTCCTTATAACATAGGAAGGTTTTAATACAATGGAAAGAAAACTTTCTAAATCTGAAAATAGGAAAGTTTCTAAACACTTTTAGGAAACTAAATTTAAGAAAGTTTTTAGTTTCCAAACAATTAAAATTCCAAATAACTAACACTATTTTTAGGAAAGAAATAAAAAAGAGTGAAAATCTGTTGTTGGTACTGTTCACGTGAACAGTACCGTGAACACTGTTCACGTGAACACTGTTCACGTGAACAGTGTGGGTTGGTCAGCAATTGGGCCTGGCCCAATTTTAGACTTTCGGCCCCTTCTGGAGTAGAGTTGGGCTGCATCAGATACCATGTTGCGAAATAGGCTAAGAACCAGAAAATAACAAAGGGGGAGAGAGAGAGATCGCAGAAAACAGAAGTAACGCCTCTCTCCCCGTCTTATATATATATATATATATATATATATATATATATATATATATATTAATTCAGAAAAGAAACATATCAGAACTAGGACTCTATAAGTCAGAGTCCTAGTTAACAATAAAAGAGGAGTCCAACTATGAAAGGAGACTAAAAAAAAGAATCCTAAACTAACTGCTTCTACAGCAGTGTACACATATAAAACTGACTAGTTGGAGTGGACAAGGACTCTTAAGTGGACCCAGCTTGTAGCGTCAACAATATGCATATCATGTTTTCAGCATGTAGCTTATGCGTAATATTTGTGGCATGGTTAAGCCACTTAGCCTAGTGGTTTTAGCTCATGGCTATGCATAGTGGAGGTCATGTGTTCAAGACCTCTAAGATATAAGGTATAGAAGAGTTGAACTCCATTTTCGCTTATAGACATAGAGTGGGCCCCCACATGATGAGGTGGACTGCCACATGGCATGAGGTTAGGCATGCATAAGAGACTTTTGGATATGTGAGTGGATTACTTAGTTGGCAAGGAGACCTCGGTGGCAGCCTACTATTGGATGAGAGGTTCTTGCATGAGTTTTCATTGGCTTCGGCTTTTGTAAATAGAAGTTTAAGTGAAGGGTAGAATGGACCTTACATTATTATGGGTACCAAGGAGGTACTGAGAGTATGCCATGCAAGGCAAGCATGAAGAGTATTGAAAGGCATTTTAGTCTTTTCACAAATCAAAACATTTAAAAAATACAAAGGGATTCTAAACTAAATTTGTTGGGAGTTCTTGGATTTGATCATTTAGACCTAATGCATGTTAGGATCCTTGAACTTACTGGAAGTTGCAGACCTTGAAGTGTCATTAATGGTAGGTCCTGTAGAAGAAGAGATGATGTTACTTTTAGCGACCATGAATGATATAATTAAAAGAGTAGGAAGGACCTTAACCTAAGCTAAGACTGGTAATAGGAACCTTGGACTGAACGTGAAGAGGTCCAATCCAGAGGTTGAAGCTGGGTGAAGAGGGAACAAATAAACCCAGAAAAGTTCACAGTTTCATACACAGAAAATAAGCCTCACCGGTAGATTGGGCTTGGTCCATCGGTCAACCAGAGACCACCCGAATGCCCTGTGACCATCCCCTGGATGATGGCAATTCACCCTCACGGTCAACCGGCGACCACCCAAGAAATCTGAAAACAATCAATGGATGCAAAGTTCCACCTTTGCAGTCGATGGTATAGAGAGCAACCGGTAGACCAAAAAAGTAGAATTTAAAGACTGTTTTGATCAGGCACTTAACAAGCCCTTAATGTAAGATCAGATTGTCCTCAGTAGGCATATTTGCACATCATCCACATGTTAATGCACAAGGATAGAAGCCTAATGTCTTGCATAATTATTGTATATATATATAGGTGTTGACTTGAGTTGAGCACCAAGCATCGAAAATATATTTGCAACAAGAGAAATGTGAGGGAACTTATATCCACTGATTCTGTGTTTGCTTTTTATTTTGATTATGTTATGAAATTGCTATGTAATGGAAATGTTGAACCATGAAAAATACCATACCATATGTTATGATGTTATGCCATTTCATTGTGCCATGAATAGTCTGAATGACATGCCATGTATGCGTAAGACCACATTGAAAAGACATGAAACGTAAAATGTCAAGAATGTAAAGGGAAAGTACAAAGGGAAAGAAATGGGAGGCACTGTGAGGCAAAAGACCAGTGGTACAGTACTGGTGAGCCACAGGACATTAATATGTTAAGTCTGGAATACAAAGAACAAAGATAAGAAAGAGTAAGGACAAGAAACGCCCAATCCATTGAGTCTATAAGAAAGAATAAGGACAAGAAATGGCCAATCCATTGACTCTATAACCTAGTTGTCAAGGCGTCACAAGGCCACCTGTCGCCTAGGCGCCCAGGTTAGGCAACAGGTGGCCTTGTGATGCCTTGGAAAATCGAACGCCTTAGTCGCCTAGGCGCTTTGTCAGGCCTCCAACGCCTTGGTTCGCCTTGGCGCCTTGACAACTATGGTCTATAAGAAAGAATAAGGACAAGAAACAGCCGATCCGTTGAGTCTGGTGTACAACATCAGAAAAGAGAAAGATAATGTAAGCAATATTAAGATTGCCACTAAACTTTTGGGAACAAGACTATGCTGTATATGTTTACTTGAGCGTGCACGTTATGAGATGATTGTCATGCTTGTTTGATGACTCTCAATAGATGTATTTTCCTTCACTGAACTAGTGAAATTACCCGTTTGATTGTTATGTATTCAAATGAGGAGCAGGAGACGTTTTGATTCAATGAGCATGTTGGATTTGGGGCCGAGATCCCAATCCTTAGACCAAATTGATATCATGTTATGCATTTTGTTTATGGGCAAGTCTCTTGTGACTTGGCCCCTTTTTTTGTAATTCATCCTCTAGCTATGTAAAGTACACCTTTCTACACCAGTTATATACTGTGATTATGTTATTTTATGAAAGAGTTTTCCGTTGCAGTGTTACAGTGTTGTTCTTATTTGTTATAGCCATGGACTAGTTGTCTCTCATTTGCTAGATCTTGGATCTATATTGCAATGTTTAACCCTGGTAACACTTCATGACCATGCTGGAAATGGGGGCATTACAGACCTATGATGGAAGTGGTCGACCGGAAGAGCAAAAATTTGCCTGTAACAGCTTGACTTAAAACCAAGGTTATGAAGGCGTCTTCGCGCCTTGAATATTAGGCCGCCTTGGGCGTCCAGCAACCCACCAGTGCCTTGGGTCGCCTTGTCAACATGACAACCTTGCTTAAAACTGATTTTTAAACTCTCTAATGATCTTATAAATACTTCTACATAAGCTGATCCACTACATTTTGAGAAGTTAAGCTTGAGCTTTTTTTTTTTTTTTTAGAAATAGAAAACCATCTATTACAAAGTGAAGAAACTTACTCCCATTTCTTCATCTTAATTCTTAAAGAGAAGTGCTTAAGAGACATGAAGTGCATTCCATCTCACATTATATGCCCTCACGACGACTATTTGTCACACTCCTTGAGAGGTAACATCTTTCCATCTTTACTTGTATTTATTGTATTGCTCTTGAATTGATAGAACTATAGCATAGACCATTTTCATTGTGCATTAGAACTCTAGCATAGAGCATTTTTATTGTGCATTAATCTAGAACATACTTAAATTAGTGCAAGGATCCTTTTATCCTTAAAAGATTAGCAAGGACCCTCTCATCCTTTAAACAGGTCTGTAAATGACCCACTCATCCTATAAAGAGATTTTGTAAGACGAATTTTTCCCACCTATTGTGTTGAAAGGGAAACACTAATGAAACCCAGAAGCTTGCTAGAGAAAAAGTGGAGTAGGTCGGGTGACCCACCTAAACCACTATAAAAATTCTTGTCTTGTGTGATTGTTGCATTGTACTTGTTATTCCGCATCACAAAAAAATACATAACATTGTAAGAATTCGAAGAAGAGGCAAATCCACTACTGATAACCTATTCACCCCATCTAGGTTATCCAACATTAACCATTTAATTTATAACAAGAACATAAGTAATCAATTACAATACTGCCCTTAAGTATGAGCCGACTTAAAGAAGCAACAATTAACTTAACTACAAATTAAATAGAAAGACTAAAGTACGTCTACAATTTAAACCTTCTTAAACCTATACTTTTTAAGTTTCCATCTCAAAAGTCCAAACGAGTAAGTGGAGGGACTCCCAAGTGTATAAGGCACCCAAGGTTCCAGACTTAGCCAATGTGGGATTATTCCCAACACTCCCCCTCACGTGTCACTCCTCTTTTGGGTGGCAGGACCGTGACATATGTGGTCCCTCTTTTAGGTGACCGTAAGGAGGGAACCTAAACTCTAATACCATGTTGAGAGCAATAATTGACTTGCCTAGAATAACAGAAGTTGCTTCATTTATAGAGTAAAGAATTTACAAGAAAAGAAAGTAGGTGAAGAATGAGTCAGCACTCTTATCCCCACATACATCGAACCTAGACATAAAACATATTACAACAATCCTCAATAAATTACTTTGCAACAAGTCAAATATGTGATTTTGCTACATTGAAATTGATAGAAGGTGTTTGATCCTGACTTCTGCATTTTCCTCCACACACACACACCCCCCCCCCCCCGCCGCGGGGGGGGGGGGGGGGGGGGGGGTGTGTTCTCCGTTATTTGTTTGGTTGAGAGCCATTCTTTCTTTTGCCAAGAAAAGCATAGGTGATGGTTGTCAACTCCAGTGGCTTTCAAATGGCTAATTCTCCCACAACAGGGAATGAGGATCTGGAATATCTGGTTGCCACCATCATCAGGAGACATCATCTTAGTTAATTTCACTATTAGCGGAATGTTTTGGGATTATTTATGAGAGAAACATTGTAGTTAGAGAGGCAAAGGGTAAGTAAGGATTGAAGACTGCATATACTTGCTCTCAACCTGCTTCCCTTACTGATTATGTAAGTTAGAAGTGGAGATGAAAAAGCAATTTTCATTGTGCATACAAAGTCATCTGTCTCAACATAATCAAGTAATTATCATGAAATATCCTTTAAGGATCAAAAACTAACTCAATGAGACATTTCTTTCCTGAGAAACCTAAGCATATCGATATGTTTAATCTGGATTATTTAATATCGAGTTTCTCTTTATCTATTGTGTAGTGCAGGGTTAGTTTCAGAATTATAATAAATCCACATATTGGAGGTCATGAGTAGGGTTTTGCATGACACTCCTATTCTTCCATTGACTATGCTCCTCCTCTCTTTCACTAATGTGACATGAATATTGGAAATGACGTCTCTAATATTTCCCATTGCAGAAATAGAACAACTGATAACTTACCCCCATTTAACCTTGCTTTTGACAACTTGTTCATCGAATTGCATAACCACATATGGATCACTTGTTCCCTGAAGAGAAGATTTTTCATATCAAAATTTGAAATAATAGAGCAATTACAGAAATTATAGAATGTGCTTGTGCCAATTGTTGGACCATGTCAGTCAAAATCTAAAATCTCTATGATATTGCCAGAGATTCTTCATCATGGGATTGCTGGAGATTCTTCATCAAAAAATAAAACCTATATGAGATATGGCATGGTATAGTTTTTAATGGGAAAGTTGAATAGAACACTAAGGAATACAAGGAACCAAAAAATGAGAGCAAGGTGTAGGTGACAAGATGAAGTTACCAAGGTATTTCAGTCATGCGCAATGAAAACTAATGCCTGCAATAGTGAGGAGTAACATGGTTAAAGCTGAAGGCGTCAAAGAAAAGGGGGAAGGGAAAAACTACTTGGATGAGGAATTGGGAGAAGATGGGTGAATATTACCAGAAGACATGTCCCTATTTCCTACATAGAGTGCTACAGTAGAACAGGAATCATTTAGCCATGTAGGAAACCTTAAGTAGCTGGTGTCGATCTCTTTGAGTGTGTGCGTGCGTTCATGCACGCGCGTACGCGCATGTGTGTTGTGTGGGAAATGATATTCTACGTAAGTCGGATGATCTCTCTGATTTCAACCACTTGAGGGGGAATTCAGCCAAACCATGCAGTTTCTAATTCACAAATAAAATTAAAAGAGTGATTCAATTTTAAACAAGGCATACTGCATGTTTTGCCAGTATTACACCCACAGGTCATACTAAGCCTACAACAATTTTTCCATGTGATGCAGACACGCAGTAGACTGTTAAAAAGGATTGGAGAAGACGAAAACATATTGAAAACGGCTACTACTAGAAGAAAGTACAATGCATGGGTCACAAGACGGGCCATGAAATTTGACATATGGCCACTCAAGACAGTCCCCTCCACTCAGCTTCAAAACAGACAAACTGTCCTACCATGTGGCTCAAACAAAGCCACCGACATTTACTCAAAAGAGGGAAAAAAAAAAAAATCAAAGCCACCCACAAAACCTATTCACACATACAAAAATATATAACTGGAAGTTCTGTGGGTGGTCCACTAAGATGTTATGTGCTTAGCCATTTGATTTGAGAAATTGAGACACACGAAGGCCAGCTTTCGACCATTGGAAAGATGAGGAACCCTAGACTGTCTATGTTAACGTAATAAAATTGTAACCGTACACTGCTTTGATTTAGTCAAATTAGTTAGTGTTAGTTTCTAGGACTTGGATTCCTTTTAGTATATTGACTCCTAATTAGTTTATTAGTTTACTTATTAGTTTCCTTTACTAATCAGGCTTGTTAGTTTTATTTTCCTATTTTGAGTTTACCTTGTCTTCAGTTTGTGACTAGGACTCTGATTTGTAGAGTCCTAGATCCTATGTAATAGTTGTTTTCTATTTTCTATAAATACAAGCTACAAGGAGAGGAGCAGGACACACATCTATTCTCTCCATATTCTCTTATTTTTCTATTTTGTTACATGGTATAGAGCAATCTCCTGGGTTTCTGTTTTGAGAGTCGTTTAAAGTACTCATGTTAGGTGTGCAGCCATCACTATTGCTCCTACTATTGCTGCTGCTGTTACTACTACTTGATTTACAGTGACCTATACTAGCTGCTACTACTACTTGGTTCACAGTGAGTCAGTGACCTATATTATGCTGCTACTACTACTTGGTTCACAGTGACCTATATTGTGTTGCTACTACTCCTATTGTTACTACCACTATTGCTACTACTACTGCTGCTACTGCTCCTACTACTACAACTACTGCTTCTACTGCTACATTGTTTCAAGCTGAAGCTCTCACATTCCCCCAAACTCTAGCTCGATGGGATTGTTAGCGTAATAAAATTGTAACCGTACACTGCTTTGATTTAGTCAAAGTATTTAGTGCTAGTTTCTAGGACTTGGATTCCTATTAGTATATTGACTCCTAATTAGTTTATTAGTTTCCTTTACTAATCAGGCTTGTTAGTTTTATTTTCCTATTTTGAGTTTACCTTGTCTTTAGTTTGTGACTAGGACTCTGATTTATAGAATCCTAGATCTTATCTAATAATTCTTTTCTATTTTCTATAAATACAAGCTACAAGGAAAGGAGCAGGACATGCATCTATTCTCTCCATCTTGTCTTATTTTTCTATTTTGTTACACTCTACATATCAGATTTCAAAGCTAGCTCAAATTATTGGACCCCATGTATTAGACTTTCCCCTTTTATGCATGTCGAACCATTTTACAGTATAGTGAATTTTCAACCATTCCCTTAAGTTTTTCATTTCCTCAAAAAAAAATTTGTGAACTGCTATTCTGCCACATAAGGAACTACCTTCTGGTTAAGCTTCCCCATAAAGAAGAGACTGACTTGGCTATTAGTGGACCCTTTTCAAAGAACTAACACCCATGCGGAATTTATTAGGTACACCTGGAGCCAAAGTTCCACAAAACAAATGGAGAGATAATGAGACAAACTTCCGCCACGGGTTTAAAGTCAAAATCCAGCTCTATCCTCAAAATAAGCCAAGCAGAACAGATGATGGAGCATAGAGACTACCTCAATGACACCCTAAATTCTTAATTTAAGGTTCAACATTACCAATAAGACATCAACAATAACAGGAGATGTCATCAGTCTTCACATTAGAAGTTACATCTTATCAATTGTTAGTGAGAACCCCAATTTGAAATAAACATCCATTTCATCTTTCATATTCTGTCTCTTGTCATGCCAAGTTACTAGCTGAAAAGTTCTCATACCTGCATTTGATTATGTAGCATGGTACACTTGAGATATAGAATAAAGAAACAAAAAAATTGTCAAGGTGGGGATAGCAATTGATCTAAACATACGAATTTATAGTAGTCCATGCCTAAAACCACAGTATAAGAGATTTTCATTGTGACATACAGCTCAGGATGAACCCAAGTTAAGTCATCTTTCCCAAATATGGAATTACGATGAGTCACCTTTCTCAAATACAATTCATTAAATTAAAAAAAAATAGAATTATCATGTCCAAATGATAATTTCTCAACACAAAAAAGTCAAGAGAAATACTATACCCACGGATCCATTGCTGGAAAATCAACACCTTTTTTCAACTTTAAGAACAATTGGCCATCATACACCTCGCGTACAAAAAACCTGCACACAAGAAATTCAAGCTTAAACATAAATTTAATCTATTTGAATGAGAAATTCCAATTCAATGCATAATATATACTCTTAGACATAAGCATCAGAAATTTTAAATGATTTTACATCTTTATGGGAGGAGAGTTAAAACAATCGGCATCAAACATTATCAAGAACTTTCAACCTTTGATATTTCAAATATAACATACAATAAAACTTGAAAAGTGTAATGAAATAGAAAATAGGAGAATATGGAGAGAACGGAGGAAGAGAGAGAGAGGATCGAAGTAAGATTAACTATTTCCTCCCATCGTCCGAACTTTATTTGTAATTAATAATAAGAAAGATTACAAACTAACAAGAACTCTAGAGTGACTAGGAGTCCCGGTTTCTAAGGAAAGGTAAAACAATAAAAAAGGAAACTAAATAAACTTCTATCCCTAGGAGCAATAACACAAAAAAAATGAAAATAAATTAAACCACGATAAGGACACTCCCCCTATTGTGGGACCCATAAACTGATAGTCTCCAACACTCCCCCTCAAGCTGGAACATGCTACAGCTTGGAATATGCAAAAAATCAAGACTCCCCCTCAGGCTAGAGTTTCATCTTGGAACAACTAGAAGAGATATGAACTGCACCACCGGTCTTCAATATATAGTTGTAGGAGACGCTAAGGAGCATAGAGAGAACTTCTTGTAGCAATACCAATTACCAAATCACGAACATTAATCTTCGAAATATCACTAACAAAAGAGGTAGTAGGCTCTAACATGAGCGGTTGCATCACGTGCAACTGATAATAGTCTCTCTTCAATGAGCAGATCTGAATAAAGGTTGCATCTTGTGCAACTAAACAAAAAGGTTGCATCTTGTGCAACTGATAATAGTCTCTCGACAATGAGTAGACCTAAATAAAGGTTGCATCTTGTACAACTGATAATAGTCTTTCGTTAATGAATAGACCTGAATAAAGTGATAGAAATACCTCTTCCAATGAGCAGACATGAACAGGAGCAAAATATATGTTCATTCTCCCCCTCACGTGGAGCACGCCACGTGGAGAAATACCAGAAAGGAACGCTGAACGAGAACAATTAAAAATAATAATCTTCAATCACCCCCTTCTGGGAACAAATAAAATCCCAATTGGCAGGTAATAGAAATAAGCAACATCTCAAAGGATGAACAGCACTAGAAATCCCATAAACAAGAGCAGTTGCAAACAAGATCCAAATTGGAAGTCGATCCGACAGTTGGATCCAAAGTTATGAGGAATGCAAAACTATTTGGGACATATTGGAAGGGCAAACAAATCCTTATAATGGGAACAAATGGACCCCAGTGGTATTCTAGTAATTCACCACAATGGTCAAGGGGCCATGGGTAGTCAACAAAGAAGAAATGGCAACACTGTAAATACCGCAAAGAAAAAAAAAGAAATATGCCAAGATGGAATTGAAGGCAACACTATTAAGAAAATTAAAGAAAAAAAATTCAGCCCAACACTTTACGAGTAGAGTAAACAAGAAAGGACTTGATAGGAAGGAGTGGGGGTATTGTTGGAAGGGAGGATAAAGGAAGGACAAAAAGAAGATCTACATTGATATGAGGATTAATTTTGGAAGTCCAAATTAAAGGGACTTCTTCAACCTTGCATCCTCGACAGAAAAAGAAGGCGGTAAGCTCTTTGCAGTTCAGACGAGAGAACTCTCTCATCCAAACTCCAAGCCGCCTGAAATTTTGAGGGGAGGTTTCTGACTCACAGCCCTCTGAAACCTACCCTTTACCACACAAATCAGTCCTGAAAGTCACTAAAAATTATGAAACCAGAGGGGGGCGGTAGACCTGAAACAGCAGCACTTGAAGCTTCAATTCACAGAACAGGGAAGGTGGCTAAGGGTGAGATCTCAAGGATCAAATCGCCTGAAGCTAGGTGACCTTCGCTCAAGATTTCAGATCGAACCAATAAAAAGTCAATGAGTTCGACAATTTCTTTGCAACCCAAATTACCCAATAGAGAACAAATAATAGGAGAATAAAGCCAAAACAAGGCCAGAACTCCTTCAAATGGTCGATTGAGATTCAATACATGCCTAATTGAACTGAAACTAACCAATAACACATGGCAGCAAAAGCTGCAAGTAACCATGAACAAATGCACGAGGAATAGAAGAAATAAACGAAACTCATCCAACAAACCAGAAACTTATACAAGAAGCAGCAGCATTGGTGGTTGCACATCAGAATGGATACTTTTAAACGACTCTCAAAACAACACCCGCTCTGATACCATAATTGTCAAGGCAACCCAAGGCATTAGAGGCCATCCTGAGCGCCTAGACGACCAAGGCGTTCCCAAAGTTTTTTTTTTTTTCTAAAATGTTAAGACTATATATATATATATATATATATATATATATATATATATATATATCAACATTTAAGACATAACCTAATTTAATATGAGAAAACCAACAAATAATGAATAAAGTATAGGGAATAAATTTTTCATCGACATTGGCATCCCAATCTCGGAGTGATTTTTAATATAAGGGTAAAAAACTATTTTCATCTTTTCCATTAGGGAACTTAACAGCGTGTGGCTGATAATAGGGGATGGTTGAATTGCGGGTAAATGGAAACCTTAAGGTACGTGAAATTTTTCATTTACTTAATGATTTATATACAATATGCAACAAGGCAACCGCCCAAGGCGGTCGCCTTTCGAACATCCCCAAGGCACCTAAGCGCCCAGCACACAAAATACCGGCCGAACGCCTAGGCTTCGCCTAACAACTATGTCTGATACCATGTAACGAAATAGAAAATAGGAGAATATGGAGAGAAGGGAGGGAGAGAGAGAGAGAGGATCAATGTGAGATTAATTATTTTCTCCCATCATCTCAGCTTTATTTATAATGAATAATAAGAAAGATTACAAACTAACAGGAACTCTAGAGTGACTAGGAGTTCTAGTTTAGGAGCAATAACAAAAAATAAAATAAAATAAAGTAAATTTTTCGGGCAAACTGGTTCAACCAGCCCGGATAAACCACTTCTGGCTTTGGCTTTGCCTAATACCTGGGGGCTTGATGAGATGAGGCCTTTTGGCAAAGCCAAGTCAATTTCGGGCCACCAAACCCTTGAGATCAAGAGTTTTGTTCGGCGGAAAACAGAAGTCGTCCGTATCAAGTGATACGTGAATTGCTCAGTAGTGCTTCGCCACTACCGGAGCCGGCGATAAAGACATTCCCCCTATAGTGGGACCCATAAACTAATAATCTCCAACAAAAAGAAAAATACTTTTGGCTTTAAAATAATGGAACTTAACACGATAAAAATTTTAAACTAGCCAAAAAGTAATGGGTAAAAACGACACCAAGAAAAATAAGCAGATACAAAACAATAAGCTCACCACAAATCATAGCATGTTTGGTCTTCATCTCTGACTCTTTCAACTCATTTCTGACTATCATTGTTGGATAGCACATTAAATAAGCTTTTTTAGAACAACTGAATTGAGGTGCTTGAACAAATTTATGGATAAAATGTGCATCAAACTAATTCCTTGTGTTTCAAAACCCTTGTTTAGACCAGCGTATTAGTTAAATTGTTACAAGCTTGGATTGGGTGACTTGTACACTCCAGCTTGAGGGAGGGTGTTACGAATAGGCCCATAAGGCCCATATCAATATCATTGAGCAGTAATTACCGCCTACGATATTGACTTTATTTTCTTTTCTTTTTATGTTGCTAATTTGTTTCCCATTATGTTTATTGTCTTTCTCTTTTCATCTTCTCTTATTATAGAAACTTTCTTGTAACAGATTTTATTCATTCTCTATAAATATAAGTGATAGAGAGGAGAGGTTTTTTTCGATTTTGGCTGTAGCACGCTGCTGCTATCAAAATCTTTCTCTCCTTATTTTCTCCTTCTCTTCAATCTTCTTCTCTAATTTTCTGGTTTGTGAACTTGCTGGTTATCTTTTTGTGGAATTGTTACACCCTGAAATTTCCTGAGATATTCTCTAAGAGGCTTCAGCAAATTATGACCATGTTTGTGTAAGCTTCTGGTGGAGCTTCCAGAAGCTGGTTTCTCCCCCAAAAAAAAAAGGGCTGGTGCAACATGAAGGCTCATTTTGGAATCCTTTCCATTGCGCATGCAAGAAGCCTAGATGTTGTGCAAGGGTGTGTTCTTCTAAGCCTATCGTGTTTAGGCAGCGAAAATTCCAAACCAACTCTTCCGGTTGGATCCACCTTTTTGCTCTCATTAAGAAGATAAGCTTCTGGAACCTCAGAAGCAAAAAGCCAAGAAGCTTACCCAAATATACCATCGGTATCTGAAGGAAATCAAGAAGAACCTCAGAAGTGTTAAGACAGCACCAATATGTCTCTTATAAAGTGTGACATTTGGGTTCTGGCTACATTTCTCACAGGATAACACCGACTACTGGTATATAAGAAATTAACTTCAGTTTCCTAGGCTGGAGACCCACTTAGCAAGCCACTGCCGCCAACATGTCAAGTTTCGCCCAAATGGTGTTCACATTGTAAAAGAAAGTTAAGAAAATCCACATAAAAAAATGAAAAGCCTCAGATAGAGGGATGATAGAAAAGGACTGGACTGCTGAAAATACATGTAGTTGGCTTCAGCTTGAGAAACCATCTGCCCTTGCGCCCCCAAAGTTCTTTGGTATGATATTGTTTGGTTTCGGGGCCACATCCTCACCATGGCTTCATTGCTTGAAAGCCCTTACACATTCCTTACCAACTGGGTCCTTCCTCCTCCAGAGACATATCTCAGCTCAAGATAGATGTTGCCTGTGTTAGGCTGCGAAGGAAGATATCCATCACCTGTTCTTTGCTTGTCATTTCTCCTCCCGCATCTGGAAAGATGTTGTCAATCGGATGGTCGTCCAGTCATCGCACCCTTGGTTTAGGAGAGAATGGAAATGGATCTGCAAGTCCTTCAAAGGGAAATCTCCTTGTGACATTGTTGCTTAAATAGCCTTCATGGCATCGATCTACCACATGGATGGAAAGGAACCTTAGAACCTGGACCTCCAAATCCAGGACATTCAGCCAGATCTGGGAGGCAATTGATTTTGACATCAAAGGGATTGTCATTCCAATCGTAAGTCCTACTCCGGATACTGAATGAATAGATTTATCTCATTCTCTTAGCACTTACCTATATAATTCTAATGTAGATAGGAGGTTTCCCTTTGTCTTCTTTTGTTCTTCCCTTGGACTGTGCAAGGCCAACCTGGCTTCGTGTATTTTTCCTTTGGGTTTGTTAAAGCAATCATTTTTTCACCGAAAAAATATATACATATACATGTGGTTTGTATGACTGAATTTGGCTCCAAAATTTGATAAGTGCAAATCCAAAGCATAATCTATCTATCCAACACTCGCAATTGCCGCATCACCCTACAACATGCATATAAAGGTAGACCACACAACACAAAAGAAGGCCTTCTTAAGTTGAATAAAGAAAGAAAATTACGCTCAAATTTTTAAAAACAAATGCTGTTAAATTTGTAATGAAAGCATAGAGCAAGAATTCTACAGAAACAAATCAGAAGTAAATTTTCATACTCTGATAGAAATACTGTCTGGCAGTTTCCAGCATCGACTTCTCGCCTTCCAATGTTTTCCTGCACCAAATGCCGCGGAGGAGGGGGGGGGATTGATCTTCGTTCATAAAAGATATGAACCCGAACTCCAAGAAATTGGTGTCAAAAGGGTCGGGTACAAGAACACTTACCGGTGGGCTCCTGTAGGCTTCAAAGGCGAACCCAGCAAGCACAACAGCAAGATTGATATCAAAAGGAGGCCCTTCACTCTCTTCCTCAACCGAAGATTCCAGCTCAACCTCGGAATTCGACTTACAGAAGCAACATACTGAATTCTTCCCATCTGTACCTCCGCGATTCAGCTTCGAAACCCTAACTTCCTCTGCAACCCCAGTAAAGAACACCTTTGCAAGAGAAGTAGAGCTACGATTCCGAAGCTTCAGCAGAAGCTTAACAGAAGGAGAGCAGAAACATTGAAGCGAGTACGCTGGACTTTGGAAACTTCTGAGAGCAGCCATGGCTAGCAACTTGTGAAGTACCCGAACAAACTATCTGCTGCCTCTGCAATTCGGGTTGGCGAGTTTCGGTAATTTTTTGGAGAGGATAAGGTGTCCTCCTCTATTCCCGGTGGATATCTGGTAGTTTCAGTTGCTTCGCTTTCATATTCTTTCTTCAGAAACCGCGAGAGATCTCTGGGTCTGGGACCGACCAATAGTTGAATTGAGTTGCAGTTTTTTTCCGTAAAAATGCTTTTTAAATAAATATTACATGATCCACTGTACCACATAACTTTTTAACGTTCTACAGTAAACATCTATCTTTTCTAGCCCGTCACATCTCAGAATCTCGAATTAAAGCCTCACACCTTTGGACTTATATCTTCTCCTGTCGGCATTCAGCCATGATCCAACAGTTAGAAATGATCCGATACAAAAACTACTACACCTGTATAAATTATCCGATACATATACTACTACACCTGTATATGTATGTGCGCGCTTGGTGAAGTTCAACCATTGGATCACACATGGACAAACTGGACAATAAGAGTCGATTTTTTTCCCACACATTTCGCTTCTGAAATGAACAAAATAATTACTCTCTCTCGGTGATAGCAGTATTCCGTGTAACTGAGTATGGAATATTCTTAACGACACTAACGTTCAGTGTCCTATGAATTGGCACAAAATTCAAACACCCTTCAGTGTGTACCAAAAGGAATCGATGTCAAGAAAGCCTTACACCGGGAACCCGATGAATATATACCACTACCATGTATCCAAGTTGGTAAGGTCACATAAAATGCAAACAAAAGAACCTTTGTTCTTCACCAACCATGCAATGTCGTACCGTTCATACATATTAATTTTTGTGACTGATCCTGATACGATACCCAATACCTTTATTTTGTTAATACCTTTTCCTTTTAGTATCAATCATGTGTTACTCTGTCATTGGTTCCATACCCATTTGATACCAATCCCATAACGGTTTTCAAAATGATTGATACATGTTCCGATACCATGAACTAAAACGATCCTCGCAAGTTCTAAATTCTCCTCCAAAAATTGACATTCTTGCTCTATGCTAACAATCAAACACCAGCATGCACCTAGATCTCCCACAAAAAACTCGGGCAGTTCCCAATTCAGATCAGAATCAGCTGAGACCGATTCTGATGCCGATTCCAATCTCTGGAACCCAGTCTGTTCCCACCAATAAACTGAATAGAGGCTATCAAGTATGCTAAGAATAGGTCAGAACAAATCATACTGCAAATTACAAAACATTATAAAGAG
This sequence comes from Protea cynaroides, assembly GCA_028583415.1. Taxonomy (NCBI): domain Eukaryota; kingdom Viridiplantae; phylum Streptophyta; class Magnoliopsida; order Proteales; family Proteaceae; genus Protea; species Protea cynaroides. Next base: position 62,693,317 of record CM053270.1, read on the forward strand.
AACCTTCATTTCACTTAACACTCAAACGACAATATAACTTAAAAGAGACATATAATACAGGGAATGTTAAATTACATTTCCAACATTTGAAGTAATGATGAATCAACATTTCTAAAACTAGAAGCCATGGCTTCCCTCTCCCTATGAACGGGGAAATTAACATTACCTATTACAATACATTAATCCAGCACAGATAAAAAACAACTGCTCATTTTCGAACTGTACACTTGAAAAATAGTGTAGAAAGAAGACTTAAACCTAATACCCGTCACTCCAGAGTCCAGACACGCCTCGAAGGAAGATCCCCATGCTCACTCATACTCCCCCTCAATCTGTAAAAGGCCGGTTTGCTTCGGACTGTTCTTAAGGGGCCTGATCTGTTGTCATGCGCCATTGATAACTGCCTTCCATCCCCAACCGAATTTGATGCTTGCCTATCGTCTATCTGTTCAAGTGGACCTGAGCTGTACTCCATTGTTATGAATGAAGAGGCATAGCCGTGGGTCAAGCGAGGAGTAACCCCACCTGCATTCCACCAACTGCTATCAGGAGGGCCAAGGTCACACTTGAACTCACATTCGGGACCAGACGACTCCCTCTGACTATAGCAATCCACACAGGTCTCATCCGTATCATTGTAGATAAGCTTCAGGGCCTGAACAACTTCACCCATGAAAGGCCTCTGAGCCACCTCTGGATGTACACACATTGAAGCTATGGCTGCCACTTTTGCCATATCATCAAAGTCATAGTTTCCACACAAATAAGGATCTACCAACTGCTCTAGACCTTCTCTACTAGTCAGCAGTGGGCGGGCCCATGTCACAAGGTTCTCCTGTCCCGAAGGTTGAGACATGTCTACAGGCTTTCTTCCTGAAAGAAGCTCCAGCAGCACAACCCCATAACTATAGACATCACTCTTCACAAGTAGATGTCCCGTCATTGCATATTCAGGAGCAACATACCTGCATGTTAAATTTACTCTTCATCAAGAAGCACACTAATATCAATTCCTCGAATTGCATGTTGAAAAAAAGTACTTTTTTTTCAAGGGGGGATTGAACATTTGGAGGGGCGGTGGAGGAGAAGGAAGTAACATGACACTTACAAAACCATATTGTAGTAATGGAACTGGTATTCACTTACCCAAAAGTTCCCATTACCCGAGTGGAAATATGTTGATTTCCTTCAGTCGCTTCTCTCGCCAGACCAAAATCTGAGACCTTAGGGGTGAAGTCATCTTCCAATAAAACATTACTGGCCTTAAAATCCCGGTGAATGACACGAGGATTAGAGTCCTCATGAAGATATGCCAAACCTCTTGCTGCACCAAGGGCAATCTTCATCCGAGCATCCCAGTCAAGAGGTCCCTTTATCTTGTCAATACCTGAACCAAACATATGAATTATTTACAACTTCACATGCTATGCAAAGTGCATTTCCAGAAGGTAACGTAGAGAATATACCATGCAAGTGGGACTCAACACTCCCATTAGGAACAAGCTCATATACCAAGCAACGGGTGTGTTCTTCAATGCATATACCAAACAGTTTCACAAGGTTTCGGTGATGCAATCGGCTTAGCATCTCAATTTCTGCAATGAAGTCCTGGTCTCCATTCTGGCTATCCCTTGTGAGCAACTTAACTGCAACTTCAGTCCCATCTTCAAGGATCCCATGGTAAACACATCCAAATCCCCCTTCACCTAATATTCTCTTCGTACTGAACTTCTGTGTGGCATTCTCAAGATCAGTAAGACTAAATGTTTTCACAGGGAGTAGACAAGTAGCCATGGCGGAAACAAGGGATACTGATGCCGAGCTTGCCATACTATTAGATATAATGGACCTGATGCCTGCAATGAAAACACCATGTTAGCATGCTTATTTGGTTTATAGAATTAAATAACTAATCAAAATCGCAGACAAGATAAGCCATCAGCTAGTCTGCCATTTTGTCTTTCTGCTTGAATATTGCAAGTCCTGGAGCTTCCTGGTAAAAAAAAATACTAGATACAAACATATTATGTAGAACAGCACAACAATGGCAGACTGACCGCCCATGCAGTGGCAACATGCAAGAAGAAAGGAACTTGATCCTGGAAGCAGTAATAATGAACTATTGACATATTGATGCAGGCTGAGATCCGCTGGATTGGAATCTCTAGAGGATTCTATTTTAATTGAGATATATTTGTAATCTTTTTAATCTAAAAATTTTAATTAGATTTGACTGTAAGTCTTAGAGTTTTGTTAGATTTCTTATTGTTACTCACGTCCCTTTTATTATTTTTATTTATTTATTTTAGATGTGGGTCCCTTATCCCTTAGATGTAGGTGAGATGTAGGTGAGTATTAGTATTTGAGTTGATTTCTAGTTAGTAGTTGAGTTTAATTAGGACTCTTATATTGAAATCATATTTGATTTCTAATTTTCTTTTTTTTTAGAGTTTCAGTCCAATTAGGATTGTAAGTTTATTTAACGACATTATTATTAATGAAATTAGTAGTTGATGATTATTGAGAAGAAAGAAAAGAAGAGGCTCTCGGCTCTCTCCCTCCCTACGGTATCCCTCTGATCTCTCTCTTTGAGTTCCCTTTCTCCCTTGCTGTTTCGATAGCTTCTTTCTCCTCTCTATATCTTTCTCTTTCTTGGTTTTCCCTCCCTATACCATAAGGTATATTCTTATATCTCTTTTGTTTTAATTCTTTATTTTGACTCTCTACAATTATCCCACCATCCCATTAATTATCCCTAAAATCATCCCACGTTACTATTTTGGTTCTCATCCCCTTTCCTCCCTTACCTAATAATGGTGTTTTCAATATTCTCCATTGATATTCTTTTTCATCCCTTTAAGTGAGATTCAGTCTCCATTAATTGGTATCAGAGCCTAGGTTGAGTATAGGTTAGGGAAATGACAAATTTTAAATGTTGGAAGGATATTTTAAAGGTTCATCTGCGTCAACAACAAGTAACTTTAAACCTTTTTCTTGAAGCCAGTTTTGAGGGTTTACAACAAATAGAAAACAGAGTGGCTAGGTTGGAGCAATGTATGGGTATTCCACTCATAGCAAAAGGATCTACTGTTGCATCAAAAGAGGATCTAACCCCTCCACCTGATATGGAAGCATCAGTATGTGAAGCCAATGTAAATGACGAAGCGTTTCCAGTAATTCTTGACGACAAAGCAGAATTCTCTAATGTTCCTAGGTAGATGGCTATAGTGAAGAGGTCATAAGCGAGGTTGTGATTGTGGTACAGGCTGAGGTTATGGCTCGAGGAGACAAACTGCAACAAGCATTCAAGAAGGACGTTTCCGGTGCATTTGATTTTGTTCATGATGATGCGATCACAGAATATGTGATCCCATCGTCGTTCTTTGACGAATGGATCCCTCGACTTACAGATTACATCCCCACCATTCGTGTGTTATCGGAGTTTTGTTACCATCTGCCACTGGATGTTTCTTTCACAAGAGTATTTCATCGTCTCTACAAAATTCGAGGACGAATTTTTTTAAGTGGGCAAGAATTGATGCAGGCTGAGATCCGCTGGATTGGAATCTCTAGAGGATTCTATTTTAATTGGGATATATTTGTAATCTTTTTAATTTGAAAATTTTAATTAGATTTGATTGTAAGTCTTAGAGTTTTGTTAGGTTTCTTATTGTTACTCACGTCCCTTTTATTATTTTTATTTATTTATTTTAGATGTGGGTCCCTTATCCCTTAGATGTAGGTGAGTATTAGTATTTAAGTTGATTTCTAGTTAGTAGTTGAGTTTAATTAGGACTCTTATATTGAAGTCATATTTGAGTTCTAATTGTGTTTTTTTTAGAGTTTCAGTCCAATTAGGATTGTAAGTTTATTTAAAGACATTATTATTAATGAAATTAGTAGTTGATGATTATTGATAAGAAAGAAAAGAAGAGGCTCTCGGCTCTCTCCCTCCCTACGGTATCCCTCTGATCTCTCTCTTTGAGTTCCCTTTATCCCTTGCTGTTTCAATAGCTTCTTTCTCCTCTCTATATCTTTTTCTTTCTTGGTTTTCCCTCCCTATACCATAAGGTAAATTCCTATATCTCTTTTGTTTTAATTCTTTATTTTGACTCTCTACAATTATCTCACCATCCCATTAATTATCCCTAAAATCATCCCACGTTACTATTTTGGTTCTCATCCCCTTTCCTCCCTTACCTGATAATGGTGTTTTCAATATTCTCCATTGATATTCTCTTTCATCCCTTTAAGTGAGATTCAGTCTCCATTAATAGTTGATGATTATTGAGAAGAACAAAAAGAAGAGGCTCTCGGCTCTCTCCCTCCCTATGGTTTCCCTCTGATCTCTCTCTTTGAGTTCCCTTTCTCCCTTGCTGTTTCGATAGCTTCTTTCTCCTCTTTATATCTTTCTCTTTCTTGGTTTTCCTCCCTATACCATAAGGTATATTCCTATATCTCTTTTGTTTTAATTCTTTATTTTGACTCTCTACAATTATCCCATCATCCCATTAATTATCCCTAAAATCATCCCACGTTACTATTTTGGTTCTCATCCCCTTTCCTCCCTTACCTGATAATGGTGTTTTCAATATTCTCCATTGATATTCCCTTTCATCCCTTTAAGTGAGATTCAGTCTCCATTACATATTGTATCCATAGAATATCAATTAAGGTTTAACAAGGAACTAACTTGGATGGAGAATGATATGGTAGAGTGGCAGGCCAAGTGTCAGTACCCCGATTTTGCCACTATGGGGATGCCCGCTCTCATTGGGGTACCATACACAATGAGAGGGGTATAAAAAAAAAATTAATTAATTAAAAAAATAATAATAATAAAAATAAATAAATAAAATAGGATATAAATAAAAATAAAAATAAAAAAAGGGGAAAAGAAAGAAAAGGAATATATATATATATATATATATATATATATATATATATATATATATATATATATATATATATATATATATATATAATCCTTAAAATGAAAAGGGGTGGGGGCAGTTTAGGTATAAAAAAATGAATGATGATGAAATGAAAAAAAAAAGAAAAGAAAAGAGACTCTCTAATCCCCAAAAGTGGGGATCAAGGACCGAAAAAAAAAAAAAAAATTTAAAAAAAATCCCTCTGATCCCCAAAAGAGGGGATCAGAGTCAGAGACCGAAAAGGAAAAAAAAAAAAGCAGGAGAAAGAGAAGCAGAGAAGGAGGGAGAAATCAGAGAGCGGGAGAGAGAGGAAGAGGGAGAGGTTGCAGGGAAGAGGGAGGTCGACACCTCACCCCCTCTTTCCCGAATTTCCTCCCCCAAAACTGCCAGTCTCCCGGCCTCGAACCCCTCCCCTCATCGGCCCCCTTTGCGGGTATAAGAAGAGGGAGCAGCAGCAGCTGCTGCTCCAAAAAAGACGAAGAAAAAATCGATCCAGAAAAAAAAAACCAGAAGAGAAGGGAGAAGAAAAAAGAGAAGAGCAGGAAAGAAGGAAGAGAAGAAGAAAGAAGGAAGAAGAAAAAAGAAGAAGAAAGAGGAAGAGGGATTGATGCGGGATCCGGGTTGAGAAAACCCTAATTAATCCGCTAATGGGCCCAACCAAATAACATGGAAGCTTGATTCAACAAACAGTGGCAGAATTGTAAATAAACTCAAAACTCAACCAGTGATGGCAATTTCGTAATTAATCTGAAGTTTGAAATAACTCTAAAGAACCAAATAGAGCTTTAGGACATACTTGTAAATAAGGCTAAATGGATGAGGGCAAAACTGGAAAAAGGTAATAAAATATTAAACCAAAAGAAAAGTCATCTTCTTCTTTGAAAACTCCACCTACGAAAACTGAAAACGACAATCAGATTTGGGAAAATTGATAGAAGTCTCAGATTTGATCTTCAATCGAACCGAAACTTCAAGGTAAACTTCGTAATCCTCTTGTCAATCGATTCCCACCAATTTTGGTTCCAAACAACAAGGAATAAGGGAGCATTGAAGGTCTGAAACTAGGTTTGGCGGCAGGAGAAAGAAGAGGTGAGTTGCAGATTTTGAATCTCACCGGAGAAGGGCTTATGGGAGATGATTTTCGGGGGCTTGGGTCGTTTACGGGAGATGAACTCACACCCAAGATTGCGGGGAAGAGGGACAGGTATGAGGGAGAACAAAGGATTTCAATGGGGCTTGAACTGCCGCCCAAAACAGAGGAGGGTTTAGCAAGAGAGAAGAAGGATTAGGAAGGGAGGAAGAGGGAGGAAATCAGCCAAAGGAAGGGGCTGTTCCCGATCGCAGAGATGAATGAAAGAGAGAGAAAGTATGCTTCACTTCTTTCTTCTCGCCCAGGCAACCACACAAATCTCAAATCATTATTTCATTCTTCTTCTCCAAATTAAAAATCCTATTACATGTGTATTTAAAAGAAATACTTTCCCTAAACTAATTGAAGTAAATTAGTAAGTAAATAAAATCCTAATCCTAATCCTAATTAAAGAAACCATAATCTACTAATTGCCTAATAAAAAATATTGCCTAAGTTTCTAATCTAAAATTCCCAAAAAATAAAAAGATTACAAATATTACAATTAAAATTAAATCTAACAAAGATTTTAACCCATGCCCATCCCGCTTGTGGGCCGCTCTTTGCATCAACTCTGCGGCTTGAAAAATTCGTCCACGAATTTTGTTGAGGTGAAGGAAAATGTTCATGGGACGCATATCCAACCACAGTCCGTAATAGAATTCCGGTAATACATGAGGGGTAGGAATGTAATCCTCAAGTCGTGGGATCCGTTTTTCAAAGAACGATGGTGGGATCACAAATTCCATAATCGTAGTCACGAACGATCTCGGGTGCCAGTGAGGTCATTCTTGGCTTCTTGACATTCCGAAAGAATTTCTTTCTTCAACAATTCATTAGATTTGAATGTGATCAACTCACTATTTTTAAGTTCCTTGGATTTTCGTTGATGATCGGCCAACATATCTATGAGGCTTTGCATTTGCCGATGGATATCAAGCAAAAGGTCGAGACCAACTCATGATCCATATCGGCCGCCGGGTTTGGCTCCGATACCAATTGATGCGGGATCCGGGTTGAGAAAACCCTAATTAATCCGCTAATGGGCCCAACCAAATAACATGGAAGCTTGATTCAACAAACAGTGGCAGAATTGTAAATAAACTCAAAACTCAACCTGATGGCAATTTCGTAATTAATCTGAAGTTTGAAATAACTCTAAAGAACCAAATAGAGCTTTAGGACATACTTGTAAATAAGGTTAAATGGATGAGGGCAAAACTGGAAAAGGTAATAAAATATTAAACCAAAGAAAAGTCATCTTCTTCTTTGAAAACTCCCGACGAAACTGAAAACGACAATCAGTTTGGGAAAATTGATAGAAGTCTCGGATTTGATCTTCAATCGAACCGAAACTTCAAGGTAAACTTCGTAATCCTCTTGTCAATCGATTCCCACCAATTTTGGTTCCAAACAACAAGGAATAAGGGAGCATTGAAGGTCTGAAACTAGGGTTTGGCGGTAGGAGAAAGAAGAGGTGAGTTGCAGATTTTGAATCTCACCAGAGAAGGGCTTATGGGAGATGATTTTCGGGGCTTGGGTCGTTTACGGGAGATGAACTCACACCCAAGATTGCGGGGGAAGGGGACAGGTATGAGGGAGAACAAAGGATTTCAATGGGGCTTGAACTGCCGCCCAAAACAGAGGAGGGTTTAGCAAGAGAGAGAAGGATTAGGAGGGAGGAAGAGGGAGGAAATCAGCCAAAGGAAGGGGCTGTTCCCGATCGCAGAGATGAATGAAAGAGAGAGAAAGTATGCTTCACTTCTTTCTTCTGCCCTTGAGCAACCACACAAATCTCAAATCATTATTTCATTCTTCTTCTCCAAATTAAAATCCTATTACATGTGTATTTAAAAGAAATACTTTCCTAAACTAATTGAAGTAAATTAGTAAGTAAATAAAATCCTAATCCTAATCCTAATTAAAGAAACCATAATCTACTAATTGCCTAATAAAAATATTGCCTAAGTTTCTAATCTAAAATTCCCAAAAATAAAAGATTACAAATATTACAATTAAAATTAAATCTAACAAAGATTTTAACCCATGCCCATCCCAGCTTGTGGGCCCGCTGCTGCATCAGGGAGGAAGAAGGACAGAGAAGCGGCAGCAAGGCCGCTGCCGTAGAAAAAAGAAGGAGCAGCTGCTGCTGCACCAGGAGAAAAAAAAAAAAAAAAACAGAGAAAACCAGAGAAGATGAGGAGAAGAAAAAGGGAGAGGGAAAGAAGGAAGAGGAGAAGGAAAAGGGAGAGGGAAAGAAGAAGAAGAAAGAAGAAAGAAGAAGAAAGAAGAAGAGGAAGAAGAAGGCAGCAGCAAGGCCGCCGCCATAGAAAAAGAGGGAGCAGCAGCAGCTGCTCCGGGAGAGAAAAAAAAACAGAGAAGAAAAAAAAAACAGAAAGAAAGAAGAAAGAAGAAAGGAGGAGAAGAAAGAAGAAAGAAGAAAGAAGAAGAAGAAGAAGAAGAAAGAAGAAGGAAGAAAAGAAGAAGAAAGAGGAAGAGGGAGGAAGAAGGAGAGGGCAGCGGCAGCAAGGCCGCCGCCGTAGAAAAAAGAAGGAACAGCACCAGAGCTGCTGCTGCTCCAGGAGAAAAAAAAAAAAAAAAAATCCAGCAAGAAGGAGAAGAAAGGGCGACAGCACAGCCGCCATCGCCGTGAAGGAAGGAGCAGCTTCCCCCTCCCCTTTTTTTTCGCCGGCGATCTCGGTCGACAGGTATATTTTATTTTTTATTTTTATTTTTTTTTTCAAGTGATTGCTTTGGTTTGTTTTGGTCTAGGACGGGTTCTAGTTTGGTTGGGTCTAAGTGAGGGCCGGTTTGGATTGGTCCGATCATATAATGGGAAATTTAATGTAATTGGTCCGACCATATGATGAGAATTTTAATATGATTGGTCCGACCATGTGATCGAAATTTTAATGTGGTTGATCCAACCACATGATCTGAATTTTATGAGATTTGATCATGACCACATAATTGGGATTTTAATGAGTTGATCTTAAACATTGATTTGGAATTTTGATGTGATTAAAGTATATCCATTGATCATAAATTTTTAATGTGAATTTTAATATGGTCATTAGATGTGATTTTAAGTAATCTGAACTTTTAGATTGTCTTTGGGAGTGACTTTAATCAATATGAGCAGTTAGATTATCATGATAAGCGACCTGAACCGTTAGATTGTCTTTGGGAGTGATTTAAATGATTCTGAACCGTTAGATTATCATTTTGAATGATCTGAACCGTTGGATGTTCACCTTAAGTGTCTTAGATGAATCTGGACCATTGGATCTTCATCATGGATGCTTAAAAATGAATTTGAACTGTTGGATTGTCTTTCTGAGTATTTTAAATGAATCTGGTCCTGTTTATGGTGGTTTAAATATTAAGATCAAACCTGGTTCGGGTTAAACCATGTTTATTTTAAATGACTAAGTGCGATTTGTGTGGGAGTGGATTGGTTTGGTTCATTTTGCTTTGGCTTTATGGACCTGGTTTAGGTATAGCATGATTTAGGTTTTGCTTGACCTGAGTTAGATTTGGTTCATCTCAGTCCGGTTCAATGTTGGTTCTGGTTTGGCTTAGTGTTGTGCTCATGTCTTCTTTTATCTTTTTATCTCATGCCCTTTCTTAGGATCAATCTATCTCAGGTAGGGTATGTAGGTCATCTCATTGTACATAATACATACTGTTTTTTATTTCTTTTTGCTTCATATATCCTGGTTCTCATTATGGTTTCCTGTTTTACACATTTGATGGTTCCTGCTATTTTGACATCACATGTATATAGTTGCTTTCTATTTTTGGTTTTTATCACATGCTCTATTTAATTTCCATCACATGCCTATATGCTTATATATTTGTATGATTTAATTTGAAGGCATCGTCCATACCCCCAAGTGATCTGTGACATCCAATTTTTGATAGACGTATGCATAGGATTGGTGGTCCGACGGACGGTCCACCTGGGCATCCCGAATGTGGGATATGAGTGAGATATTAGTGTACCCTGTGTGTGGGGAGCTGAGGCATTTGGCCTTTCCTGAGTGTTGCCACGCGTGTCCATGGCTCGTCAATCTATGGGAACTACGCTTGACCTGATTCTGGAGAGACTGAGGTCTCGAGGGATACGTAGGCTGCGGGGGAGTTTGTTCGCTCCACGCTCGGTCAAATTGAGGTAAGTTCCATGTATTATGGGATTACCTCACTGAGGGGACTTCCTTGTGATAGGGAGTACCTCAACACTGAGATGGGTCCCACTGTTGTGGGGACATCTCTCACCATTGGATGTGTTCCATGATTATGGGAGCATCCATCGCTTGGGATGCGTTCCAACATTTTGAAAACGTCCCTCTTCTCTTGCACACACTTGGTACGTACACACCCGCCCGAACTACGTTTGGCCTGATTACGGCCGCACAGGGATACGTAGGCGACCTGAGATTTTCCCAGACCTCGGTCATTTGTTATATATCATTTTTTCCTTTCTTTTGATGTATGATTAAGCTATTCTTTTAATTCTTTGATTCATTTTGTAATTATTTTCTTATTTAATCTGTTTAATTTTAGCTTATGCCATGCCTAGTTAGCAAAGAATTAGAAATTAACTTAGGATTCCCCCTTCTACCTTGTAATGTATTTAGATAGCCCCAAGCATTCATAAACTGTAGGAAAGGATAGGATTTAGGGAGACCGGTTCAACCGGGCGAGTTGGGTGCCTAACACCTTCCCAACTCGTAATTTGGCACTTACCTGCCTTTGGTGAGACAAGATAGCCGTTCCATTTGCGCGAGTCAATAGTGTTCCTCTATTGAGGGACATCATTTATAGGTCCTAGACCTTATCTAAGTGGCGACTCCAGTCTTCTTACCCTCCACTGGCATGAGTAGATGGGATCTGAAGGTGAGAACTTTCCAGGTCCCAGTTTGAGTGTAATGAGAGTAGACAACTTTAACTATATGAAAACTCAATTTTAAAAATGAGGATAAATCCAATTAAAATTTTCAAAAAGATTATATTTTTTCCCATGTCCTTACACCAAGGAATCCCAACGATTACGCAAATGGTGTTTATTAGTACTTAGAAGCAGAGAGCAGAGGTGACAGTCAGAATGTCTATATCAAGTTACAAGAGGTGAGACAGAGCAGCAGTATGCTGTCACCATCCCTCAATCCCATCTTTCTCATGTAAAAAGAATAGTGCTTAATCAAGGGATGCCATTTCCTCTACCGTTCACACCACTATTGAGAGATCAGGGAAGTATTTATCCACTCACTTGTACTTTCCTTTATCAAAAAAATATTGAGTTTCAGCCCTCCTTTTTTTTTTTTTTTTTTTTTTTTTTTGGGGGGGAACCTAGGTATAGCTTAATTTTCCCACAATTAAATATCGAGTTTCAACCCTTGTTTCATACAGCCTCTAACCTTCTGCCTTCAAAATTTGACTTACAAGTCCTTTTACTGATACAGCAACATATTGTCACGGATAATTTGTTTTCGGGTTCAAAATTGCCCATGCAGCACCTTAGTCAACATGACCCAGGCCAGCCCAACTCCATTCAAGATATCTTAGCATTCTCCACATATGCCTTCACAATAACCGACAGGGCACAACATGCGCACATGCCATTCACTACATCAAGGCTTGCTTGACCTAACCCACACTGTCACTTCATTTCATCCTTACCAAGACACTCACCCAACAGCTAGGGCACTTGATGGGCAAACTCGGAACCTAGACCTCACTTCCCCGCATCACAGCACATACGCTCATCCAACACTATGGAATCCCTTGTCATCGTAACCCATCACTAGTGCCACACCGCCACAAGGCAAGCCATGCCACACCCTGATCAAGGCCATGACCAAGTCTACTATCATGCATGCACCCAAGGTGCCATTAACACTCAACAGTCAACTCTAACGGCAACGTAGCCAGCTTGCTCCACACCACGCATACCGAAGGTTTCCTAGACCTACAACATACTAGCCCACATTGGGCTGCCACAGCCACACTGTGCGTGCTAGTAGGTAACAACAACACGGACACGCCCAAGGCACTCTGAACCCAAGCTGTGCCAAGGATAGGCACACCAGTCTAGGAGCAATGGGGTAGACTACTTGCTCAAGCCTAGTTGCTACTGACGCATACGAGGTGCTAGTAGCATACACAAACTCAAACAACTGTCTTCGTGGCAGTGCGCTACGTTAGGGCCTTCTCCTAACATGGTCCTCATAGGTGCTCCAACCTAACAAAGAAACACTCGTCGCCCACTACGACATACGAGTGCCCGGATCCCCGCCCATGGGATCCACCAATGGAATACATGTGCTACTGATGCATGCGCGATCACTCCAATGCCATACAAAATGCTTTCCAATGGCAAGCCACGATGCCAGGCCCAAGGCAACGACACAAAAGAGGGTGAGGCACACCACCCTTCCTCAAGGTAGCTCTTAAGCAATTGCCACTTTTACAGAAGGAAACATCAACCCCCTCAAAAAGTCATCCTGCCATACTTTGTGTTAAACAATACTACAATCCACACAATGGGACCTACTCACAATCCTCATTGTGTGGGACTCTTTAAGCTGCACAATTGGTGTAGTACTCTTTGACTACAATTGCTGAGTTGGAATAGGACTCTATAGTCCTATTGTATTATAGTTCTATATAGTCCTATTTTAATTAGATCTCTTATTAGTATACGGACTCCTAATTAGTCTATTAGTTTGTTTTATTAGTTTCCTTTACCAATTAGGCTTGGTAGTTTTCTTTTCCTATTTGGAGTTTATTTTGTCTTTAGTTTGTGACTAGGACCCTGACTTGTCGAGTCATAGATCCTATCTAATAGTTGTTTTCTATTTTCTATAAATACAAGCTACAAGGAGAAGAGCAAATATATTCTCTCCCTCCTTTCTTCTCTTATTTTTTTTATTTTGTTACACTTTGGATCATCATGACTCTTTGATTTCCCAAAAGGTCTTCGCCCTTCTATAATGATAGCATGATGCCACGGTGCCCTTGGCATGCCCCGTGCCAAATCAAAGGCCATCATCAAGCCACAATGCATGCTCTATGTGCCTCTGCAAGAGTCATAGCCTTGCCAACACTTTGGTCATGACAGTAAGTCTAATTTTGTGAAAATACCCCTACATTTAATTTTGTGAAAATACCCCCTTGACTCATTTCTCAAATTGTTTTATCGTTGTCAGTTTTGATATATTTGAGATACAACTACCACATGTAGTCATCAACCCTGTAACAAAACAGGAAATAAGAAAAAATGGAGAGAATCGATGTCTACTACTCCTCTCCTTGTAGCTTGTATTTATAGAAAATAGAAAACAACTATTAGATATGATTTAGGGCTCTACAAGTCGGAGTCTTACTCACAAACTAACGACAAAGTAAACTCAAAATAGGAAAAGGAAACTAAAAAGCCTAATTGGTAAAGAAAACTAATAAACTAATTAGGAGCCTATATGCTAATAGAAGTCCAAGTCCTAGAATTAGCACTAATTTGACTAAATCAAAGCAGTGAATACTGTATGGTTACAATTTTATTACGCTAACAAACCAAATCATCTTTTTTACATTTTCAAAACCTCCATTACAAACCATAATTTCAAACTACTCCATAGTGGTCACTTCAAGGGGAAAAAGAAAATCAAGGACATTGTTTATCTGGCCCACTTCTCTAGCCAACCTTGTCAAACCCATCTACCAGCGAAGATATACAATTTTTGCTGATGGTTTAAAAAATTGTAGTGATTCCTGCCCCTGCCTTATGCAGAGAAAAATAGTAGTTTACATAAGTATTTCCAAACAAATGTGCCTTTGCCTCCATAGCAACAACCTTCCTCACACTCCCCATTCCAAAAGATGGTGGCGACTAGCAGGTGAAAAATGAGGTCACAACTCTCAGTACTGCATACATTCTGAAAGTACTTAAGTTTTACCAATCCGTACAATGTGATATGACTGATTACAGCTCAACAAAAGGTGGAACATATCCTCCGAATTAATTTCTAGATTTAAATGTAACAATGTGATATGACTGATTACATCTCAACTAAAGGTGGACCATATCCTCCAAAATTTATTTCTAGATTTAAATGTAACCTTCTATATACCGTTGTGAATTTAGGTAATAGACATGGTAAGACGATCTCCCACCTCCTCCTGGACTTTCCATTTAGGATTTGGGTTTTTCTCTCTAGATCTGTCCAGAATGAATGGTTTTCCCCACATAACCCCACCAAACTCTCACTAGGCTGGCAGATGAAAGCCATTTCTCCTCAGGGTTAAATCGTTTGAAACTTAATCCATTAGGCATTTTCATGGGAACTATGGAAGGAACCAAATAGTCAGCTCTCCACCTTTTGGTCATCTATTCTCATTATCAAGGAAAAGGATTTTTTTTTTTTCTTCCTATATATATATATAAACAAGACATCTAAATTCTCTGACTGTAAAAGCTGCAAGCCAAACCATTCCGACGAGGAAGAAGCTCAACAAACATTCGTTTATAAGATAAAGCTACCATGCCCCTCAGTTCACATGCAAAAAGTGTTCTACTGAGAGGCTAGACTTAACAGATATACCAGCTAGTGTCATATGGAGAAAATTTTCAGAGCTCTAATATTTGCAAGAAACTTTAATTATTACTTGAAATTAAATAGTTTACACACCATTCTGAATATTACTTTGAGCAACATACAGATGCTATAAATATTTGGATGACACTTAAAAATGGAAAATGAATAAAAGCATGAAGAAGATGTCCCAGTAATGTTCTTAACATTTTGTGATTCTTAATAAATAATAGTAATCATCGCAGGAGCTATTAAAACACCAAGTGATTCCTCTTCGCAACAAGCTATACCACTATTAGAAGGTTCAGATAACTATAATATCTTACCGGATCTTTTAGTAATGGAGGATGTTGTTGCAGGCCGAACTGATGATGTTTTTCCAACTTTCTTGCATTTTAAGAGGATGGAGACGACGCCAAGGCATACCAAGAAGAGCACAAATGCAGACAATGCAATAATGGCAACCGTTCTAACATTCATCTTCTGACTCTTGCTACGAAAATTTGCCATGATTGGGTTTTCATGGCCTGCACTTCCAACAGGACCGAGGGACTCCTCCGATGGAATTGAAGAGGGAAGCCCTGACAATGACATTTTCAGAGACTACACCAGCACATACCCAAAGTAGAAGCCAAAAAAAAAAAAAAGTAAGCAAGTCAAGGTTTGTTACCAGGATATTTGATGTATATCACTTCATATTCACCAAAAATAGTTGCATTAATCGGCACTTTCTTATGCCAAAATCTCTCATAGGTTAGTATAGCAGTTGTATTATCAAACTTCTCTCCTAGTGGGACCAAGTTAGCGTCTACCACTGTTTTCCCTTGATCATGAATATCGGCACTAGCACCCATTATCTTTACTTGGCTTTGTTTCAGATATGTACCAGCTGCAACCTCAATCTCTAGCTCTACAACAAGAGGAAAGAATTCATATAGACTTACACCTAGACGAAGTTTAACTTTCATAGGTAATACACAGCCACAAGGTGAACCAATGGGAGTTGAAGTAAGCGGCTCCGAACACATGATTTGATCACAACCTGCCACAGGTTGCAATGTTGAAACCATTCCAAATTAAATCAATGATATATAGAAACCAATGGGAATGCAATAGTAAAACGCAAGACAGGTAAAGAATTTAAACAAGATTGTCAAACATGGGCCACCTGATATAGTAGATGGGGATGCTGAGACAGCATGAGGTCTCTTCCGATGATGACGATGAGACGACAATGATGGAGTACTGCTAGGCCTGGTAACAGGGCCTGAAAGAGGTGATTAATCATTAATAAAAAGCCAAAACGCAAAGGCATGGAGTAAAGGCCATGATCACTCAACAAATACCTCCAGATGTTGGAGAGAGAGCAGGTGAAGATGATGGCCCAAAAGAGCGTTCAACTCTCCATAGTTCGAGTGGTTTTGGTAACGTGAATGCCAGATTTGATGGAAATGATCTTGCTGCAAAAAGAAATCCAGAAACCTTAGATATTTGTCTACAATGATAGATTTTCAGCTTTTCATGCATATTTATCAGGACAGCTGGAATAACACCTTGAATGGCTACTGCTGTCGGTGTATATGAGGGAAATCGCCGTCGAAAAAGCAAGAATGAGTCTAAGTTGTCAGATGAATATTCTCTTCCTGAAAGAAAATTATTAGCAAAAAAATGCCACAAACAATGACCAGGGTTATTACCATAAAAAAAATAATGAAAAAGGATTGTACATAGTGCATTTATGCAGTTAATTAAAATAAAAAATAAAAAATAAATAAATAAATAAAACAGCTATACTATCCATCCAAACAAGAGATGATTTGAAAGCCTTGACCAGGATGGCATAAAGGAACAATTCTCTGATGCTTGCTTAAGTTTTTTATTTTATTTTACTTTATTATTATTAGTATTATTGTTGTTGTTGTTGTTTTTATTATAATTTCTTTTTTTCGCATGGATAGGTGAAAGGTCGACCATCAAAACAAAGTTTCTGTAAAAAAAACTTTTATATGTAGTAGTGGTTGATAATTGAAGGAAGACAATAAAAAGTTTGCATTCTTACCATGCTCCTCTGACATTTTTCTCATAGACATTGGTTGGTTTGGCAGCACAGAAGGTGACAAGTTTCTAGGTAGTGGTGGATACCCTAAAGGAAAAAAATATATATATTAGTTTCATCAAATAAAAGAAGCACACTCTACTACTTGCTTTTAGGAAAAATCTGAAGAAATTTCCTACTTTTACTTCTCAATGCACTAAAAGCACTAATCGAAAGAAAGATCAAATGTCTAACAGGAATTTTCAATTTAGTCCTCAATCTCCTAGCAATCAAATAAGCCAAGATAGAGAATAATGATATATATAGCCTTATCTTTAGAACTTTTTTTAATAAGCAACAATTTATTGAAAAAGGTAAAGATAAAGATACCAACTAGAGATACAATAACATGAAAATGAGAGAAAGACATAAGAGGTCATGGATCTCACAGCCCTATAGATTATAACAACATCCTTATCACAAAGGCAAATCATCTCCAAAACGTAAAAACATGGTCCCCAACCCCTCGTTTTGCCAAATCATCCACCCAACTCATTTGTTCCTTTTGGTTTCCATTAGAGTAGATGCATGCGAGAGGCCAGAAATTGAATCAGTCCTATATAGTAAGAGTACTGCCATGGATCTTCACTTGAGATTTGCATTCATTGAATCACATAATAAGAGCAGTGTAAGCCAAATAGGAAGTAGCTGAAAATTCATCGTCCATTTATGAATATACTCTTGTAGACCTACATAATCGGACAACTTAAAGTATCTTTGCAACAATGGCTGGATATTGCCATATTGGACTAAGCTTTTACATAAAGCACCTAACCAATAGACCTGGCAAACTTTTTGATTGCCAATAGGTTTGATAGTGGAAATCATCTAGTGTCAATCTATCCCTATCAAACTCCTCAAAGTTGGCAACCAGAGTCTTTTTCTTCCATTTGATAAATAACAATTTAAGGGGGGGGGAAAAGAAAACAGTGAAACAATACAACCCCCCAAGGCATTTGAAAATGACACTAAGCCACTCTCTACTTCATTGAGACTAATTGAACTAGTGATAGACTAAGAAGCACTAAAAATGCATTTCATGCTAGAGAAAAACTGGAAAGAATATTGCTTTGAATTCTCTCAAGTCTCAAGACCTTCAATTAGGCAATCCTTCATCCCCTTTTCTTTAAACCCAAGCAACATTCACTCACTTTCCAGGCAAGCAATAAGTATCACCTTCCCAATCCATATGAAGTACTAAGACATCAAAAGTATCTCATAAAGATTTCAATTATAATTGGAATAGATGAGGAATAAAGAAAGTGAAGCCAAATGCTAAGCAAATTTGGATACCGTTAAGGGCCATTGCCCACTGTTGGTCCTGCTTATGCAAGGTCTTGAGAGGGGTGAGTTTAGAGACGGTTCTAACCTTTGCCATTTTTGCATAAAGGGGCCGCTCTCAAGGCTCGAACTCGGGCATTTTCCCTGGCAGACCAAACCTTTTACCATTGCTCCAAGCAATGGCTCGTCATTTGGATACAACAACAACAAAGCCTTATCTCACTAAATCGGTCGCTACACGGATCATTACTCTCCAATCAGCTTTGCTCGAGGTCATATTTGAAAAAAGGCTTAAGCCACGCAAGGCTTTCCTCACCATCTTGCTTAAAATAATTTTAGGCCCGGCCCTAGCTCTTTTAGTTCCTTCAATCTGAATCAAATCACTCCTTTGTACTGGATCATCTAAAGGCCTCCGTTGAACATGGTCATCCCACCTCAAACGACTCTCATAGCTTATCATGTATCGACACTACTCTCAAATCAGCTCTTATATGATTATTCTTTACCTTATCCCTCTTAGTTTTGCCACACATCCATCTCAGCTTCCTCATCTCAACTATACTGAGTTTATTTATATGATGCTTCTTAACTACCCAATATTCCGCAATGTACGTCATAGCTTGTTGAATGACTGTCTTATAAAATTTTTCTACTTAAGTTTTGAAGGAATACATCGATCATACAACATTCCAGACGCACTTCTCCACTTCATCTATCCTGTTTTAATTCTCTATGAAACATCATCCACTATATCACCTTCTCTATTTATGATTGAGCTTAGATATCTAAATTTATCACTTTGTGGTGTCTCCCTCTCATCAATTTTCACCACCTCATTATCTATTCTTGTGTGATTAAAGTTACACAACATATACTCCATCTTCATTCTACTTACGTTAAAAACCTTATGATTCTAAGGTTGATCTCCATAACTCCAACTTGGCGTTAATCTTTGCTTTCATCTCACCATCAAAACAAAATCATCAGCAAAAAGCACACACCAAGGAACCTCATCTTGAATGTTTCTGGTTAAATCATTGTGTTTTTGTTCATTTAATAACATAGGTATGCCAATGGGTGCCAATTAATGGTCCCTTTGAGGCATAATCTTCAAGCAAGCAAATAAATAAGATAATCTGTCAACTTATGATCTACCAATGGCTCAGGGTGATACACTATGTGGGGACAAATAAGATCAGTCTGGGGTGAAGCTAAGAAAAAAAATATTTGAGGTAAAATAATAGAAATCAATGTACAAAACTAGGATTCCTTATGCAATGACTTATAAGGAGGCAGTTGGTGTGAAACGTGTTTTGTCGCAAATTCTTAAAATCAGCTACAGGTAGGAATGGATTTTCAGGCTAAATGATTAGGATAGAGTGCATAAAGATGTTGTTTCTAGGGTTACAGTAGTGAAATAATGGTTTTGAGTGCTTTAGGCCGCAGCTAATGGCCTTAATGAAGTTCAAATTACAGCATTTTAAAATATGACATTATTTTTGTCACCAAATCCATTAGCAAAAGAGAAAGTTATCTTCAGAAACCAAGTGAGCACTTGCAATAAAGCAGGAGCTAACAAACTTACCAGCTTCTGAGGACATATTTCTAGGAAGCTTATAAGAGAATGATGAGGAAAGTTATCCCCTATCTGACGTTGAATTAGGAAACTTGGTGCACCAATTCATACCATATATTCCAGTTTCACCTAATAATTACGCTAAACGTTTAACATGATACCACCAACAAGGCTATTAAATTGGACCAAGTTCATCCTCACAAGAAACTCATTAGATATCATTCAATGTGGAAAACTGGAAATACTAAATCAACACACAGCAGGGCTTGCCTGCCATTTTTTTTCCAAATGCCACCACTTATTCTGTTATTCACTATCTAAGTGATGCATCTCCGCTCTTCCGAATCCTAGAGCTCTATTCTCCATTCATGTTGAAAGTAAAGCTTCCAGAACTATCCATCGAGCAAGTCCCGGTTTTAGGATTCAAACCTACGGTCAGGAACAATAAACACCAGCCTCAAGGGACCTAATCCAAAGTAAGGCCGAACCTTTCTAGTACTTTTAAGTAGAAACACCACATTATAGACAATACAGAAAAAAGCACGTAAATATGATGCATGTGGAATGCACTTCTTCCATTTCAACCACATAAACGATACCCGGTTCGGTTCTTTTATTCTTTTTAAGAAAGCTTTTCCCGAATATTAAGTCCATAGTTAACTAGGGGAATTAATAAATGAGCAATAGTATTACCGCAATACTGTTTAGAACAGCTGCAAAGAGCAACTACAATAAAAACCAGAGAGGAAAAACGATTTTTATCACTAATTTTGCCAAGACAAGCACATCAGCAACCGTACCGGAACCAGAAGCAACCAAATTGAGCAGAGGAAGGAGGATCATCAGTGACAGCATCTTCCTTCGCCAGAACCAAATTCATATCAGAGGAAACCGCAAAGCACAAATTCAAATGCGACGAAAGAGAAGAAAACACAGCACGAGAAATCCCTGTAAAACCCATTCCATCGTCCCAATTCTTCATCCCCCTCAGCCTCGAAGCTGAACAATTGCATGACTCCAACGATCACAGAGCGTCCAAATAAGCATGTGGTCATGAAATCCTAGTTCTAGGAGAACAATGCAGGTTGACTTGCAGATCCATGATAACTAAACGAGCTTCCTAAGAGGGCTTTTAGGTTTAGCTCTGATAAAACAAGAGCTGAGCAGATCCAGTTTGTAAGAGAAAGAAAAAAAACGATAGGAACAATGAAATAAAAAAGGATAACCAGACAAGTAGTGGATCTTGAAAAGGTAAAATGAAGGAAAGTAGAGAGAGAGAGTAACAACAAGTTGCAGGTCTTAAAAAAAATGAGGCGAGGCTACTACTAAATGCAAAAGCTAGAGAGAGAGAGAGACAGTGGTCAGTGGAGTGTAATTGAAGAAATGCGGTAATGAGGTGGTCTTTTAGCTCACGGCTTTGGCCTCTCTCTCTGGTTTTGAGTAGGTTTTGCAGGTAGGTCCTTTAATGTTAACAGTTTCTCCAAAAAGGCCTTGTCCTTTTATCTTTTCACCTGTTTTCACTTTTTCGGAGTAGTTTTTCTATTTTTCATCTGTTTGAATTTCTTTCGAAGGGAGGAATGGACTGCCACTATAAAAGCCATATGACGTCCATGGTTTTTTAACCTTTTTTAAAATAAAAAAAGTCAGCCTGATATTCACAAGAAAAAGCACCGTGATAACAGGTTATGACTTGTGGGCCTACCTCACATGTGACTTGAGTTTACTGTGGATCATCAATTGTATTTTCTGTTGCATGAACTCATGTGGCAAACACATGGGCCCTTTCAATTCTCACGTGTAAAGCCACACTTTTTAAGGAAAGAAATTACCTTTAATTTAATTTTTTTTTAGATGTTTTTCCCATGCATGATGTTGGTGTTGGATTGGGATATCTACAGTGAAGCCACCCCTTTAGTAAGATTTTATTCATTTAAAGTAGATTTTTATGTATTCTGATGCACTTTGAGTAGGTTAGAATACGTGTTGATTTACTTTAAATGGATGGGATCCTCACTATCGAAGTGACCTCACTAAAAAAGATATTTTCCATTGTTAACGGGATGATGATAGGATCCTCCCACTAGCCACAAAGTTAATCTACTACTAGATTCACAAAGTCACCGGCTCTAGAAATGGTTGTAGGGCTCTCTAACATTTAACAAAAGACTACAAATGGTCTTGTGGTGGAATCCTCTCTAGTGAGGTCACCCTTGTAGTGAAAATCCCATCGACTAGAAATGGATCGGCCTATATCCTGATGCACTTTGACTACCTCGGGATACATGTTGATCCACTTTGAATGGGTGAAATCTTCACTGCAGGGGTAGCCTCACTATAGAGAATCTTTTTCCGTCTTAATATTTATTGTAATAGTAATTTATTTCCACAATAACTTTCATATTGTTTCCTTATTGATAATGAATTTTTTTTTTCTTTTCTTTCTGATTTAAGAAAGTTTCTTAATCTTTGTTGTCTCTATAATTAAGTTGCTGATATATATATATAAAGGCAGGATGAGGAGGCGGATATATTGTCGACGACTCCTCTCTAAGGATTATTTATTTCTTTTTCTTCTTCTTCTTCTTCTTCCTATATAGTTGTTGGGATTCTGGTTTTATTTTATATGCAAATTGTAACAATTTTTATAAGTATATTGGGGTATGCATAGACAACATTGTAGATCTTGGGGCATTGATTCTTGGGTTGGAAAGGGCAAGGGAGGATGGCTTGGTAAAGCTCTACATTAAGTATGATTCTTTAGTGATGGTTGATTGGTTAATGCACTAACATGCAGGAATAGTGGGACCCACAGTATGTCGTTAACTCTAACAAACATAAAATAGGCAAACCCCTATATCTGAAGATCCCACCTGCATGATCGGGGTTCCTGAAGGAGCAACCATTAATATTTAGTTTAACCCAACCAATAGGGGGAGAGCGGATCTAGGAGGAATGCTCAGACGCAACACCTGAGAGACATGACTAAACCGAACACCAACTCATTGAGTTTGCCAACATATTAGCTACCAAAGCCATAAGACAGAACACATTTAGTGTTGTCCCATCAAATCAGCCCCTATTCTTTACAGCCACACATGATACATCACAGTCTGCATAGGCTTGATTGCTACAATACGAGTTTTGATGCCGCCAACACAAAAACTTATAAATGGTTGATACCTCAAGCCAAGCAAACCCAAACCAAGATAAGAAAATACCCCAAAAAATATTTGGTAAAAGGGCATTCCAAAAACAAGTGCTCCAGAAACAAGTGCTGCGAAAACTCACTATTCCAAAGGCAAAGGTCATACTTGACGTCAACGAGACCCCATTCACCATAACTTGCTCATCCGTGGGGAAACGTCTATGCATAATGAGCCAACCAAACACTGTAGCATGAGGATGAAGACCACAATTCCATACTAAGAAGAACCACGAGACCCACGGGTTTCAATTTTTTATTGCATTCCACGCTGACTTGACCGTGAAAACACTCCACACGGTAGAATTCCAAAGGCATACATCAACCATCCTTTTGGCAGCAAAGGAATGTTGTCTACTGAAGCAAACGATTCGTGAAGAAGCTGTGACCAAACCGAGGAGAAGAACCACCTACCCTCTTGAATAAAATTCAATACCCACAGCTAACATGTCCCAAAGGCATAAGCGTCCAAGCCAAAAAAACTATGACAATAGTAATCGCCCAACCACCAATCGCACCAAAAGTTAACCAAAGCTCCATCACTAATAAGCCACCGCTCCCGCCGCGAAACCTGCTCTCACACTCCTTTCACCATTGGCCATGAAAACCATTAACCCTTAAGAATTGTGCTCTGAAAAACAGACTCATCATTGAAACCTCATGTTTTATACTCCAGCACAACTTGCACAATAACACCACATTAAGCTCTCTAACCCGGTGGATACCTAGACCCCCTTCGTCCTTCGGTTTACAGACCGAGTCCCATCTCACCACTACTGCCTTAGATTCGTCCATATCATCACTCCAAATAAAGTTCTTCATCCATCAGCTTCAAGATTTAAAGCTAAATCATGGGCCACCAATATATAGAAAACTTATGGAGTAGCATACTAGACATATAGGAATGAATCAACTCCATTCTACCTGCTAGTGACAAGCTTCGACTTTTCTAACCCTACAATTTCTTTTTACTATCCGTAAGTGGTAGAGCATGTTACTCCTTAACACGACCATGAAATGTCTCAATCCCCAAATATCTAGTAGGAAAAGAGCCAACTGCATAACCCAGAAGCTCCTAAAGCCATCGTTTTCTAGCGCTACCCATGTGCCCAAAAACAACTTGATTTTCTTTAGATGTACCCTCTCACTTGCATACTCTTGATATTTATCCATAAACCGCTTAAAGTTAGCCATGTAATGCCTAGTAGGGTTCAAGAAAACAAAATCATCGTCTACAAAAGCATAAGTGAGTAGCACCACTGTAATCCTAGGCCCTGATAAGGGAGTAATTAGCTCTTTTAGAGCCATCACAAACAAACCACGGCATATAACACCTCCTCAGCTGTAATAAACAACATAGGTGATATTGAAGATCTCTTGGTGAAGCCCCCATTTCACTTCGAAAAAACCGACATGGCCCCCATTTACCATAATGGAAATTCTAGTTATCTCAATAAGACATTTAATCCAGTGAATCCATTTGACATCAAACCCAAAAGTTGACAACACATCAACCAAAAAAGGCCAAGATACCGAGTCATAAGCCTTTTGGATGTCCAACTTCATACCAATACCACCATGACATTTCGTTTTATACAAAAGATTAGTCATCTTGGAGGCCAAAGCAATATTAGAAAAACGACATTACCTTTTTAGAAAGCTCCTCGTTCTGAGGATATCAGCCAAAGAAGAAGGGACCTCACCTGTGTCGCTATAATCTTAGAGATTAGCTTCACAACAAAATTTCCTCTACAAATTGGGAGAAATTAGCACTTGAGCACCATTTACCTTGGGGGTCAGAGTGATAAAATTATTATTGACCCCTCGCATTAACACACCCTCCCTAAAAAGTTAATAACTGTCATCCCTACATTGTTGCTCACAATGTCCCAACACTACCTGAAAAATGCCCCAGCATACCCATCTAGCTGTGGAAAATTGTTCGGATCCAAGGCCCACACTGCCTATTTTACCTCACCCATATCAAGGACTGCCAGTGGCATAGCATTGTCCCCTATCCCACCAAGTTATGGATACAATCTAACAATTCTTCGTGACACACCAAAGGTATCCATTTTTGAAATTGCTCATAATATTCCACTATATATTGTGAAACCGTTGGAAAATCTGAGATCAAGGAATCATCCTCCTTCTTTAACATCTGTATGGAATTTTTCTGTCTACATATCATAGCAGAAGCATGGAAAAACTTTGTATACCGCTCACCACATTTTAGCCACTTCACCGTCGCTTTCTTAGCCCATAATTTCTCCTACTACACCATAAGCCTAGTACACTGAGCACTAGTTTCGAGTTCCCTTGACACAAGAGTGTCACTGACACCACACTTCTCATTCGTTTCCTGAAGATCCTGCAACATACTATAGAGAACTTCACAGCTTCATCAAAATGCAAGAAAATAGACATGCTCCATCCCTTAAGGGTAGGCTTCAACCATTTAAGTTTTTGACAAACTCAATAAAAGGGGGTACCTGAGACCAGTTGACACCATGAGCTAGACACCAACATAAAGAATCTGAATGATCCATCCAAAGTCGAAAAACTTTAACCAGAACATTCGCAAGCCAAGATTGCTTTAGAAATCAGACCAATCGGGGAGTTATCTAAACTTAACCAAGGCCACACAAGCTAGCAGCAACCTTGATAGTATTGTGCATCGTTGCACAAAGCTCGGTCAAGAATAGCTAGAGCAGTCCCCACCCTGAACATTTTCGACCACATGAATTTCGGGACCATCGAACGCACCCCAGAAAACGCACAAGAAGTCATCATCACACTAAATTTAGCAGCAGACCCTGCATGAAATTGACCAAGCCCACGTTTTTCTTGGGAAAAAGGTGTGGCGTTGAAATCACCTACTATAGTCCAAGGAGTTCCTTAATTGTTGCCAGTTCCAACAAAAATTCCACCGGTGAATACAAAAATGCTCCTGTATACAGTAGAGATCATGGTATTACACCCTATAAAATCAAAGCTTACAGTCAGGTGTTGGTCCGACAACCCCAACACCGTGGGCATAGGCAAACTAGACCTCTAAAGGACCCAAACATTAGGCACCTTGTTATCTCGATGATCATAGAAAAACACATCTGATGGACCCATCTCCTTCAATACCCGCTTTGGATAGTGAGACAGATATATC
Source organism: Protea cynaroides (assembly GCA_028583415.1). NCBI lineage: Eukaryota > Viridiplantae > Streptophyta > Magnoliopsida > Proteales > Proteaceae > Protea > Protea cynaroides. The sequence goes on from CM053270.1 coordinate 62,719,291, forward strand.
ATTGTCTCCACAATACACACAACATCAGGCTTAAACTCCTGGAGCAACATCTTCAAAGGAGACCTTGCTTTGTTATTATGGAAACCTCGTAGATTCCAAAAGAAAACCTTCATTAGGAGACCACCTAGAGTATAGTTGTCCTCATGGAGCGGTGTTAAGGCAACTCCCATTGTTCCCTTTGCTAAGCTTGATTCTGCTTCCCTACAACATGAGTGCAATCTTCCCCCCGTCTCGCCACATAGAACAACATCGTCCATAGCTCCAATCTCTTGAAACATGGAGGTGTCCCCAAAGTTCACAACCATAAGTTCCCTATCACCACTTGTAATAGTGGCCACATTAGGACTAACATCAGCCTTGCTCTACTGTGAACCACCCTGCATAACCTCCAAAGGAACTGAATGAAGTGGAGAAACTGGCAAAACCAACTTCAATGTTCCTCTAAAATAGGAACACGATCCTCCTCATCACAAGACGAATCGTCCTCAGGAGCCCAAGACGCAGCCACACTCGGTGCACTGATATAGACCCCAAACAACTAGGCCCTTGCCTTCGACCTAAGCCCTCCTGCTCATTTCGCACAGCAACCCCCCTAGAGTAAGCCCGCACCAATCTGAGAACCTCTGAGCCCCTGCCTCGTGACCTCTTATTGTGAGAGTTTGGTCCTTACAAATTACAAGGGTGTCAATCGATCGATTAGGTCTGGTTTCAATCTGACCTGAATTGTTTTCAAGCTCGTACCAACAAGCCCAAAAACCAAATCATTGAGAAAAAAAAATAGCTTCAATTTGTTTTGGCTGCAGTCCATTTCGGTTTTGGTTTTTATTAGGTTGGCTTAATGGGATGTTATCAGACCACTATCGGGTTGCTATCATTCATTTGTTTCCTATATATTGCTTGTTACCCAATTCAGTTTCTTAAATGTATCACTGAAAGATTGGCTTACTGGGCTCTTATTGATCCATTATTGAATTGTTAACGGTGTATCTTTAACTTTCAATCAATTAGATCGATTTGAGTCAATTTTATCAATTAATTTGATCTGATTTACAATTTTTTCATTGGTGTCTAAAAATCAAATCGAATTCTGACCCAATAAGTATTTGGTTGGATTTTTTCTTTAAAGCTCCATTTGTTTTGATGTAAATTTTACGTGTAAATCTTTTTTCCAAAGTCTGTTTTCAAGCAATAAAATATAATATTCTCTAAGGGGGATGGAAGTGAAACTTTCTTTTTCTTTTTATCTATTGCCAATAAATATTAAAAAAAATAGAAAATTTTCACCTAACACCCAAAAAGATTTGAGCAAATCACCTACCACCTAAGTTTTTCAATAAAAATCACCTACCACCCATATTACACAAACGTTAGTCCATTAACTGACAGGAAAGAGATGAAATAGTGTGTAGACATTTATACCCTTGTCATTTTAAAGGAAAGAAAAAAAAAAGTCAAAACAAATCTTAAAAAAAAAAAAAAAAAAGACGAATACACCCATAGCGATTAGAAAGAACAAAGAATCAATTTGAATCAGTGATTGGAGAAGAGCTTCAGAAAACCCTAGACTTTGAATCAAAGATTACAAGAATTGAGGTTACGATTTCCGGCAGACCCTGTCATCTGGGTTTCAGCATCCATCCTCTTGTATTGCGAAGCAAGATCCCGGGGGAGGGATGTGAAAGAGAAACAATCCCTAAAGGGATTCAGCTTCAGGAAAACACCTTGCGGTCTAGGTGAAACAGGACTAAGCTCAAGCTCTATCTTGGACTCCTGGGCTTTCTTTCAATGCGGTCTTAGACTAGGATCGTACTCCTTCCTCCTCTACTTCCCTTGTTTTTCTGCAGAATGGATGGAAATGGGTCTCACTTCAAGGATAGTCAACAACCATCTCTCCCATTATCATCCTCCGCGATTGATAAAATGGATGGATGGGAACCAATGAAATTGGCTCTGCTACTATATAACCTGTTTTCTCTTCTTCTTCGCCTCCTATGGCGAAGAGTATGGTCCGCGAGCTTCAACAGTTAACGAATTTGTGTGAGAGATTCGCGAAAACAAGTTTGTTTAAACTTGCTTGTAATTATCATTTTTTTTTTCCGCTTCTTTTTCTATTAGTCTCCATGCATTGAACCTTAGGGTATCTCGATTGATAGTCTTTATTTTCGATTGACGTTATTTATTTTTCTCTCCCTCATCGTGATTCTTGGAAATCAGAATCACGTGTGCTACGGCATCGTCCTCGGCCGACTACAGAAACATCATCGGCGATCGGAGTAGCAGAGTGAAGGTTAGTTAGGCAGTTCGAAGTTGGGGTTGGGAGGAACAATAAAAATTAGGGATTTTAGATTCTAAACAAAACACGAAAAGAGGAAGTAGGGTAAAATAAATAAATAAGGGTGAATTGGATTTTTTTCCCTTATAATAAGGGTATTATTGTCATTTATGTATTTTTTAACGGTTGACATTAGCAACTAACGACTCTATTAGTTGCTTTTGGATCTTTTTGATAAATGTTTATGTAATTTAGGTGGTAACTGATTTTTTAAAAAACTTAAATGGTAAATAATTTGTCCAAATCTTTTTGAGCAATAGATAAAAATTTTCCTAAAAAAATTTATATCTTTACATGAAAGCAAAAGGGAGCCTGATGGATTTGTTTTGAAGTTTGGACTCAATTTTGACATTCCTTCGTTGCCAACTGAGCTACGGCCATTCGGGGGTTAGGTTTTAATTTTCACTCGGCTTTAATGCCGGGAAGATCAAGTCCATCGGATGGGGGTCACTTAAAATAATGGTTTGTAACAAAACAAATTAAGTTTGATGCACGTATGAAATTTGTTAGAAACCTTTGGATCGATGCTTGACTGGATTTTCTTTTGAATTTGAAACGGGAATAATCCAATATAATAGTGTATTAAAAATTATCCCACGCAGTCCACGGTTATTAAATGTATAGTTTTTTTTTTTAGTTTTTTTCTTAAGCGATGTTATAGATAAAACATGATATGATATAATAGTTAGGGCAACTTTTTTTAAGTTTATTGTAAAGTAATACTTTAAAGAAAAAAAATTATGATAATTTTATTTTTTTGAGTCAAAAGTAAAATGAATTATTCAAAAACTCTTAGTGTTAAGTGGGTTAGTCTCGATGAGATCTGTATGTGTTTATATAGATATATGATATTTCGTGGCATCATGGGGTTGTTTCTATTACCCAAAAGAAAAAACAAAGATCATGTGCGATTAATCCGTTTAGACCATCAGGTGTGTGTGCACGTTTATATGAATATATGATAATCCATGATACTATGGGTTGGTTAACCCTTTTGGTGTTAGTGTGTGTGGTCCCTCTTTTATATCAAAAAAAAAAAAAAGTGGCTGGCATGTATAGATTCACATTGTCTCCTCCCATCACCGGAGAGATTAGTCCGATTATTATATGAATGTCAAAAACTTGCAAGAATCATGGAGAAAAGCAAAATCCAATATCAAATTAATGAGTTTATTTTTTCTACATAAAATAAATAGTACGTTGCTAAAAAAACAAGGCGTGGGTTGTCCAACTGGTTCTTTTGTCGTGTTCGTCAATGGATGCAAGTTACGATAATGCATTCAAAAATGGATAAGGGTGGAGGGAGAGTGTCAAAAAGAGAAAAAGAGAAAGGGATGGGCTAGTGTTGCTCTCACTTTTGTCATAATCTAATCCCATAAAAAAAAATAAAAGGAAAAGAGTATAAGCTAACAAGGTATATAGGAATATTATACACTAGTGGGAAAAATAGAAATACATGAAGGACCTATTGTGATCATTTAGAGAAGGAGAGTTAAAGGAAACCCAGATGTCAAGGAGGAGAGAGATAGACCCATAAATATATATAGGGCAGCATATAATTCCCTTTTCACCCCCAAAAAATAAAAATAAACAAAACAGATTTTGCTCCAGATTATTCCATTCTTTCTCTTCCCTTTTGTGGGAGTAAGTACATGGTAGACCTTTTGACAAAAAAAAAAGAAAAAAAAAGAAGGGTACCTTGGTAGACTTTATGTGGGTTATCATTTACATAGGGGTATGACAAGCACTAGATATATTGTATTCCTTTTATGCCTGAGGATAAAAAGTTTGCTTCCAACTATGCTTGATTGGAAATTTAGATGAATCCGTACGATACATTGTTCTTCTTTTTTTCAGCCAGCCTTGGCTTCTATCCTCCCATTGATGTTTTTTTTTAATGATAATCATAAAATTAAGTGTGTCAAACAATCAGTTTGGTTCGATTTTGATTGGCTTCGGATCTATACGGAATCCAATCTATAAAATCAAGTGGCAATCATAACTATCCATTTGGCCTGTTTTTGTCCCTTATTGGTTTCGCGTAACCATCTCTTGTCAATCCCTTATTGATTTTGTTTCGATTTTTCATTAAAAAAAACATTAAAAAATATTGTTTTTTTCTTAGTTTCAGTCCATTTGATTGATTTTGATTATCTACCAGTTCACTCGGTTTCAAATTTTCACCTATTTCTGAAACAATACCAAACTACAAGGGGGTTCGATACGATCAACTTCGTTTTCATTGCAGCCTTTCTTTCTTTCTTTCTTTCTTTCTTTCTTTCTTTTTTTTTTCAATAAATCCAATCTCCAGTCTGACACCTGCAGTTCTATGCTTGGAAGTCAAGAAAAGAAAAACAAATTAAAATTTTCAACCAGAGAAGAGAGATAAACACATAAAACGATCATTGTTTCATCATTACGTTTATCATATGCTAATTTTTTTTTCTTTTTTTTTTCTTTTTTCTTGACATCCTAACATTATAGAGATAAATGAAAGGGGTTAAATTAAACTCCTTGTGCACCCACCTAACACGTCATAGATTTAGAAAAATTGATGATTTATTATTCGAGACATGATAACAGCCTAGCACTATGAAAGGTGTGGTCTGCAAACTTTAGAAGGAACATCACGACCATTTAAAGACAATAAACAAACAAATAAAAGGAAGAGGGTGACTTTAATACCTGGTTCATTCTACCTCCTTCAAGTACCTTTATAGCATTTTTTTTTTTTTGGGGTAAACTTTATAGCAAGTTCATGAGCTACGTAATTTGCATCAAGAAGAATATAATTCAAGTAATTAAACCGGAATAGAGTAGAACCACTCTTAAATGGTCAATATCTGGTTCAAGTTTGGAATATTTGGTTGCTAATGATCAACAAAATAGGAGGCACAATGAGGAATTGGAAGGGGCTGAAATTTGGCGGTCAAATAAGTTCTTTATGGTATGTAATATTTCAGCCCAAATGAAGTTTATCATGTGGCAAAATCAAGGATTCAAATTTCGGTTTCATGTCTGGTTTCGGCCAGGCCAAAAATCAAAATTTCTGCCATTTCGTCAAAACCAGGTAAAAAAAATTTAGATTTCAAACTTGGTTTTGGTGGTAAAATAATTAATTTTTAACCCAATTTTTTTTTTTATAATGCAATTTCAACCTTTTTAATATATCCATTGAATCATTTACACGCACACAAAAATTAAAAAATGGTATTTATATGTCTACATCATAACATGCTATGTAATGAGTGAGAATGGTAATAAATTAAAAACAAGATAACAAATTAAAGTTATATAACTTATATTGTTATTACAACATTACAAAATATTTTTTAATTATCAATTACATAGAATAAGGAAATTCACTCAAATCACAACGAGTTTCGTGGCGCATCTAATTCCCAAGCCTGAAACCACTGCTATTGCCGATAAAGGTTATCTCATTTCATCACATATGTATCTCATTCATAGACTTTACATATAAATTTATAAGAAAAAATGATTACTTTTTTTTAGGGAAGAAATGATTACATTTTTACTTTAAATCTTTAAAGCCTTAATGAAATGAAGTTCAATGCACCTTGAAATGCTAGGAAATGATGGGAAGATGAGAAGACAAATGGAATAAATGAAATTTTTTTGGAAGAAAATCAAATTTCACCAAAATTTCCAAAATTTGGTCGAAATTATCCTCTTTGGGTCAAAATATGGTCGAAATCGACCGAAATCTACCAAAATCGATCCAAAATCTACCGAAATATGAGATTATTTGGTTTTGACCTATAGTTCCGTTTCAATTTCATAGAAAACCAAAACATTTCGATCGAAATAAAAAATTTCGACCGAAATTTGAAACTATGGGTAAAATAATTCATTGAAAAATTTTTCTACTAAGAAGGTGCACGGTAGTGAATTATCAGGTATACATGGGAGAGTAACCCGTTGTGATACAAATAACAACAAATAAGCATGCCAACCATGCTTCCAGAGAGCATAATCGATGACTAGACTAGTTCCCATTGATTTCGATTCCATAGGCCGAATCGATTGAAACCCTATAAATTGGGCTCAGGAAGAAGAAGCAAAGATTTTTTCAAAATCAGTAATTATTATTTATATTTCTTATTCATTGAACTTTCGATCTTACTACCAGAGGCAAGTTTCATTAATTTCACGCATTTTACTAACTAAAAAATATGAAACAATTGCCAAAAAAACGAAGATCGGAGATAAATTGCAGCAATCGATTGGAATCGAGATTGGGTGCACCGATTTCGATTCAACCCCAACAACTCACCCATCCAATTCCAATTCCAATTCCTCAAACTATGGCATCAACCCAAAAAGAATTATGATTTACCAAACCAAGACTCTTTTTACCAGAGGTGCTAGCCATCAATGGGTACCGGACCCAATTCTAGAGTACAAGCCCACACCCCATTGACAGCTCCCAAGGGGGACCAAATATATCCCAAGGGTTAAGAGCATGGTGATTACCAGGTGGGGAGAAAAGCATAATATTTGTGTATAGTCAAGGGGATTGAATTTTTTTTTTGGGTAAATAAGGGGATTGAATCTTACTTCCACATTTCATTCCATGAGGAAGAGTCACTCCACATTGCTCCGCAACGTAGACAGCCTTATCCATGCTGAACTGCTTCTCCAATTCCTTGGTGATATGCTTGCAGATGCATGGAATATCCACCATCTTTGCAAAATCACAGCACAGCCCCGGTGAGACTCCGTTACATCCAGAATGGGCTTTTGAATGATCGGCAAACATTGATACGCTAAACCTGGGAGATAAAGTCCGCATCCCTACTAGGACTAGACACCATTGCCGGAGATCAGAATTCCGGCAATGAATATGGCTGCCAACCTCAAGCAACCGGTGTTAGAAATTGGCATCTCTCTCTCTCTCTCTCTTCTTCTTCTTCTTCCCACAATGCCTTTCTCCGCTAGTCAATTGAGATTCTTGCCGTTACACCTTCAATCCCAAGAGATATTTAGTTTTTATACACCTAAGCATGGACTTAAATCATCTCCCATTGTTGGAGAGGCTCCAGCTATGATCGTATGACTGGAATTCATCTGATGAGCATATCATACATTGGTATGTGTATCAAATGAACTCCAGCCTTTTGTGATCATGACTCAAGAAGATGATTTTATCTCTTAAGGAAGATTGTAAGATCATATGATAAGAGATTCCACCAAAATGGGTTTTGTGTAGCTGTAGAAAGTGAAGCCTTTTATCTTTTTTGTACAAATTAAATTTTGGATCCACATCCTCTCTTCCCAGAGGTTCAGGAGGAGAGGAGGAGATCTCGATAGATGGCCGACACCTAGGGCTCAGGTGAATCCGAGCTTACAAGTTGAGCCGACAAGGGCGTGTCAGCCATCTAATGGAGCCGCCGCCTCTCCTCCCAAACCTGTGGGAGGAGAGGATTTGGATACTTAAATTTCTATTGTTTTAAACATTCATTGAATTGACAAAATTATCCTCATAAATGGGTCCGCATTCTCCGGATACAAGGGTAGTGAAAGTCCATTCCCATCTAATTACCAACCGTATAAAATAACTCATTAAATACAAATTCTATTAATAGATTAAGGGAGAGGGTTTTCTGGGTGGCGACACCATCGCTTGTGCTCTCTAATTGGCACTTGCGATGACGGAACAAGGGCAGAGGTAGCACGGTTTTAGGTATTCAGATTGGAAATGGCCATATTGGTTAACCCATATCGATGTTTATAGCGACCGATGCGGGAACGAATACTTGATTTCGGTTTCTGGATTCCTTTGTAAAGATGTATACTGATTCAACAAATCGAATCAAAACGAACTAATACAGCCGACAATATTTGATTTTGTTTGGATTTTTAGGGACTGGTACCCATTCCGATGCCATGATCTTATACCTTGGGAGGGAGAGTCTCAAAGGAGAGAGGGAGGGGGGTGCGTAGTAAGGATGTAAATGGATAATCGGAAATCTGAATTCTATTTGCATCCATATTCGTTTAGAGCGTAGTTCCAAATTTCATAATTTCGGCCAATATGTTTCTATTTTTTGTTAAACATAAATGAAACTATAGGTTGAAACCAAATAGTCTCATATTTCGATCAGATTTCGACCGAAAGAGGTTAATTTCAAAATTTGATTTTCTTCTAAAATTTCTTCATTTCTTTCATTCATCTTCTATCATGACCTCAAATTCTAACGTGAATTGAAGTTCGTTTATCAAGACTTTGAAGAGTTGAAGTAAAAAGATTACCATTTCTTTTCTAAACTATTTTTTTTTCCGTAAAAATTTGTATGTAAATTCTATGAATAAGATGCATATGTAATGAAAAAGAACATTTATTGGCAACATCAACGGTTTCAGGCTCAGAGATTAGATGCATCACGAAACTCGTGATTTGAGTGGATTTCCTTATTTTATGTAATTGATAATTACAGAATGTTTTGGAACGTTATAATAATAATATAAATTATATGACATTAGGTGTCAAAATTGGGCCCGGCCCGGTAGCACGGACCGAGCCAGCCCGATATAACCCGAACCCAGCCCGGACCGAGCCTTAACAGACAGGTTTTGGTCTGAGCTTGTAAAGCCCGACACCGTTTCAGCCCAAATCGAAACCAAACTGGACCGGTCCGTTAAGAAGCCCGAATTAGCCCAAACTGATAAAACCCAACCCGAACACCCGTAAGGTTTGTTCGGGCCCAATTTCTTAATTTTAATGGTTTTAAATTTTAATAGATTGTGTTACATTATTAGAGTTAACTTCTTGATCTAAAAGATTATGTGAATCTATAGTTGAAAAGATTATGTTAATTATTATAGTTTATTAAATTACATACATATGGAAGGAATAATGCTAATTTTATAAATAGAAATAATAAAATAGGTTATATAGTTTACATATAAAAGGGGTTCGATAAGCCCGATAAGCCTAATCTGGACCGAACCAACCCGAAATCACCTCAATAAACCCAGCCCGATAACAAATCGACACTGGACCAGCCCGTTAGTTATTGTGTCCAGCGCAGCCCACCCCAACCCGAATTCTTAATGGACATGTTTTGGGTTGGGCTTATAAAACTCGACACCGGTTTAGCCCGGACCGAAACTGGCCCAGACCGGCCCGTTGACACCCTTAGCGTACATTAACATGCTACGATGTAGACATAGAATTACTATTTTTTATTTTTTGTGTGCAAATGATTCAATGGATATGTTAAAAATGTTGCATTACAGAAAAATAATTGGACTCAACAATAATTTTTTTTGCCACTGAAACCAAGTTTGATGTCTGAGTTTTTTTTTTTTTATTTTTTTTTATTTTTTTTTATCTGGTTTATTTCGGTTGAAATTTTGATTTTTTGGCTTGGCCAAAACCAGGCACGAAACTGAAATTCGAATCCTCGGTTTAGAGGTATTTATATCCGATCAGGGGTATCTGGATCCAGATTTGGATAATCCGAAAGATAATCTATTCAATCTGAATAGATAATATCCAACTAATAATTTTCAAGATTTGACTAGTTTTAGTGGAAGAAAAGAAAATTGTACAATTAGAGACATTAATTGAGAGCGAAACATATCCAATATAGGGGAAAGATCTGGATTACATAAGTCAGAAATGTAAACGAATAGTTGAAAATCCAAATTCAATTTACATTCGTATCCATTTAAAGATATCCAAATCCAATCACAATCGGATCCATATCAATTTAGTGGAATTAATGCTTGTATGACTATGATACAAGTGGCCAGGTCTCACCTAATTTAAAAAGGCTTATTCAGTTATCAAAACCGGACCATGCATCCAATTGAAAAAGAGTATGTTTTAGGTTTGACTGTTTTGGTTGGTTCAAACAATAGTTTAGTATTTATCCAAAAAAAAAAAACTAGTTTGGTAAAATTTAAAAATTAAATAAATTTTGAAATAAATTAATATATATATATATATATATATATACAAAATTAAATTAAAAAGAAAATTTCTCTAGTTGTCCCTTAGCTGAAGAGGGGCATAGAGCATCTCACCTTTAAAAAGATATAAAATCCTATTAGGCATGGTTTAGAACATCTCACCCTAAAACAGATACAAAAACACCCACCCTCCCTGTATTTGAAGTTTCTCTATATACCCGAATAAAAAATAAAAATAAAAAAAAGGCCATATCCAGCGTTTCTTTGGTTCAACTGCTAGTTTAGTCGTATGAATCCATTTCAAGGACTATAACCTAAGGATTTCCCTATTTTCAGTACGAAGATCATCACAATTTGGGTTACCAAGTTAGTGAAAGGTTTTATGGATGGACACCCATATGGCATTTATGGGTGCATACCTATAAACCAAGACCTACCCTTCCTTGCCCATATGGATTGAATATGATGTGATCCTAATTGGGCAAAGTGATATTTCTGAAGGGTTTTTCTTCATGACATTGAACCAGTGTCAAATCTCAATAGACGCAAAGCCCAAATTTTCCAAATCGAATACCAATAATATTTTTATGTTTGAGACTACCATGATGGCCCGATGACGATGCATAAAAAAGAATTGATATCAATAAGCCATTGACACAAGTTCGATATCATTAAGACAGACTCATTTATAAATCCTTTGGGAACCCCAAACATTGTAAAATTAGGGAAGCTTCATGAATTTATTGATTTATTTTGTAACATGGTCAATGTTATTTCAACTAAAGCTGGAGAATTTGGATCCCTACCCAATCTACAAATACTTCATGGGAACTCATCCTATCCATGACCCGGATTCCCATCCTATCCATGACCCGGATCCAAATCCTCTACTCCCGTGGTATCTGGAGGAGAGGTGGCTACCTGGAATGGATGTGCAACACGTGTTGCAAATAATATCTAACGGCTATTTTGAATGATAGTACTGGACCGATGACGATTCATCGCGCTCATGGTATCATATGCCTTGAATCATGAACTGAGGGAGAGGAACCAAATCCTCACAGAGCGTGAAACCAAAACATTCCGCTGCACTCAAGCTTCTCCGCTCTATTTCATCTTCTTCCCATCTCCTCCGCTTTCCGCTGAACTCAAGGTTCTCCCCTCTATTTTGTCTTCATCCCATCTTCTCTGCTTTCATCTTCACCTTCATCTCCAAACTACCTCTGCGGAATAATCTAGATTTCTGTTCTTCAAGAAGGAGCACAGAAGAAAGAGACAGAAACGGAAGAGGAGGAAGAAAAAAGATTTCCCTCTACTAACCCTAGTTCCCTCTCTTCTTGATAACCAATTTAGATTTTATAACACAAAATCCCCAATCCACCGATAGCAGTGTATATTCATCTCTCTGATCTAAGCCATATCCATGGACCCTATCAAAACAAGTTCTCGCATCCCAAAATGTAAGAATATTGTACACAAAAAAAAAAAATTTGACAAATCAAAAAAATAGGTTACCGTTTCTGAAATCAGATGGACTTTCTTCTTTCTGTATTTTCTATTTCATTCTCTCTAGTTTAAAAATACGAAATAAACGAAGGAGAGGACGATGAAGAACCCTAAACCTGTAGCTTTGGAGAGGGCAAAAAATAAAAAGACACATAACATAGAAATTGATTAAAATAAGAAATCCATCATCGTGAGCGTTGCTGATTGATTTAACGGCGTCTTTGTCGTCGGCGACAATGTTTTCTTCAGCAGTGTAGGTGGGGTTGGAATTGTTGGGAGGAGGGTGAAGGTTCCAGACTTTGATTTCACGGTCAGAGGAGCCGCTATAGAAGAATTTTCCGACGAGGGTGAGGGAGAAGACGTAGGAGGAGTGGGCTTTGAGTGTTGAGATGCAGTGGGAAGTTGCAGGAGAATTGTTGTGGTGATGGTGTTGTTGTGATCCTTATCCTGCACCAGCGTTAGATCTGTTTCTTGCCACGTGTCATGCATTAAGACCAGGTAGCCACCTTTCCTCCAGATACCTTGGGAGGAGAGGATTTGGATCCTCATCCCCATGACCCATAGGTGTGGGAATCCTCGGTTATCCCGGAGATAATGGGGTGATGGGGATGAAACTAAATCGTCTCCTGCCGCAAGTGATTCCTGCCACTGATCCAAGGGTTTGGGATCAGTCTGGTCGCCTGCCAATACATTGATGGGTGGGCCGACTGAAATCCAACCCTTAACAGATGGTAGGACCGCAGGAGACGATTTGGACGTGATGGGGATAACCCTTGTATATAACTGATCTATGAAGTGTCGTTTATGATGAGTTGCCACATGTTTATACACGTCTTTTCATCTGATTAGAGTTGGATGGGAATTGGACGTCTGTAGTTCTGACTGATGGTTCTTTACACCGCTATTAGGACTCACTCAAGAATGTGGGACCCATTGGTCTCTATTCATATATCAAGTTTCGTGCTTAACCCCATTTTGGTATTTCTCCTCCTCTGTTTTCACCTCACATGTCCCCTCAACGATGGTAAAGTAGTGACAACAGCCTTAACTCTGAACGGTTCTACTCCAGATTCGCATCCTGTCCGGTTCTGGGAGGACAGTGGCAACCTACCTTGGATGGTCGCCATGTGGCTCTCAGTAAATCCGAGACCCACGTTCGAGTCGACACCCAGCCAACAAGCCGAGCCGACAGGGGTTGTCGGCTCAAACGTGGGTCTCGGATTCAACCGAGAGCCACGTGGCAACCATCCGAGATAGGTTGCCGCGTCCTCCCAGAATCACTGGGAGGAGACGATGTGCATCCGTTCTACTCCACTCCTTAAATTAGGAACTCCAATGATGTGGGATAAATTTAGGGGGGTGTCAAAATTGAAGTGGGAATAAAAACGATACATTGAATTGAATCGAAAAAATTGGAATTGATTGAATCGAAGTTTTTATCGATTTGGTATTGGTTTTGGTTGTTAGAAATCGATGAAAATCGAAATTCACCAGATCAATCAATAACTTGACCAAACCGATCAAATGGACTGAAACATAAAACAAAGATAAAGGGATTGATAAAATAAACCACTAAGAGAAACCAATAAGAGACAAGTTGCGGTCTTGATTTATAGACCAAAATTCCTTATGGCCTGAAACAAAACCAATCGTTTGAAAGGGAAATATATTAAAATTATCACTGTACTTTATCTCGATTCCAAATACATTAATAAGTTGCTGAATCATACGAATTACTTCTTGATTCAAATATTCTTAAAGAGAGGATAAATATACAATTTTACCCTTTATAACATTATTACATTTTATTCCAAAAGACAAAATAACATTTCATTTGTTATTAAAAAACAGTCCTCTGTCACAACTGTATGTTGGGTTGGGTTTCCCTCTTATGTAGAGGATGACCCATTACTTATAAGCCCATTAAGAATAAGGGGGTCTTAAGTAACTTTCCTATTTATAGTTGAATTAGGGTTTTATCTCTTTAACCCTATAAGAATGAAACAAGGAGAGAAAGAGAGCAAGAGTGAGTTGCTGTCCGCCCAAAACAGAGAAGAGAAGAAAGCTGCGTCGTTTCAATCAAGGTGAGGAACGAAAGGTCATCCGTGGTCCGATTGAGCTGAAATTTGGACAGCAGATTCGTAACTGAGAGTTCTTCATTCTGAACGGTGCGATTGACGATTGTAGTCTTCTAGATCAGTCCGATAATCAACGTTTTCACCTATTCGGGTGAGATCTCTTTCAATCTTCATCTTGATATTTGGGTTGTTGATGGTGTATTCCTAGAACATGTTGTTCTAGATGTTTTAGATGATATATGCCAAGAATATTGTGTTCTTGAGGAATGATGTTATTGTAAGCCTCTAGTTCTAACTAGAGAAGACTCTTGTATTCCCATATTTTGGTGATAGTGAAGAAGATTTGAGTGGACTTCGATCCCGTGGTTTTTACTCCTCACATTGGGGAGGTTTTCCACGTAAAAATTTCTTGTGTTATGCGTGTGGATTCTATTGTGCTTGGAATATTATTCTCTATTTGATTATTTCCTATTAGGTTCACTCAAGAGTGGAAAGAGATTATCACTCTCTTTCCTATCAAGTGGTATCAGAGCCAGGTTATTATTTAAAGTTTTTCTTGAGTTGAACAATGGAAACTAATACAAGTAGAATGGTTACTCTGAAGGGTTCAAACTATCATGTTTGGAAAGGAAAAATGGAAGATCTCCTTTATGTAAAAGATTATTATCTATCCGTGTTTGCTAGTGAGAAACCTGAAAATAAGGCCGATGATGAATGGAATATTTTTCATCGACAAGTGTGTGGGTACATTAGGCAGTGGGTGGATGATAATGTATTGAACCATATAAGTGGAGAGACACATGCACGCACTCTTTGGACTAAGCTTGAGCAATTATATGCTGGGAAGACGGGAAATAATAAATTATTTTTGATTAAACAGATGATGGCCTTAAGATATCAAGATGGAACTCCGATGACGGATCACTTGAACTCATTTCGGGGAATCATCAATCGGTTGTCCTCAATGGGTATTAAATTTGATGAAGAGATACAAGGATTATGGCTTCTTGGTACTTTGCCTGGACTCATGGGAGACGTTTAGAACGTCATTATCAAACTCGGCCCCGGATGGTATAATCTCAATGGATTTGGCTAAGAGCGGGTTTTTTAAATGAAGAGATGAGAAGAAAATCACAAGGTTCTTCTTCACAATCGGATGCTTTGATCACTGAAAACGGGGGAGGAGTAAGAGCCGTGGTCCAGAAGAATAGAGACAAAAGCGAGGCAAATCTAATAAATTTGCAAATGTTGAGTGTCATTCTTGGGTCTAAAGGGCCACACAAGAAGTATTGTCGAAAGCCCGAAAAGAGAATAATAAAAAGGAAAAAGGTAAAGAAAAGAAGAAAGATGATGAAAGTGATGATGAGCGAGTTGCCACCACTTCGAGGAATTTCTTACTGCCTATGATAGTGATATAGTCAATCTTACAAGCCATGAGACAAGTTGGGTGATTGGCAGGTGCTTCGTTCATGCTACATCTCGAATAGACCATTTTACATCTTACACGTCGGGTGACTTTGGTGTTGTAAGAATGGGCAATGATGGTTTGGCCAAAGTTGTTGGCATTGGAGATGTTTGTCTGGAAACCTATATCGGGACAAGATTAATTCTTAAGGATGTGAAACATATTCTTGACATCCGTTTGAATTTAATTTCTACAGTAGACTTGATGATGAAGGCTTTTGTAATACCTTCTGAAGGTCAATAGAAGCTCACTAAAAGGTGTTATGGTTGTAGCAAGAGGTAAAAAGTGTTCACATTATACTTTATTACAAGCAAAACTTTCTAAGGACTTTGTAAATGCAGTTGACAATGAAGGTACAACTGAGTTGTGGCATAAGAGACTTGGTCATATGAGTGAGAAGGGAATGATGTTGCTATCCAAGAATAAACTCCTATCTGGAATGAAGAATGCACATTTGAAAAAGTGTGCTCATTGCTTGCGGGGGAAGCGAAACGAGTCTCCTTCAAGAGTCCCTCTTCTTCAAGAAAATCAAATGTACTTGATTTGGTGCATTCGATGTGTGCGGTCCTATGAAGACGAAAACACTTGGTGGTTCTCTCTATTTTGTAACATTCATTGATGACCACTCAAGGAAGTTATGGGTTTATACCTTGAAGACAAAAGATCAAGTGCTAAATATATTTAAGCAATTTCAAGCTTTAGTTGAGAGACAAACTGGTAAGAAATTGAAATGTATTCGCACAGATAATGGGGGAGAATATACGGGACCATTTGATGACTCTGCAAAGAACATGGTATTCGACATCAAAAGACACCTCCAAAGACTCTCGGTTGAATGGTTTAGCCGAGAGAATGAACAGGGACACCGGTAGAGAGAGTCGGATGTTTACTTTCACATGCAGGGCTGCCTAGATACTTTTGGGGTGAGGCTTTGAGTACAGTTGTACACTTATTGAATATGTCGCCATGTGTTCCACTACAATATGATGTGCCAAATAAAGTTTGGACAGGTAAAGATATTTCTTATGATCATTTGCGTGTCTTTGGATGCAAGGCATTTGTGCATATTCCTAAAGATGAGAGGTCTAAACTTGATGTCAAGACACGACAGTGTGTATTTGTGGGTTATGGTCAAGATGAGTTTGGCTACAGGTTTTATGATCCGGCTGTAAAGAAAATTATCGAAGTCGAGATGTTGTGTTTATGGAAGACCGGGCGATACAAGATATTGATAAGGCGAGAAGATAGTGTCTCAACAAAGTGATGATTTGATTGACTTGGATCTAGTCCCTTCAAAATCGGTTCTTGAACAAGTTGGAGATGTGGATCAAGACGATCGGATGATACAGGTGATACTGATATTCCCACACGGGTTGAGACGAGCATGATTTTTATGAGCAGCCGCCCCACTGCAATTTCCACCACATGTTCCAATCGGAAGGTCTACCGGAGATAGACAGCCTTCCACACGGTATTCTACAAATGAATACGTATTATTAACTGATGGGGGAGAACCTGAGTGCTTTGAAGAAGCCATGGAAGATGAACACAAGGACAAGTGGGTTGAAGCAATGCAAGATGAGATGAAGTCATTGCATGAGAATCACACTTTTGACTTAGTGAAGTTGCCTAAGGGCAAGAGAGCTTTGAAAAACAAGTGGGTGTATAGAGTGAAGCATGAAGAACACACTTCACATCCAAGGTACAAAGCTAGATTGGTGGTCAAGGGATTCCATCAAAGGAAAGGTATTGACTTTGATGAGATTTTCGCTCCGGTTGTAAAGATGTCATCCATTCGGGTGGTTCTTGGTTTAGCGGCTAGTCTTGACTTAGAGGTCGAGCAAATGGATGTGAAAACAACTTTCCTTCATGGTGAATTGGAGCAAGAGATCTACATGGAACAGCCGGAGGGTTTTGAGGTAAAAGAAAAAGAGGAGCATGTATGCGGGGCCGAAGAAAAGTCTTTATGGCTTGAAACAAGCACCGAGACAATGGTATAAGAAGTTTGACTCAATTATGGGGAGCAAGGCTACAGAAAAACTACTTCGACCATTGTGTTTTTGTTCAAAAATTCTCGATGATGATTTTGTTATCCTTTTTGCTTTATGTAGATGACATGTTAATTGTTGGCAAGAATGCTTCAAGGATTGACAAGTTAAAGAAACAACCGAGCAAGTCTTTTTGCTATGAAAGACTTGGGAAAAACAAAACAAATTCTTGGCATCAAAATCATTCGAGACAGGGAATGCCAAGAAATTATGGTTGTCTCAAGAGAAGTACATAGAAAAAGTACTTCAAAGATTTAAGATGGACAAAGCTAAAGTGGTTAGCTCTCCTCTTGCTACTCACTTTAGATTAAGTACCACGAGTCCGTCTACGATGAAGAGAAGGAAAACATGGAAAGAGTTCCATATGCTTCGTGGGAAGTCCGATGTACGCAATGGTTTGCACAAGGCCGGACATAGCACATGCGGTAGCACCGTTAGTCGTTTCCTCTCAAATCCGGGAAGAGGCATTGGAATGCGGTTAAGTGGATTATGAGGTATCTTCGGGGAACGTCCGATTTGAAATTATGTTTTGGAAGTGAAAAACCTTTATTGGTTGACTACAGATTCGGATATGGTCGGAGATGTTGATACTGTAAGTCTACTTCGGGTTATTTGATAACTTTCTCGGGAGGAGTCGAGCTTGGCAATCAAGATTACGAAATGCGTTGCTCTTTCTACTACCGAGGCGAGTACATTGCACAACGGAAGCTTGCAAAGAGTTGCTCCGGATGAAAAATTTGTGCGGGAGCTTGGCTTCAAGCAAGAAAAGTATGTGTTGTTCGTGATAGTCGAGTGCTATCCACCTTGGTAAGAATTCTACTTTTCACTCTAGATCAAAACATATTGATGTGAGATATCATTGGATTAGAGATGTTTTGAATTCTAAGTTGCTAGAGATTGAGAAAATTCATACCGACCATAATGGATCGATATGTTGACAAAGGCTTTACTAAGAGAGAAGCTTGAGGTTTGTCGTTTGATCGTTGGTATGATGGATTCCTCCACATAGTCGTGAGGGGAGATTTGTTGGGTTGGGTTTCCTCTTATGTAGATGATGACCCATTACTTATAAGCCCATTAAGAATAAGGGGGTCTTAAGTAACTTTCCTATTTATAGTTGAATTAGGGTTTTATCTCTTTAACCCTATAAGAATGAAACAAGGAGAGAAAGAGAGCAAGAGTGAGTTGCTGTCCGCCCAAAACAGAGAAGAGAAGAAAGCTGCGTCGTTTCAATCAAGGTGAGGAACGAAAGGTCATCCGTGGTCCGATTGAGCTGAAATTTGGACAGCAGATTCGTAACTGAGAGTTCTTCATTCTGAACGGTGCGATTGACGATTGGAGTCTTCTAGATCAGTCCGATAATCAACGTTTTCACCTATTCGGGTGAGATCTCTTTCAATCTTCATCTTGATATTTGGGTTGTTGATGGTGTATTCCTAGAACATGTTGTTCTGGATGTTTTTAGATGATATATGCCAAGAATATTGTGTTCTTGAGGAATGATGTTATTGTAAGCCTCTAGTTCTAACTAGAGAAGACTCTTGTATTCCCATATTTTGGTGATAGTGAAGAGATTTGAGTGGACTTCGATCCCGTGGTTTTTACTCCTCACATTGGGGAGGTTTTCCACGTAAAAATTTCTTGTGTTATGCGTGTGGATTCTATTGTGCTTGGAATATTATTCTCTATTTGATTATTTCCTATTAGGTTCACTCAAGAGTGGAAAGAGTTTATCACTCCCTTTCCTATCACTGTATGGCAGATGCAATCGATTAATTCTTCAAGCTACCTAATGAAGGTGAAGCAATGGAGGATGGTAGCTCGTAGCTGGCGCTATTTAAGAAGAAAGGAGAGCTAGAAAAAAGGGCGGAACAGAAAAAAAGTGTGAGACTTAAGGGTCTATCCGATTATCCTCTCTACTCACCCTTTAATGGCGACTGGTTCGTGACAATTACTACATTTCTCATTTTAAATTTCTTTTTTATTTTCTTTTCTTATTTGTATTTCATTTGTATATTTATCCCTGAACAATCGGATTCTAAACCCTTGTTTTCATGTTAGGGTTTTCTTTTCTGGTTTTGCCATCAATTGGGCTGTGTTTATTTCTTGCATCGTCGAGTGTTTGGTTGAATTTAGTGTTCGAATCGGTTGGTTGTCTTGAGTGTGCGATCGATTAATTCTTTAAGCTCTTAAGTTTAGTCAAGCCTTGCGATTTTGAGGGTTTTCTTTTGGATCTTTTGTTTGGAAGAAAGAGCGGAAACTGGATTATGGGTTTTGTACTTTTGTTCCGAAGCTTGAATTAGGTCCGAGTTTCATTTGGTTGGGTTTTCTGGCCTCTGATTCTGTTTGTGGGTTGGGCATGTGTGGAGATTTGTCTTTGTTAATGTTCTATGTTCACGTTGGAAGGTCTGGATTTTGTTGTTTTTGAGATGTTGTTGATCAATTTATGCTCCCCCCCTCCTGTCGGAGTATGGCTTTTCGTGCTTCGTCTTTCTAACATAAGTTCTGGGTTCTCTGGATTGGTCATTACCACATGGATCTACTATCCATTTTTGCTCTGGAGTCGGGAGCAATGCAAGATAATGAGTATCGATTTCTCTTTCGGTTGTCTTCTCTGTTTCAGTCGGGAGCAAAAATCAAACGAGGGATGTTGTGATGGATAACGAGAGAAGCGGGATTAAAGAAAGACAAATTAATGATAAATAGGTTAAAAGGATATTTCAGATTTTCCATCTAACATTAAAGGGTATTTTGGTCATATTCAAGAAAATAAATAAGTTAAACTGTAAGACTAGGCTGTTTCGTCAATGTGGTGTAAGTTAAAGGGTGATATTCGTCCGATTCAGTAATTTATTAAGGTATCTGGAATCGGGTAAAGTACAGAGATAGTATGTATTAATTTCCCTAAATTAAATGGAAGATCCTTCTTATCTGAAAAGGGGTCCCACCTCGGCCGAGCCTGAATTGATTGGGTCCGGTATGACCAAAATTAGGTCCAAGATTTTCAATACCTAGGAGCCCCAACCCAAAAGGGTCTCATCCGGTTACCCAATGTAATTGATAAACCCAATGCATGTTTCATAGAATTGAGACAATCTGATTTGACCAAGGTTTTAAACGAGGTGTCAATCCATTGATTCCAATTGAGTTGATCCCATAATTTTTAGACTGAAGCTCTCTTTGATATAGTTTATATTTATGTTTAAGTTATTTATAACAAATCAGTTATAAAAATAATAATGAGTCATAAATAATAACAGTTTAATGCCATTTTAATGATAGATTATCACAATAATTATAATTTTTTTTAATCTATTAGTAGATTTTAGATTATATCAATTTTATTTTAAATATAATAAGTACCACAAATCATACCAAACAACTATATATATCATAATATATTGTATAATTAATTCTCTAATACATACCAAAGAGAGCCTTACTTATAATTAGTTTGTCAGTTATTGGCATATGATCAGGCTCATACCAAACAAGTCATAAAAAGTGTAGTTGGGACATTTACCTAAATTCTTTACGATCATACAACTTGATTTCATTAAAGCTTCCATCAAACCATAAACTAGCATTTATAGAAACACTCATCAGTTGAACTGATCTATATCATTCAACACTATAACACTAAGGTTTTTGTTTTCAACCGAAATTCCTAAGAAGCTGCAAACACGAAGATGTTTTTCTTTCCCATATATAAGTTCATCCAAATAAACTCCATAAGCAAAAACCAGATTAATAACTTAGGACCTCAACAGATTAAGTGCAGGAGAGTTTTGGCCTTCTCATTTTCTCATCTTTCTCTTCATCTCATTGTTGTTATTCCTCATCCCTTGTTGGTTCACACCTCTACAGCCTAATTTGGTTAGAGTTGCCACAGACTCAAACCAATATGCTACTTTCTACATCATCGTGGTCGAAGAATGATTATAAGCAACCCTAGACCACCTTTCTCCGGTTTAATGGAATTAACAAACAAGGGATTTTCATGTGTCTAACTCGAACTGTCTACAACAACGAAATTAGTCATGTTTTATGAGAAATCTAGAGGATTGCCATAGGCAAAAAAAGGTTCTGTGGGTGGAGAAGAGGGTTGCAGAGATGACAAAAGGTTCTAAAGAGCTGGTTGATGAAGTGAAACGACTCATCTTATATGGGAACACCAAGGGTAAATGAGTCAATTCATTACCTAATGTTAACACCGTTTGTGAATAGAGGATCCCCAAGATGATCGTGACAAATATACCCCAATCCACCAATTTAGCCCGACTTAAACTTGCATTAGTATTGATCTTATAGAGAAGGGGTGGTGGGGGAGTCCATTGCTGCATACTCCTCACTTTGGTATTATTACTTGAACCACATCGTAGACTTGGTGAAATACTCTTTAAGTAACTTTGATAGCTATATTCAACATACCTCATGAAGTCCAAACGAGTGTGATGAGCTCTAACAAAAACATAATCATTCATGGAGAGCCATAAATGCTGGCAAATGAAAGAACAAAGAGTCATGAATATCTCATGGCTTCGATGTTTCTCCATAGGAAGAAAAGATGTCCATCCATTAATCCGTTCATGACTAAGAGGCGATTAGGAACCCGACACTTTATAGTTTAGACTGCATCCAAACCAAACCAACCTCACAAACGGACAATCCAATAAAATGTGGGAAACCGCTTCTTCTGTTGATCCACACCTTGCATATGTTATATATCCATCATGATGTTCCTTTTGCAAAGAGTCCACAATTGTAACTAAATCAGAAGCACATGCACGTACGCCAAAGAAAAGATTGGAGCTTTGGCAATGTTGGACAACTCCAAATCATTTTCCATACTAACTTAGGAATTTGTGGTGTGGAAGTGGATAATGAAGGTATTTGAGCTTAGTTCTCCACATCAATATTATATAGCAAGTGATATACTGTCTTGACTGAGAAACAACCATTCCTAGTTATTAGCTCCCCAAAACGGATGGTCCTCTTGTAACTGTATTTTTAGAATTTCCTGCACTTCTTTTGTTGAGGAAAGTTCATTAAAAATAACCACTTTCCACCATCTAGTGCCATGATAAATTAACTACGAGACAGTGTTAGAAGAAGAAGTTGGCAATGGAGTGAAATTGACCCGAAAGCCCAAGAGAGTTGGATTCCAATTATCTTTCCCTATTATGAACTTGATCACCTTATCCAATCTGCCTTAGAAGGTATTTTACTAGAACATTTTGGTTTTCAATAATACTACGCTAAGCCAACTTGATTGATTTTCAATAGTGGCAGACAGAAAGGGCAAAATAAGAAAATAGATAGATTTTATAAATTTAGCCCAAAGGGAGGACGGTTCCATAAGCAATCTCCAAGCCACTTTTGAGATATATATAAGAGCTCCATTAGGCATGGCTGAGTCTCTAAAACTGAGACCACCTCTTTCCTTGGATCTACATAACTTGTTCCAAGATATCCACTGAAGGCTAAAGTGTCCATCTATCACCCCATGAGAAATTTGAAGCCAAACTCCGCAAAGTTGTGTTGGGAGAGGTGGGAAGTTTAAAGTAAGAGCCTACATAATTTGACATGGACGAAGCCACTGTCTTTAAGAATGTTTCTTTACCAGTATGGGATAGCAGCTTTGCCTCCCAACAAGTCATTTTATTAGCAACCTTCTCATTGATGTCCTCGAATAAAGTAGCCTTAGAAACTCCAAAATCCACTAGTAGACCCAGGTAACTAAGCACAATACCATAAGAAACCTTTAAAATGTGGGAGAACCACCATTGTTTCATTTTTGATGGTGTATTGGGGTTGGAAGTCAATGAAAATTTCATATGTTGGCCTTGGCCAGAAGTATCATAGTATACATCTAAACATTCCTTCAAAGCACAAACTTGTAATAATCTGACCTTAGGAAGTAATAAACAATCATCAACAAATAGCAAGTGCTTGGTTGGAGTTGTTCAGGATTCAGCTTTTAACAATATAATATATAACCCTTGGGAACAATGTAGACACAAAGCTTGTGATGGAGGGTCATCTTGCCTGATTCCCCTATTAGGAGTCAAATGACTTTGGGGTGTCCCATTCACTAATATCTGGGCCGTTTGAAGGCTAGACATAATAAAGTGCACCCAATGGGAAGGAAAACTCAACTTGAGCATAATTGCCTGGAGATACTAATTCTACACGATCATAAGCTTTTTGCATGTCGAGCTTTAAAGCAACAAATTGTTTCTTCCCTTTCTTCCGCTTACTAATATAATGAAAAATTTCATGAACAATATATACATTGTCTGAGATAGACCGCTTTGGAATAAAAACAGAGTTAGGGATATAATAGCATCCAACACTGGTTGAAGTCAAGTAGCCATAATTTTTGTGATGACTTTGAAAATCACATTACCTAGTGATATTGGGCGATATTGATCAGTGATTTATGGGTTTCTAACATTTGGAATGAGACAAATGAAACTTTCATTCAATGCAAGTGATATTATATCGGTAGTAAAAAGTCACATACCAAAAGCATACAAGTCTTCCCTAATCACCTCCTAATATCTCTAAAAGAAAGACAGCGGGAAAACATATGGGTTTCATTCAGGTGACTTCAATAGATGTGTAGCAAATAATGCTTTCTTAACTTCATCCATGGATGGCAGAATACAAAAATTGCCGTTCATGGTGTTTGCCACAATCGGTTGAACAACATCAAGTAGCCGAGATAGAGAACTACCATCAATGTTTTCTGACGAGAAAATGTTACTAAAATGTGTAATAATATCTCTGTTTGTATCATCTTGAGAGCTTGTCCAACCACCACAACCCAGCCTTAATTGAAGAATTTGGTTCTATTTCCTTCTTTACATGGTAAGAGCATGAAAATATTTAGAATTTCTATGATATTAGGTTCACCACAAAGTTTTGGCTTTCTAAGGCCATAGATCATTTTCGTTTTCCAATTCCACATTCAGGCGATGAGAGAAAGTTAAAAGTATATCCTTATCAATTTAGTTAAAGGATATGAAATTGCTTACCATTGATAATCAATTTTTCATATTAATGGTTTAAACTTTTTTTGGTGGCAGTATTACAAACGATTTGAAATATTGTCTTCTTAATCGGTTTCTTAATTGTTCGATTTGCCATTAAAAGCTTTTGTTTGCCTTTTGCATCCATTGCATGGCCCACATAAAATGAACAAATGCCCAAAGAAAAAGCATTAAATTGAAACATTTATCAATATAAAACTATATTTTTTGATAAAAATATAAAACCAATTGAAACCTTCATCAACTCAAATATTCATTTTCTGCTATCGTTATATTTTTGTTTTTTTCTAGATGTTCGGTATCATTTTTTATGGTATTTTTATAGTTTTTAAGTTTTTTCATAAGAGGCTAATGAGAACGTCAGTGTGAATTGAGCTTGCAGCTAGATGGCCGACACAAGTAAGTCGGCAGATCCAATGGCTGTTCATGTAAGAGATATTGTTACAGAAAAATTAAAAAAAATTATGCAAGAATGAGACCATTGGATCTATCGACCTGCCATGTGTCGGCCATCTAACCGATACTGGGACGAAACCGATCCCGTCGGTGTAGTGCTCCAACGGCTATAAAATGGGGTAAAATTGCTTTGGAAGTATTCCAACGGCTCAAAAATGGGGTAAAATTGTAATAGTCCATTCTAAACCATTTGCGCAGAAGAGTTCCCGTAAAACACGACCCATGAGTCCATTGCCAGCTTCTCCATCCTCGTGAAGTTCCTTCAGCAGTGTTGCTCTGTCCTTAGCTCGTGACCAGCTGCTTGCTTATCACCATAAATCGATTTGGAGACTCTTCTGCTAGCCCTCTCTCTCGAACGAGCCTCTGTAAGTCATCTTTGCCGAACGATCTTCGATTATCTCTCAAATACCTAAGTTCCTCACGAAGCTTTTATTGATCGATTATCTGCAATTCCTCTCTCTGAACGAGCCTCAGTATCTGCAACTCAGTCTTGGAACTCTTACTGCATCCATCTTCTTCATCCTCACGAATTTGTGTATCAGGTACCATTATCTTCCTTATCTCACGTGCCCAGGAAAACCCCAAACCGACATTTTGGTTGTGTATTTGATTATGATAATTTTTAGGGTTTAATATCTCTATTAATGTTAGTTTAGGGTTTAATCTCTTGTGATTTCTTCTACTTCTTTTTTTCCTAAATTTTTTACATCGTATTTTGATTGGAGAACCGTAACCGGTAATCCAAGAGCTTGAAGGATTTATCTGGAAACCTTATTTGACACCCATGTTTTAGGGGTCTGCAATCATGCTGATCCCCTTACTGTGAATGGCTAAAAAATGGGTAGCATTGTAAATTCGTGTTATAAAACACTCATCTATTCTTTCTTCAGCCTTCTGGTGAAACCTGAAGGAGACGAGCTCTTTCTTCTCTCTTGAAAACCTAGAAACCAAACGAGCAGCAAGTCGCTTACTCAGGAAGCACTGCCCCTCTTCATACTGTGGAGGCGTGGCCTCTGTCAGAGAAATAGATGGACCTCAGCTAAATCTCTGTCTGAAATCTCAACCAAATGTTCATTTCAAGTTCTGAAACTATTTGCTTTTGCAATGGTTTCTCTGTAGACTTCATTTCGGAAGAATGCATAGAAGTTGAATTCTTTGTATCTTGGAAGGTTGGCTTCTCTCACTCTCTATCTCTGTGTGTTATTTGATTATCCGTCTGCTCTGATTCTATGCTCTAGCTATGTAATCCCATGGTTTTTTCCTCTTGCTTTCCCCTGATTCGTGGACGGCCAAATGCTGTCCTAGCCTGAGCTCCTCTCCTGCTTCCTTTGAAGCTGAAGCATTGACAGATGCAGTCCTTGCAAAATTTTGCAATCTTTTATTTTTTTTTTGATTTGATAGATAGAATTTTGCAATCTCCTTCATCCTCTTCTCGTGGCGTTCTTGAACGGTTCTCCAGGCTCCCTATATTGGGCGGCAAGAATCATTGCTGAAGATATATTTAGTCTTTTTGCCTTCTTTCTCTTCATTTTGCTGTTACCTCATCATAGTAACTTTGAGGCGGAATTTCTGGCTAAAGGCGCCCTTAAGCTGCGTCTATCCAAGCTTTGGTGGCCTCTACCATTTTTGTAACGCCGTCGGCTTTCTTGGGTAGGCCGTAGGAGGATGTCTCCTATGGATTTCCTTTAATAAAATAATTTTAGTGGTTGTCCAAAAAGAAACTTGATATAATTACAATATTGCCATTACTCTTGATTGATTGAGTTCTATCCTTCAGGGGATGGGAATGGTTATCTCAATTAGGGTTTTATGACCTGAGTGCATCACTGTTTTTGTCTGTCTCTTTCTAGATCTTGTTTCATGATGTAAAGGAATGAAATGCATGATGATGTGTTTCATTTATCTCCTTTGTTTTGATTTCCTTTAGAAGTCTTTAATTTCATAGAGGGTTAACGAAAAGCAGATTGCTTAAAGATTGTCTCAAAAGCGTTGGAAGGAACAGATATAGGGGATTGTTTTCCTTGCTATTTTACCCAAGATGATGTTTATAATGTCTAAACCTCATGCTATATTCGGTCTTATTGGTTTTCTTTCTCTCTGTTATGTGGCATCTGGAATGTGTTAGTACTGTTTTTTAGGTCTTAGCAAGTGAGGCCGTATTATTTTTCTTTGATTCTGCTCTTTTATGTGTAAAACATACATACTAATTAATTAGGTTTTCTTTTCTGTTTTTTTTTTTTTTTTTGGTATAATTTTTTCCTTGTTTTTGCCCAATTTCTGTGGTTTAGAATAACATTGTTCCTTATAAAGTTTTTGTGTTCTGATAATTTTGTATTAGTTATCAGAAATTTAAATAGCTCATGCAAATCATAAATAATTACAAAGACCAAACATTCTAAATGTCTAATAACTTCAATCATCATGTGAAGTTTCGAGAAATTCTCGGTGCATGTGTAATCATAATATTTGTTTTATTTTCCTTCAATGTTCCCATTTCTTTTTCTGATATTTAAGTCATCTTTGTTTCTGCAAAAACCTGTCCTGTTTCCTTCTTTAATTGTGACTTTTTATACTCACTGATGTCATTTTTTTTTTCAGTTTCAGTATTTCTGTCCCATCTGTGGTCAATGGCGGATTCTGGTGAACCTCAACCCTCTGAACAAGTTTGCAGTTTCTTCAGAAAACCATTGAAAAACAAAAACATCAGAAAGAGAACAGTAAATGATGATGACGATGAAGAAGAAAATTTGAAAGGTGAGACTTTGATCAACAAGCAAAAGAAGTTTCCAAAAGTTGACAATAAACTCCACTTCTCAACTGAGTCTTCAAAGCGATCAGTATCTGGTGAATCTAAGGGAGAGCATGACACTCCTATGTTCCAGTTCGAGTCTTCAAAGGAAATTCAAGTTCAAAATGATAGTCGGGCTACAGCAACCTTAGAAACTGAGACTGAGTTCTCAAAAGATGCTCGAGCACTTCGGGAGAAAGTTCTTAAGCAAGCAGAAGAAGCCCTAAAAGGGAAACCCAAACCTTCAGGAGGTGAGAAGTTGTATAAAGGTATTCATGGATACACTGATTACAAAGCTGGTTTCCGAAGAGAACATACTGTTGCTGGAGAGAAGGCTGGTGGATCTCATGGCCCGCTTAGGGCATCTGCTCATATTAGGTCTTCAGCAAGGTTTGATTATCAACCAGATATTTGTAAGGATTACAAGGAGACTGGTTACTGTGGCTTTGGAGATGCATGTAAGTTTATGCATGATAGAGGAGATTATAAGTCTGGATGGCAGATGGAAAAAGAATGGGAAGAAACTGAGAAGGCCAGGAAAAGGAATTTAGCTATGGGTGGGGGGGACGACACAGATGATGGAGGAGGGGGGAATTTGAGTGAAGATGAGGACGATTCATTGCCATTTGCGTGTTTCATTTGTAGGCAGCCATTTGTGGATCCCGTAGTCACCAAGTGCAAGCATTACTTCTGTGAGCATTGTGCTCTGAAGGCAAGTTTTATTCTTCTAATTCATAGTTGTCAAGGAGTCGCCTGGGTGCCACTTAGGCAACTTGGAAAATCAGGCGCCTTGATCACCTAGGCAGGCGCCTTGGTCGCCTAGGCGCCCCGTCAGGCCTCTAATGCCTTGATTCGCCTGGGCACCTTGAGTTATGTTCTAATTTCCTTATTTTCTTGTACTTTTTTTTTTTAATTCAATTAATTCTGTCAATTGGTAGAAATGGTGTTTGGTTTCCTCATATCCAGAGTCCTCGACAAACTAATCACCTGAACTTTCATGATTGTTGGGGAAATTAGTTCGTTGAGAGAAGTTGAATCAAGCTGAACCAGTCTTAAAACTATTTGTTAGAATTAAGGGTTCTGTATCTGCTGTTGTAGCGTATAGGGTTAACGAATTAAACAATAAAATTTGTCTAAACTTCCAATTTGAAACTGCCTTGGTCGCCTAGGTGCCCCGTCAGGCCTCCAACACCTTGGTTCGCCTTGGCCCCTTGAGTTATATTCTCGTTTCCTTATTTTCTTGTACTTATTTTTTTTTAATTCAATTAATTCTGTCAATTGGTATAAATGTGTCTGGTTTCCTCATATCCAAAGTCCTAGACAAACTTATCATCTGAACTGTTTCATGATTTTTAGGGTAATTAGTTCATTGAGAGAAGTTGAATCAAGCTGAACCAGTCTTCAAACTATTTGTTAGAATTAAGGGTTCTGTATCTTCTGTTATCGCGTATAGGGTTAATGAATTAAACAAAAAAATTTGTCTAAACTTTCAGTTTGAAACTGTAAGGTGGTTTCTTCATCCACTGATCTAGGTAGAAGTAGAAGAACTAATTTTTCAATGATAGGGTCAGCAACACAGGTTCTTGTTTCCACAGAATTGGCATATTTGCTCAATTGATTGATCTGGTTGTTCCTTACTTTAATCTGTTACAAATTTGTGATCCTATCATTTGAATCAAGTGAGGGATGAATTCTAAATTGCAGTTGCTAATTTTCAAATTTAAATTTCAATGTGGAATTTGGGGTTCTCTGGTAATTGTGTTGTATTTTGTTTTTTAAAATACTTGCACGGGGTCTGTCTAACATGAAATTTAGTGGGCTGTTTACCATACCTATGGAAATTTTAGTTTTTATTTTTGTTTCTGGATCAGTTATGTATCATTCATTTTTTTGCATTGGCTCTCAGTATAAACTGGTTTTGTATTACTCAAGTTATTTTGGTTATTGTTTTGTGTATAAATAATGCATCCAGGCTGTCAACCTACTTGCTTACTTGGAAATTGTATCTATTTGGTCTGTATGATGTTCCATGTATTGATTCCTGTTCTTCAGGCCAATTTAGCTGAGTCCCCATATCCTAATATTTAATAGTTGGGCTGATCAGACTTGTAGAACTGGACTTGCACCTGTAACTATATCATAGGAATTTTGTACTAATAGCCATAGAAACTCAATAGGATTCTCTTGTTCCTGTAAAACAAATGTTATTTTAGCATAGAAATTTTAACCCTAGTTTACCTTCCTCTGGTCCACAGCATCACTCAAGGAACAAGAAGTGCTTTGTGTGCAACACACCTACTCTTGGGATCTTCAACACAGCTCATGAGATCCGGAAAAAGATGGCAGAAGAGGGGAAAAACATGGCAGAAGATGGGAAATGATGGGTCAGTAATTTTCTTGGTTCCCTTCCCTTAACTCTTTTTGACATATATTCGTTTTTAAGTGTTTAGAGAGAAATTATTTGGATGTTCTCCGACCATGATGAGTTCTTGGGGGATTAAACAGTTTTGAGAGAACAAAAAATCAAACATCCAAAAAAAAAAAAAAATTGGATTTTTCTGATATCATTTTATTATTATAAGGCTATGGAATTACTGCACTCCTAATATGGTGCACATGTGCATTTATGATCATATTCCTTACTGTTCCCTGTTTTTTCTTCAACAAAAAATGTGCTTAATTGTGCATTCATTTATTTTCTAATAATAAGAATTTTATTAGAACTCAGAAAGGAATGTAAAAAACCGGGGGGTCCATACTAGAACAGCAAAACAACAATACTGGTACAACAACAATAGCGGTAACAACAAAAGACATGTCTCATCAATTGACCCACTGAGAAACTGAGATTGCAGGCCCAGTTTAAGGCAATCCGTTTTAAATTTGGGTCAGGATTTAGTATAGGTTGGGTTGGGCCTTAATTCTTGGGTTGCTGACTTATAAGTCCGGGAAAATAAGGGGGACACAAAAATTATTGTTTTGATTTAATGGGCCCCATGATCTAGTTAATAAAGTTTAGATAAGTTTCTGTTTCTTGCTTAATCGTAGTTTCCTTATTGTTTCTTTAAGAGTTTAGTTGATTAGGGACCTTTATCCTGTGGAGATTAACAGCTTGTGTTTGTAAGGATTTCAGATGCTTGTCTTACAACAAGCTGTGGGGTCTTTTTTGGGTATCTTTTCTTTATTGTTCTAATATATTAGTTGGCTAAAATATATGGATTTAATATCCAAACCAGGCAAGAGTTTGTTTTCTGTTGTTATTCAAATAAGCTTGCATATAGAACAAAAGTTTAGTTTAATTTAGTTTATTTTGTGGAGGTTGGGGCTTGTTTTCTCTCTTCTCTCTCCTCTCTCCTCTCTCTCTTACTCACAGTTACTGTTTACGATCCCAAAACATTCCCTATCTTCTCTTCTCTTCTCTTGTTCTCTCTCTTAGTCCACCATCAGCATATCTATCGATCTGATCTTGCATCACCATTAGACAGAGGAGATAACCCCTGTTTCAGAATTCAAATTTTAAAGAATTTCAATTAGACTAGGATTCTGAAATAAATAGCAGTAATTTAATGGATAAGAACATAACTAACAGGACCTGATCAGAAACAGAACAAGAATACTTTTCCAAACTTGGAATTGATGTATCAGATATAAAAACAGTTGTAAAAAATTTGTAGTTGAAGCAGGAAATTAGGAACCAATAGAAAAGGTGGGAATTTTAAAGCTGTTTCTGAAAATAGAATTTAGTTTCGTTAAACAGAATTGGAAAATCAGGATAAAGAACAGCAGATGGCTAGCAGAATATTAACATACTAGGAAACATAATAAACGAAAAGAAAATATGCACAGGAATTAAGAAGATGGAAGTACCGATCTTGGATTAATTGAATAAAAAGAAGATAAGAAGAAAACATAAAAAGGATAAAAAGGATAAAAGGGATATGAATCAGGAATCACCACCAATCTAACATGGAATTACCATGATGCAGATTGGTGGGATGAGATCTGCTTGTGGTGGGTCAAAAGAGAGGATAAGATCAGACTATAGAGAGACAAGGGGCTTTGAATGGTACCCATGAATAATAACTTGTAGAGAAAAGTGATAAGACAGACGGATAGGTAACAACCTCCAACTAAATTAATCCTTTCATCAAGATCTGTGGGGGTCTGTTAAACTTACTCCTGCCACTACAGGATATAAATAAAAGAAAAGATAAATAATTAGATTCCCCACGATAAGGTTGCTCCATTATGACCTAGTGATTGTAGGTTGAATCAGGAATTCATGGTGGTAAGACTGAATACATTTGTCCCTCCCTAGACCCTGTAGTGGCAGGAGTCTCGTGCGACTGGGTATGCGGTACGCCTTCATAAAGAAAGAGACACATGTCTGGGCAGCAAGACCAGTAACTACTAAACAACTTAATCTATAAGGAAGCTAAAAATAAAAGCCGAATTTTATAATCTAGAGTCCACCTAAACAACTTTATCAATAGTAAAATAAAGAAACAAATCCCTAACTAACAATACGCTTTAAGAAACTAACTCTTGTCAACTACTAAGACTAAAATTAAGGGCAATTTAGAAGTTGAAATATGACTAAATCTGCCAAGTAAAAAATGATATAGAAAAATTTTGAAACTAGATTGATTTGTATCTGACCCCAAATATTTTTTTTTAAAGAACCTTAATGCAGCTACTTACTGGCCATGATGTGGCCAAGCGAATAGCCGTGGAGAATAGTGAATGATCTCGATTCACCACTGAGAGCATATAAACCCAAAAGGACGAATTTTGTGGTGTTCTAAGGAATAGCCCATGGCTTAAAATAAGGGCAATTTAGAAGTTGGAGTATGACTATCTAATTACCCAAATCATGGCCAGTAGCTGCATCAAACCTCTACCCTATTTACAAGATTTTAATTGTCATAAAAAAAATGTTATCCCTTTGCTGCTAATAGATGGTTTTCTATGACCCAGCAAATAGTGTTTTCCATTACATCTGTTTTAGTGATTGAGTGGGGGGGCACATGGAAATCAAGGTCTTTTTTGGTAGGTCTGCTCGATTAGAAGTTTTCACTGGGTCTCGATTTCCCCATTAGAAGACTGCAAATTACCATGACCTCATGCTGTTATCTTGCAATGAAACCGTTAAAACTTTTCCTTTTTTTTTAACTCCACATCAATAGGTTGCCGTGACCAAATACTAATAATGCACAGGATCATTTCTTGCCATATGCTCCAATGACCAAATATTCTTCATTCTCTTGGATGAGTCAAGTCAATGGGTTTCAGAATATGTTGCGGGATTTGTGCACTTCTGTACATCATAAGGTTTTCTTTTCAGGGATGAATATAACAAATTTATTATATCCAATCAGAAATAGGATACATTTGGGTAAGACAGACTATATAATACTGCAACAATAGCACAATAGAGCATAGGAAAGCTCCTTCATAGAGGGTTGCAACAGAACCCAACTACAAAGCAGTAAGAAATATATCCCATCACAACTCATGGAGTAATAGAATTCCCAAAGTACATGCGGTTTAACCACTCCTTTGGTTAGATTATAAACTACTTCATTTTCACTTTACTTGGCTGCCGTTAGAATTCCCAAAGTACATGCAGTCTAACCACTCCTTTGGTTAGATTATCCACTACTTCATTTTCACTTTACTTGGCTGCCATTGTAAGTGCTAGCTCACATGAGTCGCACAATGTCGAATAGGCCAAAGTTATTGTACATAGTACCGTGATTCCTCCCTCAATCTCACATCCATTTAAGCACATTTGCTTGCTCCCTTTCCTCTATAGCTCTAGACCATCCCTTGCACATCAGAAGTTTAATTTTTGTCTTCAACACAATCAGCTCAACTTTTATACTCTCTCCTCCACCAACAGGGCTTAAGAATATACTTAAACTACTGCCTAAATACTCAAAGGGCAAGGGTCTTGGATTGTCAAGGGAACATCTATCTATTGGGTAATGAACTATTGGTTTTTGTTGGATATGGATTGGTTTAAATCATCCGTTTGGGTAATGGCAAGATTGAAAGGCAAAAGGATGAAAATCTGGAATCTGAGGTAAAGTGATTCAAGTAGAAATTTAAGGAATTTGATGAAACTTAATTCAGAAGGGAAATGGAGCAATTGCCATGTCATGGTTTGATTTAGGTTATTTATGTTGTCTAATAAGCTTTTAGTCCCTGTATCTAAGTGACAGCTATAAAATGCCTAACCAGGTTATCCTGATAGTTGTTGACCTTTTTGTTCAGGTTCGTTGATGGGCTATAGGATGTTTTGCAACCTTCGGCAGACCGTGTCCCATTTCCCACATACATGCACCTGAGGCCAGTATTACCTCAATAAGCTTTTCATGCCCCACTACATCACCCGAATTTTGTTTATCCTTCAGCTTCTCACTCCTGAGGGAAGTCTCAAGTACTGACGAGATCTCTATGCATGGTTTCAAAATTCTTTGGTCAGAAGATTCATTTTGAGGAAAATCTTGCTCTGAAGGATAATCTGATTCTGACCTACATACTTTGATGTGCTACAGGTGAAGTAATCATGATGGCCGCCGCCATGTTGCTTTCTAGGATGACCAGCACAATTAGGTTGAGTTGTCACTCATTTATCTATTAAATCTGACGATCTGTTGGTGGCTCAATCCTTGTTTGTACTTCAAGCCCTAGTTTCTTCTAAATACAATACATGAGTCAGGGTTTGCATGAAAATATGATATTTTCAGAAATTAAATACCTTGATACATATGCTGTGACTTTTTTTTTTTTCGATTCCACAAGAATAACTGCTGGCCCCGTGGATCAGGCATAACTCGCATTTGGGAATGAGGCCCCGTGGATCAGGCACAACTCCCTCTCCATGTCTGGAGCTCATTGCCATCAAGGTCCCACATGTAGATGCACTTGTCAGGTTCGGAGCTGCCACAAACCAGCCGCTTTGAGTCAGGAAACCATGCGCAAGAGTTGACAATGGGGCTCTGATAACCAAATGTGTGCTTACATGTGCCTGTCTCCACATCCCATAGCTTGAAGACTTCTCCATTTCCACATGTCAACAACATTGTGTCATCCGGGCTCCATGCCACAAAAGAAACAGAATTTTTGTGGCTGCGCAGTGTGTGTTTCAATGATACATCACCTTCGTCCGATACCTGGAAGAAAAATCCCACTCAAAAAAGAAATCAGGATTTAACACCCCAAAAGATGCACGTATTAGGGGAGGAAATGTTCCTGCTTATAAGCCCAAGACCCTCCCACCCTCCCAAAAGCTGGCCGATGTGGGATAGGGGCGGGAGGAGTTGTTCATGACGTTCATGACATGTATCTAATTTTGAATTCTGTTAGAATCTTCCACATCTTCTGTATCCGAGCCCGTGTAACATAGGGCATGTTTATACCCATGTCCAAATCATGTCTGGGCATGTCCACACCCCAGACATCTATAGGCAATGAGAAATCTATAAGAGGAAAATGTCCTCCAAATACTAAGAGTAAGGAAAAATGGCAATTTGAAGATGTCAGCTCACAAGCTCGTTCATGAAGGTTGATTGCTAAAAAACATCATAACCACGGAAATCAAAGCAGATTATAGATGAATCATTCAAAGATGGCAGTTGGTTAAATTGGTAAATTGTACGAAGATTAAGGTTTAATGGGAGAAAAATGGAAGTAGTTTAAGCTTTGGAAGCAAGGACTAATTGCAAACTTCCTGAAATCTATTCCCATCTATTAACATGTTAAATGTGTTATGTTATAGTAAAAAGGGGTAAAACTAGACATGTTCATTCAAAGATGCCAGCTAGCTAATGACATAACTCTGTCACTCACATACAATAAGGTTTAGGTTCAGTATTGTCTTCACCCACTAACATCCTTCAACAAGCAAAACACACAAAGAAGAACAAAAGACTGAGAGTAGGTAAGAGAAGAAGAAAGTATATAGTTCTTGTTTTACTGCCCCATAAGATATCAGATCTGTGCCATACCTTCCATATGATGGCCGTGCAGTCACTAGATGACGACGCTAAATATTCTCCATTGTTGGAAAATTGCAGAAACCAAACTTCATTGTCATGGTGGCATAAGATCTACAGAAATGAGAAATTTCAGACCACATAATGGAAGTATTTGTAATAATAAAATAGTAAAATGAACAGTCAGATTAATCTAATCAAAATGGCCAACTCTTACCACGGTCACGAAAAAGACATGAGGCTTAAGCCTTGAGGAAAAACCTCAAGGAGGAGCCTAAGGAGCTTAGACCCTGAGGATTGCAGGGCATATGAGTTTCTGCTTTTCACCTTAGCACAAGATTCAAATGTTTCTTCATTAAATTCATTTACCTCCTCAAAGTTTAATTCAATAATTTTAACAAACTACGGATTTCCATGAAAATACAAACCATTTAACGATTCTTAAAGTCCATAATAATGAGAGGGTTCTTTTGTCTTCAAAGAAGAGGCACTGGAATCACTCATTCTACAAATACTCCCTTTCACTAGCTCTCTGTCCTCCATATTTTTCTTTTTTCTTTTTTCATTTTTATAAGTGTTGTATTTAATAAGATGAGGAAGCACAACGTAGAGGTGGTTAGCTGCCTATGCCTATTGCATCAGAAGTCCCAATTCATAGTCTCGTGTCTTTGTCTGTTAATATACTGTCATGACATAACTACTGTTCAATAAAAGCCTCAAAATCCTTCAGCATGACATAGGATATCCCACAAGAAATGAAGCTATTCCCCCCCTCCCCTCTTCCAAATTTGAGAATGAACTGACAACTGATTAAAAAATGCTAGACAGGTCCCACAGCTGATTAAACACTTGTAAAAGCATTTGGGATGATGAAGCCTTTTGAAAATATATCAAAGCGAGAATCTAGTACAAATAGGGACCCATGTAAAAAACTACACCTTTGATGAGGCACCCTTCTTGCAAACAGATTTGACAGAGATTATGTCTAAATAAGGCTTTGTACTGTGACTTGAAGGTAAAGATTCCCATGCTGAAGCACCAGATACTATGGTCATCATGTGAAGCATCAGTTGTAGTGCCAGCAAGCAGATTCAAGAGTTATGGTTAAGGAGTCATTTCCAAGTAATTTAGATTTCTCAAGTGACCTGGCTACAATAAGAGTCTAGATGATGTCTCTATAAAGCAACTTTATCATGACAGCATTATAGACGCCAGGAAAAGCAGGCTATCAGCAGCTGATCGCTGCACTGAAGATCTTTCCAAGACTTGGTTTTTTATTCTCCATTTGAATGATTCTAATCGTCTCTTATTATCTTTCATAACCACACCCCATGGCTGGAAAAGACAGGGAAACTTTCCCATGTTGTGCTTAACCATTTTCTTCCATAAGCAATGGAGTTTGTTTCTGAACATCCGCAGCCTGTTACACAGCATAGCAGAACTCTCGTGGTATATTCTCCTAAAGCTAAGACCCAACAGTTTAGAGTGGCATTACTGCTCCCAATCAACCAATTTCAATAGCATGACACAGAAAAGCATGACCAAATTTCAATACATTTTAGGGGCTTCTGAGATATTTCCCACAACCTCCCACATAACTCATACACGCTGTACTCCTCCTGACCTTGTGGGCATCCATTAAAGAAACCGATTCCTGCATACCTATTTGTGCATTGTGGGAGATTTCCCCCACAGTGACATTGTGGGGAACCCTCTCCCTTTTTTTAATATACTAAACCCTGAACTTTTTTATTTTATACCTTTTCTTTTCTTTTTTTTGATAGGTAGGCCCCAAGTAGTTGAACACATGACCTCTTTGAGGTGTTGGTCTTTACCAACTGAGTTAATCCCTTGGGTTTATTTTATACCTTAATTACACCCAAATTTCAATTGTATTTATAGGGAAAAGATTCTCACACCGCCAATATGGATACTCTTTCCCACACCCTCGCACATACCTAACACTCTCTCTCCTGCTGACATTTTGTTCTCCTCCCTGACCTTGTGGGTCCCCCTCCCCTCAATTGATAATACCGATTCCTACATGTCAATTGGTGTGGCATGGGAGATTCCCTCCTCCACACTGGCAGCATGGGGAACCCTTGCCTCATATTTTATATCAAATCTCTTAGGGTATTTTTTATGTTAAACCCTAGAGATACCAAATTCCCAAAATGCACTCCCAATCTTTCACGGTGCAGAATTATTTAGTTTAGCATGTGAATCCAGTACTTTTCTTTCTTTGATGAATGAAATTTCACAAATTTTTATACAAACAGTAATTATCAAACATTAAATAGATTTGGGATTCCCCAACTAAAGCTTGTTTGAACATGAAACCTCTTTTTTTCTTTTCAGTATCATGAATTTTTTGTGTTTTATGTTTTTATGTTTTTTATGTACATGTTTCCTCATACTTTCGGGCATGGCCTCGATGCCTTGTGTCCCTGATGCAAGGGTAGAATTTCTAACCAATCTACACCCTTAACCTTGTGGTAGGATCTTTACAACCAATCCCAATACAATTCCCGTCAAAACCAGAAAACTAAAAGTATAACATAGATTGAAAACTTAACTTTGGGGACAATCTTGCCGTCATTTGATCACAGAACTTGGGGGGCTTGTAGTCTAGGATGTGCTTGCAACAATAACCGAATTTGGGGTCAATGATTTTTCCAAAATCATCTATCACCTGATGATGGGTTCTGGTAATCAGCAATAGCAGAATCCTTCTAATCACAGCAACCAATGGCAAGAAGGAGGATGTATGTGTGGATATCATAGTTATCATGGCAACAAGGCGAACCAAGGCGATGGAGGCCTAACGTGGCGCCTAGGCGATCAAGGTGCCCACCTAGGCGATCAAGGCTCCCCCCGCCTAGACAATCAGGCGCCCACTTAGGCGATCAAGGGGCCCGCCTAGGTGATCAAGGTGACCAAGGCTTCACAAGGCCGCATGAGTGCCTAGGCAACGCCTTGATAACTGTGGTGGATATCGATGGAGGGTGTAGGGTGAAAGGATGAGAGATGATGGAAAAAAGAGAGGTGGTCGGTTGAGTCTCACAATTTGGAGATTGAACCAAATCACAAACAGCAGTCTGGTTTTTCTTTCAAGTCTAACTTCTTTCATCTTATTCATCCATACATAGAGAGTATTGTGCTAGCCTCATGGCCAATCTTTCCTTACAACAATCTTTCCAAAATTTGAAAAGATACTAATAGGAAATTTTCCTAAACACAGAATGAAAAGTTTCTTAAAAATAAAACTCTAATAACTTATGTAGGTCTCTAATTATTTTACTAATTTTAGAGACAAGATTACATTGTAACTATTCTTAGGAAGGTAATAACATAAGGAAATAAAGTTTCTAAACTCTGTTGGTACTGTTCACGTGAACGGTACCACGTGAAGAGTGTTGGCTGGCTGACTTCTATAGCTTGGTTTGGCTAGGCTGGTTTGGCTTGGGCCCTATTTGGATGGCCTTATTCCTTTTGGTGTAGACTTCTATTACATTAGTCCCACTTTTTCAAGGTCACATCATTTTCAACATTCTTGGGGTTGGAAGTTGGAACCATGGTTTGACTTGTTTAAAATGACAAAGGTCATGCCTCATTTATAGAGTAAAATGATTTACATGGAAGGAAATAAAGAAAAGTAAAGGAAAGAACACAAAAAGAAAGTAGGTGAGGTAGTTGAGGAATGAGTCAGCACTCATATTCCCACATACTCGAACCTAAACATTACAATACTCCCCCTGAAGTAGGGGAATAGATATCTATCATTCCCAACTTGGACATAATAGGATGAAACACCTTTGCAGAAAGGCCCTAAGTAAAAACATCAGCCCACTGGTCTTTAGATGTGACGAATGGAATGCAAATGAGACATTGTTCTAACTTCTCCTTGATGAAGTAACAATTAATCTCAACATATGCTTTGTTTTATCGTGCTAAACTAGGTTATGGGTAATGCTAATGGCAGATTTGCTATCACAATGAGTTGAATAGGGACATATAAGTCTTGAATGAGACCTTTGAGCCAAAGAAGCGCACAAATGATACGAGCCATAACCATGAATTCAACTTCTGCACTAGAACAAAAAACCACAACCTGTCTTTTGCTTCGCCAGGTAACCAGATCCACCCCCCCCCCAAAAAAAAAAAAAAAAAAAAAAAAAAAATCAGAGTACAATATCCAAAAGTAGAGCATTTATCATCAGACGAACTATCCCAATCAGCATCAGTGTAGGCTTCAATAAGCATATGCTCATGGAGAGAAAGAAGGACAAAGCGATCAAGAGCAGATTTTAAGTAATGCAGGATCCGATACACAGATCCAAATGACTAAAGAAAGGGTCATGCATGTATTGGTTAATCTGCTAACTGCAAAGGCAATATAAGGTCTGGTATGAGAAAGATAAATTAAACAGCCAACTAACCTCTGATGTCCACATTTATCAACCGGTTCCTCATCTTTTTGTGATAGACGAAAATTGGGCACAAGTGGAGTGTCAGCCGGTTTACACCCGAGCATCCCAGTGTCAGACAATAAGTCAAGGGTATACTTCCATTGAGAAAGGAAAATACCTTGAGTAAAACGAACAACCTCAATTCCTAAAAAAATACCATAACGGACCAAGGTCTTTAATTTCAAACTCAGTGCCTAAAAAAGTCAAGTGAAAGATTTCAACAATGCCACTCCCTGTAACCACGATATCATTTACATAAACAATAAGAACAGTAGTTAACTCGCAATTCTACTTGATGAACAATGTGATCAGCATTACTCTGTTCGAACCCAACAGATATCATGGCTCTAAAGAAGAATCCAAACCAAGTCTGAAGACATTGTTTTATAAGGCCCGTTTCAATTTAAAGACCTTACCTAATGTCGAAGGTCAGGAAAAACTAGGAGGGACATCCATGTACACCTCCTCTTATATCTCTCCATGAAGAAAAGCATTTTTTTACATCTAATTGATGTAAATCCCATCCAAGGTTGACCACACAAGAGAGAAGGACATGAACAATATTCATCTTGGCAACAGAGGCAAAAGTTTCCTAATAGTTAATGCGGAATGTCTGAGTATAGCCCTTGGCAACTAATCACGCCTTGCCTATCAACAGTACCATCAATTTTCTACTTTACAATAAAAATCCATTTGCAACCTACTAGTTTCTTCCCCAGAGAAAGAGAGACAAGATCCCAAGTCTCATTCTTGTCAAGAGCATGCATCTCTTCCAACATTGCATCATTCCATTTAGGACTGCCAGTTTAGAGGAATTGAAATAAAGGATAGAGAGGAAACAAATGCACGAAAAGAAGGAGAAAAAAATTCATAAGACACAACGTTAGAAATGGGGTGTTGAGTATAGGATCGAACACCTTTTCAAAGAGCAGAAGGCAACTCAATAGTAGAGTTAGAAGTAAATTCACCAGATGGAGGAGGAATAGATCTCAAGTTAGGAGATGACGATTGGAGTGGTGCAGTGGTAATGATATCTCGCTCTTGCTTCCGTTTTAACCTTAAATGAGTAAACACCTTTAGTAAGGGAACCGGAGGCTGAGAAGCCAGAACCGAAACCTCTATACCAATGTCAGTTTTAGTATCATCAACTA
This sequence comes from Protea cynaroides, assembly GCA_028583415.1. Classification (NCBI taxonomy): domain Eukaryota; kingdom Viridiplantae; phylum Streptophyta; class Magnoliopsida; order Proteales; family Proteaceae; genus Protea; species Protea cynaroides. The sequence goes on from CM053270.1 coordinate 62,760,580, forward strand.
AAGTATCATCTGAAGTAATAGCTAGAGCAACTAAGACAGCAATAGTGGGAAGATACTCAGGAAGAGACTCAGGAGGCCCAAGCACATCTTCACGAGAACCAAGAGACTCCCCCTGAAGAGGTGCAGGAGCCTAAAAGAACGCCTCAGTCTCATGGAAGACGACATCCATGGACAAACATCCTATGAGAGGACGAATGGTAATATTTGTACCCTTCTATACACTGAAGGCCACGAGGGTCGAGCTTGCCATTGTGGTAATGGTTACGAGCAAAGCATACACAACCAAACACCTTCGGAGGAACAACAAATGTCGAAGTACCCAGGAGTAGCTTCAGAGGACAGCGTAAGTCAAAACACACAGGGGCATCAGATTGATGAGGTAACGCATTGTAAGAATGGCCTCACTCTAGTACGGGGCAGGGACATGCATTCAAAACATTAAAGACCGAGCAACCAACAGCAAATGGAAATTCTTGCATTCAGCCACCACAACATTTTGAGTAGGAGTGTCCACACAATTGGTTTGATGAATAATATTATGCTCAGCTAGGTAGGACTAAAAAGATCCGTCAGTATACTCTGTCCCATTGTCTTTACGGGGTAGTGAACTTTGCAGCATACTGGGTCTGAATCATCCGATGAAAAAACAGGCAACATCAAAATAACTCATTCTTGTGGTGGAGCAAATAAATTCAGGTGAGACAAGTACGGTAGTTAATGAAAGTGACGAACCATTTATAGCCAGTTACCGAGACACACCAAGAGGGGCCCCAAACATCAGAATGTATTAAATGAGAGGGAGTTATTCTGCGTTAATTGGAAATAGGATAAACAGAACAAGTTTACTTTGCAAAAAAGCAAGCATTACAAAAAAAAAAAAAAAACTCGTCTGACTTAAATAGCTTTGAAAACTGAGGAAAAAGCTTGACTAAATTGTAAACAGGTGGATGACCCAAACGTTGATGCCACATATGTAAAGCTGCCAGTGTAACTATGGAGGAGGAAGAAGCATGTGTCGTCAAGGCCGAAGACTCTAAGGAGGGGGCAAGAACATACAAGCCATCAACCACTTTACCACTGCCAATCGTTTGCTTTGTCACTAAGTCCTAGAACACATGACGAGAGGGAAAGAAAGTGACTCGACAATTCAAATCTTGAGTTAGGCTACAAATTGAGAGAAGATTAGTAGAAAAATTTGGTACATGGAGAATAAATGATAATGAAAGGGAGGGAAAGCATTTAATGGAACCCTTCCCAGCAATAGAGGATAAGGAACCAATTGCAGCCGGAATTTCACCTTTACGACTTGACTAGAACTAGGAACATACTAAAAAAAAAAAAGAATGGGAAGAACTAGTTATGTGGTCGGTAGCCCCTGAGTCAATGATCCAAGGAGTTTAAGCAAAAGAAGCATAGTGACCACCAATGGAAATACCTGAATTGGCAAAGTTGAAAAAAGAGGGCTCTGGCAAGGAAGCAATGGCTGACACAGATGGAGAAGGGCTTGAAGGGCTTGACTGAGATAGAAGACGACGAAGTTGGTTCATTAAATCATCATCTCCAAGAGGGGTGACATCAACATCAGCAATCTTCATTTGATGAGCCTAGACGGAACCAGTATTACGACCTCGCCCACAGCCTTTACCATTAGCAGGGCGACCATGGAGTTTCCAACAGTACTCTTTAGTGTGATGTTCCTTATCACAAAACTCACATTGAATGGGCTCCCTTTCCGGACAAGGGCGGGAGCAAGAATGAGTAGAACTGCCAATGCTAGAGGAATCTATACTAGAAAATAGAGCCGAGCAATCAAGTTGCAACATCAGTCCACCTGCTGTCCTCAAACTGGACCATAGCGTAGGCCTACTCCAAAAAAGGGAAAGGCTCATGACTCAGAACATGAGCACATATCTAATCGAACTCCACACTGAGATCGATCAAGAAAATATAGATACAAAAATTTGTCCTCTTTTTTGGCAAATTTCATGGCATCTACAGGACAAGAAGCGGAGAAGGCTTCATAATAATCCAACTCTTGCCACATTCCTCGTAACTCAGAATATTACTGAGACAAAGAAAACTCCTTCTGCTTTGTATCATGAATTTTCTTTTGCAATTCACACACTTCAATACCTATAAGTATGTATCTTTAGCAGCTTTCCATATGCTGGCAGCCGAATCTAGCAATAAATAACCTCGTGCAATGTTCGGATCTAAAACTGATTAGATACGACATCACCAAGTAGTTGTCAAAGCTCTATTTGCTCTAATCAGCACCTCACCAGGTAGTTGTCAAAGCTCTATTTGCTCTAATCAGCACCATCAATAGTAGGTTTCTTAGCATCGCCGATAAGGTACCCTAAAAAACCACGGGATGCTATAGAAAGAAAGCAAGAATGAGACCACATCAATTATTACCATCCAATTTAGTGAAACAACCAGGGAACGTAGAAAGCCAGAGAAGCTCCTATCACTAGAGCCCCCAGGAACAATTGATGCAGTCATCATGTCTGACATGGCTGAGGCTTAGAGAAAACAAAAAAAAATTAATCAGAACAATTTATACTCGTACCTGACTAATCAAATATTTACATGGAACATTTGATTTTGGTGGAAAGAAAATGAGATCTCAGAAAATGAGGTGAAAATCATTAGTAACCCTCGGTGCAAACCATCGCCGCTGAGGAACTGCCAGGAGGACACTAGGAGAGGGCCGTCGCTAGATAAAGAGGCGATGGTGGTAAAAGGCCAAGAAGAGAGAGAGGCGGAAGTGACAGAAAGGTAAAGGTGGAAGGTGCCGATGCTATGTAGGGGCTACGGGGGTACGGTACGAACATCAAGGGAAATCCTCACTCTGATACCATGTTGGAATAATGGTTTGGCTTGTCTAGAATGACAAAGATCATGATTCATTTATAGAGTAAAATGATTTACATGAAAGGAAATAAAGAAGAGGAAAGGAAAGAACACGAAAGGAAAGTAGGTGAGGTAGGTGAGGAATGAGTCAACATTCATATTTCTTATATGAATCGAACCTAGACATTACAGTACTTCAATTTCCAAATAAAAGTGTTATTGATTACAAAAAAGTGCTTGTTTGTATTGTTGATGATTCATTACTTGAGACTTTTTATAAGTATTGGAATTAACTTTCATCAAATCATAGATAAAAGTATCATGGTTTTATGTTTGCATGTATTGGTTGTACCTAGATGTATTACTTCACAACTATGGCTGTTGAGCAACTTTATTTGTCTAGAATGAGTTTTTTTCTGTTCAGATGTATGCAGTAGTTCACAAAACTACACTTTTAAATCACACAATCAAATTTAAAAGCATTATAGTGCATGGAATCTTTCTCAATTCATACACAAAATGAAATTCACTATATTTTAATGATTCCCCCATCTGTTTATGAAATTCTAATAGGTTTCAGCAGTTTCAGAAAATATATTTGATTTCAATCAAGGCCTTTTTTTGTTTGAATTGTATTAGCAAAAGCCAAAGAAGAAACAAGGTTGGGATCCCCAAGGAATCACCAGACCAACCAAAGAGAAGAATAAAAAATGGAAAAACTGGACCTCCTATATTAGAGTTGGATAGGTAAGTCCCAAGCATTAATTATGAATTTGTTTCCACGAGAGTTCGGGCAAGATGAAGTAGTTGGAACTTGGAAGTAATGTTCCTCAGATATCAAACTCGATGGCCGCCCAAATTTGACTGAAGCTTTTGGAATTGCAAATCCAAAACCTCATGTTTCTTTCCATCCAGGTACAATAAGTTGTCGCACAAAAGGCAAGTTTGCTGACCGTGTCACACAAGGATTTCCATTAGAAAAAGGATCTGATCCATATCCATTCTCTCTCCAGAGCATGAACTTGTTTCCTATAAGGGTTTCAAAGACAGCATCTGGCAGACAAACAAAGACAGCATCTGGCATGGACAGGTATCATCTGTCTATAGGGAAGGAACTTGGAAGTAATGTTCCTCAGTTATCCAACTTGATAGCCTCCCAAATTTGACTGAAGCTTTTGGAATTGGAAATCCATGACCTCATGTTTCTTTCCATCCAGGTACGATAAGTCGTCGCACAAAAGGCAAGTTTGCTGACCGTGTCACACAAGGATTTCCTTTTGAAAAAGGATCTGATCCATCTCCATTCCCTCTCCAGAGCATGAGCTTCTTTCCTATAAGGCTTGCCGCGATTGAGGATCCCTTGCCATATGTGGGATGAGAAGGGGCAAGGAAAAAAGAGGTGGCTTGTATCTTCTGAGGCAGACCAACAAAGACAGCATCTGGCATGGACAGGTATCATCTGTCTATAGAGAAGGAGCATCCCCCTGGGCAACCAATCAGTCAATGCTTTCCATGTGATAAAATTGTGACGAGAGACATGACTCTAAAACCAAACCACATCGTACCAAGGAACCTTGGAAGCCCCCGACTGGATCAGGTTCCATGCAGAAGCTGAAGAAAAGATACTAAATGATGTAGCTTTCCGCGACTTTGTCGCCACTGCCCCTAGGCCACCTTGAGATGGAAGGGACGTAAGACCAAGCTTGGGTCAATCTGAGCGAAGTGACTTATTGAGATTTAATTTCTTGTAGTTTATTTTGATACTTAGGCCCCTTTTGGTATGATTTTGATTTCAATTTTGGGTAGTTTTCTTGTAATAAGTTAACAAAAAGCTTTTTGATTAAGAGATTGAAATTGTTTGTTTTAAAGATTGTACGGTTTTGGTTCTGTTGTCTAGGTATCATCTAGCTTAATTGTTGTCCAGCTGTCCAAGCTGGCTGCCTTCTTCGTATTTGGGATTAAGTTAAATTCTTGACTTAAACCTCCTTATCTTTAATTCATTATGTAATTAAGAGACTAGCATTATTGTCTAATTAGGATTTACAGTTTATCTAGGATTCCTTGTCATGTTGACATTTGGAATTCCTACCTCTAATATAACTAGGACTCCTTATCTTGTGGAGTCCTAGACCTATCACTTTACCCTTCTTTTTTGTCTATAAACAGTAACTGCTAAGAGGAGAGGAATACGCATCATTTCTCCCTCCCTCTTCTTCATTATCTCCATCTTCTCTTTCTTTCTATTTGTTAGAAGGTATTAGATCAATCACCTAGGTTTCCGTTTTGAGAGTCGTTTAGGTTTTTCTTTGGGTGTGCAGCTGCCATTGCTTCCTCTGCTGCATCTGCTTTAGTTTCCCACTCTCTTCAAATTTTGGTATGTCATCTCTATATCTGGTAAGCATTATCTACAGTTTCTGAATCTCTTCTCATCTTCCATTATTATTCAAGTAAGCTTTTCTGGTTCTGCAATTTAAGTTTCAGACTTGAGTTTCTGTTTTGTTGCTGAATCTGAGATTCTGTTATCTACCTTAATGACATGCTAGGGTTCAGTCTTCTCATATTATTCTGCTTCCGTTCAGATATTCTAGGACTCGACCATTGACTAGAATCTACTCCTATTCTTTAGCTGCTGTTGGTTGAATATTCTATTGCTGTTATTGATCTGTATTATGATGTTAAATCTGTTTAATATCGCTTTATCCCATTGGTTATTAGTCTGATCCTAATTTTATCTGTCCTATAAATCAGGTTACATTTTCTCCTATAATTATGCTGCGGTGTGGAGTTCAACTAATTGATTGAATTTTATTTTGTTTACTCGATTCCTACTGTTGCTCATAATAGAGTTAATCAATTCAGACCAATAGTATTCACCCATTTTTTTCCTATCTTATCTGCTGTCATTAAGTATATCCCCTTGCAGCTATATGGAAATTAAGCGTGTTCTTTTTTTTTAGTTCTGATTTACTGTGATTATCACATCAGTAACCAATCTGATCATGTCACCTAGTCTCCACCAAGATCTAATTTGCTGGTGGTATCAGTCACATCTGTCTCATGCTTATCTCCATGTTAATCTGCCTGAGATAGTATTCTCTCTTATCAGTCTGAGGCAGATTGCTGATGTGTCACTTTCTGATTTGAGGAATTTTATCACCATTAGGATCCCTTAATGACTTTTATATCCACCATTGGATCAAGTTCAAATTCTAATATGATGTTATCCAGTCCTATTGTAACACCTTGTCATTGGCTGATCTGTCATTGCCATGTCACAGCTTTGACTTTTCAATTATAGTAAAAAAAAACACTTGCATATGCACACTAAGCCAACAGTCCTATGATTCTCCCATATTCCTCAAGTTTGTGTCTCCCACCGTAATTTGTTCACGGGAGAAAGTATATATATCGCTCAAGTTCGTGTCTTCTCATTAACGATAACCTAGCCTACTACTACCTTGCTTGTGATGCAACCTCTAGTACCTGTACGTGATGCAAACTCTATTACCTCTTCGCTCGTGTTGAAGCCTCTACTACCTGCACGTAATGTAACCTCTACTAGTTGCACGTGACGCAATCTCTCCGCTTGTGTTGGAGCCTACTTCTTTCTGCTTCTGCTACTACTGCTATTGTTGCTATTACTACTGCTGCTGCTACTACTGTTACTGTTGCTACTACTGCTACGACTGCTACTACTATTGCTATTGTTGTTATTGCTGCTTTGTTGTTGTTGCTGCTACTACTACTATTGGTCTTTTGGGAGAAGAACTTATGTTGTCTTATTGTTCCAAGCTAGAGCATGTTCCGGCTTGAGGGAGGTATTAAAGATTGTACAGTTTCGGTTCTATTGTCTAGGTGTCACCTAGGCTTGTGTAGGTGTCACCTAGTTTAGTGTTGTCCAACTGTCCCAGCTGGCTGCCTTCTTAATCTTTGGGATTAAGTTAAATTCTTGACTTAATCCTTCGTATCTTTAATTCAATGTGTGTAATTAGGAGACAAGTATTATTTTCTAACTAGGATTTACTGTTTATCTAGGATTCCTTGTCATGTTGATATGTGAAATTCCTACCTCTAAGGTAACTAGGACTCCTTATCTTGTGGAGTCCTAGACCTATCACTTTACCCTTTTATTTTGTCTATAAATAGTAACTACTAAGAAGAGAGGAATAAACATCGATTCTCTCTCCCTCTTCTTCATTCTCTCTTTAACCAACGGCAAAAATAGAAGAATATGAGCCCATTCCAAATGCGCCAAAGATACGTCAGAAGATAAGTGGTTTTAGGTTTGACTTGGTCAAGTCAAACCATCAGATATTGACTCATTGGATAGGTGGCAGTAGAGAATTATTATTTTATCCCTTATCCCTTATCCTCTTTTACTCTATTAACGTCTTTGGAACTCCACCCTCTCTTGTGGAGTTCCCTTTTCCTTAATTAGAATAGGACGGCTTCTCTTTATTAGAATAGGACTACTTCTCTTTATTATTTTAGTCATGAAAGTCTTTGTCATGTTGACATGTGGAACTCCTATGTAGCTAGGACCCCTTATCTTGTGGAGTCACAGACCTATCACTTTACCCTTATATTTTGTCTACAAATAATGATTGCTAAGAGGAGAGGAAAATACATTGACTCTCTCCATCTTCTCTCTTCTTTTTATTTTTCTTTTTAAATTTTTATTTTTTACACTCTCCATATTCTCTTTCTTTCTATTTTGTTACAGGGTACATTAATTGAAAATATTTCAAGAATGAAAAACCATTTGGTAGTTAAATTTCGAGAATGGAATGGTCTTCACACAACCAAGAAGGCTTGAAACTTCAACCTTCAAGAACCTCCATGTACTTACTATCTTACCCATCACCCTCATACACCAGACTCAAGAGATCCAAACTTTGTGACAGATGAGGGATTCAAGGAAACGGAGACCAGGAGCTAGGGTTCAGAAATTGGCTCCCATCCAAGTCTGGGTTGCACAAACGGCAGAGGGCCTTCTAATTAGAATCAGTTTTTGGTCGTGGGTAAGGGCAGGTGGGGGTGATGGGCTGTGGGTGCACACGTCAAGGGGATGTGGGGCAGAGGTGCAGATCAATTGGGAACTTCAGCGCACAGGAGTCTGAAGGAGATCGGGGGCTGCTAATGAGAGATTGAGGGTGTAAGGGAGAGGGGAGCGGCGGTTCTCGGAAGGGGAGTGGTGGTTCAAGGAGGAAGCGTTTGAAGGGATTGAACTTCCATCTGCTTTCTCACTAGGTATTACTGCCAACAGCAAAACCAAACTCTCCTCTTCCACAGATTCTGACACCCCTGAAACCACATTTGTGGGAGATCTCACCTGTTCTTGCTCAGAAACATCAAAAACACACACATATCAAAATCACGAAAGTTATTTGGATAATCATTTATTTGATCAATAAGATCAGAAATCCATAATGATAAACCCAAAATGTGAAAACCTGATATCCTTTCCGGCAGAGAGCATCGAAGTTGAGGAATGGATGGAAGAGGGGTTGCTGGAGGAGACGTCGCCAGGGGGAGCGGTGGCTCTCAGAAGGGGGGGCGGTGCCTTAAGGAGGAAGCTCTTTTGTCTTATCCGTTCATCCTCCAGTGAAGAAAACGAGAGAGAGAGAGAGAGAGAGAGAGAGAGGCAGACAAACGTGTGAAATTGATGAAATAATCTGGAATAGAAATCATGATACTGCTGATTTCTATTGAAATTGATTTCAATTTCATTGATTAGGTTGTAAAAATCATACCAAATAGTTCGAGAAATTGAAATAGCCTCATCAAATTGTAATAGAAAGCATATTGAAGAAGACCTTAGGTTACACTTCCTGGCTTATAGCTGCACAATTCCCAGCAGTCTATGATGAATCAAGTTATACAGATTGCCATTAGGGCAGCACAATGAGATGAGCATAAGGTTATAAAATTTGGTATCGCACATTAGACCAGATGATGCCAACCCTGACCTGGCCCCACACTGAAAAATATATATGAGGAGAGTTCAGTAGTATTGAACTTTATCGGATGGACCAGTGCCTGACAATCCAGACACAGATCCTGATCTGGATCGGCCTATCCAACCAAGCCAGTCCTGATACCTGCAGCCATGGATGAGCTAATTCAACCGAGCTGGCATGGGCTCGGGTCAAAGAAGCAACACATAAATGTATGCTGTTTTCAGCATTATGTCAAATGTATACTATAATATACATCATCCTTTTGATTTTTGTAGATTATTCTGATCATTGTCCACTTATTAGAGTCTTAAGATAATATGAGTATTGGGAATTATAATTTTTTTCCTCATACGCGCTCTCAACATGAATGCTCCTAAGTTCAGTTTCTTTCCTAAAGTTTGCAGCTATCCATAAAGTCCTTTCCCAAATGCCAGAGACAACTCTCTACAAACAAGAGAGAATGTACACTGGTGGATCTGTATAGGTACTGGTATTCCATCTGAAAAGGTGATATCCAATGCTGAAAAAGACAATGAACACATAGTTGCATATTTCTATTGAGAGAATAAAAATTGTAATCAAGCAGTTTTCCTTTGAGATCTCTCACTCAAGCTGTCACTTTCAAACTTCCTCCATCTCAACTCAGGCACATCAAATACTCCCTTTAAGTACAATTATCTTTGTGTGATCCGACAACCTTCATTCCTAATTACCAATATGATTAACTTCTACAATTCCCAAAAGACCAGGGGCATAGCCCATGACTCATTTTTTGGAATGGGTGCACCTTTTTGTATAGCAGACATTATAAGTTGATGTCGTTTAAATTTAAGCTTTCTCTTCTTTCTTTTATCATCCTTGTTTTTATTGGAGGGGGTGTTGAGGAGGGAGGGAAGGAGGGTGTTGGGTGGAAGAGGGAGGATACATGGAACCTCCTCCTTTATTTCATATCATTTATACAAAAAGCCATATCTTAACTAATGGGGTCAGCTACATGGATCCATTTTCTCCTATCAGCTCTGTTGAGTCCAGTCCAAGGCTATCATATCTTTCCTCAACACTTCTCCTAGGGTCATTTTAGGCTTGCCATTACCTATTTTAGCTCCTTCATGTTGAAATCTCCATACATGAGCATCCAAAGGCCTCCATAGCACATGTCCATGCCACCTCAAGCAGGTTTCTCGCAACTTATCACGAATTGGGGCAACTCCAAGGTTTACTCTAATTTGTTCATTCTTTAATTATTTTTTATAGTTTTAACATTCATCCACCTCAACATCGTCATTTCAGCCACACTAAATTTGTTTAAATGGTTTTTCTTTACTGTCCAAGATTAGCCACATACATCATTGTTGGACGTATAATGGTTCTATAAAATTTTTCTTTAAGTTTCAAAAGAATATGTCGGTCACACAACACTTCAGACGCACTCCTTCACTTCATCCACCCTATTTTAATTCTCTGCACAACATCATCCTCTATCTATCTCTTCATTTTTATTTATGATTAAACCAAGGTACATAAAGTTATCACTTTGTAATAACTCCCTATCATCAACCCTCACCAGTCACCACCCCACTCCCAGTCATATTGTTACTAAAATTATACATTATATACTGTTTTTTTGTTCAACTTATCTTAAAACCTTTTAATTCTAAGATTGATCTCCACAAATCCAACATCAGATTTATCCCATTTTTTGTTTTATCCATTAAAGCAAAAAACATACACTAGGGAATCTCATCTTGAATGTCTCTAGTCAATTCATTTATGATTAGCTTAAACAAATATGGGGTTAGAGTTGATCCTTGATGTAATCCAACTATAATTGGGAATTCCCTACACTGTCCCCCCCCAAAAAGTTCTTATGCTAATCACTACATCAATATACATATCTTTAACTGTGCCACGTATTTACTTGAAACATTTTTCTTCTAATTTTCTACGAATTCTATCATAAGCTTTTTTTAATCAATAAAGACCATATGAAGATCTCTCTTATATTCTCTAAATTTTTTCCATCAGTCTCCTAAGTAAATAAATTGCTTCTGTGGTAGATCTTCCTAGCATAAAACAAAATTGGTTATCTAAAATATTAGTTTCTTGTCTAAGACAGGCTTCAATTAATTTCTCTCACAATTTCATAGTATGGTCATGGTTCAAATCTCGGCGAGATCATGCCGAGATTTTGAAATTTTCAAGTATCTCGAATTGGTTGGGACAAGATGGACTACGAGAATAGGTCTCGATCTGTCTCAACCAATTCTCAACTAGTTCTCAACTAGTCTCGACCATTTTTTGTTGGACCAAGCCTATAAATACCTCTAATTTGACAATCTCCGTTGAAATCTCGACCGAGACTGTCATATTGTTTGTTTTTTCACTCCATCTTCCATTCAAGCTTCAAAATACCTCCAAATCTTTGTGTTTCGCCAAACTATTCCACAAGATCATTGGAGGAGCTTGGTACAAGAGCAGAGATCGTTGGTTCATCGTCATTTCTACTGTTTAAGGTAAGAATTGTTTGCAAAATTTTTATATGTGAGACATGTGAGCCCAATCTACAAGCTCACTATTTCGAAATTTTTTTGTATATATTTATTTTTTTATTTTCTGGTTAAAAAATATATTTTTCAGCAATAAAAAATTAAAATAAATATGATAAATATTAATCATTTCGTGTTGAAAATTTTATATGCTGAACACCAACTAAACTTCATTTGACATTCTTTGATCTTTTACTAGTGTAACATTATGTAGAATAACCAACATTACCTTAAGTTTACATCTGAACTTAAGATCGATACTGCCAAACATTGGTGTAAACCCAAACAACCACCACGTGTAATTATTTTTACAATTTTATGGTTTAAATGTGTTTATGTACGCTAAAATAGGATTTCCCTAGAGTATTATGACTTAAAATGGCCATTTTAGCCCCGAAACACAGTTTTTTAGCCTTCGCAAGGCATTTACATTGTCTCGCTGAATTCTCGATTTTCCCAAGGGTCAAGACATCCTCGAACTCGAGATTTTGAACCTTGAGTATGACTCATAAGTTTAATTCCTCCATAATTATTACAACCTTGAATATCACCTTTATTTTTATAAATCAGTACCACAATGCTTCTTTTCCATTCATTTGGCCTTTTTTTTATCGTGCTCATGATCTAATTAAATAACCTAGTTAGTCACAAGAATCCATTAATTTCTGTCCTCTTCCATACCTCTATTAGGATACCATCTGGACCTACTGCTTTACCTATTTATATCTTATGTAAAGCTTCATTTACTTTGGCCACCCTCATTTCCCGTATATATATCTAAGATTTTTGGCTTCTTGATGATTATAATAGCATTCCATAACATTATAAGTTGTATTGTTTTCATATGGTAAACTATAAAAGTAGTTTGTCCACCTCTATTTAATCTTTTCATCGCTTATTAAAATAGTATCAACCTCACTTTTATTAATCTAATATAAGTGAAATTTCTACTCTTCCTAACCCTCAATTTGAATAATTTATAGATATCTTGTTCCCCCTTCATAGTGCTTAAATTATTATATAGATCCTCATATTTCTTAGTCCTTGTTTTCCCAACTATCTTCTGAACTTTGTTTTTAGCAACTTTATACCTTAAAATTCTCCTCATCCTTTGTCCTTTGCCAAATTTTTGAACTAGATTTCTTAGCTTGAATTGCAGTTTGAACATCATCACACCACTACCAAGTCTCCCTAGATGAGTGTCAAGTTCCTTTAGATTCACCTAGAACTTCTTTAGCTGTATCTTTAATATGAGTAAGCTATCTCGCTCCACATGACATTGGTGTCTTCATCTAAATCCCACCTTCCCTGTGATATACTAATTTATCAGTTAATGTCTTCAAGTTTTCTCCTTTTAAGTTGCAGTTCCACATCATTCATAGAAGTTACCTTATTTAGAGAGTGAGAGATGAGAGTCATCATCTACGACAATAAAATGGACTGTCTCTAAATAAATCTAAAAGCAAAATGTAACATGTAGAGATAGACAGAGCCAGAAATTGAGTTCTTCTACTGCTGCTAAAATGGCTTTTGTCGCTATTTTGACCTCTTGTTTTGTTTGATACCAACCCTCTCTTTTCCCTTCCCCTTTAATGTTAAATCAGTTATTCATGATTCAAAAACTTTAATACGTTTAGCAATTTATCAAATATTAACACTTGACTTAGTCCATCCAATCAATTACATACACCATCAACCCCAAATTATATAAATGAATTTTGAAAGTTAGATTGTTTGCTGTTATGAAAATTTTGAAAAAGCAACACAATCATACTTACTTTCAACAAACACCAAAAAGCAGAGAAGAAGATCAAAGCCTACCTGCGCAGTCTCAGTAAGGATCTGATTGCGGCCGCAGCAATGGTCCTCATACAGCGAAATTGCATCAGAAGAGTTGTGGTAAATACAAGAACCCAACTGAGAAGTCAGCACCATCTCAAGCAGATGTTCCAATCTTCTCCCAGGCACTGCAATTGGTGGAGGAAGCAATTTCTCCAACTCAACCAACAACCTCAGTCTCAACTCTCTAATAAGACTATCCTCCATGCTGCCCAATCTCATCTCCTCTGAAGAAATGATACTATACACAAGCTTGTAAACCTTCTCTCTGTCAAACCCCAATGCAGAAATGTGTTTCCTAAGAATAGCCAAAGCCGAGAAGTCGTCTCCACAGTTCAAGCATTCCAAGATACACTGCCTGAAGATTTGGAAAGAAGCTGAAGCTCGAGTTTCTTCCACTAAATCCTCTAACGCATCCAGAGTGGTGATACAATCATCCCAATTAGCATCAAGGATTTGGGATTCCAGCAACAAGAATTCCGAAGATTTCAAAGTGATTCCAGATTCTTCAGATTCCAATAGAGATGCTGACTTCTTATAGCCCAGGGAGTAAAGACTTTGGATAATAACTCTTAACAAATTCCTGTTTCTTAATTATAGCTTTCTGACCGAGAAGCACAGGTGAATTCTCCATTTGCATAAACTATGAAACAGTTTGACAACGCTTGAGTTACCTTTCTTTCTCGTCAAGCTCAACATCTCCCGAAATTCCCCCTGACGACAACCATGGGAAGCTACGCTTGGGACGGAAACACGATTTTGAGCCAACCTACCAGGGTTGCAGGTTTAAATAATAAAAAAAATCTTTAGAAATAAAAGAGAGAAGAAGGAGGGGAGCTCAGAAACCTAAAACCCCCCAAAGGAAACCCCCCAAAGGGATATCTGCAGCTATAAAGCAGAGGAGCTCAGAAGGGAATAGAGGATGTTTATTGACACCAAAAGCCAAACATAGAGAACTTCCTAACATGTGCATGTCAGGCAGAAGAAGAACACAGCAGGTAGTTGCAATACCCTGGAAAAGAAAAATGAAAATAATAACAGAGCTGATTATGAAAAGCTAAACAAAGTTCGTCTAAGATCCTGTGTGCGGCTTAGTAGCGCGTATTCAAACCCATAATGTAAGAACCATGTTCTAAAACCGGGTCTAAACCATGGTTTTATGTGATGACAGGTGCTCCAATTATAACTGGACCGGAAGGTGAAGCCGAGTGACGAACCACTCAAAGTTCAAGTATGAAATCTGTAAAAAAATGCCTAAAATCTCATACCGGTCTCACTATACCGGTTGCAGTATAGTGCAACCGGTATGTGCATCCGGTATGAGCATAGAAATGCTCTTAAGCCATACCGGCTTCACCATACCGCAGGCACTATGGTGCAACCATTCAAAGTTCAGGTATGAAATCTGTAAAAAAATGCCTAAAATCTCATACCGGTCTCACTATACCGGTTGCAGTATAGTGCAATCGGTATGTGCATCCGGTATGAGCATAGAAATGCTCTTAAGCCATACCGGCTTCACCATACCGCAGGCACTATGGTGCAACCGGTATGGTGTCAGCGGTATGGTATACCGGTTGGACTATACCGGTGGCAAGGACTCCAACCGGTATGTGCAACCGGTATTCTTTTTGACAGACTCCGAAAGGTCTGTCTCTCAGAATGGAAACTCGAAAAGTTTCCATTCCGAGGAGAAACCTTCCTTGGACGGTCTCCCTCTATTAATAGAGAAGGAGGAAACAGTCCATTCCTCCTTCTCAAACATTCTCACCGTCTGGAGAAGATCTGAGAAATGAGCGAGGAAGGAGGTAGCCCCGCCCAGGAAGGAAGAGCACACCGCCAACCGACTACGCCGGTAAGTGCTCTGCGTTGTTAAGTTTTATTTATGAGGTCGGATCGAAGCCGCGAAGCGGCGTAAAGATCCAATAGGGAGAATGGCTCCCAATGTTCTCCCTCATTCGAATCTAATCTAGGATCATACGGCAATATAGCCGAGATTCGAAGGCCTAGAAAGGGTTTAGACTTGGAAAATGTAGGGGAAACCCTATGGAGACCTATCGGTTAGCCGAAAAGGAGGGGAGATCTGAGATCTCACTCTCAGATCCAAACCGCAGGGTATACCGGATGGACTATGAGTCCAGCGGTATGGCCTAGCGGTATGCACCGCAGGCACATACAGGTCTCACTCAGTGAGATCTGAGTGAGACCGGTAAGTGCAACCGGTATGTACCGGTCGCACATACCGGTTGCAGTATGTGCAACCGGTATACATACCGGTTGCACCATGTGAGACCGGTACCTGCAACCGGTATAGGTTTCCGAGCTTGGGTTGCTTGGCCAAACCTGGTTCCGACCCCTGAAGCTTTAGTAAATGAATTCTAACATAGGAATGTGGTTATGTAGGACCTGTAGACGCTGTGAGTGAGCTTTCTGACGCTCAACCGGATCATTGTCACGCGTCAGGTAAGGAACAAGACCCTAAACCTAAATAACTACAACAGTAAACCTTGTAGTATAATTCTGTTATTGTGAATATTCATTGCTTGTTGTTTGTGCATCTCACATGCCATGTAGTTGTGCTTTTAATTATTATATCTTCATGCATTTCATATGCTAGGATTGTTGTATGTTTAGGCATGTGTATGATTTTCGTTAGTGTGTGGAATGTGAAGGGGATGTGCCCTGGATATATCCACATCTAACACCTTTCCTCGTTTAGCCTTTACCTTAGCAGACTTGGTATGTCTAGGGTATCAGGGGGAGGACGTGGGATTGTGGTTCTTCCTGCCCGCCAGACTCGAGCCCTATCTCTGGGTCATAGGGAGCCGTGCTGGGGTGAGGCTATTGATGTTGTATCTACATCTAGGATTGGTTAGAAACGGATCCCACTTGCAAGCCCTTGCCAATAGGGGTTTAGGTATTGGTACGGTATGGGGTATCAGGGGAGGACGTGGGATTGTGGTTCTTCCTGCCTGCCAGACTCGAGTCCTATCTCCATACCGGAGTGAGTGATGTGGGACAACAGCAGTAGTGTGGTAGGTGCCTGACTGTTGGGTGTGCTCACACTCTCGTGCATGGAGGTGCGGTGGCCGCCAAACCTTACCATAGTACAATTGCAAGTTATACCTGGCCCAAATTGTAATGTTATCTCATGCATTTTGTACTGTTGCATTGGTTTTGTACTTACTGAGCTAAGTTGTGAGCTCACCAGATATATCTGTATTCTTTTCAGATTTGGATGCAGGATACACCGTTGATGACTTCGTGACTGCTCCCGCTTATGGTACGGTTGCTGCCATGGATACCCAAGCAGAAGATGACGAGCATGATGTGTCATGCGAGTGCTCGTTCTGTGTCTACTCACAGTGACTTGGGTTTATTTTCTGATAAATATTGTAATAAAATTATTTAAATTTGATGGATGATGGAATAACTTGGATATTTATTTTAATTACAATTTGGTTCTCGGCTCATTTATTATTTCCGCTGCTATGTATTATTTTCTTTGATTATGTTAGATTGCTTGGGAATGATTGGTTGACACGGTCTATTGAGATCCTGGTGTGAACCGTGGTTTAGAGCCGGTTCACTCACACTTCTGGTTCAGCCGGAATTGGGGTGTGACACATAAAGAGAAAAATATGCTGAAAAGGAAATAACAATCATAAATGAAAAAAATCTCAGAACCCCAATAGAGGAAGAACGGAATAAAAGGAGATCGAAAAATTAAATCCCACAAAAGAATAAGATGACAGGAACGTTAAAATTTGGATGCTTGGATGACTGAAAGATGATGGGATTTGCAGAGACTATGAAATTAATGGGGATATAGGAATAAATTATCACTGTCAAGTGTCAACGTTGAAGCTTCTGCTAGAATCCAAGCCGAGGTCAGTGCAGTTGCGCGGTGGAATACCATGGGAGATAGATTTGGGAAAAAAAAGATTAAAAGAAATTGTGTAGCTTCACCCCAGATCCTCTATGTTTTTTGAAAATTGAAATGAAAGATTCTAATCCAAGGACTATAGAATGAATATACATATTTGCTGTGGAATGTATCCTACTACCTCATCATGTCTTATGAAACAAGATTCCAAATCAAAAATTTCCAAAAGTAATATTCTAGAATCTACTAATGATAAGATACTGTAGATCCCCCAATAAACTATGTTTGGAAAATTAGATTCTGCTCAAAGATCTCTAAAATGGATACATATTTGATATGTACAAAACTAGAATCAAGTTAGTTGTACTTTTGCATTTTCTTTTCTTTTTCTTGGGCGGTTCATAAACTTGTTAAGACTTAAGACAGGTCCAAAATTTTTAACACATGGCAATTAATTTTTTTTTTTTTTTTAGATAAGATACATGGTAGTTCAAACAAGCAACTCTTGAAGTCTTATATCAGATGTCAGTCTAAACAGCAATCATCAATTGCCAAATGAATCTCCAAAAATACTAAGGATAATATCCATGAAAATATTTAAACTAAATTAAACCTTGAAATTTGACATATAATTAATTCAATTTTAAACCTATTTATTCAACGGTTAAAATTACCTAATCATCACACCATGTGCCACGGGCTAGTCCAACCTGATTTTGGTCTAAGCCAAAACGGTGTTGGGCATTCGGGCTGGGGCAGGCTGTGCTGGACACAATAAGTAATTGGCCGGTTCGGTATTGGGTTATTATCGGGTTGAGCTTATCAAGCTGATTTTGGGTCTCTATTTGGTCTAGGCTGGGTTTATCAGGTTTTTCAAGTTGCCTTCGCATTTAGCTATTTTCACACGACAATAATTATTTTGTGGAATTTTTTTTTCATATTTAATACAATTGTAGGTTTTTTTAAACAGAAAATCAAAATAATAAATATTATGCAAGAAAAAAAATTTCAAAAGGGTGAAGTTGTAGATCGGGTTCATGTGCCTCACATATAAAAATTTCATCAACATCCAACATGTATTGAACATTTTGATGTAAAAAATTAAGTTTTGGAGAAAAAAAACCTTACCTCAAATAGTAGATTTGCCAAGAACAGGTTGAATCCAAGCTCCAACAACACTTTGGTGGAGTGATTTGGAAAGAACAAACAAAATCGAACCTTAAAAGAAAGTTGGAGAAGAAGTAGAGGAGGAAAGGAGCAAAACAAAAGCAAAAGACTAAGAAAAATAAATTTCAACCGAGTAAGGTGTTTTATAAAGTGAACCACTCGAAACAGGTTCAAAATGGTCAAGACCAGTTTGAAACTAGTCAAAACCATTCGAAACTGGTTGAAACCAGTAGAGACCTAGTTTCAACCTACCATCTCGTCTCAACCCAGTTGAGATCATCGAGAAAAATGAGGTCGAGATCTCGCCAAGATTTTGAACTATGATGAGAATTGTTGATAGCATTGGACATGGGCGGTGGAGTGCCCCATCTATTCCCACTCCTAGATATAGCATCGGGTCGGAGTACAATTCATATGGTAGTGGTCGGTAGGTACCGCATTGTTCCCAATAGTACATATGGTTCTTCCATGGATGCTCCATTCACAAACTGGATCCAACTTTGTGGAGAGCCCTCTTCTCCTTCCCAACAACATTTTCGTCGGAGCTACCAATGGCATGCCAAACAACCACCATGTGTAATTATTTTTACAATTTTATGATTTAAATATATGCTAAAATAGGGTTTCCCTGAAGTATCAGATAAAATGGCCATTTTAGGGCCAAAACACACTTTTTAAGCCTTCGCGGCTTTTTTACAGTGTCTCGCCAAGATCTCGAAAATCTCAGTTTCTCAGAGGGTCAATTGATGAGACATGTCTTTTGTTGTTACCGCTATTGTTGTTGTACCAGTATTGTTGTTTTGCTGTTCTAGTATGGCCCCCCGATTTTTTACATTCCTTTCTGAGGTCTAATAAAATTCTTATCATTAGAAAATAAATGAATGCACAATTAAGCACATTTTTTGTTGAAGAAAAAAAAGGGAACAGTAAGGAATATGATCATAAATGCACATGTGCACCATATTAGGAGTGCAGTAATTCCATAGCCTTATAATAATAAAATGATATCAGAAAATCCAAGTTTTTCTTTTTTTGGATGTTAGATTTTTTGTTCTCTCAAAACTGTTAAATCCCCCAAGAACTCATCAAGGTCGGAGAACATCCAAATAATTTCTCTCTATACACTTAAAAACAAATATATGTCAAAAAGAGTTAAGGGAAGGGAACCAAGAAAATTACTGACCCATCATTTCCCATCTTCTGCCATGTTTTTCCCCTCTTCTGCCATCTTTTTCCGGATTTCATGAGCTGTGTTGAAGATCCCAAGAGTAGGTGTGTTGCACACAAAGCACTTCTTGTTCCTTGAGTGATGCTGTGGACCAGAGGAAGGTAAACTAGGGTTAAAATTTCTATGCTAAAATAACATTTGTTTTACAGGAACAAGAGAATCCTATTGAGTTTCTATGGCTATTAGTACAAAATTCCTATGATATAGTTACAGGTGCAAGTCCAGTTCTACAAGTCTGATCAGCCCAACCATTAAATATTAGGATATGGGGACTCAGCTAAATTGGCCTGAAGAACAGGAATCAATACATGGAACATCATACAGACCAAATAGATACAATTACCAAGTAAGCAAGTAGGTTGACAGCCTGGATGCATTCATTATTTATACACAAAACAATAACCAAAATAACTTGAGTAATACAAAACCAGTTTATGCTGAGAGCCAATGCAAAAAAAATGAATGATACATAACTGATCCAGAAACAAAAATAAAAACTAAAATTTAAAAACAAAATACAACACAATTACCAGAGAACCCCAAATTCCACATTGAAATTTAAATTTGAAAACCAGCAACTGCAATTTAGAATTCATCCCTCACTTGATTCAAATGATAGGATCACAAATTTGTAACAGATTAAAGTAAGGAACAACCAGATCAATCAATTGAGCAAATATGCCAATTCTGTGGAAACAAGAACCTGTGTTGCTGACCCTATCATTGAAAAATTAGTTCTTCTACTTCTACCTAGATCAGTGGATGAAGAAACCACCTTACAGTTTCAAACTGAAAGTTTAGACAAATTTTTTTGTTTAATTCATTAACCCTATACGCGATAACAGAAGATACAGAACCCTTAATTCTAACAAATAGTTTGAAGACTGGTTCAGCTTGATTCAACTTCTCTCAATGAACTAATTACCCTAACAATCATGAAACAGTTCAGATGATAAGTTTGTCTAGGACTTTGGATATGAGGAAACCAGACACATTTATACCAATTGACAGAATTAATTGAATTAAAAAAAAATAAGTACAAGAAAATAAGGAAACGAGAATATAACTCAAGGTGCCAAGGCGAACCAAGGTGTTGGAGGCCTGACGGGGCGCCTAGGCGACCAAGGCAGTTTCAAACTGGAAGTTTAGACAAATTTTATTGTTTAATTCGTTAACCCTATACGCTACAACAGCAGATACAGAACCCTTAATTCTAACAAATAGTTTTAAGACTGGTTCAGCTTGATTCAACTTCTCTCAACGAACTAATTTCCCCAACAATCATGAAAGTTCACGTGATAAGTTTGTCGAGGACTCTGGATATGAGGAAACCAAACACCATTTCTACCAATTGACAGAATTAATTGAATTAAAAAAAAAGTACAAGAAAATAAGGAAATTAGAACATAACTCAAGGTGCCCAGGCGAATCAAGGCATTAGAGGCCTGACGGGGCGCCTAGGGCCTAGGCGACCAAGGCGCCTGCCTAGGTGATCAAGGCGCCTGATTTTCCAAGTTGCCTAAGTGGCACCCAGGCGACTCCTTGACAACTATGAATTAGAAGAATAAAACTTGCCTTCAGAGCACAATGCTCACAGAAGTAATGCTTGCATTTGGTGACTACGGGATCCACAAATGGCTGCCTACAAATGAAACACGCAAATGGCAATGAATCGTCCTCATCTTCACTCAAATTCCCCCCTCCTCCATCATCTGTGTCGTCCCCCCCACCCATAGCTAAATTCCTTTTCCTGGCCTTCTCAGTTTCTTCCCATTCTTTTTCCATCTGCCATCCAGACTTATAATCTCCTCTATCATGCATAAACTTACATGCATCTCCAAAGCCACAGTAACCAGTCTCCTTGTAATCCTTACAAATATCTGGTTGATAATCAAACCTTGCTGAAGACCTAATATGAGCAGATGCCCTAAGCGGGCCATGAGATCCACCAGCCTTCTCTCCAGCAACAGTATGTTCTCTTCGGAAACCAGCTTTGTAATCAGTGTATCCATGAATACCTTTATACAACTTCTCACCTCCTGAAGGTTTGGGTTTCCCTTTTAGGGCTTCTTCTGCTTGCTTAAGAACTTTCTCCCGAAGTGCTCGAGCATCTTTTGAGAACTCAGTCTCAGTTTCTAAGGTTGCTGTAGCCCGACTATCATTTTGAACTTGAATTTCCTTTGAAGACTCGAACTGGAACATAGGAGTGTCATGCTCTCCCTTAGATTCACCAGATACTGATCGCTTTGAAGACTCAGTTGAGAAGTGGAGTTTATTGTCAACTTTTGGAAACTTCTTTTGCTTGTTGATCAAAGTCTCACCTTTCAAATTTTCTTCTTCATCGTCATCATCATTTACTGTTCTCTTTCTGATGTTTTTGTTTTTCAATGGTTTTCTGAAGAAACTGCAGACTTGTTCAGAGGGTTGAGGTTCACCAGAATCCGCCATTGACCACAGATGGGACAGAAATACTGAAACTGAAAAAAAAAAATGACATCAGTGAGTATAAAAAGTCACAATTAAAGAAGAAAACAGGACAGGTTTTTGCAGAAACAAAGATGACTTAAATATCAGAAAAAGAAATGGGAACATTGAAGGAAAATAAAACAAATATTATGACTACACATACACCGAGAATTTCTCGAAACTTCACATGATGATCGAAGTTATTAGACATTTAGAATGTTTGGTCTCTGTAATTATTTATGATTTGCATGAGCTATTTAAATTTCTGATAACTAATACAAAATTATCAGAACACAAAAACTTTATAAGGAACAATGTTATTCTAAACCACAGAAATTGGGCAAAAACAAGGAAAAAATTATACCAAAAAAAAAAAAAAACAGAAAAGAAAACCTAATTAATTAGTATGTATGTTTTACACATAAAAGAGCAGAATCAAAGAAAAATAATACGGCCTCACTTGCTAAGACCTAAAAAACAGTACTAACACATTCCAGATGCCACATAACAGAGAGAAAGAAAACCAATAAGACCGAATATAGCATGAGGTTTAGACATTACAAACATCATCTTGGGTAAAATAGCAAGGAAAACAATCCCCTATATCTGTTCCTTCCAACGCTTTTGAGACAATCTTTAAGCAATCTGCTTTTCGTTAACCCTCTATGAAATTAACGACTTCTAAAGGAAATCAAAACAAAGGAGATAAATGAAACACATCATCATGCATTTCATTCCTTTACATCATGAAACAAGATCTAGAAAGAGACAGACAAAAACAGTGATGCACTCAGGTCATAAAACCCTAATTGAGATAACCATTCCCATCCCCTGAAGGATAAAACTCAATCAATCAAGAGTAATGGCAATATTGTAATTATATCAAAGTTTCTTTTTGGACAACCACCAAAATTATTTTATTAAAGAAAATCCATAGGAGACATCCTCCTACGGCCTACCCAAGAAAGCCGACGGCGTTACAAAAAATGGTAGAGACCACCAAAGCTTGGATAGACGCAGCTTAAGGGCGCCTTTAGCCAGAAATTCCGCCTCAAAGTTACTATGATGAGGTAACAGCAAAATGAAGAGAAAGAAGGCAAAAAGACTAAATATATCTTCAGCAATGATTCTTGCCGCCCAACATAGGGAGCCTGGAGAACCGTTCAAGAACGCCACGAGAAGAGGATGAAGGAGATTGCAAAATTCTATCTATCAAATCAAAAAAAAAAAGAATTGCAAAATTTTGCAAGGACTGCATCTCTCAATGCTTCAGCTTCAAAGGAAGCAGGAGAGGAGCTCAGGCTAGGACAGCATTTGGCTGTCCAAGAATCAGGGGAAAGCAAGAGGAAAAAACCATGGGATTACATAGCTAGAGCATAGAATCAGAGCAGACGGATAATCAAATAACACACAGAGATAGAGAGTGAGAGAAGCCAACCTTCCAAGATACAAAGAATTCAACTTCTATGCATTCTTCCGAAATGAAGTCTACAAAGAAACCATTGCAAAAGCAAATAGTTTCAGAACTTGAAATGAACATTTGGTTGAGATTTCAGACAGAGATTTACCTGAGGTCCATCTATTTCTCTGACAGAGGCAACGCCTCCACAGTATGAAGAGGGGCAGTGCTTCCTGAGTAAGCGACTTGCTGCTCGTTTGGTTTCTAGGTTTTCAAGAGAGAAGAAAGAGCTCGTCTCCTTCAGGTTTCACCAGAAGGCTGAAGAAAGAATATATGAGTGTTTTATAACAAGAATTTACAATGCTACCCATTTTTTAGCCATTCACAGTAAGGGGATCAGCATGATTGCAGACCCCTAAAACATGGGTGTCAAATAAGGTTTCCAGATAAATCCTTCAAGCTCTTGGATTACCGGTTACGCGGTTCTCCAATCAAAATACGATGTAAAAAAATTAGGAAAAAAGGAAGAAGAAGAAATCACAAGAGATTAAACCCTAAACTAACATTAATAGAGACATTAAACCCTAAAAATTATCATAATCAGATACACAACCAAAATGTCGGTTTGGGGTTTTCCTGGGCACGTGAGATAAGGAAGATAATGGTACCTGATACACAAATTCGTGAGGATGAAGAAGATGGATGCAGTAAGAGTTCCAAGACTGAGTTGCAGATACTGAGGCTGATTCAGAGAGAGGAATTGCAGATAATCGAAAAGCTTCGTGAGGAACTTAGGTATTTGAGAGACAATCGAAGATCGTTCGACAGAGATGACTTACAGAGGCTCGTTCGAGAGAGAGGGCTAGCGGAAGAGTCTCCAAATCGATTTATGGTGATAAGCAAGCAGCTGGTCACGAGCTAAGGACAGAGCAACACTGCTGAAGGAACTTCACGAGGATGGAGAAGCTGGCAATGGACTCATGGGTCGTGTTTTACGGGAACTCTTCTGCACAAATGGTTTAGAATGGACTATTACAATTTTACCCCATTTTTGAGCCGTTGGAATACTTCCAGGGCAATTTTACCCCATTTTATAGGCGTTGGAGCACTACACCGACGGGATCGGTTTCGTCCCAGTATCGGTTAGATGGCCGACACATGGCAGGTCGATAGATCCAATGGTCTCATTCTTGCATAATTTTTTTTTAATTTTTCTGTACAATATCTCTTACATGAACAGCCATTGGATCTGCCGACTTACATGTGTCGGCCATCTAGCTGCGAGCTCAATTCACACTGACGTTCTCATTAGCCTCTTATGAAAAAACCTAAAAACTATAAAAATACCATAAAAAATGATACCGAACATCTAGAAAAAAACAAAAATATAACGATACCAGAAAATGAATATTTGAGTTGATGAAGGTTTCAATTGATTTTATATTTTTATCAAAAAATATAGTTTTATATTGATAAATGTTTCAATTTAATGCTTTTTCTTTGGGCATTTGTTCATTTTATGTGGGCCATGAAATGGATGCAAAAGGCAAACAAAAGCTTTTAATGGCAAATCGAAAAATTAAGAAACCGATTAAGAAGACAATATTTCAAATCGTTTGCAATACTGCCACCAAAAAAAGTTTAAACCATTAATATGAAAAATTGATTACCAATGGTAAGCAATTTCATATCCTTTAACTAAATTGATAAGGATATACTTTTAACTTTCTCTCATCGCCTGTATGTGGAATTGGAAAAGGAAAATGATCTATGGCCTTAGAAAGCCAAAACTTTGTGGTGAACCTAATATCATAGAAATTCTAAATATTTTCATGCTCTTACCATGTAAAGAAGGAAATAGAACCAAATTCTTCAATTAAGGCTGGGTTGTGGTGGTTGGACAAACTCTCAAGATGATATAAACAGAGATATTATTACACATTTTAGTAACATTTTCTCGTCAGAAAACATTGATGGTAGTTCTCTATCTCGGCTACTTGATGTTGTTCAACCGATTGTGGCAAACACCATGAACGACAATTTTTGTATTCTGCCATCCATGGATGAAGTTAAGAAAGCATTATTTGCTACACATCTATTGAAGTCACCTGGTCCATATGTTTTCCCACTGTCTTTCTTTTAGAGATATTAGGAGGTGATTAGGGAAGACTTGTATGCTTTTGGTATGTGACTTTTTACTACCGATATAATATCACTTGCATTGAATGAAAGTTTCATTTGTCTCATTCCAAATGTTAGAAACCCATAAATCACTGATCAATATCGCCCAATATCACTAGGTAATGTGATTTTCGAAGTCATCACAAAAATTATGGTTACTTGACTTCAACCAGTGTTGGATGCTATTATATCCCTAACTCTGTTTTTATTCCAAAGCGGTCTATCTCAGACAATGTATATATTGTTCATGAAGTTTTTCATTATATTAGTAAGCGGAAGAAAGGGAAGAAACAATTTGTTGCTTTAAAGCTCGACATGCAAAAAGCTTATGATCGTGTAGAATTAGCATATCTCCAGGCAATTATGCTCAAGTTGAGTTTTCCTTCCCAATGGGTGCACTTTATTATGTCTAGCCTTCAAACGGTCCAGATATTAGTGAATGGGTCACCCCAAAGTCATTCGACTCCTAATAGGGGAATCAGGCAAGATGACCCTCCATCACAAGCTTTGTGTCTACGTTGTTCCCAAGGGTTGTATATTATATTGTTAAAAGCTGAATCCTGAACAACTCCAACCAAGCACTTGCTATTTGTTGATGATTGTTTATTACTTCCTAAGGTCAGATTATTACAAGTTTGTGCTTTGAAGGAATGTTTAGATGTATACTATGATACTTCTGGCCAAGGCCAACATATGAAATTTTCATTGACTTCCAACCCCAATACACCATCAAAAATGAAACAATGGTGGTTCTCCCACATTTTAAAGGTTTCTTATGGTATTGTGCTTAGTTACCTGGGTCTACTAGTGGATTTTGGAGTTTCTAAGGCTACTTTATTCGAGGACATCAATGAGAAGGTTGCTAATAAAATGACTTGTTGGGAGGCAAAGCTGCTATCCCATACTGGTAAAGAAACATTCTTAAAGACAGTGGCTTCGTCCATGTCAAATTATGTAGGCTCTTACTTTAAACTTCCCACCTCTCCCAACACAACTTTGCGGAGTTTGGCTTCAAATTTCTTATGGGGTGACAGATGGACACTTTAGCCTTCAGTGGATATCTTGGAACAAGTTATGTTGATCCAAGGAAAGAGGTGGTCTCAGTTTTAGAGACTCAGCCATGCCTAATGGAGCTCTTATATATCTCAAAAGTGGCTTGGAGATTGCTTATGGAACCGTCCTCCCTTTGGGCTAAATTTATAAAATCTATCTATTTTCTTATTTTGCCCTTTCTGTCTGCCACTATTGAAAATCAATCAAGTTGGCTTAGCGTAGTATTATTGAAAACCAAAATGTTCTAGTAAAATACCTTCTAAGGCAGATTGGATAAGGTGATCAAGTTCATAATAGGGAAAGATAATTGGAATCCAACTCTACTGGGCTTTCAGGTCAATTTCACTCCATTGCCAACTTCTTCTTCTAACACTGTCTCGTAGTTAATTGATCATGGCACTAGATGGTGGAAAGTGGTTATTTTTAATGAACTTTCCTCAACAAAAGAAGTGCAGGAAATTCTAAAAATACAGTTACAAGAGGACCATCCGTTTTGGGGAGCTAATAACTAGGAATGGTTGTTTCTCAGTCAAGACAGTATATCACTTGCTATATAATATTGATGTGGAGAACTAAGCTCAAATACCTTCATTATCCACTTCCACACCACAAATTCCTAAGTTAGTATGGAAAATGATTTGGAGTTGTCCAACATTGCCAAAGCTCCAATCTTTTCTTTGGCGTACGTGCATGTGCTTCTGATTTAGTTACAATTGTGGACTCTTTGCAAAAGGAACATCATGATGGATATATAACATATGCAAGGTGTGGATCAACAGAAGAAGCGGTTTCCCACATTTTATTGGATTGTCCGTTTGTGAGGTTGGTTTGGTTTGGATGCAGTCTAAACTATAAAGTGTCGGGTTCCTAATCGCCTCTTAGTCATGAACGGATTAATGGATGGACATCTTTTCTTCCTATGGAGAAACATCGAAGCCATGAGATATTCATGACTCTTTGTTCTTTCATTTGCCAGCATTTATGGCTCTCCATGAATGATTATGTTTTTGTTAGAGCTCATCACACTCGTTTGGACTTCATGAGGTATGTTGAACATTGCTATCAAAGTTACTTAAAGAGTATTTCACCAACTATACGATGTGGTTCAAGTAATAATACCAAAGTGAGGAGTATGCAGCAATGGACTCCCCCACCACCCCATCTCTATAAGATCAATACTAATGCAAGTTTAAGTCGGGCTAAATTGGTGGATTGGGGTATATTTGTCATGATCATCTTGGGGATCCTCTATTCACAAACGGTGTTAACATTAGGTAATGAATTGACTCATTTACCCTTGGTGTTCCCATATAAGATGAGTCGTTTTACTTCATCAACCAGCTCTTTAGAACCTTTTGTCATCTCTGCAACCCTCTTCTCCACCCACAGAACCTTTTTTTGCCTATGCAATCCTCTAGATTTCTCATAAAACATGACTAATTTCATTGTTGTAGACAGTTCGAGTTAGACACATGAAAATCCCTTGTTTGTTAATTCCATTAAACCGGAGAAAGGTGGTCAAGGGTTGCTTATAATCATTCTTCGACCACGATGATGTAGAAAGTAGCATATTGGTTTGAGTCCGTGGCAAGTCTAACCAAATTAGGCTGTAGAGGTGTGAACCAACAAGGGATGAGGAATAACAACAATGAGATGAAGAGAAAGATGAGAAAATGAGAAGGCCAAAACTCTCCTGCACTTAATCTGTTGAGGTCCTAAGTTATTAATCTGGTTTTTTCTTATGGAGTTTATTTGGATGAACTTATATATGGGAAAGAAAAACATCTTCGTGTTTACAGCTTCTTAGGAATTTCAGTTGAAAACAAAAACCATAGTGTTGAATGATATAGATCAGTTCAACTAATGAGTGTTTCTATAAATGCTAGTTTATGGTTTGATGGAAGCTCTAATGAAATCAAGTTGCACGATCGTAAAGAATTTAGGTAAATGTCCCAACTACACTTTTTATGACTTGTTTGGTATGAGCCTGATCATATGCCAATAACTGACAAACTAATTATAAGAAAGGCTCTCTTTGGTATGTATTAGAGAATTAATTATATAATATATTATGATATATATAGTTGTTTGGTATGATTTGTGGTACTTATTATATTTAAAATAAAATTGATATAATCTAAAATTTCTTTTGGGAAAGAACTAAACCACTTGTTTTGATGACCTTAAAAAAGGTTTTGAGATGTTTGAAGTGTTGTTCAATTGATTTTGAAAAGACTAAAACATTATCTATATAGACAATGGTAAAGTCATAAGGGTTGAGGATATCATTCATGATATTTTGAAATTCACTTGGGGCATTTTTGAGACCAAATGGCATTACGTTCCATTCGTAATGGCCAAAAGGGGTTGTAAAACCGGTTTTATACCGATCTTCAGGATGAATCTGAATCTGCCAGAATCCAGATTTCATGTCAAATTTTGAAAAGATTTTGCCTTGTTGAAGACGCTGTAATAAGTCTTTTTTGTTTGGGATTGGATATCGGATCCATTGAAGGACTTTGTTTAAGGGTTTGTAATTAATTACGAGCCTAGATGTCCCTCGTTCAAGTTCAACATTTTTATTCACATAAAAAGCTGCACAACTCCAAGGAGATTTGCTAGTGCTAATTAATCTTTTGGATAGGAGATCATTTATCTCTTTTTTGCAAGTTTCCTATAACTCTTGATTCATTTGAATTAGTCGAGCTTTGGTTGGAATTTGAGATTCAGAAAACCCTTGCTCATAGGGTAATCGAACAACGTGTTTTTGACGCGATCAGAACGCATCTGGGAATTCAGAACATAATTCATGTTCGAATTGTTGTCGCAAGGTTTTGATTTGATTTTGAACTGAGGGGTGTTTTAGACATTCCTCAATACGTTATTCAAGATGGGTTTTTTGTTTTTTGATAGATTGATTTGGGTGATCTAATGGTTTTGATGTTTGGCTTATCGACCGGATTTGCGTGTTTGGTCTAATAAACTCAAACATAATTTGTTGGTCAAAAGCCTTTGTTTTGATCCCTTTATCTGTAACAGAAAAATGTTTGATTTGGTCTAGGAAGGGTTGTCCTAGAATTATATTGGTGTTTAAATCTTTAACTAGACAGAAGTGTTGTTGAAGACAAAATCCTTTGTTACAAATGTGGACATTTGATAATTTGTAATCAACTTGGAGAAATGTTCTATTTGCTCCAGTGAGTTTTTGAAATGTCTTTTCAAATAATTGGGTAGGAACCCATCTTTCTTTGAGACAATTTAATTGAGCACCTGAATCAATCAAGGCACAAGTTTTGATTTTGAAAACACCAGGGATGACTAACTGGATGGTAGTATACCATGGTTGCCAAATGGGTTTATGGACGGTTTGGACTTGTAATGGGTTCTTTTGATTAGATTCTTCTGATGTTGAATCTTTTAATTTGAGCAGCTCACTTTTGATTTGTTTAATTTCTCTTTGGATATTTTGCATATTATTTTCAGAAGATAAATTCTGATGTTGAATAGATTTGTCGATTTGATGGCTTGATGTAATCATGCCAATATTTTGGGGTAAATCGGGGCTACTTCTTTGAAGTTCCCAAGTTTGATTGATCCTTTGGACAGGATTCAATATCGGATTTGTTTTTTGGTATTTTGATTTGTGTAAAACAGTTCGATATCGATGATATTTCCACTGTTTACAAATTTTGGGATTTGTTTTCAATTTTGAAGTAAACTTGGTTTGACCAAGTCGTTTGACTTGTTGGTTTTGAGGATGGTCTTTTGGTGACCATTGATTTGGATGGATTATAAATCGAGCCATAGGACCTTGTTTCCTAGGGTCCGTTTGGAGATTTTGTTCCAAACCACATGTGCATATTGATCCGAATTTGATCAAAGGATCTTGATTTAGCCACCCACATATGCATATTTCTTTCAAACCATATATGGTATACTGTAACCGAGAAAGCCAGCTTAACCACAATGTCACAAATATCATTTCCTTTGAATTTCTTGATGATCCATCTCAATTCTTGATTAAAAGGACAGATTCTTCTATAGCACGGCCAGCACTTCCCTAGGATCTTCTCCCAAACCCTATTAGAGAATGGGCACTCAAAAAACAAATGATGAAGGTGATGAGTGATATGGTGGTGAGCAGGTGTAAGGTGAGAGATTTGATGAGGTGTTGCAGGATGAAATTGGTACTGCAGATGATAGCAAACTGTCTGGCCGTGGCTGGGTTTTGATTAATGATGCAGGCTAGACAAGAGTGAAGAGATGGGATTGTGAGTGTAGCTGGACAGGTGTTTAGATGATTATGTGAGTAGAAGCTTGGGTTTGGTGCTTGGTGGGGCTAAAGCAACAATGGGTATGACACGGTGGGGAATCACGGAGATGGAGTTGCGGTGATGATGATTTTTTCATGGTCAGGTAGCCGGGTGCATGAGGATTATAGGTTGCAAGCTTGGGTGGCTGAGAAGGCACGGGAGTGTGTCGGTTGGAGTAGATTAGGTGTTTGCTGGGTTTATATGGGAATGGTGGATGGTCAGGTGGCTTGGTTTTGGACAGGATGGCTGGGTAATTGAAGATATGGGCAGCAAGTGGAATCAACAACATATGCATAAAAAAAAACTTAATAGAAAGACAGAAACAAACCAACTCACCTCATTCTCTCTCTATGTTCTTCTCTACTTCTTCTTCTTTTCTGTTCTTCCCCGTTCATTCTTCTCTTTCCCGCAGCTCTCCATTTTTTTTCTCCTTTTTTCCCCAAAACCATGAGCCTCTCCCCCTCTTCACGTTTTTTCCTCTTTTTTCTTTATTTTTCCCTCTTTTTTCTCTCTTCTTCCCTTCTTTTTCTCCCAAAACCGTGAGCCTCCCCCCTCTTCACGTTTTTTTTTTCTTTTTTTCTTTTCTTTATTTCTCCTCCTTTTTCTCCCTCATTCCCTTCTTTTTCTCCCAAAACCTAGCCCCAAAAGCTTTTCACATATTTTCTCTTTCCCTCTTTTTTCTCTTTTGGAAATCCTCTCAAAAAAACCCCCCCTCATTCTCTCTCTCACGTCTCTTTTATCTCCCCCCTTTTTCTCTTTTGGAAAAAAATCTAAAAACCCTAAATCTTCTCCCTTTTCACGTCCTCTCTCTCCCCCTTTTTTTCTCTTTTGGAAATCATCTAGAAACCCTAAATCTTCTCCCTTTTCACGTCCTCTCTCTCCCTTTTTTTTCTCCTAAAACCTAGTTCTCCTAAAACCCCCACGTTTTTTCTCTTTCTTCTTTCCTTTTTTTTCTCCAACAAAATCTTTTGGATTCTCTTAGAAAATCTTTTGGATTCCCTTAGAAAAGCTCACGTTTTTTTTCTTTCTTATTTCCTTTTTTTCTCAAAATCTTTTGGATTTACTCCAAAACCGAAATCTCTCCCTCTCTCACGTCTCCTCTCTCTCATCTTTCGTTTTTTTTCCTCAAAATCTTTTGAATTTTGTCATTTATATATAATAATATATATTATACATATATACACATATATTTAATAACATACATATATATATATATATAGCATACATTATATATAATATATAAATACTATGCACATGGATGAACTGATTCGAAATAGGTTGAGACTGGCTTAGGTTAACTGAGTTAAACTGATATGGGTTGAGCTAGGTTGGACCAGAACTGGCTTGAACTGAGTTGACTGGATTGATTAGAATTAATTGGATTTTCTCTCTCTATTATTTCAAGGGTCATTTCCGCTGTCATCCCGTACGGAATTTTTCGATGACCTCTATTCTCAATTTTCTACGTTCACTTCGTAGAACACTAAAAATGAGGAATATTGAAACTTGAATCACCTCATTTTGAAATAAAATGGCCAACTTATGACTTTATGAAGTTTAAGCAGGCCAATTATCGATAATTTGGCTGACCATTCTGCATGAGATCCTTCGGAGGCTTCTACCAAAAATATTTTACGTCCACTTTGTAGAGCATCATGAATGAAGAATAATGGCCTTGGAATCATCTGAATCCGATGTAGAACGAAAATGATATGAAGCTTTGAAGTTCTAACGATAATTTTGCATGAAAGCTTGCATGGGACCCACTGGTGACTTCTACCCGGGATTTTTTACGTCCACTTTGTAGAACATCATGAATGAAGAATAATAACCTTGGAATCATCTGAATCCGATATCGGATGATGAAGATATGATGATTTGAAATTCAAACAATCCGACTTACGATAATTTGCATGAAGGCCCCTGGGATTATTTATAATAATTTCATAAACCTCCCTTATATGTATCATCCGACTAAAATGGTCATATCTTTTTCATTTGATATCAGAATTGAGCAATTCTGGTCTCATTTCGAAGATAATTCTATGACCTATGCATCCATACAAAATTATAACCCATGACCTTGCTGTGGACCCATTGAAAACTTCCTCAAATTCACAGTAAAAAATCCAAACATTCGATCATCTCTCTCCTTTTGTTGTCCACACGCCAGCAGGACTTTGTTTAGCTGGGATGACAAAAATGGGATGCTTACACAGCCCAACACAGACCACATCTAGCACTTGATATGATACTTCTATTACATAAGAGAGTTCTGGTAGAGAGGGATTAGGTTAGCACTGTCCACAAGATAAAACTGCTGAGGAGAATATCCCTTGAACCAAACCACATCATTCCAGACGACTTTGGTGCCATGGGATCTAACAATCTCCCCAGCAGAGGAAGCTGAAAACATACCATTGGAGGAAGCAAACCACACAGTGATGTCACCACTCCCACTAGGTCTCTTAGGAACAGCGGGAAGGACTTCCCAAGCCTGAATCAACCTCTGAGACGAAGCCCTGCCTGGAGACCATGGTCAAATGGACAAAACAAGAGCATATCTATCTCCCCCAGATTCCGATTGGATTCTATCACCATGGGCCGTAACCAGAACGCCATGGGGATGCCAGTTGTCCAGCCATAGTGTTTTTTTTATTTGAAGGGGCTGAAGAGAAGGAGAAGAGAAAGAGAATTGAAGAAGAAAACCAAGGAGGAAGAAATTCAGAGGAAACTCCGAATCTAACCTAAGGTATGAATACATTTCCCATGATTTATTTAAGACCTTAGAATGGTTTATGAAGAGGGTATGACTTTGAAGAAACCCAAATCACCCATCCATGGTTAGGTTTCAATGGAAACCTTTGAGGAGATCATTGAAACCATGTAGGTGAATAAAGAATAGTTCTAAACCATAGAACATGTATGGAATGGATTATAGAAGCAAGCCATAGGACCCCAAACATGAATGAATGGACGAAATTTGATATTTTCGACTCAAACCATGGGGGGTCGCACCTAGGGTCGATGGAACCTCCGACCCTAGCATCGACCCCCAGCATTCGGGAAGTTCAGGAAAGGAGGGGTAGCACCTAGGGTCGATGGAACATCCGACCCTAAGCATCCACCCTACCTGGGGGTCGCAGAAAACTCCTACCCGTCCTGCTACCCCCAGTTAACAGCAAGCTGTAAAAATTAAAATAAATTCTAATTAAATTCTATCGACTTTGTTAGGTCTTATAGAGATATAATATTGATATAAAGGTGATTCTTAAGGCTTGAAAGAGGACCTACAAACAAGCAAAGGTGAGGGAACAAGACCTAAACTAATTGGTTAATAACAAACTGTTTTTATTTCTTGAGTCCAATACCATGATTGTGATATGCGTGTATGCTTGTAATGTGCATTCAACATGTCATCCAATATTTCTATTATTACTGTTCATGCATATTTAAATTTATTGATTATAACATGATGATGTTGATGATGGTGGGAATAGGCATGTGAATGTTTGTGTTTGGCTGGTGTACATGGTGCGGGTAGGGATGGTATCGATCGGTACTTCGATGCCGTTCTCATCGGGGTATATTGTGCCATGGTCTATTCAAGTCATGTCCACTAAGAGACACATGTCTGGGCAGCAAGACCAGTAACTACTAAACAACCTAATCTATAAGGAAGCTAAAAATAGAAGCCGAATTTTATAATCTAGAGTCCACCTAAACAACTTTATCAATAGTAAAATAAAGAAACAAATCCCTAACTAACAATACGCTTTAAGAAACTAACTCTTGTCAACTACTAAGACTAAAATTAAGGGCAATTTAGAAGTTGAAATATGAGTAAATCTGCCAAGTAAAAAATGATCTAGAATAATTTTGAAACTAGATTGATTTGTATCTGACCCCAAATAATTTTTTTTTAAAAACCTTAATGCAGCTACTGGCCATGATGTGGCCAAGCGAATAGCCGTGGAGGATAGTGAATGATCTCCATTCACCATTGAGAGCATATAAACCCAAAAGGACGAATTTTGTGGTGTTCTAAGGAATAGCCCATGGCTTAAATTATGGGCAATTTAGAAGTTGGAGTATGATTATCTAATTAGCCAAATCATGGCCAGTAGCTGCATCAAACCTCTACCCTATTTACAAGATTTTAATTGTCATAAAAAAATGTTATCCCTTTGCTGCTGATAGATGGTTTTCTATGACCCAGCAAATAGTGTTTTCCATTACATCTGTTTTAGTGACTGAGTGGGGGGGGGGGCACTTGGAAATCAAGGTCTTTTTTGGTAGGTCTGCTCAATTAGAAGTTTTCACTGGGTCTCGATTTCCCCATCAGAAGACTGCAGATTACCATGACCTCATGCTGTTATCTTGCAATGGAACCGTTAAAACTTTTCCTTTTTTTTAACTCCACATCAATAGGTTGCCGTGACCTCATATTAATAATGCACAGGATCATTTCTTGCCATATGCTCCAATGACCAAATATTCTTCATTCTCTTGGATGAGCTGGGTAAACCCAGCTCAAGTCAATGGGTTTCAGAATATGTTGCAGGATTTGTGCACTTGTGAATGAAGAGGTAGTCTGTACATCATAAGCTTTTCTTTACAGGGATGAATATAACAAATTTATTGATATCCAATCAGAAATAGGATACATTTGGGTAAGACAGACTATATAATACTGCAACAATAGCACAATAGAGCATAGGAAAGCTCCTTCATAGAGGGTTGCAACAGAACCCAACTACAAAGCAGTAAGAAATATATCCCATCACAACTCATGGAGTAATAGAATTCCCAAAGTACATGCAGTCTAACCACTCCTTTGGTTAGATTATAAACTACTTCATTTTCACTTTACTTGGTTGCCATTAGAATTCCCAAAGTACATGCGGTCTAACCACTCCTTTGGTTAGATTATCCACTACTTCATTTTCACTTTACTTGGTTGCCATTGTAAGTGTTAGCTCACATGAGTCGCACAATGTCGAATAGGCCAAAGTTATTGTACATAGTGCCGTGATTCCTCCCTCAATCTCACATCCATTTAAGCACATTTGCTTGCTCCCTTTCCTCTATAGCTCTAGACCATCCCTTGCGTATCAGAAGTTTAATTTTTGTCTTCAACACAATCAGCTCAACTTTTATACTCTCTCCTCCACCAACAGGGCTTAAGAATATACTTAAACGACCCTTCCATTGCAAATCCTAATTACTGCCTAAATACTCAAAGGGCAAGGGTCTGGGATTGTCAAGGGAACATCTATCTATTGGGTAATGAACTATTGGTTTTTGTTGGATATGGATTGGTTTCAATCATCCGTTTGGGTAATGGCAAGATTGAAAGGCAAAAGGATGAAAATCTGGAATCTGAGGTACAGTGATTCAAGTAGAAATTTAAGGAATTTGATGAGACTTAATTCAGAAGGGAAATGGAGCAATTGCCATGTCATGGTTTGATTTAGGGTATTTATGTTGAGTTGTCTAATAAGCCTTAAGTCCCTGTATCTAAGTGAGCTATAAAATGCCTAACTAGGTTATCCTGATATACTGTTTGTTGACCTTTTTGTTCAGGTTCGTTGATGGGCTATAGGATGTTTTGCAACCTTCGGCAGACCGTGTCCCATTTCCCACATACATGCACCTGAGGCCAGTATTACCTCAATAAGCTTTTCATGCCCCACTACATCACCCGAATTTTTGTTTATCCTTCAGCTTCTCACTCCTGAGGGAAGTCTCAAGTACTGACGAGATCTCTATGCATGGTTTCAAAATTCTTTGGTCAGAAGATTCGTTTTGAGGAAAATCTTGCTCTGAAGGATTTGATGTGCTACAGGGGAAGTAATCATGATGGCCGCCGCCATGTTGCTTTCTAGGATGACCAGCACAATTAGGTTGAGATGTCACTCATTTATCTATTAAATCTGATGATCTGTTAGTGGCTCAATCCTTGTTTGTACTTCTAGCCCTGGTTTCTTGTAAATACAATACATGAGTCAGGGTTTGCATGAAAATATTACATATTTCCTGAAATTAAATACCTTGCATGATAGCATATGCTATGACTTTTTATTTTTTTTCGACTCCACAAGAGTAACTGCCGGCCCTGTGGATCAGGCACAACTCGCATTTGGGAATGAGGAACTGTTTTTTTTTTTTTTTTTCCATATGAAAATGCAACTTCCTTTTAGGTCACTAATGTTGAATAGTCAATAACTAAATAACCCTGGATATGCTCATTTCTAGCTTTTCTGACTGTGTCAGGTTCCTCTTTCAGTGTAATCTTACAGTCATCCGAAGAGGCAGATATGTTCCAAGGCCAATCGATCCTCTGATGTTTCTGGAATTTGAGTATTGAACAAATTGAAGGCAGTCTGTCGTAATGTGCACCCTTCATTCTTTCCTTTTCAGTTTAGATGGCTGAAAAGCCAGAACTAGAAGTCCTATGCTGGGGAGAAACAGCTTCGATATCCTGCACTAGCTTCCCATGGATCCAAGATTGCATCTGTAATGAAGTGATGTTTATCCGTATAAACATGGTACTTGGTTTTCATTTTCATGGCCAAGGGAGTTCTTGTCTTGTATAGTTGGATCACACGTTTCTTGTGAAAGAGGCAGTGAGGGAGACAAACTCGAGCTCTGAGATCCACTAATTTATTTGGTTCATTGTATGAACTGGATCTGTTTTTTAGTATGTATTTGGTCACGAGCTTAGTAATACCAAAAAAAATAAAAAAAAATATATGGCAAAAAGTTTTGTATAGGCGGTCGTAATTTCTACTGTCGGATGAAGAAATGTAATCTGGGTTGGCAAGCGATAGGGTATATTTCACAAATTTGAAGTTAAAATCGATGGAAAAAACGACCAATCTCAATACGGCCGGGATGATCTGGATCGGTTAGGAATTGGATGTGTTTCAGGAGTTGAGGCTGAAACCAATGGAAAAGAGGACTGATCCGTTTCCAGCCAGACTGGCCGATCTATATCGGGAATTCAGGATCAACTGGGGCTGGATTCCGTTTCTAACTCCGTGTTCTAAAACCCTGAGCACAACTAATTGTGTATTTAGTTGAAAAGGTCATTAATGCATAGATAACGACATGAAACACACAAAAAAAAGAATAATAAAATAAAATAAAATAAAATTATACAGAAAGATTACTTTTGATTTCTTAATTCTCATAGTTTTTGGTATATGATTAGAAAAGCCAAGCACTTTTTTCTTTTTTTTTTTAAATTAATGTTCGGTTTGATTGCAAATAAAAGGAAGAAAAAGCAAGTGAAAATTGATTAAGAAAAAAAGAAAAGAGAAGAATGTTTTGTAATCATGATTGTAGTATTCAAATCGTCGCCTGTTGTGGTATCAACAGGTGGTCCGGCTGATTAGATCCGATGGGCGACATGTGCTAGATGGAAGATCTAACGTTCGTTATAAATCCTTTGTAGGATACATTATGGTGAATCGATTTCACCTGATTAAATACCCCTTCTCTTGCGATTTCATTCTGTGAAGTTTTCTCCTCCCTTTGGATCTCGACCTGTAACTACCATGAGGCCAAGGAGCCACCACCACCACTGCCGCTGTAACCTGAAGAGGAGTCGCCATCATCGTTGCTGCAGTAAGCTAAAGAGCAAACAGAGGCATCAGGGAAGCTTTTTCTTCAGATTCCCATGCAGAAGCCCTTCTTCTCCTTCTTCTCAAACTCCCTTTATTCTTCTTCTCCTTCTTCTCAAACTCCCTTTATTCTTCTTCTCCTTCTTCCCAAACCCTTCTTCTCAAATTCCCATTCTTGGAAATCTTCTCGAAACATTCACAGTAGTTCAAAATTCAAACCCAGATGGTAACAGACCATTAAAAAGTAAGGGTTCTTCCAAAAACATTTCTACACTATTTTCTCTTCTTTAAAATCCACAAACTACAATAACACAAATTAAGCTCAACAAAGAACCGATTAACAAAGAAAAAATAAATAAATTCTGAATTCAAAAGTGTTGAGGCGGTGATTGTTGTCTGGCGGTGGGAGCTCAAATCACATCAGAAGGAAGATGGCAATCGTAAAGTGACATTCCACAAGATTCCGCCGGAGCAGGGTGGCTATGATTTCCCTCGCCGCCACCGACACCGGATCCCGAAGGAGAATGACCTGCGTTACCCGAAACAGAACTCTGCAACTCATCTTCAGCCGGTAACCGGTGAAAAGAAGGGTTAGTGGATGCGGCCGCTACAATATAAACAGTGCCGGCGACGAGAAGGGAACTAGCAACAGAGTCTCCAACAATTTGACCCGATGGACTAGCTAGAGAAATGGTGAAAGCATTAGCTGAAGAGGGTATTGAAGAGGAAGACGATGAAAGCAAAGTAGATGGAGAGAATGTCGAAACGGCCATAAAAAAGAAAACCAAACCAAGTGATTACCTGTGTACGCCCCAGCAAACCATCTGTTAACTACACTTGCTTTGGATTGAGGGATGGCCACATGTTGCGCATCCCCTTCAGTCAGCCGGATTGCCTGTTGATACCACAACAAGCGACGATTTCAATCCGTATAATATACTTAAAATTTTTACTATGTTTGGCAATTGTTGGAGTGAATGAACCCTATATAGTAATTTACCATGAGATAACATTGCCTAAACCGTAAGGATATGTTGGGACACACAATGTTGTTATCGCATGCACTATCATCTTTCAGAAACCATTGGGTAGTAGGTGATGTTTCTAGTAGGTGATGTTTCTCAAACTAACTAAATAGTACATGATTTTTTCTTTTTTATATGTAAATTTTATTTTCTTTTGCAAAACAATTTTTTTTTTTGGCGTACAAACTCTCTCATAGGGCAATTTTATGCATCCAGGAAAAAACTTATCTAGAATGATCATCAAATCCTCCGGGAAAGAGGCAGTCCTAAAACCATATTTTGGATTACGCAAGGGCCACTGAGCTATCGTATGAGCTAAAACATTTTTAGATTTACGAACATAAGAAAAACGACAACTTTCATAAAAGAGGCTAAAAATTGCATTTAGACCTAAGAAGACTGCCCTTTACAATCTTAACCTGATCGCAGAGGCCTCATCAACAAGGACCGACGAAGGGAACCAATTTTATGGTGCAACCTGGCTCAGTTTTTCACTAGCATCGCCATAGACAGTGAATCATTAGTAAACGCCGCAGCACAGAAAATTAATACGATGGATTGGTATCCCTCCCCTCCTATTTTCCTACCCATGGATTTGTATCCACAACTGCTACCATGTTAAAAATAAGGGGAATTTTTTTATAATATCTAAATACTTTGAGAAACATCATCAACCATTCAAGTTTTTTAAAAACATCACCTGTCACCCAAAATTCCCAAAGCCTTATGACGGAGTCGTCAGATGCTGATGTTAGGAGCCGTTAGATGCTGATGTCAGCAGTTAATAAATTTTAGATTAATAGTAATACCCTTATTGTAAGGGAAAAAATCGAGTTTATCTTTAAGTAATTTTTAATCCGTTCTCTCTCCTCTCTCTCTCTCTCTCTCTCTTTTTCCAATGGCGGCTGCTCTTCCACTCTGTCTTCAATCTCCACCAAGATATCCTCTTCCTCTGCTTCCCAGACTTCCTGCTACGATGTAGATAGAGGTCATGTGATGGAGGTTCTTTGATGGTAGGTTCTCTGAACTAGCTTGCACAGTCAAATCTGTCCATGCCAAAGCATTGGCAGCGAAAGAAACCCCAATGACTAAAGGAAACTTAAGCAATCGAAAAATCGAGGAATTGGGTCCATTGGCAGGTGTAGTTGTGGGAGTTAAAGATAATCTATGCACTCTTGACATGCCATCGATTATTGTTGGGAAGATCAATTTGGATGAGTTTGGGATGGGAAGCACTACTGAGAATTCTGCTTTTCAGGTTGGATTTTAGCATCTTTTATTGGATTATTTTGAAATTCTGATTCAATCAAGGCTCTGGGTTTCCTAATGCAGAGATCTAATCATTTTCCAATTTCAGTTTCAGATAGATTGAATCATCTAATCACAACTCTTGTCTTTAATTTTTACCTTCTCTTTTTCCTTCGGTTGTTCGAAGAAGACTGTGGCAGAAAAACTAGAAATGGCTTCTGTGAGTCCTGCTATATAAGACCTTTCAATACCAACTTCCTCCAACCATTTTAAGTTTCCAGGTGCAACACACCTTATCCTCTTTCCCCATATTTCTGCTTGATACCGAATGGATTGTGGAGGAACTGGATTTCCATGTTCTCTATTTGGTTAATACTCAATTCCAGGTACAAGAATTCCAGCCATTTGGAATTCCCTTCAACCATTCTCAGATGATTTCAGTTCTGGTTTGGTCAAGTGCGAAGAAATTTGTACACGACATTTATCATCTCCTTACCTTTCAGTCTTCATCGCAAAAGAAAAATTATTGTTGTGTGAAAATAGCTATATGCGAAGATAACTTGAAAAACCTGATAAACTCAACCCAGACCAAACAGACCCAAAATCAGCTTGATAAACCCACCCTGCCCGATAACAACTCAATACCGGCCAATTACTTATTATGTCCAGCACAGCCCACCCTAGCCCGAATGCCCAACACCGTTTCGGCTTAGACCGAAATCAAGTCGTACCGACCCATGGACACATGGCATGATGATTAGGTAATTTTAACCATTGAATAAATAGGTTTAAAATTGAATTAATTATATATCAAATTCAAGATTTAATTTAATTTAAATATTTTCATGGATATTATCCTTAGTTTTATTCGAGATTTATTTGGCAATAGATGATTTCTGTTTAGACTGAAACCTGATATAAGACTTCAAGATTTGCTTGTTTGAACTACCATGTATCTTATCCCAAAAAAAGAATAAAAAAAATTGGCATGTGTTAAAAATTTTGGACCTGTCTTAAGTCTTAACAAGTTTATGAACAGCCCAAAAAAAAGAAAAAAAATGCAAAAGTACAACTAATTTGAATCTAGTTTTGTACATATCAAATATGTATGCATTTTAGAGATCTTGGAGCAGAATCTAATTTTCCAAACAAAGTTTATTTGGGGGATCAACACTATTACTTTTGGTAGTTTTAATTTGGAATCTCGTTTCATGTAAGAGATGAGGTAGTAGGTTACATTCCACATCAAATATGTATATTCATTCCTTGGATCAGAATCTTTCATTTCAATTTTCAAAAAACGTAGAGGATCGTGAAAGCTACACAATTTTTTTTAATCTTTTTTTTTTCCCAAATCTATCTCCCATGGTATTCTACTGCGCAACTGCACTGACCTCGGCTTGGATTCTAGCAGAAGCTTCAACGTTGACACTTGATAGTGATAATTTATTCCTATTTCTCCATTAATTTCATAGTGTCTGCAAATCCCATCATCTTTCAGTCATCCAAGCATCCAAATTTTAAAGTTCCTATCATCTTATTCTTTTGTGGGATTTAATTTTCGATCTCCTTTTATTCCGTTCTTCCTCTATTGGGGTTCTGAGATTTTTTTCATTTCTGAATGTTATTTCCTTTTCAGCATATTTTTCTCTTTATGGGTTTGAATACGCGGTACTAAGCCGTACACAGGATCTTAGACGAACCTTGTTTAGCTTTTCATAATCAGCTCTGTTTTTCATTTTTCTTTTCCAGGGTATTGCAACTTCCTGCTGTGTTCTTCTTCTGCCTGACATGCACATGTTAGGAAGTTCTCTATGTTTGGCTTTTGGTGTCAATAAACATCCTCTATTCCCTTCTGAGCTCCTCTGCTTTATAGCTGCAGATACCACTTTGGGGGTTTTGGGTTTCTGAGCTCCCCTCATTCTTCTCTCTTTTATTTCTAAAGATATATTTTTTTAATTAAACCTGCAACCCTGGGTAGGTTGGCTCAAAATCGTGTTTCTGTCCCAAGCGTAGTTTCCCATGGTTGTCGTCAGGGGGAATTTCGGGAGATGTTGAGCTTGACGAGAAAGAAAGGTAACTCAAGCGTTGTCAAACTGTTTCATAGTTTATGCAAATGGAGAATTCACCTGTGCTTCTCGGCCAGAAAGCTATAATTAAGAAACAGGAATTTGTTAGAGTTATTATCCAAAGTCTTTACTCCCTGGGCTATAAGAAGTCAGCATCTCTATTGGAATCTGAATCTGGAATCACTTTGAAATCTTCGGAATTCTTGTTGCTGGAATCCCAAATCCTTGATGCTAATTGGGATGATTGTATCACCACTCTGGATGCATTAGAGGATTTGGTGGAAGAAACTCGAGCTTCAGCTTCTTTCCTAATCTTCAGGCAGTGTATCTTGGAATGCTTGAACCGTGGAGACGACTTCTCGGCTTTGGCTATTCTTAGGAAACACATTTCTGCATTGGGGGCTGACAGAGAGAAGGTTTACAAGCTTGTGTATAGTATCATTTCTTCAGAGGAGATGAGATTGGGTAGCATGGAGGATAGTCTTATTAGAGAGTTGAGACTGAGGTTGTTGGCTGAGTTGGAGAAATTGCTTCCTCCACCAATTGCAGTGCCTGAGAGAAGATTGGAACATCTGCTTGAGATGGTGCTGACTTCTCAGTTGGGTTCTTGTATTTACCACAACTCTTCTGATGCAATTTCGCTGTATGAGGACCATTGCTGCGGCCGCAATCAGATCCCTACTGAGACTGTGCAGGTAGGCTTTGATCTTCTTCTCTGCTTTTTGGTGTTTGTTGAAAGTAAGTATAAGTGTGTTGCTTTTTCAGAATTTTCATGACAGTAAACAATCTAACTTTCAAAATTCATTTATATAATTTGGGGTTGATGGTGTATGTAATTGATTGGATGGACTATGTCAAGTGTTAATATTTGGTAAATTGCTAAACGTATTAAAGTTTTTGAATCATGAATAACTGATTTAACATTGAAGGGGAAGGGAAAGAGAGGGTAGGTATCAAACAAAATAAGAGTTCAAAATAGCGACAAAAGCCATTTTAGCAGCAGTAGAAGAACTCAATTTCTGGCATAGTACTGTCTATCTCTACATGTTATATTTTGCTTTTAGATTTATTTAGAGACAGTCCCTTTTATTGTCGTAGATGATGACTCTCATCTCTCACTCTCTAAATAAGTTAACTTCTATAAATGATGTGGAACTGGAACTTAAAAGGAGAAAACTTGAAGACATTAACTGATAAATTAATATATCACAGGGAAGGTGGGATTTAGATGAAGACACCAATGTCATGTGGAATGAGATAGCTTACTCATATTAAAGATACAGCTAAAGAAGTTCTAGGTGAATCTAAAGGAACTTGACACTCATCTAGGGAGACTTGGTGGTGGTGTGATGATGTTCAAACTGCAATTTAAGCTAAGAAATCTAGTTTTAAAATTTGGCAAAGGACAAAGGATGAGGAGAATTTTAAGGTATAAAGTTGCTAAAAACAAAGTTCAGAAGATAGTTGGGAAAACAAGGACTAAGAAA
Organism: Protea cynaroides; assembly: GCA_028583415.1. NCBI lineage: Eukaryota > Viridiplantae > Streptophyta > Magnoliopsida > Proteales > Proteaceae > Protea > Protea cynaroides. The sequence continues at coordinate 62,804,931 of CM053270.1, forward strand.
TACGAGGATCTATATAATAATTTAAGCACTATGAAGGGGGAACAAGATATCTATAAATTATTCAAATTGAGGGTTAGGAAGAGTAGAGATTTCACTTATATTAGATTAATAAAAGTGAGGTTGATACTATTGTAATAAGCGATGAAAAGATTAAACAGAGGTGGACAAACTACTTTTATAGTTTACCATATGAAAACAATACAAGTTATAATGTTATGGAATGCTATTATAATCATCAAGAAGCCAAAAATCTTAGATATATATACAGGAAATGAGGGTGGCCAAAGTAAATGAAGCTTTACATAAGATATAAATAGGTAAAGCAGTAGGTCCAGATGGTATCCTAATAGAGGTATGGAAGATGACAGGAATTAATGGATTCTTGTGTCTAACTAGGTTATTTAATAAGATCATGAGCATGATAAAAAAAAGGCCAAATGAATGGAAAAGAAGCATTGTGGTACTGATTTATAAAAATAAAGGTGATATTCAAGGTTGTAATAATTATGGAGGAATTAAACTTATGAGTCATACTCAAGGTTCAAAATCTCGAGTTCGAGGATGTCTTGACCCTTGGGAAAACCGAGAATTCAGCGAGACAATGTAAAAGCCTTGCGAAGGCTAAAAAACTGTGTTTCGGGGCTAAAATGGCCATTTTAAGGCATAATACTCCAGAAAAATCCTATTTTAGCGTACATAAACACATTTAAACCATAAAATTGTAAAAATAATCACACATGGTGGTTGTTTGGGTTTACACCAATGTTTGGCAGTATTGATTTGAAGTTCAGATGTAAACTTAGGGTAATATTGGTTATTCTACATAATGTTACTCTAGTAGAAGATCAAAGAATGTCAAATGAAGTTGGTGTTCAACATATAAAATTTTCAACACCAAATGATTAATATTTATCATATTTATTTTAATTTTTATTGCTGAAAAATAGATTTTTTAATCAGAAAATAAAAAAATAAATATATACAAAAAAGTTTCGAAATAGTGAGCTCGTAGATTGGGCTCACATGTCTCACATATAAAAATTTCAACATCATCTACAATGTAATGATCATGTTTATGTAAAAATATAAACTTTGCAAAAAATTCTTACCTTAAACAGTAGAAACGATGATGAACCAACGATCTCTGCTCTTGTACCAAGCTCCTCCAATGATCTTGTGGAATGGTTTGACGAAACACAGATTTGGAGGTATTTTGAAGCTTGAATGGAAGATGGAGTGAAAAAACAAACAATATGACAGTCTCGGTCGAGATTTCGACCGAGATTGTCAAATTAGAGGTATTTATAGGCTTGGTCCAACAAAAAATGGTTGAGACTAGTTGAGAGCCAGTTGAGAATTGGTTGAGACAGGTCGAGACCTAGTCTCGTAGTCCATTTTGTCCCGACCAATTCGAGATACTTGAAAATTTCGAAATCTCGGCATGATCTCACCGAGATTTGAACCATGACCATACTATGAAATTGTGAGAGAAATTAATTGAAGCCTGTCTTAGACAAGAAACTAATATTTTAAATAATTAATTTTTTTTATGCCAGGAAGATCTACCACGGAAGCAATTTATTTACTTAGGAGACTGATGGAAAAATTTAGAGAATATAAGAGAGGTCTTCATATGGTCTTTATTGATTAAAAAAAGCTTCTGATAGAATTCGTAGAAAATTAGAAGAAAAATGTTTCAAGTAAATACGTGGCACATTTAAGATATGTATATTGATGTAGTGACTAGTATAAGAACTTGGGGGGGAGGGGGGGGGGCAATGTAGGGAATTCCCAATTATAGTTGGATTACATCTATTTGTTTAAGCTAATCATAAATGAATTGACTAGAGACATTCAAGATGAGATTCCCTGATGTATGTTTTTTGCTTTAATGGATAAAACAAAAAATGGGATAAATGTGAAGTTGGATTTGTGGAGATCAACCTTAGAATTAAAAGGTTTTAAGATAAGTAGAACAAAAAAAGAGTATATAATGTATAATTTTAGTAACAATATGACTGGGAGTGGGGTGGTGTTTGGTGAGGGTTGATGATAGGGAGTTATCACAAAGTGATAACTTTATGTACCTAGATTTAATCATAAATTAAAAAGAAGAGATAAATAGAGGATGATGTTGCGCAAAGAATTAAAATAGGGTGGATGAAGTGAAGGAGTGCGTTTGAAGTGTTGTGTGACCGATGTATTCTTTTGAAACTTACAGAAAAATTTTATAGAACCATTATACGTCCAACAATGATGTATGTGGCTGAATCTTGGACAGTAAAGAAAAACCATTTAAACAAACTTAGTATGGCTGAAATGAGGATGTTGAGGTGGATGAATGTTAAAACTATACAAAATAATTAAAGAATGAACAAATTAGAGTAAACCTCGGAGTTGCCCCAATTCGTGATAAGTTGCGAGAAACCTGCTTGAGGTGGCATGGACATGTGCTACGGAGGCCTTTGGATGCTCATGTATGGAGATTTCAACTTGAAGTAGCTAAAAGAGGTAATGGCAGGCCTAAAATGACCCTAGGAGAAGTGTTGAGGAAAGATATGGTAGCCTAGGACTGGACTCAACAGAACTGATTGGAGAAAATGGATCCATGTAGCTGAACCCATTAGTTAAGATATGGCTTTTTGTATAAATGAATGAAATAAAGGAGGAGGTTCCATGTATCCTCCCTCTTGCACCCAACACCCTCCTTCCCTCCCTCCTCAACACCCCCTCCAATAAAAAAAAAGATGATAAAAGTAAGAAGAGAAAGCTTAAATTTAAACGACATCAACTTATAATGTCTGCTATACAAAAAAGTGCACCCATTCCAAAAAATGAGTCATGGGCTATGCCCCTGGTCTTTTGGGAATTCTAGAAGTTAATCATATTGGTAATTAGGAATGAAGGTAGTAGGATCACACAAAGATAATTGTACTTAAAGGGAGTATTTGATGTGCCTGAGTTGAGATGGAGGAAGTTTGAAAGTGACAGCTTGAGTGAGAGATCTCAAAGGAAAACTGCTTGATTAGAATTTTTATTCTCTCAATAGAAATATGCAACTATGTGTTCATTGTCTTTTTCAGCATTGGATATCACCTTTTCAGATGGAATACCAGTACCTATACTGATCCACCAGTGTACATTCTCTCTTGCTTGTAGAGAGTTGTCTCTGCCATTTGGGAAAGGACTTTATGGATGGCTGCAAACTTTAGGAAAGAAACTGAACTAAGGAGCATTCATGTTGAGAGCGCGTATGAGGAAAAAAATTATAATTCCCAATACTCATATTATCTTAAGACTCTAATCAGTGGACAATGATCAGAATAATCTACAAAAATCAAAAGGATGATGTATATTATAGTATACAGTTGACATAATGCTGAAAACAGCATACATTTATGTGCTGCTTCTTTGACCTGAGCCCATGCCAGCTCGGTTGAATTAGCTCATCCATGGCTGCAGGTATCAGGACTGGCTTGGTTGGATAGGCCGATCCAGATCAGGATCTGTGTCTGGATTGTCAGGCACTGGTCCATCTGATAAAGTTCAATACTACTGAACTCTCCTCATATATATTTTTCAGTGTGGGGCCAGGTCAGGGTCGGCATCATCTGGTCTAACGTGCGATACCAAATTTTATAACCTTATGCTCATCTCATTGCGCTGCCCTAATGGCAATCTGTATAACTTGATTCATCATAGACTGCTGGGAATTGTGCAGCTAGAAGCCAGGAAGTGTAACCTAAGGTCTTCTTCAATATGCTTTCTATTACAATTTGATGGGGCTATTTCAATTTCTCAAACTATTTGGTATGATTTTTACAACCTAATCAATGAAATTGAAATCAATTTCTATAGAAATCAGCAGTATCATGATTTATATTCCAGATTATTTCATCAATTTCACACGTTTGTCTGCCTCTCTCTCTCTCTCTCTCTCTCTCTCTGTCTCTCTCTCTCTCTCTCTCTCTCTCTCTCTCTCTCGTTTTCTTCACTGGAGGATGAACGGATAAGACAAAAGAGCTTCCTCCTTGAGGCACCGCCCCCTCTTCCAAGAGCCACCGCTCCCCCTGGCGACGCCTCCTCCAGCAACCCCTCTTCCATCCATTCCTGCAACTTCGATGCTCTCTGCCGGAAAGGATATCAGGTTTTCACATTTTGGGTTTATCATTATGGATTTCTGATCTTATTGATCAAATAGATGATTATCCAAATAACTTTCGTGATTTTGATGCGTGTGTGTGTGTTTTTGATGTTTCTGAGCAAGAACAGGTGAGATCTCCCGCAAATGTGGTTTCAGGGGTGTCAGAATCTGTGGAAGAGGAGAGTTTGGTTTTGCTGTTGGCAGTAATACCTAGTGAGAAAGCAGATGGAAGTTCAATCTCTTCAAAAGCTTCCTCCTTGAACCACCACTCCCCTTCCGAGAGCCGTGGCTCCCCTCTCCCTTACACCCTCAATCTCTCATTAGCAGCCCCCGATCTCCTTCAGACTCCTGTGTGCTGAAGTTCCCAATTGGTCTGCACCTCTCCCCCAGCTCCCCTTGATGTGTGCACCCACTGCCCATCACCCCCACCTGCCCTTACCCACGACCGAAAACTGATTCCAATAAGAAGGCCCTCTGCTGTTTGTGCAACCCAGACTTGGATGGGAGCCAATTTCTGAACCCTAGCTCCTGGTCTCCGTCTCCTTGAATCCCTCATCTGTCACAAAGTTTGGATCTCTTGAGTCTGGTGTATGAGGGTGATGGGTAAGATAGTAAGTACATGGAGGTTCTTGAAGGTTGAAGTTTCAAGCCTTCTTGGTTGTGTGAAGACCATTCTATTCTCGAAATTTAACTACCAAATGGTTTTTCATTCTTGAAATATTTTCAATTAATGTACCCTGTAACAAAATAGAAAGAAAGAGAATATGGAGAGTGTAAAAAATAAAAATTAAAAAAGAAAAAGAAAAAGAAGAGAGAAGATGGAGAGAGTCAATGTATTTTCCTCTCCTCTTAGTAGTCACTATTTGTAGACAAAATATAAAGGGTAAAGTGATCGGTCTATGACTCCACAAGATAAGGGGTCCTAGCTACATAGGAGTTCCACATGTCAACATGACAAGGACTCTCATGACTAAAAGGATAAAGAGAAGCAGTCCTATTCTAATAAGAGAAGCTGTCCTATTCTAATTAAGGAAAAGGGAACTCCACAAGAGAGGGTGGAGTTCCAAAGACGTTAGTAGAGTAAAAGAGGATAAGGGATAAGGGATAAAAAACTAATTCTCTACTGCCACCTATCCAATGAGTCAATATCTGATGGTTTGACTTGACCAAGTCAAACCTGAAACCACTTATCTTCTGACGTATCTTTGACGCATCTAGAATGGGCCCATATTCTTCTATTTTTGCCGTTGGTTAACAAAGAGAATGAAGAAGAGGGAGAGAGAATCGATGTTTATTCCTCTCTTCTTAGTAGTTACTATTTATAGACAAAATAAAAGGGTAAAGTGATAGGTCTAGGACTCCACAAGGTAAGGAGTCCTAGTTACCTTAGAGGTAGGAATTTCACATGTCAACATGACAAGGAATCCTAGATAAACAGTAAATCCTAGTTAGACAGTAATACTTGTCTCCTAATTACATACATTGAATTAAAGATACGAAGGACTAAGTCAAGAATTTAACTTAATCCCAAAGATTAAGAAGGCAGCCAGCTTGGACAGTTGGACAACACTAATCTAGGTGACACCTACACAGGCCTAGGTGACACCTAGACAACAAAACCAAAACTGTACAATCTTTAATACCTCCCTCAAGCCGGAACATGCTCTAGCTTGGAACAACAAGACAACATAAGTTCTTCCCCCAAGAGACAAATAGTAGTAGTATCAGCAGCAACAACAAAGCAGTAGTAACAGCAGTAGCAGTAGTAGTAGCAGTTGCAGCAGTAGTAGCAACAGTAACAGTAATAGCAACAGCAATAGTAATAGCAACAATAGCAGTAGTAGTAGAAACAGAAAGAAGTAGGCTCCAATACAAACGAAGAGATTGCATCACGTGCAACTAGTAGAGGTTACATTACGTGCAGGTAGTAGAGGCTTCAACACGAGCGAAGAGGTAATAGAGTTTACGTACAGGTAGTAGATGTTGCATCACAAGCAAGGTAGTAGTAGGCTAGGTTATCGTTAATGAGAAGACACGAACTTGAGCAGAGATATAATTTCTCCCATGAACAAATTACGGTGGGAGACACAAACTTGAGGAATATGGGAGAATCATAGGACTGTTGGGTTAGGGAGCATACGCAAGTGTTTTTTTTTACTATAATTGAAAAGTCGAAGCTGTGACATGGCAATGACAGATCAGCCAATGACAAGGTGTTACAATAGGACCGGATAACATCATATTAGAATTTGAACTTGATCCAATGGTGGATATAAAAGTCATTAAGGGATCCTAGTGGTGATAAAATTCCTCAAATCAGAAAGTGACACATCAGCAATCTGCCTCAGACTGATAAGAGAGAATACTATCTCAGGCAGATTAACATGGAGAAAAGCATGAGACTGATGTGACTGATACTACCAGCAAATTAGATCTTGGTGGAGACTAGGTGACAGGATCAGATTGGTTACTGATGTGATAATCACAGTAAATCAGAATCTAAAAAAAAAGAACACACTTAATTTCCATATAGCTGCAAGGGGATATACTTAATGACAGCAGATAAGATAGGAAAAAGATGGGTGAATACTATTGGTCAGAATTGATTAACTCTATTATGAGCAACAGTAGGAATCGAGTAAACAAAATAAAATTCAATCAATTAGTTGAACTCCACACTGCAGCATAATTATAGGAGAAAATGTAACCTGATTTATAGGACAGATAAAATTAGGATCAGACTAATAACCAATGGGATAAAGCCATATTAAACAGGTTTAACATCATACTCCAGATCAATAACAGCAATAGAATATTCAACCGACAGCAGCTAAAGAATAGGAGTAGATTCTAGTCAATGGTTGAGTCCTAGAAAATCTGAACAGAAGCAGAATAATATGAGAAGACAGAACCTTAGCATGTCATTAAGGGAGATAACAGAACCTCAGATCCGAGTGCAGCAACAAACAGAAGTAGAAACTCAGATTCAGCAACAAAATAGAAACTCAAGTCTGAAACTTAAATTGCAGAACCAGAAAAGCTTACTTGAATATTAATGGAAGATGAGAAGAGATTCAGAAACTGTAGAGAATGCTTACCAGATCTATAGAGATAACATACCAAAATTTGAAGAGAGTGAGAAACTAAAGCAGATGCAGCAGAGGAAGCAATGGCGGCTGCACACCCAAACAAAAACCTAAACGACTCTCAAAACGGCAACCTAGGTGATTGCTCTGATACCTTCTAACAAATAAAAAGAAAGAGAAGATGGAGATAAAGAAGAAGAGGGAGGGAGAATCGATGCGTATTCCTCTCCTCTTTGCAGTTACTATTTATAGACAAAAAAGAAGGGTAAAGTAATAGGTCTAGGACTCCACAAGATAAGGAGTCCTAGTTATATTAGAGTTAGGAATTCCAAATGTCAACATGACAAGGAATCCTAGATAAACTGTAAATCCTAATTAGACAATAATACTAGTCTATTAATTACATATAATGAGTTAAAAATAAGGAGGACTGAGTCAAGAATTTAACTTAATCCCAAATACTAAGAAGGCAGCCAGCTTGGACAGCTGGACAACAGTTAAGCTAGATGATACCTAGACAACATAAACAAAACCGTACAATCTTTAAAACAAACAATTTCAATTTCTTAATCAAAAAGCTTTTTGTTGACTTATTACAAGAAAACTACCCAAAATTGAAATCAAAATCATACCAAAAGGGGCCTAAGTATCAAAATAAACTACAAGATATTAAATATCAATAAGTCACTTCACTCAGATTGACCCAAGCTTGGTCTTACCTCCCTTCCATCTCAAGGTGGCCTAGGGGCAGTGGAGACAAAGCCATGGAAAGCTACATCATTTAGTATCTTTTCTTCAGCTTCTGCATGGAACCTGATCCAGTCGGGGGCTTCCAAGGTTCCTTGGTACGACGTGGTTTGGTTTTAGAGTCATGTCTCTCGTCACAACTTTATCACATGGAAAGCATTGACTGCGTTGCCCAGGGGGATGCTCCTTCTCTATAGACAGATGATACCTGTCCATGCCAGATGCTGTCTTTGTTGGTCTGCCTCAGAAGATACAAGCCACCTCTTTTTTGCTTGCCCCTTCTCATCCCGCATATGGCAGGGGATCCTCAATCGTCGCAAGCCTTATAGGAAACAAGCTCATGCTCTGGAGAGGGAATGGAGATGGATCAGATCCTTTTTCAAACGGAAATCCTTGTGTGACACAGTCAGCAAACTTTCCTTTTGTGCGACGACTTATCGTACCTGGATGGAAAGAAACATGAGGTCATGGATTTCCAATTCCAAAAGCTTCAGTCAAATTTGGGAGGCTATCAAGTTGGATAACTGAGGAACATTACTTCCAAGTTCCTTCCCTATAGACAGATGATACCTGTTGATGCGGGATCCTGGGTTGAAAACCCTAATTAGATCCGCTAGTAGGCCCACCCAAATAATAAGCAAGTTTGATTCAAATAATAGTGGCAGAATTGTAAATAAACCCAAAACTCAACCAGTAGTGGCAGTTTTGTAATTAACCAGAAATCTGAAATACTCTAAATAACCAAACAATACCTCGGGACTGAATTGGAATTAGAAATAAAGAAATAAGGTTAAATAAAACAGTTTACTTTATAAGGTAAGGGCAATTCTGGAAAACACAATTGAGAGTCTTCTTCAATCTTAATAAGCTGTTCACGAACCAAACAAGAGGGAGGCGGAAAGGCTGAATCCTTTGGGTGAGAAAAACTCAGCCATTAGGTTTCCGATTGATCTGAAATTTTGGGGGTTGAATCATATCTCATAGATCTACTGTTTCGCACTAATATTGGAACACATCAGTGAGGTTAGGTGAGGGGAAAAAGTCTGCAACTCAGCCCAGGCGGAAGATGGAGCTGCAGTCTTGAGTTTCTGTGTGAATACAGTCTTCCAGGAAGGTATCGACCTAGGGCTTTGGGGGTTTTAGTTCGTTTATGGAAGGGAAGGTTACATCCCAAGTTTGAGAATGAAAGGGGGAGAGATGAGAGGTGTCGAGAGATTCTAATGGGGCTGGGTTTTACCGCCAAAATAGGGGAGGTTAGGAAGGAGGAAACAGAAAGAGAGGGAGAGGAAGAAGAAGAGGGAAAGGGGAGGGAAGAGGAGAAGAAAGGAAAGGGAGACATACTGGGTTGGTTCCTGTTAGTGAGCAGAAACGAAGGAGAGAGAGATAGGGGAACGGAGAAAAGGAAGAAGTAGGGAAAAGGAATAGACCAAAGAAAGGGTCGGTTCTGATCGCAGAGATGAAAGAGAGAAAGGAAGAACAACTTCTGCCCGTAGGCTCACAAGCACACAACCGACCACATTGGTACCAAAATACTAAACTTCAATTCATTATCAACTCTTCACTACTCATTACTCTATTACATGCCTCTTTATAAAAGAAATATCTTTCCTAAACTAATTTGAAATAAACTTAGAAAGTAAATAACATCTTTATGAAATAAAATCTAATCTCTATGGCATAAAATAGAAATAATAAATAAGGAAAACCCTAATACTGAAACTTTCTATTCTAATTAATCATCTACCAACCCTTTCCAGACCAAAATGTTGGTTTGGGTTTGAGCCGGTTCAGGTTTGGCTTGGGTAGCCAAATTGGCTCGTGTCGATCCATCCATGACACTGCTACTGCATCACCTATCCATGCCAGATGCTGTCTTTGTTGGTCTGCCTCAGAAGGTACCTGATTCCTCTTTTTTGCTTGCCCCTTCTCATCCCGCATATGGCAAGGGATCCTCAATCTTTGAAATCCTTATAGGAAACAAGTTCATGCTCTGGAGAGAGAATGGATATGGATCAGATCCTTTTTCAAACGGAAATCCTTGTGTGACACGGTCAGCAAACTTGCCTTTTGTGCGACAACTTATTGTACCTGGATGGAAAGAAACATGAGGTTTTGGATTTCCAATTCCAAAAGCTTCAGTCAAATTTGGGCAGCCATCGAGTTTGATATCTAAGGAACATTACTTCCAAGTTCCAACTACTTCATCTTGCCCAAACTCTCATGGAAACAAATTCATAATTAATGCTTGGGACTTACCTATCCAACTCTAATGTGGATAGGAGGTCCAGTTTTTCCATTTTTTATTCTTCTCTTTGGTTGGTCTGGTGATTCCTTGGGGATCCCAACCTTGTTTCTTCTTTGGCTTTTGTTAATACAATTCTTTATCCACCCCCCTCCTCCCCCCCCCAACCCCCAAACAAAAAAAGCCTTGATTGAAATCAAATATTTTCTGAAACTGCTGAAACCTATTAAAATTTCATAAACAGATGGGGGAATCATTAAAATAGTGAATTTCATTTTGTGTATGAATTGAGAAAGATTCCATGCACTATAATGCTTTTAAATTTGATTTTGTGATTTAAAAGTGTAGTTTTGTGAACTACTGCGTACATCTGATCAGAAAACAGCTCATTCTAGACAAATAAAGTAGCTCAACAGCCATAGTTGTGAAGTAATACATCTAGGTACAACCAATACATGCAAACATAAAACCATGATACTTTTATCTATGATTTTTGATGAAAGTTAATTCCAATACTTATAAAAAGTCTCATGTAATGAATCATCAACAATACAAACAAACACTTTTTTGTAATCAATAACACTTTTATTTGGAAATTGAAGTACTGTAATGTCTAGGTTCGATGCATATGAGAATTATGAGCGTTGACTCATTCCTCACCTACCTTACTTACTTTCCTTTCGTGTTCTTTCCTTTACTCTTCTTTATTTCCTTTCATGTAAATCATTTTACTTATAAATGAATCATGACCTTTGTCATTCTAGACAAGCCAAACCATTATTCCAACATGGTATCAGAGTGAGGATTTCCCTTGATGTTCGTACCCTACCCCCGTAGCCACCACCTAGCATCGGCACCTTCCACCTTCGCCTTTCTGTCACTTCCGCCTCTCTCTCTTATTGGCCTTTTACCACCATCGCCTCTTTATGTAGCGACAGCCCTCTCCTAGTGTCCTCCTGGCAGTTCCTCAGCGGCGATGGTTTGCACCGAGGGTTACTAATGATTTTCACCTCATTTTCTAAGATATCATTTTCTTTCCACCAAAATCAAATGTTCCCTGTAAATATTTGATTAGTCAGGTACGAGTATAAATTGTTTTGATTAATTTTTTTGTTTTCTCTAAGCCTCAGCCATGTTAGACATGATGACTGCATCAATTGTTCCCGAGGGCTCTAGCGATAGGAGCTTCTCTGGCTTTCCTACGTTCCCTGGTTGTTTCATTAAATTGGATGGTAATAATTATTTGATGTGGTCTCATTCTTGCTTTCTTTCTATAGCATCCCGTGGTTTTTTAGGGTACCTTATCGGCGATGCTAAGAAACCTACTACTGATGGTGCTGATTAGAGCAAATAGAGCTTTGACAACTACCTGGTGAGGCACTGATTAGAGCAAATAGAGCTTTGACAACTACCTGGTGGGGCACTGATTAGAGCAAATAGAGCTTTGACAACTACCTGGTGATGTCGTATCTAATCAGTTTTAGATCCGAACATTGCACAAGGTTATTTATTGCTAGATTCGGCTGCCAGCGTATGGAAGGCTGCTAAAGATACATACTTATAGGTACTCAAGTGTGTGAATTGCAAAAGAAAATTCATGATACAAAGCAGAAGGAGCTTTCTTTGTCTCAGTAATATTCTGAGTTACGAGGAATGTGGCAAGAGTTGGATTATTATGAAGCCTTCTCCGCTTCTTGTCTTGTAGATGCCATGAAATTTGCCAAAAAAAGAGGACAAATTTTTGTGTCTATATTTTCTTGATCGATCTCAGTGTGGAGTTCGATCAAATATGTGCTCATGTTCTGAGTCATGAGCCTTTCCCTTTTTTGGAGTAGGCCTACGCTATGGTCCAGTCTGAGACAGCAGGTAGACTGATGTTGCCACTTGATTGCTCAGCTCTATTTTCTGGTATAGATTCCTCTAGCATTGGCAGTTCTACTCATTCTTGCTCCCGCCCTAGTTTGGATAGGGAGCCCATTCAATGTGAGTTCTGTGATAAGGAACATCACACTAAAGAGTACTGTTGGAAACTCTATGGTCGCCCTGCTAATGGTAAAAGGCCATGGGCGAGGTCGTAATACTGGTTCCGTCTAGGCTCATCAAATAAAGATTGCTGATGTTGATGTCACCCCTCTTGGAGATGATGATTTAATGAACCAACTTTGTCGTCTTCTATCTCAGTCAAGCCCTTCAAGCCCTTCTCCATCTGTGTCAGCCGTTGCTTCCCTACCAGGGCCCTCTTTTTTCAACTTTGCCAATTCATGTATTTCCATTGGTGGTCACTATGCTTCTTTTGCTTAAACTCCTTGGATCATTGACTCAGGGGCTACCGACCACATAACTGGTTCTTCCCTTTTTTTTTTTTTTTTTGAGTATGTTTCTAGTTCTAGTCAAGCTGTAAAGGTGAAATTCCGGTTGCAATTGATTCCTTATCCTCTATTGCTAGGAAGGGTTCCATTAAATGCTTTCCCTCCCTTTCATTCATCGATTCTCCATGTACCGAATTTTTCTACTAATCTTCTCTCAATTTGTAGCCTAACTCAGGATTTGAATTGTTGAGTCACTTTCTTTCCCTCTCATCGTGTGTTCTAGGAGTTAGTGACAAAGCAAACGATTGGCAGTGGTAAAGTGGTTGTTGGCTTGTACGTTCTTGCCCCCTCCTTAGAGTCTTCGGCCTTGATGACGCATGCTTCTTCCTCCTCCATAATTACACTGGCAGCTTTACGTATGTGGCATCAACGTTTGGGTCATCCACCTGTTTACAATTTAGTCAAGCTTTTTCCTCAGTTTTCAAAGCTATTTAAGTCAAATGGGTTTTTTTTTTGTAATGCTTGCTTTTTTGCAAAGTAAACTTGTTCTGTTTATCCTATTTCCAATTAACGCAGAGTAACTCCCTCTCATTTAATACATTCTGATGTTTGGGGCCCCTCTTGGTGTGTCTCGGTAACTGGCTATAAATGGTTTGTCACTTTCATTAACTGCCATACTTGTCTCACCTGAATTTATTTGCTCCACCACAAGAATGAGTTATTTTGCTGTTGCCTGTTTTTTCATTGGATGATTCAGACCCAGTATGCTGCAAAGTTCACTACCCTGTAAAGACAATGGGACAGAGTATACTGACGGATCTTTTTAGTCCTACCTAGTTGAGCATAATATTATTCATTAAACCAGTTGTGTTGACACTCCTGCTCAAAATGTTGTGGTGGTTGAACGCAAGAATTTCCATTTGCTGGTGGTGTGCTTGGTCTTTAATGTTTTGAATGCATGTCCCTGCCCCATACTAGAGTGAGGCCATTCTTACAATGCCTTACCTCATCAATCCGATGCCCCTGTGTGTTTTGACTTTCGCTGTCCTCTGGAGCTACTCCTGGGTACTTCGACATTTGTTGTTCCTCCGAAGGTGTTTGGTTGTGTATGCTTTGCTCGTAACCATTACCACAATGGCAAGCTCGACCCTCATGGCCTTCAGTGTATAGAATGGTACAAATATTACCATTCGTCCTCTCATAGGATGTTTGTCCATGGATGTCGTCTTCCATGAGATTGAGGCGTTCTTTTTGGCTCCTGCACCTCTTTAGGGGGAGTCTCTTGGTTCTCGTGAAGATGTGCTTGGGCCTCCTGAGTCTCTTCCTGAGTATCTTCCCACTATTGCTGTCCCAGTTGCTCTAGCTATTACTTCAGGTGATACTTTAGTTGATGATACTAAAACTGACATTGGTATAGAGGTTTCGATTCTGGCTTCTCAGCCCCCCAGTTCCCTCACTAAAGGTGTTTACTCATTTAAGGTTAAAACGGAAGCAAGAGCGAGATACCATTACCACTACACCACTCCAATCGTCATCTCCTGACTTGAGATCTATTCCTCCTCCATTTGGTGAATTTACTTCTGACTCCATTATTGAGTTGCCTTCTGCTCTTTGAAAAGGTGTTCGATCCTATACTCAACACCCCATTTCTAACGTTGTGTCTTATGAATTTTTTTCTCCTTCTTTTCGTGCATTTGTTTCCTCTCTATCCTTTATTTCAATTCCTCTAAACTGGCAGGATGTTTTGACTGATCCTAAATGGAATGTTGCAATGTTGGAAGAGATGCATGCTCTTGACAAGAATGAGACTTGGGATCTTGTCTCTCTTTCTTTGGGGAAGAAACTAGTAGGCTGCAAATGGATTTTTACTGTGAAGTAGAAAATTGATGGTACTGTTGATAGGCAAGGCGTGATTAGTTGCCAAGGGCTATACTTAGACATTCCGCATTAACTATTAGGAAACTTTTGCCTCTGTTGCCAAGATGAATATTGTTAGTGTCGTTCTCTCTTATGTGGTCAACCTTGGATGGGATTTACATCAATTATATGTAAAAAATTCTTTTCTTCATGGAGAGATATAAGAGAAGGTGTACATGGATGTCCCTCCTAGTTTTTCCTGGCCTTCGACATTTGGTAAGGTCTATAAATTGAAACGGGCTTTATATGGCCTAAAACAATGTCTTCAGGCTTGGTTTGGATTCTTCCTTAGAGCCATGATATCTGTTGGGTACAAACAGAGTAATGCTGATCACATTGTTCATCAAGTAGAATGGCGAGTTAACTACTGTTCTTATTGTTTATGAAAATGATATCGTGGTTACAGGGAGTGGCATTGCTGAAATCTTTCACTTGACTTTTTTAGGCACTGAGTTTGAAATTAAAGACCTTGGTCCGTTACGGTATTTCTTAGGAATTGAGGTTGTTCGTTTTACTCAAGGTATCTTCCTTTCTCAATGGAAGTATACCCTTGACTTATTGTCTGACACTGGGATGCTCGGGTGTAAGCCCGCTGACACTCCACTTGTGCCTAATTTTCGTCTATCACAAAAAGATGGGGAACCGGTTGATAACTGTGGACATTAGAGGTTAGTTGGCTGTTTAATTTATCTTTCTCATACTAGACCTTATATTGCCTTTGTAGTTAGCAGGGTTAACCAATACATGCATGACCCCTTCTCTAGTCATTTGGATCTGTGTATCGGATCCTGCATTACTTAAAATCTGCTCTTGATCGCTTTGTCCTTTTTTCTCTCCATCATGCTTATTGAAGCCTACACTGATGCTGAGTGGGCTGGTTCGTCTGATGATAAATGCTCTACTTCTGGATATTGTACTTGGTTTTGGGGGTGGGGGGGGGGGGGATCTGGTTACCTGGCGAAGCAAAAAACAAGTTGTGGTTGTTCGTTCTAGTGCAAAAGCTGAATTCAGGGTTATGGCTCGTATCATTTGTGAGCTTCTTTGGCTCAAAGGTCTCATTCAAGACTTATGTGTCCCTATTCAACTCTTTTGTGATAGCAAATCCGCCATTAGCATTACCCATAACCTAGTTTAGCACGATAAAACAAAGCATGTTGAGATTAATCGTTACTTCATCAAGGAGAAGTTAGAACAATGTCTCATTTGCATTCCATTCGTCACATCTAAAGACCAGTGGGCTGATGTTTTTACTTAGGGCCTTTCTGCAAAGGTGTTTCATCCTATTATGTCTAAGTTGGGAATGATAGATATCTATTCCCCAACTTCAGGGGGAGTATTGTAATGTTTAAGTTCGATGTATGTGGGAATATGAGTGCTGACTCATTCCTTAACTACCTCACCTACTTTCTTTTTGTGTTCTTTCCTTTACTTTTCTTTATTTCCTTCCATGTAAATCATTTTACTCTATAAATGAAGCATGACTTTTGTCATTCTAGACAAGTCAAACCATTGTTCCAACTTCCAACACAAAGAATGTTAAAAATGATGTGACCTTGAAAAAGTGGGACTAATGTAGTACAAGTCTACACCAAAAGGAATAAGGCCATCCAAATAGGGCCCAAGCCAAACCAGCCTAGCCAAGCCAAGCTAAAGAAGTCAGCTAGCCAACATTGTTCACGTGGTACCTTTCACGTGAACAGTACCAACAGAGTTTAGAGACTTTATTTCCTTCTTATGTAATTACTTTCCTAAGAATAGTTACCATTTAATCTTGTCTCTAAATTAGTAAAATAATTAGAGACTTGCATAAGTTATTAGAGTTTTATTTTTAAGAAACTTTTCATTCTGTGTTTAGGAAAGTTTCCTATTAGTATCTTTTCAAATTTTGGAAAGATTGTGGTAAGGAAAGATTGGTCTTTCCTTCCATGCGGCTAGCAAACAGTGGAAGGATTGACTAGTTTCCCTTTCATTATTATGTAAGCACAATACTCTATATATATGGATGAATAAGATGAAAGAAGTTAGACTTGAAAGAAAAACCAGACTGCTGTTTGCGATTTGGTTCAATCTCCAAATTGTGAGACTCAACCGACCACCTCTCTTTTTTCCATCATCTCTCTTCCTTTCACCCTACACCCTCCATCGATATCCACCACAGTTGTCAAGGCGTCGCCTAGGCACCCATGCGGCCTTGTGAAGCCTTGGTCGCCTTGATCACCTAGGCGGGCCCCTTAATCGCCTAAGAGGGCGCCTTGATTGCCTAGGCGGGGGGAGCCTTGATCGCCTAGGTGGGCACCTTGGTCGCATAGGCTCCCCGTCAGGCCTCCATCGCCTTGGCTCGCCTTGTTGCCTTGATAACTATGATATCCACACATACATCCTCCTTCTTGCCATCGGTTGCTGTGATTAGAAGGATTCTGCTATTGCTGATTACCAGAACCCATCATCAGATGATAGATGATTTTGGAAAAATCATAACTTCGCAACCAGTGGTTGGATTGACCCCAAATTCGGTTATTGTTGCAAGCACATCCTAGACTACAAGCCCCCCAAGTTCTGTGATCAAACGACGGCAAGATTGTCCCCAAAGTTAAGTTTTCTATCTTTGTTATACTTCTAGTTTTCTGGTTTTGACGGGAATTGTATTGGGATTGGTTGTGAAGTCCTACCACAAGGTTAAGGGTGTAGATTGGTTAGAAATTCTACCCTTGCATCAGGGACACAAGGCATCGAGGTCATGCCCGAATGTATGAGGAAACATGTACATAAAAAACATAAAAACATAAAACACAAAAAATTCATGATACTGAAAAGAAAAAAAGAGATTTCATGTTCAAACAAGCTTTAGTTGGGGAATCCCAAATCTATTTAATGTTTGATAATTACTGTTTGTATAAAAATTTGTGAAATTTCATTCATCAAAGAAAGAAAAGTACTGGATTCACATGCTAAACTAAATAATTCTGCACCGTGAAAGATTGGGAGTGCATTTTGGGAATTTGGTATCTCTAGGGTTTAACATAAAAAATACCCTAAGAGATTTGATATAAAATATGAGGCAAGGGTTCCCCATGCTGCCAGTATGGAGGAGGGAATCTCCCATGCCACAACAATTGACATGTGGGAATCGGTATTATCAACTGGGGGGAGGGGGACCCACAAGGTCAGGGAGGAGAGCAAAATGTCAGCAGGAGAGAGAGTGTTAGGTATGTGCGAGGGTGTGGGAAAGAGTCTCCATATTGGCGGTGTGAGAATCTTTTCCCTATAAATACAATTGAAATTTGGGTGTAATTAAGGTATAAAATAAACCCAAGGGATTAGCTCAGTTGGTAAAGACCAACACCTCAAAGAGGTCATGTGTTCAACTACTTGGGGCCTACCTATAAAAAAAAAAAAAAAAAAGGTATAAAATAAAAAAGTTCAGGGTTTAGTATATTAAAAAAAGGGAGAGGGTTCCCCACAATGTCACTGTGGGGGAAATCTCCCACAATGCACAAATAGGTATGCAGGAATCGGTGTCTTTAATGGAGGCCCACAAGGTCAGGAGGAGTGTGTGTGAGTTATGTGGGAGGTTGTGGGAAATATCTCAGAAGCCCCTAAAATGTATTGAAATTTGGTCATGCTTTTCTGTGTCATGCTATTGAAATTGGTTGATTGGGAGCTGTATGCCAATCTAAACTGTTGGGTCTTAGCTTTAGGAGAATATACCACGAGAGATCTGCTATGCTGTGTAACAGGCTGTGGATGTTCAGAAACAAACTCCATTGCTTATGGAAGAAAATGGTTAAGCACAACATGGGAAAGTTTTCCAGTCTTTTCCAGCCATGGGATGGGGTTATAAAAGGTAATAAGAGACGATTAGAATCATTCAAATGGAGAATAAAAAACCAAGTCTTGGAAAGATCTTCAGTGCAGCGATCAGCTGCTCATAGCCTGCTTCTCCTGGCGTCTATAATGATGTCATGATAAAGTTGCTTTATAGAGACATCATCTAGACTCTTATCTTAGCCAGGTCACTTGAGAAATCTAAATTACTGGGAAATGACTCCTTAACCTTAACTCTTGAATCTGCTTGCTGGCACTACAACTGATGCTTCACATGATGACCATTGGATCTGGTGCTTCAGCAAATTGGGAATGTTTACCTTCAAGTCACAGTATAAAGCCTTATTTAGACATAATCTCTGTCAAATCTGTTTGCAAGAAGTGTGTCTCATCAAAGGTGTAGTTTTTTACATGGGTCCCTATTTGTACTAGATTCTCGCTTTGATATATTTTCAAAAGGCTTCATCATCCCAAATGCTTTTACTAGTGTTTATCAGCTGTGGGACCTGTCTAGCATTTTTTAATCAGTTGTCAGTTCATTCTCGAATTTGGAAGAGGGGAGGGGGGGAATAGCTTCATTTCTTGTGGGATATCCTATGTCATGCTGAAGGATTTTGAGGCTTTTATTGAACAGTAGTAATGTCATGACAGTATATTAACAGACAAAGACACGAGACTATGAATTGGGACTTCTGATGCAATAGGCATAGGCAGCTAACCACCTCTACGTTGTGCTTCCTCATCTTATTAAATACAACACTTATAAAAATGAAAAAAGAAAAAAGAAAAATATGGAGGACAGAGAGCTAGTGAAAGGGAGTATTTGTAGAATGAGTGATTCCAGTGCCTCTTCTTTGAAGACAAAAGAACCTTCTCATTATTATGGACTTTAAGAATCATTAAATGGTTTGTATTTTCATGGAAATCCGTAGTTTGTTAAAATTATTGAATTAAACTTTGAGGAGGTGAATAAATGAATTTAATGAAGAAACATTTGAATCTTGTGCTAAGGTGAAAAGCAGAAACTCATATGCCCTGCAATCCTCAGGGTCTAAGCTCCTTAGGCTGCTCCTTGAGGTCTTTCCTCAAGGCTTAAGCCTCATGTCTTTTTCGTGACCGTGGTAAGAGTTGGTCATTTTGATTAGATTAGTCTGACTGTTCATTTTACTATTTTATTATTACAAATACTTGCATTATGTGGTCTGAAATTTCTCATTTCTGTAGATCTTATGCCACCATGACAATGAAGTTTGGTTTGTGCAATTTTCCAACAATGGAGAATATTTAGCGTCGTCATCTAGTGACTGCACGGCCATCATATGGAAGGTATGGAACAGATCTGACATCTTATGGGGCACTAAAACAAGAACTAAATACTTTCTTCTTCTCTTACCTACTCTCAGTCTTTTTGTTCTTCTTTGTGTGTTTTGCTTGTTGAAGGATGTTAGTGGGTGAAGACAATACTGAACCTAAACTTATTGTATGTGAGTGACAGAGTTTATGTCATTAGCTAGCTGGCATCTTTGAATGAACATGTCTAGTTTTACCTTTTTTTACTATAACATAACACATTTAACATGTTAATAGATGGGAACAGATTTCAGGAAGTTTGCAATTAGTCCTTGCTTCCAAAGCTTAAACTACTTCCATTTTGCTCCCATTAAACCTTAATCTTCGTACATTACCAATTTAGCAAACTGCCATCTTTGAATGATTCGTCTATAATCTGCTTTGATTTCCGTGGTTATGATGTTTTAGCATCAACCTTCATGAACTGTGACGAGCTTGTGAGCTGACATCTTCAAATTGCCATTTTTCCTTACTCCTAGTATTTGTGGGACACTTCCCTCTTATAGATTTCTCATTGCCTATAGATGTCTGGGGTGTGGACATGCCCAGACACGATTTGGACATGGCTATAAACATGCCCTATGTTACATGGGCTCGGATACAGAAGATGTGGAAGATTCTAACAGAATTCAAAATTAGATACATGTCATGAACTCAAACTCCTCCCGCCCCTATCCCACATCGGCCAGCTTTTGGGAGGTCTTGGGCTTATAAGCAGGAACATTTCCTCCCCTAATAGGTGCATCTTTTGGGGTGTTAAATCCTGATTTCTTTTTTGAGTGGGATTTCTCTTCCAGGTATCGGACGAAGGTGATGTATCATTGAAACACACACTGCGCAGCCACAAAAATGCTGTTTCTTTTGTGGCTTGGAGCCCGGATGACACAATGTTGTTGACATGTGGAAATGGAGAAGTCCTCAAGCTATGGGATGTGGAGACAGGCACATGTAAGCACACATTTGGTGATCAGAGCCCCATTGTCAACTCATGCGCATGGTTTCCTGACTCAAAGCGGCTGGTTTGTGGCAGCTCTGAACCTGACAAGTGCATCTACATGTGGGACCTTGATGGCATTGAGCTCCAGACATGGAGAGGGACAAGGTTACCCAAGGTCATGGATCTTGCTGTGACACCAGATGGACAACATCTGATCAGTGTCTTTTCTGAAAAAGAGATCCGGATATACAACTTCAAGACAAAATCTGAGCGGGTCATCACAGAGGAGCACACTATTACATCTCTTTCAGTTTCCAGAGATAGTGAGCTTCTGATAGTCAACCTGAACAGCCAAGAGATCCATATGTGGGATGTTGCTGGGGCATGGGACAAGCCATTGAAGTATATGGGTCACAAGCAAGGGAGGTATGTGATCCGCTCTTGCTTTGGTGGGTCAAATTGTAGGTTCATTGCCAGTGGTAGCGAGAATTCGCAGGTAACCTTTGCTTCTGCGACTGTTCATTTCAGCATTGTCTTCGCTAATGTCTAAATCAAAGAAAGTTCCTTGTAAGATTTAATTTTTGGGTTGTAGGCTCTACTTCTCAACCTTTTAGCTTTTTCTAAGTAGTAAACAGCCCCAAAAGGAAGAAAAAAAAAATATTTTCTTCAGTTCCTCAGCTTAATTTTATCCTCTTCATGGTTGGAAAGTTGCTAACAAGAACCGCTACTTATTGCTTCACATAACATGGTTTTGCTTGTTCTGCTTATTTGGCTTATGCTAGATATATGGAGAGGCAGGTATTTTTTATGATTTGAATGTTAGATCTTTCAAGCATTTACCTTTATTTTTTAAATTTATTGCATCGGCCTCTTCTTTTGAAAACCTATCAAACATGTTTTGCTAACCCTTAGATGTTGTTGAGAAACTGCCTTCTTAATCTTATGTTTCATTTGTATCCTTGTCAGCATTAGCATTAGCATTGTATGCAATGTAGCTGAAACGCACAAGATGATGGTGCTTGGAATACACAGTTATTTATGCATAGTGTTTAGGCTGGGAATTGCTTCTAACACCCACCGCCCCCCCGTGCCCGGGGCCCCCAACAAAAAAAAATGAGAGCATTTTGTCTTTGTTTTGTGAGAGAGTAGTGGAAGCTGAAATGAGATGCATATATTGCTAAAATGCAGATATCTTAATGAACATTTTTTTCCCCGAGAATTTGATGATCCAAAAAAAAAAGTCAGTCTTAGTAAAAGTTTAAAATCAGAACTCTCAAATAAAAAGGGTGTACCCATTGCACGAGACTCCCACTACTGTGGGGTCTTCGGTGGGGTGGGGGGGGGGGGCTACTCCCGCTTTACAGAGAGGCTGTATTTAGATTCAAACCCATGACCATCAGGTCGCAATAGAGCGACCTTACCGTTGCGCTGACGCCTGCCCTCTTAAAAATCAGAACTCTCAAATAAACATGTAATATGGATTTTGAAAATCAGATATTTGTGTGGAATGGGCCTAATGCCCAAATGGCATAACTTTGGAATGGATTCAATGTTCTTGATTCCATGCCTCTATGACTCAGCTAAAATCTAGGATTGTTAAAATTCAACTTGATATTTGTATTCTCTTTGCATGGATCTGTGCATATTCCCTACAAACATGTAGAATACTTGATTTTGATGATCTTTAGTGTTATGTGCATCTCATGGCAGGTTTACATTTGGAACCGGCAAAGCAGCAAGCCAATCGAGATTTTGTCAGGCCATTTATTGACTGTAAATTGTGTGAGCTGGAACCCAACAAGGCCTCAGATGTTGGCATCAGCCAGTGATGATCACACCATCCGGATATGGGGACCAGAAAGAAAGAAAACTTGAAGATATCAGATACATGAAACAGAGAACCCATTTCATGAGCTGTGTAGATACTGTAACGGAACTTTGAGTAGGGCTTGTTCTAGTTTTCTTCCCCTCCTACCATGATGGCTTATTCTTTCATGTACTTGTAAATTTGATGTTTTGTCCTTCCAACCCCAAATTTTGATCTGTGTTTGTATTTGTAAATTGTGTTTCTATTTTAGTGACCAGGCCCAATTTTCAGGGTTTTCCTATCTATTTTTGACAATTTTTTTTTGGATGAAAGGTTTTGACATGTTGACATTCTTGTTTCAAGTAGTATTGTTGCATAGAATCTAAAATGACATTAATTGATGTACATGGGGACCTTTGACATTTTTCTAAAAAAGTTAAAAGACTTAGAAAATGATCGGTTATAGTGCAGTTTGTTAAACAATCAATTAGGGTTTTTCAGTCAAGCTCTGCAAATTTATTCAAAATCAAAAGATTTTGATTCCCAACTCTTGAAGCTCTAAATAGATAGATTTCTTGCAAAAAGCCAAAGTATACAGTTTGACAGGAAGGCAGGGGTAAGAGGTTCTGATTTGGCTTGCCTTTCTGACATTGTTGAAATAAAATTAGAAGCTTGCTTTCCTGCTTACTTCATATTTCTAGTGTTTGGATCACACTTGCTGGAGGAAAGTTGTATCGCAGATCCTTACAGGCCACTGGAGCTAGACTGATTACCCGAGTGTATCTTCCCTTCGGTGGTATGCGTCGATTCGAATAACTGAACATATGTATATTGAAAGCTAGAAACAGAACTGTGTTTGAAAACTCCATGAAGAATCCAATCCAGGTCATTATACATACCATTGAGGCCTTTGTGTTTGAGTTGTTTGGATTTTCCTATTAGGAATCTGTTCAGAGTCTAACAAGATGAGAGGAAGGCTGCTGCAGTTATTGTTATGAAGGATCATGAAGAAAAATGAAGGCAAGGGTGAAATTGAAGGTGTCTATTTACCTGAAGTAATAGAAGATTTGGCTTTTCATGAAACTTTAATTGAGGCAACAGATTTCAGAAATTTTAAAATCCTGTTGGAAGGAGATACTGAAGTAATAGTTCACAACATATTAGCAATCACAAATCTCATCAATCTTAGACGGTGTTACGGTTGGAAATCGCCCGTTGATTCGCGCTCTGAATGACCTGCAATCACAGAGATGAGACAAAGGAGGGGGCGCCTAAGCCCCAGGTACCCTCCGATGCCTAAGTTAGATTCCCAAGGTAAACAGTCAAGAGATAGCAGCTATCTCTAGTTTAGAGAGAGTGGGACGATGAGTGAGTTTGAGCGTGGGGGATGAACAATAACAGCTTGTGAGTGCGTAAGTGCATTCGGGTTTACCTTGAGGGATGACCTCTACTTATAGATTGGGAAGAGGCATGGAGGCACCAGGACTCAGGGAAGTAGATCGCCAATAGGACTGCCATGTGTCGCACTAAGGGACACCTGGGTGGTAGACTCCGAGTAGGAGTCGGAGACCTTAGCCAAGGAAGCTAAGTCGGTCAGCTCTGGGACTGACACGTGTCAACGTGTGAGTAATGACCGACCGAGATAGTCGGTGCCGTATCAGGCTGGGAGAAGGACTCCTCGGAGGTAGTCCTACTCACATTAGGACTCTGGCTTCCGTCTGAGAACCGTAGCCGAGTAGGACTGAGACTCCGAGCGCTACCAGAGAGGCCGAGCGCATCAGAGGCCGTATGCATAATAGACCGAATACAAGAAGCCGAGCACAACTTGACACATGTGATATTTTAAGTGGATGGATCATTTCCCTCCTAACAGACGGTAAATTACCTTTTGACTGATTGAAGAGGTTTTTTTTTTTTTTTTTTTTTGGAACAATCCTTCAAAGGTTTAATATATATGATTCTCTATTCCTATATATTAAAAACATTACATTATTCTGAAATTTCAGTCAAAATTTCAAATACAAACTGATATTTTGTCAAAAATTATAGGCCATATTTGACCAAAGTTAATTGAATCACAAACAAAATTTTCATTTGTATATGAAGCAAATTTGAAAATTAAAAAAAATGTCAACTTTTCAATGTGGTGTTTTGTGGATATAAATTTAGAAGAATTTTTTGATTTGGCAACAACTCTTTTCCCCCATTGGTGGAATCGCCCCACAATATCTCGAATTTGACCCTAAGGACATGTTCTTCCTGACCACATCAACAACACATGTGTTCCACTTGTTTCAATGGAAAATAAATAAATAATCTGATTTTTTTAAATAAAATTTATTACATTTATTCATCAACTTTGTGTTTTTGGATTTGTAGTAGGTGTAGTTAAATGAGGAAAACAATCTAGGCATATTTTTTTTAAAATTTTATGCTATATTAAGACCCACCCCCCCCCCTCTAAAACAAAAAAAAAATCTTTATAGAAAAACACAATTTTCTTTTGCTTTTAAAGAAATTGCTGTAAAATATTTTCCATTGAATCCACTTAAATTAGAAAAAGGAAAAGAGAAGAGAAAGAAATAATTTGAATCTCCATTTAATTACATATTATTTAAGCTTAATTTATTACAATATCTCCTAGGTTCTTTCACAAAAGAACTCACTTTTAGGAGAGAACTCATTCATCCCCAAATTTAAGAAAAACAAATTAAAAGAACACAAAACACCACATCTACCCTCCCAAACTCTCTTCCTCTAACACTTGCTAAACAATTATGTAAGAATCACAAAATACTACAAGACATAAGAGAGAGAGAGAGAGAGCCAATCATCTCTATTCTTATCTTTGACTTGTAAAAAAATAACAAAATTAAAATAAAACATACAAAAATAAAATAAATAGGGACATAAAAAGGAAGGGAGGGGTTTCTGCATTGCATTATTATTTCCCATTCTTTCACTTGTGGCTGTTGTTGTTGTCACCCACTCCAAGTGTGCTCTTCACAGTGTCCACAGCCCCATGTGCCATATTCACCATTTGCTCTCCTGTCTAAAACACAACAACAACAACAACAACTAGGTCATTACTACAAAAATAAAAATAAAGAGAGAGAGAGAGAGAGAGAGAGAGAGAGAGAGAGAGAGAGAGAGAACCATGACAACCACCTGATCTATTGAAATATAATAATTTGATGGAATCTAAGTTGAGTGCATTTTGGCCTGTGGTATGTAATTGTGGAATGCATATTTTAAAGTTAAAAATACATTTTGAGATGATAAAAACAATGTTTGGTATGTGTTCTTTTTCTTAAATCATATACAACGTATTAAGAAAACATGATCCATTCTAGGATGCATTCTTTTGCCCATTCTACATTTAGAGTCCAAGACAGAAATATTTCACTTCTTAACTTATTCCCATCTTATTTTAAGAATACATATCAAACACAGCCTTAATAATATCTTAGTACGACTGTCATCAGAATGGCTTTTATATAATGACCCATTAAATAAAAGTCCAAATTGATGTGACTGTAACCCTATCACATTACTTAATAAGGAAGCAGAGGTCTTAAGTTCGACCCTTTTTCTAACTTTTGGCCTGTATCAACCCAATAAGATTATGGTGGACCCTAGATTCCTGGTTTGAAAAAAAAAAACCCATCAACAACCGTTGGTTTTGAGAGCTGATGAAATTCTAGAGAGAGAGAGAGAGAGAAAACCTGCTGGAAGAAGCTGGCAGACTCGTCCTTATGTTGTTGGTTAGCGTCCATGGTGGTGTGAGCTGCATTGGCCACGTTGTCACGTGCAGCGGTTCTGCTATCTTGAATAGAATGAAGCCAGTCTTCAGGCAAGGCCTAACAAGTAAATTGATCATCATCACATAAACATGTAAAATGTTCCAAATTCCAGGGGTAAAATCGTCATAACATAACATAGATGAGATTTCAAAAAATAAAAATGAAAATTTTCTATTTTTGTTTTACCTGACCTGCTTGGATACGGCTTTCACCTACACGGAATTGATGCTGAGAATCCATTCTTTTTTTTTCTTTCCGTTCCTCTCCTTTTTTGTCTTTTCTGGTTTGTGGTCTCTTGAAGCCTTTTTGTACGTGAGATGTCTGATGAGCTTCCTGAAGATGTAATATTTATAGTTTAGGCAGATCAACCTATTAATGACACGTGTGTGGCTTAACTTGATTGACGCGTGTCATGTTATGTGTGATGATTGGAACGAGTATTACTGCTGCTTTTTGAACGATGGATGAAGAGAAAAACTCGGTCTCAATGTTATCTGGATTTCTGGACCACACAAAATCTAGCCCGGATCCTGACCCTGGTCCAGTGCAACCCAGCCCAGGTTAGTTATCCGCCTGATTGATGTAGGTCTCAACTTTCACGAACGTTGGTAGTATACATGCATGATGCTTGCATCAGCAAGGGTGTTAATGGGCCAGTTCATGCCGGTCTGGTTTTGAGTCAAGTTAGTGGTGGGTTTTATAGAGACAGTTCGAAACATACCTAATAAGAGGTTCGGGTTGGATGAGCTGCCCTATGAACAGTAACAATCGAGTTGGTCCGGTTTTGGTTTCTTATCGGACTGGTTTTGGTCTTGTTCGATCTAGATCCAATTGAAAGTCCGGTAGGAAACATATTAAGGTTAAAGCAATGAAACTAGGGTTTTAATATTCGGTATAAATCAGTTTGGTCCCAACCATTATTGGGTTCGAACTAGTCAGTCTAATTTTTTGGGCTAGTCCGGACGGGACCAAGATCGGTAGAATATGCCATATCTAATCCCAAAACACGACCCATAACATTTCAGTCCGATTCGATTTTAGATAAATCGGTGTGGATCAGTCCAGTCAATCCGTTCGGACCCAACTTTGACACCCTTACATGCATGTGCATTTGGACGTTGATGTTAGTATACATGTAACATATACACCAATTAAGGCCTGATTTATGTAGGTCTCATGTGACGGCCAGCTTGGGGCAACAGTAAGGTTTTCCCATAGTGATCCGATGGTTATGGGTTTGAATATGAAAATAATCCCTTTAGGAATCAAGGGTAAGGCTATATACATTAATCCTTCCCCAGACCCCACAATGGCGGGAGCCTCTTGCAATGGGTATGCTCTTATATAGATTTCATGTACTTTAGTAGTACGCATGCATGTAGGGGTGTGAAAGGCCCGTTGGACCCGGTTTTGTAAACCCCAGGCCCAATCCTAGGCCTCTAAATATCCATCCTGAACCCAACTCGACCCTAACATGGCCAGTTCGGTTCGGATTTGGCCCTGATATATATATATATATATATATATATATATATATATATATATATATATATATATATATATATATATATATAATCTAATCTAATAAATCTTGGGTTAATTTCCCATTTTGGTAGACAATTAACCTTATAGAGTTTAATATCTAGAAACAATACAACTACCTTTGGAATCATCACTGGGTAGAAGACAGATGGCATTAATCCGTCAATGACAGAGTGGAAACAGATTAAACTGTCGTGTACGAATTTAACAAACCTTTCAGGCTAACGTATCAACAATTGTGTTGATAATTGTTGATGTTGTATGATGCCCACCCTCTCCCAAGGCCCTTAGATGCTGTAAGAAGAAGAACTAGTTCATGTGGATGGGTTGCAGAACTTTGAAACCATTCTGATGCTCAAGTCAGTAAAGATCAGACATTTATGAACTCAAGAAACCAAGTTCAAAGATTTTAATGGGGGTGGCTCTCGATAGAAATGAGGAAAGAGATAGTGAAAGTTCTTACAGACGAGAAGTGTCCCACCCTTCTACGATCGATCTGATGGATATTTTTAGCTGCAGGAGTGGTTATGAGGTGTACAACCATGGGCGAGGAGTAACTGAGGTGATGCCTTCCAGCTATTTACGTGTCACTGAAGTGGCCCTTGCATCTTTGTTCTGTTTGACATGCCTTGCTTTAGTAGGACATGATCCTATGTGTCCTCTTAATGTGGAATTAGGCATGTATTTCAACCGCCTCAGAATGTGCTTAGCCATTTAAATGTAGGCTTAGGCACATGGGTTAGTACATGCCCCACGTCTTGTACCATATTATGTTTGCTTAGAGGAAAATCGCGCGAGTGCCCCTTAAATGTGCTTTTTTTTATGAGACGTTATTCTGTGTTGGCTTTGCCTGCTTCTAGCAACTGTCATTTACAATGACTTCCAATCTGACTTCGAATATTTCTTTGAACCAAGTGTCGAGTTGATATTTAGATGTAGGGGTGTAAGTTTTACCTGACAATCCGAATCCGTCCAAACCCACCCTGAACCCTAACAGGGTTGAATCCGGCCCAAACCCTGATAGGGTTGGGTTAGGGTTCAAATTTTGATCAACCCTTGGGGATTAACCCCCTGGGTTGAGCCCAACCCAGTCCGACCCTATATATATATATATATATATATATATATATATATATATATATATATATATATATATATATATATATATATATATATATATATGTTATTTGACAATTTGTTGTATGTTTATGGGCAATCAGGGTCATTCCAACTCTAAATCAGGGTTAATCAGGGTTAACCCAGTCCAACCCGACCTTTTCAGGGTCAATCAGGGTAGGTTAGGGTTAGGCCCAACCCTGCCAGGGTTAGGGTTAGGGTTGTATATTTTCTGACCCTAACAGGATTGGACTGAGTTATGGTTAAGTTTAAATAATCAGGGTTAGGGTTAGGTTTTGAAAAACCTAGCCCAACCCGGCCCTGTTGTAGCCCTATTTAGATGTGTGCTTTGTTATTTTACTAACTCGAATCCTTGCCAGTGTCAGCTTATGATTATGTACTCATCATTAACCCTATAAACATAATAAAATAAAATGAGAGAAAACAAGAGGACAAAAGAGCTATGTCCTGTTCTAGGGTTTGCATACCTCTAATTCATCATACACAAATTTGACATGTTTCATGCCCTACATACAAGTGGGTTTTTCAAAAAAAACTAATCATGTACAATATCAAAATAGCCGATCTCATGTTCAAATTCTAATGAAAATCTGGTCTTTTCTCTCTATATTCATATCATTCTCACCTACCTTCCATCCCCCTTGAAACAAGAAAATAAGAAAAGAAAAAGAAAAAATAGGTGATGATGAGAATATTATAAAATTAATTGAGATTCTTTATCAAAATGGTGAATCTTAGGTCTTGGACCACTTAAATGTGGTCATCAGGAACGTTCTATCAAGTTTGAAAAAAAAAAAAAGGCTGATGCGGATTTGGGTAAAATTATGATTTTTATTTACTGAATATATTTGTAGAATCTTCCATGCAACATACATGCATTTTCCTTTCTTTTCATGTTAATTTTTGATACACAAAACATGTTTGTTATTTTTAATTTTTTTCCCCTTTTTGAGTGGGTAGGTAGATCACAAGAATAATTTCAACCAAATAGGTATAAATTCAGATCCTCTCTAATCGTCCAGCCCGCCAAGTGCCATCAAATCTCTCTCTATCATGGGTGAGAATATAATCCTATGGTGCTTGGTGAGAACATGACCCATATTGTTCACATGAAAAATTTGAAACCCAAGTTCAATTTTTTGGTTTAGAATTATTCAAATTTTTTTTTTCACACATGGAAAAGTTAGACCATACTCAAACCTTATTCACTAAAATTGGACTCCACCCCATGATTTGCTCAGCTATTATATATGGAATTATAGATTAGATATTGATATACTCTTATATTAAATAATATTACTAAGAGGGAGAAACTAGTCAATGTATATCTTACCAAAAAAAAAAAAAACTAATCAATGTATAAAAAGGTACGTTTATTTGTTAGTAGGGTTATAAGAAAATAGTTCACTTGTGCATGTACTTGTATCTTTGTTGGGATCTCATTACCATCCATATCTAGTGGGTCTAACACTCTAGAGGTGGGTCCCACACCATATCGATAGTGATGAGATCCCACGAAGAGTACATTTACTTTCTGAACTCCAGCTATAATTAGAATTTTTTTTCTCTGTTTCTGTGATAAGATGAAAACAAATTAGATCATAAGTTGTCTTACCCATTATGTTCTCTGTAGATTTAAACCCTATTCACAATGTAGAAAGACAAAACAAAATAGTAGAAAACAATCACACGATACAAGGATATATATGGTTCGACATGATACTTACATCCATGGGAGGGAAGAGAGCAGTTTTCATTAACAATGGAGAAAGTGTTACATGCTTACTTCCTCATGCCTCTTTGCGTTTACAAAGAATTCACATCAACCCTAATAATCTCCCTCGCTAACAAAACTAAGCGTTTCATTCCTACGATTTTTTTTAAAATTATCTGAACCATTTATTCTGATTAGAGTTGGAAGAATGCATAGTAATATAAAGAGTATTATATAATATACATGCATGGATATATATATATATATATATATATATATATATATATATATATATATATATATATATATATATATATATATATATATATATATAGAATACATTCCAATACAAGAGAGGTACTTTTTTTTTTTCCTAAAATATCAACTCAAACTAAATATTTCATCCTAATGTTTTATGGTCACACCCTATAGTTACATGATTTAGAACTCCAACAATGCAAATGCTAAATAGTTGGAATTTCATAAATTGATGACAAAGGATGTGAGGCTTTGTTTGGTTGCACGGGGAATTGAAGGGAAGGGAAGGAAAAATTTTAAACTTTAAGTAGAAAATTTTAAAATGATTACAGCATATGATATTAATATGTAACTAATTCCAAATTATTCTATTTTGAGTTATTAACTTACATTTTTTTTTTGCTAAAGATCTTTTGTATTAAAAAAAAAGAAAGAAAAGTACAAACCAACCCTAAACCACCATGAATCCACCTTCGGCATTGCCATCAGTGGATTCAAGGAAGAGCAAAAGCTCAACAAAATCTAAATCTAGGTCGTTGAGAAGCATCCCAAACGACATTTCTATTAACGAAATTTGGACAGTTATACCAGACAATAGAATGTTTATCATGGGCTGCTTGCTTAGCTAGCTTGTCAGCCACAATGTTTGTTTCCTGAAAACAATGAGAGTAACGAATTCTTCTTCCAACAAGATCTTGTTGCAATACTTTCCACGGTTGTTTAGCATACCACGGGATATTGTTTGCTAGCAAACTCGTGATCACTGCACCAGAGTCACTCTCCAACCAGATGTCTTGAAATCCCAAGGATAATGCTTCTTGAATACCATGTAGAGCACCATATAATTCAGCCTTGTAGTTTGTATCAATTCCCATGTATTCAGCAAATGTCATCAATACTACGCCCTTGTGATTCCGGATTACACCTCCAAATGAAGCATATCCAGGATTTCCCAAGCTGCATCCGTCGACATTGATCTTGCACCAACCCAACAAAGGAGGTTGCCAAAACAACTCCAAAATAGTTGTTGCTATAGAAAGGCCCCTTTTTAGATTCAAGTGGCGAGCTATATTCAGATCGTGAAAAAATCGAATAATACATGGCTTCAAATCTGCCAAATCCCTGCATTTCTTGGCAATTTCCCCCAACAGTTTGGGATTGTATACTTTCACATTGTTAAAACAACAGTTGTTTCTAGTGACCCAAATCACCCTTAGGACCTTGTAGATTAACCTTTTCCAGATATGTTTTAGAGGCATGATTCTAGATTTTTGTCGCCACCATTGTTGCAAATCTTCAGTTGACGCACAACCACCCATACTGTTCCAAACCATTGACAAACAGCTGTCCACGCCATTTTTGCAACCCGACATTCCACAAACACATGTTGCATTGTTTCTTTTGCTTCATGACAAAGGAAACATCGAGAGGGAAGATGAATCCCTTTCTTTTTAATCACTCCGTCCACAGGAAGCCTACCATGATTCCATCTCCAACCGAAAAAACTATCACGAGGATGTAATTTACATTTCCATAACTCAATTGCCCATGATAGCTTCGGTTTTGGAATTCTAATGAGATTCCAAGTAGATCTTGTTGAGAACACCCCATTCAGCTCGCCACTCCATAGGATCTCATCATGCTGACCACTACAAAGGGGAATCATATAGGATTTTGAAATCAAATTCTGCAATCTTGATGAGGAGATAACCGGCCAGACCCAAGCACCGTTTTTAATAAACCGGGACAAAGTACATGTAGTACCTTTAATAACTGTAATGTCAACCTCTAGCTCCTCTTTCAAAGTGAAATCACCAAGCCATTTATCTGTCAAGACATTTATTTGTTCATCATTACCTATTAACCATCTACAGTGTTTATATGACCAGTCCCACAACTTTCTTATACTGCACCATACAGGCGATTCTGCAATAGGTCTACGCATAAACCCATATTTGTTAAAATAGTGGCCTCTCATGAATTTGGAATATAAGGTATTTTCATACCTTATTTTCCAAATCATCTTAGATAACACTACATCATTAACATCTTTTAACCTGCGAATTCCTAGTCCTCCTTCCTCCTTTGGAGCACATATATGATCCCATTTCACTGTCACTGAACTTCTGGATAGTGGATCCCCAGTCCAAATGAAGTTTCTCATCCAGTCCTCTGTTGTTTTCACCAAGGCTTTTGGCCATTTGTAGATGCCAAAGGAGTGTGTATCAAAGTACCACTTAAGACAGACCGAACTAGCTCCACCCTTCCTGCATATGAAAGCAGTCGACCGCGCCATGCAGAAAATTTTTGTTTGAAATTGTCTAACAACAGAGCAAAATAATCCTTTTTCCTTCTCCCTTTAAACAACTCAATGCCTAGGTATTTGTAGGGAACAAACCTTCTGAAAATTTTAAACAATTCAACAATCTCTGTCGACGAGCTCTAGAAACATCTTTTGAGGAAAATTTTTTTTTGCTTTTATTCAAATTAATACGCTGTCCGCCATAAATCTGATAAGAGTTTAACAAGTCCATAAACCATATCGCAGATGTTATTGTAGCCTTCATGAAGATAAAAACATCATCTGCAAATATTAAATGAGTAGGCGTTACCACCTTTTTGCCTTTAAAAATTGGATCAACCAACCCATTCTGTGTCATTTTTGTCAAACTTCTACAAAGCACTTCCTCAGCAATGACAAAAAGAATAGGCAATAGAGGGTCTCCCTATCGCAATCCTCTTGTGGCTCTAAAATATCCCACCGGTCCACCATTAAACATTATACTCATCCTGGCTGATTCCAACAATGATGTTACCCCGCCTCCGTGAATCCAAATTTACAGAAAACAGCAAACAAAAAATTCCACTCCAGGGTGTCATAGGCCTTCTGTATATCTAACTTCATTGCCATGCCACCTGTCTTAGTTTTCCTTTGAATCAGAGTGACCAAATCCGATGCCATTCCAATATTACTTTGGAAAAGTAGGTGAAGGAGTGTCTTAACTTACACTTCACTTTGCATTCAAATCACTCTTATTTAAAAAGAAAAATAAATTTTACATCTTATAAACATCAATATTACTTAATATATTAAAAAGATTAGGTAATTTATACAATCATGTTGTGTTACAATTATAAAAGTTTCCATTTAAAGTTAAAAAATTTCACTTCCCTTCCTTCCTTTCAATTACCCTTGAAACCAAACAAAATCTGAGAGATTGAATCATGCCAAAAACCATGCCACATTCTTCCTTGCTACATAATGTACTTAAAAAAAGATACAATTCCATTAGTCATCTGACAAAAGGAAATTTTTAAGAAACCCTAGGATCATCCATCGAGAGAATCTCACAAGAAATTGACTTTCATGGAATCACAAGTTTATTAAGGCAAGACTTAGATGGCACCATGCAGAGATTTAAAAAAAAAAAAAAATATCTACAGTTGGGAATCTCCTATTTGATTTCATTTTTTAACTTGAAAAAGTTTATTGTTTAAGAGAAAGTGACATATACAGTTCCAAGGGTACATGTCCTCTCATAGTCTCATAATTTCTCCTCCTTGACACTCTTTGACGGGTTCAAATCCTTTCGTGCCCCTCATGTCGGCATGAGGAAATTCAATGGTTGTCATCCACTATATGCGTATATTAATACATCGATTTGTACGCACAGTAAACTATAGCCATTGAAT
This sequence comes from Protea cynaroides, assembly GCA_028583415.1. Classification (NCBI taxonomy): domain Eukaryota; kingdom Viridiplantae; phylum Streptophyta; class Magnoliopsida; order Proteales; family Proteaceae; genus Protea; species Protea cynaroides. Next base: position 62,839,442 of record CM053270.1, read on the forward strand.
TTCCTCATACCAACATGAGGGACATGAGAGGATTTCTATCCCTCTTTGACCATGTATTCTTTGTGTATACAATCGTATGACACCATTTCACGTGCACTCGTTGGCTTGATTGTATAAACGTAGATCCTTCCCACACACCATGCAGGGATTAAAAACTCCTAGCAATGCTTTATTTTAGATATCTTTCCAACTTGAAATTGTTGGGAAAATGACTAACATGATTCTAGTAGTACGTGCCCTCTTATAGTTTTGCTTCTTCTTAACACTTTCTGATAGTGAGTTTTTCTTGACTATGTGGGTTCCCTTACAGATTTTTTTTTATCCGCCCATTGACTTGACATGGGAGTTGCAAATAGACACGGCCATATCTTGATCCTTCCTCAATTTTGTTTAATAATTTTGTTTAATCATTCTTCAAAATCCCACATTTTTTAATATGAAAACTACCTGATTTCTCACTTTAGGTTTCAGTTTACCAAAATACCCACTCCATTTTTAGAATAACAAAACTACCGAATTTGAGTTTGGATATTACCAAAGTATCCACTCATCACTTCTTCCTTTTCTTCTTCTTTCATTATATGCTTTGCAACTCTATGTGGGAGTTCCCATAACCTGAAGATCCAGTAACGAGGACAGCCCATCCCCTTGACCCATTCTAGTAAGGGAAGATTCTTCTCAAAAAATGGACAGAGATGGGTGGGGCCAGACAATGTTTTGAGTACTTTGGTAATACCGAAACTCAAATTGGGTAGTTTTGTTATCCTAAAGATTGAATAGGTATTTTGGTAAATTGAAACTCAAAAGTGAGTAATAGGTAGGGGTGTTGTGGTTGGGCTTAATCGGTCTCATCAATTTAATACTTTGCCCCATGATCAGCATGTGTAATTAATCCGTCACGATTTGTGAGATATGTACACGTTTATATTCGGTCCTATCGATCCCTATTCCTAATCAATCTTATGTTAATCGATCTAATCAATTTATTAACGGGTTTCAATGATACAAACCATTTAATCTATAATCGATTATGTTATTCGGTATTATACTAATCATTCCAATCTTATCAACCAATCCACAGTGAAAAAAAGCACAACCTTTGGTCCATGACTACCTCCATGTTACCTTATAATTTAGTCATTATTTATTTTACATTTGTAACATAAAAAACTTTTTAAATTCTTAATTTAAAGAACATTACCTAAATGAAGAAGAATAAATGAGAGATTATCATTTATAAAGATTAGACATTTAGGGATTTAGCTTAACGATCATTTAATTGATAAATCTGATTTAATCCATTATCGATTGATATGATCAAACAATCGAAGAACTACACCCTTACACCATAAATGATTAATTAATAATCAATCAGAACCTACACCTGGATCCGGATTTTAATCGATTGATCTGATTCGGGAGACACAATGCAGACTCCCCCACCGACTAATTAATAAGATAATTTTCTCTTGTTTAATTTAATCATTCAAAATTAGCAAAAATACCATCTTATATTTATGAGAAAGGGTTTTCAACGCTGTTAATGCATGGGAATCTTTCATAACACCTCAATCAGGCCAGGCCAGGCCAGGCCACGTGATCAAGAAAAGAACCGTTATGATCAGAATGTGACAGAACATGTAAAAGATTTCCCTTTCTTTTTGGTGACCACCACTCTTTCCGTGTTACATCACGTGTACGTTAAATAATCTCCAGGTTGGGTGCTGCTATTTCCCGTAAATATTAAACAAACAACTCCCCAGATCCTTCGGATATTCTACATCGGTACATCCCCCCCATGCACACCCACGTGGCCACTTCCCCATCTTTAGAGCCATGTACTTGCAATCGTGGGCCGATCTCGATCCGGAATTCCAGATCCATCGATCGAGATTGCGATTGGCCGGCCTGGGTCGGTCACATAAAAAGATTCTTATCCGTTAATGTGTACGTCCCGACACGGAGGTGAATTGACCACTACATCTAAGGGACTCAAAATTAGGCCCCATCCGATTAATCAAACCAAGTCACACCAATTTAGTCCACCAAACTGGACTGAAATGCTATTAGTCATATTTATATTAAATATTAAAACCCTAGATCAAACCAAACAATTGGACTTACATCAGCCTTAAGGGTTTCCTTTTGAGTTTTCAATTAATTAGTACTAGCCCGGTAAACCAAACTCGATAAGAAACTGAAACCGAATCAGCCTAATTGTTACCATTCATAATGCAGGCCATCCTGCCCAAACCTCTAATTGAGCATATCTTGGACCGACTTGACCCAGACTAAAACCAGCCTGAAATGATCCGTTGACATCTTTAACCCATATCCTTAATTGGATTCCTATAAGGATATGACAACAAACCCTTCCCTTTATTTTTAATCTTGTCCTATGTATTTATTTTTTCTTGGATCAATCGTTCCTTACTGACTGTGTTGAGTTGCTAGCTGCACAAATCCATCGGATCCATATTGATCGGATGAGGACATGTGTTTTTCTACTTTTCCCAATCAACACGTGTAGAAATCCTTTCCTGCCGACCTGCCTCCTGCCAAGGGCAGGATTTTAGTCGGCCAACCTCCCCATATATGCCAACCTTCCCATTCCCATATATTGGTAAGCAGGCCATCTGATCCCCAACCTTTGGATCAGTGGCAGGAACCTCCTGCTGCGAGAGAGGATTTTTATCCACCCAACACGGTTATGACGCTATCCTTTCACGGCCGTCCAAAATAAAAACGCGTACAGCTGGAAAACGTAACATGGGCCGGGCTGGGTTTGAACTGGGCCTTCCAAAGTTCCACTGGTGGGCCCACTCTGATCAGTTGATTACGATCCACAACTTCTCAATAACAGCCACGTGTCCCCTTCCAATTATTTTTACCACCAAAAAAGGAAAAAAAAAAAAAAAAAAAAAATCAATCAAGCTCACGCAATTTCAACCGCAACTGTCTCTGTGACTCCTAAAACTCATGATCCTAATCGTTCGACACGTGACTTATCGCCACGTGCGCTAATATCAATGGTGGATCCCTAGAATATAAAAATATAAAAAAAAAGGTACTAACGTGGGTCGTCGAACCTTCACGGATCCGTCACCGTCCATATACACAAATCCCGAAGCACGAAGAAATATCGGCCGTACTTTCGGTAGCAGTCATGCTTCTCACCATGTTTTAACTGACACGTGTCAACATAAAAACAGTTAAAATAGAAAAAATATTAATTTAATCTTATCCGATCTTCTTCTCTATAAATGGAAAACAGGGGAAGAGTGGAAGAACGACGCAACAAAGCTCCAACTGCAACAAAGGAAGAACAACAAAACAGGAAAACCCAAACCCTTTCTTCAGAATTCTCCCTCTTTCTCCTTCAATCAGGAAAATCCTATTCCTCTCTTTTGAATTCTCCTTCTTTCTTCTTCGATTAGTATAGCTAAGATGGCATCGTTTAACATATCCCATCAGATTGGCTCCCTTTCTGGGACGCCAATCCAGTCGGAATCAGTCACATCTGGTGGCGATACGACAGGGATTGTGTCAGCAGCGGCGGTCTGGAAGACGCAACCATCGAACCTCCGGTGCAGGATCAAGACGCAAGGGATGGAGACCGACGCGATCTCACAGCCTGTAAGTCCTCTGAGTCCTTGCAGGTCTCCATCGCCGTTAAGTCCTCTGTCAATGGCGTGCCAGGCGCTGTTGGCACCACAGTCGGTTGCGGTGGAGGAAGAGGTGAGTGAATTTCGGTATACGGAAGGAGGAAACACGCAGGTGGTGAAAGGGAAAGGAAAGGGAGTTCCGATATTCGTGATGTTGCCGTTGGATAGTGTTACGATGAACAATGGTGTCAATCGGAAAAAGGCCATGAATGCGAGTTTTCAGGCGCTAAAAAGCGCTGGGGTGGAAGGGGTGATGATTGACGTGTGGTGGGGATTGGTGGAGAGAGATCAACCTGGTTCCTATAACTGGGGTGGATACTCGGAGCTCTTCGAGATGGCCAGAAAGCATGGCCTCAAGGTTCAGGCCGTTATGTCCTTCCATCAGTGCGGTGGCAACGTTGGTGATAGTTGCACGTGCGTATCTTAGCTTCCCACCGCTCTCTTTATCCTAACCTACGCCATTTTATCCTTTTTCCTAATTTTCCAACTTTGGTGTTGCAGGATACCGTTGCCGAAATGGGTGGGGGAGGAGATAAACAAAAATCAGGACCTTGCGTACACCGATCAGTGGGGGAGGAGGAACTACGAGTACGTTTCTCTCGGATGCGATACCCTTCCTGTGCTTAATGGCCGTACGCCCATCCAGTGCTATTCCGACTTCATGCGTGCTTTCAGGGATAATTTCGAACACCTTGTGGGCAATACCATCGTCGTATGTTTCTTACTTCTTTTTAAAATGAAAATGAAATGGGTTAAGTTGCTTTGTTTTCTATCTACTTTTTTTTTTCAATTTGAGAAGCTTATGAGCGACTCTATTTTGTTTGATTGCAGGAGATCCAAGTTGGGATGGGTCCATGTGGGGAGCTCCGATACCCATCTTACCCAGAGCTTAATGGGACATGGAAATTCCCTGGAATTGGAGCTTTCCAATGCTTCGACAAGGTATACTTTTGGTTCGATGAGTTTTTCTTTCTCTCTAATTTGCTTCCAATTCAGTTCATGATTTGTTTGTTGTTGGGTGTTTGATTTATATGCAGTACATGGTCAGTAGCTTGAAAGCTGCGGCTGAAGCTGCCGGCAAACCAGAGTGGAGCGGAGGCCCTACAGATGCAGGCCACTACAACAGTTGGCCAGAGGACACCCAGTTCTTCCGCAAAGAAGGCGGAGGTTGGAACACCCCCTATGGAGAGTTCTTCCTGACTTGGTACTCTGAGATGCTTTTGAACCATGGAGAACGGATACTCTCATCAGCCCAATCCATCTTCAAAAGCACCGGCGCCAAAATCTCTGTGAAGGTCGCAGGTATCCATTGGCACTACGGAAGCAGATCCCATCCACCAGAGCTGACCGCAGGGTACTACAACACCCGCTTCAGAGACGGCTACATACCCATAGCTCGAATGCTGGCACGCCATGGTGCAATCTTCAACTTCACCTGCATCGAGATGCGGGACCATGAGCAGCCCCAAGAGGCTCAATGTGCTCCTGAAAAGCTAGTTCGACAAGTTGCTCTAGCCACCAGAGAAGCCCAAGTGCCTCTTGCAGGGGAGAATGCATTGCCACGGTTTGATGAGTACGCACACGAGCAGATACTGCATTCAGCATCGATGAACCTGGGCGGGGACGATGGAGGCAAGTGGGAACAAGAGCAAGAGATGTGTGCATTCACGTATTTGAGAATGAGTCCGCAGCTGTTCCAGGAGGATAACTGGAGGAGGTTTGTTGGGTTAGTGAAGAAGATGAGGGAAGGAAAGAGTGGAAACCGATGCCGGGAGCAAGTGGAGAGGGAAGCAGAGCACTTCGTCCATATTACCCAGCCACTGGTACAAGAGGCTGTGGTTGCTATGAGTCACTAGTCCCCATGAACAACACTTGCCTTTTTATGGTGTTTCTAAGAGCTAGATGTATTCTGAAACTTTCTCTTTTCCAAGAAAAAAAAAGAAAAAAGAAAAAAGAAAAAAAGATGAACAGTGAGGAATGAGGGTGGTTAAGATCTCTCTGAACTGTTCCTTATATTTTTTTTTGGGTTTTGTTTTCTCCATTTTGTGGTAGTACATTGTTGTCCATATGTATTATGATAAAGTTTGGGATTGGGGGTTGTTGATACATGCATTTTATTATCAATGTATCTCTTCTCCTGATAGGGAAACATGTAATTTACTTCTAGCTTTCTCTTTCTACAGCTGCAATTGAGATAATATAAAGATGGAAGATATATTGTTCCAACAAAAATAGTGTTTGTTCTGAAGAAATATATTTATATTAAAAGAAGAAAAGAAAAAAAATTCACCAGCAAAGATGTGATTTTGAGGACCATTATCTTTATGTTGAAGTACAGGGGGTTCATAAAATTTTTGCAGAAATCAATCTAGTATAGTTGAGGAAGATGGGTTTGCATATGGTTTTCATTTTAGAAATCATTGTTCAAGAGAGGAGTGGGAACAATATTAGTGATATAAACTGCATCAAAACTTCAGGCATGATCTGATTGAACAATGCCATACACAAGCACAGATCAAGCAATTCAGACCAAGTTCCAGGAGCTTGGTGGGTAAGTTTGTGTAGAACAAGGTAAGTCAAGTGGTAACTCATTTATGGATGAAATAAACACAGATATGACCTATGAAATCAAATCAATCTCACAGAGAACTAAGTCCCTAGATTTGGTTACAATCTGCAATTATTTAAATAAATTTCTTTTTTAGAGAATACATTTCAGGAGGCTTACAAGTCACAAACCAGCAAGACATCCAAGAATAGGACTTCAGACCTGGGAGGTCACAGAAAAGGTTGAAGATCATAGCAGATTTTGACATTGGCGACCTTAATTTGCCTTTGTCATTGCTGGAAGAGCTAATTCATTTTTGTTTTGTTTAGTTTTAGTTTTTGTCTTTTTTATTTTTTTTATTTTTTTTTATTTTAAGCATATAATCTGCTTTAATATGCCTCTCTTAAATTGTTGAGCTCTGTGGTCTTTTGATCTCTTCAATAGAAGGTGTCCAAATCATTCTCCCTGGCAGATTGGATGGTTTTTTTTTTCCATCCTCTTCTCTTTCCTTGTTTCTTCCACGTTTCTTTTCATTAATCCACCAGTCCCATTTTCGATTACCTAGTTTCTTTTTCCTAATCTCATATATAGAAATTATCTTTTTAAATTACCTTATGTATTCTCATAATTTACATATGTTCTTCCTAATTCTCATAATTTACATATGTTGTTCCTTATTCTCATAATTTACATGGGGTGATGTCCGGAAATGATTTAACCCTAAAAATCTATCATGTGGCAGACGAAATGGGGTCCAAATTTTGTGGATAATTATATTTCAAGATTTGGTAACTCATCTTGAAAAAAAAAAAAAGGTTTGGCACTCGTCTATAGATTTAGTCCAGAGCACGGTTTGAGGTATCGATATCGTATCTATCGTGTCAGTCGTATCAATCGTGACTGATACGGATACCTAGCTGATATGCATATCATTTTGTTGAATTATGTATGAGGACTGATAACTGACCTATACGGGCCGATATTGGCTGACAAGTAGTAGATAGGAGCAGATTTTGGTTGACATGTGGTCGATACAGGCCAAAACATGAGCGATACCGAAAGTACCTTACATCTTATACATCAGCGTAGGTGATTACTGTTGGATCAAAAGGTCGCCACATGGCGCATCAACCCTACTTAGCCGAGTCTTTTGTTGATACCCCAACAGGAGATGATTTGGATCCCCACACATGCGTGTCACCCATGTCACATGACCACCAACGAACGACGGCCCCTGTGTGTGTGTCATTTCAACCTCATTAGAACATCGGTGGGCATACCGGCCCGTTGAATCGCATACCATTGTGCGCTAGGAGAGGGTCAAGTAAATGTTCATTCATTAAGGTTGTGACAATATGCTCTTTATCCCATGGTCGGAATAGCCACATCATTCCACATGGCACATTGAGAGTGAGCCATTTAGGAAGTTATTCCAAACCAAGGCCATGTAGACTATATAAGTGCTTTTGCCCATATTATTTAAATGGGAGAGGGTTTCCCATGCTGACAATGGGGGAAATCCTCCCACCCCACATCAATCATATTACATTTAGTCCCTTTTTATGTCCATAAAAATAACAAGATCTACAAAAATATTTCTCTGAGGTTCTCTTTGGTATAATTTATATTTATATTTTTGAGTTATTTATGATAAATAATTTATGAGAATAAATTATGAGTCATACATTATTATCGTTTGGTATCCAGAGTAGAGACATAGGGCTAGGGGTGTTATTTATGACAAATAATTTATGAGAATAAATTATGAGGTTCTTTTTGGTACAGACATATTTCTCTGAGGTTCTCTTTGGTATAGTTTATATTTATATTTTTGAGTTATTTATGACAAATAATTTATGAGAATAAATTATGAGTCATAAATTATTATCGTTTGGTATCCAGAGTACAGACATAGGGCTAGGGGTGTCAATCGGTCGGTTTCAATTGGGCCTAATCGGTCCCCCCCAATTTATGACCTTGCACCTTGATCGATATGTTTAACTAATCGGTCTTCATTCGTGAGACATTGACCCATATTTGGTCTGGTCAGTTTAGGTCCATAATCGGTCTACTAACGTCCATAATCGATTATCTTATTCTGTCTTATGTTCGATTATGTTATTCGATTTTATGCTTAGTTATAATCGTTTTATTTTGTTGTAGATCCAGTCTATTGATCATAACCCAAATTTCAAATTTCATGGTCACCAACAAAATGATACACTAGTCACTAATTTATCATGAACAAGAGGGGTTTGCACTTTATTGGTTTAGATTTTACGTATAAGGAAAAATTAAAGGTTAAAACCTAAATCATCTGAACTTCAAGAGAGAGAAAAAAAAGAAAGATAAAGATAGTAAAAAGTTAAAAATGGGAGGGAAATGGGTGGGAAAAGTAGGTGGAAAAATAAAAAAAGAAACTTATATCGGTCTTTAGTTGGTGTATACCAACTCGGGCTTTAATCGGTCGGTCCAGTCGGAGGACCGTCGAGTTGCACTCCTACACCGTGAACGACCTATTATTAATCAGTCCAGTCCTAAGACCGATATGTTTATTAAATGGTCCGACTCGGTGCAGTTTATAACTGGTCGGCCCGACTCGAGGGACACGGTGTGGTTCCAAAATTGACACCCTTATCCAGACATAAAGAAATAATAATAGATTATCACAATGTTGATAAACATCTTTAATCTTATGAAGATTTTAGATTATATTAATTTATTTTGAATATAAATAAATACAATAAATCATCGCAAACAAATATGTATGTTATAACATATTATATAATTAATTCTATAATGCATACTAAAGAGAGCCTTAGTTGACGGGTTGGCTGCAACAAAAATATAAATTTAATTTAAAGAATTTTTTTTTTCTTTCACCCTAGATGGTGCCGTGCAATAGGGTCAGATTGGGCCGGGTATTGGCAAAACCCCAACCCTACCCTAGGCCCATAAACGTTAACCTTAACCCAATCCATCCCAATCCTGTCAAGGTCAAACTTTTCTCAATCTTAATCCAACCCAATCTTGTCAGGGTCAAACTTATCTCAATCCTAACCCTACACTGTCAGGGTTCAACCAAACTCTATCCAACCCTGATTGACCTGATTGGTCCGGACCAGAGGCCAGGTTTACCATGATAGGGTCGAGTTAAAACCCTGATTGACTGAATTCAACATTTTAACATTCGTCCCCGCTGACAATAAAAAAGTAAAATAACTAATGGTTTCTCTTTCATTCTCCACAGCAGATTGTCCTCTCTCCCTCAGCCTGGGAATTTAGAGGGTGGCAAGGGTAAAGAACACTTTCATAGAGATATAGGAGAGCTATTTACGAAGGGAAAGGATAATACGAAATTACTCTAAATAGGAATGTTGGGGGTTCTGTATTAGAAAACAGAACAAACAACAAACAGATGGGCTGCGTATCCCAAATAATGGGTCCCCAATATCCTTAAAATCTATTGACACTTCTCATATCAAGCTACAGTGTTGAGCACGCCAATGGTGTTTTCTGAGAGCCCCACCTTCACAGTTCCCACTTACAAATAAGATATACGATGGTATGCAGCTGCAATTGCACCATGAATATGTAAGATATTTTTATGGGCTTAATTAATTATAAGGTTAGTTGATTCAGTGGGAGTCTAGTTACGGATAAATCGGTTTAAGTTTGATTGGAGATGGACCAACCTGGTCCACTGTGGGACTGGTCCAGGGTTGGGGGTGGTATTATAAATACCAATGGTTAGAGTCCCCACAGCCACGGTGTTATTTTCTTCTCCTGTTCCCATATGCAGAGAGAAGGTCAAGGGATCCCGACAGGCTGTGGAAGACTTTGATCCAAGCATTCCAACATTTCAAGCATTCAAATCAAAGAAGGTAAACGGTCGGAAATCAATCTACAGCAAGAGGTGTATGTCTCTAATCATCTCTTTTCAATACCCATTGTATTCTAGTAATCTGTGTAGTGTGTTTGTCAGGGTTCATGGAAAATCCCATAGAAAAATTCAAAGAGGATCTATTTAAACTGTTTACAGTGGTATCAGAGCCACCTACACAGATCTAGAATCATGGGAAAGCATTGTTAATACTTTATGTTTGAATGAATTCAAAAAAAATTAGGGAGAGATTTTTCTTTCAAAATTCTCTTCGAACCTGTCTAGGGTTTGGACCATGAAATTTTTTTTTCGGACCATTAAAAACCAAAATAAATTATACAGGATTGTAGAACTCGGAAAGACGGAGCCGGCGACATAAAGTTGATCGCCGGAATCAACCCCACGCGCTTTCATGCGCCGCCTGAAAAGGCGTATGAGATCCACGCGCTGGCTTTTAGAAAGTAAAAAAAAAAAAAAAATCTGACGGCGCTGAGTCATTGCCGGGTCGACTCGGTGCCGAATCGGTAACCCTAACGGGATCGCTGGGTTGACTCGGGCCGAGTTTACCCAGCCCAGGCGCGCCTGGCCCAGCCCAGCCAGACCAAGTGAGTCAGACCCGACCCGGAGTGGGATCGGGTCAACCCGATAACCGCCCTGCCCCGTTTCGAACTTTGACCCGGTAAATTCCCGACCCAGAAAACCAGCCCATGACATGGAACATTGACCCGGAAACCCGAACCAACAACCCAAAAATACGACCCGATAACCCGGTTTGTTGGTCCGAAACTGCGACCCGGTAACCCGAATTATGGATTGGTTGGACCGATGATTGGACCGCCGGTTTATGGTTCGGTTTAGGTCCAGACCGATTTGGTTTGGCCTGAACCAAAGCTTAAAAAAAAGGGTTTTGTGGGTTCGGTCCGCCCATAACCGAACCCGGATGAACCGGTTCTGACCGGTTCAGGTTTCAATAATGCTCAAGCCTACTTTGAACGACGATTGTGAGAGCTAGGAGCTTCGGATTTTAACGCGGTTTTTTGCGTTGATTTCGTATTTTGATGCTCTACAGTTTGGTACTTAGTTTGATACAGTTTGATGATTTGAGAAATTTATTTTTGATTAAAAGGTGCCCCAAATTAATCCGGTTTGTAGTTTTCTGCTTATTTATCAGTTATTCTTATACCAGATGCATGTAGAAGGTTATGTGTGCATGGAATTTTATTTATTGACCCACAATATACTGTAAAGTAGGGTTTGGGGATATCATTGTAGAATTGGGTGAAACCCACCAAAGTGGTACATCTAGTTTCATCATGATGTCTTCAAATTCAAAGTTCATGTATTTGTAAATGCTTGTGTAAGGGCGATGTACACCCAAATGTGGCATTGTCAAGTTTTAATCAAATTAAGGTTTGTGGGTGTTATGTGAAGATTGTGTGGAATCCGTCAAAGTGGTACACTCAGTTCCATCATGGTAGTCCTCAAATCCTAAATTTGTACATTTACATATACAATAAAGGATATATTTGAATACATTATTCTTTATGGTGTGAAAAGCAGCTAAGAAAGTCAGTGTTAACCCAAAGGTGGCATTGTCAAAGTTAAAGGTATGTTCATGCACATGAATTGAAAGGGTTTTGACTTTAGGGAGTCTCATTAACCCAAAGGTGGTGGGATTTTCGAGAGTCATTATTCTTTCGTAGTTATTGTACAGAAATTGAGAAGACCACTGCATGTTTATCCCAAAGGAAAATGTGTAGTTGGTTAACTCTTGGAAAATGATATTTATTTGTATGAAAGAGTTTTGACTTTAGAAAGTCTCATTAACCCAAAGGTGGTGGGATTTTCGAGAGTCATTATTCTTTCGCAGTTATTACACAAAAACTGAGAAGACCACTGCATGTTTATCCCAAAGGAGAATGTGTAGTTGGTTAACTCTTGAAAAAGGATATTTATTTGCATGAAAGGTTTATATGGTTAATGCAAGTAAAAGGTATGTGTATGAGTCTTCAGTTGTTTGATATTGTATTTAAACTCATACACTGATGTGTTCATCCAAGTAATGACTGTCCCAAAGAATGTTTTGATATCTATCTTTTTCTTTTCCTGGGACAAAGAATAAAATTTCTTATGAAAAGGTTGGAGACTAGTCTAGGATCGTTTGACCTAGATGTATCTTTCATTGTAGTTTACATAAGTTGTGAGGCATTCTACTATTGAGGTTATGTGTAGCAGTATTAAGATGAGAAATATTGCAAAGAGATTATCTAAGAAAAATCCAAAGGATAAGAATAATATTTTAGAGGGGGTCGGAAGATAGTTTATTAACCTATTTCTCTAGTACCAGTTATGCTGAAAATGGTAATGTGAGAAAGTATTTTTGGGAGCTGTTAATTATCATTGAAAAGCTCAAGGACAATGAGACCAATGTAATTGATATATTAAATATATTTCATTACTTGCTAGTGTATATATATATATATATATATTTATATTCTGATCTAGGTGGCTTACATTACCAAAGGAGAGAAATAGCTAGTGATAAGATTGTTGTTGGGTAATTCTAAGGTGGATTACTCATAGATGGGTAGATTGACAAAAGATAGGTGGTTTGACCAAGTACTGTTAAGCCAGATAAGTATATCTAGAAAGAGATAATGGTTCTAGGACTCCCTAGGTTTTTGGGGTAGGAGGGTCTTGAAAACTGTTGGCTTGAATATTGTAAAATTTCTTTTACATTCAAATGTTTTTTCTGCTTTTGATTTTACTTTGTTTTATATTTATTGTTTGACTTAGCATATTGTTCCCATATTAAAATGTAATGATATTATTTGAAATATCGGAATGTAAAGTTTTTCTTTTCAATTAAATTAAAAGAAATTATGCCTATGTTGTTGTAAGGTAAATGATTGCATGTAATGATGATTGTATTTGTTATGTGATGTGGTGAATAATTTTTAATGTTTGACTGTGCAATTTTAGGTTTGACTAGTTGTACCAGTCATAGTTGATCTCTAGGGCAATGTAGAGACAGGTTGAAAAGGTTTTCTTGGAATAGTTGAAAAAGTTTTATCTGTGGGAGTCTTTAGATTCTCTTAGTCAGTGGGAGTGTTTAGATCTGTTTGGTTAGTGGGAGATCTGATAATTGATGGTTTATCTGTAATTGATTGTTCTGTCTGTGGTTTAATGGGCAGAATTATTGTTGAGCATTTATTGCTTGTATGTATTTTTGATTATTTAAGACTTGTCAAAATTGCAGGGCAGTATTTAACCAAAGAAGGCGGCATTTAGCCAAAAAAGACGATATTTAGCCAAAGAAGGCGATAAGCCAAAGTAAGATATTAGTCTAAATTGGAGTCGGTTTACCTATATAAAGTTGGATAATATCAAAGTGCGTTAACCTATAAGGATTTTAAGGTAACGGGATCGTTGTAATTCGATCGTTGGACTCAAGTATTCATCTCAAAGTGATTTATGTCATTAAGTAGACCTCTGTATGTGACTGATAGTAGGGGGTACACCGGATGTGTAGGAGTACTTTCCGCTGTTGTTCGACATTGGTAGACTTGATAACTGAATCAAAGTAAAGGATGATTTTGGTGTAATTAGATTCCATGGCCACATTGGATCAATGGTGAATTTATAATTTTAATATAGTCCAAGTGGGAGATTGTAAGATATTTTTATGGGCTTAATTAATTATAAGGTTAGTTGATTCAGTGGGAGTCTAGTTACGGGTAAACCGGTTTAAGTATGATTGGAGATGGACCAACCTGGTCCACTGTGGACTGGTCTAGGGTTGGGGGTGGTATTATAAATACCAATGGTTAGAGTCCCCACAGCCACGGTGTTATTTTCTTCTCCTGTTCCCATACGCAGAGAGAAGGTCAAGGAATCCCGACAGGTTGTGGAAGACTTTGATCCAAGTATTACAACATTCCAAGCATTCAAATCAAAGAAGGTAAACGGTAGGAAATCAATCTACAGTAAGAGGTATGTCTCTAATCATCTTTTTTCAATACTCATTGTATTCTAGTAATCTGTGTAGTGTGTTTGTCAGGGTTCATGGGAAATTCTATGAAAAAACCCAAAGATGATCTATTTAAACTGCTTACAGAATACGATCACATCGTCTCTATCTCTGTCTTCCTCTGGTCTTCTGTTGAAATAATGAAGGACTTTCTTGTTATTGTTATATGGGGTTCAGGATCTTCACGCTCCTGAATTCAGGACCTTCAGGTAAGTGCGAGATCGTGGAATCTCCCAAGTAAAATATTTTTTTAGGTATCCAAGACAGAGTCCACCCAGCTAATTCGTGATATTAATCATTCACGAGATTGTCTTCTTTTTAGAACTATCCAAAACAAAACAAACACAGTGGGAAGCGCATAAGCAATAAGAAAATTAAAACAGAGTAGGACGCAGAGAGAGCAAACCAGTCATTGCAATTTGCAACGGTGCCTTGAGGATTTGGACAAGGAGAGCTTCCACGGGTGCTGATTGTCATTGCGGTCCAGCGGGCAGAAGCCCAAGAATCAATAGTGAAGAAATGAAGAGAAGAAAAAAAAGAGGCAGAGAAGAGAGGAGGGAGCTGATTTGGAGGTGGAGGCTTGGAACTGTGGAGGAAAGGCAAAGAGGAGACGAGGGAGCGCTCGGGCGAGGAAGCAGGCAAGGTCGCCGCTCGGGAAAGGGAGTGCGAAATGAGGACTGAAGTTGCCGCGGCTCTGGAAGGAGCAAAAAAATCCTCTCCCTCGCTCCAGCCCGCCAGCCTAATATCTGACGGGCTAGAATACATCGGCACACATACCGATGTATTCCAGCCCGTCAGATGTTAGGCTGGCGGGCTGGAGCGCGGGAGAGGATTTCGGTCCCTGGAAGGGAGGGAGATTAGGTCTAAAGGTCTTACGATTTAGGGTTTAGTATATATATATATACAAGGTTGGCAGGGCCGTGCCGGGCTGAGACCTGACAAGGTTTTTAAAACACATGACCTTAACCCGGTTCTGTCAGGATTCAGGGCGGGTTTGACCCTGACCGGATTCAAGGAGAGTTTGACATTGTCATGATAAAACTTACATCATTTTCTTAATAAATATCGCTTTTAAATTAAAAAGGATTCACTTCTCTAATCCTTATGAAAAAAGAAAATCCTCCCACCAAAGTGCCTCCTTTCTCCCCCCCTCCCATTTCTTTCCCACTCCCCCATAAATCTCTTCTAAAACCTAGGGAATCAAATTCTTAAAACCCCCTGTGTCTATTTCTCTATCTTTGTACCATAAGAGTTCTCTCTTTTCAAAACTTCTTATAATATAATAAAATATCTTTTTAAAGCAGCCAGGAAATAGATATTTCAAAGAACAAGTTCATCTTCTACCCAAAAAAAAAAAAAAGTTCTTCTAGGTCATTCAAATTAATTCCTTTTTCCATTCAAAAATCAAAAATTTCTTTATGTGTTTTCATATCAATAATTATTTGCAGATGAAAAAAATGTCAAAAGAGTTTTTTACTTCACAAACAAATCATCTTACACCTAAATCACATTAGGATTCAATTACTCATGTTAATCCATTCTTAATCTTGCCTTAGCTTGTTCATATTGTCCTTTAGCAATGATGTCGAATCGGTAGTTACATGTGATTGGCCCTGGTTGATCCAATCCCTAAACACCAAGCTACATATAAATGCTAGTTCATCAAGAATACGTGTAAAAATTACTTCGAATTGTTGACTCATCATTATATATATATATATATTGGAGAAAGTTTTTCTACTTTACTCACATAAGAAAAACATGATCTAAAACATCTCACTCTCAAAAAAATTCAAAACTTCTCAGTTCCGTGTATTTAAAGTTTCTATAATACTTTTCTCTTTTATCTAATCACCCACAAAATCCACCCAAACAGTTGCCTAAATTTTTTATTTTTTGGATTCAAAATAACTTATTTTTGAAATATGACCGCCCCCATAGCTGTCTCTCTCTCTCTAAAAATTAACTGATTTTAAAAATGCGACCACGACCTTTTTCTCTCTCTTTTGATGTCTTTGTTTTTCCCATACGTATGACTTATTCATACAAATTGTGAACTTGTCGGATTCAATCTCTCCAAGGTATCTCGAATCCTTTGTCATTGTCTTTTTTATATAGATTTGGATAAATATCTCCAAGGTATCTCGAATCCTTTGACATTGTCTTTTTTTTATTTTTTTATTTTATTTTATTTTATATAGATTTTGATAAATTACATTCAGGTATCTAACATTTCTCAAAATTACACTAAAGGTATCTAAGGTTTCATAAATTGTATTTGAAAGACTTAAATCAGGTTAAAGTTATTCAAAATATGACAAAACTTTAATTTTACCTATAAGCTTTCATGTTAGTTACCATATGAGTAATTTATGAAACGTTAGGTACTTTTGGTATAATTTTTTGAAACGTTAAATACCCTAAATGTAAGTTATCCTTTAGATCTTGATGTAGTTTGACTTTTTTTTTTTTTTTAAAATTAGAATATTTGGATAAATTAATTAGCAAACAATATAGTGTTGAATATCAAATCTAACTGGACCATGTTGTACACACCCACGTGTAGCAAAGCAATATAATAAGGTAGACGAATTTTCTATTTACATTGAGCAGATTGTCAATGATAACTTCAAAATTATTATTAGGTTGGAGATACATGCATGTATGAGTCAATTTATAATGGAGTTGGGGAATTGTCCTTTGGCACAATGGCCGCAGGATGTAGCGGTTAGGCTCATGTCTAAATCCGAGGTCGAGATTTGACTCTTCTCCCTACCTTAATATCATGGTATCTTTGCTCATTCCCTTTTATCCCCCAACCCCTTATGTGGTTCGCATAGAAATCGTCTCCTGCGGTCCTGTCGTCTGCCAATGGTCGGATTTTAATCGGTCCACTCCCCAATGTATTGGCAGGTGGTCAGACTGATCCCCAAACCCTTGGATCAGTCGCAGAACCGTCCTGTCGCAGGAGACGATCTCCTTCCCTGTGGTTCTCACCTATATATGATCGTTCTTCTTTTGAAAAAAACATAAAATAATAGAATTGACATGGAGGATGGAGAGCGACCTCTTTGGAGTCAAGATCGGATCGATCGATTTAGTTGATTTTTTTTACTCTGACATTAATTTTGACAAATTTTGGTCGATTCCGACCAATTTCAATTTGAGTAGATTGAAATCAATTTTGAAAGAGACAGATCCAAATCCTCAAACCCATTACTAAAACGTTGATAAGAAACTCCATTGATGGTCATCAATCAACTATTGTAGGATGATATCATAATTGGTCTCCTTTTTATTAAAAAAAAAAAAAAATTGAAAAATTGTTAGGACAAAACAAATTGTCAAACTAAGTATAATTTAGTCATATGTCTAATTAGTGAATTGAAAGATAGGTTCTTCCCCATTTTAAGGATGGATTGATAGATGGAGTTCGTTACTTGTTGTCCAACTATCTATTAGATAGTTAGGTTGGATTGCATTTACATGCTGACCACCACAGTCTGTCTGATGGATGATTGGAATGACTGGATGAGAGGAGATGAGTCTAGACTCCTTATACAACACTAAAATCACAACAAATAGATGGGTTTTTGAATTTTTTTTTATTTGGTGTCTGTGATATTAGAGTTTAGATCACCTTCACGTGCATGAACCGTTTGAAAAATTCCATCCCCATCCATAAAGAGTGGAACCCACCATGGGTATGTTGTCAATCCAAAATTCTTGATCATAAGGTATATTTCTCTCCTTTAAAAATCCATGTCTGTCTACAAATCTAATTATGAGGCAAATCATAATTGCCAAATAGGAACATGGTTCAACGAATCAGGCCTAAACCCTAAAAAACCCTAATTTCATGAATCTAGTTAAATTGGGAATATTCCATAAAATCATGCATGGAAAGAATTTTACTCCAAACATTCAAAATGTTACAGCAAAGAATTTTTTTATGTGGTCATACATTTCTTATAAAATGAACATTTGATGGGAAGAATCTCATGTGCATGAACCGTTTTTCCAAATATTTATAATTTGATGGGGGAGTCTTGGTATGACGGTAGGTTGTCATATTGTAATTCGGTAGCCACGGATTTAAAAACAGAAACAATCTTTCTACATTGCGGAGGTAAAACTACATGCATTTGCCCCTCTTCAGATCCTATTATAGTAAAAACCTCAAGCATTGGAATGCCTTTTTATCTTTTATAATGTAATCATAGGCCTTCTACGTTCCAAACTTTAAAACAACATTTTGCTTGAGAGTATTATGTCTTGTATTCCGTTGTATGTATTAATGGGTTAATTCCAAATGGTTGTCTGGGTTTGAGGCCAGGCCTTGAGGACCCTACTCTGGTTAATATCTTTGTTACTCAGGTTTCAACGAACTGCAAATCCATGTAAGGTTCAACGGGGGAGAGTTGAAATTTTTTCATAATTATATGAATATATCCATAGATTTCTCTGTAAGAAGACGAGAGACAAGAAGACGAGCACTATAACCCCATTATTTAATCCCAAGGAACAACTAAAGAAATATCTGTTGATGGCCATAAACAGGAGTCCACATCGTCTCCTCCCAATGATTTTGGGAGGACATGGCAACCTATCTCGGATGACTGCCACATGGCTTTCGGGTGAATCTGAGACCCACGTCTGTTTGGATCAAATGACACAGATCCAAACAAAGCATCAGGGCCTCAAAAATGATATCACCCATAAAAAAAGGGCTAGTACACATGTACAAATTTGAATCTTTTTTTAAGTTTTACCCCAAGTAGAAACCCTAGCAGTCTAGTGCTTAAGTCATGGTATATTCCTCTGGTGCAACAAAAATGGCAAATCAATCTAGGCCAACCATCTCGATCTCAATGGTTCATATTAATTCACCATCATTGGTAATCTAACCCCTAAAAGGGTGAGAAAAAAACAAAAAGATTTCACTTGGGTCCACGTAAAGAAAAATTTCTGTTTGACCAGTCAAAGTAACACATTTAAAATGATCATTCAAAGAAATAAATAAAGATTACATTGACTGATTTCCATTCTTTCATTACCAAACACATTAAAATTACAAATCAATAGACAACAAATTATTAAAAAAAAAAAAAAAAAATCAGAACAACAGATAGATATAAGATTGAATTGAAGAAGAACAGCTGAAATAGTAAAAATTAAGTACTACCACGACATATCCAGTTCAGTGTAGAAAGGATTTATGTACGCAGTCTTATCTCCGTTTTATAATTAAATTATTAAAAAGAATAATTAGAAGACGAGGACGAAGAAGAATCGAATTTGTAGTGTTTATCGACGGCAACAGATACATCCCAAGTGCAACTGAGACCTTTTGGGAAGGTAACAAGGTCTCCGGCGGCAAACTCGACAAACTCCGATGACCCTTTTGAGTAAGCTTTCACCTTTCCTTTCAGTAAGTAGCATATCTCTTCTGCATCATATTTGAGTGGGAATTTTCCCGGTGGACAACCCCATCTGAGGAAATAACGTGAGAACAGTTTAAAGAATGAAAATCTTGAAGTTCATGAAGAAGAAGAAGAAGGAGAAGAACTTACTTGGGCCATGACTTGATACCCAGTTCAGATAAGCGTGATTCAGATGGGTTTCGTTCTACAGTGATACTGAGATTGTTGTTTCCTGAGCTTGGTTTGGATTCCATAGCCATTAATGGAGGAGAAGAAGATAAGAATGCAAAAAGTGGGGGAGAGTACTCACGGAATGTGTTTAGAGTTCTTGCTTATTCTGACTTATTTTATTGAGCCTTTCGGTGTTTAGATATCCCTGTATTTATTATGGGAAAGAAGGAATCTTTGTAGAATAAGGGTTTGTTTGGTAATAATTTTGTTCTATAAAAGTACTTTGACCACTTTTTCTTGATTTTGCCGGTTGATAGTAATTACATGGAGTAAATTGGTGTTTTTCAGCTAAAAAAAAGTTCTTGCAACGGCGTACAAAGCCTGACTATTTGAATGGTTACAAAGCGGTGAATGATGGCAAATGGTGGCAGCAGCGGTCTCTCAAGAATGATGCTTTTGCTATATCAAAAAGTGCCACGAGCAAGAAAAAATTTTCTAGCTCTATCAAAGGTACTCATTTGAACATTTTTTGAATCGGAACTGCTCTATATGAGTGAAAAAAAATAAACTAATGTGCTAAACTATGTTCTCCTTGCAATTTACTCTTAGAAAGGCAGTCTAAGGATCCGTTTGATAAAATTTCTGTTTCTGGATTTTGGATTCTGGTTCAAATTTGAATTCTACTCCAAGCTACTCGAGGATTATTTTGAAGTAGAAACTTTTTTGATAACGCAATTCTGAAATGAATTTTAGAGCATCTTTGGATTAAAAACATGTTTGATAACACACTATCCCTCCAATCGAAGTCTAGAAAAACAGTCGTAGTAGTGGTGGTGGGTGGTGGTGTTGGTGGAGGCGGCGGTGGTGTTGGTGGTGGAGGTGGAGGCGGCGATGGTGGTGGTGGTGGGTGGTGGGGGTAAAGGTGGCGGCGACGGTGGTGGTGGTGGCAGCGATGGTGGTTGTGGTGGTGGTGGTGGTGGTGGTGGTGGTGGTGGTGGTGGTGGTGGTGGTGGGCGGTGGGCGGTGGTGTTGGTGGTGGTGGTGGAGGCGGCGGCAGTGGTGGTGGTGGTGGTGGTGGTCAGGTGGCGACGGTGGTGGTGGTGGTGGTGGTGGTGGTGGTGGTGGGTGGTGGTGGTGGTGGTGGTGTGGTGGTGGTGGGGGCGGTGGTGGTGGTGTTGGTGGTGGTGGTGCGGCGCGTGGTGGTGGTGTTGGTGGTGGTGGTGGGTGGCGGCGGTGTGGTGGTGGTGGTGGTGGTGGGGCGTTGGTGGTGGTGGTGGAGGCGGTGGTGGTGGTGGTGGTGGTGGTGTGTGGTGGTGGTGGTGGTTGGTTGTTGTGGTGGTGGTGGTGGTGGTGGTGGTGGTGGTTGTGGTGGTGGTGGTGGTCAAGTGATAGTCATGTGAGTGTCGACTCTTTTTTTTCTCTTAAAAAGTTGATCAAACAGCTTGGAGTAAGTATTTATGACTCCAAAATTTTGGATTCTGGAGTCATTCTGAATCCGGTTCACTCTGTGGGAGTTGGAATCTAACTGGACTTATCAAACGCGCTTCTACTCCAAAATGGCTCCCTAGGAGCCAGAATCCATAGAATCCAGAAACATAAGTTTTATCAAACGGGCCCTAAGAAGACATGAGGTTAGGAGAGATTGGGTCCTGTCATCTAGTTGTTCCAATCGTCTGGTGACATGCATACCGATGCAACCCAACCATCCGATGGACGACTGAATAGACGACTGGAGATGATCTCTACCCGTTAAGAGGTAGGAAGAGAGATTAGTTTTCCATGCTGTAGGTAACATTTAAAACGACTGAGATTGAATTGTGAACGTTAGTTTTGGAGATCACATAGACTCTGAGCTAACGGGTCCCTCTGATATATATATGATATCGTGGGCCCACGCCCTGGTTGGTCAGCCATTTTTTGGGCCAGAAACCGAATTGGCCAGTGTGAGCTTTTTTGGGGAGGTGTGTCCAATTTGGTCAAACCGATGACTGGTATCGTATGGGCTGGCAGAGGACCCTAGGCAGTGAATCAGTGGGATAGTGTTTTGACCGTTTGACCATCGTGGGACAATTTAGGATGCCGACATCGCCCGTTTTGCCACATCAGCGGACGTTGGCTTCTCCATATAAATAGTTAGAGAGAATTGAAAACTGAAATAAGTAATGGTGTTAAATGGTTTATAATCGTTTTAATGATTAGGTTTAATCCAGTGTATAAGAGAATAAAATCAGAATCGAACCAATTAACTAAACAGTGTCAAAATTGAAAATCAGAACCGATTAGTAATCGATTTCGATCTACCTGTTTTTAAACGGTTTTTCATTAATCAATTTTACTTGCAGTTTATAAACGGTTTAATGTATCAGTTATTAATTGATTTTTTATAAATTAAAAAAAAAATACCTCTGATCAAAACTGGTACTCTTCCAAACAATATCAACACTGAACCCACGGTTCACATCGACAGGTACACCCTACATACAATATTAAGGATGAGTAATTAGTAATTGTAATTTCTTAGTCTATTCAATTTCAAAAAAAAAAAAAAAAAAAAATGCAACTTAAATGACTAAGATCAAAGATAAAAAATCAAACATAATGACTAATGATAGCATACGGGTTTTTCAATTCCAAAGTTTAACGTTGAATATTGTTTTCCCCTTCATTTATAATTATTCTTTTGAAAAAAAAAGAATTATCAAATCAATTCTGTTGCAACAACCTTAGCTGTTGTTATGCAACTATGCCTAATGACTAATGGGGTTATGTTTTTCAGAATTTTTCTGTTTTGGTTTAATGGTTTAGGTTCTTGGGAAATGGGATTGGGGTATTGAAAAAATAATTTATTAATTGTAGTTAGATTAGGGTTGGGGTCTTTACTCTTTAGTCTTTAAAAATAATATAATAATAATATAGGGAATGAGTTAGCATTTAGAGAATTAACGGTTCATATTCTATTCGGTTTAATCGATATCTAACTGGTGTAACCCACTAGTTTAAACGATTCAAAACCAAATCGAACCGATTAAGTAAACAATGTAATATTTGAAACCAAAATCAAAAATCGATTAATAAATGGTCTCTCGATTTTCGATGTAAATGGTTCGATCCGATTTCGATAAACGATTTTGGTCCAAATGTGGCACCCTTAGAAACAAGCACAAGTGTCACGTGGGGATGATACATGGCATCAGAATACTGAACATTAATTAGGCATTGAACAGCTTTGACTGGAGTGGCCCCCACAGGATTGATCCAGGTGATGGTCCAACCGATTAATCTGAAAGTATTGAATCTTAGCTGTGTTTGGATGTCATGGTAAAAAGACGATACCTATCCTTACTTAATGTAAAATTACATAAATATACCATTGTTTATCTCTAGAACGAGACTTATGCAAGTTCTCCTTGCAAAAATTCCGAAGGTAGACGATGGTATATTTATGTACTTTTAACTTTCGTAAGGATAATATTGTCTTAAAAAAATTTCAACAGTTTTTAATGTCTGCTATGGACTATACTGTTATAAAACTTTGTTTCAAGGGTTGACTATAAAACTTTTGTCAAGAAAAGGTAGTTTTGTGTAATAAACCAATTATCAAGGGGGTGTTTGAGTAAATTTTTATAAAAATATTTTACCATAGGTTTCTATTGTATCAATCTACACTTGTTTGATTCCTGTTGAAGCATATACTCGGGGGGTGGGTGCAGGGCAGACGATTTCAAAGCGGACTTTCCATTCATTAGATAGAGAAGATCGCCAAGATTCGTGATTCGCTGCCAAACTTATTCCAATTCCAACAGCTCGGACTCGGATCGTGGGGATCGCCGGAATACTTCGTATCAACAGATACTCGGTATATCAAATTACTCCCTCCAATCTCTGCTAAGAGTGTAAAAAATGAAACTAAACCGTATACCGAAATCGAATCGAAACGTTTAAATCGAAATCGTGAAACCAATTATTAAATGATTTGATTTTGGTTTCAAGAATGAAACCGTTTAAATTGACTATTTGGAACTGTTAAAACTGATTAAACCTTTACTTTAATTCCTTAGTGTTAAATATATATATTTTTATAAATAAATTATATTTTAATACTTTTCACATGATATACTTCTAAATCATAAATCCACTTTCATATATGATTAAAATTATTTTAATGATTTCTTTCGTTTCTTTCTACTTTGTTCCTAACTCTTTTCCTCTCCCTCCCAGCAATGAAACAGTTTAAAAATCGAAAAATCGAAACTAATTAATAATCGATTTTGATAAGCATTTTGAAACCGTTTAATAAATGGTTCGATTTTGATTTTATTCATTACACACTAAACCGAAATCGAATCATACCGTTAAATCGAAACCGCTCCGTTTAACACCCTTAATCTCTACTACCTTGATTTCTCTAGTCTAACATCTTCCCATAATTTTATTGAAAAAAAAAATTATAAATTGAATCATAATTAATGAGAATGTAATTATGTAATTGGATGTTGATATTGTATTTGTATTGGAAACCATATTGGATTCAAAATCAAGTCACTTATTTAGTGGTATATTGGAGTATCGAAATTGATTAATAGATTTCTTTATTGTATTTGAACTGAATTACATGCGCAATATTATATTAAAACCTATATATACATTATTAAATTAAAGAGTAAATTATAAGTACTTCCCCTCTAGTATGCCTTTAAATCAGGTGCAATCTAAACCTTTCAATCAATTTCGACTGTATCCTATTTTGGGATGGGATTAAATTGTACACTAAATGGACGAAAATACCCATGATTAATTTACCTATCTAATCCTAAGTTTCAAAACCTTTTCACTTAAACCTCTCATTCACACATTTTTTACAGAATGAAATGTCATAGCAAGCTACACCAAAGAACAAACTTTTCACCGCGAGGCTCAGCACACAGATCCGTGAGGGTCAGATCAAGAACTCCGGCGAAATTTCATCCTTTTTTTATTCCTTGAACTCGGTGAGCTATGGACCTCAACTCATCAAATGGAACCTCAACTCATCATCAAACTCAATCTATCTTCTTCGTTGAATTAAAACTAGGGTTTCATATGAAAAATGTCTTAATTGAAGAACAAAATAATTGATTTGGGCTCCTAAGATGATATTGGAGAAATCGATTTGGGTATTTTAACAAGTAGAACAGAAGGTACTCATCTAGTCTTCAAGAGGGACATTATGTTTCTAATTAG
Organism: Protea cynaroides; assembly: GCA_028583415.1. Classification (NCBI taxonomy): domain Eukaryota; kingdom Viridiplantae; phylum Streptophyta; class Magnoliopsida; order Proteales; family Proteaceae; genus Protea; species Protea cynaroides. Next base: position 62,864,382 of record CM053270.1, read on the forward strand.
TTTCGATTGATTTGAGCTTCTCTGCCCAGATAGAATTAATTATTCTTGGTTTTGATTGATTGAGAAGGATCCATTGATGGGCAAGAAGAAAACCAAAAATAAAACCAAAGAAATAGGGGAGGAAGTTGAAGCATCATCTGCTTCTATTATTGCAGAAACATCGGAGCAGCAACTTGGACTGGGCTCCTCTGTAGTGAGGATCCTTTGTAGTGAGCTGTAGTGAGGATCCTATCCACTCAAAGTGGATCGGCATATATCTTGATGCACTTTGACTACCTTGGGATACATGCCTATCCACTTTGAGTGGGTAGGATCTTCACTACACGGGTGACCTCACTACAGAGGATCTTTTTTCCAACAACTCAGCCTCGTGGAAAACGTGGAATACCTCGCAAAATCATTGAGACAACCCAAGTAACCGCTGAGGGTGGGGAAGAGAAAAATCAAGAAGCAGAAGAATAAAACCTAGAAGTGATATCACTGTGGGTGAGGGAGTCTAGGAAGATTTCTAGGGTCTTCGTCCACTCCTAAGAATAAAACCTTGAGTTTCGATGTCTCGAAGATCACCGGCCCAAAAAGCCTCTAGGCGAAGCACGTCAAGATGACGACAGTGGATTTCATTCAAAGAAACTTAGGAGCATTGGATCAGCTGGGAAGACACTCTATTTGACGACAATGGCAATCGATTCTTCCTGGTCTGCTCCCATAGACGAAGTTGCAGAGACACCTTGTCGTAATCGATTCTGTGTAGCACAAACCATGGTATCTGCATCTTCTTTAAAAAAATACGACCATTAGATGGGAAGAAGGCCACGTGGACGGCATCCAGTGGCCACTAGCCTTCTCCAGGGTTTGTACAAGTTGGAGAATGAAGATAGGTTTGGGTGCACTTGATCCATGGGTAAAATGGTCTTCTAATTTTGCATGAGGGTAATTTAGGTATTAACATTTCAACTTTAAGCATTTAACGTTAAATAACGGAGAATTACTAATGGATTGGGTGAATTTGAGATTTCTTTTGCTTTTGAAGGGGTGTTCTTGAAATTGTTTGAAAGGTTTAGGATGCACCTGATTTAAAGGCATACTAGAGGGGAGATACCTATAATTTACTCTAAATTAAATATGCAATTTGGGCCTGAAAACCTGAGCTCCCTAAACAAATATCTGGGCTTGGCTGGAATTTTTTTACAAATAGATTGAGCTCATAAATCCCAGCTTGAGGTTGGGTTAGGTCAGGTCTCAGATTGAAGCCTCAGTTTAAACTTCGCTAGCCCAGCCCAAAACTACATACATGCAGAACACCAGCAGCTACAGCACAAATTAGAACATCTAGAGTTAGGTTAAAAAAATGCACCCAAAGCCAGCTAAATTGTATGTAAATGATCCATTTAGATGCAGACTAATCACTTCGTTAAGTTGTTTCTTGGAAACCAAATTTGGAATCCTATTTAGACATAAATATTAAAATGGTTAGATGATGTGTCTATTTCAATGGTTGAAAAAAGATAACATGGTTTAGATTTGCCACTTGTCAAATTTCAAGGTCAAATTCAAATAAATACTCATTTTGTATTGTCTTGCATCCTGTGCTTGTTCATCCATTGTATTAGTTCTTTAAACATTATTGTGCATTCTCCAAAAAAAAAAAATTTTTTTTTTTTATTAAGAAGGCTGTAAAATTGAACGGCTTGGGCTTTAAGTTCTTGTGATTTTTAAAAAACATCACATTCCTCTGTTACATGGATAACCTTTATAATATGTATGGTATCAAAACAGTTAATAAAATGCATGCATTTGTTGTGAACAATGAATATAAATATAAGACCTAAGGTGGTCATTTGTATTATTTTCTACTTTACTTTTGAGCAAAATGCATATTGTTCTAACAATAAAATAATTATGATGATGCATCTTCAGATTTCAAGAGACAAAACATTGGAGGAAACCAATTATATGAATTCATTGGTAGGCGTACATTTACCATAGCCCCATAAAATTATTTTTTATTTTCTTTCCCATTCCGATGGTTATGTGGAATTGATATTAGATGGTATCCCACATTTTAATATGGCAACAATAATATAACATATTTGATGAAGATGGATGTGTGGAATTTTGGAGTTATTTTCTTAAAATTTGCAATCAGAATCAAACAGAATTGTGGAGTGATCTTTCTATGATTGATTTGTTGTTAATGAATAGCTGCAATTATTTTGTAGAATTTTCAAAGAACATTAAAAACAAAAAAATGAACATTTCAAGTGTTGGGAGTTTAGTATATACGGCTTTGTTTTTGTGCCAAAGATGCAGTTTACTATTGCTATTCTTGGCCTCCCCAAAACAGTACAAAGATCCCTAGTTTCGGGAACTGATGATGATATATAGTTCTTTGATCTCTCCAATGGACTCATTTAATGCATGTTTTTCAACCAAGATTGATGGAATTTGCAGCTCTATTTCATATTTAATCATTCGTAAAAGTCTTGTATTTCAAGGTAAAGGTGTTGGCATTGATTGGTAGCATAATTGCTGAATCTAACCCTCCAGATAAATCTTGTTATTCTCTAAGGTATCTTCTACTATCATCTAAGATGACATATCTCATGTTCAAGTATTCAATGAGGCCCACAAGATTTGTAGGAATAAAGTGGTTACAAATATCACATTTTGGATAGTAGTGCTGCAAACCACATTTTGAATAGTACTAGTGTTGCTTGTAACAAAGATTATATAGGTAACAAGTCCATGGCCAATCTCATGTATTCAAACTTTCAGTTTTACTACCATTTTGGTTTGTTTATTTGGAATTACTTAACTCGCATCACCATCATTTTCAAAGAAGCTATCAATGCAATTTGCTTTTCATCACCAAGAACATCTGTCACGATACAGTCAAACGTGATAACATTTTTATGGATAATGATGGAATCCCTTCGTTTATGAATATATTTAGCGATACAGCAAGTCTGATGAAAAACTGTTTATTTCATTTCAGGTTGTCAGGTTAGAGCTAGCAATGGAAGTCAGACTGTTAATGTGGAATAATCTTTGCACCTCAGTGTTCTTGTGCAATTCCCAAACAGGTACAAGAAAAATGATTATATCCAGAATTCAAAGCGATGGTGTACCTTTCCCTATATCAAAATTCTCACCAAGGACAAATGTCGATATGTTTCGATAGAATGTATTCTTTTAAATTTTGGAAAGGAGAAACCTCATCCTACAGTTCTTCCAGGTTGGGGATATCATTTCTTGTCAAACTTCGAAATCCAATTGGAGGAAGAAGTTCAACAGCAGTTAAGGTGCCCTTTACGGTTTGGAGGAGCAGAAACATTCTTGTACATATTATATTAAGTCATTTCCAAGCGAGCCTAACCCCTTCCCAAAATCCTCTCCAAGCTATGGATTGTTGGAGGTGAAATGCCGTTGAAATTTTCATGTAATCAACACTATGGCAGAAACATACATCTAGAATGTATGCCTAGCTTGCTTTTCACTTTTTAGATTGATTAGCGATATTTTTGAATCTATTCAAATATAAATAACAAAACACCCTTAACTTGAAAGAGAAATCTTGGGTATTTCAAAGCACAGGATCTCCTTGGGCCCTTGATCTTGTTCCTTACTTACACTTGACCTTGTCATCTCAACATGTACTGATAGGTTTATGCTCACAAGCATCGGTCTCATTCCCATGTCAGACAAGATTTTAAGAGGGTTCTCCGACCATTCCACAATCAAAAGAGAAGATTGCAAGGTGAATAAAGAGTTCATTTCTAGACATACGTACGTACTAGAATACATAGCTTCAAGATGAACGAATCCAAAATCAAAAATTAGAAACCTCTTTTAACATATCTGCAATTCTTTCACCGGAAAAAATAAATAAATAAATAAATAATGTCTTCAATCCTCTTAATACTATTGCAGTTTCATGGCAAAACTGATCGAGAAGCCATCCAAAATCTCCATTCGTCTTTTCAAAAGGCTACGACTCTAGCAAATGGTGCCTTTTGGAACTTCCTCGTATAGTTCATTGGCACACAAAGCTAAAGGTCAACGGGTGATGCTAATATTCTTCGACACGAAACGCCTTTTAACCCGATATTGTGACGAGTTGAAGAGAAGCTTCGAGAGACAGGTAGGGAAAAGGATGGGTATTTGGAAGACATAAATGAGTGAGTCTCATTCCCTCCACTTATAGTGGAAGGGTATTTTCTTCCGGTAATGGAGTGTAAGTCTAAAAGGCACAGGTAGTGTTGCGTATTAAACGCAATGTCAAGAGGAGATCGGTATAATTCTCCCAAAAGAAAAATTTTAAAATAGAAGAGAGATAAAACACATAAATTGATATCATTACTTTTGTTTTGTGCTGTTTTTCTTTTCTTGTCTTGACATCCAAACATAGCATAAGCCAAACACTATCCAAACTGAACTTAGGATTATCTAGTTCTCCTTATTCAAAAGGCAATGTTTGGATGCTTCTTTATGGTTATAGAGCTGTTTGTTTTCATGTAAAAGGATGGAAAATAATTTTTTGTTTTGTATAAAATAGAATTTTTATTGTTTATTTCAATAAAAAAAGGAATAAATTACTCACGTCCCCTGCAAATTAGTCTAATTACACACACCTCTCCTTGTGGTTTAGAAATTACACAAACCTCCCTTATTTGAAGAATGAGATTACACTCAACTCCACTCCATTAGTTGCTGACGTTAGTCGCTAACATCATTTGGCCATCTTAACCTAAATGACCAAACTACCCCTAAATGGTAGTGAAATTCCAATTTTGCCTCTTTCAAATAAAAACTAGGATTACATTACATACTCTTATCCACTTCTTCTCCTTCGTGATTTTTTCTCTACTTGCAACCCATCTCTGCAAATTTCTTCTCCCTACAAGAATGCGAGGATATTATGATTTTTTATTTATAAGGTAGCCTCACAAAGTAAAAGAAGACCTATGTCGCCTGTGTACAGCTAGCATAGATAAAATGCTCAAACTTCAGTTAAGATGGCTGATTCTCCAGCAGTAGATCCGAACTTGAAGACTTGACGACAAAGAAAAAAAACTCCCACTGCTTCTAACGAGAATTTCAACGAATTACAAGCCCAAAATCCAAAGGTCTGATTATTTCTATCTGAATTGACTAGATCTCATACGATGAGGCTTACAAGCACATATCGAGAGTGAAAACTCATTAAAATTTGCAGCAATAACCTTAAACCATAGAATCCATCAAAACAAAGTAAAATGAGAAAACAAAACCATTGACTAAGTGGGAAAATGCATGAGAACAGAGGTAGATAACTCCTAATCCATCGTCTTCCACGAAGTGCTTAGCAAAGAACTTCATTATTTGCATTGGCCAATGGTGCTTACAACTTCGATGTAGATGCTTTGGAATTGAAGAAAGAAAAGTTTCTTTGATGAAGTGGAAGAACCCTAGATTAGATGATGCCAAAGAGTTTTGACTAGAGATATAGAGTAAACCAATAACTAAGCCACCTGGCAAGCTTAGACGGGAAGAACTTGATGTGATTCCAAATCCCTGACATCTCCCTGTGTTTGTCCTTTGCTTGCTTACGAGCGTCAAGATTTCGCAATTTATGACTATTGCTACTGATGCTTCTGCTTGATCGATACTCCCCACGCCTCTCCCCTATGCTCTGGTGTTGAGTTTATAGTTATGCCTATCATCATTAGGGCCACTCGTCCCCAAAACATACTTGGAGGAAAGAGAACCAGTGAACTCATATCAATTGTCTAGAAACGATTCATGTTCCCGAAGAACAGTGTGGAACTTTATGCTAAAAAAGTCACAAATGGAGGGCTATGTACCATTGCTCAAGCCTAGTCTCTCCGCTACAAGCTTTTTGGGGGTCTCGCCATTAGAAGGGCCTGTTATGGTGTCCTAAGATTTATAAAGGAAAGCAAAGCTAAGGGATGAGAGGTGATTGTTAGTTGGAATATTATGATCCCATATTGAAATCTTATACCTATCAAGTATGGTTCTTAAGTTTTGTGGTTCTCCCATCTAATAGACTAGTCTTTTGGATTGGGCTCTCCCTTGGGCTTGAGTTGTAACATTTGGTGCTTTCATTGAGAGGCCGATGCTGTGGGAGGGGCGACCTAGAGAAGGAGCGACCTGGGAAAGGGCTACCTAGTGAAGCAGAGTGAAAGCCGTCTAGAGTGGGCAATCTAGAGTGATCCGACGTGGACGTCGATTTTGAAAAGGGGGTGGCAATGTTATGATCCCACATTAGAATCCCATATCTACCAAGTATGATTCTTAAGTCTTGGGGTTCTCCCACCTAATAGACTAGACTTTTGGATTAGCTCTCCCTTGAGCTTGAGTTGTAACAAGAAAACTCATACGATTCACGTGGAACTTTATGCTAAAAAAGTCACAAATAGAGGGCTATGTGCCATTGCTCAAGCCTAGTCTTTCCGCTACAAGTTTCTTGGGGGTCTCGCCATTAGAAGGGCCTGTTATGGTGTCCTAAGATTTATAATGAAAAGGGAAGCTAAGGGATGAGAGGTGATTGTTAGTGGGAAACTCATGCAATTCACGTTTTCCACTCCCTAAAACTCCGGTACCGCAGAACAGATCCGACAAATAATTCCACGAATCATGCATCTCGCTCCTGTCTGATTGCAAAGCACATGAAATTCCTCTAATCAGTCAATCCCACCCACCCCAAACAAAGTCTTCGATATATACATGTTACAATGAAATGATTAATTTTAGATGGGAACACCAAGGGTAAATAAGTCATGTTATTATCTATTGTTAACACCATTTGCTAATTGGAATTGAATGTAATTTCTACACCACAAGGGGAAGTATGTGTAATTAGACCTAAGTTTTATAGCCAAAAAAATAAAATAAAATAAACCTAAGTAGAGGCGAGATGAGTTTAATTTACCTAAAAATATATATAAAATTTAAAAACTAAGAAATTTAAAATGAAGGAAAATTCTCATATAAAATATCATTTAGGTTATGTTTGGATGTCAAGAATTAAAATAAAAATAACATAAGACAAAAGTAATAATGAAACAATGATCACTTTATGCGTCTATCTCTCTAGCTATTTTGCTTCAAATTTTTTTTTTCTTTTCTTGGAATCCGAACATAACTTTAACCCCATATATTTAAAATGAGATAAATAGGTCCTACATCTTTCCCTCTCCTTTTTGCCACCAAGGTTTCTATTTGTCCAATATAAAATTATGGTTATATTATTTGGTGCCCTCGTAGGTCATTCCACATGGATAGCAATAAGAAACAATCATACTTTGATTTGCTACCTGGCAAACTCCATGCTAAAACTTGGCATGTGAGCAAGATGATTGGAATTTTCCCACACTCGCAAATGAAAAACCACAAACCTTAACAATAATTTTAGGCAAAAGTTTTTCTGTTCCGCTGCACCCCTAATCTAAATCAATCAATTAAATTAAAATACACACCCCAGTAATGACTCCCGGTAATGACTCCCTTGGTCTCTATTACTTTGATTTATCTAGTCATATCTTCCCATAATTTTATTACAAAAAAATATAAATTGAATCATAATTAATGAGAATGAAATTCTGTAATTGGATGTTGATATTGTATTTGTAATGGAAATCGTATTGGATTCAAAATCAAGTCATTATTTTAGATGTACAACTTGGACCCGAAAAACCTGAACTCCCTAAATAAAATTCTGAGCTTGGCTGGAATTTTTTGGCTTCTTAACTGAGCCCAAAAATCCTAGCTTAAAGGTCGGGTTAGGTCGGGTCTCAGATTGAGGCCTCAGTTTAAGCCTAGCCCAGCTCAAAACTACATGTAGTTGGTTTGCCATATGATGCAACATCATGTATATGGAAAGTTCACCAGCCTAAATATGCCCGCTCAACCCGGCGGACTTATATCCCTACATCATTTACAGCTTTCTTAAACTCTGCAATAACTCTTTGAAGCTCATGAAAAATGATGTTTTGATGCAGGACACCATCAAGTGCAGTACAAATCAGAACATGTTGAGCTAGGCTAAAAATGCACCCAAAGACGGATCCGAATCGTCTCCTCCCTGAAGTACAGGTACTTCAGGGAGGAGAGAGATGCTCCCGTCGGATGGTCGACACGTGGCTCTCGAAAAAATCCGAGCCCCATGTCAGAGCCCACATCCCCTGTCGGTTCGCCTTGTCGGCTGGGTGTTGGCTCGGACATGGGGTTTGGATTTTTCCTAGAACCACGTGTCGACCATCCGACGGGGGCGTCTCCTTCCTCCCTGAACTTCAGGGAGGAGACGATTTGAATCCCCCAAAGACAGCTAAATTGTATGTAAGTGGCCCATTTAGATGCAGGCTAATCACCTCGTTAAGGTGTTTCTTGGAAACCAAACTTGGAACCCTTTATTTAGACATAAATAAAATATAAAAATGAGCAGATGATGTATCTATTTCGACCGTTGAATAGAGAGAGAATGTGGTTCAGATGTTCAGATTAACCACTTGTCAAATTTCAAGGTCAAATTCAATTAAATACTCCATTTGTATTGTCTTGTATCATATATGTCTCTGTGTATTGTACTAGTATTTTGAACACTATTGTGCATTCTCCCAAAAACAAATGGTCTAGATTAAAAAAAAATTGTAAAATTGAATGGCCCAGGCTTTTCATGTGATTTCGAAAACATCACATTCCTCTGTTATATAGCTAACTACCCTTGTCATATGGATGGCATCAAAATAGTTAGTAAATTGCATGCATTTGTTATGAACAATGTATATAAATAAAGTGATCATTTGATGTCATTTTCTATTTTTCTCTCAAGCAAAATGTATATTGTTATGGCAATAAAAATTATCATGAAACAAATTCAGATCTCAAGAGACAAAACATTGGAGGAAATCAATTATATGAATTTATTAGTAGGTGTACATTTATTTACTTTTCATTCCATGAGGCTCATTGGATTTGTAGAAATAAAGTGCTTACAAACATCATGAGTTCCAAAATCAGCAGATTGCAAACTTGACAACGGAAACATTACAGGTACCAAGTCCATGGCCAATCTCAGTATTGCAACCAACACAAATCTTGAATCCTGTTGAGAAGGGAAGAATATAGACTGATAGATTCAATATTTAAACTTGTAGTTATCTAGCTAGTTATTCATCTTCCTCCACCTGAGATATCAATCACATTTTTCACTTTCTGATGGGTTTAAGGTTTTACTCTCATTTTGCATTGTTTATTTGCCATAATGGACATTTTGAGTATATTAAACCAACCCATTTCTGCCAATTTTGATTTGTCAAATATAAATTATTTATATTATTGGATGGGCATAGGTACATAAGTATAAGCAGTGTAATTAAGGTTGAAAGTATTTTAAGCTTGAAATTTGAATTTAAAAATCATTCCTATATTGAAAATGTTAATTCTCACACAATTGTGGGACATTAGTTGAAGAATGAGATTACACTCAACTCCACTCCGTTTGTTGTGGGACATTAGTTGCTAACATCACTAGGTCATATTAACCTAAGTAGCCAAACTATCCCTAAGTGGTAGTGAAGTTCCAATTTTATCCCTTTCAAATAAACTATGGATTATACTTGCATCCCCTTATCCCCTTCTTCTCCTTCGCGATTTCTTCTCCACCTGCGACCCATCTCTACAATTTTCTTCTCCCTGCAAGAATGTGAGGACATCAGATTTTTTTCTTTATAGGATGCAAGGTTCAAGCTCACATTTCCCAAAGTAAAAGAAGACCTACGTCGCCTGTTTATAACATAGATAAAATGCTTAAACTTCTGTTAAGGTAGCCGATTCTCCAGTAGCAAATTCTAACCTGAAGACTTGATGATAAAGAAAAAAAACTCCAGTTGTTTCTAACTAAAATTTCAGAGAATTACAAGCCCGAAACCCGAAGGTTTGATTAGTTCCATCTGAATAGACTAGATCTTCACACGATGAGGCTTACAAGCACAGATCAAAAGCCAAAGCTCATTAAAATTTGCAGCAACAACCTTAAATCACAGAATTCATCAAAACAGAGTGAAATGAGAAAACAAAACCATCGACCAAGTGGGAAAATGCAAGAGAACAAACATAAATAACTGGCAAACCTTCCCCTTCCCCGAAGTGCTTAATAAAGAACTTCCTATTAGAAACCACCTATCCATATGTATGTCAATGCAGAATAAGATTCGACATACCCATAGTGTAGGGATCTGTTCCAGCCGGTGTTCGTCCAACCGATGTTGTCTTCATACGAACCTTTATCTGATGCACTCTTCAACACTTGCATCTAGTAACAAAAGAAAAGAGAAGAGGAAAGAGTTTCTATGCACTCACTGTATTCCCAGACAGAGAACGTGATGGAGTTCTCAGATTTTTATCAGTGTGCACAAGACCCTATCCATGAGTATTTATAGATCAACCGTCTCCTTCAATCAAGGATGGACGGTGATCTGAGGGACATGTGATCTGGGTGCCACATGTCCCTCAGATCCGACTCTCATAACTCTCCTGATGGGGATACCATAAATGGATCAGTGGCATATGGGTTACTTACTCACATTCTCCCACTTGGCCCATACTATCATCTGGCAAGCCATTTTTAGAGTTATAACCTGATATATACCCATACATTAACTTTTGGATCTTTCCTTATCGACTTGTTCTTTATGTTGATAATAAAACTCCCAACCCATGAATCATTGCGGTACATGTCTATACACAAGAACACTGCCTTCTATGTATTACAATGGACTGTTCATTTTAAGATGAACCTGTGACAACCTACTCTATAGAATCAATTCAACAATTGATTCAAGGGTCGACTTTATTATCTTGAAAACATTATAGGCATCTGTCATTACAAAACTTTATGTATACAAAAAAATAAATGACAGAAAATAAATTTATTTCTAGTCATCAAAACTTTATATTGCAATATCATAAATAAAACATTCAAACACTTAGTGATTTACATAGTCCCATATGATCCATGTGAGCTACATACACCTTGGGCGGAAGCCCTTTGGTGAAAGGATCAGCTATCATATCACCAGTGCCAATATGTTATATCTAAATGCGATAAACTCGAACGTCTTCTTTAACAACAAAATACTTTATCTCAATGTGTCGATAGCGACTCACTGAGCATGTGTTGTTAGAAAAAACGTACTAATGCAATATTGTCACAGAAGATCCTTATAGGTCTTTCAATAGAACTTATGACCTTCAAATCTGTGATAAACTGTCTCAACCATAATGCCTGAGAAACTACTTTATAGCACGCCACCACTTTCGCTTCAATAATAGAAGAAGCTGTCTTAGGTTGCTTTACGCTGCGCCAAGACACTACTCATCTAACTAACAAAAATGAAACCAGAAGTATACTTCCTTGTATCTCCACATTTAGTAAAATCTGAATCTAAGTAACTGATTAGTTCCAAAACATCAACATGTCTATATATGAGCATGTGATCATTGGTGCTCTGTAGATACCTTAGTACTTTCTTTGCTACTATCTAATGTGGCAAACCAGGGTTCTTGTGGAACCTACCTAATACTCCCACTGAAAATGAGATGTTAGGCCTAGTATAGACCTAAGCATACATCAAATTGCCTACTATTGATGCATAAGGGATATTCTGCATTGCTTGCTATTTCAGATTAGTCTTCGAACATTGCTCCAAACTAAGTCTTGTCATCTTTAAACAAGAGATGCTATACTTGATGAACATTGCTTCATCTTGAACCATTTTAAAACTTTGTTAATATAACCTTTTTAGGACAGTCCCAAGGTCTTAAGAGACATGTTCATGTGAATCTCTATGCCTAAGACATAGGAGGCTTCACCCATATCATTTATGTCAAAGTTTTGGGTCAAGAAATGTTTAGTCTCATGCAGCATCCCTAGATCATTTCTAGCTATAAAGATGTCATCCACATATAACACTAGTATGGTGAAACTAATTCCCTTGATCTTTATGTAAATGCATTGATCAGTTCGATTCTCCACAAAATCGAAGGAAGTAATCGTACTATTAAATTTCAAATACCACAATCGAAAAGCTTGTTTCAATTCATATATAGATCTCTTAAGCTTGCATACTAGATGATCTCCTTTATCCAAAGTAAAACCTTCAGGTTGATCCATGTATACCTCCTCAATCAGATCACCATTTAAAAATACTGTCTTGACATCCATCTGGTAGAGCTCAAGATCATAGTGAGCCACCAGTGCCATTATGATCCTCAAAGAATCTTTTCTAGATACGGACGAAAATGTTTCTTTATAATCAATGTTAGCCTTCTGATTATAATCATTTTGCCACGAATTGGGTCTTGTATCTTTTGATATTGTCGTATGGGTCTCTTTTACTTTTGAAAACCCATTTACATCCTATAATGGAGATGTCCTTAGACAATTCTACAAGTTTTCATACTTGATTCTTTGACATAGATTCTATTTCATCCTTCATGGCATCATGCCATAAAATAGAATCTACACAATCCATAGTCTGTGAAAATGATGTCAGATCATCATTTATTCCAATGTCAGTTTCACAGTCTTGGAGATACACTTGATAATCTGAAGGGATTGTCAATTTTCTTTATCGAGGTTCTCCTTAAAACTTGTGGTTCATTATTGGTTTTCTGATTCTGGACCACAGGTTCAGTGATAACTGGTTCCTGCTGTAGTGTATCTTGATGTGATACTTCAGCATGAGCTTGTGGTGTCTCATCAACCACAGGTACCACTGGTAAAGGGATAAAACCCTGACCATTAGATGTAGAAGGGATTGTCGATACATCTTGTTCATTGAACTCAATGTTTCAACCCTGTATACTCCCATTGTTGTCGCCATCCTCTAGAAACTTGACAACTTTAGACTCTACAATGATAAAACTGTATGAGGGATAATAAAACTTGTAATCCATAGATCTTTCAGAATAGCCGATGAAATATCCACTGACTGTTCTAGGGTCCAACTTCTGAAGATGTAGATTGTAGACTCTTATTTCGGCTTGACAGCTCCATTTGCAAGTATGCTTCAAACTAGGTTTACATCCATTCCACAACTCAAAAAGGAGTTTTAGGAACAGGCTTGGATGGTACCCTATTCAAAATATATACCGTTATCTTAAGAGTTTCACTCCACAATTTCAGAGGTAGATTAGAGTAACTAATCATACTCCTGACCATATCCATAAGTGTACAGTTCCTTCTTTTGAAGATACTGTGCAAATGGGCTAGGTCTTTGATCATATTCTATGGTTCTACTATAATATTCTCCACATCTATTTGATCTCACGATCTTAATCACTTTTTCAGTCTGTTTCTCTTATTCTGTCTTGAAGTTCTTAAAGGCTTCTAATGCCTCATATTTATGAACTATAAGATAGAGATACATAAATCTTGAATGGTCATCAATAAAGGAGATAAAGTATCTCTGAACATTCAGATAGGGAGTGGAAAATAGTCCACAGATATCTCTAGGTATGATTTCTAAATTCTCAGTGCCCTTTTGGCACCTTTTTTGGTTTTGTTAGTCTGCTTTCCCTTGATGCAGTCTACACAAGAACCTAGGTCAATGAAATCAAGAGTTTCAAAGATTTCATCATTCACTAATCTTTTGATTCTGTCACCGGATATGTGACCTAATCTAAGATGCCACAACTGAGAGAAATTCTCATTCACATTCATTTTCTTGATGCCAATATTGTTTACAGAGAGTAAATTACTTTCATATGTTGGATCTAGATTTAAGAGAAATAAACTATCAACCAAAGAACTTGAACCGATGAATACATCATTTTTAAAAATCTTTAATTCTGTACCAGAAAAATTAAACACATAACCCAAAGGTGTTAATATAGAAACAGAAATCAGATTATTTGCAAAAGATGGAACATATACGGATTCTCCTAAATCCAATACATATTTGGATTGCAATATCAATCTATAGACACCTATAGCTTCCACTTGAGATTTCATCTGATTTTCTGAATGGATATGTCTCTCAGTTTCTTTCGAAAGTATTGTCTACAGAAAGCCTTGCATGGTATTGGCCACATAGATTGACGATCCAGAATCAATCCACTAGTTATTTGAATGACAATCAACTAAATTTGATTTATAACAAATCAAAATTCTCTGAGCTGAGATGTCCCGCATATGCATGATGTGGTTACACACATCATCCTTACCATTATTACTTAATGAGTCTGATTTTCCCATTAGAGTGCTAACTAACATCTTGTTTAAATTCACAAACTGAGCATCAATTGCCTTCATGGAGTTAATGACCTTCTTACATTTAGGAATTTATCCTTTAATGCTCTTGTTGATATTGTTCATGACAAGCATCAGGCTCAAGTGGTTAGACCACTCCCACTTATCATAATGAGCAATTTGGACTAGTGTACTGAAATCCGTGAGAGTAGCAGACTCTTCTATACGGAATGCCATATCCAAATCCATGCACACCAAAGTCAAATAAATCTTCTATTTCTAATCTGAATAATTTTTCCTAGTAAGCATTGGAAGACTAATCTAGTTATAAACTACAAACAACAATAAGGAAGTTTAAATTTATTGGCGTACAACTTTATACTAATATCAACCCATGTCAATAATCCGTCACACACTAAAATTAATTATAATCTACCTGTGGACTAAACTTATAATCAATTTGAGTATATAAAATTTTACACTAAGTTGATGTCAACTTTACACTAAGTTGATTGACATCAAACTTAAGTGACAGACTGATGTATCCTACAAAATTACTTGTGGGCTAAGATTATAGTCTACATCTGTCTAAGCCTGTATTAATAAGACTAGAATGCTACACTACAATTCAGAAGGTTGTTCCACACCTGTAGACAAAAGAAGGCTCTCACATCTTGCAATTTCACATTCTATCTTCTCACATAAGAAAAAAAAAACATTTCCCTGTGGGGATAATATCTAGTCCCATGTAAAAGATGTAATTTTCTAATGCTTACCACTAAAAGGGTACTTCAGTCTTTTATGACACCCTTAAATAAGCACTTATATGTGTTAAAAAAACAAAACTAATTATTTTCTTGATTTTAACACAAAACTTTATTATAAGGGCATATTAGTCATCTATGACATCTTGAAAAACATACTTATATGTGTTAAAATAAACCTAATGGTTTTCTTGATTTTTAACACAACTTTATTATAAGGGTATTTTAGTCATTTATGACATATTTTAAACAATCATTCATAAGTGTTAACAAAACCTGATAATCTTAAAGAGTTCCTAATGGCTTATTCTTTACTTTATTTAACACTGACCTTTAATGGCGTTTGTTACTGTCACAAAACTGTGACACCAAACAACCTCACTGCATTGATATATTTAGTAGCGTTTATTTTGTAATGTCACTAAACAGTAAGATAAACAGTCTGTCACATATATTTATATATGCAGCGGCGTTCTCTATGTAAATGTCACTGAACAGTGCTTAATATACTCTGTTATGTATATAGATACAGTGACGTTCTGTCTATAAATGTCACTAAAAGAAAATTAGACTTTTAGCGACGTTCAGAAGACACTGTCATTACAATTACAGTCACTGGTCTTTAACTTTATCGACGTTCAGAACGAACTGTCATAAAAAAATGAAGTCACATAAAGCAGTGACGTTCGGTTCATAACTATAATATGGTGATATATAATAGACACAATTTTAAAAAGTTAAATGTCACCAATTGAATGACCGAAACACCTGGTTCAAAAGGTATGGGTCAAATCGGAAACAAACCAAATCAAATTGGTTTGTACCGGTTCAACCAATCTGGCCCAAACAAATGGGTCCATATCTGGGTCATAAATTGGTTCTTTTGATCAACTCATATGGGTATTCGGATCGGGTCTCGAGTTGACCCATACTGGTATTCGGTTCGAGTTGACACGAGAAACAATAGTGGTCAGAGTGCGTTTGGGTTGGTTTGGTTCAACCAGTAATCAGGTTGGCTTTATCCAGTTCATTTGCTTGAACCGCGTTGAACCGAGACCACTTAAAACCCTAATTCCTTCTAGATTTACTCAAAAAATTCATCAAATTTACTAAACATGCGATCGTTATGATTTTTCTCAATTCTTCTCTCTCAGATCATTGAACTTGCAACGGTGGCGCTGGGGACATGCTTGAATGTTCTACACTCCACAGAAAACTCCGGCAAATGCACCAGTCACCACCACAGCAACCTCCATCGGCCAAAACGGTGAGAGAGAAAAATATAGGGATAAAAAATCCCATGGCAAAACCTGCTACAGTCGGTTTCGGCAGCCTGCTGGCTGCGAATGGCCGCGGCTGGCTTGCCTGCTGTGCCTAGCGCGGCCTGCAGAGCTGCTCCAGCTGCCTGCAGAATCTGCTATGGCTGGCCCCTTATGCCTGCGGGCTGTTGCATGCACTCGGCAATGGTTGTTGGCTCGCCAAAACAGAACAATAATATTTATTTTATTTTATTCATTCATATCCGATTCTTAATGTATCAGATAGGTGGATGGGTGGTTGAAACCCTGCTCTGATACCATAATATTAGAAACCACCTATCCATATGTAAGTCTATGCAGAATAAGATTCGACATACCTGTAGTGAGGGATCTATTCCAACCGGTGTCCGTCCAACCGATGTTGTCTTCGTACGAACCTCTATATGATGCACTCTTCAACACCTGTGTCTAGTAACAAAAGAGAAGAGAGAAGAGTTTTTGTGCACTCACTATATTCCCATACAAAGAATGTGATGGAGTTCTCAAATTTTCATCAGTATGCACAAGACCCTACCCATTAGTATTTATAGACCAATCGTATCCTTCCATCAAAGATGGACGATGATCTGGATGCCACATATCCCTCAGTTCCAACTCTCATAACTCTCCTAATGAGGATACCATAAATGAATCAATAGCATATGGGTCACTTACTCACACTTCCTTATTTGCATTGGCCAATGGTGCTAATTACAACTTCGATGTGGATGCTTTGGAATTGGAGAAAGAAAAGTTTCTCTGATGAAGTGGAAGAACCCTACATTAGATGATGCTAAAGAGGTTTTGGCTAGAGTTATAGAGTAAGCCAACAATTAAGCCACCTAGCAAGCTTAGGCTGGAAGAACTTGGTGTGATTCCAAATTCTCAACATCTCATTGTTTGTCCTTCGCTTGTTTATGAACGTCGAGATTCGCTCCTTATGGCTACTGCTACTAATGCTTCTGCCAAATCGATACTCCTCACTCCTCCCCCGTTTCATTCAATTCATTTGATCTAAAGGTATTAGTGATGGAGTTTTCTTCATGGAGTTGAAGGAGGTTGTCACCATAGATCTTGTCGAGGATGGATGCTCTGGTGTTGAGTTTAGACTTACGCTTATCATCATCAGGGCTACTCGTCCCCAGAACGTACTTGGCAAGAAGGGAACCAAGGAATTCATATCAGTTGTTAAGAAATGATTCAAGTTCCCCAAGAACAATGTGGAACTTTATACTAAAAAAGTTACAAAGAGGGCTATTTGTCATTGATCAGCCAAGTCACTTCGCTACAAGCTTCTTAATTGGGAGTCTAGCCATTAGAAGAGTTTGTTATGCTGTCCTGGGATTTATGAGGAAAGTAGAGCGAAGGGCTGTGATGTGATTGTTAGTGGGAGGGAAACTTGAATAGATTGTTAGTGGGAAACTCAGGCGATTCAAGTTTCCCACTCCCTTAAATTTCGGTATCATAAAACAAATCCAATAAATAATTCCCCTTATAATCGCGCTCCTTTCAAATTGCAAAGCACACGAAAGCATCAAAAATCTTCGATATTTTTCAGAACCAGAGTTGCCAGAGTTTCAGGGAAGTCACCGGCATTACAAGAGAGATGCCAGAGTTGGAAGGGGAGTGCAGCTGCAGCCGTTTTTGGAAGAGATGAATGTTATTGGAGGAGTTCAAAGAAATGAAATGATATACTTTAGATGGAAAGACCAAGGGTATGAGTTTTGTCATTATCTAATGTTTAACGGCATTTGTTAATTGGCACTGAATGTGATTTCTAGACCACGGGGGGAAATATGTGTAATTAGACCTAAGTTTTATAGTAAAAAAAAAATTAGACTTAAGTACTGTTTAGGCTGTGTTTGGATGTTAAGAATAACAAAAAAAAAATTTAAAAAATAACATAAGACAAAAGTAATGATGAAACAATGATTACTCTATGCCTCTATCTCTTTTTTATTTCATATTTTTTTTCTTTTCTTTTCTTGGCATCCAAACATAGGTTTAAACCTCATAAATTAAAAACAAGACAAATAGGGCCTACATCTTTCCCTCTCCTTTTCGCCTCCAAGGTTTCAATTTATCAAATATACAATTATGATTGATATTATTTGATGCCCTCAGAAGTCATTCCACATGGATAACAATAAGAAACAATCATGCTTTGGTTTGCCACCTGGCAAACTCCATGCGAAAACTTAGTATGTGAGCAAGATGATTGGAATTTTCCCACACCCGCCAATGAAAAACCACATATCTCAACAATAATTTTAGGCAAAAGTTTTTCTGATCCACTGCACCCTTAATCTGAATCAATTATTTAAATTAAAATACAAACCCCTATTTACGAAATCCCGCTAATGACTCCCTCCAGTCTCTGCTACTTTGATTTCTCTAGTCTTACGTCTTCCCATAAATTTATTGTAAAAAAATTATAAATTGAATCGTAACTAATGAGAATGAAATTTTGTCATTAGATGTTCATATTGTATCGATATTGGAAACCATATAGGATTCAAAATCAATGGATTCAAAATCAAGTCATTATTGCTTTACCCAAAAAAATAAAAAATAAAAAAAATAAAAAAAATTTTAGTGCCATGTTAGAGTATCGGAATTGATCAACAGAATTTTTCTTGTATTTGAACTGAATTGACACCTCTATATACATTATTTTAGATGTGCAACTTTTTTTTTTGGGGGTAAAATTTAGATGTGCAACTTGGGCCTGAAGAACCTGAGCTCCCTAAACAAAATTCTGGGCTTGGGTGGAATTTTTTGGCTTCTAGGCTGAGCCCAAAAATCCTAGCGTGAGTTTGGGTTAGGTCGGGTCTCAGATTGAGGCCTCAATTAAGCCTAGCCCAGTTCAAAACTGCTTGTATACGTATATAGTAGGTTTGCCATATCATGCAACATCATGTATGTGCAAAGTTCACAGGCCTAGAAATGCCTGCCCCGGCGGAGTTATATCCCTATATCATTTACAGCTTTCTTAAACCCTGCAAACAATTCTTTGAAGCTCATGAACAATGATGTTTTGATGCAGGACGCCAGCAACTACAGCACAAATCAGAACATCTTGAGTTAGGATAAAAATGCACCGAAAGTGAGCTAAATTGTATGAAGGTGACCCATTTAAATGCAGGTTAATCACTTCGTTAAGGTGTTTCTTGGAAACAAAAGTTGGAACCCTTTATTAAGACATATATAAAATATGTAAATGGGCAAATGATGTGTGTGTTCTGAATCTTCTGATGTTGAATAGAGAGAATATGGTTCAGATTAATCATTGGTCAAATTTCAAGGTCAAATTCAATTAAATATTCCATTTGTATTGTCTTGCATCTTGTATGTGTCTATGTATTGTACTAGTACTTTAGACATTATTGGGTATTCTCCCAAAAACAAATGGTCTAGATTAAAAAAAACTGTAAAATTGAATGGCTCAAGCTTTTTGTGTGATTTCTGGAAACATCACATTCCTCTGCTACATGGATAACTACCCTTATCATATGCATGGCTTCAAAACAGTTAGTAAATGCATGCATTTGTTATGAACAATGTATATAAGTATGAGACCTTATTGCTCTAAGGTGGTCATTAGACATCATTTTTTACTTCCTCTTGAGCAAAATGCATGTTGTTATGGCAATAAAAATAATTATGATGATGCAACTTCAGATTTCAAGATACAAAACATTGGAGGAAACCAATTATATGAATATTGGTAGGTGTATATTTATCGTAGCCCCGTAAAATTATTTTTCATTTTCTTTTCCATTCTGATGGTTTTGTAGAGTTGATATTAGATGATATCACTCAAGTTAATAATGGCAACAATAATATAACATATTTGATGAAAACTGATGCATGGTATTTTCATGTTACATTCTAAATTTCCCCATCCCTGAGGTATGCTTTTAAATCGTAAACAGAGGTATTGTGTATGTACTGATTCTTCTCTTCCGATTTTATTAACTGATCTATCTCCACTAATTTTCGTTTTCCTTGGTTTTCTAGATTTATTGATTTGCAAGACCCCAAAACCATTAAATAAGAAGAAGAGAGAGACGGAGTTTTGCGAGGAAGAGTCTTGAAAAAACAGAGAGGGAGGAAGAGGAAGACCCATAAAAAGACTCATGATTGAGGCAATCAAACTCCTACAGAGAGCAGCAACAGCTTTAGAGGAAGACATCAGATCAAGCTGACCCGTCCATGAATGAATTAAAGATTAGAATAAGAAGAGAAGAAAAGGGCTAGAGAAACCTAAGAGGAAAGATTCATTGAGACAGTAAACGAAGAAGATGGGAATAAGAACACGAAGAGGCAATGGCTAAGAAACTTAGTAGGTACTAGACCAGGGTTCTAGATATATTTCAATCCAGAGATAAACTATACATGTTCTAAAGAGATAAGCAAATAACGTGTGGATAAAAAATAAAAGAGATTGGATGACGAACCAGTCAGTCAATTTCGCATATCATGATACCCTCGACTCATATTGTCAACATAGAAATCATTAATTAAAGTGAATCGAGTTTAGGATTTGCCTAGACAGCCTACGTATTCTGTTTCTTTGAATAGATGTGGAGGCTATATCATCTCACTTGATCAAGATGGCTACACTCCACTACTAAATTCACTGTTAATCCTCAAAGAAAAATTTCGTCCAACATCCTCACTCTTGTATAGTTCTTTTTTTTTTTCTTTGGAGTATTTTTTCTATTTCTTTGAATAGATGTGGAGACCATACTACTTCACTTGATCAATAAGGCTTAAACTGTGGCCCTTCACATTGTGCACAAAATCTTTATTTCTGAAATTGTCGATCCATGAAAATGTTTAAACATGGTATATCAAACTCAATTGGAAATCCAACTCTATGCTAGAGACTAGAGAATGTCGTTGATCCGATCAAAATTTCTTTGGTTATAGATGATTTATTCCAAATTGGAGGAAGTTGCCTGTGAAATCATCATGCACTCAGGCTCTCTATTTTTCAGCTATTTATTTCTGACTGTCAAGTGGTGTAGGTATCTTTTTTCTTGTTTGAAGGCAATCACGACTCGTGATTCTCTACTTGTATTTTCCTCACATTGTCAGCTGATTAAATTGTCTTTCAAGTCTATAAAATTCAGTTCTTCGTAATTGTTATGAAGCCACGTAACCTCTAAAATCTGACATCCCATTAGAGATCTCAAGAATGACACTTCCAACTCAATATGAGTATACTTTTATGCTTAGTATCACCCCGAAAAAAAAATATCAATTGATATTCTATAGGTTCATAAAGCACATGATAAATTGTTAGTCCATTATCGTTCATGTCAATCAGATTAACATGTCTGCCTAAATGACATCTCTATCTGCTCGAATAATAACTGTGGAACCCAATCAATATTAGTGTCCAAATGAGGTCTATGTTTGCTCAAACAATAACTATGACATTCAATCAATAGTTTTGTCCAAATAATTCAAGTGCCGCAAGCATATCGAATAAGATTAAAGCAATTAAGTTGGACTTAGCTTAAATAACCCTTTAGATAAGTCGGTCCAATCCAGTTTGGGTTTAGTTAAAATCTCTAGACTTGGTTTACTTTGATTAATTGCAACTTTGTTTGATAAAGTTCAATATTATTTCCTAAATTGAACTTTGTTTCTATAAGATTAAAATTATGTTCCACAGGGTTGAACCCATATGAATTAATCCGGAAAAATTACATGCACACCCATTCGGGTTTGACTAAGTTACAAGGCACGGCTTATCAATTTATCCGTTTGACAAAGATTTTGCATATAAGTTTTATAATTATAATCGTTTCAATTATTTATAACTCGTGTATACCATTCATATTTGTGGATGCTTATTCCTTCATACGACAATGACTTGTGATATTAGAGCACAGCATTGGGAGTACGAACTTCTGTCTTATTGCCTCACGAGATCCACCTCTACTCACAGGCAACATCTGTGTTTTATATTATCATGGTATATGGGTTCGGCCAATGTGTGTTTATAATTTTCCAATGCGAATAGATAACAAAGATAACATACGGCACTTGCCATCCATAGTCTAATGGCGGGCGGGTTAGACTAGGACGACCTCCCTACCCCTTTTATGTATCCATAGGTGCGGAGAAAAATGTATTAATATTTTTAATTCCCATCCTCACCTATGTATTCTATAGGCATTTATACAATTTGTAATAATTTTATCCATGTAATGTGGATTCACGTTAGTAATGTGCAATGGATGTGATGTATGGATGTAGTATGTATAAAATAAAACGAGGCTCAGACGAGTCTATTGAAAGTCTAATTATTTCTATGTGAATCGGCTAGATCTTCATACGATAAGGCTTTCATGCACAGATCAAGAGCGAAAACTCATAAACATTTGCAGCAACAACCTTAAACAACATAATCCATCAAAACAGAGTAAAATGAGAAAACAAAACCATTGACCAAGTGGGAAAATGCATGAGAACAGAGGTAGATAATTGGTATACCTTCTCCTTCGACGAAGTGCTTAGCCAAGAACTTCATTATTTGCATTGGCCAATGGTGCTTACAACTTCGATGTGAATGCTTTGGAATTGGAGAAAGAAAAGTTTCTTTGATGAAGTGGAAGAACCCTAGATTAGATGATGCCAAAGAAGTTTTGGGTAGAGCTATAGAGGAAACCAATAATTAAGCCACTTTGCAAGCTTAGGCTGGAAGAACTTCTTGTGATTCCAAATCCTGGACATCTCGTTGTTTGTCCTTCGCTTGCTTATGAACGTTGAGATTCACTCCTTATGGCTACTGCTACTAATGCTTTTGCCAGATCAATACTCCCCACGCCTCCCCCCCTTTCATTCAATTCCTTTGATCGAAAGGTATAAGTGATGGAGTTTTCTTAACGAGTTGAAGGAGGTTCTTACCATAGAGTTTGCCGAGGATGGATGCTCTGGTGTTGTTGAGGTTAGAGTTACGCCTATCATCATCAGGGCCACTCGTCCCCATATCGTACTTGGTGAGAAGGGAACTAATGAATTCACTTCAGTTGTTCAGAAACGATTCAAGTTCTCAAAAAACAGTGTGGAACTTCATGCTAAAAAAGTTACAAACAAGGCGCTATGTGCCATTGATTAACCCAAGTCTCTCTGCTACAAGCTTCTTGGGGGTCTTGCCGTTAGAAGGGCCTGTTATGGTGTCCTAAGATGTATAAGGGAAAGTGGAGTAAAGGACTGTGAGGTGATTGTTAGTGGGACACTCATGCGAGTCAAGTTTCCCACTCCCTGAAACTCCGGTACCGTAAAACAAATCCAATAAATAATTTCCCGAATCATCGACCTCTTTTCAGATTGCAAAGCATATGAAAGCATCATTCCTCTAATTAGTCAAACCCGCCCACCCCAAAAAAGGTGTTCAATATTTTTCAGAGTAGCCGGAGTTGCAACGGAGTGATCGAAGTTGCAGGGAAGGTATCGGCGTTACAAGAAAGAAGCTGGAGTTGAAGGGGAAATGCCGGAATTGAGAGGGGAGAATAGCTGCGATCATTTTTGGAAGAGCCAAATGTTATTGGAGGAGTTCAAAGAAATGAAATGATTAATTTTGGATGGGGAAATGAGTCATATTATTATCTAATGTTAACACCGTATCGATCAGAGAGGCTCTTTCCCCTAGGAACCGAATCCTCTCTTCCACGACTCCCCGGCTCCCACCCCATCCAACCGTTTGAGGGGGTTGGAGTTTGAGCCGGCTCACCCCTCCAACAGTTGGAAGGGGTGGGAGCCGAGGAACCGTGGAGAAGAGGATTTGGACGCCTTTCCCCTATGGGTATAGAATCCCAGAGGAGAATCATAGGGACTATTTTCTTTTCATAGACGAACAAAAGAGATGGGATTCACATCCTCTCCTCCCAGTGATTCAGGAGGAGCGGGGACGCCCCCGTTGGATGGCCGACACGTGGGGCTCGAATGACCGAGCGGGGACGCCCCCGTTGGATGGCCGACACTCTTTCTCTTCCTGCAATATCTTGCCGCAAATGGAGCTAATTAAAACTCACCATTTACATGTTCAAAACCAATAAGATCGAGAAAGAGAAAGAAGAAAAAAATGTTTTTTCATATTTTTTTTCTTTTTTTTTTCTATAAACCTAAACTAGAAAAACGAATCTACTATGTCCATGCCATTTCAATCTTGTTGTTCATTCTTCTATCTCTCTAAAAAATGAAAGAAAATAAAATGAATTGAAGGTGGGATAAAATGAAACTAAAACTCATTGCGGTAGGTTCTTCCTTCCTCTCTGTTATACGATTTTGAAATCCAAAATAATGAAACACTAGGATTGATTATTTGTATATATGCTTCTAGCAAAGCAATTTTATAACTGAGTTGATCGTCTCCCTTGGATAGGAAAAAGGCAACATGGCCATCATCCAATGGTCTTCGCCAAGTCTCCAATGCCCATATGTATAGGAGACGATTCGGATTGTAAAAAATTTCTTTACTCTCAAAAAGTGTACACTTTTGACACTTTCCTGACCTCAATCATTCCATCTTGAGTTCTTTCCACAATGATCGATAAATTGGCACAAAAATTGCTGCTTAGAACTAATTAGTGAAATTTAGAACCATAAGGGGTATAATGCATAATTAGACTTAAGTTTTATAGCAAAATAAATAGACCTAAATACAAGAGAGGTGAATGTAATTTATCCAAAAATATATAAATAATTTAAAAATTAGGAAAATTCTCATATAAAATAACATTTAGGCTATGTTTGATTGTCAAGAAAAAAAATAACATAAGACAAAAGTACTGATAAAACAATGATCATTTTATGTATCTATCTCTTTTCTTTATTTCAAAATTGTTCTTTTCTTTTCTTGGCATCCAAACATAGCTTTAAACGACATAAATTTAAAATGAGACAAATAGGGCCTACTTCTTTCCATCTCCTTTTCGAATCCAATCGCTCCCCGAGATTGGGGGAGCGTGGCGCGACCGTGGTCCGGTGGAGGTCGGATGAATCCAACCCTTCTGGCCGCGACACTCTCTTGCGCCCTCGGCTCGAACGGAGGGGTCGGGTTCATCCGAACCCCACATGGCGACCATCCAATGGGGTCGCCGCCACGCCTCCCCAATCTCAGGAATGAGACGATTTGAACTCCTTTTCCCCTCCAAAGTTTGAATTTGTAAAATATAAAATTATGGTTTGTATTATTTGATGCCCTCGTCATTCCACATGGATAGCAATAAAAACAATCATGCTTTGGTTTGCCACAAGCAAATTCCATGCTAAAACTTGACATGTGAGCAAGATGATTGGAATTTTTACACACCCGTCAATGAAAAACTGCAAACTTTAAAATAATAATAGGCAAAAGTTTTCCTGGTCTGCTGCACACCTAACCTAAATCAATCAATTAAATTAAAATACATACCCCTTTTTAGTAATGACCCCCTTGGGTCTCTACTACTTTGATTTCTCTAGTCTTACGTCTTGGCATAATTCTATTGTAAAAAAAAATATAAATTAAATCATAACTAATGAGAATGTAATTTTGTAATTGGATGTTCATATTGTATTTGTATTGGCAACCGTATTGGATTCAAAATCAATTCATTTATTTTTGGTGATATGTTGGATTATAAAAATTGATCAACAGATTTCTTTGTTGTATTTGAATTGAATTACATGTGCATTGTTGACACCTTTATATACATTAATTTAGATTTGCAATTTGGGCCGGAAAAACCTGAGCCCATAAGTCCCAGCTTGAGGTTGGGTTAGGTCAGGTCTCAGATTGAGGCCTCAGTTTAAACCTAACTAGCCAGCCCAAAACTATATATATGCAGAATACACAAGCAGCTACAGGACAAATTAGAACTTCTTGAGCTAGGTTAAAAAATGCACCCAAAGCCAGCTAAATTGTATGTAAATGATCCATTTAGATGCAGACTAATCACTTCGTTAAGGTGTTTCCTAGAAACCAAATTTGGAATCCTATTTAGACATAAGACATAAAAATGGCAGATGATATGTCTATCCCAATCATTGAATAGAGAGAATATGGTTCAGATTAGTCACTTGTCAAATTTCAAGGTCAATTCAATTAAGTACTCCGATGTACTGTCTTGCATCTGGTATGTGTATATATTGTACTACTACTCTAAACGTTATTGTGCATTCTCCCAAAAACAAATGGTTTAGATTAAAGAAGCTTTTAAATTGAATGGCTCAGGCTTTTCATGTAATTTTTGGAAACATCACATGCCTCTCTTACATGGATAACTACCCTCATAATATGCATGGCATCAAAACAGTTAGTAGTAAAATGCATGCATTTATTATGAATAATGTTTATAAATATGAGAATTTATTGCCTAAGGTGGTAATTTGACATCATTTTCTACTTTCCTTTCGAGCAAAATGCATGTTGTTTCGGCAATAATAATAAGAGACAAAACATTGGAGGAAACCAATTATATGAATTTATCGGTAAGTGTACATATACCATAGCCCCGTAAATTTTTTTTTTTCAATTATATTGTAGAGTAGATATTAGATGGTATCCCTGACTTTAATAATGGCAACAATAATATAACATATTTGTGAAGACTGATGTATGGTAATTTGAAGTTATTTTCTTAAAATTTGCAATTGGAATCAAAGGGAATTGTGGAGTGATCTTTGTGTGATTGTTTTGTTGTTAATGAGCATCAGCAACTATTTTCTAGAATTTCCAAAGAAAAAAAAAAATGAATACTTAAAAGGATTTGTTGGAATAAAGTGCTAAAAAACATCACTATTTGGATGGTAGTTTTACTTGGATCAAGATTTGTGATGAGGTTAATTCTCAGAAATTGACAATCCAAAGTTCAAAATAGCCAGATTGTAAACATGACAACAGAAACATTATAGGCACCAAGTCATGGTCAATCTCGATATTGCAACCAACATAAATCCTGAATCCTATTGAAGAGGGGAAGGGTATAGACTGATAGATTCAATTTTCAAACTTTCCTGTAAATCTCTAGCTAAATATTCATCTTCCAAGTTAAAAACCATTCCTATATTGAAAATGCTAATTATCACGTCTAATAAAATAAAAATTTCGGATAGAGACGCCATTAATGGTGGCAAGGTCTGTAGGCTCACTTGTTTCTTTTTGCTATCTAGTTAAAATACTGAACCGAAGCTATGAACGCAATTTGTTTTCTTCCCCAGAACAACTGTAGCAATGCAGTTAAATTTTATAACATTTTATAGCTAATGATGGTTCTATCAAATTAAGATTTTCTAAGTAATCCATTCATTTATGAATGAATTTAGTTATACAACAAGTCTAATAAAGAATGGTTTATTTCATTTCAGGATTACCGTGTTACAGTGTTCCTGTCCAATTTTCTAAAAAGATACAAGAAAACATGAAAACATTATATTCAGAATTCAAAGGGATGGTGTACTTTAGCTCCATCAAAATTCTCATCAATACGAAGCGTTGACATAATTTGCCCAAATGTTTTCCTCAAATTTATTGGCAAGAAAAAACCTCCTTTAACATCTCTGCAACTCTTCCATAAAAGTTAAAAATAATAATCTCTGCAAGAAATGGAACTTTTAAACCTTTGTAACCCATTTCATTGTTGGAGATGAAATGCAGTTGGAATTTATCATGTAATCCACATCAGGAGAAATATGGAATGGATACTTAGTTTGCTTTTCATTTTTGTAGACTGTTGGTCGTAGACTTCAAATCCATGTATTTAGGGCTATTTCAAAGCGTGAAATAGGAATCTCCTCGGGCCCTTGTCTCATTTCTGACTTACATCTTAAACTTGTACTCTCAACAACTGTCACACTCCAATTTTAGCTAAATTAGAAATGTCAGTAAATTGTCACTGAACCAACGGTTCACACCAGGATCTCAATAAGACCGTATCTACTCATACAAACCATTGCACATAACCATAATTAGAATATAATTAAATACAACATAAGTCTTAAATTAAATGAACTGAGTACTCTATTGATAATTTAAATAAATTATCTAATTATTCAAAACACCAAAACATAAATAATTATCTTTACATCATTTATAAATCTAACTGAAAATAAATATAATAAACAAATCAAATATCCTAGAGGTATACGCAAAAAAGACACTCGCATGAAGTGTCATGCTCATCCTCTCATGCTTGTACTTCTAAAGCAGCAACACCTCCATATACTGGAGCATCCACATAGTCCTCCACAGTATATCCTACATCAATATCTAAAAACATGTATATATACAAGGGTGAGCTCACAACTTAGCTCAGTAAGACAGTCAGACAATGCAACACACATCATGTATGAGTAACATTCACATTATGGTCTTGTTTTAAGTTCGTAATGTGCTATAGAAAGGATTGGTGGCCACCACACCTCTATACACGAGTGTGTGAATCCGCCCAATGGATCAAACATCACTGTCGTCCCACATGCACCCACTATGGAATAGAGATAGAGTTAAAGCGTCCGGATCATACACCGACAACACTTTCCCTGATGTCCTACCCATACCAACACGTAAGCCCCTGTTGACAAGGGCTTGCAAACTGGGCTGCAACTAACCAATCATATATATCATTACAGTAGGCCATACCCAGCACAGCTCCCTACGACATAGAGATAGGGCTAGAGTCTAGTGGCCAGACCGGAGACCACAATGCCACTTTCTCCCCTTGATATCCTACCCGCACCAAGCATGCTAAGACAGAAGCGATACGAAAAGGTGCTAGTGTGAGGAATGATTCAAGACCCCAGGCCCTTCCCATTTCACACACCAACGAAAATAATCACATGCCTAACAATCACATCCTAGTATAGCGAGTATGCATGAACAATAATATAACTGAAAATAAAGATGACATGTGAGTATGTACAAACACCAATCTACAGAATCATAATTATTAACAACGTTTTACTGTTACTAAGTTATTAGGGTTTAGGTCTGATTTCTTTACCTGACGCTTGATTGGTAGCTTGCTCCACATCACAGAATCCAAACTTGCTAACACAGGGTCCTACACGATGTTAGGGTTGAATTAGAATAATTTTCTTAGGGTTCACGTTGGTCGAAAATCAACTGGTATTGAAAACACCCTCACAGTGCATACCGGTCGCAGGTATCGATCGCAGCACTGTGGGGCAAGGCGCGACCGGTATGGTCGACTGGTCCCCCAGAGACCAGTCCCCAAGAGGTACCGATCGTAGTACCGATCGCATATGGTGCGACCGGTATGGTCGACCGGTATGCCTCTGGAAGACCACCAATCTCGGTGTTCGTCTTCCGTCGATCACCCATTATTGGTTCTAGGGTTTCTCTTATGCATTCTAGGC
The DNA here is from genome assembly GCA_028583415.1 of Protea cynaroides. NCBI lineage: Eukaryota > Viridiplantae > Streptophyta > Magnoliopsida > Proteales > Proteaceae > Protea > Protea cynaroides. Next base: position 62,894,072 of record CM053270.1, read on the forward strand.
CCGAGCAACGAGTTAGAATTGTTTCATGTTCCATTCAAGTCCTAGTTTCGATGATCCTCAGCCTAGAACGTGAATATAGGGTTCATCGACTGTATTAGGGTTTGACGGTAAATTTAAGGGTTTTAGATCAATACCTCGTCTTGCATGGTATTGATCAATTCATGATTAATCATCTATAATGCTTAACTTAGAGAGAAGTTCAAGCACTTACCGTTGGTTCGCAACTATGGTGTTCTTCGTCCAACAGCGGCTCCTCTCTCACCATTCTTAACTCATTCTCCTTCTTCGATCTCTTTCTCCTCTCTAGGATTTGTGAGAAGCAAATCAAAGAGTTCTAAGGAGGTTTAAGGGTCCTTAAATAGATTAGGATAGAGTTTAGGAAGTTTTCATATGTTAGGAAAGTCCCTAGGCTCGAGATTTGGCAAGCGGGCCCACGGAGATCTGTTTTCGGATCTAACCAGTCTGCCCGCGCAGACATACCGGTCGACCGGTACCATAGACCAGTATAGAATTTAATCCTAAATTTGGTCCGTTTTCGTACCTGATTGTCACCCGCTCATCCCTTCTAGCCCGGTGATGATTGAAAGACCTGTTACGACATGAATTAAAGGTTTAGATCGGATTCATGAAGTGCGGGTCTTATAACAATATTTAATCATGGTAGGTTTATGCTCTGCATTGGTCTCATTCCCATGTAAGATAATATTTTAAAAGATTTCTTAGTGACTATTCAACATGTGAAAATATTTTAAGAGAGTTATCAATGACCATGTTAGAATATTATGAGTTTAGGGTTTCCAAGAAATCCATTCTCCATCCATACAGTAGCCCTAGAACACAATAGAGAAATCATAAACTATGAATCATAAAGACATACCGTCTGAAGAGATTAATTCCATACGCTCCCGACGCCCAAGCTTTGTCGAAATCCCTCGGCTCGCTTCCACGGCCTCCAGAGGATTCTTGGCGTCTCTTGCTAATGGGTGCGGAGAACGATTAACCGTGGCTATGGGGACTCTAACCCCGTATTTATAGAATCGTGTAACCCTAAAACCCTTCCCACAATAGAATTAGGGTTACCAAACTTATCTCATACCGTGTGACGAACCAAACCAAACCGGTTATACCGTGTCAATCAGATTCCCACTGAATTAACTAGTTTAGGTAATTAATAAGCCCACATAAATCTAACAGACCATTCCACAATAAAAATAATAATAAAAAGAGGATCTTTGGCTCTCAAAATGATTAAAGAGAGATACTAAAATACAAATCTTCAAGATGATCGAATACAAAATCGAAAAGAGGAAACCTCTTTTAACATCTCTGCAATTCTTTCACAAAAAATAAAATCCCTACCACTCTTAGTACTATTACAGTTTCATGGCAAAACTGATCAAGAAGCCATAACCTCGACTACAAAATATCCATCCGTCTTTCCCAAAAACTACGCTTCTAGCAAATGGTACCTTTTGGAACTTTCTCATATAGTTCATTGCTACATAGAGCTAAAGGTCAAAAGGTGACGCCAATATTCTTCAACGTAGAGTAGATGCATGTTTGAAATCATACTAGAAGTTTCAGGACCGTTTTAGAAACATAAGAAGAATTTTAAGCCCGACATCATGAAGAGTTAAAGAGAAGCTTTGAGAGAGGTAGTGAATCTAAATGATGGGGTTCTCAACGAAGACGTAAATGGATGAGTCTCAATCCCTCGAACTTGTAGTGGAAGGGTATTATCGTCAGGTAGTGGAGTGTAAGTATAAAATGCACAAGGTACTCTTGCGTAATAAATGTAATGTCAAGGGGAGATTCATGTAATTTTCCCAAAAGAAAATTTTTGAAATAAAAAAAGGGATAAAACACATAAATTGATCATTATGTCATCATTATTTTGTCTTATGCTGTTTTAAACTTTTCTTTTCTTGACATCCAAACATAGCGTGAGGAAACACTATCCAAACGGAACCTTGATTATCTGGTTCTCCTTATTGTAAAGGCAATGCTTGGAAGTTGGAATGCTTCTTTATGGCTAGAGAGTTGTTTGTCTCCATGTAAAAAGATTGAAAATTAATTTTTCCTATAAAATAGAATTTTTATTGTTTATTTCAATAAAAAAAAAAAGGATAAATTTCACTCATCTCCCTTGTATTTATGTCTAATTACATGCACCTCCTCTTGTGATTTAGAAATTACACGAACCTCCCTTATTTTGGAATGAGATTACACTCAATTCCAGTCTGATTGTCATTGAAAGTCACTTTGTCATATTAACCTAAATGACCAAACTACCCTTAAGTGGTAATGAAGTTCCAATTTTTCCCCTTTCAAATAAAAACAAAGATTACACTCATTTCTCTTTGGATCCAAATCGTCTCCTGCGAGTGTATCCGCAGGAGACGTTGCTGCTTTCAACGGATGCACGCCACGTGTATTCGTTGCTATCCGATGTCTCAAGACATCCCGCCTCAAGACATGAAACGTGAACCGGTATGCACATTATCAAATATCTCTTTCAGAGGTGACAGAGAGGGCAGAGGAAGAAGAAGGTTGGTGAGAGAAAGGGCAGAGGAAGAAGGTTGGATCGAGGGTTCCCTGAAATGATCACTAACACCAAAGGAAACTCACAGTCAATAATGGAATCAAGATCTGAGTTGAAAAGAGCTACAGATTTGAAATCAGAAGAAAATCGAACAAAATCAAGATCTGAGTTAAAGGAAACCACAGATCTAAAAAAAAAAAAAAAAACAAAGAATCGAAGAAACACAATCTTGCAATGAAATTAGAGGTGAGAATGAAGATGATCCAGAACTTACCAAAGGAAGGAATCAAGAGACGAAACAAGATGATACAGTGGCGAAAAGAGAGAAAGATCGGTGGAATGTTCACAGATCTGGGTTTCTTGCTTCAGATCTCAAATCTGATCTTTGGTTTGCTTCGTCTACCTCTGATTTGTAGTTTGTTCAATGTTCTTGTTTTCAATTTGTTCCGCTTGTCTCAGATCTCTGCTTGTCTCTGGTTTGCTTCAGAGAGATCTGGTCTCGCTTCCGATTTGCTTTTTGCAAGTTATTTTTGGCTTCGATTCTCTAAAATTTCTTGGTCTTCTTTAGTTATTGAAAATTCTTTGTCTTCAGTCCTCTGAAATTTCTAGATCCTTCTCGTTTTTTTTTTTCTGAAATTTTTAGATTCTTGTTTCTTTGGTCTTCTTCAGTTCTAGAACTTGGAAGCAATGGATTGTTAGCTATTTGTTCTCTGAGAAAAAGGAAACACAAAAAACTAGCAAAAAAAAAATTTTGGAATGATTTCTTACAGATTCTTTGTGATGGATAATAATGGTGAAGATGAAGAGTTGCAGAAGAAGTAAAAGAAGAAAAGCTGCAGAGAGAAAATCAGAAGTAGAAAAAGAGGGATACGGAGGGCTTCATATTTCATAGAATGTATCGCGGTTTAACTTCCATTTCCTGTGGCAATCTGCTTTTGAGACGTTGGATACGAAGGGTTCCACGTGGTGCGCATCTATCCCACACAGCAACGTTGCCTGCGGATACCCTTGCAGGAGACGATTTGGATCCTTTCCCTTTATCCCGTTCTTCTTCTACTCCTTTGCGATTTCTTCTCCACCTGTGAACCATCTCTGTAGATTTCTTCTCCCTGCAAGACTGCGAGGACATTCTGATTTTTTATTTATAAGATAGCAAGGTTCAATCTCACGCATCTCCCAAAGTAAAAGAAGACCTATGTCTCCCGTTTACAACATAGATAAAATTATTAAACTTCAGTTAAGATGACCGATTCTCCAGCAGTAGATTCGAATATGAAGAGTTGACGACAATGAAAAAAACTCCCACTGTTTTCATCTAAAATTTCAATGAATTATAAGCCTAAAACCCAAAGGTTTGATTATTTCCATCTAAATCGACTAGATCTTCGTACAACGAGGCTTACAAGCACAGATCTAGAGTGAAAACTCATTAAAATTTGTAGTAACAAACCTTGAACCACAAAATCCATTAAAACAGAGTAAAATGAGAAAACAAAGCCATCATGTTAGGGATGAACGCACAACCACGAGAAAGAGATGAAGATCAAGCAAACATAGAACACAGGATTTGTTGTGGTTCAGCACCTAAATCGGAATGCCTACTTCCACCACAAAGAAACAGAAATTCTTTATTGCCAAGAAAACTCTCTACAATTCTCTCCACCTGACAAGTGTCCTCCTTTGCTTAGACCTTACCTAAGTTTTTCCACACAGAAACAATATATAGGGAAACCTAGAAACCCTAATCCCATCACAATTATAAATTATCCCGTACAGGTAATAAACTCATACCCTAATATAAATACTACCCCTCATAATTACGTGGATCCCACAGAATACAAGACACCAACCCAACAAATCTCCACCTGACTTGGATTCTGGAAACCACCTTGAAGAAAACCCATTGATGTTGATTCTGAAAACCCGTCTCTGCCAAACCGCTACTCTCAAACCAGCATAGCCCACACCCCGTCCGGGTGTCCCGTATAGCTCACTGTCGTACAATGTGATGTGACTCCATCTCTCCCACTGCTGCAGCATCACCGGAGAGATCACTTCCACTCACAAAATCAGAAGCAAAAGAAACTCGCTTCTTTCCAGATCTGTACTTGTTCACAACTTGAACTTCTTACATCTTCTATCTTCCATTTGTACTCCTTGCCTGAGTTCCAACAGAAGCATCATCTATTTCAACACTCCCTGCAAGTCTGTATATATCGTCAATCATCTGTCCCTGCATCACAACCATGGCCCCTTTGGAGACCTTAAGAACTCCACCTTCAGATGAACACCTGTAGCCTCTCGCATCCAGTGTTTCCAATTAAATTAAATTCTTCCTTAAATCTGGCATATGTCTAACCCCAGTTACAGTTCACACAATCCCATCAAACATGTGAATCCGTACAGTCCCAATCCCGACAACCTTGCTTTCGGCATCATTTGTCATTCTGACTGTACCCTTATCAGATTCATGATATGTTGCAAATTGTTCTCTAACTGAACACATATGAAACGAACAACCTGAATCTAAAACCTGATGAAGTAGTGAGAAGGAGATCTCCATCACTCCACTCTTCTGTAACACCAGCAGTAGATGATTTTTCTCCATTCTCCATGTCTTCCTTTTTCTTTTTATCCTCCTTACGCTTTGGACAATCCCATCTTATATGACCTTCCTCATCGCATTAATAACAAATTATTTTGCGACCTTGTGACTTTGAGCGACCCCTATTCTTTCCATATTCTTGTCTCCCATTTGATCTTCCTCTACCCTGACCACCAATTGTAACCAAGGCATTACCCTCATCTGACGTCCCCTCACTACTATTTTTTTACCGTGTCTCATTCATCAGCAAAGCAGCAATAACATCGTCAAGTTTGAGAGTATGTAGTCACAATGTGATCAAATGAATAAGGCAATGAGGCCAACAGGATAAGTGTCTTGTCCTCTTTTTCGATCTTCACTTCAAGAGTAGACAACTCCGTCATAATCCTATTGAACTCGTCAATATGCACCTCAAATTTCACTCCATCTGACAAACGAAAGTCATATAATTGTTTCTTCAAAAACAACCGATTTGTCAACGATTTGGACTTGTATCTGCTCTCCAACTTCATACAAATTTCTTCTGGATCCTCCAAACCAATGACCTCACGAAGAGTATTATCCGTCAGAAACAACTGGATTGTACTATTTGTCAGATCCCTCAACTCTAGCCACTCATCATCTGTCAACTTTTACGGCTTGTCGGATTTCTTCTTGAAAGCCTTAACAGTCTCCTCCCGCTTAAGAATATTCTACACCCGTTGTTGCCACAAGGTGAAATCATTATAGCCATTGAAGGGTTCTATGGAGAAGTTTGAACCCTTTGCCACCATTTTATTAACTCGATCTTTACCTTCTGTGTCTGCCATCAATTTTCAAGAGCTTCAATCACCGTTGATCTTGTACAAGATTGTCCGATCGATACCAAAGACACTGAATCTGTCCAATCCGTGTCTTCTAATGAAACCACAGCACCCAAAATCCTTTGGGATAACAACAACTATGTTTTTCCCCTTCTACTTTGGATGATACAATGTACGTACACTCTATACGTACACCTTTTTTTTTTCACCGTACAAAGCAAACCAACCCCTTTTTTTTAATTCTTTAATCCTCCACTTTAGCCGTGGAAATTTAGAGAAACATGTCACACATAAATTACTTTTTATAATCCTTGTGACTTCTCTTTCTCCTCGGTTTCCACAAAAGAAAAGAAAAGTCAGGCTTAAAAAAACTCCGTACAATATCTTTTTTTCCTTCAAACCTCCTTATCACTTCTCGATCTTCACAAAAATCGAGAATACTTAAGTTCAGAAAAAAAAATTAGATTGAACCTTTTTCTTTTCGTTTGTTGCTTTGTCATCGAACTTTTTTGGTTCCGATCGATGTTGAGAAAAAAAAAGAGACCTCCTTCTCCAATAATCCTTGTGCACTTCTCTTCCTCCAGATCCGTAACCGATCTATCGAACCTGACTCTGATACCACTTATTAGGGATGAACGCACAACTACGAGAAAGAGACGAAAATCAAGCAAACACACAACACAGGATTTGCTGTGATTCAGCACCCAAATCGGAATGCCTACCTCCACCATAAAAAACAGAAATTTTTTATTGCCAAGAAAACTCTCTATAATTCTCTCCACCTGACATAATGTCTTCCTTTGCTCAGACCTTACATAGGTTTTCCCACATAGAGACAATATATAGGAAAACCTAGAAACTTTAATCCCACCGTAATTATAAGTTTATCCCCGTACATATAATAGACTCATACCTTAATACAAATATTACCCCTTATAATTATGTGGATTCTACAAAATATAAGACACCAATCAAATACATCAACCAAGTGGGAAAATGCATGAGAATAGAGGTAGATAACTAGTAAATCTTCTCCTTCCATGAAGTGCTTACTTGTGCGTACAACTTCAGTGTATATGCTTTGGAATTGGAGAAATAAAAGGTTCTTTGATGAAACGAAAGAACCCTAGATTAGATGACGCCAAAGAGGTCCGAGCTAGAGCTATAGGGTAAGCTAGTAATTAAGCCACTTAGCAAGCTCGGGAAGAACTTGATGTGATTCCAAATCCTTGACATCTCCTTGTTTGTCCTCCGTTTGCTTACGAACGTCAAGATTTCGCTCATTATGGCTACTGCCATTGATGCTTCTGCCAAATCGATACTCCCCATGCCTCCCCCCTTTCATTCAATTCCTTTGATTGAAAGGTATAAGTGATTGTTTTTTCTTCGCAGAGTTGAACGAGGTTCTCACTAGAGAGCTTGACGAGGACGGATGCTCTGGTGTTGAGGTTAGAGTTACGCCTATCATCATTAGGGCCAGTCATCCCCTAAACATACTTGGCGAAAAGAGAACCAGGGAACTCACGTCAGTTGTTTAGAAACGATTCAAGTTCCTGAAGAACAGTGTGGAACTTTACGCTAAAAAAGTTACAAATAGAGAGTTATGTGCTATTGCTCAAGCCGAGTCTCTCCGCTACATGCTTCTTGGGGTCCTCGCCGTTAGAAGGGCCTGTTTTGGTGTCTTGAGATTTATAATGGAAAGTGGAGCGAAGGGCTGAGAGGTGATTATTAGTGGGACACATGCAATTCAAGTTTCCCACTCCCTGAAACTATGGTACCGTAAAATAGATCTGACAAATAATTCCACAAATCATCTTGCTCCTTTCTGATTGTAAAGCACATGAAAGCAGCATTCCTTTGATCACTCAAACCCACCCATCCCAAAAAAAGAGTCTTTGATATTTTTCAGAGTAATCGGAGTTGCAGCGGAATCACCGGAGTTGCAAAGAAATTGACCAACCTTACAAGAGACAAGTCAGAATCGAAAGAGAAACGCTGGAGTTGAAAGGAGAGTGTAGCTGCAGTTATTTTTGGAGGAACCGAATGTTGTAGAAGGAGTTCAAAGAAATTAAATGATTCATTTTAGATGGGAACACCAAGGGTAAATGAATAATTTCATTATCTAATGTTAACACTGTTTGCTGATTGGAACAGAATGTAATTTCTTAACCACAAGAGGAGTTACCAGTAATTAGACCTAAGTACTAAGGAAGCGAATGTAATTTACCCAAAAATATATAAAATTTTTAAAAACTAGAAAAATTCTCATATAAAATATCATTTAGACTATGTTTGGACGTCAAGAATAAAAAAGAAAAGAAAAAAAATAGCATAAGACAAAAGTAACAATGATCACTTTATGCGCCTATCTCTCCTTTATTTCAAAATTTTTCTTTAAAACCCCATAAATTTAAAAAGAGACAAATAAGGCCTACATCTTTCCCTCTCCTTTAGCCTCATTCTCCTCTAAGGTTTCAATTTGTCAAATATAAAATTATGGTTTATATTGATGCCCTAACATGTCATCATTCCACGTAGATAGCAATAAGAAACAATCATGCTTTGATCTGCCACCTAGCAAACTCCTTGTTAAAACTTGGCATGTGAGTAAGACGATTGAAATTTTTCCACATCCGCCTGTGAGAAATCACAAACCTTAACAATAATTTTAGGCAAAAGTTTTTCTGATCTGCTACACCTAATCTGAATCAATCAATTAAATTAAAATACATGCCTCTGTTTACGAAATCTTGGTAATGACCCTCTCCAGTCTCTACTACTTAGATTTCTCTAGTCTTACGCCTTCCATAATTTTATTGTAAAAAAAAAAAAAGATTATAAATTGAATCATAACTTCTTTTTTTTGGTAATGAATTGAATATAATGAGAATGTAATTATGTAATTGGATGTTCATATTGTATTTATATTGGAAACCATATTGGATTCAAAATCAATTCATCTATTTAGTGATATGTTGGAATATCAAAATTGATCACAGATTTCTTTGTTGTATTTGAATTGAATTACATGCGCAATGTTGACACCTCTATATACATTGTTTTAGCCGTGCAATTTGGGCCAAAAAAACCTAAGCCCATAAGTCCTAGCTTGAGGTTGGGTTAGAACAGGTCTCAGATTAAGGCTTCAGTTTAAACCTAGCCCAGCCCAAAACTATATACAAGCTGAACACCAGCAGCGACAGCACAAATTAGAATACTTTAAGCTAGGTTAAAAATGCATCCAAAGCCAGCTGAAATTATACGGGAAACCAAATTTGGAATTCTATTTAGGCATAAGACAAAAATGGACGGGAAACCAAATTTGGAATTCTATTTAGTCATAAGACAAAAATGGACAGATGATGTTCAGTTGATATTAGATGGTATCCCTCATGTTAATAATAGCAACAATAATATAACATATTTGATGAAAACAGATGTATGGTATTTTGGGGTTAGTTTCTTAAAACTTGCAATCGTAGTCAAACGGTAGTGTGGAACGGTAGTGTGGAGTGATCTTTCCGTGATTGCTTTGTTGTTTATGAGCAACAGCAACTATCTTGTAGAATATCAAAAAACATAAGGGAAAAAAAAATGAACACTTTAAATGTTGGGAATTTAGTCTATACGGCTCTGTTTTTATGTCAAAGATGCAGTTTTCTACTCGATTATTCGCCTCCTTTCAGAGAAAAAAAAAAAAAAAAACCTTAATTTCGGGAAGGGATGATGATATATAGTTCTTGTCAGCCTCCTTGGACTCATTTAGTGCAGGTCTCTCAACTAAGAGTAATGTAATTTACAGTTATAATTCATATTTAATCTTTCGTAAAAATCTTGTATGATAAGGTAAAGGTGTTGTCATTGACTATCCATGATTGTTAAATCATAAAGCTTCCTATGCTGCTTTCATAAACCAGAAAAGATATGCTATGCATTCAATGGAGCCCGTAAGATTTGTAAGAATAAAGTGTTGGATTTGTGATGAGGGTAATTCCCAAAAATTGAGAACCCATAGTCTAAAATGGGCAAATTGCAAACATGACACAATTTCATTCAATATTCAAACTTTATTGTACAGATTTTTACCTTTCCAATAGGTTTGAGGTTTTACTCCCATTTTGCCTTGGCATAATGGGCATTTGAGCATATTAAACCAATTCATTTACTCCAATAGAACGTTTTGATTCCAATAGAACGTTTTGATTCTTCAAATATAAATTATTTATATTATTGGATGACTACAGGTACGTAAACAGTAATTAAGGTTGAAAGTGTTTTAAGCTTGAAATTTGAAGTTAAAAACCATTCCTATACTGAAAAAGCTAATTCTCACATCTAAAAAAATGAAAATTTAGGATGATGATGCCACTAATGGCGGCATGGTCTATAGTTTCACTTGTTTGTTTCTGCTATCCGGCTGAAATGACTGAGCCTGTATAACCATCATTCTCAAAGAAGTAATCAACGAAATTTGTTTTCTTCACATGAATCGACGAATGTGTGCCCATGGGTATCAGCCTCAAACACAGAGAAAGTAGAAAGTAGATAGAGCCCCATATACACTGGGAGCGGAGAGAAAATATGCTCAGGTGTAAGTTTCATCAGACAGTATCAAACCTCAAAGAAAAAAAAAAAGTTCTGATCCAATGGTTAAAAGATGCATTAAACAAATAGAAAAAAAATGAGATTAAAAGTTCAGAGAAACAGTTAAAAGACCAAAATGAGAAATTGTAGAAGACCATTAGATTCAAATTTTTGTAATCTCTAGTAAAACATTGAATGGCTTAGATTGTATCATCTTCAAGATTTTTTTTTATATAACATATTTTGCCTGATCCTATTTCCTTTATAACGTATTTGTTTTCCTTTGCTCTTCTTTGAGGCTTTCTTTTTTCTTTTCTTTTTTGGGGGGGTTAGTAGAGCTCCAAGGGGAATTGAACTCATAACCTTTTCATTTTGAGGTGTTGGTCTTTTGCCGACTGAACTATATCCCCTTGGGGTTTCTTTGAGGCTTTGTTACTGAGTAGGAAAGCAACAAGAAGTTGATGATTTGTTTTTCAAATGGAAGGCTCACTAAGGTCTCTTCCAGATATCAGTCTTTCATCTGTGTTTTCTATCAAGTTGTTCGTAATAGTGGTTTTCATTGTTTATGAAATAACTGTGGGTGATTGGGTTATGGGATGATGTCTTTGTGGCGATCATGTGCTTTCCGATTTCATCATTGTTTGCCTTAGAGATCCTGGGGCTTCAGTTCAAGTACTGTCTTCAGTATTTCAGTACTTTGATTTCAGAGCCATGAAGTTCATGTAATGAACCATTGTAATTTTATAGAGCTTCTTTTGATCTGTTAGCATTGGTATGTTGGCAATTTAGTATATGTGGGGTTTATATGTTCAAGTATAAAGATAGTATTCAATGGTCATAACTTGTCTAACATAGTACTCAATGGGTTATTTTAAATATTTTAATGGTATAGTCTTAAGCCCAAACTAAGAATGAATAGGGTATGTGATAGGGAAGAACGTTACTCTGCTACTTCGAGGGTAGCAACCTCCAAATAGAAGAAAAAGATGAACAGAAAATATATTTCTCATGCCTTACTTCCCTCATACAACCATTCATTTATACAACCCACACAACATAATCCCTACTCTTCCCTATCAATCAACCTAACCAATTTCTGTTAAAACAACCTTCTCTATTTATCAACACATGTCACATGGTCCCCCAATATTCCCTACACCCATTCAATCCACGATATTGCCATGAGTTGGGTGTATCATAACAGTATGGCTCCAAGACATGAGAATTGTAATCTTGGTTCAAGTATTTGGTATCGGATCGGTCAAGTCATATCGGTTTTGGACCTGGCTGAACCCCTCTCTTATCTTATTTTAATATTATTTTAATGTGTATCAATCACATGTCAGTTTCCCAGGATTGGATTTGAAAACGACCAATACCTGGATATGTCATTATCAAAATTTTCATTGTCTTGCACATTTTTTAACACATGTGAAATGACAGGATTTACATTTGTTACAAAAAAAATGTGATATACTAGAAAGGCAAAAAAGTAAGGTTATAATATTTTTTTTCACCAAACTTAGTTACAGCAAGATTTTTCTTTGATGAATGGCAAATGGCAAATATTATACTGTTTCTATGGATGAATATATTGTCTCTATGGACTCTCTTCTTATTCCTAATTTTCTACAAGTTCATAAGTAATTGTTGTTGTTCATTGATCCGCATCCTCTCCTCCCAGTGGTTCTGGGAGGACAGCGGCAACCTCATCTGGATGGCCGACACGTGGCTCTCGGTGAATTCGAGACCCACGTTCAAGCCGACACCCAGCCGACAAGCCAAGCCGACAGGGGGTATCAGCTTGAACATGGGTCTCGGATTCACCTGAAAGCCACGTGTCAACCATCCAAATGAGGTTCCCGTATCCTCCCAGAACCACAGGGAGGAGACTATGTAAATCCGATTTTCTATCAATGCCATATTTTAATTCTCATTATCTCCACTGTTTTTAAATACCTAAATTTACCTAAATTCTTGATTTACAACAATTAATATAGGTCTATTCCCTAATCCCATAGCAAGAAGCATCACATAGCTGAATCAGTCCTGTTTAACTTACAAATTATCCAAAACAGTGCTTTGTTGTAACCCTTTCCTGTCAGTCACCTATGGTCAAATTCCCCCTTAAAACCTACTTTTATCTACTTCATCCACAATTCTCAAACAGATTCTCTAAACTAAAGGAAACTTTCAGCATAACAGCTTTAACCCAAGTAGACAGCCTTAAATATTCAGCTTTTCCTTTCTAAACTCTTTCTAAAGTAGACACAGTCACAAAACCCACATGCTTGATAAATTTCCCAATTTCTAACTCCCCATATTCATTCCACCATTAAAAATAAAATCACAATCCTAAGCAATTATTCATCACAAGGGTAGATTTTTTATGAAGCATTACACTTTATAATGTGTCTTATGTGGTGGGTATGCGCATATGAATATGACAATGGAACTAATAATACAGAGATTATATAACTCACAAATATGGTAAAAAAAATTAGGTAGTTTATACAATCATAGAACCTTAGAACTATAAAAATAACCAAACTGAGTACAAACACAAGGACTGAAAAAAGGGTTTTTAATAATGGAAAGAGCAAGGGGGTAGGACTTTCCATTAAAAAAACAAGGAAGAAGAAGAAAAAGGCTTGAAAGCAAACATGAAGGAATCCATATACCCATTCAGTTATTCGACAATGAAATCTCAGGAAGCCAAAACACAGATTTCTCAAATCTCAACTACATATTAAAAAATTCAGTACTGAAACTAACTCATCTCATTTACAAATATCCAAAAAGAGAAGTCAGATGGAAAACCCTAAATTGATTGATTTGGGAGTTACGTGTTTCAAGAGATGTCGGAATCGTCAAAATCGTCTTCGAAGGCGTTGAAGAAATCATAACCAGCGAGCTTGCTGTCGAAATTGATGAATCCCTCCGCCAACATCACGAACAGGTCTGCATCGACCCCGTCCATCGCTACCGTGGAGCCGTCGTCCTCCAAGTCCCTGTAGAAATAAGTCGGTGACGGCTTCATCTCCCAGTTTCCCACCCAGAATCCTGTCTTTCTTTCCAAGCAAAAACAGAGCGAAATCCGAGAAACAGTAATCACCAAATAACAAGTCTGTTAAAATATTATATTTTTAGTGGGACCCATTTTTCAAATTTTATCAAAATTATAATGATACGTAAGAGTGTCAAATTCTGAATCGGAACTGATAAACCGAATCGGAATAGATCGGTAAAAATCGAATCGAATCGAATCAAATCGAATTTGTTCGGTTTTGATTTTAACCGATAAATTGTTGATTACTTGATTACAGACCAATAAATCCAATAAACCATTTGTTCGGCTTTCTCTGTTTTTCATCTCTCATCCTCATTTTATTTCTATCAAATTTAATAGATTTTTCCATTCATTCAAGTAGATTTACAGATAAACCCCACGGAGTAACTCGGTTGGCGAAGGAGTCTATACCTCAGGAAACGGAAGGTAACAAGTTCAACTCCTTTTACTGTCTTTGGGCCACTCACACGGGTGTTAAATGTTATTTCTTTCCTACTATGGATGCAAGTGGAATGGTTCTCATTCAATCTTGGAATGACCCGGTTCATGCTGTTGTGGGGTCAGTATGGACCCGCAGGACTAGTCAAGCCAAAGTCTAGATACCCATCGTTTTCAAAAAAAAAAAAAAAAAAAAAAGATTTACAGATATCCTAGCATTGATTCATTTATATATGGGTGGGTGGGGGAATGTTGTGTTGTTATGCAACACCAACGAGAAAAGTGATACAGAAAAAGAACCGAATAAGCCGAATTGATAACTAATTGGTTTTGATTTGAGAAATTAGAACCTATTAATAAACGGTTTAATTGGTTCGATTTTGATTTTTAGTCATTGTATCTCGAGCCTAATCAAAACCAATAAACCAAAACCGAAAGAATTGACACCCTAAGTGAAACTACAAAGTCTCCAGTCCATGGGGCGGTGACAATGGTGGAGGCAATTTTTTTCCCTTCTTCTCCTTCCCCCACCCTAAATCATAAGAATGTAACTTCAATAAACATTGGAGAAAAATATTCGTAAACTGGGCAGCTAGGATTCTTTCTCATGCCTTTTCGCATAACTAACATTCTCTCTCCCTTTTCCACAACGAATCGCTGGTGATGCAAAGCAGCAACTACAAATGATTGAGATACTTCCGACACTATCTGTTAGTTAATAAAATGTTAGAGCTATAAATAGATCAAATATAGATTCGATTCTGGGTGTGTGTTTGGATTTAGATACCCCTTGATTGGATACGGATGCAAATCGAATTCGAATTTTTCACCATCCATTTTTTTCTCATTCTATAGAACCTATTAAACCTTAAAAAACCCTCAAAAATCATTAGGTACTTAATTTTTTTATTATTAGTTGGATATCCATTTGAATCAGATAGATTATGTTCCAGATTATTAGTACACCCCTAAATGATATAACTATGAATGAAATTTGACTTTCGACTATCCATTTGTATCCCTTTGTTGTTTCCCTCCCCTATCTATTTTTGGGTACAGTCTAGAACTCTAATTTTTACTTCAATGGTGCCAGTATGGCCCGGGGGCCAAGCCCACCCAAAGCCCATCGAAAATTTTCAGAGCATGGGCTAGTGTTTGAGTGCACAGGCTTAGCCAGGTTTGATCTTAATATACATACTTGACTCAATTATTAAGCATATAAATACTTAGGTTATAATTATTTTATTATTATTATTATTAAACAAAGGGGGTTTAATATATGGTTAAATTTGGCTTTACTCCAGTAACATCGAATTGAACCATTAAATTGAAACCACAGAGTTTAATACCCATCATGAGGCACATATGTGTAATATATTTTATCATAGAATGAAAAGAATAAAAAAAAAAAACACCTTGAAAGGTAAAGAGAACAGCATGGGCCTTTAAAAATATTTATTGGAATATTTGGTGGTAGCTAGTTATCTTATTATTTACATAAAACTATGGAATTAATTATATATTAAGATATTTACAATAATTTTTTTTAAACAACATAAATATAAAATTAATTGAATAAAATCTTTTACCTTTTAAAATAGGGAAAAAGTCTCCACCACAACAAACATAAGAAAATATAAGAAAAAAAATTGAATTGGACCTATAGTTTCGTATTTCCTTAATAAATAATCTGAAGGACTTCCCTAAGGATTGGACTTTCTAGAATCAAAATTTCTAAAAAAATATAATGAAATGGAGGGATGATCATGGTGTCCTCCTAGCATTTTGTGTATCCCACCTTCTTGTAAAATACCAGCCCAACAGAGAAAAACAAAAGGGAGAGGATGGCTGACAGTAAAGTTTTAGTAATTGAATAGTAGGTTGATGTCAATATGAAGCAATGGTATGAACAACATACAAGAATTAAAGAACAAATAAAAAATGAGATGTTAGAGTAAATCAGGTCAAAGGTCGAAATCGCAAAAGGTCGATGTCAATGTTCACTTGAAAATAGATGTGAGTCAGATATTATCGGGAGTGAGTATCGTTAGTTGAGTCGAGATTGGATTCCCAAGTTTTACTCAAGTTTTGATTCGATAAAGCTTGAATTAAGTATCAAAAGCATAATTAAAATGCTTTTGATTCCTAATTTTAAAAGGGCATTTTGCCCGATCTAATTCCTGATAATGGAAAATCAAATCAGATATACCAAACACAGTCCTACTCTCAAATCGCTGCCAACTAGAAAAATGAAGCCTTCTAATTTATATAGGCTTGGAATTAACAAAATAAAAACCCAAAGAGTTGACATTTGAAAAATATATATGATATAATAATACTCTAGTCATAGTTACTATCATACTAATAATGTATAATATTCCTACCAAAAATAAAAAATAAAAAATGTATAATATTTTTTTGCTAAATATATTTAAAACAATGGCATGGGTTTCTCATGCTACCAACCAATTAACAGTCCAATCAAGTCGGGCTTACTCAACCAAAAAAAAAAGTCAGTGCCAGACTGGCCCAATCAAGACTCTAGAGTATTATATAATTCTGTGTAGTTGTATATTACATATTATATACATCATATATAATTTATATATAATTTTAGGGAAGAGGAACACCTTACCATTATTTCATATGGGATAGTGAAATGAGAATAGATGAAATGGTCATTTCACCGTTTTGTGAAAGAGGGCGCAAGTGAATACTGTCAGGCAACGCAAAATACAAGATCGACTCAAATTGAAATGTACAAATAATATGGTTCATTTGGAGAAATATATATCCCTTATAAGTATTATTAAAATATTTTTTTGGTACAAGAAATACCCCAATTGGACGCGATCAATGGCCCAGAGATGGGATCTAACTATAGAGATTAAGGGGATTTAACTAGAAACTGCAAGGGGGGGAGTGTTAAAACCTCTACCAATTAAACCTTGAAGCAGTAGTGGTGTAAAGGGATTTAGATATCAATTAAAGTATTAAACCAAACATCTAATAGGGTAATAAAATCATTAATTTTCACAAAAAAAAATTAAATAAATCAAATCATTAATCCATTAAATATCTATCCCAATGACAGGGATTACCCAAAAGCAGTGATGGGAAAGATGAGTCGCCTCTAGAAAAAGAAAAGCTCTAACCACGCTGTTCCCAGGCCCGCAGCGGATGTCTTAATAATTTATAATTGACACACGTGGCACTAACAGAAGGACCGAGTCCAGAATCTGAATCACCAACACGTACTTGAAGAGTAACTA
Source organism: Protea cynaroides (assembly GCA_028583415.1). Taxonomy (NCBI): domain Eukaryota; kingdom Viridiplantae; phylum Streptophyta; class Magnoliopsida; order Proteales; family Proteaceae; genus Protea; species Protea cynaroides. Next base: position 62,911,386 of record CM053270.1, read on the forward strand.
CTCTTCACGTGTCTTGCCCAATAATGGAAGACTTCATATAGTTTCATATTTCCATTTTATCATCACATTTTGAATCAATCGGTATTGAAACATCTAACGGCCTTTATTGAACATAGTTATACCATTTCACTCGATTTTTAACGTAGTTTATCGTGCATCCATCCTACTTCAAAAAATCAATTCTAATACGATTATTTTTTACCTTGTCTTTCTTAGTTTTACCATATTTCTATTTCAACATCATCATCTCAATTATAATAAATTTATTTATACGATGCTTTTTAACTATCAAACATTTTACCTCACTCATTATAATTTTCAGTTTCATCCATGCCACTCGTCTGATTCTATAGACACCTATTTGGAAGGTGAAGATTTGGAATTCATTGTCTTCTGCTGTGACCTTAGAGATGGGAAAACTGTAGAGATAGAATCCAAATTTGGAAATATAGATTTGGGTAATAGAAATTCTCTCATTTTCGATTTTTATTGGATTTTTTTATACTGGTATGAGATATGAGAGACATAAGAGGATTTAAATTCTAATTAAAAAGGTATGAGTGAGAGGCAGATGTCAAACAAAGAGATACGTGAAGAGTAGTCACCCTTCACGAACGTTCAGGTGATCCTGGCGAGGAGGGGGCTCAGGGCACCTCTTTGTAAGCCAATCATTGAGGGTACCCATATCACAAAAGTAATATATAACAGGGAAAGAAGGGAAGCAAAAGCCAAGAAGAACAAGGGATTTGGAGTCCTTGATTTCTTCAATGGCTACTCAAGGACAAGTTATCACTTGCAAAGGTACTCTTCCGCACACTCTCTCCATTTCATGGTTTGGTTATCTGATCGATTAATCGCAATCGATCGTTAGATCGATGTCAGTTTTTTGATTGTTCAGTAACTCTCTTTCTTTGATTTCGACTTTTGGTCTGGTTGTATTAATGCAAATGGTAATGATGAAATAGCTGCGGTTTCATGGGAGCCGAACAAGCCGCTGGTGATAGAAGACGTGCAGGTTGCTCCGCCACAGGCTGGTGAAGTCCGAATCAAGATACTGTTCACTGCTCTCTGTCACACCGATGCTTACACTTGGAGTGGCAAGGTATTAGATTTTTTTTTTTTTAATTTGCTTAAGCTATACTTTGTTGGTCCTCTGCAAGCATGTTTAGTTCTCCATTCTTGGCTTTTCGAGAAAACCCATTTGGAACTCAGCGTTCTTCGGTTGAGATTTTGTAGGAATTTCTTTCTTTTTGGATTGATAAACGGGTCGGAATTTTCTACTGTTGTGTGTGTGTGTGCGTGTGTGGTTGAAAGCGTCAAAACGATCTAATTTTGGCATCTGAGGAAGCCTATTCAATTTGGTATGTAACAAGTGAACAAGCCAACTCTCCTTAGACATGGTTTCTGTATCTAATGCCAGTGGCAAGCATATTTTTTCAAGTCTTCGTAGTTATAACAGAAGTTCCTCAATTTTAGAATCATAGGAAATAGTAATCAAGTTTGTTTATAAAATATCCGAATTTATTGTCTCTTAGTCTTTTAAACTTCTACCCACATGTGATTTGGTGTGACTGGTGAATTTAAGGCTGTTTCTTAAAGTCAATTTGCTGCTAAAAAATTCCTACGTTTACTTTTTAAATACTTGGGCTGTCCTAAACTGATAATAATTTGTCACAGTAGCTAGAAACTGATATATTAGTTTTTTTTTTTTTTTTTTTTTTTTTTTTTTTTTTGGCGAAAAAAAAAAAGAAGAAAAACATTGGCATAAATTATTTTAACTTTGAAGCACTTAAAAGTCTGTTTTATGATTAAATTTTCGGATGTCCCTCTAATCAGGGAAATGGCAATAGTGTGGGCCAACTAATAATGTCTGAAAATAATGCATAATCTTATTTTCTTGTACATCAGAATACATTATAATTGTATTTAAATCCTGTTTAGAGTTCTTCCCTACATTCAAGTTTCTATCGACTAATGTCTGAAAATAATACATAATGAAGTTTTCTAATATGTCAAAATATATTAGTAATTGTGTTTAAATCCTTTTATGAGTTATGCTTCACATTCTAAGTTTCTAATGATCTAAGATAGCATTACTAGCAGATAGGACATTCAGTTTTGCATTCAATACTCATCCTTGCTGTAGGAGAGCTGGATTCAGAGTGGCAAGCACTTCTCATCTGGCATGTATATTTCCAAAAAGGTTGAATTGGTTTACCAAAACATTTAACATATAACAAAAGTGGTGGTGGGGCGGGGACCTTGGCTTAAGGAAATCGCCTTGCATTTCCAGTATTTCTTCCATTGAGTTTTTATTCTCTCTTTCTTTTGCATCCTTCAGTCTTTTAAGGTTGTTATCACATTTTGTCTGTCCATTTTCCATGAGTTTTCTTGCTGCACTTATATCTGAATATTTATTAAATCTAGCCATTTTTTTAATTATAATTTCTACTGTATGTTTTCTGGAATTGATTCTTCTACTTTGCAGGATCCCGAAGGCCTCTTCCCTTGTATTCTCGGTCATGAGGCTGCTGGGTATGTACAGTTTCCATATCGCATGGCAGATTCATAATTATTACGAATTATTCTATTATGGGTGGTAAGTTGAAATTGAATATGCCACAGGATTATAGAGAGTGTTGGGGAAGGTGTGACTGAAGTTCAACCTGGGGACCATGTAATACCTTGTTACACTGCAGAATGCAGAGAATGCAAGTTTTGCAAATCTGGGAAGACAAATCTCTGTGGCAAAGTGCGAGAAGCTACTGGTGTTGGAGTTATGCTGAATGATCGCAAGAGTCGGTTCTCTATAAATGGGAAACCGATCTATCATTTCATGGGAACCTCGACATTTAGTCAGTACTCTGTCGTACATGATGTTAGTGTTGCAAAGATTGATCCAAAAGCTCCTCTGGAGAAGGTGTGCCTACTTGGTTGTGGAGTTGCTACAGGTTAGCCATGTGTCTCTGTTTTACCATGTCAAGATGCTGATATTAACTGCAGATGGTTTTTCATATTTTTAAGGTCCCATATTCTAGTGAAGTTGCTTTCTTGAATTTCAAATCTTTATTTCTTATAGATAATCAAGGCCAAGCTATTAGTTCCCCCCTCCTCCTCCCCCCTTTTGATGCCTGACCGAGCTGCCAAGCTGTTAGTTCAAAGCATTCCATTTGAGATCCCCTTCCCACCCTGTATCTTCTGTTGCTGCATTTTTCAACCTGGAGAAGATGAAAGTTCCATCCCAGTCATGCTATCTTTGGTGATTTGGCCTTTTTTACCTTTTGTGTGTGTGTGTGTGTGTGTGTGTGTGTGTGGGGGGGGGGGGGGGGGGGGAATCAAAGATGTTTTTATCTGTCACTGTTTTGTTTACAATGTTTTCTTATGTAATATCTTAATCAGTCTACAAGTTCTATCTTTTGCCAATTTTAACTTAGAATTTATTTTTTCAGGTCTCGGAGCAGTTTGGAACACGGCAAAAGTAGAACCAGGTTCTACTGTCGCTGTTTTTGGACTTGGGACTGTTGGCCTTGCAGTAAGTTGTCCTGACAAACTACAAGCATCATGATCCTTTGCTGACTTCTGATTTGCTCCTTAATTTCTTTATGCCCATAGGTTGCTGAGGGTGCAAAAACAGCTGGTGCTTCTCGAATAATAGGCATAGATATTGACAGCAAAAAATTTGAGAGAGGTACATCTTCAATCCCTTCTACTTATTGATGGCTTGTAACTTGTTCGTCAATGGGTTGGCATAAAAAGTGCCCAAATCTGTGCTTTAATATTCCGATGTTAAAAATTTTATTTGATATTCTTTTTCATATAGCAGTAGCTTTTATTAGGTATGATCATACTATTATTGCAGGGCAATCTACTTCATAGTTTGGAGAGATGTTAACATCGCTTAGTTTAGGTGATCTGATTCAATATTTTAGAACTTGGGATGAGACTAGAGCAAAATGACAATCCAATTTTAGAACCTGGGAACAGATGAGAGCAAAATTACTTGTACATTCACATTCAATAATCCAGGTTGAGCCATTATGCTGAGTTCAACTTACCTGTTATCTTCCTCCTTAAATTCAAGTCTTTCTGACTGGATATTTCACCGTAGCGTCATCATCACACATTTTACATGCAATTATAACTAGATGTCTGACATCATAGCCGCAGCAGTCTTACAATAATTCCATCCAGATTGGCTACTGGTAGATAAACCAAGAAAAGGAAAGGAATCAAAAGACCAGTTGGCTTTCCTGGAAAACAATACGTTGATAGATGAAGTAACTAAACAAATGGTGAATTATCGTGTTGCCCATTTAAGGCATGCCACCATGGTTGAATGTACCATTTTGCCATGTGGCAGACATGGGTGAGTCCATGTTATAGACACAATACTGACCTCAGTGCTCAAATTTGAGCCCAAATAAGCTTGGGATTGCCTCAAAAGTGAGAGTGTGAAGTGACAAAAAATTACAGAAAGTACCGTTAGATTCTATTATTGTGAAATGGCATTCTTTTAATATTAATTCTTTTATAACTAGTTAACCACATCCGATGTTTGTCCAAGGCTGAAACTTGACCACCGACACCACACACGCACACACACTAAAAAGAATGTTGGGCGTGGGGTACTAGCCCCTGGACCCATCCACGTATTCCATATTGCAAGGAGGGGCAAAGAGTGATGGCATTCTTAATGCCACCATCAGTGGTTGCATTTAGATTGCTTATTTGTTTGTTGCATTCTTGAGGTCAACAAAAAATGACGAGGGGCAGAAGAAGTATGGTGATCTCTGATGTGGATTTATCTGATGATTGCTTGTTTGTATGCCAAAATTTGAAAAGACAACATTTATATTCTTTTGTGTTGCCATGACTGGAAATCACACTCACTGTGGAAGTACACTTATATTTTGTTTTTATCAATTGCCATGTCGAATGGTTATTGTGCAGTAAGAACATTAATTTTTTTCCCTTGCATTGGGTATTGAAGTCAACCCTGAGATCTGTGAAGCAGAATCATATCAATGAACTAACATTTGCTTGTGCTCACAAATGTTTGTTTTGCATATTAGCTTATCATTGTAAGCATACTGTTTTTGCAGCAAAGGATTTTGGAGTTACAGAATTCATCAATCCGAAGGACCATGATAAACCAATACAGCAGGTTATTGTTGCACAAACCGATGGTGGTGTTGACTATAGTTTTGAGTGCATAGGAAATGTCGCTGTGATGAGGGCTGCTCTCGAATGCTGTCATAAGGTGAGTTATCACCAGAGGGTGGCAGAAATTGTGGTTTCATTGATGGTTTAGGCAGTCCTATTGTCATCAGTTTTAAGACATGCCTGATTTGGTTGAGAACTTGCAGGGTTGGGGAACGTCTGTTATAGTTGGTGTAGCAGCAGCAGGTCAGGAAATATCCACCCGTCCATTTCAGCTTGTCACTGGGCGTGTTTGGAAAGGAACGGCCTTCGGTGGTTTCAAGAGTCGTACTCAGGTTCCTTGGCTTGTTGAAAAGTACATGAAGAAGGTAATGTCTTGTTGTGAGATTTTTTAATCTTTTGGTGGGCCATTTAACTTGTTAAACAAACATGGCTGTCAAATGAGCTCTTCCCCTTTTTGGAATTATCAGTCACTTAGGACCGTAGTTATATAAGCTGAATTGTACATTGAACAATTTAGGCGTCCAGTTATGGTTTCTTCTGGTTTAACCATTGGCTAGGCCAAAAACCGGGGTATTGCCGGAATTGGGAACCATTTTGATTGGTGGTGCTAGTTTAGCCTGGTTCAGTCCAGTTCTTAAAACAATGCGTAGGAATTCCTTGGTTGATCAACCATTCATCCATGCCAGAATTTCCTGCATGTGTGTGAAGGATCTGGCTTTGCCTGATTATGATGACTTAATTATGGATTGCAAATATGGTGATTTCATCCCTTAAGTTTTATTTGTTTTATTATAAAATGGATGGAAGTAAACATAAAGAAGTAAAATTTTTTATTATATGATTTGTTCCATTGATTATAAGTAGGGATGTATAGTTCTACAGTGGGGCCTACTATTTTATGCCTAAAAAACCATAGAGTAGTAAAAGGAAAATATTTACTTTTATTTTACTTCTGGAGTTTACATTGAAATAAAGAGAGCCTTATTTGTTGTTCTCTCATCTCTTTGCATCTATAGGAAGTCAAGGTTGATGAGTACGTCACACATGAGATGAATCTTGTGGATATTAACAAGGCCTTTGATCTACTGCACGAAGGGAGTTGCCTGCGCTGTGTGCTTACTATGTTCCCATGAGGTGATCCATTTACTACTGCAGAATTTTTTGAGCTGTTGTGTGGGGTTGCAAGCTGCTCAATCATTGAGCAATCGTTGTGTTCTATATGAAGTTCTAAATGGTTCATGTGAACGAATTATTGGGAAACATAAACTGTTTATCTGGAAAAGACAGTGTCCTAGGCAATCCTTTTTGTCCTTGAATTAATTTGATACATATATTTTGTTTTTACTAATTATCCCAGCTCAAAAAGTTTGAGAAGCATGGTAGCTAAATTAAGATGCTCCATGGATGAATATGGAATTTGCCTCTGTGATTTTGGACATTTATTGCACTTCATAGCATGGATCCGTATCTGATCTGATCCTGTTTTATTAGTATAAGATACAGTATGGGCCACGTGTCAGCTTCCCATTGGATCCATATCAGATCAGATCGGTTTTGGACAATGGTCAATACCTGGATTTAGAACCTTGCTTCACAGCGACAATATAAAATGTTAGTGAGGTGATATTTTGGGTTTTGATTGGGATGAACTTATCTTGCTGCTTATCCATTTGGTGATGAATTCAGATGAGTCTAGTGTCCTATCTACAAACTTGAATGCCATGGTAGTCCAAAATGAAATTGTTTTACATGTGGCAAAAATAAACTTAGAAACGTGCACCGAAGTGATTTTTGGATTCTCCATTGTTCTGTGATGTAATTCCATTGAATTCATCTCAGAATCTTCATATATTGTAGCTGATAGGACTCCACATCCAAGTTTGGTCGTTCAAACTAGTATTCAAGACCATGGACTTACTGTTATGTTTGAAATTTGACAACTCCAGCCTCCAGGCCACCCACTCACCCATCTTGAGGCCAGAAGCCAGATGGATTTGACTGCGAAAACAAGTTTTGATTGTTCTCACCTTCATTTCTCTCAAGTCAGATAAAGCAATTCATGAACCTTTTTGGGGGGCCAAGAACATTGCCTTTACCGTTCGGTCTCTAAGTCTTTTTTATATCGGTCGTTCTCTATGTTTTATTAATGCGATGGGGAACAGGTGCAAGAGAGGAAGCTCAAACTTAAAACCTACTACTTTTCAGCTCATGTTTCATCAAACAAGAGCCAACCATCCATCCAACTTTGACTGGCATTGGAAAGAAGATTTCTTCTCTATCCTTCTTTCATTGTCCCAAAAAAGGAAGTTCGGGTCAATGACACAAGGGAGACAGCCCAATGGGGTTTCAGCCATATATTGGTTGAAATTTCCAAAAAGAAATTACTGAGCCTACTTATTCTGAGTACTTTAGTTTACAATTCAAGGATCCAAGAAAAAGGCATATCTCAAAAAAACGTAGCAAGCAATTGAAGTCCTCCAATTTTTGCCACGTGGAATTTTCATATATGTTAAAAAAATAAAATTATTCAAGTGGGTAAATCTGAATTATTGAGGGAGGACTGCAGGAGTCAATTTTTGGACAGCTGACATTGTATTACAGAAGTTCCATTATTTTCAAACGTCCAGAATCTTGAATCATCTAACCTTGAGTGGTTTTCATTCAATTTTACTCCTGGAAAATGAGAGCAGGGAGGTTGGACCTTACTTTCCAATGGTGGCAACTTTGTCAATTGCATCTGCCTTTGGAAAATGGGTTGCAGCATCAGCAGTGGAGTAATTTGTAGACTACTGTCTATTTCCACTATTTGGAAGCATGATTTGGTTTATCCGATTGTTTGGATTGTGGAAAATTTTTGGGAATTGAACACGTCAGCGTTTATGAATCATCATGTATAGGGTTTTCCATTTTAAGGAATATGGGAGGAGAAGAATCCAATATATGGGGGATTATATTTACAAGATGAGGAGAGTTATCTGAGTGGGTGGGGAAGCAACAAATGCAAAAGAAGAGATTCAAATTTGAGAAGAGAATTGAATTCGAGATCTCTTTTCAATCTCTGTTTTAACAAACAAAGGAGTAACCATCAGCCACGATATTGATCCGAATAAGTGGTACAATATGAACAATACATGTTGGTATCAAATTAAAAAAATTAAGAGTAAATTATAGGTACTTAGGTACACTCCAAACCTTTCAAATGATTTCAAAGACACTTCCTTAAATCAAAATAAATTCCAAAAAAACTTACTCCATTAGTGAATTTTTTCTGTTCATTAACAACAAAAATTAAAAAATTATAATTTTAATACCTAAAAATAAAATACCTTCCAACATAAATAAAACGACTATTTTACCCTCATTTAAACTTCTCATTTACCTAAAACAAAAAACCAACCATCAACCACAATATTGATCCGAATAAATGGTACAATACGAGCAACAAATGATATCAAATTAAAATATTAATAAAAAAAGATGAGATCCCAATACTAATACAAACTAGTCATATCGACCAATCGTGAAATTGAACGGTCCTGATTGCATAAGAACCAAAATTCCAATTTTTGGAGCCTGGGTCCTCTCCCCGTGGAGGGCCCTTCATATGAGTTTATCACCATACAACTGTTATTGTTACCAAGTTAAAAAAGGAGCATTTTGGCAAGAAAATGGTGATGATGTTACCATCCATTGAGTGTGAGAAGTGTACTCTCCAAGAGACTTCATCACTGTCTATAGATGTGGGATCCACTATGAACTACTGCCGTATTCACTGGATATGGAACAAGATGGGTCTATAGAGGATACACGAGCAGCCATTATCCTTGGCCCATTTCATTTCCAAATGCAGAGATGGGAAAGCTTGGCGGGAAGAGCAGACTAACGTTACTATGGCCACTAATCTCTGTAGTCCTGAAGCTGAAGTTCCCAGCAAACCAAACCTAAACAAGTACGTATTGACTGTATTGGACAAATGCAATCATCTCAACCATCTCAAGCAGCTCCAAGCCTTCCTTCTAACTCTCGGCCATGGCCAAACTCAGTTCTATGCTTTCAAACTTGTTCGTTTCTGTGCCCTCACCCTTACCAACCTCAATTATGCTCGCTTCATCTTCGATCACCTCCATTCCCCCAATGTCTATCTCTTTACGGCTTTGATTACAGCCTACGTCTCCAAATCCGATCACAAATCGGCGCTTCTCTTGTACAGGAGTATGATCCGTAGTGGTCGATCTAAGCCTAATCATTTCATCTATCCCCATGTCTTAAAAGCTTGTCCGGAGATTTCTGAAACATTGGGGACTAAATCAATTCATACCCAGATCTTGAAATCTGGTTTTGGTGGCTACCCAATAGTGCAAACTGCTCTGCTTGATTCATATTCAAGGTCATTATCGGATGTTGGAACCGCACGGAAGTTGTTCGACGAAATGGTTGACAGAAATGTTGTGTCTTGGACGGCTATGATTTCGGGCTACACACGGGTTGGAGAGATTGGAAATGCTGTTTTGCTTTTTGAAGAAATGCCTGAGAGAGATGTTCCATCTTGGAACGCTGTCATAGCCGGGTGTACCCAGAATGGTCTGTTTACAGAGGCCATCTCACTCTTTAGAAGAATGGTTGTTCTTGCAGACAGGGATGTGAGGCCAAATCAGGTCACTGTTGCGTGTGCACTGTCAGCTTGTGGTCATCTTGGCATGCTTCAGCTAGGTAAATGGATTCATGGATACATCTATAGGAACAACTTAGGCCCCAATTCGTTTGTCTCTAATGGTATTGTTGATATGTATGGTAAATGTGGGAGTTTGAAGGTAGCAAAGAAGGTGTTCGAAGAAATTTCAGACAGAAGCTTGACTTCCTGGAATTCCATGATCAATTGCCTGGCTCTTCATGGGCAAAGTGAAAGTGCAATTGGTGTGTTTGAGAAGATGATTGGGTATGGAGGTGTTGTGAAACCAGATGGTATCACCTTCGTTGGATTGTTGAATGCTTGTACTCATGGTGGTTTGGTCGAGCAAGGTTGTGATTATTTCGTTTCCATGACTAGAGACTATGGAATTGAGCCAGAAATTGAGCACTATGGATGTGTAATAGACCTTCTTGGTCGAGCTGGTCGTATTGAAGAAGCCATGGAAGTTGTCAAAGAGATGAGGATTGAACCTGATGAAGTTGTTTGGGGTTCTTTGCTCAATGGTTGTAAGATCCATGGTCGTATGGATTTGGCTGAATTTGCAGTGCGAAGGCTGATTGAAATCGATCCAAATAATGCAGGTTATGGTGTAATGTTGGCCAATATTTATGGGGAGTCAGGGAATTGGGAAGAAGTGAAGAAGGTGAGGAAGACATTGAAGGAGAAGGGTGTAACGAAAATCCCTGGATGCAGCTGGATAGAGATTGATAACCAAATACACCAGTTTTACTCTGCTGATAAGATGCATCCTGGGTCAGAGGAGATATACAGGATTTTGGAAACTTTGGTTGGTATGTATTAATTTAGAACTGCAGGGCTCTACCCATCATCAGGTATTAATTTGAAGCTCAATATCCGAGACAATTGTACACTTCAAAATCTCTTGGACAATGCCTTACAGGTCCACTTTTCAATCAAGACTTCATCCAAATTTGTTGATTCCAAATAATTCCTTGAGGATAGGAATTTTCTCCCTTATTTCAGTGTATGGTATGGGAAGAGAACCAATTTTGTATGGGTTCTCTGACTATTCTGAATTTATTGCTTTCTAACAGTGATATGAGACGGGCTACATCATTGTAGATTGATTCAATGTGAAAATTTAGAATTAATTGTTTCTGTAGGATTGGGACAAGCTCAAAATGTATAATGGAATGGGACTAACTCAAATTGTGGAATCTCCATGAACTTTAAAAAAAAAAAAAAAATGTATTTATCACTTTTCTTTTCTGGCTCAGCAGTTTGTGTGGATGAAGATATTAACTGTAATGATCGGAATTGATTGATCCATATTTGATTGGAACTGGCTCAAAATGTGAATTTAAATTTTTCTTAAATTAAAGTCAATTAAATTAGCAACATTTCTCAATGGAACTAAATAGCCAACTATTGATGACATTATTTTATCCACCTTTTATGCATTTTCTTTTCTGAGGTAGTATTTTGGAATCACAAGGTCCTAGGGTATCTATCAAGATGCATCAATCCTATTGAGAGAATATCTAGGACTCAACAGCAAATTTGGAGCATGTGAAACAAATCAAGATAAAGAAGCTAAACCAGAGTCAGAACTGATATGAGTGAAACAAATCAAGATAAAGAAGCTAAACCAGAATCAGAACTGATATGAAAAGAAGAGAGGAGAGAAGAAGAGAGATCTGCACGAAAAGAAGAGAGGAGAGAAGAAGAGAGATCTGCACAGAAAGAAGGCAGAACGTTAGCCCCTTTTCTCCCTCCTATTTCATATATATATATATATATATAATAAAGGAAAATAGAAGTCCCAGCAATTGACGACAGAAAATAGGACTGTTCATAATCTTGATAAAAGAAATTTAAAAAGAATAGAAAACTTATCTAGCTAAAACTTTTTTTTTTTTTCTAACAACAAATATTGAGACTTTTGGTTTGACTAATCCCGTGAGTCCATACCGACCCACAACAACTGTATGGATAGTCATTCCAGGGTTAAATGAGAACTACAGAAGAAAAAAAAAAAGAACACTTAACACCTCGTGTGACTGATCCCAAAGGCCGTAAGAAGAGTAGAACTCAGTACCTTCTGCTCTTTATGGACTCAACTACCTCCTTGTGGAGGTTAACTAAAATTATTTATTAAGTTGGGATGTAATGTCCTATTTTATCTCTACTATCCAGGACAGGACAGCGAATCCTCCTATAACCGAGGATTAGAATCCTCTTATACTTCTGCTATGAGGACAAAAGACATTTTGACGGTCTCCAAGATTGGGATGCTAACGTGGCAGTCAATAGAGGAGGACTACACGATTATGAAGCTAGCCGTCAATGCCAACTCAGCATTGTAGCTCATGTTTAGTTAAAATTGGTTAGGCGGTTGGGTAGTTTGTTAATTTGTTATAAGAAGAGATTCTCCTTAGTTAGGAATAGGATCTCTATAAATTCAGAATCTTCCTCTTTTCACTTTCTATCTTTAAAGCTCTCTCTATACTACAATGGCAGCAGCCATGACTTGCTCAGCTGCCGATCTAGCCCAACACCTCAACTCAAATGCCTCGGCCGACTACATCTGCGGGCTCTTTGGTGAAGTACAGAACAAATTTATCGACACAAGCTATGCAATCGACAGCACATACCTCCTCTTCTCCGCCTACCTCGTCTTCTCAATGCAACTTGGTTTCGCCATGCTCTGCGCTGGTTCCGTCCGTGCCAAGAACACCATGAACATTATGCTCACCAACGTCCTCGATGCCGCCGCTGGTGGTCTCTTTTATTACCTCTTCGGCTATGCCTTCGCCTTTGGAGGGCCATCTAATGGATTCATCGGAAGCCACTTCTTCGGCATGAAATCTTTTCCCGTCGAAGGTTATGATTACAGTCATTTCTTGTACCAGTGGGCTTTCGCCATTGCTGCCGCCGGCATCACCAGTGGTTCTATAGCAGAACGAACCCAATTCGTCGCTTACCTCATATACTCTGCTTTTCTCACTGGCTTCGTCTACCCTGTTGTCTCTCACTGGTTCTGGTCTACCGATGGTTGGGCAAGTGCTTTTAACACTGATAACTTATTGTTCGGTTCTGGGGTCATTGATTTCGCCGGCTCCGGCGTCGTTCATTTGGTCGGAGGAGTTGCAGGTCTCTGGGGAGCACTCATTGAGGGTCCACGTATCGGTAGGTTTGACCACGCTGGCCGATCTGTGGCCTTGCGTGGTCACAGTGCTTCTCTGGTTGTTTTGGGTACCTTCATGCTCTGGTTCGGTTGGTATGGATTCAACCCAGGTTCGTTTCTGCAAATCCTGAAGCCTTACAGCACTGGAACCTATTACGGTCAATGGAGCGCCGTGGGAAGGACAGCTGTGACGACGACCTTGGCAGGTTGTTCGGCGGCGCTTACTACCTTGTTTGGGAAACGGTTGATTTCGGGTCACTGGAATGTCACTGATGTCTGTAATGGGCTTTTGGGTGGATTTGCAGCGATCACCGCCGGTTGTTCTGTAGTAGAGCCATGGGCAGCGATCATCTGTGGGTTTGTAGCTGCTTGGGTCTTGATTGGTTGCAATAAGCTTGCAGAGAAGTTTAAGTATGATGACCCACTTGAGGCAGCGCAGCTGCACGGAGGTTGTGGAGCATGGGGTATCATATTCACGGCTCTGTTCGCGACTGAAGCTTATGTTAATGAGGTTTATGCAGAAGGAAGGCCATATGGGTTGTTCATGGGTGGTGGTGGAAAGCTATTGGCTGCTCATGTTATTCAGATTCTGGTGATCTTCGGTTGGGTGAGTGTCACCATGGGAACTCTGTTTTATATTTTGCATAAGCTGAAGCTGTTGAGGGTATCTGTAGAGGATGAGATATCAGGGATGGATCAGACCAGTCATGGTGGTTTTGCTTATGTGTATGTTGATGAGGATGATCAGACGACAAAGCAGGGGATCATGATGAGACAAATGGAGCCCACCAACAAAGATGGGTCATTACCAGCTGTATGATCTTCACAGCATCTATTATGTTTACCAATTATTTTTTTTTTCGGTCAATTTTTTCCTTTTTTGGGTAGCAAGAATTGCATTGAAATCGTTTACCAAAACTGATTCAAAATTTTCACAATGTAATAACGTAAATAGTTATGTTTTGGTTTGGGTTTCCACATTATGTACAAATTAATTTTAGTATATGCATAATTATTTATGGACTGTTTACTAAACACGTTCTCTCATTCTCTTTGAAATTTTTATTCTCCATCTTTTGGTCTTCAAAATGGCCATCTCTTTTGGATGTTTTAGTTCTTAGTAAAAACCTTTGGATAAGAATATCAATGGATTTACAATACTTCGATATCAAAACTCTAATTTAAAAAAGTGGTCATTTTTTTTAGAATCCATGATTAAATTTTAAGATTTGATCCTTAAAGATGTTATTTAATGAACATTAAAGTTTTGAATAGATAATAGATGGAGTAATTTTTAGTTAAGCTGTTATGATATGTTGTAAAATTATTTTTCAAAAAGGTGGGGTGGGGTGGGGGCGGGATTTATTAATTGGCAACTACATTGTTTAATGAAGTCATTAAGAAACTGATTAGGAGAATCAATGCGTTAAACTGTCTATTAACTACAAGTCGAAGTTGGCCTAGGATGGCTCCTACTGATGGTAAGGGTGTCAACAGGTCGGTCTGGGCCGGTTTCGGTCCGGACTGAATCGATGTCGGGTTTTATAAGCCCAGCCCAAAACATGTCCATTAAGAGTTTGGGCTGGGGTGGGCTGCGCTGGACACAATAAATAACGGGCTGGTCCGGTGTCGGTTTGATATCGGGCTGGGTTTATTGAGGTGATTTCGGGTTGGTTCGGTCCGGATCGAGTTTATCGAGCTTATCGGGCCCCTTTTATATGTAAACTATATAGCCTATTTTATTATTTCTATCTATAAAATTAGTATTATTCCTTCCATATGTATGTAATTTAATAAACTATAATAATTAACATAATCTTTTCAACTATAGATTCACATAATATTGTAGATCATGAAGTAGACTCTAATAGTGTAACACCATCTATTAAAATTTAAAACCATTAAAAATATGAAATTGGGCCCGAACGGAACTTACCGGTGTTCGGATTGGGTTTTATCGGTTTGGGCTAATTCGGGCTTCTTAACGGACCGGTCCGATTTGGTTTCGGTTTGGGCTGAAACGGTGTCGGGCTTTACAAGCTCAAACCAAAACCTGTCCATTAAGGCTCGGTCCGGGCTGAGTTCGGGTTATATCGGGTTGGCTCGGTCCGTGCTACCAGGCCGGGCCTAGTTTTGACACCCTTAACTGATGGCATGGATCCGCATCCTCTCCTCCCAGTCATTCTGGGAGGACAGTGGCAATCTCCCTCAGATGGTCGCCACGTGGCTCTCAGTGAATCCGAGACCCACGTCCAAGCCGACACCCAGCCAACAAGCCAAGCCAACAAGGGGTGTAGGCTCGGACGTGGGTTTCAGATTCACCCGAGAGCCACGTGACGGCCATCCGAGGAAGGTTGCCGCGTCCTCCCAGAATGACTAGGAGGAGACTATGTGAATCCCTGATGGCATAGCCACAAGCCGAAATTGGCCTAAGATGGCTTGTACTGATGGCTATGCTGAAGGTGGGAGTATTACATCCTATTAAGGCTTATATGGTTTGTTAAACTTCTCTTACTTAATATAATTTTACGGATTTCTAGAAAAAGAAAAACCCACAAGCAAAACCATTTAATGAAAAATTGATTGGAGCTTAAAGGCAATCTGACTAATGCTTTCGAGGATTTGAAAAGGGCCAAAATATTTCTTGCTTAGCTTGTTGGTGGGGTGAGCAGCCACTGAAAGTTGGCGATATGGTTGTAGACAAACAAACACTAGGTCTCCCTCTCTTGAAGCTGAATATCCGGCTTTGGCCTTCACTCGAGGTTGGGCAGAATGCAATGGGTACAGAGCTGCTATAAAAGCTCGACCCTGGTGCCCAAATCATGGTCCAACACTTCCAGCTGCGTGGTACAACGGCAGTATGCCAAAATGGACGGAGGTAGACGACCAAAGACAGCCTCAAATGGAGTCAAGTTGATGGAAGAATGGAAGGCTGTGTTATAGTGAAATTGTGTCTGATTAATGGGAATCGCCCACTGTAACATAGCCTCTATTTTAGAAGAATCAGGTTCTACCCCATGAGTAGTGATGACATGACCCAAATATCCAATAGAGGATTGAGCAATAGAGCGTTTGCTCATTTTGGTAAACAGCTTGTGTTGTTTTATGCAGTGGAGAACTTGTCCCAAATGCTCAGTATGAGTGATCAAATCTGGATTGTAAACTAAGATGTCATTAAAGAAAATAATAACAAACTTTCGCAGGAAAGGTTCAAAAACCTTATTCGTAATCGACTGAAAGGTTGCAGGAGCATCCATAAGGTAAAATGGTATTACAAGGAATTCGTTATGTCCATGGTGCGAAAAGCAGTTTTCGGAATATCTTCATTGTGCATTCGGGCTTGGTAATATCCTACCCTTAAATTCAATTTCGAAATCACAGTTAACCCATGCAATTCGTCTCTGGAATGTTGCAATGGCGTTGTAGACTTATATCTTGGTCATTCCATTGAAAATCCATGGTTAGCTTTGCAAAGTCAGTTGTATTCAGTCCTAATAATAGCAACCATTATATTCCCAAAATTACTTCAACTGCGATCATCCTCAACACTGGATCATTTGAATGCCAGTTCTCGCTCATTTAGCAGCGGCTTGCATTCCTCATGTTGAAACTTCAACCTGAGAAGATCCAGATCCATTTTTGAAATGCATGGAAGGATAATTTGGTGATATGAAAAGGATCTTTGTGAGTTGAGAACTCTGTGTGTCCATGGTTTTTTTTTTTTTTTCTTTTTTTCTATGAAGTCCATGTTTAATTAGTCTGTGTTGGTTCAAGGCCTTTTGGTTAGGTTTGGTTCCCATTCCTGCTATCCCTCTCCCAAATATTTTGTTGAGGGATTTGACTGATTACAACATTAAATCGGAATCATCCATGAGATGTGGGACCCATATCTAGAGTGCATGATCCACATCCCATGGATAGCTCCCAAAGATGTGAGTTGCTTACAAGTGATGGGAGAAGATCTAAACTAATAAGAGGGGAGATGATAAACTCACAAATATGGAGAAGATGTGGGTTCTATATAAGTTGGGTAGATAGATCCTCCATCTGACAAGGATCCACTTGATATATTAAACAAAGAGAGGCTCGCATATTGAAATCTTAATACTACCAAGAAAATGGGAGTACAAAAAGAATCGATAACAAATCAGGAATTGGCCCCAATTTGTTAGGGTCTTGTCGACATGTATGATAAATGTGGGAGTTTGAAAGTAGCAAGGAAGGTCTTTGATGAACTTTCAGAAGCATGACTTCCTAGAATTCCATGATCAATTGCCTTGCTCTTCATGGTCAAAGTGAAAGTGCAATCGCTGTGTTTGAGAAGATGATTAACTATGGAGGTGTTGTGAAACCAGATGATATCACCTTCATTGGATTGTTGAATGCTTGTACTCATGGTGGTTTGGTCAAGCAAGGTTGTGATTATTTTATGCATTGAATAAAAGCTAACCAGATAGAATAATAGGGAGAGAAAAGGAGAACCTGATTTTGCTGAGAAGAGGCAGAATCTTTAGTTCATTCTCTCTATCTTATTCCATATATATAAAAGAAATCTCTTAATTACAATAAGAGTCCCAATAACCTATTATAACGCAAATAGAATTGTGTAGTGTTTTAGATTAGAAAGGAAATCTAAATTAACTAGGCAACCTATCTAAATAGACCTGTTAGTTGATTAGGACATAGAATCCTTCTTTAATTCTGCTATTGAGGACACCCAGTCCCACTCTAATACAACTTCTGGTATTGCCATGTATAGATTGAACATGAACGTAAGAAGTGAAGAAAGTGAGGAAGACATTGAAGGAAAAGGGTGTAAAAAGACCCGGATGTAGTTAGATGAGATTTTTTTTTTTTTTTTTGGTAAACAGCTGGTTTAAGATTGATAACCAAATATACCAGTTTTACTCTGCTGATAAGATGCATACTGGGTCAGTTGGTTGGTATGTATTAGTTTAGAACTTAAGAGCTTTACCCGTCATCAATATTAATTTGAAGTTCGAGGATCCAAATCGTCTCCTGCGGTTAATTCAAGGGCTTGGAGATCATCTGCCCGCCTGCCAATACATGGGGAGGTGGACCGACTGAAATTCTATCTTTGGCAAACGACATGTCAATAGGAGACGATTTGAATACAAAATTGGATGCCTCACAAGTTCATCCTTCAATCAAGAGTCCATCCAAATTTGTTGGTTCTACATAATTCCTTGAGGATAGAAATTTCCTCCCGGAAAGATTTCAGAGTAGGGTATGGGGAGAGATACAACAATTGCGTATGGGTTCTCTGACTATTCTGAATTTATTTCTTCTGACAGTGATAAGAGATGGGTGACATCAATGTTGATTGATTCAAGGTGAAAATTTAGAACAAATTCAATGGGACTAATTTCAAATTGTTGAATTTATATGAACTTATTACCAAAAAAAACAATCTATATGAACTTTAAAAAAAAAAGTCTTTATCACTTTTCTTTTCTGGCTCAACAGTGTTCATGCATTTTCTTTTCTGATGTATTATTAAATTACAGTCCCTTTCCTTCCTTGGGTCTATCTGAAAATCAATCAAAATCATCATTCCTAATTTTATTGCAAGAACTCTAACCAATTTTAAAAAGACAAGTCCAAGATTCCAACCATAGAGAGAGAGAAATAAAATCTGTAGGACTAAAAACAGCCATTTCAGAAGCATCCATGGTGGAAGCTTCATAAACTTCAGTTGAAACTTGCAGCAAAACAAATGAAATGAGGAGAAAGAAGTAAAAATCTCTAGGTTTAAACAAATGAAAAAGGGGTTTAACTCCATTACTAAGGAACAATTATTTACAAAAAGTTGAAAGACCACCATATCTCTGTCTGTAAGTCCCCTTTTCATGTCGCCACTCATGCATGACTCACCACCATAATAAAACCTCATCTGAAACCAGAAAAGTCCAAAGGACTTATGGACACACATACCTATCAAACAATATCTCCCCCCACAAAAGAAAAAAATAGATTGAAAAAAAAAAAATTAGAAAACCTTATAGATGCTTTGATGATCAGATTCATACAGCTGGTAATGACCCATTTTTGTTGGTGACCTCCACTTTTCTCATCATAATCCCCTGCTTCGTTGTCTGATCATCCTCATCATCGTACACATAAGCAAAACCACCATGTCTGGTCAAGTCCATCCCTGATATCTCATCCTCAACAGATATCCTCAACAGCTTCAGCCGATGCAGAACATAGAACAGAGTTCCCATGGTAGCACTCACCCAACCAACAATCACCAGAATCTGAATAACATGAGCAGCCAATAGCTTTCCACCACCACCCATGAACAACCCATATGGCCTCCCTTCCGCATAAACCTCATGAACATAAGCTTCCCTCGCGAACAGAGCAGTAAATATGATCCCCCATGCTCCACAACCTCCGTGCAGCTGCGCCGCCTCAAGTGGATCATCATACTTAAACTTCTCAGCAAGCTTATTGCAACCAATCAAAACCCAAGCAGCCACAAACCCACAAATGATCGCTGCCCATGGCTCTACCACAGAGCAACCGGCGGTGATCGCTGCAAATCCACCCAAAAGCCCATTACAGACATCAGTGACATTCCAGTGACCCGACATCAATCGTTTCCCAAACAAGGTAGTAAGCGCCGCCGAACAACCTGCTAAGGTCGTCGTCACAGCCGTCCTTCCCACGGCGCTCCATTGACCGTAATAGGTTCCACTGCTGTAAGGCTTCAGGATTTGCAGAAACGAACCTGGGTTGAATCCATACCAACCAAACCAGAGCATGAAGGTACCCAAAACAACGAGAGAAGCACTGTGGCCACGCAAGGCCACAGATCGGCCGGCGTGGTCAAACCTACCGATACGTGGACCCTCGATGAGTGCTCCCCAGAGACCTGCAACTCCTCCGACCAAGTGAACAACGCCGGAGCCGGCGAAATCAATGACCCCAGAACCGAACAATAAGTTATCAGTGTTAAAAGCACTAGCCCAACCATCGGAAGACCAGAACCAGTGAGAGACGACAGGGTAGACGAAACCAGTGAGAAAAGCAGAGTATATAAGGTAAGCGACGAATTGGGTTCGCTCTGCTATAGAACCACTGGTGATACCGGCGGCAGCGATGGCGAATGCCCATTGGTACAAGAAGTGACTGTAGTCATAACCTTCGATGGGGAAGGATTTCATGGCGAAGAAATGGTGGCCGATGAATCCGTTAGATGGGTCTCCAAAGGCGAAGGCATACCCGAAAAGGTAGTAGAAGAGACCACCGGCAGCGGCATCGAGGACGTTGGTGAGCATAATGTTCATGGTGTTCTTGGCACGGACGGAACCAGCACAGAGCATGGCGAAACCAAGTTGCATAGAGAAGACGAGGTAAGCAGAGAAGAGGAGGTATGTGGTGTCGATTGCATAGCTTGTGTCAGTAAATTTGTTCTGTACTTCACCAAAGAGGCTGCAGATGTAGTCGGCCGCGGCGGTTGAGTTGAGATGTTGGCCTAGATCGGCAGCTGAGCAGGTCAGGGCTGCTGCCATTGAAGCAGAACGAGAGAGAGTTATGAAAGTTTTGGTTTCTCTTTTTCGCAGGATCTTGTCGCTCCGAATCCCCGTTTAATAGAGCAAGAAAGAGGAGAGAGAATAAGAAAGATGGGTACGACCGTCTCTGTTGTTGGTTGACTTCTCTCTTATTAGTTTTTAAAATGCACGGAAAGGTAATATGGAAAGGTAATATGGTAATATTAAAAGGATCTTAGTTCATGTTCTTTGTTTTTTTATAGAAGTCTGGTTGTTCCAGGCTATCCTTTCTCCAAATATCAGATTATATTATTTACAAGCTTACGACATTGAATCTTCCAGAATCCTTGATCTCTAGATAGAGAGAATCTGCATGGGGATTGGGATTCTGTGGTGAGGCTAAAGTGGAGTGGCAGTGAAAATCTTAATCATCCAAAAGGTATCAAAATATCCTCAGTAACCCCTTGAAGCGGCTAGGAATGCAATGATCATCCCATCCTTAGAAATGAAAAATCCCCCCTGTTATGCACACGTTCGCATTGGTCTCGCATTGGTGCAGAGGCCACAGAGTTTGGCAGCCATCGCCCTCCCATAAACGAAACCAGGATTAAGAACTAAGATGGCAGGCACTAAGCAGTTTCCTACTGGGATGCTGGTTTTGAATAACATAGTATTTTAGGGTGGGAAATCTAAGTGATCATAAGCTACTACTTGAATGCTTAGTCTAATTTGTTATTATATTGATCTTTACTTTATACCTATTATAATGTGAAATATTTGACCTTTACCACGACCATGACCATGGTCAGGATCTTTAAAGTGACCAAAGAAAGGATGTTAATTTAATATTTCTGTCCACTTTGCTGGTAATCTTTTAATATAATCTAATATAATTATTTCCTTTTTTAAAAGGGTACATGCCCCTTCTTCAGTACTTAGAGAGTACAAAGCATTTTTGAGTTTCCAAAATCCTTATCCTTATTCAAGTTTTCAAAACTCGGAATCGGATATGAGATCAGTCTTCATCGCTTTCGAGTTTCGATTCATATCCAATTTTGTCTTTTTTTTAAAAAAATTCTAAAATTTTATTTTAACTCAAGATAAAAAGAGTTAATTTTAAAATAAATTATGATTATATCATAATCATCAAGAACTATTATTGATTTTACTTTATTCTTATTCTCAGATGCATTGTCTTGAAAAAAAAATGGTAGAGGAAGATGAGGAGGGACTAAGGTTTTAGGAATCAGGATTGGATCAGTCGATTTAGATTGAAGTCGGCTAAGTCTAATTCCTTATTGGCACCTATTCTTATTGATTCCGATCCTGTTCTTCAAACCAATTGCTAAAACCTTGAGAGAGACTTACCTGTTATGAATCATGATTTCAGCATTTTAACTTATGATTGATATTACACCAAAAAAATGAAGTATATAGGTTTTAGGGTTTTTCACTTTCATGAACTCTCATGATTATGAGTTCCGTAATCGACAATTCTAAATCCGAGATCGGATCCCTTAAACCCTGGTTGGAGGAGATAATAGAAAGTTAGGAACCACATGAAATGTTGGTGATGGTTGAGAATAGAAGTTGTATCAATGTGACTTAAAAAAGACCTCTTGATGGAGAAAGGACAGAAAAAGCTTATTCCAAAAGCGGGATTCTCAATAGCACCATATTTCCTTTATCTCAATCGGCATTTGTATCCGATATTAATCATTATTGATTAATACATGATCGATACCAGTTGATACCTGATCGATACCAAAAAGGTAAGACATATCACTATATGGCTGATGCTTGAGCGATATAGATTGATACTTATAGATACCGATAGTGATATCCATTCCGAGCTTATAGAAAACCCCCTAATATGTGCTTCTTTTTTTTTTTTTGTAATCTTTGATTCAAGACACTTGTAAGTTGCATACGTTAACTCCTGCATCGACCCCGTAGTGGCGAAAACCTCGTACACTAAATTCATCCTTCTTCTTTTTTTATTTAAATCAGTTGTAGATTTTAGTATAAAAGATAATTTTCATTGATTTTCTGTTATTTTCTTCACTAAAACATGAGAAAAAAAAAATAACAAAAACAGATGAGAATCCAAGTATATAACAGACATTCAAAAGAAAGCTGTGAGAATTGGTCAGAATTGGGAATGGTAGTAGCCGATTCCAATTTAAATTGTCCGAGTCAACCGATTCAATTATGGAGTTTTGAAACCGTGGTTCATACGCATCCCATATATGATATTTGGGTCTCCAATGAATACCAACTTTAATCATCCAAAGTCAAAAAAAAAAAGATTAATAAAGTGGTTAGTGGGCCCTCTCTTCGTTCAGTCTATTTTGGTTTGCTCCACAATACTTTTCCCATCCAAAACAATGACCTCATTGGATCATCATTATCGTGTATTGCTTCCCCTCTCCCTATCCTAGTTCATATTTTAAAAATTTTTTAAAAAAAATAGTTTTTTTTTTTGGTAAAAAAAAAAAAACCCAATTCATATTGATTTTATGTCAACCACGTGCTTTTATTTATTTATTTATTTATTTATTTATTTATTTATTATTATTATTATTATTAAAGTTACAAATCAATCATGATAACTGATTACTTTTTTTTATTTTATTTCACTTTATCAATCTATCTGACTGTCAATGTAATCATAGAAATTCCATAAAATGGAAGAAATATTGATTATATTCTATTTAACATTTGTCAATGTCAATTAGAGACCTCTACGTTAAGTTGCAGCGGGGCTCGTATCTTCACAGCAACAGATCTTATGAAGTTTTCATCTTGATGATGTAATGTAGACAAGTCAGAAGGATGATGCACCTTATTTAAAGTTCTAAGATAATATATCCTTCCTCAAGGCTATGTTAGGAAACCCAAAAAAATAAAAAAATAAAAAAAAATAAAAAATAAAAAAAAATATATATATATATATATATATATATATATATATATATATATATACATTTTTCAGACCGATCAAATGAATCGAATTTACCTTTAAACCAAATCGAATCTTGGTTTAGACTAAACAAATACAACCCTAAAACTAAAAACCCAAACATTAAAACGTTTCTTACTCTCTCTTATTTCTTGAGTCCTCCACTTATTCCGTCTATCATCTTCGTCTACATAGGTGATTACAATCCTAAAAAGAGCATTTTACAATTCTACAAGGCAACATGAAAATAATTATGGATTCGAAACCCAACATCTTTCTCTATTTTTATATATACTTCAACATGAACCCATTATAGCTTGTTCACAGACCAATTAGCTTGATTAGCATAAGACCAATTATGCACCGAAATCGATTGGACCGAATATAAACATGTTCATGCCTCACTGATGAGAGATTGATTAGATAAACAGGTAGTTACAATGTGGTATGTTAAAATGATGGGCATCTATCGCCCGACATGGCACTCTAAAATTCATGTTGGGTTGACGCTAGCAAGAAGGCCGAGCATAGGAGAATGGAATTGAAAACTTAGTTTTCAAAGAACATAATAGAACATCAACCAAGCGAAGAAAACTACAGGGATGGTCGTAAACTCAACTGCAGGGTAGTCATGGACAAATCAATCAGGTCCAAGCCCTTCACAATAACTAATCGTCAAGCTTTTACTTCACCTAAAGAGGGGTTCTATTCATTAGTTCTTAAGAACGGATATCAGGTAATTTTTGCTTTTATCTAAATCAAATAGACAAATATCAATACAAATTGATACATTTGTTCAGAATATATGATGCGGTTGCAGACATTGGCTTTCATTTAGGTTGTGGATTAGAAAAATCAACCTTTTTGTTGTTGACATAAGCTAACAAAAGAGATTCAATTCTTAGAACAGACCATCCAGCATTTTTTATTTTATTTTTTTCATTTCCTTTGGGACAAGTATAGAACAGATGATACTTGATGTAGACAGACTCAAAACAGTTTTATCTTTTAGAAGCTAATAAAGACTTCTAAATTAGTACTTCAAATCATATTATATAAAATTTAATTTTTAATATGCTAAATGCCTCTACAACTGAGAGAGGATTAGGTCATAGAACATCAGTTAAATAGTTCATTCACATATTATTTTACTATTCTCCGAGGTAATTATTAATAAAGTAATGTCTGGCACATGTTATTAAGTAAAAAATTTCAATGGAGACGAAGACATAGATTGGACCTTAGGTATCACTATATTATTGCTTTAGTACCCTAATCACTGTCATAGAGATTCTCGGCTCAACTCCATCTATCAGCATTACATATGTGATTCCCAGGTTGCATTTTTCATGTGTTTTTGGCCTTTTTGAGGGTCTTTCATCACTTGCAACCTTGCCTGCTATGATAAAGAGAAATTATTTTTCCTTGTCCCCAAAATAAAAGATATAATTTTGTTAATCCGTACATCCACAGTTGAATACAATCAACCTCTATCCACAGTTGAATACAATCAACCTCTGTAACACTTCAGATATGCACGAATGATTTAGATTGATCACTTGTCAAATTTCTACTCCAAATTCAATCATACATATTCTTATGTATTGGCATTTATTGTTGTATTTTCGACCACCCATTTCCTGGTAATGTCATTTTTTACTGGATTGCAAATCTTCATTTTGCATTGAAAGTGATTCAGTTTGATCTGAACCTTAGCTTGAGATCTCGACACCCTGGGATCCTGTCCACAAAATATTAGCCATATAAAGGCTAGGCTTTCCTTCCTGATAAAAATCCTCTCCTATTGCCTAACTCGACAGTTGTCCATCGGACAGACTATCCAATGGATGAGTGGCAGGCTGGATGTTGTACTGTTTCCTTTGAAGAACCGAAACCAAATGTACAGGGTTTTCATTCCGTTTTCTACCAACATCCCAATGGTTTTCATAGGCAACCATACAGATACGATTTTAGAAATTTCCTTATCAGCCCTCATTTTCCCAGCAGTTCCTATGTTCCCACTCACTACAGTCGTTTTCCTCTCCACTTCCTTTTCTAAGAAGAGAATAAATATATTCTATAAATTGGATACAAGCAGTGAAAATGAACATGGAAAAAAGATCAGATAACCACTCCCAAAATACTTTTTTCCCAATGATACAACTTAAAATAAACAAATCTAAAAAACAAGGATAACATTATCATTTTCTCAATTTTCCTGCTATGCATCTGTAGAATCAATCAACCAATTCAGTGTCACTTTTGAGTCTCTTTCTCTCCTTCTTTCGCTTCTCGCGCAAATCTAGCATAAGAGAAAAAAATAAATAGCTAAATACATAAAACTCTCTTTATGCGCGCCCGCACGCACACACACACACACACACGAGAGAGAGAGAGAGAGAGAGAGAGGGGGGAAGCATACGTTTTCTTTCATTTCGCTTTTTTTCACTTCGTTTTCTTCTTAAATTTTCTATGTTTCTTTGCTTCCCTGCCATCTTTTTCACATCTATGCGTGCCTGAAAATAGAGGAATTCAATGAGAAACAAACTGCGAAATACAGATACCAAGGTGTATAAGAATTTCCTTAGTCACAGGTGGTAAAGCAAATTCTGCTCAAGTTCACAACTATCAAAATGAGAACCGCCATAGCAATACATTCAAGTGCCACAAAATAATAATATATTAAAATGTATCAAATGAATCAAGAATCCTCATTTAAGGTACCTTCTTTGTAAATTAGTCAATGAAAAACTATCTGCACTGAGAAGAATATATCTTAGGCAATTCAGCAAAACATGGACACCATAGAGATCAAGCAAGGCAAGCCAACCATTTACTGAGTTCATGAAACGTAGCCTTGGTAACCTGGGTGTTGCTTTGGGCACCTTGGGCTGCCTGCTTGCATGGGAAGGCGCCTAATTGGCATAATTTTGGGTCATATAAAATGATTATGCTTCCAACACTTGTATAGGGTTGTCTAATTGTCTACAAGGTATAATACAGGTGAGATGTATTAAATACCTTATGTACAATTAAGTATAATAAAATTAAAGAAAAGAAAAAAGAATTCTGAAACACTTGTAGTCTCCATTCACGAGTTCACAACTCAAATATGCTGAACCCCCACCCCTCACAACGGCATTACAGGACAACATATACCTTAATTCCGGCAACTCCAGCGAAGGTAGGTTTTTTCCCCTCTAGTTCTTCCTCTTCTTCTTCTCCCATACTGGGCCACTTTCCAGGAGATTGTGCAGAGCTGTTGGTTGCGACTGCTATTAAGATTAATGAGATATAAAACTGGACTGGTGATGGAGATGGGAGACGGGAGACGGGAGACGAGAGAAGGGACACATAATGCAGGGTTCTCTTTGATCAATCTGAGCGCTAACTTTTGGGACTCAAGTCAAAAGGATTGACACATGGAGGATGAAGCTTGCTTAAGACTGAATTGTTAGGGCACTAGCCACTGGCGTGACACTTCATGGGCCAATCATGGCAGACCACTGCCAGCTCTATGCTCTAGAAGAGCACGATCACGCCCTAAGAACCGTGCTGTCAGTAACTAAGCTGTTTGATCCGAGGAGAATAGTTGACTAATTCACTATTGCATGACTTGAGTTGTTGGGTTCTAACAAGCTCTGTACAAGGAACTATGCAGACTACAATGCCCCACCGTATGCGGCACGAGGCACACGCATGTTTACAAATGTACATTTTCTTTTTATGGAATAGATATATAACAATTTGGCTCTTCCTTGTAATAGGGATCCAAGCAAGAATTAAAGTATCGCATATCAGTCGAGCAATTCTAAGTTATATGTTATTGTGGATACACCCCACCCCAATACGTGTCTATATTTCAAGAATGTGCATAGCTGAGATACATATCAGAGTATACGTTACGGTAATTCATGGTCGTATCAACCCATATCACTTGATACAGGGAAGATACATGTTTTTTTATTTTTAGGTACCATACTGGTACCATATCGTATCAACACTGGTACCATATCATATCAACACCTTCCGATACAGATACGTATCGGTTTCAGTTAGTATCGAACCGTATCGAGGATACTTTAAACCTTCATCCAAGTATAGAAGCTCTCAAGATTAGATTAAGCAAAACCTAAAATCTTGGATGGAATCATTGCTAGTACGTGGACAAAGGATTCACAATTGCTGTCATTTTTATTTGGTCTTGTTATACTAGATATAATGTATACATAAAAAAAATAAATACTAGGCGACTATGACACCACGACACCTGGCCTAGGCAGCCATGACAAATATGATGAACATTCTTCATAGGAAAATTTCAGTTAAAGAACAAGAAATAAGCCAGTAAAAGTATCTGTGGCCATACCTCATGGCTAGCACTACGAAGTGCCTGAAGAGGCTCCACACAATCCTGACCAATGACCATGAGTTTCCCTCTTTTGCTTTCTCCTCCACAACTCCCATTTTCATCCATTTTCTGCTTAGCTAATTCTTCAAATTGGTGTTGAAGAAGAGAAGAAACACCAGCCTGGGGAAACATCAAACAGGAAACAGTTGTAATTTGTCAAAGGTTTAAGCATGTTTCCAGGAGTGTAGGGGAAATATATATGCTTAAATGCAACAAGAATCAAACAATTAAATGTAGGACTGTTGATAAAAAAAAACCATGTCTAGCAGTTAAAACAGAAGCAATGAAGATATACTCAGAAAGATGAATAAACATTATTTATAATCCAATAAAACAGGCTACGAGCCTAGAACACTATTTTCTTAGGGTCTTTTTAACAAGACCAATCCCTGGATTCTCATCGATGCAAATTGACGGCCAATTGGTATCATTTTCCAATCCAGAATCCCAATTGATTTAACCATAGAGATTTCATATTTGCCAATGATACTTCGTGCTGGTTCTGAAACAGAGGAAGAAATTTCCAGATACTTGCAAGAGGATAAAAGAAGGCTGCTAATAGCTATCTCCAAGTCAAAAAATAAAGATCATTCCCTCACAACAATGCAGAAGTGACACATTTTTGTTCTTGTTCAGAGAACATTTGATGCAGCACTCCTGCATGAAAAAACGATTGAACACTACTACATTTTCAGGGGGAGCATCATTTCCTCTTCTTCATGTTATCAACTTGTGTCAACTTGTCTTATCTATAATTTAGTATCATACACATAGTACAACCATGTATCCATGGATCGTAGTTTGAATCCATTTTCAACCATGAATCACTGAATTGTATGGTTTATTATATCCAGTCCACTTTCAAAAACATTGGGATATAAATGTAAAATGCCCAAGAAAAGCAGTTGAGAACAAGAAGGGTTGTAAAAAAATAAATCAATAAAAATAAAAATAAAATTACCCCAGCCAGAAAACGTCGAGAAAATGTTTTTGGCTGCAAAGGGGATGAAAGCAGCACTTTCAATTCCTGCAATTTGAAACAAGCTAAGTTATTTTCAATGTTAGAAAAGCTCTTTAGATCAATGAGTCGTAAATTACAGAAGATTTCGATCAAACCTGCTGTAACTTCTGCAAATGAATAGATTTGGTTTTCTTTTGCTTATAATTGTTGACTCTGTCATCCTCACTGTCATGGTCCTCCAAAATTAATTCAATTGATTCAGCACTTCGTTCCAGCCAACTTTTCTTTGCTTTCTCCTGCAAAGTAAATGAAGCATGGCCATTAATAAATTCAAGGTAGTTGACTAACAAATAGTAAATTATACATGCCAGCACAAAGATTTTTTATTTTATTGAGTACCACAGCGGTACAATTAATAGCATCATCGGCCAAAGTTTTAAGTATCAGTATTGGGTATCATGTCGATGGAGTGATTTTAAGAAACGTATCGTATCATATCAAGGATACCCAAGATACACTAGGATACTGGAAAGATATGCAAGGAAATATGTACAGAACCTGCAAAATACAAATTTGAAGCATAAGAACACTATAAATAGCTAATTTATGGTCCAATAATAGGATGCTAGGATTTCAGACCCCATACACTTTCAAAGGACAACCAATCTTAGTTTCACTGGGTAGTAATTTCTCACCATTTTGCAATGTTTTTTTAAGTTAAATGAATATGACTTTTTTTCTAATTCTTTTATTGGTTTGTGCATAGACATAATAAACTTCTATACATAGAATCATTGCAGGTTTAAAAAAAAGGAGAAGAGGACTCCGAATTGAAAAACCTCTTCTGCCTGCAAGGACATCCAATGGCAACAACCCTCAACTCTTCAGTAATTCCGGCAGCAGCAACACTCTGCGACGACAGACAAGCTTCTGTCCTCTTCAAAAAAAAAAAAAAATTTAAGTGTTCTTCTTCTTCTTCAGTGGCAGCGACTGCTGCTGCTTCAGCGGCGATGGCTGAGCAGTTGCTGCTGCTGAACCTCCTCCTCCTTCATCTTCTTCTCCCGGCCGCGGCTTTCATTCTGCAGGCAAGAGTTGATACATTTCCATCTGTATCGTGACGTCTCAAGTGGTATCAAACCATATCAGTTCATATCAACTGGTGAACCAATATAGTTTGATACAATTTTTTTTTTATAATTATATTAAGTATTGTATTGGCCGACACGGGCCGATACTTAAAACCTCGCATCAACCCCTAGCATTTATATACAAATGAAGTGTAGATAACTTCTTGTGAAGAATAGAAATTGCAAGCAGTCCTACAAACAAAAAGGGAGATAAGAGGGTCCTCTTGTTGTGCACCCCAAACTAGCATTCAGAGGAATCCCATCAATAAGAACAGAAGTTTCCAAGGAATAACTAGAAAACAAAAATCCTTTTACATTACATGTTGCAGAAGAGAAGGCAAGTATCCCACTTCACAATCAGTAAATTGTCAAGATCAGCCTCCCTTTCACACATGCACCCTGTAAAGATGAAATCATAGTATCTACACTGCTCTTAACCTAAAGGAAAATACTCTCAAAAGTTTCTTCCTTTGGGTCATTTGTCCCTACTTAAAAGAAATTTAAAGTTACAGCTTCTGCAATTTATATACGCTATTAGTATCTGTGAAAAACAACAATTTAGGTGGGAACATTTTAAATCCTCCATCTATGGCTACTATGTCAAGGATTGACACCATGATGTGAAAAATTTTCATTGGTAAAAATATGGTCGCAGAATTGTTATTTAAAATCTTTGATAGCTAAAAGGTTACCCATGAAGCTCACATTTTGCTAATCCTGATCAAATGAGAAATAATGAAACTAGAATTTTTTATTCCCTTCTTTCACTTTTATTTTCATTGCCCCAAGGGCAGCATTCAATCATATTGAAGCATAATTCTAAATATGATATCTCGGTTTTCTCGGTAATCTTGAATGGCTTGAGACGAGATCAGACGAGAGACACTAAGTGTACAGTGTCTTGGTCGAGATCTTGGTTCATCTCGAGGTTCTCGGTGGTTCTCAGTCCAACTCGTTATTTTCAGATGGACCTTTTCTTTCCTGTTTTGACATTTTGAAGGGGATTTTGCCTTTTTAGGTGGTTTTTTGCCAAATCAACCTTTCACACTGCTAGAAGACCTTGCTGGAAGTTGGGAAATCACTGCCACATCATCGATTCAAGCGTTTAGGTAGAGACTTTAACAGATTCAAGAGTTTAAGGTATGTAATTTTTCCAAAACATTAATTTTTGCAAAAACAAAATTAATACTTGGTTAGGCATGAAATTTTTATATGCTGAGCCCACTCTACGAGCTCAAGGTATCGAGCGCTTCTTCCACCCCAATATGATGTGGTCCACATGTCATTCAGTCAAAAGCAAATTGACGTCGGCAAGTTCACAACTTGCATGGGACAGATCCTCTACGGCACTTTACGTGAAATTGGGCATTGAGATGGGGATAGTACTGTAAATGTAACGTTAGGAGTTTGGGGCAACAATCTATCTTAATTCTTAATTTGAACTATGTAAGTATGATTGTATGAACTTATTGAGTTATTTGACAATTAAGCATCATTTTGTTTCTTCTCCTCGTGCATAATTTCATTGTCTCATTTGGCTTTTTTTGGGTCTTCTACTATGAAAACAGTGTAGAATAGCCAATATTACCCTCTACGTATACAACAGTGTTCAAAATATACTCCTCCCTCCCCTCTCCCTAGCCCTTGCTGTTGACTCCTGCCCCGGCCTTAGATCAAGAGCAAACACAAGCCCCATTCCATCTCTATTCCTCCGTTCACTTCTCCTTCCGGGGCTTGGCAAGAGCTCCGTTAATCAATAGCTCATGAACTTTTTATGCTGCCCATTCCCATCCCAGGAATGATTGAATAAAGTTACCCAAACAACCACTATGAGATTATTTTTGAAATTTTGTGGATTAAATATATTTATAAAGGCTAAAAGAAGGTTTCCCTGGAGTATCAAACCTTAAAATGGTCATTTGAGCGCCCAAACACCAAGTGGAAACTAGCAAGAACAAAAAATGTTCTCTGCAAGATCTCAACATTCCCAACCGAGTTTACCGAGTTTTCGATCCTTGCATGGAAGCGGTGCCATATATCAACAATTGAACCATAGACATAAAACATCTCTAATCCAAAGTTCATTGTACTCTCCACAAAGCCATTCAAATTTCCCCCCACACCCCACACAAAAAAAGAGGGGGGAAGAAACGGAAACCGAGATATTCCAATATAGTGAAGGCAGCTACATGGCCACTTAATCATGTTGGACTACACAAGTAACAACGCATAAAATGAAAATAATCAGAACCAACTACATGGCCACTTAATCATGTTGGACTACACAAGTAACAACGCATAAAATGAAAATAATCAGAACCAACTACCCCTGCCAAATTTAACCCAATGAGGTCCAAAGTCCAAACCATACACACATGATAATAGGGTATGGCATGGATCCAAGAGAGAGAGAAAGAGAGAGAGAGAGTACCAATAACAGAGAAGTCTTTCCTA
The DNA here is from genome assembly GCA_028583415.1 of Protea cynaroides. Taxonomy (NCBI): domain Eukaryota; kingdom Viridiplantae; phylum Streptophyta; class Magnoliopsida; order Proteales; family Proteaceae; genus Protea; species Protea cynaroides. Next base: position 62,943,819 of record CM053270.1, read on the forward strand.
CGCATGCAACTGGGCCTCAAAAAAGGAGTTCCCCATAAAGTGACTAAAAGAAAAACAGTGCAACAGATCCACAAAATCAGCAGTAAAAGAAGACCTGATACCTGTGAATCCTTCCGCAAAATCTTGTCAATTTGACGTGCCAAGGACAATCTTTTCATAACCTCTGGTATGTAAGAGTTATCTATAGGAAACCGCTGAAGACTTTCCTGCTTACCAGAACAAAGCAATTAGCATTCATCTAATAATTATGAAGTGGTAGGTTCAGAATGCTGAATTTTATAATAAAAAAAATGTCTCCAAAAAACACTCACAACATAGTTCGATTGGAACTATTTTGGGAGAGAACTACCAAGAGAAAAGTTTAAGTGTCAGTCCTATTGTTTCTCCTAATGTTTTACTCCTATCTAGGTTTGAAGAACAGAGAGACGATATAATGACTATGTATGAACAGAACGAGGATTAAAAATAATGTGGCTTTCGACTGGTTCTCTGATAATAGCCGAAAAGTTCAACTCAATTACAAGCATGTTAGTAATATGCTGACTCCAATTTCAATTTTGAGTATTCATTATCAACCATGTCCAGACAGCCTATGGGTTCATTTGACAGCTATTACCTCCATCAAAGATCGAGAATCCCACCAAAGCATAAAACTATGATGCTCCTGAGACCATGATGATATAATGCATCTGTTTATCAGTGGATCATGAACTAGCATGTCAGATAGTAGGATCTAATGGTGAAGCAGGCAGTTGAAACAATATGGTTTTAGGATCACTCTGAACATTCTTATAACCTAAAATACATACTTTCTAGTGTCTCAGTAATCACAAACTGTACAGGATTTTCCCATGAACTGATGCACTTGCTGTGATGCAGGTCAGGCTTTATCAAGAAAGAAGGGCCGCAAGAAGAAAATAAATGGGCTTGACCCATCGGGCCAGCCTAACCCACTGGACCAGGCTAATACAACCCATAAGCCAGTACCGCCAGCACTAGTTAGTACCGCCAGCACAAGTATTAGTTGACAGCAGTATTAGTACAGAATTAGGACTCTTTTATTATTTGGACTCTTTTAATTGAGAGTGTCAATTAGTTTCCTAAAATATAGTATTCAGTAGTTAGAAGTTTCATTGTTTAGAATTCCTTAGTTTCCTAAAAAATTGTTAAAGAACTTTCCTAATTTCTGTTTTTGAAACTTTTCTATTCTATAAAGGAAGTTTCAGCTTTAGTTAGAAGTCTCTATTCTCAGAACTTTCCTATTTTTTTGTGATCATTCAAAAGTTATAAATAAGAAGAGATAGAAGGCTGGCAGCACAGATCTGGTCCAGAAAAAAAGAAAGAAAAAAAAGCTTCTATTTTTCTGGTTGAGTATCCCACGGTTGTGAGACTCAACCGATTGTTATTTTGTTCCTTCTTTTCTCTAATTTTCTTACATTATTTTCTATCCTTTCACCATTGTTGGCGACTACTTGCTTCAAGATTAAGTCCATCTTTTAATGTTACTGAAAAGATCTTCATCAAAATACACACAGCCTGGGCAGTAGTCAATTCCAGCAAACTTTCGACATACATAGCTTCTGCAGTTTTAATTGGATCCCTCCCAGATTTCAGAGTGTGTTCACATCTATCATGAGGAACATTTGCTACAAGTTTCATAAGGATCTAAGGGCTCGATTTCAAAATAAGTGAATTTCTTCGGTACTTTTTATTTCTGATTTTTGCTAAAATACATGTTCGAGACCTACGGGCAAGATTGGTTTCTATCCCGCTCGTTGGATCAAGTTCATCTTCTAGAGTATTGTTTCTCATACCCTAAGGATCACTGTTTTCAAGTTTCGAAGCATTCTATTGGATGGATTTGGAGTTGAGTAATTATTTGTCAAATTCAATCATTTTTACTTGTTGTTAAAGTGTAAAATTTGAATTGGGCTGATTGAAAGATCCTATCCTAACAAGGTTTGGGCATAAATTGAGATGTAATCCTACCTTGCCATCAATTGGTATCAGAGCATGGCTGAGGAGAATTCTAACTCTCCTAATCAGTCCAATAACCACAATGACCTTATTAATTTGGTTCTCCAACGATTGACCAATATGGATGCAAAAATAGATAATATGAAAAGAAGGATGAATGCTAAATTTGATAGTTTGGATGAAAGAATTAACCCTAGGCCAGCTAGAAGAGAAACCCCTAGAAGAGAAGCTCTAATAGCCAACCTAATGCCTAGACGTATTGCTAGGGCTCCCCAAAGAGTCCCTAGAAAAGAATATCAAGACCCACCTTATGAAGATTATGGAGACCATCTTCCCCACCGTTACCAAACTCATAAGGTACGGATGGACCTTAAGGAATTTCATGGGAAACAAGACCCCCAAGCGTTTCATAACTAATTGAATTTAAATTGATGGCAAGGTAGGGTTACATCTCAATTATGTCCAAACCTTACTAGGGTAAGATCTTTCAATCAGCCCAATTCAAATTTAACACTTTAACAACAAGTAAAAATGATTGAATTTGACAAATAATTACTCAACTCCAAATCCATCCAATTAAATGCTTCTAAACTTGAAAACAATGATCCTTAGGGTATGAGAAACAATACTCCAGAAGATGAACTTGATCCAACGGGCGGGATCGAAACCAATCTTGCCCGTAAGTCTCGAACATGTATTTTAGCAAAAATCAGAAATAGAAAGAAACGAAGAAATTCACTTATCTTGAAATCGAGCTCTTAGATCCTTATGAAACTTGTAGCAAATGTTCCTCATGATAGATGTGAACACACTCTGAAATCTGGGAGGGATCTAATTAAAATTGCAGAAGCTATGTATGTCGAAAGTTTGCTAGAATTGACTACCGCCCAAGCTCTGTGTATTTTGATGAAGATCTTTTCAGTAACATTAAAAGATGGACTCAATCTTGAAGCAAGTAGTCGCCAACAGTGGTGAAAGAATAGAAAATAATGTAAGAAAATTGGAGCAAAGAAGGAACAAAATAACAATCGGTTGAGTCTCACAACCATGGGAGACTCAACTAGAAAAATTAAAAGCTCAACTTTTCTTCTTTTTTTTTCTGGACTAAATCTCTACCGCCAGCCTTCTACCTCTTCTTATTTATAACTTTTGAATGATTACAAAAAAAAAATAGGAAGGTTCCGAGAATAGAAACTTCTAACTAAAGCTGAAACTTCCTTTATAGAATAGGAAAGTTTCAAAAACAAAAATTAAGAAAGCTCCTTAACAATCTTTTAGGAAACTAAGGAATTCTAAACAATGAAACTTCTAACTACTAAAACTATATTTTAGGAAACTAATTGACACTCTCAATCAAAAGAGTTCAAATAATAAAAGAGTCATAATTCTGTACTAATACTGCTGTCAACTAATACTTGTGTTGGCGGTACTAACTAGTGCTCGCGGTACTGACTTATGGGCTGTATTAGCCTGGCCCAATGGGTTAGGCTGGCCTAAGCCTAACCTGATGGGTCAAGCCCATTTATTTTCTTCTTGCAGCCCTTCTTTCTTGATAAAGCCTGACCTGCATCATGCTGGCCACAAATTGGTTAAGTAATCCATGGCTTGGGCTGGGTCTTATGTTATTTTATTTGTTTATTTAAGTTTTGGGCTTGTTATGTTTAAGTGCTTAATATTGGGATTAAGTTAATTTAGTTTATAATTTAAGTTGTTATAATCGTAAGCTCACTTAGTTGTGTAATTTTAAGCCCACTTATGAGGACCCATTTAGCTTTAAGTTCTTAATTATAGCCCATTAGGATAGGTTAACAATTAAGTATTAGTTGGATAGACATTAAGTTGTTTTAAATTGTTTTAAAGTAGGAGACAGCAGCCCACAATTGGAGGCTCTCCTACTCATGCATGGACCTCTCTTTTAGGTTTATATTTAGGGAAATTTACTCATACTACCCTGAACTTAGATCCAAATACAACTACTACCCTAAAGTTCACAACAATTACAACCACACCCCATTGACTAACGGTGTTAAGTAAAACAAATTAATGTCAACTTTACCCTTGTTGCATTTACAAGCAATTAAGGATAAGATGGCATTTTTAACATTCTAAAATTGGCAAAGGATGAAACTTAGAGTTCTCACATCTTCTTCCACAGCTTTTTTTTTTTTTTTTTTCCCCAAAGTCTTCGAAACAACCTAATTGCATTCCTTCACCACCCTACACTTCTTCTTCAACCAAACCATATTCTGACCGGATGGAAGCATCACCAAAATCAGAAACCCTACCATGAACTTGAGCAGGCAAGAGCCGCCGCGGGGGCATTTTGGGGGGGGGGACTCTGCCATGTCAACCTCTATGACCGCCGGAGGCCAAATGGCCGGAGAAACAAACGCACCATCACTACTAGAATCAATCACCCGGGTCCATGTTTCCAGAGTTGCGGATAAGGAATGTGATCATTGCAATGGTGGAGGTGGTGGAGATTATGTGACCCAAAAAGAATATAGTTACAAAAAAAGAGCATGTACTCTCCAAAAGGAACTCTCTCATTCACAGTCTCACAGCCTTCTGCCAAAAAGAGCAGACCTGCCACATCCAACCCCATATCTCTCATCGACGCCACTGACGTGCTCAACCCCAAATCACGAACTGTAGCCAATGCTGCCATGGCCCAAAAAAACTTTGGAACATGCCAGAAAACAAAAAGGAAAGCAAGATTTGGCAGACAAACGATTTTGGGAAATACATTTCACAGATCTCAAACAAAAAACGGCTCTGTAATCTTCTCCGTCGAGCTGAAGATTCCCGTTGACGAAGACGAGCATGCAACCCAAGGCAGGGCCAGAGGGCTTGAATCCTGCAACCTTCAAACCTTGGGCTGAAGCAAATTTCAAATGGGACAGGAGAAGATCCCCTCTACTTCTTTAAAGAGTATTGAAACTTGAAACGATTTAACAAAGGAGACTGGTGTCAAGGAACATCTTCATAGCCCTGCTCCGTAAGCCACTCTAGAGCCCGCCCCAATCCTAGACTCTTCTTCCACTTCGGTTTTACCCTCCCCATATGTGGTCAATCCCAAACTACTCGACTTGCGGGTGCCGAAATCAAAGAGATTACGAGCCGTCGACTTAGGTCTTAAGTTCAGTCGATATCAGTTTTGTCAACTTAGGTCTTTTCTTTTGCAATTCCAAAAGAAAGAGAAGAAAGGGAGGGAAAGGGAAAGGAATGATTGAATGAAAAGGTTATTTTTGTCTTTTCAGTTTACAAAAGGATAATATAGTCCTTTCACAATACCCATAAGCGAATTTTTTACCTTCAAATTTTGAATGCGTGCTGACATAGCAACAAACAATAAAATTCTAACAGAGTGGGCCCCTGTGAAACAAGTTTAGCAATTAGGGGTAGTACACGTTACTGTTGTGGACTTAGGGTAATAGTTGTATTTGGACCTAAGTCCAAGGGTGGTACGAGTAAATTCTCCTTTTATTTAATATTGTAAGGGGCTAATACGCTCCCCATGACTTTGATGATGAATGAATATGACTGCAGCCTTCTTCTCTGTGGAAGATAGAATTTATGCTGTGGGATCCAGCATGCTTGGTGGAAATTAAGCCGTTGATGGGAAATCAACATAGTTCTTAGGGGGGAAGCCTAAGATCATATATTCTTCTGCTTCCTCTTTTTCACCATTAATAAGTTAGTGCACTGTTTACAAATTCTATATTAGATTTATTTTTCTGGTTTGATTTCTGAATCTGCTTTACTGTTTCCTGGTTTTACTGTTCTCGGCTATTAGTATTGTCTCTTCTGTCGATTTGTTCCTGCATCAGTCTTAAATCTGGAAACCAGAAACTGCCCTCGGTTTGCAGTAATTCTGGAAATCGGGCTTTGTATTGCTGGTGTCAATCTCAGTCTGGTTTTTTAAATTCCTTAATCTGCATTACAGTAAATCAGTTACTGTCAGAAACTATATTGCTATCGTACTTTACATTAAATCTGGTTTCAGTGACAGGATTTTAAACTCTTTTTGCAACTCTCGGTTTTTACCCTAGATTTGGATCAAAGTATCGGTTTCTTAGTGCTTGATCTCAGTCCATATCAGTGCATTAATTTAGTATATATTTGCTGACCTGAATTCATCCCATGGACTGAAAGTGATCCATTGATTACTGCCATTATTTTTTATTACATGATTATTCTTAGTTTCATAAGGAGACTAGTTGTAGATCTATACATCGAAGTGGTCTCAGATTTTGATACATCTGTTCTAATATTATTTCTGAATTTCTCCTAAATCTAGGTTGCATCCAACGACTGGATTTTCACAACTCCATTTTTTTTTACCTCCTTGTGCATCCTAATCCTAGTCTAATAAGATTCATCCATATCTTTAAATCGAACCGTCAGATCGATTTCAAATTCAGATAAATTGTTTTCATGTTCTTTAGCGCATCATATTGAAGTTTGGATTCCATCCGACCACTAGATGTTCTGTATTTACTGTATTAAAATTCTGGTATTTTGGTTCCTTTGATGAGATCCTGGTTTGCAGTGTTTTTGAGTCCCACGCCTGTTCGGCTCTAGAGACCCCATCATGAACTTTAAGGCACACGAAAATAAGTGAACTTTTCAACATCCAAGACCGAAATAAGGTTTTGTAAAGTGTTCTTTTCAGGATAAAAACCTTTGAAAATGATCTGCATAAAGAAGCAAATTTCGCTCTATCACTTGGCGATATTAATGCAATGCTGCACCCGTCAGCAGAAGCTCTAGCAGTTCTTCCACTTCTATGAACATAAACCTAAAGAGTTAAACAAATTTTAGTCAGAGAATACAAAATCAAAACCTAGTTCAACTGGGAAAAATCATTTAAATACTAACCTCTGCAGAATGTGGAAGCTGATAGTGAACAACAGTTCGAACACCAGGAATATCAAGGCCCCTTGCCGCAACATCAGTGGCTACAAGTATACCATGTTCATTTCCGCGAAAACGATCAACTGCCTATTATAAGATGAGAAAAGAAGAAAAAAAAAATTCAGTGCTTGCATCCAACCAATGAGTGGAAAGAAGTACCAATCTTGAACCAGTTATGAACAGTTTCTTATTGAATTGTTTTCACAAGGATAAGTTGGAACATGGGAAAATTGAAGCATGTAATGAAAGCATAAGCAAATTTGACATTTAGCAAACTCAATTTCTTCAAAATGATATTATAATATGGGAGTTGGTTCCACCGTTCGGTACTTGGAACTCCTTCCATCATGCCCCAAAATTACCCCAGGACAGTTCATTTAAAGTCAAAATTTGGGAATACCGTTCAGGTCTATTTAACCATGATTAAATTTCGGACCAATCTCCACTTGTCATTATACAAGTTCAAATAATGTTAGGAAAAAAAAATAAGGAATCTGAACCCAACAGGAACCATTGAAAACAAGAGTAAAACTCATTCATGGTGGGCCATAAAATAGGCAACCCAACTTGACAAGAAGCACATCACAGGGTCACCCATCTATCCCACGGAAACTACCAAATCATAAAATACAAGATGTGAAAAAAAAAGGCTTCAAAATCATCAACCCTGTGGCACAGGATGTGATATAAAGGCTTCCAGATACATGTGGAGTAGAAACCAAGGTTTAAGGTGCCGGTTTCGAGGCTGGTTTTGGCCAGCCTAACCAGCCTTGAAACCGAGATATCTTGGGTTTCAACCGAATCGAAACCTTGTATTTTTCCCGAGACATCTCGAAACTTGGTTTGGAAACCCAAAAGTGTTTTTCTTGATCTGAGTTTTTTTTCTGTAGCTTATTTTAACCATTTTACACAAATTCCCACATTAGTTTAAATAAAAACATCCAAAATGATAATATGTGGTACGGACCCAAGTTTGCTAGTGTACGCTGAGACCTGGGATTGTGTCTAGAGTTAAGTTGGCAACACGTATTTATGACTAACATTCGCGTACTTTTAACAAATTTGATCGGTGCGTAACTCCTTTAATATAGTTCGGATTCAAGCAATCTCGAATTCGTTGCAAAGCTAGCATAATCAGTTTTCCAACAAATTCAAGATTGCTTAAATCCGAGTTATAATGAAGGAGTTACACTTCAGTCAAACCTTTTTCGGATTATGCGAATGCTGTATAAAGTCGTCTGAATGTAAATTATTTTTGGACATCAAAGCAAGAGATTATTTTGGCGCGATCTTAGTTTTTAGTGATGCTTTACTATAATAAGATTTATGAAATTTTTATATTTGAAAAAAAACCTAGCATTTGGGAGTTCCCGCATCCAAAAATACAGTTTTTGTTCTTAAACTGGAGGTTTGACTTTTTATCCTTTTGGAATTTAAATTTTAAACTATTTTTATTGGATTCCAATGGGGGGTATTTTCTTATTTATAAATAATATCTTAAGTAAATGATGTTAGTCCTAAATAAGTATTGTCTGATAAATGTTGTTCCTGTCTACCCTAATAAATTTTCTGAAAAAACTTCAAAGATTAAGGAAAAATAAGAGAAAAAATGATGAATCTAGGTCAAAACCTAATGAATTCGACAAGCTAAAACATTTTTATACCTTCAGTTGGTGCATTTTTTGAATCGAACCCATGGTTTCAGTCAAAACCCTCATTGGGTTCGACCAAAACCATGTATTTTTCAGTTTCGACCCTCCATCTCGTCTCGATTACTGTCGAAACCGAGATAAGCCGGTCGAAACTTCGACCAGCACCTCGATACATGGCGGAAACTTTTTCCGTTATATTTCAAAAAGAAAAAAAAAGATTAGAATTCATACCAGACTGTTATCTATCAAAAAATATGAATATATGGCTAACCCTTTTGGTGTTGGCATGTGTTGTCCTATCCCACCAAAAAAATTTATAAATATATAAAAATCCCACCCAAGTGCAATTAAGAGAAAATTATGCGCTCTTCCAACTATTCAATTAAGTTTCCTATCATCCATACCCGAAAAAGTTTAGAACAAAAAGTATCCAAAGGAACAAAAGTTCTAATAACTCACCGATTTATATGAAAATTCAAGATGAAAAACAGATAGCAATGCAGGTACTTGATACATTAATTAGTTATTGCATAACTTCATTATGCACAATCAAAAACAGTTCATAGGTGGCATGTCTTAGAGGTTTGTCAGAATTGACTAACACTGGGAAGGGAACCATTTTCTTTCATACTAACTATTCTCCATAAGATGAACTTAAGGTTAGAACTAAGAGTGGTGTCAAGATTACCTTAAAAAGTAAACATGTTCTAATTAAAAATTCTTTTAAGGACTAAGTAAAAGAATCCAAGTTATTGGACAACTTAAAGTAAACACTTACATCTCTAACCAGGGGAAAAAGTGATACGGGATCCGCGGTTGAGAAACCCTAATTAGATCCGCTAGTAGGCCCACCCAAAAAATAATCAAGCTTGATTCAAATAACAGTGGCAGAATTGTAAATTAACCCAAAACTCAACCAGTGATGGTAGTTCTGTAAATAATCAGAACTTTCTAATAACCTTGTGAAGCAAACAGATCCTTAAGATAAGATGGGAATTTGATTTATTTGAAAGGGGTAGACTAAGAAGTATTTATAGAGGTGTGGTAAAATAGTAATAACTTGATAAAGCAAGGGTACTCATTAGGGAGAATAATAAGAGGAATAAAAGAAACTCTAAAATCACCTTCTTCAAGCTCACGACATCAGGTTCAGTCTACGGTAGAAACCAGATTATAAACTTCAAACCACAGCCCTTAAATCTAATTCAATCAGTCTGAAACTCCAGAGTTAGAGTCGCCTGGGTCTGGTGAGATGATTCAAGCCAACAAATCTCGCTTGAACAGTTTGCTGATTCAGCTTGAACTGATCCAAGAATTTGCGCAGAAACAGGGCATCAGATCTGAACCTGGATTGAGTTCTATTAGCAAAGGGGTTTCAACAGCAGTAGTCTTAGGGGTGGACGTCACCCTAGGATAGAGATCCTATCCCCAAAGTTTCCGGATGAGTGGAGGAGGGTTGAGGGATCTCGAAGGGTCTTGTTGGGGCTGGGGTTACCGCCAGAACAGGGGACAGATTTGAAAGAACAGGAAGGGAAGGAAAAGGAAGAGGAAGAAGGAGAAGAGAGAGAGCGAGATGGAGAGGGATGGGATTTCTGGCCAGCAGGCCTACGCTACTCTCAAATCAAAACTTCTTCAATTTCATTCATAATAATCTTCTCTATCTTTATACCGTCTATTACATACTTTTATAAAGGAAAATACTTCCTAAATTAATTGACATAATTTTAGAAACTACATATTGTATCTATTGAATGAAATCCCTACTCAAAACAGAAATAATAGATAAGGAAACCTAATACTGAAACTTCCTATTCTAAGTAATTCTCTACCAACCCTTTGCAGACCAAAAGGTTGGTTTGGGTTTGAGCCGGTTCAGGTTTGGCTTGGGTAGTCAAATCGGCTCGTATCGATCCATCCACGAAATTGCTACTGCATCAAAAAGATATCTGGGTACAACTAGTATCATAAACAAGTAAATTTTCTCATGCTTATTAGACGCTAATATGTGGCAAGGCCGAACAGGAAAAAGGACAAAAACAGTCTAATGGAAAGAAATAATCAGGGAAGTTCTTAATCTATTGTTTTATTATAAGAAATCTAAGAACATGCTATCATTATAACTATGTTTACACGTCAACTGAAGATGTACAAGCAGGAAAATAGTAAGAGGCAAAAACTTTTTTTTGTGTGTGTGTAGGGGGGGGAATAATTGTATTAACAGCAACCCAAAAGAACAAAGGACAAAGCCAGGCTCAAACACAAGAGATTATAAGAGAATCCAATAATGGAGATCATATCCCCATTAGAATTGAATTGGTAAGCAACCCAAAAGAACAAAGGACAAAGCCAGGCTCAAACACAAGAGATTACAAGAGAATCCAATAATGGAGATCATATCCCCATTAGAATTGAATTGGTAAATCCCAGGCAGAGATGATAAATCTATTTCTAAGGGAGGCAAATACCTTCAATCTAGCACGCTGTTGCATTTGAGCATGGAGGGTCCAAACACTGATGCCAAGGATGCGTAATAGGGATGAAATATGACGTAAAGCTGCAATGGATGTACAGAAAACAATTGTTCGCCCTTGTCCATAAACACTGAAAATATAATATAAATATGCATCTTTATCCTCTTCCCTGCATCTGCAACCAACATATTTTACAAGCATACAGTGAGAACAGTAATAATATATTAAAAAAAGTTATAGAAGGTACCATTGTGATAAATTAAAATGTAAGTAAGAATTACATTGTGGTATGGAAGGAAGAATAATAGGTCTCCATATTGTGTCCTTGCCATGTGACATAAGCATGCATTAAGTATTCATGAGCAATGAGCATTGAGGACATGATGCACTACAGTAACCATCAGATGAGCTAATCCATACATGTTAATATTTCAGCTTCCTAGCTTTTACCAGTTGTTGATTAAACCAAGTGCTTAACAGATACATAATTGATCGAATCTGAACTTTTGGGTGCAATCATTAGTGCAGGACCTCAACTTTGGGCCTTAAACTCCACAACAGCACTCAGTTATTTGTTTTTTTTTTGGGGGGGGGGGACAGCCAAGCACAGATGAAGGGTTTTAAAATTCACACACTGTTGTCAATGGATTTATTTTGATTCCCTTATACATGTTCAAATATTCAGATTCCAAATGATGATTATAACAGATGTTAAACTAACGTTGATAGTGGAATGGTGTCAAATCTAATATGGTTCCCAAGTATGTATAGGTCAATGAAGGCCCCTTTTTTAAACATCAGTAAAAATAAAAAGAAGCCCAATAAAAGTTCTAGCAAATTTTAGATGCATCAGTTCAATCCACATTTCACTGACACCATCTATTTAATAATTGAAGAACCATGAACTAAAAGGAAAGAACCACTTATAACTGACCATTAATGAAAAATATAACAATATAATAAATTTTCTGCCCATATAATAAAGAGAATGAGAAACTAAGGGTGCTTTCAACAATTGACAATTATTTTAAGTTAAAATGCTTTTGTTATACCATTTGCTGGCATGTAAAGTATAGTAAAGCCTTTATTTCAATCTAAAAGTTTTGGCTTATAAAAAATAAAGGAGCAATAACAATCAAGTATGTGCTAAAAAGAAAAATTGCCTGATCCACTATAAGGTAAGGCCAAATTACAGAGATTGAGATAAAAATACATATTAAATTCATCAAGGATATTTAATATCTAATTCCTTCGTCAAATTGGAAGTCAAATAAAGGGAAGGGCAATGGAATAAAAACAAAATTAAAATGGAAACTTTTTTAATCCGTACCAACAATGATTTTGTAACTAACTTGAAGATGTTCTTAATCTAGTTACTAGATTTTTTGTCACTTATCAAGCAAAATTTTTGGATTTAAATAGGAAAATAAGCATAATTATCATATTTGTTAAGATTTTAGGGCGATTACACAATTATGATTTCAAAGAGTATATTTTTAAATTAATACTAATATTCTTTCTTCCCTTTACTTGCAACCACACAGAGCCTACATGAATACAAGCATTAAATGGAAATGAAAATGATAATACCTGACAATGATCTAACCAAGAAAAACAGAGCTAACATCTTTTTTACCAATGAAATAAAATAAAATAAGAACAGAGGGTTCTACTGGATCAAATTGCAAGGTACATCATGCTACCCTAGAAGAATATTGTCATGGCATCAAGACAAGATAGAAAAGAGAGTGCATACTCGACAAATGACTCCTCAAGTTTGTCTGCCACAATTGAAGCATTTGTCAAATCAATAACAGCAGCATCAGCTCTCATTCCTGCTCGCTCAAAAAGATTTTCTATAGAACTCACGCCATCATTCATGAAAGGCTTCGAATTAAGTGATCTACGCTTTAACTTTTTCCGGAAATCAGCTGACAGAGATATAGTTGCAGAAAAGACAAGCGTTTGTCTTTTCTTTCTCTGAGAGCTAGAAACTGTTACACAGTTCTGAGTAACTTGGTCACGTCCGTCAACAGAGCCAATATTCATGGGAAGCATATCAAGTATAGACTGCAACTCATGAAAATGTCCATTCTCTACCATTCGATCAGCCTCATCCAATACAAAGAAAGACAATGAGTGCAACTGCAAAACAAAATATCTGGAAGTCAAATCATGATATTGAGTTCATAAAATTATGCAGAATGCAGGATTTTCTTGTGTTTAAACGATGTTCTAGGAGCTCAGCTCACCTTCCTTTTTAGTGAGGTGGTGTCCTTTTGAGAAATCTATACTACTTTTCCAATGGTTTTTTAGGAGTTTTTCAATATTATCCAACAAGTAACTTTTGTATTCCTATATCTGTACATCATGCATCGGATGAGCACTTAAGCAGAAGCATACAAAACGACAGGTAATAGTTCTTTTTGTGATAGTTCAAAATATGTTCAGCCATTTAAAAGAAATCGTGAAGGATACAATTGGGCCATGGTCGTATGGTTGTAACAGTCCAACGGGCATCATTGCAATATGTAATGATGAAAGATTGAGTTAATTTCCAGGCATAGGAGTATAATAATAAGTTGAAAACATTCAGGGTTATTTTGGTCATATCCAGATCTTGGGTGTATATTTGTTATCATGTGTCTTTCATGAGATGGTTGACACATGCAAGGCTTTTGTAAATTGTACCTACTGAAGATTCTCTTTACATGAAGCTGGAAATATGTACCAATTTCCAATGAGATATTATATATATTACCAAATGTATCACACAAAATGCAACATCCCTCAACAAAATATGTCGATGCACAACTTTGGGGGGGGGGCAAAAATTCACATGCTTAACATATTACGGAAGCAGTTAGCACCAACCTCGACAAGATGCTTGTCTCCTCCTGACATAATCTCCCAAAGCCTCCCTGGAGTTCCAACAACAATCTCGGGTCTTGATTTCAGAAGTCTCTCCTGCTTTTCCGATGACATCCCACCAACAATGGGAACCACCCTGACATTGATGACTTTGGCAACTTCCTTGAGATGATCAGTAACCTGCAAAAATAAGAACACAAAACTCAAGGGAGGTGTCAAAGTCCCCATAACCAGGGCAGAGAACCTACATAACCTAAAAATAAAGGAAAAACAACCTAAACTTTTTAATACAAACTAAATGAGAATTTACATTTGTGTGCTTCAATATAACAGTGTTAATGACATCCAGATTGCACAGACAATGCTGACCCCAGGAACCTCCAGTAATTCAGCAAATGTTCAATTTGGCAAGCTTTGTTACTGCATGCATAATACCTCCTCAATCAGGCAAGCACTTTAGCACCACTCTTACCTGACTAGGAGAAAACTCAAGCTTCAAATGTAGGTCTAGGATACATTGTAAGATTCATAAACCATGAGTTCATAACTTCTGCAGACACCAGTAGTGTGATGCCTTACATAAGATTACGAACTTGTCGGTTGTAATGCTTTCTGTCAGTAAGTTCAGAACTGTTTTCCTATAATTCATACATCTGGTTACCAGTTACTACCCAATTCATATGTCTTTGTTATAAAGAATCTATAAGAGGTTGAATCAGTACGCTATAACTTCAGATTCTCATCTTAAAATTCCATCAGAAGGTGTAGTCTGATTCAATTTATTTTAAAATACTACAGTAAAAACAAAACATGTTGGTTGAATTAGAGTACCACATTAAGCGGATAAATCATCTGCGAAGGAAATCACAATTTATGAGTACCTGCAAGGCAAGCTCCCTTGTAGGAGTCACAATAAGAGCCCGAAGGAGGCCTCCTCGAGAACCTTTCTCCACTACACTGCCTTTCTCTGAGAATGATTTTGCACCTTTTTCTCGTTCCTCAAGGAGACGTTGCAAAATGGGAAGCCCAAATGCAAGTGTTTTCCCAGATCCCGTCTCAGCAGCACCAATGACATCCTATTATAAGAACTGTTGTGGAATAATGTCGGACCATAATTCTTCAATATTCAATAAACTAACTTAAACTAACCTTTCCTTGATGTGCAGCAGCAGGAATACAAGCTTTTTGTATTGGTGTAGGTTCCTTGAACCCAAGCCTGTATATTGATTTCATGATCATAGGATGGAGTCTCAACTCATTCCATGCATAAAACTCAGTTTCATCAACAGTTGACTCTTCATCAACCTCTTTGTTGGCATTGGCCTCTGGCTCAACTGCCAAAAAAAAAGATAAAATTGTCAACCCCAGTACTGTAATTACAGACTAGCACCAATGGCATTATGGTCTCAAATTCTCAATGCCAAACTGAAGGTTCAGTAAAACATCTAATAAATCTTGCATTAAAGGTGATATTCATTCCTTACAGTTCAGATGCCATATTTTGAACTGAACCAATAGGACCGGCTGAAAAAAAACCTAAACTGGACCAACCAATTTCCTCATCGGTTCAGTTTTGGCATTTAAAAATTAAATATATCGGATTGTTTCAGTCTGGGACTCTCTGTCCTGGTTGGACAAATAAGACAGAACAACAACCAACTAAATGAATCGAATCAAACTGAAAAAACTGATAAACGTAAATAATTTTTGCAACTAAGTTATTTATACGCTTATCGTTGGGTTATAACTATTAAAAATCAAGACTTATGATGTATACTCAATTTAAGATGTATATATATATATAACCAATGAAGGAATGATAAGAGATCGAAAAAGACCGGACCAATATTTTTCGGTTTCGGATTCCATTTGAAGGAAAAGGACCATAGCTTATCCGTTCGGTTTCAGTCTGGACAAAATAGAGCTAACGGGTTCCACGTTGAAATTTCTCAGCTTACCAACAAGCTGTTACTTGTTCAATTTGATTATTTCAGGTTCTCTGATTCACTGAACAAAAAGTTGTGATGTAATCATTTTCATACATTATTTCCAAAATAAATTCTAATTAAAAAAAAAAAGTACGACTAACCACCAGCATCTAACGCCACGTTTTCCTTCTTCTTCTTCTTTTTTCGCTTTGCCTTCTTCTCATCCTCCACTTTCTCCTCTGTGGTAGCCTCAAAGTTGTGACCAAAACCGCCATCAGCATCCGGAAGTTTCCGCTTCTTTGATTTGGAGGGATGAGAAGGTTCTACTACTGCTACTTCTTCTTCTTCTTCTCCTCCTTTTCCAGGTTCAGGAATCACCAAACCATACTCGGATTCATCAATCTCTTCAAGAGAAAGAAAGCCTGCAATCCATCCACAAATACAAAAAACCAAAAGGTGATTAAAAAACATAGAATCTCAAACCCTAATATCTGTTCAAGATAGAGAGTCCGGAAAGAAATTAATGAACTACAAACCTCCTTCCAGGTCATTGGATCCGGCCAAAAGTGCAAAGGGGTCATCTTCGGTTATTGATGGGTTCCACGACAACGCATCCAATCGTTTCACATCAGATTTTGCTGGAATTCTCTCCTTGCCCTTGCGTTTTGAAGAAGTTTTGGTGGCCATCGAATGTCACTTGTGAGAGTGTAAATAAAGGACAGGAAATACTGATAAACAGTCTAAATAAAATATAAAACAAACATAAATCAATTAGATACTACCATGTTCCTTCATGAAAAAGCGACGAAAATTCGAAAACTGTGTGGTGGTGTTGTAAATGGAAGAAGCAGAAATAAAGCCCTAAAAAAGGATAAAAATTCTGTGCTGCGGTAGTGATGCAGGTGGAAGAAAGAAAAATAGAAGAAGATGGATAAATAAACTTAAAAGGAAGGGAAAATAACCCAACCACCACCGCTACGCTTGCCAAACTACAACTATTCAGTTTTACAAAAGTTACACACAATACCCTTCTATAATGCTATCGTTAGGGGTGAAACAGGATTGGGTCGAATATCTACAAACCCTACCTTACCCAAATATTTTTCATGTTAACCCAAATTCGATCTTACCCTATCAGGGTAGTACAAAACCTCAACCCTTACCCTACCTGACAGTATTACCAAACCCTACCCTACCCTGATTTATCATGATTAGGTTGGACCAGGTCGAGTTTACCCTGATTGACCCTAAATCAGGGTAGGGTTTACCTTGGTTTACCCGAACTCAATATTTTAACCTATAAATGTCAAGTATTCATAAGTAATAGACATGAATGATTATCAAAGAGAGTAATATCGATTATCGAACCCGAACCCAAGAAACTGTAAAACAAGCAATACTTAGCTATTACAATGCAAGGATCGGAAGAATGGTCTGAAAAATCCATAAAGTATAAACCTCCAACGAACAAAATGGTCGAAAAAAAAAACCAGACTTAACGAAGATAGATGATTCAAAGAGAGAGAGAAGAAGAAGAAGAAGAAGAAGAAATACTTAAAATTAGGCAGTCGACGAAGAAGAAGAAGACTCAATGGGGCTGAATCAGACTTAACAAATATTCAAATTTCAGAGAGTGAGAGAGAGAGAGAGGGAGTGAGAGAGAGAGAAGAACAAATACCTAAAATCAAGCTGTCGGCGAAGAGGAAGAAGAAGATTCGATGGGGCCGAGAGTTTGAGACGTTGATATGGTGGCTCTTGGACGGTGCCGTCAACTGCGATAGGAGAAAAAGAGACTGAGAGACGAATAGAGATTAGGAATTAAGATTAAGATTAGAATCGATTTTTCGAATATATATATATATATATATCCTTACTCTGACAGGGTAAAAATTACCCTGTACCCTGATTGGGCCCTGTCAGGGTGCGAATCCGGTTAAATCCTGACTGGGTTCAGGGCAGTTTTGGACGGGCTTCGATCCTCAGATCAAAACTTTCACCCCTATCTATCAAACATTCTCATTCATACAGTTATTTTCAATTTAATGATAAATGATCAATATTTTTTAAGACAAAAATACTCTTATTATGTGTAAAATCACTTAAAAATGTTTATCCTCTTTCTTTTCTTCTCCGCTGCCGTTTTCTTCTCCACTCACTGATTTTTGTCAACATTTAACTTCTCCACAGTTGGTTTAAATTTTCCCCACTCTCTGCGTACCGTTCTATCTTTGCAACTCTTAACTTCAATGACAAGATTTAATCCAATGGCCTGTTCTTGACTCTCTGTAATTACCAATGGTGAGGAGCTGCTACAGGTATACAAGTAGTTGCAGGCGCTTTTCAAAGACGGATTCTTCATCCAATCGGAAGTGCAGATCAGTCAACCTCAATCACAAAAACAACTACTTCTAGAAAATGCCCGCGGCAAGACATCAAAAGCAACTAAATTCGCAGCTCAGCTCAAGCACAAGAGATCAAACGATAAGAAATCCGCCTAATTCAGCTAAGAAAACTAAGAATTCACGACAGCAACAACAAAAAAAATCAAAACCGAATTCCTTCATAGTAAAAGCAGGACAACTGAAAACCGACTAGTCTACAAAATTCAGATACGAGAAATCTCCTTCATGACTCGATGTCTTGCTTTATACTAAAATTCAGAAACAGAACAAGATCCGATTATAAAGAATTTCCAGCCATAAACTGTCATACCTTCTCTGAGACCCAAGAACCAAAACTTTCCATCAAATCGAATGAACGCTCACTAAAATCTTGAGGAAACAACGTAGAATTAAAAACTTCCTAAACTTTTTTCTCAGGAACCTACAGAATCCTTTACGGATATGAACTCGGACGATCTAGAATCTCAGTAGAGTTATCTCCGTACTTAATTCTAAATGATTAACTCTTGTTCAAAAACCCTAGAAATGGTGATACGCAGTGATCCAATCCGTTTCTCCTAAAGATTATAAGCTTGAATGTAGTGTGCACAAACTTCAAATGACGCACAAAAAGTATGTATTTAAATAGTTGATCTTTATTTTTATACTATATTTCCAATTTCAGTTGGATTTGAGAGAACTCTGAGGATTTTAAAAAGTTTCCAAATGCAAGAAGAAAGAAGGAAGAAGAAGCGTCCTTTCGTTTGTCCCCTCCTGTCAGCTGTTACAGAAAAGTACCGCTCGTGCAAGGAATAAAGGTCAGTGGGTCTCACATGAGTCACATCACAATGGGTTTTGTTGGGAAAACCAACCAATAATTCTTGAGAAAATTATACAGACACATCCTGGTGTGAAATTATATATAATTATCTTATCTTTACAAAAGTTATATAGAATACCTCTTTAACAATGTTATCATACAATCTCACTCACATAGTTACTTTCAACTTAACAGCAAAAGGTAAATTTTTTTAAGACGAAATATCATTACTAAATGTAAAATGACTAAAAGGATCTATTGTTTAGTCTCGCCCAACAAAACCCTATTTCTCTTTCTTCTCTTCTCCACTTTCGTTTTCGTGAGAAGGTTCTCATCTCCAGTCACCACATTCGATCTGAGTGAAATCTCACATCTTCTTTACCAAGAAAACGATAGAAAGGATCAAAACGAAAACCCCAAATATACAAATCCAATAACGTGGATTATTCGTTACCAATATATTCTACTTCCATTAACCAGCATAAAATAGAAACCCCATTTCAAAATACAGAAAAATTGTTTTGGGAAAAAAAGGAGTAGACGAAAAGTGAATCGAAAGTATGACAGCATCTACGATCAAAACATAAATTGATAGGGGGAGATGGAGATCAGGGATACCTCGCGGAGGCGGAGACTTGGGAGCGAAAGAAAATGGCTTGACATCTTCTTTCTCCCCATCAGACTCATCCTTGAACTCCTGAAAATCAGCCTCGAAATCGTCGTCGACGTCGGTGATTTTCGATTACAATGGCTTGGAGTAGTAATTACAGGAGTTATTCTTGAGACCAGACCACAGGTAATCAACGGTGAGTCGCTTGGAGCGATTTATCGGGATAAAGTAGGAGATGATAGCTATCAGGATAAAGTAGGAGATGATAGCTCCACCACACATGTTGATAAAGAGGTAGTCTGATGAAAATTCCAAGTTAAATTTGACAGTAAGAAACGGATCAAATACGACTGACAGAGAAAAAAAAAACAGTAAATCACTTTTCCTTTTGGCTTTTTTCTTTTTGTTTCTAAAATGTAACGCAATAAGGAAGAATCATAAGTGGTTTTTGCACTCCTCTATCTATTACTTGAGAAGAAAACGGAATAGAGTTTTGTTGGGTGAGACTAAACAATAGACCATTTTAGTCATTTTACACTTAGTAAAGGTATTTTTGTTTTAACAAAAATTAACCCTCTATCATTATGTTGAAAGTAATGGTGTGGCTGAGATTGTATGACAGCATTGTTAGAGGGGTATTCTGTGTAGCTTTTGTACAGACAAGGTAATTCTGTGTAGTTTCACAACAGTAAAAGGGGTGTCTATGTAATTTTCCCATAAACCTTTTTAGGTCATTTTATACTTAGTAAGGGTATTTTTGTCTTAAAAAAATGATCCTTTACATTTAAGTTGAAAGTAACTGTGTGGATGAGAGTGTATGATAGCATTATTAGAGGGGTATTCTATGTAGCTTTTGTAAAGACATGGTAGTTCTGTATAGTTTCACAATAGTGGAGGGGATGTCTGTGTGATTTTCCCTAAAAGGAAAGAAAATGATAAATAAACTTAAAAGGGAGGAATTAAAGCTGGTGTTGCAAGTGGAATAAAAAGAGGAAGACAGAAAGAAAAACAAGAGAAAACCTAAAAAAAAAAAACTTATAGTTGTTCGGCTGTTGCTAAGCTCAGTTTAGTTGCAAAGGAAATTAAGGAAGTTAAATTTTTAAATTTAAAAAAGAAACTTATATAGGTACAACCATAGTAAGTTCTGGTACAGCAAAAAATTGGATACGGATTTGTAAAGCCAGACTTTGCTATAGGGATCAATAATCCGTTTAAAAAAGAGTGACATTAATACAAGTGTTTAATATGATAGTTTGTATAAAATTTGAGACTAAAAATATAGGCATATATTCACTATGCAAATTTTAAGATTAAAGAAATACGAGTGGTATTAGATACCACTTGTTGGTATCACTTTTGTCTTCTGATATGGCTTAGATTCAAAGCCATTTCAAGATATAGGCATATATTCACTATGTAAATTTCAAGATTAAAGAAAAAGAAATTTCAAGCTAGGCTTCTCGGCTCTGTATTGGTTCAAGATTAATTTAATGGATAAATTTCACTACAAGATCTAAATCTAATTTGTGCTGACGGTACAAATTAAGGTGTGGCACTCAGTATGTATAAACAATAATAAGTTACATTCATTGCTTTCAAATAAAAGAAAAAGAAGCACACCAACATGAACTGACCAAGCAAAAATAAATTAAGGAGAAACACTATACATCTATTAATTAAACATGACATTAGAATCAATACTTCTTCAGATAATTAACTGACTGTAAGCAGCAAGAATCAGTTAAGGTGAAACATCACCAGAGTATAACTCTGCTACTAGAGGGAGACTGAGAAAGAGAGGTTGATACTTCTGCTGCAAAAGTTCTGATGGCCAGAGTATCGTCGGAGTATCTCCAGAATGCAGAAGACCTTGTTGCAGTTCCACCGTGGAAGGGTTTTGGCGAAGTAATAGGGATTTGGGAAAAAGTTTGACGATTTAGGCTTTCTTACTTTGGAGAAGTGACAAGTCGACGGTTAGCTTTAGGCTTTGTTTCACTTTTGAAACTTTTGACCTTTTTTTTTTTTTTTTATTTATTTATTTATAATATAATAACTATCAACATATTTTACAACAATCAACACGTATATTAAACGTGTATATTAAACGTGTATAATATAGTGCATCATATAACGAATGATTTTACAATTCTTCATGACTATTTGATAAAATAAGTAAAAAAATATGGTATGTACATAATATGCATATTATATGTGTATTTACTAACTATGGGTATAACACAATATGATTGTATATATTATTTAAATTTGTAACCATAATCAGTAATTATATTTATTAGATGTTATTTTATTTTTTGTTTAAATTTGTAACCATAATCAATAATTATATTTATTAGGTGTTATTTTATTTTTGGGAAAATTACAGCTACCTCCATTCATGTTTGCCCAAATTACAACTAATTCTCAAATGTTCCCAACAATTACAACTGTCCCATTTTTATTTAACGGTGTTGAACTTAACTTGCAATAGACAATTATATCCCTGAAGCCGAGGGACTTCTGTTATTTCTTTGCTCTCACACCCCATGTCTCTCGTCATCTGACTACAGAGATTAGAGATGGTTCTTGAAAACATATGGAAAACGTACAATGAGAGGGAACTGCAAACCTAAACCGCCGTTAGATTTCGATTCCGAAATCTTCTTAACAACCTTCATGAGATCAATCTCCTGGTGAGGGAGAGTATTGACACTATATGGAAGGACGACAATGTCGTCAAAGGAGTTTACTGAGAAGCAAGGAGGCCCCTAGCCATTGATCCTATAGAGAGAAGTAGAGAGGGATGGAGACCAATGATGGGAAGAGTGATCAATGATGGAGGTGGCTTTGGTGTTTGTCGCCGGAGAAGCATCAAAAAAATATTTTCAACACGGGAAGAGAACCATCACAAGCAAGAGCGTAACCAGGAGGAATCGTAGCTTCTAAGCAACATGCCAAGGCCGGTATCTCTTCCCCAGTCTAGGTATAGCTTAGTAAAAGAAAAGAATCTAAGGGTTTAAAATTTTGGATTTGTGAAGAAGGGGGCTTTTGAAAATGCCTAACAGTGGAAATCATGATTGGAATTTTTTCCATGAAAGCCCCTCCAATCCTAGAGATGATCAAAACTATACTTGAAACCCCAGCTACGAGTCCAATCCTTCGTTTGTAGTCGTTGATGAATGATGTGGCCAGTAGGGGGATAATCCCTCCGATGGAGAAAGCAAACACTAAAACTGCAGCTTGTTTTATCGGTATCGACTGCAACACTCTGTTTTCTTCTCCATCTTCTTCATTTGGATTTTCAATTCAAAGTCACCTTCGTAGTAATCTGAGATGTACTCACCGATTGCAATTTACAAACTCTCCCCACCAGTCTGGTGGAGAAGTATACAATCATGTACCCTGTCACCACAGCAAGCGCTGCTACTCCTATAAGCAGAGTAAAAACAGTAATCACTCCATCGTTCATTATAAGGAAAAATCTAAACTACCAATGTGAATTTTGAGAAAATTTTGTGTGGTCTTCATTATTCAAACCCATCTAAAGGAAAGAAATCTTCAGCCTTCAACTTGTCAAAATTGTTAGGAAGAGTAAAGTGCACAAACGTAAGAAAGCAAAAGAACTCGGACGAAACTTCTAAAGCGACATTTCCAATTCATTTGATTGAATGTAAAATTACATGTTTACACTTTATATAAGAAAAACATAAAATAATTAGTGGTACAATTAAGAGACACGTGTTTCTATCTTAACAAAAATGGTGCCTTCATGTTCATTTTGAACCTGTGACTTTCGTTGCTCTCTATGAGAGTCGTGGTATCATCTTTGATATCACTTGTTAGTATCACTTTTGTTTTCTGATATAGCTTAGATTCAAAACCATTTCAAGATACAGGCATATATTCACTATGCAAATTTCAAGATTAAGAAAAAAGAAATTTCAAGCTAGGCTTCTCGGCTCTGTATTGGTTCAAGATTAATTTAATGGATAAGTTTTACTACAAGATCCAAATCTAATTTGTGCCAACAGTACAAATTAGGGTGTGGCGCTCAGTATGTATAAAGAACAATAGGTTCCATTCATTGCTTTCAAATAAAAGAAAAAAAAAGTACACCAATATGAATTGACCAAGCAGGAATAAATTAAGGAGAAATACTACACATCTATTAAGTGAACAAGACATTAGAATCAATATTTCAGATAATTAACTGATTGTAAGAATATACAGTTTAAAAGTAGCAAGAATGAGTTAAGGTGAAACATCACCAGAGTATAACTTTGCTACTAGAGAGAGAGACTGAGAGAGAGAGGTTCATACCTTTGCCACAAAAGTTCTGATAGCCAGAGTTTTGTCGGAGTGTCATCACCAGAATGCAGAAGACCTTACTGCAGTTCCACTGTGGAAGGGTTTTGGCAAGGCGGAAGGGATTTGGGAAAAAGTCTGACGGTTTAGGTTTTCTTACTTTGGAGAAGTTGGGGACAAGTCGACGGTTAGTTTTAGGTTTTGTTCACTTTTGAGTCTTTTGACTATCTGTTTTTTTGTTTTTTTTTTATAATATAATAACTATCAACGTATTTTACAACAACCAATACGAGTATTAAACGTGTATAATACGGTGCATCATATAACGAATGGTTTTACAATTCTCCATAACTATTTGATAAAATAAGTAAAATATGGTATGTACATAATACACATATTATATGCGTATTTACTAACTATGGGTATAACACAATATGATTGTATAGATTATTTAAATTTTTAATCATAATCAGTAATTATATTTATTAGATATTATTTTACTTTTTGGAAAGTTACAGCTACCTCCATTCACGTTTGCCTAAATTACAATTACCTCCCAAATGTTCCCAACAATTACAATTGTCCCATTTTTATCTAACGATGATGAACTTAACCTGCAATAGACAATTATATCTTTGAAGCTGAGGGACTTCTGTTATTTCTTTGCTCTCTCACCCCTTGTCTCTCGTTGTCTGACTACAGAGATTCGAGGTGGTTCGTGAGAATATATGGAAAACGTACAATGAGAGGGAACTGCAAACCTAAACCGTTGAAAGATTTCGGCTCCAAAATCTTCTTAACAACCTTCATGAGATCAATCTCCTAGTGAGGGAGAGTATCGGCACTATAAGGAAGGATGACAATGTCGGCAAAGGAGTTTACTGAGAAGCAGGGGGTCCCTAGCCATTTGTCCTATAGAGAAAAGTAGAGAGGGATGGAGACCAATGATGGGAAGAGTGGTCAATGATGGAGGTGGTGGTGGTGTTTCTCGCCTAAAATGCATCGAAAAAATATTTTCAACACCGGAAGAGAACCATCACAGGCAAGAGTGTAACCAGGAGGAATCGCAGCTTCTAGGCAACATGCCAAGGCCGATATCTCTTCCCAGGTCTAGGTATAGCTTAGTAAAAGAAAAGAATCTAAAGGCTCAAAATTTTGGGTTTGTGAAAAAGGGGGCTTTTGAAAATGCCTAACAGTGGAAGTCATGACTGGAATTTTTTCCATGAAAGCCCCTCCAATCCCAGAGATGATCAAAACTATGCTTGAAACCCCAGCTACGAGTCCAATCCTCTGTTTGTAGTCGTTGATGAATGATGTGGCCAGCATAGGGATAATTCCTCCTATTGAGAAAGCAAGAGCTGATACTGCAGCTTATTTTATTGGTCTCGACTGCAACACTCTATTTTCTTCTCCATCTTCTTCATTTGAATTCTTTAATTGAAAGTCACTTTTGTAGTAACTTGAGATGTACTCACCGATTGTAGTTCTGCAAGCTCCCCCCCTCCCCCTCCCCCCCATTAGTCCTGTAAAGACATATACGATCATATACCCTGTCACTACGATCAGTGCTGTTACTCCCATAAGTAGAGTAGGAACAGTAATCACTCCATCGTTTACTCCAAAAAAAAAAAAAAAAAAGAAACCACCAGTGTGCATTTTAAGAAAATTTCATGTGGTATTCATCATTCAAACTCATCCTAAGGGAAGAAGCCTTCAGTCTTTAGCATGTCAAAACTGTTAAGAAGAGTAAAGTTGACAAACGCAAGAAAGCAAAAGAACTCTGACGAAACTTCTGGAGATATTTTTTTAATTCATTCGATTGAATGTAAAATTACATGTTTACATTTTATATAGGAAAAAACATAAAATAATTAGTGGTACAATTAAGAGACACATGTCTCTATCTCAACAAAAATAGTATCTTTGTGTTCATTATGAGCCTGTGATTTTCGTCGCTCTCTGCCAGAGTCGTAGTATTAGCTCTGATACCACTTTTTGGTATAACTTCTGTCTTCTTATATGACTTAGATTCAAAGTCATTTACTATTGGTTTTCGGGGTAAAGCTATGTTGGGTTGTATTCCGTTGTAAAAATATCATGTCAACCTATTGGGTCATCCCGTACTTTAAATTAAATGGTGTTAATGACTAAAAAACTCTTAATTTTTATTAAATTTACAAAAATTAAGCAAACTTAAACTTTAAGTTTCAAGAAGCCAAAGAACATAAATTTATAACAACTGGATCAACAAGAAATTGACGAATGCGAATGTTGAGGGTGAAATTAGATCGCACTTCTCATGCTTCTTTTATGATCGTAAGCAATGGGTAAAGAGATTCTTTTTTACGCACGAGAACAGATTTTAAGTTGTAGAAGAAGAAATCGAAGAAAGACCACGAGGGAGGTAGATGTAATGGGGTTAGTTTGGTAATTAGAAAATGATTAACCATAAACCGTCAACATCTAACAGAATATATCTTACGATGTGGATTTAATTGTAATTTAATAATTGTCATAGGGGAGGTATTTGTAATTGTGGAGAACATTTGAGAGGCAATTGTAATTCGGACAAACGTGAGGGGAGGTAGCTGCAATTCAAATGCAAGGGATTTGGATGCAAAATAAAATGTAAGTTAAAAATTAAATATAGAATGATTTAGAATTAGTTACATAGTCATTTGATCGCATGTACTGTAATGATTATGAAAGTTTTTTTTCTACATAAAAAAAAAAAATTTACTTCCATTCTTTTTAATTCCCCTAGCAACCAATCAGAGCCCTAGGGTCTCACCTAGGGGTGTCAATCAGTCGGTCTACGTCAGGCCTAACCGGTCCTCACCAATTTAACATCTTGAACTGTGATCGATATGTTTAACTAATTGATCTTGATTTGTAAGACATAGACTCGTTTATATTCGGTCCAGTCGGTCTGGGTCCTTAATCGGTCTTATGTTAATCTATTTAATCGATTTATTAACGTCCATAATCGATTATCTAATTCGGTCTTATGTTTGGTTATGCTATTCAGTTTTATGCTCAGTTATAATTGGTTTATTTTGTTGTAGATCTAACCCATTGATCACAACTTAAATTTCAAATTTCATGGTCCCCAATAAAATGGTGCACTGGTGACTGTTCACCTCACATCGGATTGCTCGACTGTCACTCAGACTTGAACCACAATCTATCTCTATATGTTCCAGTCTCCAGTCTTCTCCTGCAATGGCTAGTCGTCCCTGAATCATGAGGCCGTTGTTGAATTATTGCTAAGCTGACTACATTCCATTTATGTATTATTGTCTTCTTCAGTTCATCACTTATAGATAAAAAAGGGAAATGTATTAAAACCATTGTTTGTTTAAGAGATAAGAATGGTGGGAAAAGTGAGTATCAGTAAATTTAATCACCACATATGTCAATAGTCAATATCCATCATCGAACCGTGATTGGATTCAAGAAATGGTTGGTGGAAAAAAAGAAACTTATATCGGTCTCTAATCGGTTTTTAGTTGGTGTATACTAATTCGGTCTTTAATCTGTTGGTCCGGTTGGGTTGCACTTCTGCACCGTGAATGACCTATTATTAATCGGTCCGATCCTAATACCGACACATTTATTAAACGATTTGGTTCAGTTCGATTTTTAACCAATCGACTCGGTTCGGGGGATACGGTGCAGTCCCAAAATTGACACCCCTAGTATCACCTATGTTGCAATTTTAGATGAAGTTAATTTCTCTTTCAATAATTGAAATTAAGTGTAGAAATCAAACCAAAAAGACATTGAAATTGAAATCAACCTGTAAATGAAAATAGAAATCAAACCAAAGGGAACCTAAAACCAATCACGCAGTGATTCCAAGCGGGTAAGGAAATGGACCAAAAAAATTTTTACATGTTAAAAAATTTTCTAATATTTTTTTTGAAAGATAAAATAAAGTAATCTCTAAGGAAAAAGGAAAAAGAAGTTTATCTTTCTTATATCTTCTATAAACAAATATTGAATTTCTTTTTAACATATAAAATGCTATATGTAAAATTTAAGTCAAAACAAACAGAATCTATGAGAAAATACACAACACTTAGTGTAACGATTTAAACACTGAAACTTGACATATGAACCATGATTTGAGGCGACCAATTATTAATACCATAGTAAATGTTCCTCCCTAGTGAAGGAAGAAAGTAGATCCCATCACCTCCTAAGACTCCTAGCTAAAGCCCAAAACTAATTTGTGGGCAAGTCCCCTGTAGTCATGGCCAAGGATTTAGAGATCGGCCGATCCAGATCTGAATAGGCCCCAAGTATGCTGTCCTTTGCTTGTAGTTGCTGAGAAGGTTGGCTTTGATCGTGTGGTGATAGGTGAAGCTTTAGCCATTCGGAAAGCTCTGGTTATAGCTCGTCAGCAAGGCTTTAAGGAGATTGCAATTGAATCTGATAGTATCGTGTCAGAACAGTTGGCAAAGATGGGTTGTAAAGTATTCAACCATTTTTGGGGAATTTGGGGTCAATTTATTCCATGTCGATCCCAGTCTGGATTAATTCTGTGCACTTGAATCTTGGTTGCAGGTTCTGAGAATTTTTGATATATTTACCAATTTTCAGTTATCCTTCTCCAATCTGTACGAGTTAGAGATTTTTTTAGAACCTTTTGACATAATTTTATTGTAAAAACATATTCTTTTTTGAATCATAATTAATGAGAATGTAATTATGTAATTGGATGTTCATGTTAGATTTGTATTGGGAAATTTATCGGATTCAAAATCAAGTCATTTATTTAATAGTATGTTGGAGTATACTGGAACCATATAACCCATTGGACACTCAAAATAAAGTCTATTGGACATTCCAATGGTTGATCAACAAATTTCTTTGTTGTATTAGAAACTGAATCACATCCGCATTATTGACACATCTATATACATTATTTATTGATGTGCAACTTGGGCCTGAAAAACCTGAACTCCCTAAACAAATTTCTGGATGGATCGAGCTCTTCTCCTGTTGTCCAGCTGTCCATCGGAATAGGACTGGCTAGGTTGCATCGGCATGTATGTTGATTACCACAGTTGGTTCAATGGACACCTAGACCGACTGGACGACAAGAGACAAGCCGAATTCCTTTTGGGCTTGGCTGGAATTTTTTGGCTTGTAGACTGAGCCCATAAATCTGAGGTTGAGGTTTGGTTAAACCGGGTCTAATATTGAGGCCTTGGTTTAAGCGTAGCCCAGCCCAAAACTATATGTACGTATATATGGTAGGTTTTTTCATATCATGTAGCACTGTGTATATGCAAAATTCCATTACCTTTAAAATATGCCCAATTATTATCGCTGCAAGTGTTTAATATTTTTCCAAATGTCACAAGTCATCTATTTTACTGCATGGGAAGATGATATGTCTATTCTGATCATTGGAAAGAGAGAACATGATTTAGATTAACCACATGTCAAATTTCAAGATCAAATTCAATTAAATGTTATTTTGTATTAGTATGCATCCCGTATATGTCCATGCATTAAACTAGTACTCTAAATATTATTTTGTATTCTCACAAAAACAAATGGTTTAGATTAGAAAATTTGTATCTAACAAATCATACTTGTCTTATGATTTTTGAAAGCATTTCATTTCTTTGTTACAAAGATAACTACCCTTGTCATATGCATGACATCAAAATGGCTAGTAGAATGCATGCATTTGTTGTGAGCAACGTATATAAATGTGACATCTCGTTGACTCTTACGGTGGTTGTCTACATTATTTTCTACTATTATCTTAAGCAACATGCATGTTGTTGTGGCAATAGAAAATAATTATAATGATGCCATTTCAAATGGTGAGACATAAAACATCGAAGGAAACCAAATATGAACTCATTGGTAACTGTACATTAACCGTAGTCTAACCGTGTCAATTTGACTCCCAAACCCTAATACTGAAACTAATACTGTACCATTTATATCGATATCAGTATATTATTTAATATCAGTAAAATTTTTTACTTCCCTTCTTTTTAAAACCCTTGCAACCAATCAATCAAAGCCAAAGGAAGAAAAGGAAGTTTGTCTTTCTTATATCTCCTATAAATGAATATTTAATTTTTTTAATAGCTCCATTTGTTTTGACGTGGGATGACTTCTCGTATCATTCTAATTATATTGAACAAATAATAAACAAATATTAGTAGAACTATCTAACTTCTACTAATAAGTTAATACTAATAACTTAACTTATTAATTAGTGGGCAGTTACTTTATTACATTACAAATATCAATAATAAGGTAATAAAACCTAAATTAAATATATATTGAATCTTTTAGAAAGAGTAGGGGGGCGGATGTAGCCAAGTTGGCTACTCTGACCGAGATCTTTGGGGAAGATTCTGTATTACAATTCGGTGGAGGAACTTACTCTTTGTGATCCTCCTATTCAACTACTTCAACCATTTTCGAACACCCCATGTCAACAGTATTTTTAGAACATATGAGGGTTTGATCATTTATGTATGATTTCTCGTCCACTTCACTTTCCAAAAATTCTACGGTAAAATTTCAATGTTTGCTTTTGGTAGGTAAAGGAAAAATGAAGTTTTTTTTTTTTTCCATCTCCCTTAGATATCATTATATTTTATCTTTTGAAAATAAACATCGAATTCTTTTTATATATACATATAAAATGTTATACGTTAAATTATAAAATAAAATTTTATGTCAAAACAAACGGACGGTATAGGAAAGAACACACCACTGAATGTGATGATTTCAACACTGAAACTTAGACACATGAACCGTGGGTTTTTTACCCAAAAAAAATAAAAATAAAACCATGGGTTTGAAGCGACTCGTTGTTTATACCATAGTAAATGTTCCCCCCGAGTGAAGGAAGAAAGTCGATGCCATCGCTCCTAGGACTCCTAGCTAAAGTTAGTTTGTTGGCTTGTGCCCTTTGGCTGTGTCCAAGGATTTAGAGATCAATCGATTCGGATCGGCCCCAAGTACTTTGTTAGAGCAGTTGGCAAAGATGGGTTGTAAAGTGTTAAGCCATTTTTGGGGAATTTGGGATCCATTCCAAGTCGATCCTGATCTTGGTAGACTCCGTGCTCTTGAATCATAGCTAATGAGAATGTAATTATGTAATTAGATGTTCACCTTGGATTTGTATTGAGAACCTTATCAGATTCAAAATCAAGTCACTTATTTAGTAGTATGTTGGAGTACTGGAATGGATCAACAAATTTCTCTTTTATATTTGAAACTGAATCACACCCGCATTGTTGACACCTCAATACACGTTATTTGTTGATGTGCAACTTGGGCTTGGAAAACCTGAACTCCCTAAACAAATTTCTGGATTGAGCTCATCTCCTGTCGTCCAGTTGTCCATTGGACGGGCTGAGCTGTATCAGCATGTGTGCCCATCACCCCTGCCCATCTGATGGATGCTTGCACTGGCTGGACGACAGAGACGAGCCCTGTCCTTCTAGGTTTGGCTGGAATTTTTGGGCTTGTAGACTAAGCCGATAAATCCAAGCTTGAGATTTGGTTAGACCAGGTCTAATATTGAGGCCTTGGTTTAAGGCTAGTCCAATCCAAAACTATATGTATATATATGGTAGGTTTACCGTATCACGTAGAACCATTTATATGCAAAATTCCATTACCTTTAAAGAATGATAAATTATTACCGTTGCAAGTGTTTATTATTTTTCCAAATATCACAAACCATTAATTTTGTCACATGGGCGGTTGATATATCTATTGTGACTGTTGGATAGAGATAACATGATTTAGATTAGCCACATATCAAATTTCAAGGTCAAATTCAATTAAATATTTTCTTTATATTGATATGCATCCCATATATGTGTATGCTATTGTACTAGTATTCTAAATATTATTGTGTATTCTCATTAAAAACAAATGGTTTAGATTAAAAAATTTGAATTAACGGATCGTACTTTTCTTGTGATTTTCAAAAACATCACATTTCTTTGTTACAAAGATAACTACACTTATCATATGCATGGCATCAAAACCATGAGTAAAAATACATGCGTTTTTTGTGAACAATGTATATAAATATGAGATCTCGTTGTCTAAAGTAGTCATCTGACATCGTTTTCTATTTTCTTCTTGAGCAGGATGCATGTTGTTATGGCAATAGAAAATAATTATAATGATGCTTCAAATGTCAAGACATAAAACATTGGAGGAAACCAAATATAAACTAATTGGTAAGTGTATATTAATCTTAATCTAACGGTGCCAATTTGACACTGAAACCGATGGTGTATTGTTTATATTAATATTGATATACTGATTATTTTCGGTATGATAATGATTTCAGGTTTTGCATTTTTTTTTTCTGATTAAGAACTAGTCTTAGCTTTATGTTATTCAACAATTTGCACAAGTATGTCATTGCATTCCATGTGAATATTGAATTTTAATTCTTGTATATTTTTAAGAAAAATATTTGGCTTTTAGGTTAGTTGTTTAGAACTAACCCATGGTTGGCCTCCTTTGTCTCCTTTTTCTTTCTTTGAAAATTGTGGCATCTTGGTTAAATAAGACAAAGGATTCTATTATCAATAATTGCTATTTCTTTCTATCTAAAACATTCATCCATGCTGAATGAATGAAAAGTTTCAGGAATTTGAGTCAACGGATTTTGTTTATCCATGTTTTAGTGCATCATCGGATTCTTGTTAAATTTGAGATTTGTAAATGTTGATCACCCTTGCTCTCAAGTCTGCAACTTTATTTTTTAGGTTTTCATTGATTTGCTCTCATAATTTTCTAAGTTTATTTTCTCAGATTTTTCACTGAATTTTATTCCCAGGATTCTCAAAAACTTTCTTTCTATTGTTTTCACCTATTCAGATAAATGAATCAGACTCAGACTCAGATGGAACAATTAAAGCCAGCCAATATGCAGGTTTGGTTATTCAGAGGCAGATGATTCAGACTCAGATGAATAAATTTGGTAGTGCCAAATTTGGAAGTTAAATTTGGAAGTTTGGATATTTAGGAAAAGGCTGCAATAGAGTCCGGTTGGACCGGATATTTGCAAACCCTAACGGTACCTATCCCTATCCTACCTAGCCTTTAAAGTTAACCCTAACCTACTTCAACATGTCAACAAATGTAAAACTCTAACCTACTTCAAAGTTAACCCTAACCTACTTCAACCTGTCAATAAATGTAAAACCCTACTGATTGGGTTCGGAAGTTAAGGCTAACCTACTTCAACCTGTCAACAAATGTAAAACCCTACTGATTGAACCCTATGATAGCCTTCAAAGTTAACCCTAACCTACTTCAACCAGTCAACAAATGTAAAACCCTACTGATTGGGTTCCATTAATCCTAAAAGTCTTTGGTGTGGAGAGAAATTTCAAAATAGACTTGCTAATATATAATCCTTACATTTGCAAGGAATTAGCAAAGTAAACTAAAAAAAAAAAAAAAAAAAAAATCCTGAGGCATCAAGAACTCCAACAAAGAAGTCTTGGTCGATGACCACAAACCTAGTGACAGCTCCAACAAAGAAGTCTTAGTCGATGAACTCAAACCTAGTAGAGTGACCAGAGAGTTCTAAGGAAATTTACCCAAACCAGGGACTGTTATAGCAAGGAAAAAAATAGAATAGTAGAACAAATAATGAATCAAGATGGGAGTAGAGGAAGAACCACTCCAACCAGTTTGCAATAGAAAATAAATTTCGTTACATTCTAAAATCGTTGTTTGATAAGTTACTGGTCAAGAATTTGTTACTCGGACTAATCAATGATGGTGCTGTTTGGAACGAATTGAAGGAGAGAAAAGATAAATATGAAACCCGCATAGTGGAGACTGGAGAGGAGAGGAGGCCTCTTTAGACAGAGTTAGAGAGAGGCGGAGCCGCAGAGTGCGAGTGTGATACAATGTTAGGAATTAAGATTAGGGTTTCAAAATATATGCTGCCTACCCTTGATAGTGATAGTGGGTTCGTTCCACTTGTTTCGGTTAAACTCACTTCGATCGCCTCACTGCCTCCACGCCTCTGATGAACGGGAAGTCACCGCGACTCCCTTGATCGCTTATGAAAAAAATGCGCTTCCAAAAAGTAGTTTGTGTGAAAATCAAGGCATTGGAGGTGCCTGCTATTGCATTTTCGGTGTGATAGCCCCAATCCACATACGATTCACACAAGTTTCATTCCGTCACTAAAGGGTGCTCCTAAACTGGTTAAGAGTAGTTCTCTCCTGTAGCTTCAAGCTCATAAGCTCTGCTTTCCGACTTAATGCATCAGCCACTAAATTCGTGCGTCCTGTCCTGGCTTATATTCTATGCACATATCAAACTCAGCCAAGAAGTCTTGCCACCTTACTTGCTTAGGGTTGAGCTTTTTCTATGTTTGGAAATAGCTGATGGCACAAAAAGAAAACGAAAGGAGAAATTTGTCCAATAGTAACAAAAGGTGCCTCCATAGGTTGACATCTGATCCAACCTAGTAGTAAGCGATTTGCCAAAAGCAACCAAAATATTCCTTGGTGAATCGGGCGAAAACTTGAACTACGCACATACATACTTTTAAAAAAAAGTTCAAGCTAGTCAATCAGTAAGTGTACTTTAAGGGGTTTATCCTATGGGAGGTGGGCTTGTTCTTCACTTGAAAGAAGAAGAAGTCTCCCTCTGTAGCTTTGTAGTGAGGCTTCGCCGATTGAGAATATAGCCTCCCCGACAATTGAGGGGACAGTTTATAATCCCCGTTAATAGTCCTTCCTCTCTTTAGGACATGCTTATTGGTTTGAAAATCTTCCTACGGGTTCTTTTAGGTATATATATCAGGCCGAGTCCTCAGCCCTGGCCAGGCCCGACCCGACTCTGATAGGGTTTTAAAAAATTTGGCCCTAATCCGGTCCTTTAAAAGCGCGACCCGGCCAGATTTAGATGGGTTAGGATTGTTAGGGTAAAACTTGCACCTAATTCTAATGGAGATGAATCAAACGCAGATGAAAGAATAAAAGTCAACGAATTTGGAAGTTTGGGTGAAGCAAAGAAGATAAATTGTAGGGAAGGGCGAAGAGATGGAGATATATTTGTAGGGGTTGGAAGGGATGAAAATTGAAAAGCCAGTTAATTAAGTTCGGGCAAAGTATGGATTTATATTTATGTTTAGGGTAAATATCACGTACTACCGAGGTAGCTTGATTAACATTACCTACCACTCATTGGTTTCTGAAATCATCAATCATACCCCACTAATTGATGGAAGAGAGTTAAATTTTTTACTAGACATCTATACCCTTCTTATTTTAAACCGCGAAATGTTAACCCATGTTAAAATTACTAACCTGATTGTCCATTGCAAATAACACCTTTCCCATTTATCGTTTTCACTCTCACCCAAACCCTGAATCCACTCTGTCTGCAAATTAAGCAAATGTCGTAGTTGTATGGAGGGCCACCATAACCACAACATGCCATTAATGGATTCTGTAAACCTGCCAAGGAACGAACCGGAGAATACTGTAATCGATTGTAAAGTTCTATGCTAA
The DNA here is from genome assembly GCA_028583415.1 of Protea cynaroides. Lineage (NCBI taxonomy): Eukaryota > Viridiplantae > Streptophyta > Magnoliopsida > Proteales > Proteaceae > Protea > Protea cynaroides. Next base: position 62,979,297 of record CM053270.1, read on the forward strand.
AAAAATGCAAGAAACAAGAAAGATAGGAAATCAAAAGGGATTTCAGAGCGGGGAGGGAGAAGAACAGAAAGGAGATCCAAAAGAGGGTTTCTTGAAAATCTTGGTTCAGTTTTTCCACATACCCATTCATGTGACTCTGCTTCAGCCCCATTTATTTTTCTCACAAGCATTCATCTTTTAACATTCAATTCAGTGAATAACAAAGAAAACAATCAAAGAAAAAGCTCTAAAACCCTAAAAAAATGAAAAATCCCATAGCAAGAAAGATGTGAAGACAGCAAAGAAAGTCCCAAAACCAAGAATAGTAGAGTACCCAACTCCTTACTCAGAGCTGCTTTGCCCTCAAAGCAGTTGTTTTGTTTGATATAGCTTCCATCGTTGCCAAGATGGTAATACTTCGCCGAGAAACCGAACAATGGGCACATAAGAAACCATTTCTCGATTTTGATTCTCTTTTTTCAATATACTATGATGTCTGTTCCCCTCACTAACCATTACCCATCTACCCCCACCTTTATTTTTTTTCAAAATCTATCAAAACGGAAGAATTGTGAACCAGAGTACCTCTACAAAATCAAGAATCAAATTGACGAAAACCCTCTTAACAACAAAAAGACGTATTTGACTTGCATGTAACCTCTCTCTAATCAGTTCAAGATAGAGAGAATAGACAGATAGATTGATAAATAGATAAACTGAAATGGTGAGCTGGGAACCTGTTTCTTCTTGCTGGCGAAATGCCAAATGCGCCAACAAGTGTTCTCAAGCCTGGTGCTGCATTCTTCAGTGTTGCGAGTGGCAACGACCTTGATCCATGTACAATGGAGGTCACTTCCATTGACTCCCGTGACTACTTTCTCCACAAAGTACTTGGTTGGATTGAAGTCTCCCACCTCACGCAGGTTCACCGACGACTGCTTCTGTTTGTCAGCCGTCGAAAAATTAGTGTAGGGTAAAATGGACTTTTTTCCTTACAGCAAGGGCATTATTATCTACCAAAAAATGAATTTGAGCTGACATCAGTGTCTTACGAAGTGTTATAACGGCTTGTGTTTCTTTGTTAAATGTTAAATTTTGGATGGTTAATATCATCCTATATAAAAAATAATAATAGATTATTACAATAATGATAAATCCTTTCTAACTTATTTGTAGATTTTAGATTATATCAATATATTTTAAATATAAATAAATACCATAAATTATATCAAACAATTACATATGTTATAATGTATTATATAATTAATTCTATAATGCATACCGAAGAGAAGCCTAACAAGGTCTATTTTAGCGGAGGTTACACTTCGATCACCCTAACCACAAGAAAGATTATGATATTTCACTTTATATGTTTAATGGATTAATGATTTTGTGTTAGGATTTCATGGATCGAAAGGTTTTTGTTTTAATAATAAACTTCTATTTGTATGTTATCATTATATTTGTTGAATGATATAGATGTCTAGTGAATATATGCGCATATTTTTTGTTTAGCCCTAAAGCCGTAACTTCGAAAAAACATCCTTCGCTATCGCAAGAATATAGCGATCGAAGAGCTATCGCTCAGCTGCTTCGCGTATTACGAAAGCCGTATTGCCCGAAGGGGGCATGCTGCAAGAGCGTAGGTGAGTGGTAAGCGTAGGAGGCGTGCCCGAAGGGCAGCGGCAGCAGTGTGGTTCCAGGTGCCGTCGCGTCATTGAGATCTGAGGCTACTGTATTAAACGTGTATTATACATGTATTGTATTAATGCTTTACTCATTTTTTTAAAACAGATTTAATATGGATTATTGGTCCCGTATCAAATCTAAGTTTGTCTTTGTTTAATACTTGTAAATATTTGTACCCGAACTTCCTAACTGTAGTCATGGATGGTGTTTACTGTTTCTCGATGTTACTGATCCTTTGTTTTCTCTTTTTAATTATTGGTGTTTCTTTTGTATGACTAACTATTGGATAATTTAAAAATATTTTTAATTTTGTTTTTCTTTTTTAAATTGGCATAGATAAGCACTTTGTTTGGTGATTTTTTTGAACATAAAAATTAACATTAATCATCTTGTTCCTTCTAGTGGTTGATTCTCGGCTCTTGGAATTATTGCGGCTAATGACAGTAGCTTAGGTTTTCTTTGGTATGTATTCTAAAATTAATTATATAATACATTTGACCTTTGTAATTGCTTGGTATTTATTGTATGTATTTATATTTTAAATAAATTAATATAATTTAAAATCTACAAATAGGGTTCTCTTTGGTAATTATATAATACATCATGACATATGTAGTTGTTTCATATGATTTATTGTATTTATTTATATTTAAAATAAATTCATATAATCTAGAATAAACAAATAAGTTAGAAGGTTTTTATTAGTATTGAGATAATCTATTATTACTTCTTTTTGTCCAATGGTACCAATTTATGATTCATAATTTATTCATATAATTGCTTCTGAAATAGAACTGATAGCAGTTAGGAAGAAACTCGGCTATCCTTCCTGATTTATAGTTGAGAGTCTTCTTCATCTTCTCAATGTCATTTTTTTTTTCTGGTATACATCTTCTCAATGTCATTTGGGCTGTGGAGTACCAAAAACTGTGGTATATTAAAGAAGATATGTCTGTTACAGGATAAAAATCCAAGAACCAATCAAATTTAAATAGAAAATAAATATTAAATTCATCCAAAATTAGAAAGGAAGGTTCTAGAAGAAATCTAGATTGAATTTGGATTGAAACCTTCAAATTTCAACTTGATATGGACTCCGGAAGGTCTCAAAATGCGGAATATAAGGATAAGGTTTGGTCTAGTTCGATTTGAGCTGGGTTTGAATTCCTCTTGTCGTTGAAGGGGCTGAACTACAAAGACGATCTTTTTCTCAGAAACTGACTTGATCCGACCTAGAAAATATTATGTAATTTAGTTCCCATTTCTCCTTTTTTTTAGACCTTTAAATTTTGAAAAATCATAACCTTCAAAATCCATGTATCACTATATGAAGCTATTTCTTAATAATTTCTAATGGTGTAAAAACCAGAAAACATTTTATCCAAAACAGATAGAAAAAAAACCATTTAAAAGTGGGGCCTGTAACACTAAATTGGAATCTTATATAAAATAGTGGGAAAACTAAATCATTTTCGACTACAAGGTTTTTCATGATAAAATACACCTAAACACTAGGTCTTGACTGGGTTCAAGGTTTTTAACCGTCCTTAGATTTGAAGCTGTGGACCTTTTTCTCAATAATATTTTAGCCATTTTTAATTATTTAAATTACCTGTGTGTACGTTTTGAGGGTGAAATAAAATTAGTTGTTTACAAAAGAAAATTTTCAAATTTAAAGAGAGGCATATAAATTTATCATTGTTTCATCATTTCTTTTGTCATATGCTGTTGATACTGGTCACATCTCTTAAATTGAAGACGGATAAGGATACTCCTAATTATGTACCTTAATGATACTAAACATATTAATGACGAGGAGCACATTTTTGCTATGCTACTAATACTTGTACTGGCTCTGCTATTTTGCCCCCTAGTCCGGCTGAGGAAGAGTTATGAGGAATAAAACACAAAAATATGCTGATTTGGTCTTGTACCCTAGTGACACTATTGGTCGTGCCAGTTGAAGCATGAAATGATCAGAAAACATTGCTTGCCATGCATCCTAGCAAAGCGACACTTCGTGTCATGCCATGGAAACGAGAGAATCCGAGAAGATTTTAAATCACCAAGAAAAACTATCCTCTCTCCACACCTTACAAAGTGATCCCCTTTACTCTCCACTCTCTCTCTCTCTCTCTAGTGAAACTCCACAGAAATAATATATAAGAAAATAATAAAACCTAAACCCACACAATTACAAAATTACCCTTGCACACTGAGATGGATGAGAGAACTTTTGTTACCAAAGACAAGATGAGCAGGAAAACCTCACTTCTAATAGTAGGACATGAAATGATCCCAAACCCGACTCAAATAACATATACAAGCTTATAACATATGCAAGCTTATAAGCAATTATGTGGCCCACATCAGAATACAAGACATAAACCTAACAATTCAAAGTCCATACCATGTTCATTGGCTATATCAATGGAACTATTTCCAAACCACCTGAACAAATCAATGTTATAGTTGAGGATGGTACCAAGATGCAGAAAAAGAAAATTATCCCTACATAGCTTTGTTGATACCTGATACTCTTCTTTGCCAGTGGATAATTGGTATGCTTTCTGAAGAGGTTATTGGCAAAGGAATTGAAACAGCAGCCAAGGTCTGGAAGAAACTCGAAAATTATTTTGTTAAAAAATGCAGGGAAATCGAATTCATCTTGGAGTATGAACTTGAGTGCTTCCATCAAGTTAACATTTCTATTATTGATTATGTAATAAAGAAAATCCTCCACGAAATCAAACAAGGACAGCTAAAGCTGCCGGATTGATCCAAGGCCTTGTAGAGATACAATGGAGTTTGGAGGAACTTCAGTTGGGGTTTCAAGCCTACCAGTCAGTTGTAATATTGGAGTTGCAGATGGTGCAATTGCACTGAAACGTGATACAACGGCAAAGAGCAGAAAGCGACCAACAGATGCATAAGTTTGCTGCTTTCAAAAGAGAGAAAGTAACTATAGTTGGTCAGATAAACAGGCTTAAAACAGGGAGGCATAGGAATATAGGATGGTTTTTTTTTTTTTTTTTTTTTTTGGTGGGGGAGGGGTGGGGGAGAGAGAACTTTGATTGGTACTTGGTACATAAGAGATAACAACCGTGGAACCAACCACCTATATATAACATTCACCGTTTTGAAGTTGATTGAGAACTATGTCAAATTACAGTCTGAACACATGTATCTAAAGGGTTATTCATTTGGCTTCTAAAGCATAAGGAAATAGAACTTAAGGCAGAAAGTAATCACAAAATGTCTATGGTCTCTAATTAACAGGCAACCACCAAGTACAAGTGAATTCATGTACAATTCCAGAAACACCAATGAACATTGCCTGGAGAAGAATGTGTCACATCCTGAGAACATTCTCAAATAATAAAACCAAGTGTACACAGAGGGAGCAAACCATGATCCATTAGAAGAGATTGTATCCAAATGGAGTTGCTTCCACCTAATCACACTCTCAGCACCGTCATTGTTGTGATTTTTCCAGACTCTCAGAGCTAAAGATTAAAGAGACTTCATGAAAGCTTCACTTGCATAAGAACATAAGAAAAACAAAAATGAAATGCAAAGGACCAGAGATCCTCAGGTTCACAAAGGAATGAAAAACAATACTAAAAAAAAAAAATAATAGGGAGAGGGTGCATGCTGTGATTGCAATTTAACTTTCCTTGATTGCTTCTTGATATACAAACTATGTCAATACATCGTCATATAAAAGCAAAGGAAGGGCTGGTAGTTATTAAGAGTTCACTGCTCTTTCGACTTCAGCTGTATTCCAAGTAAGATGAGTCCCACAGATGCAAAGCCGGACAAGAGAGTGCTTGAGTAACAAAGCGCAAGTAGAGCACCCCTCAGTGACTGCTTTCACAAACAGTTTCTTTCTAATAAGTAACAGCATAACATAGGAGTGCTCGGTAATGAACAGTGAGGAAGGAAGACTTAAATTTGCAGGTTTCATCCCCACGTACCTTAGCTAACAGTAATGCATTATCATTTGCATACTGCAGAGAGCTCTCTGGTATGCTTTGAATGCCTTGGCTTAATTCCCACGAGAGAATCCTAAATTGCAAAATTTGCAGGAAGTCAAAACTTTTCTTCTGTAGCATGAATTTCCTAGAGAAGTGAATGAGCGAATAGAAGGAAGACTCAGGGCTTGAAAGGGATGACTACCCAAAAGCAAAACCAAATGCTGCCCCAATAAATGCTTTGTCTGGAGTGAATTCAACCTGTAGTTCTCCAAACTGCAATATACAACATGGAACATCTTACAAGATCAAACTTTAAAAGCCTCATACAAGAATTTACCTTTCATATCAAATGCAGAATCCATTACCTTAAACATCCTACTTTCTTGTCTGGGTCGTTCATCTGTAGTTGTAGTTACTGGGGTGGCAGACAGTAGCCGTCCGGTCTTAATCATTGCTTTGGCTATCTGCTCATCAACCAACAACTTATAACATATCACTACTTAAAAGTCGATCAGGAGCTATGTTAAGATCTGAATACATGTTCCACTTTCAAAACACAAACAGCATCATTGCAGGGATCATACTCCCTCACCTATATAGAATCATGTTCCAGCATCCTAAAGCCATTTCACAACCATACCAATTGTAATCTGATCATTTTGCTCTTCAAGCATAAAGCAAAGCAGAGTTAAAGTAGAAATCAATCAGAAGTATTGACTTTGCTTAAATCCTGAAGCAAGAACAGAAAATGTCTGTGGCCCAAATTGATGGGCAACTGTAAAGTTAACCTTGTATAGATGGAAGGTGGGCAATGGAGGTATGGTGAACATGCAAAAACAGTATAAGACATGTATTTCTGTCCTGGTACACATAGTGTCCAACAGAAAGGTGATTTGTTTTCTTCTGGAGACTTTGAAAGGTTGTGTGCTACCCTAGACCACAGGGAAAGAACAAATGAGAGGAGTTTAGTGAATGGAAGAAATTACAAGAATGTGATTTGTGTTTTTTAGCTTGTTACTAAGAAGAAGAGCTCAGTTAATACTAACCATGCAGTCAAGCATGGTTGATGAGTAATTGATCAAGAATCTTCAAAATTTTCTGACTCATATCATTTTAGATGTCTAAAGTGTTTACTCCCCACTTGATCCTATGACTCTAGGAGACCTTATGGTGACATGAGAAGGACTTGTGCAAATTCGTGCCTCTGGTTAGAAAGAAAGAAGCAAGGGGGAGATTGAGAAATGTCAAACCTCACACCTGCATGGGTCGTTATGTAGATGCAGTACTAGTAAGGTGAGTGTTAACAACAACATACTATTGTTGAATGAAATTAATTGCTGGTTTAATTTTTTGTTAGTAGTTTTGTTGTGCCTAGATAGCTGAATAAACCAATTTACAAGCATTATCTACATTTCCCCGTTACTAACAGACATAATTGTTTTGGTGCCAAATCCTCCATAGCCTTGCACAAACAGGATATTTTAACAAATTAGGCAGTGTAATGGAGCCAAGTTTGTCAGGATTATAATTGCATTTAGTATCACATTATAGTTAAGAATACTGGGTTGGAGAAATGGGTGAAAAGCACATCCAAAATGGTAGTACAACAGCTTATGTAATACTATAACACATGAAACTTTTCCCCTAAACTAATCTTCCTAATAGTATGACTAAATCTTGTTCTTCCCCCCCCCCCTTTTTTTTCCTGTGGGTGGGGGTGGGGGGCATTATCAGCTGTTTATGATACTGGGTCGAGAAAAGGTCAACTTCATAACATCCATAGGTAACAGCTCATTTTTTTTTAAATTTATTTTATCCTATACTGCTGATGAGCGACCAAAATGTTTCGATCTTAAGGAAAAGAGAAACGACAGGCTCTTGAAGAAATGGGAATAAAGGAATGTAGAATTATTTACAATAAGTTCCGAAAGAGGGAAGAAAGATAGTAAGAAATAGAGACTTTATTTAAAATTTACCCTTTGAAGCTCGCCTTGACCATACTCTCCCATAGATTCAAATCTCCTGCCAGCAGATGCTAAACGCTTGCCAAATGCTACACTAGTTGAACAATTGGAAGTTGGGGGTTAAATTATATTAAGAAAACTTTTAGGTATCGTAAATCAAGAATTGATTGACTGCTATAAATCTTGCCTGATTTGGCATTTTCTGTCAAGGAGGCCTCCAAAGAAGGAAGCTTGCTCACTATACTACATGCTGTTGATGTATCAGCTAGTTCCCATGCTCGAGATAGGTTCAGCAATGTCTCTCCCAGCTCTTGACCACACTGAAATGATAATTAATATACTCATTACGAAGTCCGAGCTATCTGACTTCACCAATTAATTACATGTTTGGATTATAGACTTATAGGAGACTTCTAATGTGATAAGCAGTAGCCACTTGCTGTCCAAATGGGTTTCTTGGGGAAGGAGATCCACTAGCCAGCAGTTAAGAAACAGGAGTGCGTTGCCTGGCGAGCCAAGCATGCAGATTATTAAAAACATAGAAGTTGGCTGTTATTTCATTCTCATGTCCATATTCCACAAATATACTGACTAACTTCGGGAGAAATTTGCATCGAAATACTGCGGTAAACAAGACCACAGCTTGCAAACGAAATACTTAGTTGTTGAATTTTTTGAATGCAGATACACCAAATGCCATCCTTCAGAGGAACATGATCTCAAATATGGCTCACATGAGGCAATTTGAAAAGGTCAAAAGACCAGCATTGCCAGTGAAGTCCTATTAAAGAGTTTAGATCAGACAGGAAAAAAAAAATGCACTACTCACAGAATCCATGGGCTCCAAGCAGAAACAACTTCAAGATCTCCAGGTTTCAACAAACAGACCCTAGGGGAGATTTGAGCTAGATTTTTTTTGAGAGCTCTTGCATTACTGGACACTGTTGGCTAATAGAGGCAAGTTTAGTGTACTAATAACAGGCTCAGTGGGCTCTTGGCTGTTAGAGAACAAAAACATTTCGTAATTCATCGATAGCCGATACAATTGGCTAGCTTAGATGCAGTATTTGGCCAAATCCAAAACGCATGTAAGGTGGGATTGAACCAGGCAGTCTCAGGCGGGAACATGCAAGTGAACTTAATGTAGTCATCTGTAAAATTCTCACTCATATCAAATTCACTCAGCATCTCCATTACATCAAATGGATAAAGGACCAAACAAGGAAGAAAAAGAGTCACTGATAGAACAAAGTTACTAACCTCATCAAGAACACGTCCATTCGAAAGATCGAAAGCGGCATCATTCAGCTTCGCGGATTCCCAACCAAAATTGGCAAAGGCTGTCTGAATTAAAACGACTTAATCTGAATTTACAAACGAAAGGGATAAAAAGGAATGTCTGCTTACGTCGAGACGAAGATCGTTTGGGAGTTGTGCAAAGTAATCAGGGGGAAGAGCGAAGCAATCCTGCAAGACCCAACAAAGAGTGAGCAACATAGAAGCATTTAATTCACTAAAACCAAAGTGAATTGAACAGAAACTGATACTAACGACGAGTTCTTGGAGGAGTGATTGGACATTGAGTGACCCTGGAGATTCTGATTCTGCGAGCGCAAATGAGACGGTCAGTAATCTGTTTTGGCAGAATTTCTTCTGGAAACGTTTGAGATGATGCTTGTAAGGGATTGGATAGGAATTCTGGTTAAAAACGACTGCTGAAGCGGAAGGAAAATTAAAGATAGGAGGACGGAAATGGAGAGGGAGAGAATCCATTTTTATGTTTATCTACTCGGTTCAGTACCACCGGAAATTAGTCTCTTCTATTTCCAAGGGAAAAATTTATTCTTTTTGTGTTTTTATTGGTATAAATATGCCCTCTCTACGTGAGCCACGTGTCTCGAAACATACTGTTTTTAAAAGAATAAAATGACCACCTAACCCCTAATTGGATGCTTGTGCATGCACTCCAATTGGTCCTCTACTGGTTCAATCTATCGGTTTGCCACTTGGCTAATTCCATTTAGATTGAAACTATGTGGATAAGTGGCCTTTTGGACTATTTATCCACAAAATTTTAGCTTCATCCGTTGGATATTTTGATCGTGTATAGTATGTATTTCTATAATATATTCTAGATGAAGGACATATTCTGAGATGAAAAAAACAATGTTTGGTATACATTTTCGGTACCACAGGTCATTACGATAGAATCTCATCTACCAATGGGGGATCGGGTTTAGAGTTTAAGGACAAGAGAACTTACGAGAGAATGAACCATACCAATGGCAAGTAGTCTTGATCTGAACTTGAGAGGGATGTATAGATTCTTGAGAAGATGAGCCATTCGTAGTCTGTCCCCTCCGAACTATTCGAATCCAAGTAACTAGAAAGTTGGATCTACATTGAATGTCACTTGAAATACCCCATTAATTGTCTTGAAGAGAAACTTGGTTTCAAACTCCAATTCAAAGAAGATGAGTATGCCATGTTAGTGTTTCTCTGATTATCCACATATCTCAGGGTCTGGTGCTGATCGACACATTTAATGATCCATGTGATTGTGAGCCCTCAGAGCCTAAGCACAAGGATACAATTATTAAATGTATGCTCTATCCCAAATCATGGAGAGAGACTCATTGTAGGGCCCATTATCCCCAAAATGTGGGCCCATTATCCCCAAAATGTGAGACCCTTCTGAGAACAAATGGACAGCCAATTTTATCCCATCGTAACATTCCTCAGTTTTGACTGAAACATTAATACTATCCCCATATTCAGCAATTGATTTCCATACGAATTGTGGTATCTTGATAAACCAATTCAGACCTTTTTCTCTCTCTAAAAGTTCTACTGCATTGTGATCCCATGTAACATTCTTTGATTGATTATGAACTACGATCTGTACTGAAGAATGGAAAAACGTGAAGGGCATACAACAAATGCATATGATCATCTCTTGAGTCTCCGTGTTAACAAGTATTTGATGAGTAGCCTCCCAAGATGCTGAAATAGAATTCTTAATTGCAAGGCCATCATACTTCTTCCAGGGTAAATAGATGTCACAGATACTATGATTTTGTAAGTCAATTATCACCTGTTCCATGGAACTCCTTATCATCAAATTATGGTATTGGTCGAAACCGTTTTAACCTAAAAGCTCGAATTTGCAAGTAAGGACAGAAATAAGGACAAAAACAATACATATGCACAACATTCACGTGAGTGAGAATAGAAAATACTACTATGTTGAAACAGCTTATACTAAAAGCTTGAACATGCAAGTAAGGGCACAAACAATGTATATTCACAACACTCATGTGAGTGAGAGATTATAAAGTGCTACCATGTTGAAGCTACTTATCCTAAAAGCTCAAACTTATAAGTAAGGACACAAACAATATATATACACAACACTCACGTGATTAAGAGAATTGAAAACACTACCATGTTGAAACCTCTTATCCTAATAGCTCGAACATGCAAGTAAGGGCACAAACAATATATATACACAACAATCATGTAAGTGAGAAATTAGAACGTTCTACCATGTTGAAGCTGTTTGTCCTAAAAGTTTGATGAGCTTGTAAGTGAGGGCCCAAACAATGTATACATTCAATAGGATGGGGGGAGCTGGAAGGGAGAAAAAGAAAGAAGCCCCGGGGGGGGGGGGTGGAGAGACAAACCTTTAACATTCTGTCAGAAAAACTTTCCAAATTGTAGCACCCATCTAATTTTATAATTTCTGCAGACTCCAAACACTCTAAGCCCTCAATTTCATTTAGCTTTTGGCATAGTGAAAGCTCCAGAATCCTTAGGTGCTTCAAGTTTGACAAATTTGGTAACCTTTCCAACGAACTGCAACCAGATGCCTTGAGAGTATTCAAACTTGATGGAAGTAATGGGAGTGATTGGAGTGACATGCAATCTGTTAATATCAGAATTTCAAGTACTGAAAGCTGAAAAATACTAGATGGAAGACTAAGAAAACCATTACTAGACAGATTCAATTCTTGCAAAGAGTATAATCTCCAAAGATCATCAGGTATGTCATCATCTGTTAGATTGCATTCTCCAAGACATAAGTATTTTAAGGAGCAGAAACCATATAAAGAAGCTGAAAGTTTAGCTGGTATAGGATATCCTTTTCGTTCGATCGAAGGAGAATAAATGAAAGTGGAAAGGTTCTTTAAAAGTCCAAGGGAAGAAGGTACTTCTTCCATAGCCGTCTCATCCGCATAAAGCATTGATAAACAGGTCAAGTTCCCAATTCCATTTGGCAATTTTTCTAGTTGTGAACATTCACTAATATCGAGTGTCTCAAGTGATGCCAATTTACTAATACCGCTTGGAAGATTCTTGAGCTTTCTACAACAACATAAATCCAATACAACAAGTTTACTCAGATGACTAATACTTTCATGAACTTCAACCAAAGAGCAACAACAATGGAGAATCAGTTCCTCAAGATTTGGGAGCCCTGAGAAGTCTGGCATATAGGTTAGGTTGGAATAAGTAAGATCAAGGACCTTCAACTTTGGGAGATGCTGGCCAGAAGAAACAAGGGGAAATTAGTTTCCACAAAATACATTTAGGCTTCATTTGTTTTGATGTAAATTTTTACATGTTAACAAAATTTTCAATGTTCATCAACAAGTGGTTGGGGTGTCAACGGGCCTCCCCAGGCCAAGTCGGTGTCGGCTTTATAGGGTCTAACTGAACCAAGCACATTAAGAGATTTGGGCTAGGGCGGGCTACACTATACACATTAGCTGACGGGCCAGTCTAGTGTCTGTTTGTTATCGGGTTGGGTTTATCGGGCTGACTCTGGGCTAGTTCGTTTCCAGTCCTTTTACTAGCCTGGCAAGGGATAACATCTTACTTTGGTGTTGATGGGGTTGACCACCATATGTTCATATCCAAGAAAAAAGATGACGTTTTCATGTTTGCAGTTACACTTCAGTAAAATAACAAAAGGAAATAGTCAAATAGATATCTCTTCGATTTAGTATTAGACAAAACTTTCCTGACATTCCATTTAATATTTCGGGCCAGGATGAAGTTCAGGTTGAACTCTATCGGTATGGTCATGGCCGGTCCACCTTAACGGGGCACCCGACGGGCTAGCCAGATCGGACCAGGACTAATAAGTATTATAACAGCTAATCTGAAACATACCCGGTTTCAGTTTGGTCCGATTTTAGTTTGGGTTAAAAATGGGCCGATTTGATTCAAACTACCAGTTCAGCCCCCAATATGACACCCCTACCAAGAAGTAAACGAAAAACGGACTTCTTTTTCCCTCCTTAGAGATCACTATATTTTACTTCTTGAAAACAAATATTGGAAAAAGAGTTGAACTTGTAAAATATTAAATGTAAAATTTTAAGACAAAACAAACGAAGCCTTCAAGATAAAACTGAAACAAAAAAGATATAAGAATACTAGCAAAAAGTGCTCGATTTACGTACCTTGGTTCCCTTCCAAAATCGTTCGAGTTTGAAGCTCCATGGCATCTCAAGAATAACAAGGTTACCCAGGTGAAAATTATTTGGTATATATTCAAAGGGGAAACTCTCCCAACTAATCCAAACTAAGTTTTTTAAAATATAATTCCCATCTTCAAGACAATGATCAATCCAATCACTTCCAAATAATGGACCATTAATATGGAGTAACCTTAGATTAGGCATTTTTAAAAAAGCATCAGTGGTCAACTGTAACTCTTCCACATACCTATCTTCAAACATGTCTGAATCAATTGAAGGGTTCTGGTGGGACATGGCCCGGATCGTAGCTGAAAAGCATTGGACTATATCTATAGGCAAGTACCTGGACAAATCTACTTCAAGGCCTTGAACTGCATCAGTTCCCTCCTGATATATATATATATAAAAGTCATTTGCATTATCGTTAGTATGATTATGATCAGTACTAGTCAAACATCTCTACTTCAATTTAATAAATAATGAGGCTGGATAGCATTCTCAAGGCTTTTGAATGTTACTAAAACATTTCACCAACTTTTCAACCCAAATTCAGCATGTCATATGGTCTAAATATTCATCCAAAGTACTTTTTGGGTGTAAATTTGACATGAGAACAATAGAAAAAGAGGGCTTCATTTTAGCAAATTGAAAATTGTTGTTTGGAATGAAATTTGACATGAAAAAAATCCTATTTGAATATATACCTCTCTCTCTCTCTCTCTCTCTCTCTCTCTCTTTCTCTCTCTCTCCACATACATAGCTATTTATTAATAAATTTCACATTGTGATAAGAGATTTGAGGTATTAATACTTACAGTGATGTTTCTCAAGACATCAAGAGCATCATCATGCTGCCACAATCTACTACGTTCTCCAGGCTTCCAAGGAGATTGTTTACGAACAATTTCCCTTCCCATATCTCGAACAAGATCATGCATACACAACTGATTATCGTTGTTAATTGTTACAAGAGATCTTTCGATAAGAAGTCTAATTCCAGCTTTTGGGTACAGACCACAAGCATCCAGAATAGTAACTGCATAGTCTTTTTTCTTTCCAATGAAAAAACATGATATATTAAGGAATATGTCTTGGTTGGAATCATCTAATGTATAATAACTTATTTCAAGTAATTTTAAAACCTGATTATTGGGTATCCTTCTCAATTTCTCCAATTCATTTTCCCATTCACATTGACTTCTTTTGTCCATTAGAAGAGAACCCAAAGTCACAAGAGCTAATGGAAGGCCTCCCGCATAATGTACTACATCATGTGAGAGCTTCAAATAGCTTTCTAATGGATGATTTTGTCGAAAGGCATGGAAACTGAAAAGTTGAAGGGACTCATTATCATTCATTGTCTCAACTTTGTATTTTTTATCTATCTCCGGAATATTTAATAAGTGTTCATCTCTAGTTGTTAAGATGATGATACTTCCCGAACCAAACCAATCATGCTTTCCAACCAATTTCTCTAACTGTTTCGTTTCATCCACATCATCAAGAACAATAAGAACTCTTCTCCGGCATAAACTTTTTTTGATAACAATGATTCCTCTATCCTCATTGCTTATGCCTTCATGTTTTTTCTTCAAGACATCAGAGAGAAGTTGTGTTTGTAAGAGAGCTAAACCATTCTGTTCACTCGAAGCCTCTCTAACATTAGCGATAAAACTGCTACCCTCAAAATTTTGAAATATGCCATTAAAAATAGCCTTCGCTATTGTTGTCTTACCTATTCCTCCCAAACCATGTATCCCTATGAAGCGAACAACATCCAATGATTCAAATCCATCATTTAGCAAACAATTAATGCTCTCAATATGGAAATCCAACCCAACAGGAAATGCTGCAACATACAAGTGTGTCTGGTTCATTATTGTTGACACTTCATGAACAATTTTCTTTATAAGCTCTGACTCATTCCTGGCCATAGAAAAAACCAACAATAAAAATCTAATTACTAAATCAAGAAGGCTGCAACCATATTGATGCATGAATTAAATTTGATTAGGTTAGTTAAGGTTATACTAATGAAAATTGGTAAATGGATTTTGATTTAACACTACAAACCATGATGCTTACCATTCATGGGAGTTTTCATACATATGGAGAGTTGACTGGGCATATAAAAGCAGTCCAAATTATGGTATTTATATTAAAAGGATGGTAGTTTACCCATAGAGGCTTCCCGTCCAATGCTCAATCCACTCTTCTTTCTTTTGAGATTTTTAATTTTCTAAATCCTTCAACGCTTATTGGAAATTTTAACTTTCCTTTTCAATAAATAAAAACTAATTCTGTCTAACAAAAGATAGCTAATACTAATCAACTTCTGTAAATGCAAAATAAATAATAATAATAATAATAATAATAATAATATCTAATATAGAAAATTTCTATAGTAAGATATGATATTTAAGGGTGTAACATTTGCACTGGAATCGTTTATTGAAATCGAACCGAACCATTTACACTTGAATCGAGAGACCGTTTATAATCGGCTCGGTTCTGATTTGAAATTTAACATTGTTTACCAAAATCGAACCGAACTGTTTAAACCGTTTAAACAGTCGGGTTACACTGGTTAGACACCGATTAAACCGAATAGAGTGTAGACCGTTTATTCTTTAAAAGCTAAACTAATAAAACCTAATCTCGTTCCCGATATTATTTCCAAGACTGAAGACGCCAACCCCAACCTCAACCCCAACCCCAATTAATATATAATTTTCCCATTAAGCCAACCATAATCCCAATTAATATATTATCTTCTTAAGAAACCAATCCTAATTTCAATTAATATATTATTTTTTCAAGACCCAATCCTAATTCCCAAAAATCAAAACGATAAAACTATAAAACACAATAGACATTAATCATTATTCCATTATGCATAACAACATTACAACATTTTTTTTAATTATGAAAAATCGAATAATAATCGATGCTTTAAACTCTTTATAAACCGCAAGCAAAACATATTAATGAAAGACTGTTTAAAAACCGATAAACTGAAATCAATTCTGATTTCAATTTTGACACCATTTAATTAATTGATTCGGTTTTAGTTTTACCCACTTATACATCGCACCTCACCAGACTAGACCGTAAAACCGTTAATAAATCATTTAACACCCTTAATGATATTTCCCCATCCCATGCCTCTCTTTTCTCTTTCCAACCTTAATTAGAAACTACACTGCAAACCTTCCCCTCTCTTGTCGCATGTACGTATATATCTGTATTTAAAAGAATTAGCGTTTTACTTTCATCATGTTTTTTTTTTAAGGTTTTAATTTTGGACAGTTATTGGTGAATAAGTATTTGTGAGGTTTCTAAATATCATAACTTAGATCTGAACCGTTAATTTTTATAATTTTTTGTATCTACATCATTTGTTCATGCTCAGAGTTGGGAGAGTGTACAATAATGGTTAGAGCAACGATACATATTCATGGATATATATACGAGATGCATGCATACATTAGGGGTATCTAATTAAATTAGCTAGACTATAAAATTTAACATGTTGCTAATCTAAACCATCCTCGCTATCTAGCGGTCAGAATGAAAAGATTTTTCGTCCACAGGGGAAAACATATGTGCTTTGAGATTTGAAAAGTAACAGACCTTTGTGACAATATTTCGCCTTCTATATTTCCCTTAATTTTTATAAAATCTAAAGATTATAAGTAGATAATTGTCATAGTCTAGTTTTTGAGTTGGGCTTATTTGGTTTCCAATTGGGTTACTCCCTATAGCCTATTTCCGTTGGTATCGTATAACACTCAATATTCTCCCCACCCACACATAAAGAGGAATCAATGCTAGAAAATTTGTAAATTCTAGTTGAAATAGTATGGAATTCTATCAAATTTTATACAAAAGAGTGGAAGTTCATCAAATTTTACATAAATATAGCAATTATGAGATATGAGAAAGCAGAAAAAAGGGAATAAGAGTAGAACATTCAATCGATTTAACTGTTTATTCGGTTTATTGATTTGCAATACCGATAGTTTCTTGGTTAAAATTGAAACCAAACAGATTACTTACACTTCGATTTGATTCAGTATTTTATTGACGGTTTTGGTTCGGTTTATCAATTTCGGTTCAGAATTGACACCCTTAATTGGCTGTGTTGGCCCATTTGATTTGGGATCCATGATAGATAGAACTTAATACTCTAAGTACTAAAACACATAATTAAGAGGATTATATTTAGTCTTACCCATTTGCAACATTTTTATGATCCCACCCTGATAAATTTGCAGCTTCCGTGAGAGCAGCCTTCCATGACTCCACCTTCCCCATCTCTTTTTTGAAACGTTTTTTGTGTTTCACAAATGCTTTACCAAATTTTTTTTTCTGGTGTCTTACATCCGATGGATCCACCTTATAGAAAACAGGCAGAACTGTTTGGCCGTATTTTTGGCATTTAAGGATCTCCACCAGCTCATTAAGGCACCAGGTCGAAGAAGCATAATTATTAGATAAAACGATGATAGCAATCATAGAACCTTCAATGGCATCCACTAGTTCTGAAGAGATATCTTCTCCTCTTTTGAGCTCTTCCTCGTCTCTAAATGTATGAATTCCATTACGGACCAACGCTGTAAAGAGATGATCGGTGAAGTTCTTGCGAGTATCCTCACCGTGAAAACTCAAAAAGACATCATACTTCCACCGAGAAGAAGAAGAAGAAGAAGAAGAAGAAGAAGAAGAGACTCCGTAGCTCATCTTGGTAGACATGATAAAGCACAAGATCAGAGGAAACAGAGATTAGAGATTACTAAAGATAAAATGAATGAGGATCTTGAGGAATTAATAGTTACATGATACAACCAGTAAAAGTGGTGAGAAATAGAAACAGCCAATAAGGGCAGGTTCGGGTACTTCCTCCCTAAGAAAAGAAAAAGTAGGAAGGATCATTCATTGGACCGACACAGAATACAGAGAAACTCCCATGACAAAGTCTGGTTGACAACAGGTCAATCAATGCAAATGCACATCATTTTCTCTACCTATGACAAGTTGAGAAGAGAGCACCTTAAGAAAAAGGTAGGAAAGGGACCGACACAAAATGAAGAGAAACTCCATGACAAAATCTGGTTGACTACAAGTCAATCAATGCAAATGCACATCATTTCCTACCTATGACAAAGTGAGGGTAGAGTACCTTAGGCTGTGTTTGGATGTATTTAAAAAAAAAAAAAAAAAAAAACTTGATGTTTTGTTTGATTTATTATTTAGGCGTATATGCATTTCAACTGGAGGGTAGTTGGCAAAATGCCTACGTTTTAAAAAAAAATAAAAGGTTTTAAGTTCGATTTCTCTTTTTTCTTTGGGGCTATTCACACGGGGTGTTTAGTGTTCTTCACTGTTTTTGATGAAAGCTGAATGATTCTCATTCAACTCTTGAATGATCCGATCAATGGAATTGTGGGGTTAATATGAGCCCACGAGACTAGTTAGGTTGAAGGTCTGGATACCTGTCGTTTGCCAAAATGAAAAGAAGAAAAAGAATATAAGCGTTTGTTCCTATTGTGTTGGGGAGATTTTTTTTAGACCTTCATTTGGATAGGTTTGGAAAAATTGGGGAGACTTTTTTCTAACAGGATACACAAGCAAGGGAGAGAGAGATGTTTGCTTAGGATTAAAGAAATCTCTCTCCACTTAAAGAAGAGAAAGAGAGGGCCAAAGGTAAAGGTATCAAATGGGACCATTTTTATCGGTTCCCGTCCCAAGAAGGTCATTCCTAGAACTGTCTCATTTATTAAACGGCCTCAAAATTAGGATTTTGTTCTATTTAATAATGGAATGGCTTGATTCCGATTCCTTTAACGGTTTTAGGCATTATTTATGGAAGAAAGCTTTTCATATGATATTATTTATGAACAAATTGAAAAACATATGTCGAAGCTTCTCAAATATCAATGACAGAAGATACAAGGACTGGAGATTGCTAAAGATAAAATGAATGAGGATCTTGTGCAATTAATAGTTAGATAATACAAGCACTAAAAGGGGTGAGACTTCGAAACAGCCAATAAGGATAGGTTGGGGACCTGGGTGTTTTCGTATAAAAATCCTCTCCCGCCCACCTGTCGCTTGTCAAGGGCCGGATTTCAGTCGGCCCACCTCCTAATGTATTGTAGGCAGGTCGACTGATCCCCAACCCTTGGATCAGCGGTAGGAATCTCTTGCCGCGGGAGAGGATTCGATTCCGATGCTTCCACCATAAGAAAATGTAGGAAAGGTTGCCTTGCTTCCACCCCAAGAAAAAGTAGGAAGACCCACTCACTGGACCCACACTGAATAAAGAGAAACTCAAAGGACAATGTCTGGTTGACTACAAGTCAATGAATGCAAGTACACGTCACCTATGAGCACCTTAGGCTGTCTTTCGATGTATAAAAGTGGATAAACGAGCATAAGATGGAATTGTATAACTGAGCATAGACCGAATATGGTAATTAATAATGGATATTAATATATCGATTAAATCGAGTATTATAAGATTGATTAGGGATCGAGATCAATCGGACTAAATATAAATGAGTCAATATCTCGTAAATCAAGACTGATTAATTAAACATATCGATCATGGTACAAGACATTAAATTGATAGGGACTGGTTAGACCCAACCGAGACAGACTGATTGACACCCCTAATTTAGATATACATGCATCTAAACCCATGGGGTAGTTGGCAAGGAACCTACGCCTTAGAAAGTGGAAGGTTCTAGTTCGACTTCTCTAACCTCTTTGGGGCCATTCACACTGGTGTTGAGTGCTCTTCACTTTTTCGGTGAAAGTTGAATGGTTCTCATTCAACCCTTGAGTAATCCGGTCAATATAGTTGTGGGATCAGTATGAGCTCACGAGACTAGTCAAGCCGAAGGTTTGGATATTCGTTATTGGTAAAAAATAATAATAATAAATAAATAAATAAGGTATACATGCATTTGTTTCTATTATGTTGGGGAGATTCTGTTGAGACTTTCGGTTAGACAGGTTTGGGAAAATTGGGGAGACTTTTTAAAAGGATACACTAACGAGGGGGAGAGAGAAGTTTGCTTAGGATTGAAGAAATCTCTCTCCACATAAGAAAAGAAAGGGAGGCTTAGAGGTGGCGTCCAAATCGTCTCCTACGGTCCTGCCGCTTGCCAAGGGCCGGATTTCAGCCGGCCCACCCCCCAATATATTGGTAGGCGGCCAGGCTGATCTCAAACCCTTGGATCAGCGGCAGAAACCGCCTGCCGCAGGAGACGATTTGATTCCCTAAAGGTGAGGATGATAGATGGGACAATTTCTTACTGGTTTCAATCCCAAAAAGGTCATTCTAGAAAGCTTTCGTTGAAGCTTATTTATGAAGAAAGCTTTTCACAAGATATGATTTATGAAAGAATGGAAAAGCATTCGTTGAAGCTTCTCTAATATCAATTACAAAAGATAAGGTTCTCCTAATATTATCAAAGATTTAATCAAGACGATGCAATAGGCACAACCAATTTCAGCAAATTACATTGTTCAATAGAAATATCCACGAGTTCATTGGAAATTGGACTAAACGTCAAGAACATCCATACCGAAGGGCATGTATTTATATTAGTATCATCCAGATAAAGTAATTGACATTTTAACCCACATATGAGGTATATTAATCTACTCATATCTTAATCCATCAATCCCCAACGGTAAATACGGCAAATAAATACTCATCCATCATCTACCCATGCACACTTCCTTCAGAACATTCACATGTATGCGCTTGGCATACCTATATGCAAAATACACATACTTAGGGACACGTATATTAAACGGTTTTTATCGGTTCTAGTTCCTACTGATTCCTTATTGGGCTTGGTTCTGGAGTTGTCGTAAAACCCATCCCAGAACCGTCCTGTCCTAATTAGTAATCGATCCAAAACTAACTCAAAACTGATATTTTGACCAATTAGGCCTACTACATCACACTATAAAGCAATTTCTTGTAACCACAAAACAAAAATGTTGGACTTGTCCACTTTAAGAAATTGTTTAGCATATAGAAAAAAAATGAATAGCTAAGATTAGGGATTATTTTTTTTATTATTATTATTATTTTTTTTGGTGAAAAGATTAGGAATTACAATCGGATCAGCCATATTAGCCGAGTTAAATCGGGATTGCCTGAGAATGATCCGATTTTGTCGATCCCACCTTGTAACTCGGTTAAAACAGGTCTCTTTGCACTATCTTGTCCCAACTCTGGAACAAGGCAGGATGGTCAGTCAATCCGTGTTCCTCATTCCAAAATCCTTGGTCCATGACATTGTGGGACCTACGAGTAAGGATGTAAACAGATCCAATATAGTCAAGATGTTACAAAATCTACACTCTCAGTCTATTTCTCTGAGTTATTCTAGTCTCATGATTGTTTCTTCCTTATTCTCTAGAACTTATCGAATCTTCAATCGTGATTATTAATTACTCAATGTTCTATTATTAGTTGGATATCTACACGGATCAGATATATTATGTTTCGAATTATCCAAATTTATATCAATTAATACGGATGTTAATCAAATCCAAATTTCAGCTATCCATTTATATCTTATGTCTTATATGACTAATGTTGGAAGACCAAGCCAGCCCAAGGATATATAGCAGATTGGGTTTTTCTTGGCCTAACACCCGAGGTGTAAACTACCTGCCCTGCTTACATTCCCAGGTCTCTCCCTGCCTAAGATTTTTGCAAGAAAATCCCAAAACTAAGATGATTGATGCCACGTAAGAAAATAAACAATTGGTGCAATGGGATCCTTGAAGATATTGTCCTCCCTCAATTGTATTTTAAAAGTTGTATTTTCATTTGTATTTCTAGAGAACCAAACAGCATTGTTGACTCCCTTTCTAGAAGAATCCTGTCGTTAGCATGTATGACGGTTTGGCCAAATTCCGATCTTTGAATTTTGGCAAATTGTGCTCTGAATTTCTTGAATGCCAGAGGAACAAATAGATAAATTTCCTTCTTAACCCCAACCCCCCAAAAAAATGAAAAAAAAAATAGGAACAAGCAGGGAAAATTAAAAGTGGGGAGAGGAGAGGAGGCATGTCCATGTCATGAAGCAATCAATGTATTAAATTCTATACTAATTTAACTCGGCCAAGTTCTATAATCAGTAATCTTATGAAAATTGCAAAAAGACTGGTTGAATGACATAGACTGGTTGATAGGTCATACAAAATTATCAGTTCCTCAGTAACTGCTCACACAGAGCCCCTATATAAGCTCCGTCTCCACCATCATTCTTCAAGCTTAGCTGCAATGTCTCTTTTCATGTTATGGATTAAACTGCCCACCAAGGAGGCAGGGACTGCCCACCAAGGAGGCAGGGGTTATGTCATCAGGGCTCCCTTTTCTTGATGTTTCTGAGCCTCTGTCGTTCTCCTCTGCAATCATTGGCTTTGATCGTCTAATGGTTGAATCAGACAACAGAGAATTCATCCCATCCTTCTTGACAAGTTGTTAATGTTGTGAAGGATATTAAACATTAACACCCTATTTTGAGTCTTATACTTTCAGCTTTTCTTCAAGAGATACCAATGATGTGGCAGATTCTCTTACTTGGAAAGCCTTGTCATTACAACTGGAGATTGGTTCCTCAGTGGCTTTGATGTGTATCCATTTAGTTTCCCATTTCTTCTTTTTTTAGACCTCAAAAATTTTGAAAAATCATAACCTTCAAAATCCATTTATCACTTTGAAGCTATTTCTTAATAATTTCTATTTCATGGTATAAAATCTAAAAACATTTTATCCAAAACAGATAGAAAAAACCATTTAAAAGTGGGGCCCATAACACTAAAATGGAATCGTATATAAAAGTAAAAGGAAAACTAAATCATTTTCATATCATTTTCGAATACAAGGTTTTTCATGATAAAATACACCTGAACACTAGGTCTTGGCTCTTGACTGGGTTCAAGGTTTTTTAATCGTCCTTAAATTTGAACCCTTGGACCTTTTTCCCAATAACATTTTGGTCATTTTTAATTATTTAAATTATCTGTGTGTACACACGCTTCGAGATGAAAAAATAGTTATAGAAATTTTTAAATTTAAAGAGAGAAATAGACATATAAATTTATCATTTTATCATCGTTTCTTTTGTCTTATGCTGTTGATCATACTGGTCATACCCAAGATTGAAGACGGATGGGGATACTACTGGTCATGTACCTTGGTGACACTATTGGTCGTGCCAGTGGAAGCACAAAAGGATCAGAAAACATTGCTTGCCATGCGTCCTCGCAAAGCGACACTTCATGTTATGCCATAGAAATGAGTGGATCCGGGAAGATTTTAAATCACCAAGAAAAACTCTCTCCTCTCTCCCTCCACATCTTAGAAAGTGATCCCCTCTGCTTTGCATTCTCTCTCTCTCTCTCTCTCTCTTATACGAGAGAAACTCCACGGGAACAATATATATGAAACAATAAAACTTAAACCCACACAATTACAAAATTACCCTTGTACGCCGAGATGGCCGAGAGAACTTTTGTCAACAAAGAAACCCTCACTTCTAATAATAAGACATGAAGAAATGACCCAAAATCGAACCCCAAATGACATAATACAAGCTTATAAGCAATTATGTGGCCCACAACAGAATACAAGACATAAACCTTACTAACAATTCAAAGTCAGGAAATCAAATTCATCTTGAATGGCTATATGAATGGAACTATATGAATGGTTCCCTATTTCCAAACCACCTCAACAAATCAATGTTATAGGTGACGATGGTACAAAGATACAGAAAAAAAAAATCATCACTACATAGCTTTGTAGATATCTGATACTCTTCTTCACCAGTGGATAATTGATATGCTTTCTGAAGAGGTTATTGGAATTGCTGAAGGACTTGGAATAGCAGCCAAGGTTTGGAAGAAACTCGAAAATTATTTTGATCAAGAAGTCAGGAAATCAAATTCATCTTAGATTATGAACTTGAGTGCCTGCATCAAGGTAACATGCCTATTGTTGATTATGTTATAAACAAAATCGAACATGAACGGCTACAGCTGCAGGATTGGTCCAAGGCCTTGTAGAGATACAACGGAGTTTGGAGGAACTTCAGTTGGGGGTTTGAAGCCTACTGGTCAGTTGTAATTTTGGCGTTGCAGAGACTAGTCGTGCACAACAAGCTCCTGCGGATGGTGCAACTGCACTGAAACGTAGCATAAGATTGCTGCTTTGGTAAGGGATAAATTAATTATAGTTGGTTAGATAAAACAGAGAGGCATAGGATAGTGGGGATTTTTTTTTTTTTGGGGGGGGGGGGGTGCTTAGGGTAGTACAAGTTAAATTATTGTTTACGATAGATAAAAGGTTTGTTTTGCTGAACTTGGAACACTCTCTCTGTATTTGTGTTTGACTCTTGAGATTGCTCAGTTCTAATTACCTGCTGACATATATACAAGTATTTGTTGCTAAGTTGCTTTGTGGACACCTGCTTTAGGCAAGAATTTTTTTTTTTAATATATATATATATATATATATATATATATATATATATATAACCATTTTGAAGTTGATTGAGAGCTACGTCAAATTACAGTCTGAATACATGTATCTAATGGGTTATTCATTGGCTTCTAAAGCATAAGGAAATAGAACTAAAGGTAGAAAATAATCACAAAATGTCGATGGTCTCTAATTAACAGGCAATACCAAGCAAAAGTGAATTCATGTACAATTCCAGAAACACCAAGGAACATTGCCTAGAGATCAATGTGTCACATCCTGAGAACATTCCCAAAGAATAATACCAAGTGTATACACAGAGGGAGCAAATCATGACCCATAAGTTGAGATTGTATCCAAATGGAGTTGCATCAACCTAATCACACTATCAGCACTGTCATTGTTGTGATTTTACAGACTCTCAGACCTAAAGATTAGACTTCATGAAAGCTGCACTTGCATAAATACATATGAAAAACAAAAACAAGATGCAGATGACCTGAGAACCTCAGGTTCTTACAGGCACGTAAAAGCAATACTAAAATATAAAAAGAGGGAGAGGATGCATACTGTGATTGCAATTTAACTTTCCTCGATTTCTTCTTGATATACATATTAAGTCAATACATCGTCATATAAAAACAAAGGGCGGGCTGGTACTTATTGAGTTCACTGTTCTTTCGACTTCACCTGTATTCCAAGTAAGATGAGTTCCACAGATGCAAAGGCGGACAAGAGAGTGCTTGAGTAACAAAGTGCAAGTAGAGCACCCCTCAGTGACTGCTTTAAAAAACAGTTTCTTTCTAATAAGCAACAGCATAACATAGGAGTGCTAGGTAATGAGTGGCAAGGAAGGAAGACATAAATTTGCAGGTTTTCATACCCACGTACCTTAGCTAACAGTAATGCATTATCATTTGCATACTGCAGAGAGCTCTCTGGTATGCTTTGAATGCCTTGGCTTAATTCCCATGAAAGAATCCTAAATTGCAAAATTTGTAGGAAGTCAAAACTTTTTTTCTGTAGCATGAATTTCCTAGAGAAGGGAATAAGCGAATCGAAGGAAGACTCGGGGCTTGAAAGGGATGACTACCCAAAATCAAAACCAAATACTGCCCCAATAAATGCTTTGTCTGGAGTGAATTCAATCTGTAGTTCTCCAAACTGCAATTGAAAACATGGCACATCTTACAAGATCAAACTTTAAAAGCCTCATACAAGAATTTACCTTTCATATCAAATACGAAACCCATTACCTTAAACATCCTACTTTCTTGTCAGGGTTGTTCATCTGTAGTTGTAGTTAGTGGGGTGGCAGACAGTAGCCGTCCAGTCTTCATCATTGCTTTGGCTATCTGCTCGTCAACCAATAACCGTGTAACATATCAGTACTTAAAAGTCGGTCAGGAGCTATGTTAAGATCTGAATACATGTTCCACTTTCAAAACACAAACACCATCATTGCAGGGATCATCCTCCCAAACCTATATAGAATCATGCTCCAGCTTTCTGAAGGCATTCCATAACCATATCAATTATAATCTGATCATTTTGCTCCTCAAGCATAAAGCAAAGCAGAGTTAAAAGTAGAAATTAATCAGAAATATTGATTTTGCTTAAATTCTGAAGCAAAAACAGAAAATGTCTGTCACCCTAATTTGATGGTGTAACAAAATAAAAAATAAAAGAAGATGGAGAGAATCGATGTGTCCTGCTCCTCTCCTTATACTTGTATTTATAGAAAATAAAATCAAAGACTCTACAAGTCAGAGTCCTAATCATAAACTAAAGACAAGGTAAATTTAAAATAGGCAAATGAAACTAACAAGCCTAATTGGTAAAGGAAACTAATAAAGCAAACTAATTAAGAGTCCATATACTAATAGGAGTCCAAGTCCTAGAAACTAGCATTAACTACTTTAAACAAATCAAAGTTTACACTAACATGCCCCCTCAAGCTGAAGCATAAGGGAACGTGAAAACTTCAACTTGAAATAATGTAGCAGCACAAGCAACAATTGTAGTAGTAGGAGTAGTAACAGTGGTAGTGGCAGTAATAGTAGCAATAGCATCAGTAGTAGTAGTAGCAACCAAGGATCGTAATTCCGTTTTGTCCCTGGTTTTGGCCAGGCCAGAAACCGAAATTTTTGTGGTTTCGGCCGAAATTTCGGCAAAACTTGGTAAAAAAAAAAGAAGTAAAACTAAACTATTAATTAAAAATAAATAAATAAATAAATAAACCCTCATAATAGAGTCCAAATATAACTCAAACTACTCCTACAAATCCTATCTGCTGATAACTACTGAAAAATAAAGAATCTTGTCTGCTGTTAACTACTGAAAAATAAATATAAAAAAACTAGTGAAACTTTGTGCAATGGAGGAGTTTCGATTAAGTTTTCACTTTGTGCTCCTAATGAAGATTTAAGCATTTTCTTCCTGAAATTTCGTCTCGGTTGAGAGGGTTTCGTCGAAAAGAAGATGTTAAAAGCTCGAATATGGCCGAAACAAAAAAATTCGGACCAAATTTTGGTAAAAACCCTACCACCACCATGGATTGTTTCGGCTTTGATAAAAACTTATATGTTTCGGTAGAAATTCAAAATTTTGACTAAAACTCTAAACTATGGTAGTAGCACAGTATAGGTCACTGTGAACCAAGTAGTAGTAGTAACATAGTATAGTTCACTGTAAACCAAGTAGTAGTAACATCACAGTATAAGTCACTGAACAACAATAGAGGTGGTTGTACACCTAACAGAGAAACTTAAACGACTCTCAAAACGGTAACCCAGGGGATTGCTATGATACCAAAAAATAAGAGAAGATGGAGAGAATCGACGTGTCTTACTCCTCTCCTTGTAGCTTGTATTTACAAAAAATAGAAAACAATTATTAGATGGAATCAAAGACTCTACAAGTCAAGTCCTAGTCACAAATTAAAGACAAAGTGAACTTAAACTAGGAAAAGGAAACTAACAAGCCTAATTGGTAAAAGAAATTAATAAAGCAAACTAATTAGGAGTCCATATATTAATAGGAGTCTAAGTCCTAGAAACTAGCACTAACTACTTTGACCAAATTAAAATAGGGTACGATTACAATTTTATTAGGCTAACAATGGGCAACCATAAAGTTAACTCTGTAAATAGAAGGCGGGCAATAGAGAAATGGTGAACATGCAAAAACAGTATAAGACATGTATTGTTGTATTGGTACACATAGTGTCCAACAGAAAGGTGATTTGTTTTCTTCTGGAGAAAGGTTGTTTGCTACCCTAGACCACAGGGAGAGAAAAAAGATGATAGGAGTTTAGTGAACGGAATGAATTAGAAGAATGTGAGTTGTGTTTTTTAGCTTGTTATTAAGAAGAAGAGCACAGAGGGTGAGCCTCGGTGTGACGGTAAGGTTGTCATATTGCAACCTGGTGGTCATGGGTTCAAAACACAGAAACAGTCTCTCCACGTTGCGGAGATAAAGCTGCGTACATTCTGCCCCTCCCTAGATTCTGTGGTGGCGGGAGCCTCGTGCACTAGGATGCCCCTTTTTATTAAGAAGAGCACAGTTAATACTAACCATGCAGCCAAGCGTGGTTGATGAGTAATTGATCAAGAATCTCCAAAATTTTCTGACTCAAATCATTTTAGATGTCTAACATGTTTACTTCCCAACTTGATCCTATAACTCTAGGAGAGCTTATGGAGTTGACATGAGTAGGACCTGTGCAAATTAGTGCCTCTGATTAGAAAGAAAGAAGCAAGGGGGGGGGGAGGGGAGGGAAAGGGAAGGGAATGGGGGGGTGGGGGGGTACCTACAATGCAGTACTAGTAAGGTGAGTGTTAACAACAACAGACTATTGTTGAATCAAATTAATTGCTGGCTTAATTTTTTGTTACTAGTTTTGTTGTGCCCAGATAGCTGAAAGAACCAATTTACACGCATTATCTACATTTCTCCATTACTAACAGACATCACTCTTTTGGTGCCAAATCCTCCAATGCCTTGCACACACAGTATATTGTAACAAATCAAGCTGTGTAGTGGAGCCAAGTTGTCAAGATTATAATTGGATTTAGTATCACATTATAGTTAAGAATATTGGGTTAGAGAAAATGGATGAAAAGCACATCCAGAATGGTAGTACAACAACTTACGTAACACTATGACAGATGAAACTTTTCCCAAAAACTAATCATCCTAATAGCATGATTAAATCTAAAACTTTTTATTTTTCATTCTTTTTATTATTATCAGCTGCTTATGATACTATGTCGAGAAAAAGGTCAACTTCATAACATTCACAGATAACAGCTCTTTTTTTTTTTTAAACCTATAATGAAGAGTGACCAAAACGTTTTGATCTTAAGGAAAAGAGAAACAATAGGCTCTTGAAAAAGTGGGAATAAAGGAATGCAGAAATTATTGGCAATAAGTTCCGAAAGAGTGAAGACAGATGGTAAGGAAAAGAGTTTTTATTTAAAATTTACCCCTTGAAGCTCGCCTTGACCATACTGTCCCATAGATTTAAATCTCCTGCCAGCAGATAATAAACGCTTGCCAAATGCTACACTAGTTGACAATTGGAAGTTGGGGGTTAAATTATACTAAGAAAACTTTTAAGTATCGATAAATCAAGAATTGATTGTCTGCTATAAATCTTGCCTGATTTGGCATTGTCTGTCAAGGAGGCCTCCAAAGAGGGAAGCTTGCTCACTATACTACATGCTGACGTATCAGCTAATTCCCATGCTCGAGATAGGTTCAGCAATGTCTCCCAGCTATTGACCACACTGAAATGATAATTAATATACTCATTACAAAGTCCGAGCTATCTGACTCACCAATTAATTACATGTTTGGATTATAGACTTATAGGAGACTTCTAATGTGATAAGCAGTAGGAACTTGCCGTCCAGATGGGTTTCTTGGGGAAAGGGATCCACTAGCCAGCAGTTAAGAAACAGGAGTGTTCCCTCCAATTGGTCCCGTACTGGTCCAATTTATTGGTTTGCCACTTGACTAATTCCATTTAGAATGAAACTATGTGGACAAGTGGCCTTTTGGATTATTTATCCACAAAATTTTAGTTTCATCCGTTAGATATTTAGACCATGTGTAGTATGCATTTCTATAATATATTCCAGATCAAGAACATATTCTAAGATGAAAAAAACCATGTTTAGTATACATTCTCATACCACGAGTCATTACGATGGAATCTCATCTACCAATGGGGGGTTTGGGTAAGGGTGTCGACGGGTCGGTCCGGGCCGGTTTCAATCCGGGCTGAATCAGTGTCGAATTTTATAAGCCCAGCCCAAAACATGTCCATTAAGAGTTCGGGCTGGGTTGGGCTGCGCTAGACACAATAACTATCGGACTGGTCCGGTGTCGGATTGTTATCGGACTGGGCTTATTGAGATGATTTCGGGCTGGTTCGGTCCGTACCGGGTTTATCAAACTTATCAGGCCTATTTTATATGTAAAATATATAGCCTATTTTATTATTTCTATCTATAAAATTAGCATCATTCCTTCTATATGTATGTAATTCAGTAAATTATAACAATTAACATACTCTTTTTAACTATAGATTAATGTAATCTTTCGGATCAAGAAGTGAACTATAACAATGTAATATAATCCATCAAAATTTAAAACCGTTAAAATTAAGAAACTGGGCCCGGATGGACCTTACCGGTGTTCGGGTTAGGTATTATTGGTTCGGGCTTCTTAACGGGCTGGTCCGGTCTGAATTCGGTTTGGGCTGAAACGGTATCGAGCTTTACAAGCCAAGACCGAAACCTGTCCATTAAAGTTCAGTCCGGGCTGAGTTTGGGTTATATCGGACCGGCTCGGTCCGTGCTACCGGGCCGGACCCATTTTTGACACCCTTAGGTTTGGGTTTAGAGTTTGAGGACAAGAGAACATACCAATGGCAAGTAGTCTTGGTCTGAACTTGAGAAGGATGTATAGATTCTTAAGAAGATGAGCCATTCGTAGTCTGTCCCCTCCGAACTATCCGAATCCAAGTGACTAGAAAATTGGATCTACATTGGATCTCACTTGAAAATACCCCATTAATTGTCTTGAAGAGAAGCTTGGTTTCAAACTCCAATTCAAAGAAGATGAGTACGCCATGTTAGTGTTTCTCTATTATCCACAGTGCTGATCAACACATTTAATGATCCATGTGATTGTGAACCCTTAGAGCCTAAGCACAACGATGCAATTATTAAATGTATACTCTATCCCAAATCATGGAGAGAGACTCATTGTAGGGCCCACTATCCCCAAAATGTGAGACCCTTCTGACAACAAATGGACAACCATTTTTATCCCATCGTAACACTCCTCAGTTTTGACTGAAACATTAATACTATCCCCATATTCAGCCATTGATTTCCATACGAATTGTGGTATCTTGATAAACCAAATCAGAAAATTTTCTCTCTTCAAAAGTTGTGCTGCATTGTGATCCCAAGTAACATTCTTTGATTGATTATGAACCACGATCTGTACTGGAGAATGGAAAAACGTGAAGGACAGACAATAAATGCATATGATCATCTCTTGAGTCTCCATGTTAAGAAGTATTTGATGAGTAGCCTCCCAAGATGCTGAAATAGAATTCTTAATTGCAAGGCCATCATACTCCTTCCAGGGTAAATAGATGTCACAGATATTATGATTTTGTAAGTCAATTATCACCTGTTCCATGGAACTCCTGATCATCAAATCATGGTATTGGTCGAAACCGTTTTAACCTAAAAGCTCGAATTTGCAAGTAAAGACAAAAATAAGAACAAAAACAATATATATGCACAACATTCACGTGAGTGAGAGAATAGAAAATACTACCATGTTGAAACAGCTTATACTAAAAGCTTGAACATGTAAGTAAGGGCACAGACAATGTATATTCACAACACTCACGTGAGTGAGAGATTATAAAGTGCTACCATGTTGAAGCTAATTATCCTAAAAGTTCAACCTTATAAGTAAGGACACAAACAATATATATACACAACACTCACGTGATTAAGAGAATAGAAAACACTACCATGTTGAAACCTCTTATCCTAATAGCTCGAACATGCAAATAAGGGGCACAAACAGCGTATATACACAACAATCACGTAAGTGAGAAATTAGAACGTTCTACCATGTTGAAGCTGTTTCTCCTAAAAGTTTGATGAGCTTGTAAGTGAGGGTTCAAACATGTATACATTCAATAGGATAGGGGGAGCTGGAAGTGAGAAAAAAAAAAAGAAAGAAGGGCCGCGGGCGCGGGGGCGGGGGCGGGGGCGGGGGAAGAGAGACAAACCTTTAACATTCTGTCAGAAAAACTTTCCAAATTGTAGCACCCATCTAATTTTATAATTTCTGCAGACTCCAAACTCTCTAAGCCCTCAATTTCATTTAGCTTTTGGCATAGTGAAAGCTCCAGAATCCTTAGGTGCTCCAAGTTTGACAGATTTGGTAACCTTTCCAACGAACTGCAACCAGATGCCTTGAGAGTATTCAAACTTGATGGAAGTAATGGGAGTGATTGGAGTGACATGCAATCTGTTAATATCAGAATTTCAAGTACTGAAAGCTGAAAAATACTAGATGGAAGACTAAGAAAACCATTACTAGACAGATTCAATTCTTGCAAAGAGTATAATCTCCAAAGATCATCAGGTATGTCATCATCTGTTAGATTGCATTCTCCAAGACTTAAGTATTTTAAGGAGCAGAAACCATATAAAGAAGCTGAAAGTTTAGCTGGTATAGGATGTCCTTTTCGTTTGATCGAAGGAGAATAAATGAAAGTGGAAAGGTTCTTCAAAAGTCCAAGGGAAGAAGGTACTTCTTCCATAGTCGTCTTATCCGCATAAAGCATTGATAAACAGGTCAAGTTCCCAATTCCATTTGGCAATTTTTCTAGTTGTGAACATTCACTAATATGGAGTGTTTCAAGTGATGCCAATTTACCAATACCGCTTGGAAGATGCTTGAGCTTTCTACAACAACGTAGATCCAATACAACAAGTTTACTTAGATGACTAATACTTTCATGAACTTCAACCAAAGAGCGACAACATTGGAGAATCAGTTCCTCAAGATTTGGGAGCCCTGAGAAGTCCGGCATATAGGTTAGGTTGGAAGAATGAGTAAGATTAAGGACCTTCAACTTTGGGAGACGCTGGCCAGAAGAAACAAGGGGAAATTAGTTTCCACAAAATACATTTAGGCTTCATTTGTTTTGATGTAAATTTTTACATGTTAACACAATTTTCAATGTTCATCAACAGGTGGTTGGGGTGTCAACGAGCCACTCCGGGCCAAGTCAGTGTCGGGATTTATAGGGCCTGAAACATGCCCATTAAGAGGTTTGAGCTAGGGTGGGCTACACCATACACATTAGCTGTCCAGTGTCTGTTTGTTATCTGGTTGGGTTTATTGGGCTGACTTCGGGCTAGTTCGTTTAGAGTACTTTTACCAGCCTGGTAAGGGATAACATCTTACTTTGGTGCTGATGGGATCGACCACCGTATATTCATATCCAAGAAAAAAGATGACATTTTCATGTTTGCAGTTACACTTCAGTAAAATAACAAAAGGAAATAGTTAAATAGATATCTCTTCGATTTAGTATTAGACAAAACTTTCCTGACATTCCGTTTAATATTTCGGGTCAGGATGAAGTTCAGGTTGAACTCTATCGATATGATCTTGGCCGGTCCATCTTAATGGGGCACCCGACGGGCTAACCAGACCGAACCGGGACCCATAAGTATTGTACCAGCTAATATGAAACATACCCGGTATCAGTTTGGTTCGATTTTAGTTTGGGTTAAAAATGGGCCGATTTGATTCAAACTACCAGTTCAGCCCCAAATATGACACCTACTAGGAGGTAAACGAAAGATGGATTT
This sequence comes from Protea cynaroides, assembly GCA_028583415.1. Lineage (NCBI taxonomy): Eukaryota > Viridiplantae > Streptophyta > Magnoliopsida > Proteales > Proteaceae > Protea > Protea cynaroides. The sequence goes on from CM053270.1 coordinate 63,012,834, forward strand.
CTTTTTCCCTCCTTCTTAAAGATCACTATATTTTACCTCTTGGAAACAAATATTGGAAAAAGAATTAAACTTGTAAAATATTAAATGTAAAATTTTACGTCAAAACAAACGAAGCCTTAAAGATAAAACTGAAACAAAAAAATATATATAAGAACACTAGAAAAAAGTGCTTAATTTACATACCTTGGTTCCTTTCCAAAGTTGTTTGAGTTTGAAGCTCCATGGCATCTCAAGAATAACAAGATTACCCAGATGAAAATTATTTGGTATATATTCAAAGGGGAATCTCCCCCAACAAATCCAAACTAAGTTTTTTAAAATATAATTCCCATCTTCAAGACGATGAATCCAATCACTTCCAAATAATCGACCATTAATATGGAGTAACCTTAGATTTGGCATTTTAAAAAAAACGTCAGTGGTCAACTGTAACTCTTCCACATACCTATTTTCAAAAATGTCTGGATCAATTGAAGGGTACTGGTGGGACATGGCCCGGAACATAGCTGAAAAGCACTGGACCATATCTTTATGCAAATAACTGGACAAATCTACTTCAAGGCCTTGAACTGCATCAGTTCCCTCCTGATTGATATATATATATATATATATATATATATATATATATATATAAAAGTCATTTGCATTATTGTTAGTATGATTATGATCACAAGTCAAACATCTCTACTTTAATTTAATAAATAATGAGGCTGGATAGCATTCTCAAGGCTTTTGAACGTTACTAAAAAATTTCACCAATTTTTCAACCCAAATTCAGCATGTCATAAGGTCTAAAAATTCATCCAAAGTACTTTTTGGGTGTAAATTTGACATGAGAACAATAGAAAAAGAAGGCTTCATTTTAGCAAATTGAAAGTGTTGTTTGGAATGAAATTTGACATGAAAAAATCCTATTGGAATATATACTTCTCTCTCTCTCTCTCCACATACATAGCTATTTATTAATAAATTTCATATTGTGATAAGAGATTTGAGGTATTAATACTTACAGTGATGTTTCTCAAGACATCAAGAGCATCATCATGCTGCCACAATCTACTACGTTCTCCAGGCTTCTGAGGGGATTGTTTACGAACAATTTCCCTTCCCATATCTCGAACAAGATCATGCATACATAGTTGGTTGTCTTTGTTAATTGTTATAAGAGACTTTTCGATAAGAAGTCTTATTCCAGTTTTTGGGTACAGACCACAAGCATCTAGAATAGTAATTACAGAGTCTTTGTCAATTCCAATGAAAAAACATGATATATCAAGGAATATGTCCTGGTTGGAATCATCTAATGCATCATAACTTATTTCAAGTATTTTTGAAATCTGATTATTGGGTATTTTTCTCAATTTCTCTAATTCATTTTTCCATTCAGATTGATTTCTTTTGTCCGATAGAAGAGAACCCAAAATCACAAGAGCTAATGGAAGGCCCCCTGCATACTCTAGTACATCATGTGAGAGTTGTAAGTAGCCTTCTAATGGATGATTTTGTCGAAATGCATGGAAACTGAAAAGTTGAAGGGATTCATTATCATTCATTGTCTCAACTTTGTATTTTTTATCTATCTCCGGAATATTTAATAAGTGTTCATCTCTAGTTGTTAAGATGATGATACTTCCCGAACCAAACCAATCATGCTTTCCAACCAATTTCTCTATCTGTTTCGTTTCATCCACATCATCAAGAACAATAAGAACTCTTCTCCAGCATAAACTTTTTTTGATAACAATGATTCCTCTATCCTCATTGCTTATGCCTTCATGTTTTTTCTTCAAGACATCAGAGAGAAGTTGTGTTTGTAAGAGAGCTAAACCATTTTGTTCACTCGAAGCCTCTCTAACATTAGCGATAAAACTGCTACCCTCAAATTTTTGAAATATGCCATTAAAAATAGCCTTCGCTATTGTTGTCTTACCTATTCCTCCCAAACCATGTATCCCTATGAAGCGAACAACATCCAATGATTCAAATCCATCATTTAGCAAATAATTAATGCTCTCAATATGGAAATCCAACCCAACAGGAAATGCTGCAACATACAAGTGTGTTTGGTTCACTATTGTTGACACTTCATGAACAATTTTCTTTATAAGCTCCGATTCATTCCTGGCCATAGAAAAAACCAACAATAAAAATCTAATTACTAAATCAAGAAGGCTGCAACCATATTGATGCATGAATTAAATTTGATTAGGTTAGTTAAGGTTATACTAATGAAAATTGGTAAATGGATTTTGATTTAACACTACAAACCATGATGCTTACCATTCATGGGAGTTTTCATACATATGGAGAGTTGACTGGGCATATAAAAGCAGTCCAAATTATGGTATTTATATTAAAAGGATGGTAGTTTACCCATAGAGGCTTCCCGTCCAATGCTCAATCCACTCTTTTTTTTTTTTGAGATTTTTAATTTTCTAAATCCTTCAACGCTTATTGGAAGTTTTAAGTTTCCTTTTCAATAAATAAAAACTAATTCTGTCTAACAAAAGATAGCTAATACTAATCAACTTCTGTAAATGCAAACTAAATAATAATAATAATAATAACTAATATAGAAAATTTCTATAGTAAGATATGATATTTAAGGGTGTAACATTTGCACCGAATCGTTTATCGAAACTGAACCGAACCATTTATATTTGAACTGAGAGACCGTTCAGTAATCGATTAGGTTTCGATTTGAAATTTGACATTATTTACTAAAATCGGACCGAACTATTTAAACCATTAAACAGTCGGGTTACACCGGCCAGACACCGATTAAACCTAATAGAATGTAGACCATTTATTCTTTAAAAGCTAAACTAATAAAACCTACGCTCATTCACGATATTATTTCTAAGACTGAAGATGCCAACCCCAACCTCAACCCCAACCCCAATTAATATACTATTTTCCCATTAGGCCAACTTTAATCCCAATTAATATATTATCTTCTCAAGAAACCAACCCTAACTCCAATTAATACATTATTTTCCCAAAACTCAATCCCAATTCTCAAAAGCCAAAACGATAAAACTATAAAACACAATAGACATTAACCATTATTCCATTAGGCATAACAACATTACAACATTTTTTTTTAATTATGAAAAATCGAATAATAATCGATGCTTTAAACCCTTTATAAACCGCAAGCAAAACATATTAATGAAAGACTGTTTAAAAACCGGTAAACTGAAATCAATTATGATTTCAATTTTGACACCATTTAATTAATTGATTCGATTTTAGTTTTACCCTCTTATACATCGCACTTCACCAGACTAGACCGTTAAACCGTTAATAAATCATTTAACAACCTTAATGATATTTCCCCATCCCAAGCCTCTCTTTTCTCTTTCCAACCTTAATTAGAAACTACACTGCAAACCTCCCCCTCTCTTGTCGCATGTATGTATATATCTGTATTTAAAAGAATTAGCGTCTTACTTTCATCATGTTTTTTTTTAAGGTTTTAATTTTGCACATTATTGGTGTATAAGTACTTGTGAGGTTTCTAGATATCATAACTTAGATCTGAACCATCAATTTTTATAATTTTTTGTATCTACATCATCTGTTCATGCTCAGAGTTGGGAGAGTGTACAATAATGGTTAGAGCAACGATATATATTCATGAATATATATACGAGATGCATGCATACATTAGGGGTATCTAATTAAATTAGCTAGACTATAAAATTTAACATGTTGCTAATCTAAACCATCCTCGCTATCTAACGGTCAGAATGAAAAGATTTTTCGTCCACAGGGAAAAACATATGTGCTTTGAGATTTGAAAAGTAACAAACCTTTGTGACAATATTTCGCCTTTTATATTTCCGTTAATTTTTATAAAATCTAAAGATTATAAGTAGATAATTGTCATAGTCTAGTTTCTATTTCCGTTGGTATCGTATATTGAGCACACTCAATATTCCCCCCACCCACACATAAAGAGGAATCAATGCTAGGAAATTTGTAAATTCTAATTGAAATAGTATGGAATTCTATCAAATTTTACACAAAAGAGTGGAAGTTCATCAAATTTTACATAAATATAGCAATTATGAGACATGAGAAAGCAGAAAAAAAGGGAATAAGAGTAGAACATTCAATCGATTTAACTGTTTATTTGGTTTATTGATTTGCAATACCCATAGTTTCTTGGTTAAAATTGAAACCAGACAGATTACTTACACTTCAATTTGATTCAGTATTTTATTGACGGTTTTGGTTCGGTTTATCGATTTCGGTTCAGAATTGACACCCTTAATTGGCTGTGTTGGCCCACTTGATTTGGGATCCATGATAGATAGAACTTAATACTCTAAGTACTAAAACACATAATTAAGAAGATTATATTTAGTCTTACCCATTTGCAACATTTTTATGATCCCACCCTGATAAATTTGCAGCTTCCGTGAGAGCAGCCTTCCATGACTCCACCTTCCCCATCTCTTTCTTGAAACGTTTTTTGTGTCTCACAAATGCTTTACCAAATTTTTTTTTCTGGTGTCTTACATCCGATGGATCCACCTTATAGAAAACAGGCAGAACTACTTGGCCGTATTTTTGGCATTTAAGGATCTTCACCAGCTCATTAAGGCACCAGGTCGAAGAAGCATAATTATTAGAGAAAACGATGATAGCAATCATAGAACCTTCAATGGCATCCACTAGTTCTGAAGAGATATCTTCTCCTCTTTTGAGTTCTTCCTCGTCTCTAAATGTATGAATTCCATTACGGACCAACGCTGTAAAGAGATGATCGGTGAAGTTCTTGCGAGTATCCTCACCGTGAAAACTCAAAAAGACATCATACTTCCACCGAGAAGAAGAAGAAGAAGAAGAAGAAGAAGAAGAAGAGACTCCGTAGCTCATCTTGGTAGACATGATAAAGCACAAGATCAGAGGAAACAGAGATTAGAGATTACTAAAGATAAAATGAATGAGGATCTTGAGGAATTAATAGTTACATGATACAACCAGTAAAAGTGGTGAGAAATAGAAACAGCCAATAAGGGCAGGTTCGGGTACTTCCTCCCTAAGAAAAGAAAAAGTAGGAAGGATCATTCATTGGACCGACACAGAATACAGAGAAACTCCCATGACAAAGTCTGGTTGACAACAGGTCAATCAATGCAAATGCACATCATTTTCTCTACCTATGACAAGTTGAGAAGAGAGCACCTTAAGAAAAAGGTAGGAAAGGGACCGACACAAAATGAAGAGAAACTCCATGACAAAATCTGGTTGACTACAAGTCAATCAATGCAAATGCACATCATTTCCTACCTATGACAAAGTGAGGGTAGAGTACCTTAGGCTGTGTTTGGATGTATTTAAAAAAAAAAAAAAAAAAAAAAACTTGATGTTTTGTTTGATTTATTATTTAGGCGTATATGCATTTCAACTGGAGGGGTAGTTGGCAAAATGCCTACGTTTTAAAAAATAAAAGGTTTTAAGTTCGATTTCTCTTTTTTCTTTAGGGCTATTCACACGGGGTGTTTAGTGTTCTTCACTGTTTTTGATGAAAGTTGAATGATTCTCATTCAACTCTTGAATGATCCGGTCAATGGAATTGTGGGGTTAATATGAGCCCACGAGACTAGTTAGGTTGAAGGTCTGGATACCTGTGGTTTGCCAAAATGAAAAGAAAAAAAGTATACAAGCGTTTGTTTCTATTGTGTTGGGGAGATTTTTTTTAGACCTTCATTTGGATAGGTTTGGAAAAATTGGGGAGACTTTTTTCTAACAGGATACACAAGCAAGGGAGAGAGAGATGTTTGCTTAGGATTAAAGAAATCTCTCTCCACTTAAAGAAGAGAGAGAGAGGGCCAAAGGTGAGGGTATCAAATGGGACCATTTTTATCCGTTCCGGTCCCAAGAAGGTCATTCCTAGAACTGTCTCATTTATTAAACGGCCTCAAAATTAGGATTTTGTTCTATTTAATAATGGAATGGCTTGATTCCGATTCCTTAACGGTTTTAGGCATTATTTATGGAAGAAAGCTTTTCATATGATATTATTTATGAACAAATTGAAAAACATATGTCGAAGCTTCTCAAATATCAATGACAGAAGATACAAGGATTGGAGATTGCTAAAGATAAAATGAATGAGTATCTTATGCAATTAATAGTTAGATAATACAAGCACTAAAAGGGGTGAGAGTCGTGAGACTTCGAAACAGCCAATAAGGATAGGTTGGGACCTGGGTGCTTCCACCATAAGAAAAATGTAGGAAATGTGGATTGAAATCTTCTCCCGTGCACCAGCCGGCCAGCCTAACTTCCGACGGACTGAAACACATCAGTATGTGTGCCGGTGTATTCCAGCCTACTAGCCTAACATCTGACGGACTGGAATACACCGACACCCGTGAAATATTAGGCTGGCAGACTGAAACGCGGGAAAGGATTTTTTTGCAGAAAAAGTTGCCTTGCTTCCACCCCAAGAAAAAGTAGGAAGACCCACTCACTGGACCCACACTGAATAAAGAGAAACTCAAAGGACAATGTCTGGTTGACTACAAGTCAATGAATGCAAGTACACGTCACCTATGAGCACCTTAGGCTGTCTTTGGATGTATAAAAATAGATAAACGAGTATAAATCGAATTGTATAACTGAGCATAGACCGAATAGGATAATTAATAATGGATATTAATATATCGATTAAATCGAGTATTATAAGATTGATTAGGGATCGAGATCAATCGGATTAAATATAAACGAGACAATATCTCTCAAATCAAGACTGATTAATTAAACATATCGATCATAGTACAAGACATTAAATTGATAGGGACTGGTTAGCCCAATCGAGACAGACTGATTGACACCCCTAATTTAGATATACATGCATCTAAACCCATAGGGTAGTTGGCAAGGAACCTACGCCTTAGAAAGTGGAAGGTTCTAGTTTGACTTCTCTTACCTCTTTGGGGCCATTCACACTCGTGTTTAGTGCTCTTCACTTTTTCGGTGAAAGTTGAATGGTTCTCATTCAACCCTTGAGTAATCCAGTCAATATAGTTGTGGGATCAATATGAGCTCACAAGTCTAGTCAAGCCGAAGGTTTGGATATCCGTTATTGGCAAAAAATAATAATAATAAATAAATAAATAAGGTATACATGCATTTGTTTCTATTATGATGGGGAGATTCTGTTGAGACTTTCGGTTAGACAAGTTTGGGAAAATTGGGGAGACTTTTTAAAAGGATACACTAGTGAGGGGGAGAGAGAAGTTTGCTTAGGATTGAAGAAATCTCTCTCCACATAAGAAAAGAAAGGGAGGGCTAGAGGTGGCGTCTAAATCGTCTCCTGTGGTCCTGCCGCCTGCCAAAGGCCAGATTTCAGCCGGCCCACCCCCCAATGTATTGGCAGGCGGCCAGACTGATCCCAAACCCTTAGATCAGCGACAGGAACCGCCTGCTGCAGGAGATAATTTGGTTCCCTAGAGGTGAGGATGATAGATGGGACAATTTCTTCCAGGTTTCAATCCCAAAAAGGTCATTCTAGAAAGCTTTCGTTAAAGCTTATTTATGTAAGAAAGCTTTTCGCAAGATATGATTTATGAAAGAATGGAAAAGCATTCGTTGAAGCTTCTCAAATATCAATTACAAAAGATAAGGTTCTCCTAATATTATCAAAGATTTAATCAAGACGATGCAATAGGCACAACCAATTTCAGCAAATTACATTGTTCAATAGAAATATCCACGAGTTCATTGGAAATTGGACTAAACGTCAAGAACATCCATACCGAAGGACATGTATTTATATTGATATCATCTAGATAAAGTAATCGACATTTTAACCCACATATGAGGTATATTAATCTACTCATATCTTAATCCATCAATCCCCAACGGTAAATACGCAAATAAATACTCATCCATCATCTACCCATGCACACTTCCTTCAGAACATTCACATCATCACATGTATGCGCTTGGCATACCTATATGCAAAATACACATACTTAGGGACACGTATATTAAACAGTTTTTATCGGTTCTAGTTTCTACTGATTCCTTATTGGGCTTGGTTCTGGAGTTGTCGTAAAACCCATCCCAGAACCGTCCTGTCCTAATTAGTAATCGATCCAAAACTAACTCAAAACTGATATTTTGACCAATTCGGCCTACTACATCACACTATAAAGCAATTTCTTGTAACCACAAAACAAAAATGTTGGACTTGTCCACTTTAAGACATTGTTTAGCATATATAAAAAAAAATGAATAGCTAAGATTAGGGATTAATTTTTTTTTATTTTTTATTTTTGGTAAAAAGATTAGGAATTACAATCGGATCAGCCATATTAGCCAAGTTAAATCGGGATCGCCTGAGAATGATCCGATTTTGTCGATCCCACCTTATAACTCGGTTAAAACAGGTCTCTTTGCACCATCTTGTCCCAACCCTGGAACATAGCAGGATGGTCAGTCAATCCATGTTCCTCGTTCCAAAATCCTTGGTCCTGACATTGTGGGACCCTACGAGTAAGGATGTAAACAGATCCAATACGGTCAGGATGTTACAAAATCTACGCTCTCAGTCTATGTCTCTCAGTCATTCTAGTCTCATGATTCTTTCTTCCTTATTCTCTAAAACTTGTCGAATCTTCAAGTAATCCTCGTGATTATTAACTACTTAATGTTCTATTATTAGTTGGATATCTATACGGATCAGATATATTATATTTCGAATTATCCAAATTTATATCAATTAATACGGATGTTAATCAAATCCGAATTTCAGCTATCCATTTACATCTTATGGCTTATATGACTAATGTTGGAAGACCAAGCCAGCCCAAGGATATATAGCAGATTGGGTTTTTCTTGGCCTAACACCCGAGGTGTAAACTACCTGCCCTGCTTACATTCCCAGGTCTCTCCCTGCCTAAGATTTTTGCAAGAAAATCCCAAAACTAAGATGATTGATGCCACATAAGAAAATAAACAATTGGTGCAATGGGATCCTGGAAGATATTGTCCACCTTCAATCATATTTTGAAAGTTGTATTTTCAGTTGTATTTTCAACCCCCTTTCAAGAAGAATCCTGTCGTTTGCATCTATGATGGTTTGGCCAAATTCTGATCTTTGAATTTTGGCAAATTGTGCTCTGAATTTCTTGAGTGCTACAGGTACAAATAGATAAATTTCTTTCTTAAAAAAAAAAAAAAAAAACGGACTGGTTGAATGACATAGACTGTGAAAAAACCATAATATATGGTAGATCATACAAAATTATCAGTTCCTCAGTAACTTTTCACAGAGAACCCACCCCCATATAAGCTCCGTCTCCACCATCATTCTTCAAGCTTAGCTGCAATGTCTCTTTTCATGTTAAGGATTGAACTGCCCACCAAGGAGGCACGGGTTATGTCATCAGGGCTCCCTTTTCTTGCTGTTTCTGAACCTCTGTCGTTCTCCTCTGCAATCATTGGCTTTGATCGTCTAATGGTTGAATCAGACAACAGAGAATTCATCCCATCCTTCTTGACAGGCTGTTAATGTTGTGAAGGGTATTAAACATTAACACCCTATTTTGAGTCTTGTACTTTCAGCTTTGTTTCAAGAGATACCAATGATGTGGCAGATTCTCTTACTTGGAAAGCCTTGTCATTGCTGCCACATGGCAACACGTAGAGGGTGCATCCTTACATAGGATATGTAAAAATTATTTTTCCTTCCAAATGGATGTTTGCTGATATAAGGTTGGTCAGCTTAATTTTGAAAAAAAAAATTCATTTAGAACAAATTTTTTTGGTTGGTGGCGGGAAGGGAGAGGGGGGCATCGACAGATATTTTGGGGTGCAAAAAGAAAAGAACACGTAAGCACTTACAAGTAGTTCATGTCCAAAAACAGAGATAGCTTTCCTTTGATGGGCTATGGCAAAAATGCAGGATCCGCCATGCTACCCCTGACAGACATATCAGCATTTAGACAGTTGAATTGGAATCTCCCACCAAGGGAACCCCTTAATAACAGTTTTCTGATGGAACCCATAAACAACAGTTGAAATAGAATACGTATCATAAACAAAAGTTGGATCAGAATAAGTATCATACACTAAAAATCCATTCTTGATCAGAATGGGTTCATATTTCACACAACTCAAGGAGATTGCCATACATCAGAACATGTAACAATTCTAATTTCCAGACACCAGAACCTTTAACAATTTTCTTACTTCTCTCAAGATGCTTGCACTGCTGTCTTTAACATCACATTATCTAAAAATTTAGAAAACATTAAGAGGCTATAACAATACCAATTGTACTGATTGCCAAGTCACCAAGTTCCCTACCAATTGTACTGAACTGCTAAGGTGAATGGGGGTACACACCTGCCTCTCAGCTACTAAAGCTATACATAAGAAACTGACAGAAAAAAGCAAGTTTGGCTCTTTACCTCATTTCCAATCTAGCAACAGGAGAAGAGATTAATTTGCTAGACAGGTGCAAGAGTTTTTGTAAAGCTTTCAAAATCGTAAATCGGCATAGCTGGATCTAAACAGGCAGGCTGGAGAAGTAAGAACTCCAATTCTGAAAAGCATAGAATCTTCCGCAATCCCTGAATTGGACTCATGTTCCAGAGAACTAATCCAATTGTCCAAATGGAACTCTGACGAATCTGGAACTAGGCTCCCAGTATACTGGGGATTAGCAGCATTAAGAGTTGAACTTTCATTCTGGTACAAACTTTGGACAGGTCGCAGATCAGATGTCGGTTGTACATCTTGAATTTGGGAACCTTCCACTGAGGAATGTAGAGCACCCTCGGTATAACAGTCCATCCAACCCGAGTTGAAGTCTAACGCACTAGGATTTCCAGCAGCTGGAGCTGGATTCTCATGTTGGTACAAATTTTGGATTTCATCAGATTGAGGAATAGGCTGACTATATACTTGGGGTTGACAATTAGTATATGATTGAAATTCTGAGAAGCTGCTGCCTGTATCTGGCTGGGAGGAATTCTGACAACCACCAAACTTTGGATCACTTCCCACTTGAAAGTCCTGCCACCTCATATTAATCTCATCATTTTCCATTACAACTGGAGATTGGTTCCTCAGTGACTTTGATGTGCATCCATTTATGCTATTAGATGAACCATATCTATGTCGGTTCATTGGGAGAACTGCTGGCACATGCCCTACCTTTTTAAACAGCTGTGTACTGAATTGAGGCCCCAAAGTATCGACATGGTTTCTCTCTCTTCGAATGATGTTATTTGCACCAAGCATCAGCTGTGATCTGCTTAAATTCTGTGGGTATCTGGTTCTGCTCAGGGCGAGTCCTGGTTTCTGAGTACTTCTGTGGCCTATGATACTAGACACACCAAAACTGGCTGTTGATGAGCAAGCACGGAGTGGAGGTGAAGAGACTGAAAGAGTTACAGAACCACCACCGGGGAGTTGCAATGGATTGAATGCTGGAGCTTGGTTAGGCAAGGGAGGAGTCATTGGAAGAGAAGTATCAGTAAGCTTCTGGGCTGTTGTCAGTGGAAATTTGCCTTGCTTAAAAAATTTCCTCTGTACTTGCCATATCTCCTCTTTATCAGTGGAATGACAATGGTCAGCAGTAGAAACACCTGTGCCCCAATAGATGCATGGAGCATGCGAGTCACAGACATAACAGTGGCACTGCATTTTCCGAAAATAGCAAGTCAAAAGAATGGTACACATATCAAACACAGAATAGGACTTGAACTATGAAACAGCATCGTTATGTAAAGGTCACTGTTTCACCTTAACGGGTGAAAGATCATACCACGTCACAGTACTTGTCATGCGGAGTTGAGCTGAAAGGAAATTTAGCACATAGATGTCGTGGGTGAGGGTAGTCTCTGCATGCTAGCTGCCAAAATAGGGGGAAAAGGAAAGAGAAATTTGAGAATTAGGTTTGGCGAACTTGATGTGAGAGAGAGAGAGAGAGAGAGCAACTACATGGTTATTCACATGGTAATAGATAGCTTCACAAGTTTCAAAACAGTCACAAACAAGGACAAAACTTTGCTCACTGTAAAAACTTGAAACAGCAACTGTTATGCTAACCATGTTCCAACTCTCAAAAATCTTCTGGAACCGTGCTAGGAATAGCAAGGCACCAGCATCACAAGGAGCAAATATCCAGATAATAAGTGTGTACAGAACATGTATCCCTAATGCATTAAAAGTTTCCAAATGCAGTTAACCAGCTCTTATTATTTCATCTATTTTATCAATAAAAGTGAATGATTACAAGAAAATATGGTAGATTAAGAGATATGATTGCAAATATACAAGAAGCTCAACCCTAGAAAGTCATCTTATTGGACTGAGAACTTCTAAGCATGTGATCATACAAAACACACAATATGGATAATATACCTTGTGATATCTGAAGCATTAGTAAAATATCAAGAAGCTCTAGTTGCCCATTGCCCATTGCCCATGAAACAAAAGAAACAACCTGCTTCAGTTATTAGCGGACTGGTGAAAAAACTGGTTTAAAATTTCCGAACAAGAATTCAATTAAATTGGATTCCTTGATACCAATCCAGCTAAAAAAAATTTTCTAGACCACCAAGTGTTTTTCCTGTCCTAGACTGCATCCCAACCACCATTAAAAGTTAAAAACAGGGGCACGGTTATGCTCACCACCAGGCACTCCGAAGCCCGAGCATCCTTGATACACCCAAGAGGTCCCTTTGAAGTTTGAACCAGTGTAAAAAACCTTACGTATAAAGCAGTAAACATCTCCAAAGGTGCTAATGATGTTGGCAGAGCTATGGAAATTTAGAATTGACCTACCTATCACAGAAATGTTCCATCTTAATGAGTCATTGAGACCATAACTATTAATACCAAGGTTCACATACCAATCATGATCTAAGTCAACAAATCAAATACAATCAAACTATTTTTACAATGAGACCCAACTGATAGCTCTAATCAGGATACACTCAAACAAGCTGAGAAAACACACTGGAATTCTAGGAAAATCCACCTATTGTGCTCAAGACAGGAGGAGCAAATAACAAACAAAAGAATCTGTTCCCAACTTCCTAAAGTTCCAAAGAACAAGCACTCTGGGTCTGAATTCCATCATTGACTAAAGAAAAATTAACAAATTTATTGAGAAGTTTGAGAAATTTAGGCCACAGCTCCCTAGCAACAATCCAGTGAATAAAGCAGTGTGGGGAAAGGTCGCTTCTTGGTGAAATACATCTTGGATCAAGACAGAAGGAGCAAATAACAAGCAAAAGAATCACTTACCAAAAAAAAAAGTAAAAGAATCTTTTCCTAACTTCCTAGGGTTCCAAAGAACAATATTCTCCTGACTTCCTTGAGTTTCGAAGAACAAGCACGCTGGGTTTGAATTCCATCAATTGAATTGAGAAAAATTAAACAAATTAAGAAGTTAGAGAAATTTGGGCCACAGATCCCTAGCTCCAGTCCAATGAATAAAGTTCTATGTGGATGGTGATTTTTGTGAAACACTTATTTCGACAAGGAACCTATGGTGGTTTTTGTGAAACACTTATTTCGCCAAGGAACCTAAATCTAAGTCTTTCCCCTATAGTCGATGAAGCATTTTTTTTTTAATGGGTCCTACTCTAAGTTACACTACTGGGGTGGGGAAGGGAACAGATGCAAGAGAGGAGACTCAAATTCGAGACCTCCTCCCAGCCCCTGCTTAAACAAGCAAGTGGCCAACCATCCAGCCACACGGATGTTTGCTTCAATGAAGCATTTTTATTCAGTGTCTAAACGTCTTTCTGCCAATGGGAAGATCCTGATTTGAAGTGGTGTCAATGCCAATGGGAAGATTTTGATTTAAAACGGTGCCAATGGATTTATTGCAGGTTGGGTCACCAGGCATACATGAAGACAGACCCATTATACGAGATGGGTTTTGGGCTTGCCTGGTCTGGAACAAGATAAATAAAAGTATCCTTTCTCAAAATCAGAAACCTTCCTCCCATTGATAGTAAGAGAGCTTTAGACAGGAAAAGAGCTCTCCACAGTCAACTTAGATGGGAGAAAGCTTACTGCATGTAAGAATTGATAACTCTCTTTCTTTGTACCTGGACCAGACAAAGACACAATTATGCTGTTTAATTACTCAACTCCTCATTAAGAATTCAATGAACTTCTCGGCCCAATAATGGTCAAGTCTCCTTCTCAAGAAACTGAATTATAAACCCACTTTTGCTTGGAGAATTACTCCAATAAGATTAATATTTGTTCATTGCTGGAACGTAGAGAGGTAATCACTTACATTAGGCACTGAAAAAGACACACGCTACTTTTTTTATTTTACTTAAAAAGAAAAGAGAGAGGGGGGGAGGGGGGGTGATGGATAACATGGGGACAGCTTCCAATGGTTAATAACAAAATGTGAGATGTTGAAAGTACGGTTCCAACCTCAGTGCAACACAGTAACCCACGAACCCAACAGAGCCCCGTTTTTGCAGGTCCCAATTGACAATGTGAAACATAATTAGCTCATCAAGTTCAGATCAAACCCAATCCAAGACCCACACACCCTCTCTTTCTCACACAAAAATATGTTAATCCATCTGAAATCCATCTTACACTGAACCTAGGCCATATGAAACCCACAATTCTTTACAAAGCGAGGCCAGGCAGAATGAAAATGAACAAGAGCACTGGGGACCAGAAATCACAATGCACCGCGAGACTGAAATCAAGATAAACAATCTAGGAACAAGAAGGTTTCTCCAACACCAGTCTAGGTGTAAAAACCAATAAACATACAACAACAATAAAGCTTTATCCCAACTAAATGAGGTCGGTTTCATGAATTCTTGCCCTCCAATCAGCTCTGTTCAAGGGGTCATACTTGAAACAAGGTCTGAGCTATGCATGTCTTTCCTCACCATTTCCCCTAGCATCATGTTAGGCCTGCCTCTAGCTCTTTTAGATTCTTCGATTTGAATCATATCAACCTCCCAACTTGAGCATCCAAAGGTCTCCATTGTGTAAAAAACAATAAATATATTTTATATTTTTGTGGTACTTAATCATGAGAGTTCGGGTTGAAAAAAGTTTCATCAGACGGTTGGGTATGGTAAATAAGGTTGGAGCTTTATGACTTGGGTCAGGGTTTAAATTATACCCCAATATATTTTATATTATTTCTCTTTTCATTTCGTTCCCCACTACAAACAAACACACATTTTCCACTGGTCTGAAACTAAAGTTCATCAGAAGTTCAAAATCTAATAATAAAAAAAACAAAGTAGAGAAGATACTTTATAAAAAATAAACACAAAAACAATCCTCTAAATCGAAGTAGAATACGGTGCACCCGAGAATGTCTAAGAAACTCAGAAATACAGAATGCGATACCTGTCCCTTCTCACCGACAATAAGCAACTCATCCGATCCATCCACTGAGTCATTAACAGCTGCAACTGGGTTATCAGGGTCACCTTCCAGAATAGTACAATCATCATCCAAAATATACCCAGAGGCTAGTTTTGGTCTGTCCGCAGGCTTGGAACTCTGCTTCTCGCCCACAAATACCACATCATCAGAATCTTCAGCTTCACAACCATCAGAACCGAGCAGTTCGGAAATCCAATCATGATTATCGTCGCTGCGTTCGCCCCAAGCGCCGTCTTCATCAGAGCTAATTTCAAGGATTTCGAAATTAGGATCCATAATGACTCTAAAAAGCAAGAAACGGTCGACGAAAAACTGGATTTCCTATCATGGGTTCCAACAATAAATAAAGGTTTCAGCGTAAGAAACCCCCTTGAATTGAAAACGATGGGGTTAACCGTTACTGAGATTCAATATTTGCTCCAAAAAATCACTGGTTGGGGGCCAACAATAGTTTCTTTCAGTTGGGAAACTGTTGTAAACATCATTATCAAGGCTTTGGTTTGAGAAGATAGAATGGTTTCCAGTGAAAGTTGTTCAGAGCCTCCACAGGAAGATAAATTAGGAGGAAATAAATAGCAGAACAAGAAGAAAAAATTGAAGTGACGAAAGAATCTGATTAAGAGATGGGTTTGTTCAGTTTCTTGCTGATACTGATTATCTTTTTTTGTTCAGAAAATCCCTAAAAAATAGCTCAAAAATAAAATTGCACGTTTCTCTGCATTCTGCAAGATTGAAAACGGAAGCGGGGAAGGTTGCGAAGTCCCGGGTTGAATGAGACAATCAGTTGCCGCTACTTGGTCTGGGCTGCTTAGGGATTCTCACAATTTGGGCTCTCTGCTTCTTTGAAGCGCAAATTACTAATTCGTTGGTCAGTATGAAAGGATATGGAAGTTTCAGTGTACCCCATGTCACACACGGCATTAGATTTGTGTGAGAGATGTGAGAGATGTGAGAGATGTGAAAGTAGTCTTTTCTCTCATCCATTACCATTAATATAACCTACCTTCTTTTACCCAAAAAGAAAAAAAACATTAATATAATTAATTATTAAGGCTTTGCTCTTGTCACCGATTTTGTAACCAATGGATCTAAAAAGATCATTCTTTTCGAAAACCGAAACTACCCCTTTGGCTGCACAAGTTTCAAGAACCATGCTGTAATAAAAAATGTAATAAAAAAGGTTAATTAAAATTTTTTTGTAATCAGATTGGTTAGATTTAGATGAACAAAGCTTATCTGTAATTAGAGATACCTTGAATGTTATTTTTTTCTTTATGGAGAAGGGAAGATGGAGAGGGGGCGAGATATGATCTAATGATGATAAGGTTGTCATATTGCAATCTAGTATGTTAGATTTGTGGGTTCCATTAATTATCTAAACTAGTTATTTAGTGAGAGTCTAATTGACACGATAAAAATCGATTCGATTGATTGGTTTGTCACTGGTTTGAAATTGATAACTCTAATTCTATTTATGAGAAGAGAATTAAGGGATATGGCAGTATCTTTATAAATACTAGATCATAGTCCCACAACCACAGTACGTGAAATAATTCTCTCTGCACCCATTAGCAAGAGAACTAGATATCCTCTTGAGGCTGTGGAAGATTGTGGTCGAGGGATTACGATCAAAGCTTAAAGACCAAAATGAGATCAAACTACATAACAGGTATGTGATTACTTTTAATATTCTATTACCATTGTGTTCTATGAGATCTGTAGGTCATTCAAATCTAACAGTCAATGATTCAAAACACGAAAACAATCTCTCTATTGCACCCACGAAGTATGGAAAGTGCCTAACATTGGTCGATAATTAATTATTGGGGACAGATATATGGGTCAAACGGCACCTATTTTTGTCATGACAACGATCAATTTGTTTTTGGAAGTTAGCTTTTAGCAGTGGTGATAGGAAATTGTTAGGTAACAGGGAGACAAACAATATTTAACACAACCACTAGTCCTAGCTAGCCTAGGCTCTAGACCCACCTACTGGTGGTCTTGCTTGCGTACATTTTGCCCATCCTCAGATCCTATGGTAAAAGGAACCTTATTGTAAGCACCCAATTTTTGTCATCTCTAGTCAAACAGAGCTTTATTAGTGTATAAACAGCAAGAGAGCAGAGGTAAATGGAAATTTAGAAAGTACAGGAGAGGCGAGTGAAACTCTCTCAAACTAACAGTTAATCAATCCCTGTGTGCCCTCTATGGAGTTTTGAGCTGACCAAAGTGCCCCAGTGTGCGAGAGTCTTGGTGATCATATTCAGAAAGGTTGCAGGTCAAATTCAAGGTTTGGATGTTAAGCGATAACTTCGAGGTTGATTTTGACAGGCCCCACAGCAAGGTCATGGGCTGTAATCTGCATGGATACATAACTTTTAGAAATACCTTCCAAATGAGACTAGAATTACTCAATTCTGATGTCAAAGGAAGAATATATGACAATTTCAGTTCGAAAATAAGTACAAGGATTTTTTTTGCTGAAAAATAACAATAAATTGTCTAAGGGTCTGCATTCAAATTATCGTGAGTTTAATTATATAAACTTCACGCCCTCATATCTTGATCATCCGACGCCCAAATCCGACGATTTAAATGTCAGTGCGCTCCATTGTCCGTCCTCTTCAAAGTGGACGTAGAAAATTTCAGGCAGAGGCTGCCAACGGGTTCCACACAAAGTTGACAGTAGGATTATCATCAAAACTTTAATTCTTCATATTTTGGTCGTATAATGTCCGAATCAGGCGATTCAAACGCTAATGCGCTCTATTGTCCGTCCTCTTCAAAGTGGACGTAGAAAATTTTGGGCAAAGGTAACCAACGGGTCCCATGCAAAGTTGCCAGTAGAATTATCGTCAAAACTTCAATTCTTCATATTTTGGTCATCTGACGTCTGAATCAGGTGATTTGAGCACCAGTGTGCTCCATTGTCCGTCCTCTTCAAAGTGGACGTGGAAAATCTGAGACAGAGGCCGTCGAAATTTTTCATGCGGAGTTGCAAGCTGAAAGGACCCATAATAGAAAGAGAGAAACCAATTTAAACCCAACTCAGCCCAACCCAGCTCAAGCCCAATTTAGTCCAATCCCGTCAAACTCGACCAGTCCAGCCTTACCTAGCCCAGACCAGTCCGGACCAAGTCGGTTTAGCCCATGTGCATGTATTTTTTGTATTTTTATTATACATATATGTTTATATGATATATATTATATATATTTATATATATTATATTATATATATTAATATATATTATATTATTATATTATATATATGTATACATTTATGTGTATATATATATATATATATATATATATATATATATATATATATATATATATATATATATATATATATATATATATATATATATATATATATATATATATATATATATATATATATATATATATATATATATATATATATATATATATATATATATTCGTTCAAGAGGAAGAGAGAAAGAGAACCCGATAAGAGAGAGAGAGAGAGAGAGAGAGAGAGAGAGAGAACCCGATAAGAGGGAGAAAGAAAGAAGAGAGAATGGGAAGAGAGAAGAGAGAGAGAGAAGGGAGAAACGGTAGAGAGAGAGAGAGAGAGAGGACAGACGTGAGAAGGAGGGAGAGAGGAAGAGAAAGCCGAAGAGAGAAAGAGAGAGAGAAAGAAGGGGGAGACACGGGGAGAGAAAGAAGAAGTGCCTCTATCTACCTACCTACCTATTTTCCTAAAAATCAGCCGAATCCAACATCCTACTTCCTCTCCCATCAACACCTATCACTCCACCATGCCACCATGCCACCGCCCACCTCTTTGAGTGCACTTGCTGCTAACCACCTACTACAAACCTGCCCAGCCGTCTCACTCCCTAACCAAAAATTGGCTCTTTCCTTGAGCCACCCCACAAACTACCTCCATTCGACAACACACCCAACCCCATGCTAACCGATCAACCCCTCATCCCTGCCCAGCCGTAAGTCTACTCCATCACCCATCACCTCACTTCCTTGAGCCCAACTCCACCACACCTCATCTCCTTGAGCCATGCTCCTTCACCCAGTGGCTCTCTATAAATCCAACTGAACACCAAAAGTATAAGAGGGGGGAGCTGGAAAAGAAAAGGAAAGAAAAAGGGAAACGGGAGTGAGTTTGAGAAAAAAGAAAGGGAGAGGATAGAAAATATTCTAGTGAGAGAGAAAGCAAAAAAAAGAGAATAGGGAAGGGAAATTTAGAAAGAGAAAGGAAAGAGAGAATAGAGGTGGTTTTGCTTTGTAGCCAATGAGAGTTAGAGAGTAAGAGTAGAGAGGAAGCAAAACCTCAGAGAGAGAGAGAAAGGAGGAAAGAAGGAGGGAAAGCTTCCCGCTCATGCCGTGGATCATTTCCAACCATCATTAAAGGCTCCACCCCATTGTTGGGGATAAAGTTGGTACCCCAGGCTTTTTTTCTGATTGTTTTCATTGAACTCAAGTATCAGAATTTGCCCAAAATATGTCTATTTCGATAATCATGATCTTAAATGATGTATGACATGTGCGTTGATGCCGTGATGTTCATGATTGATGTATTTTCATATTGGCCATCAATCTTGAATGAGTTAATATTAAATCTGGCCCATTGATTATAAATTTTAATGTGATGAAAGATGGTCGTTGATGTCACACACCAATTCCGACTGAACCAGAAGTGTGAGTGAACCGTCACTGAACCAAAGGTTCACACCAGGATATCAATAAGACCGTGTCCACTCATGCAAACCATTGCACATAACCACAATCAGAATAATAATAAATACAACGGAAGTCTTTAATAAATTGAACTGAGTAATCTATTGATAAATTTAAATAAAATATTTAATTATTCAAATAACCAGAACTTAAATAATATCTTTACATCAACTTCATCCCAACTGAAAATAATTAAAATAAATAAAATCAAATCAAATCCTAAAGGTACACGCAGAAAGGGCACTCGCATGAAGCGTCATGCTCGTCCTCTCCTGCCTGCACATCCAGAGCAGCCACGCCTCCATACGTCGACGCGTTCATGTAGTCGTCCACCATGTAACCTGCATCAACATCTAAAAATGGTGTATACACAAGGGTGAGCTCACTGTAAGACCCGTGTCAATCTAACCCGGTCTTACCACCTTGAACCAGGTTTACCCATCATGGTCGAGTCAAATGGACCAAGGGCATAAAGGAGATCGAGATCCCAGGTATGAAATCGATCCAAAAACACTTAATTCTAGGGGAGGGTCGCACACCCAGTGAAGCAGGGTCGGACCTCCCAAAACAGAAAGTCAAACCCTCAATTTTTGAGGGAGGGTCGGACAGCTTAAGACCCTAGGGTCGACGGGATCATCGACCCTCCCATCGACCCTCGGTTTCTGACGAAAACTGAAATTAGGAAATTTCTTAATTTTTGGTTGGGATTCTTTCCAAATCTCAATGAGATTATTATAGGACATTCCTAGTCTATTTAAAGGACGTTCCTAAGCCACTTTCACTCCTTTCACAACCCTAATTGAATTGAGAGAAAGAAAGAAGAAGGAAAAGAGGAAGAACGGAGGCTAGGAAGAAGGCTTAGCAAAAAAGAGAAGAAATTGCAGAGAAAAATAATCTTCTCAGGTATGGATACTAGTTCCATGAGTTTCTACAGACCTTAGATTAGATATGGTTGAGTGTAGGATTTCGGAGAAACTCAAACCATCCATCCATGGTTAGGTTTTCATGGAAAACCGTAGGAGGATGCACGAAAACTATTTAGATGGTTTATACATGGTTTTAGACCATGGAATGAGTGTTGGGTGAATGTAGGAAGCAAACCATAGGACCCCAAATACGAAGAATGGATTAAAAGTGGAAATTGGACCAGAGTGCACCAAGGGTCGCACCGAGGGTCGATAGACTATCCGACCCTAGGTGTTTCTGACCATCGACCCTCAGCATTCGGGAAGTTCAGAATGGAGGGAGGGTCGATAGACCCATCGACCTTAGCATCGACCCTAGCATCGACCCTCAGTTGACAAGATGATTTTTAAATTCTGAATTAATTCTAATTAAATTCTATCGACTTTGTTAGGTTTGCTAGCAGTATAATAACATTATAAAGGTGATTTTAAAGCTTGGGAAATATCTATTAGCAAGCTAAGGTGAGGAACCTTAACCCCAAACTAAATTGGTTAATAATAAACTGTTTTCTTTTCTTGAGTCCTATGCCATGTTTGATTCTATGCGAAGATGTTTGTAATGTGCATACAGCATGCCATCCAATATTTCTATTACTTGTTCATGCATATTTACTTTATTGTTTATAACATGATGATGATGATGATGATAGGAATAGCATGTGCTTGTATGTGTGTGGTTGATGTGCTTGATGCGAGCGAGTATCGAGGTAGGTGTGATGAGAACGTCAATAAACGTTAACCTTTGGCGGGTCTCAGCACTTTAGCTCTATCTCTAACTCAAGTCTTGTGCATTGGCATCGTCGTATCGCCATTACCTTAGCGAACTATTATGTCGTAGAGTATTATGGGAGGTGGTCTCGGTCCTTGTAGTCTCCGACTCTACCGGGGGCCTTAGCTCTATCTCTATGGATGTTCCGAGGGATCTTGGGTGAGGCCCTTGGATACACCGTTTGGCATTAGGATTGGTTAGCAACGAGCCCAGTTTGTGAGCCCTCGCTACCGGGGGCTTACGTGTTGGTATAGCATTATATAGCAATAAACGTTAACCTTTGTTGTATAATGTTATGGTAGGGTGGATGGGGACGACGATAAACGTTAACCTTCGGGCGGGCTTCCACACCCCGTATATAGAGGCGGTATCAATAAACGTTAACCTTTGATCACCCAACCTTTCTATTGCACATTGCAAACTATAAACCAAGACCAAAGATATGAATCGACTTTTTGCATGCATATGTAATGTTGCATTGTTTTGGCTACTCACTCCGTTCATATTATTTATAAATTTTCCGCTATTGTGTATTACTCTGATTATGATTGTGGATGCGTGTAAAGTTTGGATAACGCGGGGATAGCCTATTAGAGATCCTGGTTGAACCGTTGGTTATTTGGCGGTTCATCACACCATTCTGAACAGTGTGGAATTGAGGTGTGACACTCACAACTTAGCTCAATAAGACAATCAGACAGTGTAACATTCATATGCATGAGTAACAATCATTTTATGTTGTGGTCTGGTTTAAGTTTGCAATGTGCTATAGAAAGGATTGTTGGCCACCGCACCCATATACACGAGTGTGTGGCATCGCCCAGTAGATCACACCGTTGCCGACCCACATGCACCCACCATGGAATAGAGATAGAGCTAAGGCATCCACACACCTCCCCTGATGCTCCACCCATACCAACACGTAAGCCCCTGTTGGCGAGGGCTTGCAACCTGGACTCGCAACTAACCAATCCTATATGTCATCACAGTAGGTCCTATCCCAGTACAGCTTCCTACGGCATAGAGATAGAGCTAGAGTCTGGTGGCCAGGCCGGAGACCACAGTGCCACGTCCTCCCCCTGATGCCCTATCCGCACCAAACATACTAACACAGAACAATACGCAAGGTAGACCCTATCCCAACATAACTCCCTATGGCATAGAGATAGAGCTAGAGTCTGGTGGCTAGGCCGGAGACCACAGTGCCACGTCCTCCCCCTGATGCCCTACCCGCACCAACCATGCTAAGATAGAATACTACGAAAAGGTGCTAGTGTGAGGAATGATCCCAAACCCCAAGCCATTCTCATTCTACACACCAACGAAAATAATCGCATGCCTAACAATCACATCCTAGCATAGCGAGTATGCATGAACAATAATAATAACTGAAAGTAAAGGATGACATGCGAATATGCACAAACATCAATCCATAGAGTCATTGTTATTAACAACAGTTTATTGTCCATTAGATTATTAGGGTTTAGGTTTGATTCCCTTACCTGACGCTCGTTTGATAGTTTGCTCCACGTCGTAAGGTCCAAACGTGCTATCACAAGGTCCTACACAATATTAGGGTTTAATTAGAATAGGGTTACGTTGGTCGGAAAACCAACAATGGCAAAAACACATCTCACAGGGCTGACCGGTCACAGTACCAGTCGCAGCACTGTGGGGAAACCTACGACCGGTTTGGTCAGCCGGTCCCCCATAGACCAGCTCTCGGGAGGTACCGGTCGCAACATACCGGTCGCACAGGGTGCAACCGGTATAGTCGACCGGTATGTCTCCGGAAGACTATACGCTCGATTTCTCGACTTTCGTCGGTCACCCCCTATTTATTCCAAGGTTTTTTCTACACATTCTAGGTCTGAGCACTAAGTTAGAATTGTTTCCAACTCCATTCAAGTCCCAATTTGATGGTATTCATCCTAGAACTCGAATCTAGGGTTTATCGATTAAATTAGGGTTTGACGGCAAAGTAGGGTTTATTGGCAAGATAGGGTTTTAGATCAATACATGCTTTGCATGGTATTGATTCAACAATAATCAACCCTATAAGAGTTCATAAAGTAAAGGAAGGTTCAAGCACTTACCGTCGACTTGCGGTGAGTTATTCTTCGTTGAACGGCAATATCGGCTTTTCCTAGCTTCTCCTCCTTCTTCAGCATCTTTCTCCTTTCTAGGGTTTGTGATGATCAATGGAAGGGATTCTAGGAGGTTTAGAGGTGTTTATATAGGCTAGGCTTAGGTTTAGGAAGCCTTCTAGGATTAGGAAAGTCCTAGGATTCGAAATTTAGAAAGTATGACCCACAGAGATCCGATTCCGGATCTTGATAGTCTGCTGACTATACCAGTCGACCGGTACCCATGCTAAGATCGATACCATCGACCGGTATGACTGATTTCATACTTATTTTGGTTCGATTGGTCCGATTTCATACCTGGTTGTCATCCGCTCGTCCCGTCTGGCCCGGTGATGATTGGAAGACCTGTTACGACATGAAATCAAGGTTTAGATCGGGTTCATAGAGTGTGAGTCTTACAGTTGATCTTGTATTTTGGTGGATGAAATATGGGCCATTGGATGCTGATTTGGACCGTTGGATTGATATCATGAGTGATTTAAATGATCCGAACCATTAGATTATCATTTTAAATGATTTCAACCATTAGATCTTTATTGTGAGTGATTTTGAATGATTTCAACCGTTGGATCTTCATTGTGGGTGTTTAAAGGAATGTGAACGTTTGAATTATGATCTTGAGTGATTTAAACTGTTAGATTGTCATCAAAAGTGATGTAAATGGATATGAACGGTTAGATTATCATGATAAGTAATCTGAACCATTAGATTATCTTTGGGAGTGACTTTAATCAATCTGAGCGGTTATATTATCATGATAAACGATTCGAACCATTAGATGTCTTGATAAATGATTTTTTTTTTGAATCTGAGCGGTTAGATTATCATGATAAATGATCCGAACTGCTAGATGTCATGATAAGAAACTTTTTTTAATCTGAATGGTTGAATTACCATGATGAGTGATCTGAATCGCTAGATTATCTTTGGAAATGATTTAAATGAATTTGAATAGTTGGATTATGATCTTGAGTGATTTGAACCATTGGATCTTGATCA
The DNA here is from genome assembly GCA_028583415.1 of Protea cynaroides. Lineage (NCBI taxonomy): Eukaryota > Viridiplantae > Streptophyta > Magnoliopsida > Proteales > Proteaceae > Protea > Protea cynaroides. The sequence goes on from CM053270.1 coordinate 63,037,859, forward strand.
TGAGTGTTTTTGATGAATCCGAGCAGTTGGATTATCATGATGAGTGATCTGAACCGTTAGATTATCTTTTTGAGGGATCTAAGCCATAGATCTTAGCTATTTTGATGAGATAAGAGTCATTGATCATGATTATAACTTGATGTGAAATCTGAGCCGTTGATCTTGGTTGTTTTGATGAAATCTAAGTGTTGATCATGATCATCAATTTTTGAGGAGATATAACCGTTAGATTGAGGATCTGATATTGTCTACATTGTTATATCCACGTATCTACTATGTTCACTTGATTATACTACCATATTGTGTACTACCATGTTTAGAATGCTTACACTGCTAGCTTTGTGCATACTACCATGTTTGACATGCTTGTTAATGCCATGCTTGAATGATATATGTTGTCGACAAAAAACTTACTTTCTGCTACACCCTAGTCGAACTGTCGTGCATGTACACTGATAGAAGACATTCCTAGGTGTGGGGACATGCATGTAGGCACCCACATTCAGGGAAGAGTAAAAACGAAAAAGATAAAAGTCTTAATCAAGAATCATAAAGCCTAGCCCAACAATTCCAAAATTAGGGTTTAGGTTAGAAAGGTAGCTTTAAGAGGATCCCTACCCTTCAACTCATTCCTTTAAGGTGCAGGAAATCTAGATAGGTGTGATGTGAATCCAACCATAGATCATCTAGGATCATCATTCGGTCCGGCTGGACCACCCATATTCCAATCCAAGCGGATCGCCCAATGAACATCGTTCTAAACTATGCGGATCATGATTCTTAGGGCAAACCCTAAGATACATAGGTAGTTTGGGAAACTCTCAGATACGGTTTCACATCTCAATCAATATACCCTCACACACCCTACTCTTTGAGAGACACACCCTACTCCCTGAGAGACATACACTCTATTCCCTGAGAGACACACCTACTCTCTGAGAGACATACCGACTCCCTGAGAGACATACCTACTCCCTACGAGACACATTCTACTCCTTGAGAGACAAACCTTTCCTCCCTAAGAGACATACCTACTCCCTGAGAGTACACATACTTTATTCCCTGAGAATGCTTACATATCTTAGTCCTTGAGGCTATCCAATCCACCCAGCAACGAACTACGTTGTACTTAATTTCTAAGACCTTTGGAATACGTAGGCAACTTGGAGGACTCTCCAAGTACGGTATCACACCTTAGTCTTCTTAGGTCGTCCATATCCATATCCATATCCATATCCATACATATTCACTTCAATCCACATTAGGTTATCTCTAGATTCAATCTCAATCATCATCAAACATAAATTTCAACTTGAACAATTGAATCTAAGGAAGCTTAATCATAATCCACATCCATAAACTTTATTCACCTTCTGTTTCGAACTACGTTTTGGACTTGATTTTCAGGATTGGAATACGTAGGCAATTTGAGATGTTTTGGACATCTCAGATTTAGTCTATCACCGAACCATCTTTGGTTCGGTTCATTGTATATTATTTTATTTGTTTTTTTTTGTTTTTTATTTTTTTATTTTGAGAACATGTTTGGCTGAACTTAGGCTAGAAGAATTTAGCAACTTGGCATAGGATCCCCCATGAGCCCTAGTCATCATCCATTGACCATGAACAATCATAACCATAGAATCTAAAGAAAATAGAATCACATAGGAGATCGATTTTTGGATCGGACAGTTTTGGGTGCCTAACACCTTCCCAAACTATACCTTGAATGCTTATCCGTTCTCTGATAGACCAAATACAATATGTTGGGTCATGAGTCAATAGAAGTCTTATCTCAAGATAAGACTACATTTTAGGTCATAGACTTTAATCTATGTGGCGACTCCAAATCATTCACCATCCATTTCAATGTGGGTGGACATTTGTCCTCACACTCATGCAGTGAACGCCCTTTTAAAATAAAACTCTTTAAAAAAAAAAGGAAGATAGCGAATTGTGTTATATGTCACCATCGGACTTGTAGTTTCTACAATTTTATTTTATGTTTCATTAGTTAGTATAGGTTTATTGTTTACAGATTTATTGTTGTCTTGAGTTGCATATAAAAAGTGAGGTCCTTGTAACAGTTTCATATCAATCAATACAATATAGTTCTCTTAAATTTACCAAAATTTTCAATATTAAGTGCAAAATCTAGTCCATTTAGAGGATCATGACTTCCATGTTCCATACCTATCAATAAAGGAGAAAAAATGGGTTAGAGTGACTTCTTATAATGATCGAAAATTAGGGCTAACTATTTTTTAAACTATAATGGAGTCGGAATGGACACAAACACCCACTCCTTTAACTTTTAACACATTTCTAATAGCCCAGCTAGCGACGCAACAGGATGTGTTTCCTAGATTACTTCTCCTGAACCCAAACAAGCTTACAATTTAGAAAAGAAGTTAATAGATTTTTTTTTTTTTTTTTTGAAAAAATGACATTTACCTCCCTTTAACTATACCTTAATGACAATTGATTTCCAAAGTTTTAGGAAAAGACAAATGCTTCCCTTTGAAATACTACTAAAATACAAATAGATCCATACCATTGAGAATATTCCATTAAATCCTGATAGTGGGAAGCCAATTTTTTTTAATGACTAAATTAACCTTTTATAAGGATTTACCAAAAAAAAATAAAATTAAACTTAGCTTCTCCTCCATTAACTCGCCGCAACAGGGTTGCAGCTGCGATTTGGGGACAATCCATCTTCAATCCCTGCTTAGAACATCTAAAATCAATCTCAATCCCCCATTCTGACAATCTTTGTTTCGCACTTGGAATACTTGGATAGATTTAGTAGGGCTGCCATTGAATTCTCTTGGATTGATGGGTCAGTGGAAGAAAGCAGCATCAATAGAGGAAGGAATCGTAAGAGGACTTGAGGACATCATAGGCCCTCTCTAGTTGCTTCATCTTCCAACGAGCTCTGCGGTTTTGGAACCATACGGCGACCTGCCTACGCTGCAACCCAAGCTTATTAGCAAGCTATGTCTTCCTCTCTGGCTCCAGCTTGTTATCGGCCTTGAAGCTCTTCTCCAAGAGATGAACCTGTCCATTGACAAACACCAAAGTACCCCAACTAGGATTTCTTTAACCCAATCAAATCATAATAAAGGAATAAAGTTGATATTCAGTTCAGCAGTCAGCCTCAAATTTCTAGAAAAGCAGAGATGCCCATATGATACGTTTGAAATTGAAAAGATCCTCTTGAATACGCCATATATCATTTCTAGAAGTTTTTAAAATTTTCATTTCAAAAGTGTCTTTATTGGAACATAACTACCGGATAAGCTTCCGCAGAGCTGAATTAGGGACCAATTCGGTGCTACTTAGTTGCTCCCCTGTTTTGGGACAGGTGTTCCCGTCTCTTAGAGTAATTGAATTGAATTATCGTGGCAATCAAAGACGGGCTTGGGCACACACTTAGAAGCAAGTATTGTGGCAATCAAAGATGGACTTGGATACATACTTAGATGCAAGTCCTATGGATCGATCGGGGTTGAGATGAGAAGTGGATCATTCAAAGCAAAGTCCTTCTACGAGCCCTCCCCCTTAGAAGCTTCTAAGTCAGAGTCAGAATCATGGAAGAGAGTGTCCTTCCCGAATGACGTCTTGCTAGTTAAGGACCTGCGGCTACCTTTCCATCAAACCAGAAAAAGAAGAATCAATCGAATTATTTGCTTAACGCAGCTGCTTTCGTCAATCTACTTCTGCTATTCTTGTTTTATTGTTTTATGTAGATGAAATCATCTTGACTGGTAGTAATGCCTCTCAGTTAGATTTTGGATTGAAGATCAATCATAAGTATGAAGGTGGAGCGCCGCATGGTGCTTTTAAGAAGCCCGGCACTTTTGCGAGAGAGATGCCGGAGACTGTTGGGACTCACCTGCGTTGTCTTCATCTCCGTCTCAATCAACCATCTTCTTTCTTAGGGTCACACTGAAGATGTTGGAGAGAGGAACACACCATGAGAGAGACGATGCCAACGAAGAAGAAGAAGATAGCTTCTTCATGGACGAATTAGAAAGAAGATTTTTGTCTCACAGAGATTAGTCCATAAAACGTTTAGGGGTAAAATTGTTCATATAAAAATTCACTTTAATACCGTTAAAAATTGGGAACATTTGTCTTTTCCTGAAATTTTGAGAGTCAACTATCATTAAGGTATATACGGGGGTGGTAATTGTCTTTTTTCCTTTTTTTTTTTTTTCTTTTTTCTTCTTCAAGTAGAATAGATAAAGGCATAAAACCACCCACTCTAGTCCTTCAAGCCTTTTACCAAAAGGAAAAAAAATTTCCAGCAACTGCAGCTTCAGCTTCGTTTGGTTTAGATCCACCAATGCAGTAGTAGGTTCAAACTGCCAAAATAATTTTAAAGCCCATGCAGATGCAGAGAAATTGATTTCTTGGTTGTACGCACCATCATAGAAGATTACAAATTCCCCTTGGGGGCGGCCATGAATGAGGTTCTAAGATTTTGTTATCATCAAATCAAATGATTATCTACCACCATAAAAGACTAAAAAGGAGTCAATTCACTACAAATGGAATGAATTTTGTTAATCAATCAAATAGGGTCAAGTTTATTATTTTTAAAGAAAAATATATTTATATTATAAGGTTTTTTTTTTTTTTTTTTAAATTATTGTTGTGCCACAGGATTTAGTACCATATTGACGACACGTTGGTCATAGAATGTCCATACAAGTAGCAAGTATCCTTCACATGTATCGATGCATTTTAAAACTTATATTTCTTATTAGTTTCATCTTTCTTATTCATACCTACCAGTGAAGGGGAAAAATGGGTTAGAGAGACTTCTTATGATGATCTAAAAATTAGGGTTAACTTTTTTTTTGTGGGGAAAGAGAAGTCCATAATGAAATGGTACGTAAGAATTACAGTAATAATACAGGATAGATTCAACAAACTGGACTGGACTTGGACAAAGATGACATTGACTTAGATAATTAATCATAATGGAAAAAAATATTGGATGATGAAGGAATATTTCTAAGAAGCTCTAGACGGGGATTCACATCGTCTCCTCCCAGTGGTTTTGGGAGGACGTGGTAATTTATCTCGGATGGTCGTCACGTGGCTCTCAGGTGAATCCGAGACCCACGTCTGAGTCGACACCCCCTGTCGGCTCGGCTTGTCGGCTGGATGTTGGCTCGGACGTGGGTCTCGGATTCACCGAGAGTCACATGACAGCCATCCAGGACAGGTTGCCACTGTCCTCCCAAAACCACTGATAGGAGAGGATGCAGATCCCTCTAGAGGGTGCCGTGAAAGATAGAGCTTCACATTTTTAAAAAGTATTAAAAATATTTGAAATTTTTCCTAGGTCGACTCTGGAAATGCTATTGTCGATGAAGGGACGATCAGATCAACTATCTGTCGGAGTAGATAAACTCGAAGTCACGGTTGATGACTCAGATTTGTGACTTAAAGACTTGGGGCCGAGCCTTATGTTTGAGAACTGGTATTTTATGGGTCCTGAGCCACTCTTAGCCTGTCTGGATTGGGTCTGGACTGTCCTGGTTCACAGGGGAACTGGGCCAATACTCTTAAACTTGTGATGGTCATAAGTTGAGGTGATTTCGATGTTATTTCAAAGCTCTCGGCGAATACTTGACCTTGTCTCACATTGGGGAAAAATTAACTTTTTGGGCCAGCTCATAGTCAGGGTGTTAATTGGGATGGTTCTAACCCTGGCCCAAAAATGTGGAACCGAATAGGACCGTCCCAAATTGACACCCCTACCCCGCCCTCTTTTTTCTTTTCAAAACGTACGAGTAGAAGGGCCGCTTCCACTCACAACTTGCAGTTCTGTTCTTCTGCTGGTGATTTTGCTCACTTCCGCCGTTGTTCTATCCTTGATCGGTGGTATCAGCTCGAATGGCGGTGAGTGCTTCTTTTGTTCTTTCTATCTGTCCATTCTATATGTAGGAGCTTTCAATTTGTGCGTTTGAGCTGTAGAAATTAAGATGGTATATTGACCTACCTTTTAGGGTTTTTGATGTTCCGTTTAGACTATCTGGAAAATTTTCTACTATGAAAGGAACTCTGTGGTTATATTGTATGATCAAGTATAGACATGCAATTTCTTTCTATGGTGTAGTCGTTAGCACTCTGGATTTTTAATTCACGTCGAACCTTATGTGTTGCTCTCTTCCCATTAATCTTCTGTCCTGCTACGCCTGTTCACGGGTTCTTGTAGTTTTGATTTCTGGGTTGTTTAGCAAAGTCCAGCACCAAACCTCCCTCCTTACAGTCGTTAGTTTTATATCCTTGGAAAGATGATGGAGACTATGCTCTTTCTTCAGTCTGTGGAGGGAACTGCTGAGTTACTATTGTCAAATTCTCAGACCAAGGAACTAAAGTAGTGGATAAGAAGATGCAGATCCACTCACAATCGCGACCTTAGTTAACCACAATGGGTATTATTTGATGTTTCATAATGGAATAGATTTCTACATTTTTGTTTGAAAACAAACACCAGAAAGAAAAGAATCCTTATTAGGTTAGAGCTGTGTAGACATGTTTGAGCATGTATCTTGGGATGCTTTGCTCTAGCTTGCCTTAGAAACTAGAACAAAGTCAAGTAAAATATATAAGGTAAAATTAACTTACAATTATACAAGTTGAGAGGAAAGCATGTAGCCATGTATAATCACATACTCATAATTGTACTGCATGATGGTGTTGGCACCATATAGATTTTTATGTTTATATACAGTTCTAGTTTTTTTAATAAAATTATGTCTACAACGAGAATATATCTTGATAATTGTGTTTCTTCTGGGCCAGTGACTTGCTACATTATTAAGGATGGATAATGTTCATTCATTTTGTGCTTTTCTTATGTTCTGATTTGCAGACTGTACCAGTGAACCCGAAACCTTTCTTGAACAATTTGACTGGAAAGCCTGTCATTGTGAAGCTTAAATGGGGAATGGAATACAAAGGTACTTTGTTTCAGTTGTGATAAAGTAGTTTTCTTTTTCTTTTTCCCCTATCTTACCAAAAGCCCGATATTTCCTGGTTTTGGATCTAGCACATGTTTAGTAGTGCTAGATTAGATCGATCGGGGGTAGGGGTGGGTAATGCATTCTTTTATGCCATGTGATACTAGAGGTTGATACATTCATGGTGTTACGATGAGCGCATCATTAGTTTCTTACTTACGAATCCAAACCATCGATGTTGTAGGGACCCTTAGAGATAAAAGCAAAACTATCGATGTTGCAGTGAAAAGAAATTTATAAAAGACTAACATAATGCAAGATGATGAGTGGAAGAAATGGAAAAGAATATGTGCATATGATAAACAATAAAAATAATAATAAGAATAAAATATTCAGAGGATGCTTCGCGCTTTAACCACATTATCTTTTCAGCCGACGATTACGACCAGAAAAAAAAAAAAAAAAGAATCTAAAGATTCAATAGAGATAATACTGTCAACTCAGCAGCATTTTTTTTTAAAAGTTTTTGGGGAACAACTGCTGTTACATGGACTTTGCTTTAAGGATCATAGGCTCTGGTAGAAATTGGAGGCTCTATCTGTGAGCTTATCTCTGGCTGTCAAAAAGGTACATCACCCTTGAATCCTCTAATGTTCCCTTTTTAAAATTTATAATTAGTTGGGAATTTACTCCTGCCAAATATATGGGGTTCTACTATTTTGAGATCATCTCTTTAATGACCTAACAAATAGGTTTCGCCAAATCTGCTTTTCTGCCTTTGCAAGTGAGGCTTCCTGCTGCTGCATGCACGGATTTGAGGATCTGACTTTTAAGATTTGATCAATAATCAGCTGAGTACTGAATGGATCTGGAACTTATCTTGGTTGCTTGGTGATCCTTGACGGAAATGAAGAAAGATCAGTCAGTCTCCCTATACCAGAGAGAGTATCAAGTAGGCCATATGTTGATCTAGCTGATTCATTATTCATAGTTAAAACCATGGATGCATGATTTCGAATAAGCAAATCTATCATCAATTGTGGTTCAGAAAGGGCTTCTCCTTTGAAGTGTCGAGGAACTTGTCTTTTTTCATCTTCATACGTATTATGTGTGGTACCTGGTTACTTGAACATGCTTAGCATTGCCGTCTCAGCCATAGTTCAAGGACTCAGCTCGGCTCGGTCGGAATTGGTTCCTCCAGATCGGGATCGACCAGGCCCGATTCTGTGCAGCACACGGAGTCGGCATGATTAGCAGGGATTTCTCACGCAAGTAAGCCAATTTTGGGGGATTTTGTGGCTGATCCTTTCCGATCTGGGACGATCCAACTTGGGACCGGCTGGCTGATCCCATCCCATTTCTGTTTCTGAATACTTGAACCTTGGTCTCAGCACAATACATCACCTATAGTCCTATACTGAAAATGGCACTGCTTGAGAGCATCTATCGCCCGGGGGGTTGATTGTATGGCTTTCTAATTCCCAAATAATATCAAGTGTTGTAATATATCCTCCTAACAATCTCTTTATTTGTCTTTTCAACTAAACTATTAAATGTATATTCTTAAGAAATTTATTATTGTTAAGCTTTGTAATTATTAGATGTCTCACTGATTTTGCATGATATAAGTACTAGTAAAAGGATGCTTAGCTTATAAATAGATGCAAAAGCATGTTATTTGCATGTTGAATGAGATACCTGTATCACTATCCATACCTAGATTTCTGGAAATTAATAGTACCCTGTTTGTGAAATTAGTGTTCGTATTCGTATCTATATCTGGATATGTTGGATTACTTCTTTGTTTCTTGTATTCTTATTTTTGTTTTTATTTTGTTTTTTTATTCTTTATTTTTCAGGTTATCTTGTCTCAGTGGATTCATATATGAACTTACAGGTACTGCTTTTAGTTCCAAAACTTCATTCAATACGAATCTGTATGGTTTTTTATGCAGATTTTGGTCCTTTTATATATTATGAACTTTGCAATCTATTATAATGTATATCTTTCAGATGAATATTACATGCATCCTTTGGAACTTCAGTTACCTGTATTTGACATCGGTTTCCCAATCCCTTGAAACTCCCTGGGAACTGGGTTGGTGAATTTTGCGGTCAAATTATGCAACCTTTCCCTTAAATTTGCAAATGGTTTGGAGTTGAGAACAATGCGATTCAAACTGAAAAAGGCAATTAGGTAGCCATGCCAGCATAAGCAATACCTTTCTTGGTTGCTTCAGTGGGTTAGCCAGGACTGTTGATGCACCATAGAAGCATGCTTAAAGTATATGGGATCGGGGGTGGGATTGGCTTCATCCGATTCCAATCCGATGAAAAATAGATATTTTCCATGGCCGAATGGAGTTTTCTTCAATTTCCTCTCCTTTTTCATGATTTTCTATCAACAATATTCACAGAAGATGTATTTCTACTCCATACAAACAACATAGTAAAATATTTCAGTAAAATATTTCGGCCATCTAACAGAAATACATGGAGAAATCATGAAAACCCACCTTGGATTGGACATTTTATCGAAGGAGATGAGTCTCAGGCAATGTAGATCTCCAAAAAAAAGTGTAAATTCTGGGTATGAGGTACAATTGTTCTATAGTAAAACATGGTAGCTTTCCCTAAATTTCGCTTGTTTGGCTTCCAACTGGGAAGATATCAAGAATGGAAGGCTATTTCAGGCGGATACTTTAAGTGGCAAAATCGGGGTCCCAGATCCCACCATTCCAGTTGACTTTCTGGCCGTTGAGATTCCATAGATATGTACCTCCCTTAAAAATGATCTCCCTCCAATTTTCTGATGAATCCGCTGTCTATTGGGGGAGAAGACTTGAGCAAGTCAGGGTCGCAAAATGTAAAATTGCAGGAAATGAATCACTTAAGCCTTGCAGCTCAGGCTGCATGGCCAATCCTGATCAGGGGCCTGGATTTTCTGCTCCGTTTAATGGTCATTTGAATCTGGGTAACACAGGATTGGCTCCTGCCGAGTTCGAGCTGAATAAGCCAATTCCGACTACACAAGCATGATTGGAAGAGCATTAGATTATCTTTTTGCCATAGGTTTCTGTTATGTTTTCCCATTACAGTGCCCTCACTTTAATATACTGACCTCTGTTGTCACTAATAATATCCTTTGATGCAGTTGGCAAACACTGAAGAATTTATCGATGGACAGTTCACTGGAAATCTGGGGGAGATTTTGATCAGGTAAGTGCCCCCAAAATCCAGTTGTAATTTTTCTTTCATTCTTTTCCTTTCCTTTTCATGTGCCGAAGCTATATAAATGGGATCAGGGAAGGGGGATTCCCAGACTCTATTACTGCTGCAATTAGAAGGGGAGATACATGGTGGCATTAAGCATTGTTGAAAGAGGGTTGTGCCTTCTAAATGAGTCTGTGAGAGTCAGTGCAGACTTTTCCATGTCTGGTTATCTCAATCTGGATTCAGAGGAAAAATCAAAGTAATAGCTCTAGATCGCTCTAAGTTGGTCACTCATTGTCGTTGTTTGACAATTCTAAATGGACCCTTCTGAATTCAGGTATATATCATGTGGAATGTGGTTCCACCTAGTTTTAATAAGACTCCTGCAGTACCATGCCATTTTCCTGAACAAAATTATTAATTAGATCTAGCCTTCAACATTTGTATCAGTAACGGTCTTTTTCTTTCCTTGCATTGTGCCTGCAGATGTAATAACGTTCTTTATCTTCGTGGTGTACCGGAGGATGAAGAGATTGAAGAGGCTGACCAAGATTGAGAGGATAATGCTGTGGTTTTCCATGTCATCCTATGTAAGAGATCCACAATATGTTTTCTATTTACTTCTTAGGTGTTGGATTTTTTCCGCTGACAATTAGCATTATTGAGTTAAAGCTTGAGATTAGGATAATTTTTTTCTTAAAAAAAATTTTGTGGTACTCAGCTTCTCCTTTTTCTATTTAATTAGCTCTTGCAAGACAATTTGTCTGCTGACAACTGTATTACAAGAAGATACGAATTATCCAATCCTACAAAACTCACAAAAAATAACTGCCAACAGTGATTGAAAATAAGGCTCTATTTTTTTCCATGTAAAAGGTGGAAAAGGAGAATTTTCCATTGTTTGTTTTTATGTAAAAAGAAAAAGAAAAGTTCCATGCAAATTATAATTTACAAAAAAAAAAAAAAAGAGTTTGCAACAAAATAAATAGGGCTTAAAGAGATTTGAATCTGTTTCTTTGATCTGTGCAATCTTGAGGTATCTCTGGTTAAATATACAGTGTGCCAAATGGGATCACCTTCCAATGTGGCTCCACTAGGTACTTGGTAAAAAGTTACACCTAAAAAAGAATATACAGAATACAAAAACTTTGTGCAAGATGACCTTTTTAGTGATCTGCATTGGAATGATGATGTGACTATTTTGATCTGACAAAGAGTTAATAGTTTGGATGAGTCACGAATTTAAATTTTAGAGTTTATTAGTTTATGTAGCTGGGTTGGACTCAAATCCTCTCTGCCGTTGGAATCCAACAGCTGGAGTTTCTCCAGTATACATCCCAAATTTAAATTTTAGAGTTTATCAGTTTATGTATTTGGGTTGGATTCAAATCCTCTTCTCCCGTTGGAATCCAACAGCTGGAGTTTCTCCAGCACACATCCCAATACATTGGGATATGTGTTGGAGAAACTCCAGTTGTTGGATCGCCTCTGGAGTTTTGCGGGAGAGGATTTTTACACATTTGGGTTCAAAACCGTATGCGCTCTACGAGGATCTATGAATCCCCTTGTTTATTTTAAAATTTTCTGCCTCATGGTATCCAAGTTGAGAGATATAAATTGCACAAATATGGTCATCCCATATTGGGATGTTACTATTAAATCAAAATTGGGGTTATCGATTAAGAACTATGGTAGAGTGGTTTATGAAAATCTTTGCGGTTGACTTGATTTTAACTAGAGTAGATAAAGAATTTTTTGCCAAGAGCAAAGTTCTCCAATTCAAGGGGGGGGGGGGTCCTATCTTCTTTCTTCTTGATGCATTCTTCATTGCCATTCTTGCATACTTCCAAACATAACGAAGTAGCTGAGAATCAAATACCTTTTCATGTATTTAAATGCATTTTTATGTATGTTTGTACACATCTACATGTTTTCTCTCCGTCTCGATATTTCAAAGCTCTATTTTGCCCCTCAGTAATTTCATTTGGACTGAAATTTGATATATGAAGTGATTTTATGATTTACTCGTCCACAAATTTTGAGGTCCAATTAAATTGTCACGTACGTTAGATGTTTGGATCACCTTAGGAATGTCTTCTTTGGTGCAATAAAGAGAGCCTAAATAGACCAACTCTTAACTTGAATCATTGGTCAGACTTAGAAACCATTGGTTCCTGCACTGCTATTTAGAGTGTTTATTGTGTGGTCCAAATTTTATAAACAGATAAGAACTGTTTGTTTTTTGTTTAAATATTAAATTTTTCAATACAAACAGAATTTACGAAATGACAAAGTAAGGGTTTTAAAAAAGAATCCGAATCATCTACTATGTGTACGGGCATAGGAGATTTGGCGGAGACCATCCTTGCCTTTTTTCAATCCAAGGGAGACGATCAACTTGGTTATATAAGTGCTTTGTTGGAAGCATATACAGGTAGTCAATCTTGGTGTTTCATTATTTTGGGTTTCAAAATCGTAAAATAGAGAAGAAGGAAGAACCTACTGCAACGAGTTTTGGTTTCATTTTTATCCCACCGTCAATCCTTTTTGTTTTCTTTTAATTTTTTAGAGAGACAAAAGAATGAATAGCAAGATTGAAATGGCGTGAACAGAGTAGATTCGTTTTTCTGGTTTAGGTTTATATAAAGAAAAAAGAAAAAAATAAGAAATAAAATGTAAAAAACGTTTTTTCTTCTTCCTCTTTCTCGGTGTTATTGGTTTTGGAATGATTGACATGTAAATGGTGAGTTTTAATTAGCTCCATTTGCGGCAAGAAATTGCAGGAAGAGAAAGAGTGTTTTTTTTTTTTCCTTCAGTAAAAAAGGCAAAAGGGGTTTGGTGCAGAGGACTGAAAAAAAAAAGAAAAAAAAATCAAAGAGAAGAGAAGAGGGTTCGGGCAGGAGGTGGAGGAAAATTTCAAAGAGAGAAAAGGGAAAAGGCAAAGAGTTTTTAGAATTTAGTTTTTTTTTCCCCTTTTACTTTACCTTTGTCCGGCGACGGCGACAATCACAGACATGCCAATCTTGAGTTCCATGAAAGATAATCGGAACTTTGAAAGGCCGAAAGATAATGTCGCCGTAAAGATGATCGTTACTCTGGAAACTGAATACCTCTACAATCTTCTTTTGCTTTAAACCCTAAATTTTCGAAGTCCTTTTGTCTGTGTGTACCAACGGATCAAGAAATCAACGGAAGCGAAGCGAGCAAAGAAAATATAGAGAAACCTAGAAAACACAAAGAAGAATGAGAAGATGAAAGAGGGAAGCAAACAGGTCGAGATGTTTCGAGAAGATAACGACTCTTAACTGGGGCAGTACTTTCAATATAACATGGTGTAAAACAAGATTATACTTCTAATTGATTACAACTTTTGGATTGGAGAAAGGCCAGATGGCGGCCATCTAATGGTGTCTGTCATGTCTCCTATGCCCGTACGCATAGGAGACGATTCGGGTTCTTTAAAAAATGGGTCTTTCTCTGTGACATGAGCGATGTTCTTTATATTGAAACTGATCCCAAAAGGGATTTGCATCCTGTCCTCTTAGTGGTTCTGGGAGGACAGTGGTAACATGTCTTGGATGGTCGCCACGTGGCTCTCGATGAATTCGAGACTCACGTCCGAGCTGACACCCAGCCGACAAGCCGAGCCGACAGGGTTGTTGGCTCAGACGTGGGTCTCAGATTCATCCAAGAGTCAAGTGGCAGCCATCCTAGATAGGTTGCCGTATTCTCCTAAAATCACTAGGAGGAGACGATGTGAATCCTCCTAAAAGAGAAGGGAAAGTAAAATGTATTATGAAAAACCCATAAATAAAGGGTAGGTGAGGTAGGTGGGAACTTCACAAATAAGTGAGTATATTTGAATTTTGACTGATCATAATCAAGAGGATTGATTGCTCCTACCTCAGAATGATTACATCAGCTTTGCTAACACGTTACCAGCATGAAGCAAGGGTTAGCTGATAAAGTTTTAGGGAAAGTGACATTGCTTTCCACTGGAAATTTCCATCCCTTCACCTGTCCCAGCCAGAAAGACTAAAATTCTTGTTTTCTATCTCTTTAATTTCTCATGTGGCTCAAATATCTACAATGTATTTTCTTTAAGGGACCCAAATTTTATTAACAGCTTGACCTTAAGGTCTTTGATTTAATGTCAAATATTTCAGTTCCAAAAGAATTTACTAGGTGACAAAGTAAGGGTTTTGAAATGGCAGTGTCATTGACACATGTATAGATGCATTTGGAATATGATATTTTCTTAAAAATATTTCTTATTTTATTCTTAATTTTTTTTATGTCAAATGAAAATGGTTTTTCAATATTTTTTTTTGTTGAAAATAATCCATCGTTAATGTCCATGGTTTTTAGGTATCCAAATTGAATCAGCAGTATCAGCATCACCGTGTCCAATACGGATACTTAATGGATATGGTATCGTTTTCCAATATTGGTCGATACTAGATGATAATTGACTGATATCAGAAAGATATTGTCACATCAGCATATGACCGAGTAACATGTATCAAATATTGATACTGATAGGAATATTCGTTTTGATAGTATAAACCAAATCCATGATTATATCACTATCAAGGATTATTACAGTTTTGTAAGTTCTTCCAATAGACATTTCAAGATTATTATAATTTTGTAAATTTTTCCAATAGACATATGAAATGATAGGTATTATTTTTATTAAAAAAACAAATATATAATAATAATTGGAAAAAAAAAATCAAATCATTTAAAATCCTTTTAAAAAGTCAAGACTTTAAATGGTATTTTTTGATTTATGAGACTCATGAGGACAGGTTTTTGGATCTACATTCAGAGTGATCACATCAGCCTTCCTACTTTTTTTTTATCCAAGCATGATGCAGGGGTTACCAGTAAGTTGCAGAGAAAGTGAGATTGTTTTTCCTTAGAAATTTCCCTTCATCTGCTCCTAACCAAAAAAAGACAAAAAAAATCCAGTTTTCTCTCTCTTAAATTTCCAGGGAACAAGTGTAATATAGTTTTCCCACTAACGTGTCCCAGGTGTTTATCTTATTAAGTTGTTGCTGCCGAGCAACATGTGCCTGGAACTTTGGAAGCACTGATTAGGTTGACTTGGCTTGCAGATTCTGACGTAGTCTTCAAGGCCTTCAGCATATATGGAAGTGACATTATTGTAATTTAACCAATTCAGAATCCTAGTATGAAACAGGTGGGGGTTTATCAATGGTTTTGCAGGGTCTTTCCTCCATTTCTCTTCCACCTTCAGGAAACTTTCTGGTTCAGGTTGATCTTAAAGTATGTTAAAGGTGTGATTTCGGTTTACTAGTTTGATTCGGTTTAGTGTGAAATGTGAATGAGATAATATTAAAATAAAAAAGTTTATTAAAATTGAGTATTAATTGATTTTGGTAGAAAAAGAGGAAGAGAGAGAAAATTAAGAACAATGGAGGAGGGGGAGAGGGGGAGGAGAGAGAAAAAGTCGAGGAAAAAGTTAAAACAATTTTAATCATATACGAAGGTGAGCTTCCTAGTAAGTGCCGGTTCGTGGTTGCAGGTACGGCATCGTGCTTGGTGATTCGACATGAGATGGAGGGAGAGAGATTGATAGAGTTATTTACATCAATAGAATACAGTCTAAAAACGACTGTGTGGAAACAGCTCTTTCCATGCAGCCAGACAGCATTTTCAACCATTTTTTTTTTATTTCGATGAATAGATCACCTTCAACAATATAGGGATTAAAGTAAGGGTTTAACCATTGCTTTTAAATGGTTTCACTTTGGAGACCAATATCAAAAATAGTTTAATTAAATGATTTTATTTTTTAAATCAGAATCAAACCATTAATAATCAATTTATGATTTCAATTTAAATAATTCGATTCAATTTCGGTTCATTTTTAATACCGACATAAAACTCATAAATTTCCAGGAAGCATCCCCCAAGACCTAAACAATTGAAAGAGAGAAAGACAAGCAATCCAGACTGGTGTTTCTCTTACACCAACACAATAAGCACACTGGGTCTGCGGAGAAACTTCCTTCAATGGCAGATTAGATTTTATATATATGATTATTCAGTTCAATTCTGACTTTTTGGACAAATGTTTTAATATTCCTTCATTATATATAGCACACCAATATCCACTTCTCACATTTCCATCCAGAGTTTCAAACCAGATTCTCATTTCTTCTTTCCACACTGGCTGATCTTTCTCAGCAATCTATTCCATTCTGCAATGGCAAAGCTTGTCTCCTCTTCTTTAGCATTAGCTAGATTTGTTGGGTTCTTTATATTTGAGAGAATTCTCATCTGGGTCTTCAGAATTCAGAGACTCAATTCCAGTTTTCTCTCTCTTCTCCAATCTAAACTTGACTTTGTGTTTGGACAATCGAAGGACTCAAAGGTTTGGACTGAGTTAACAAACCAGAATGAGAAACTTGAGGAGGAGAGAGATGATGGGAAACTTTTCAGGGGAGAGGTGGAGATGATGATGGAGAAGTTGGGGATTCTTGTTAATAGGGATGATGAAAAACTCCAGGAGAGATTGGGTTTAGAAGAACTTTCGGGGCTGTTCGAGGAGGAGCCCAGTTTTGAGGAATTAAAGGAAGCTTTTGATGTGTTTGATGAAAACAAAGATGGGTTCATAGATGCAGAGGAGTTGCAGAGAGTACTCTGTAATTTGGGCTTTGTGGAAGGGTCCGAAGTGCTGGATTGCAGGAGAATGATTGGAGCTTACGACATGAACAAAGATGGGAAGATAGACTTTGGCGAATTTGTGAAGTTAATGGAAAACAGTTTCTAATGATTAATTATATCTTTTATGAACACTGGTTTCAGTTCTAACTTTTAAAGATTCCTTTTAACTTCATTTTGCCCCTTATGATTCACTGATTTTGTGTTTTCATAGAAAATACTTATAAATAATTTTCTAAAATTCCACGGAATATAACTTACAAGGAAAAAGTCTATAGAGTAAGTGGGTAGGTTTAGTTCCTTGCATAATTTTATTTTAATCTTTTTTGAAGTAAAAAAAATTAAGGGAAAAAGCTTTCTTCCCCCCCATATCCCTGTATAAAAATCCTCTCCCGCCCACCTGCCGCCGGCCAAGGGCTGGATTTCAGCCGGCCCACCTCCCAATGTATTGGTAGGCGGGCCGACTGATCCCCAGCCCTTGGATCAGCGGCAGGAATCTTCTGCCGCGGGAGAGGATTCAGTTCCCATATCCCTACCCCCTTTATTATCTTTTATGGGTTTGATTAATTATCTTTTATGGGTTTGATTAATTACTGATCTCATTGATTAGTGAGAGTTTGTATTATGAGTTTGACCAATTTTGATATGGTCGTCACAAGTTAGGATAAACCATTCTGGTCCATGGTGGGATGATCTAGGGTTTAGGATAATATTATATATATAAGGTTCAGAATTCTTGCAGCCTAAGTTGTTCAATTCCTTGCTCTACTCTTATATGTAGAGAGAATGAAAAGGGATCTCCTATGGGTTGTAGAAGATTCAAATCAAAGCTCGGACTAGAATAGGTGAAAACCAATCTCTAAAGCAAAGATATATCTTTATTGATCATCTCTTTTCTATTTCCGTTGTATTCTAGGGTTCTTGTATAGATCGTTATAAGTTCTTGTGAAACCTTAAATCCAATATATTCAAACATCCTCTCCCATAGCTTATGAAATGATCCATATCCTCTTTCTTGGATATTTGTCTTTGCCCTAAAGAAGTAAACGGATCGAATCAGAATCAAATACACAGCTATTCGAATTTGAATACGTTTACCAACTACCTTATCTGAATCCGATCCGAAATCTGCTTGATGTATAAAAAACAAATTCGAATTTGAATTCAATTTTTTAATAGGTTATCTGGTTAAAATTCGATTCGAATCCGAAAAGCATACCCTATCTTATTTTGGAAATGTATGTATAATAATAATAAGAAAAAAGGGGAAAATTTATTATCTCTAACAACAATTTCCACCACGACTTTCTGACATCATCAATTACCACTCAAAATATTGACTATGTGTGAGATAGAGACCCAGTCTCTCTTAAGAGATTTCCGTTAGATGATGATGTCAACTTACATCAATTTTTTGAAGGACAATACTACCCATACTATATTTGTAAAAGACCATTTTACCCTCAATCACATCCATTTTTATTTTTATATTTTCCCTTTTTATTTGCCATGCCGAACTTTTTTTTTCTTCCGCCAACCTACCACCGCCACCACCATGCCTGAAATGATGAAGCTTCACGGCGGCACTGAAATCATGGATCGCTTTAGGATCGACGTATTCCTCTCTGTCTCTGTTTCCATAGTTAGGTTTTCTTTCTCTTCTTTCATGGCTTCCTCCTCCACTTTAACACTTCTTGCTTCCACCAGATCCATATGAAATCAATTTCACGTCCTTCGTTTAATGGAGTTATCTAGTAAAACTAACAATCATATTCCGCCTCATTTTTTGATGAAGAAAACAACAGAAATCAGATAGGTCGTAACGAGCCCTAGCAGTAGGATCGGACAACGCGGCGTAGGCGTTGTGGATCGTTATAAAATCGTGAGCATCGGATCCCAACGTTGCCGTGTCCGGGTGATAGACCTTAGCAAGGTTGCGGTAAGCGGTTTTAATTGTAAGAATTTTGGATAGATCCTCTTTGAGTTTTTCCATGAGATTTTTCATGAACCTTAACAAACACACTACACAGATTACTAAAATACAATGAGTATTGTAAAGAGATGATTAGAGACATACCTCTTGCTGTAGATTGATTTTCGATCATTTTTCACTTTGTTTGATTTGAATGCTTGGATCAAAGTCTTCCACAGCCTGTCGGGATCCCTTGACCTTCTCTCTACGTATAGGAACAGGAGAAGAAAATAACACTGTGGCGGTGGGGACTCTAACCATTGGTATTTATAATACCACCCCCAACCCTGGACCAGTCCCATAGTGGACCAGGTTGGTCCATCTCTAATCATACTTAAATCGATTTACCCGTAACTTGACTCCCACTGAATCAACTAACCTTATAATTAATTAAGCCCATAAAAATATCTTACAATCTCCCACTTGGGCTATATTAATTATAAATTCACCATTGATCCAATGTGGTCATGGAATCTAATTACACCAAAACCATCCTTTACTTTGATTCAGTTATCAAGCCTACCAATGTCGAACAATAGCGGAAAGTACTCCTACACATCCAGTGTACCCCCTTCTGTCAGTCACATACAGATGTCTACTTAATGACATAAATCACTTTGAGATGAATACTTGAGTCCAATGATCGAATTACCACGATCCCGTTACCTTAAAATCCTTATAGGTCAACGCACTTTGATATTATCCAACTTTATATAGGCAAACCGCCTCCAATTTGGATTAATATCATACTTTGGCTTCCCGCCTTCTTTGGCTGAATACCGCCTTCTTTGGCTAAATGCTGCCTTCTTTGGCTAAATACCGCCTTCTTTGGCTAAATACTGCTTTGCAATTTTGACAAGTCTTAAATAATCAAAAATACATATAAGCAATAAATGCTCATCAATAATCATGCCCATTAAACCACAGACAGAACAATCAATTACAGATAAACCATCAATTATCAGATCTCCCACTAACCAAGCAGATCTAAACACTCCCACTGACTAAGAGAATCTAAAAACTCCCACAGACAAAACCTTTTCAACCATTCCAAGAAAAACCTTTTCAACCTGTCTCTATATCGCCCTAGAGATCAACTATGACTGGTACAACTAGTCAAACCTAAGATTGCACAGTCAAATATGAAAAATTATTCACCACATCACATAACAAATACAATCAACATTACATGCAGTCATTTACCTTACAACATCATAGGCATAATTTCTTTCAATTTAATTGAAAAGAAAAACTTTATATTCCGATATTTCAAATAATATCATTACATTTTAATATGGGAACAATATGCTAAGTCAAACAATAAACATAAAACAAAGTAAAATCAAAAGCAGAAAAAATATTTGAATGTAAAAGAAATTTTACAATATTCAAGCCAACAGTCTTCAAGACCCTCCTACCCCAAATATCTAGGGAGTCCTAGAACCATTATCTCTTTCTAGATATGCTTATATGGCTTAACAGTACTTGGTCAAACTACATATCTTTTGTCAATCTACCCATCTATGAGTAATCCACCTTAGAGTTACCCAACAATAATCTTATCACTAGCTATTTCTCCCCTCTGGTAATGTAAGCCACCTAGATCTGAATATATATTTTCTAGCAAGGAATGGAATATATTTAATATATCAATTACATTGGTCTCATTGTCCTTGAGCTTTTCAGTGATAGTTAACAGCTCCCAAAAATACTTCCTCACATTACCATTTCCAGCATAACTGGTACTAGAGAAATAGGTTAATAAACTATCTTCCGACCCCCTCTAAAATATTATTCTTATCCTTTGGATTTTTCTTGGATAATCCCTTTGCAATATTTCTCATCTTAATACTGCTACACATAACCTCAATAGTAGAATACCTCACAACTTATGTAAACTACAATGAAAGATACATCTAGGTCAAACGATCCTAGACTAGTCTCCAACCTTTTCATAAGAAATTTTATTCTTTGTCCCAGGAAGAGAAAAAGATAGATATCAAAACATTCTTTGGGACAGTCAATACTTGGATGAACACATCAGTGTATGAGTTTAAATACAATATCAAACAACTGAAGACTCATACACATACATTTTACTTGCATTAACCATATAAACCTTTCACGTAAATAAATATCATTTTTCAAGAGTTAACCAACTACACATTCTCCTTTGGGATAAACATGCAGTGGTCTTCTCAGTTTCTGTGCAATAACTGCGAAAGAATAATGACTCTTGAACATCCCACCACCTTTGGGTTAATGAGACTCCCTAAAGTCAAAACCCTTTCAATTCATGTGCATGAACATACCTTTAACTTTGACAATGCCACCTTTGGGTTAACACTGACTTTCTTAGCTGTTTTTCACACCATGAAGAATAGTGTATTAAAATATATCTTTTATTGTATATGTAAATGCATAAATTTGGAATTTGAAGACTACCATGATGGAACTGAGTGTACCACTTTGGCGGATTCCACCCAATCTTCACATTACACCCACAAACCTTAATTTGATCAAAACTTGACAATGCCACCTTTGAGTGTACATCGTCCTTACACAAGCATTTATAAATACATGAACTTTGAATTTGAAGACATCATGATGAAACTAGGTGTACCACTTTGGTGGGTTTCATCCAATTCCACAATGATATCCCCAAACCCTACTTTGCAGCACATTGTGGGTCAATAAATAAAATCTCATGCACACATAACCTTCTATATGCATCTGGTACAAAAATAACTGATAAATAAGCAGAAAACTACAAATCGGATTAATTTGGGGTACCTTTTAATCAAAATAAATTTTCCAAATCATCAAACTGTATCAAACTATGTACCAAACTGTAGAGCATCAAAATACGAAACCAACACAAAAAACCGCGTCAAAATCCGACGCTCCTAGCTTTCACAATCGTCGATCAAAGTTGGCTTGAGCATTCTTGAATCTTGAACCGGCTAGAACCGGTTCATCTGGGTTCGGTTCGGTCTGTCTGGGTTCGGCTATGGACGGATCGAACCCACAAAACATAATTTTTTTTAATGCTTTGGTCCAGGCCAAACCAAACGGTCTGGACCTTAAACCGAACCGTAAATCGGCGGTCAACCTCCGGTCCAACCAACCACAGATCCATGTTTGGGTCAAGTTTTCGGGTCACAAAAGCGGGTTTTCGGGTCAAAAAAATCAGGACAGAAACCGGGTTATTGGGTTAGATTCCTGGGTCGGCGGGTCGGGTTATCGGGTTAACCTGTCCCCAGATTCGGATTGGGTCAGACTCCCTTGCTGGCTTGGCCTGGCTGGGTTTGCCCGGTCTGGACTAGGCCTGGGCTGGGCCAGCCCTGGAAGAACTGGTCTAGGCCTGGCGCCCTAGGGATGGATAGACACGGCCCGAGTCAACCCCGCGAACCCGTTAGGGTTAACGATTCGGCGCCGAGTCGACCCGGCGAAGAATCGCCGCCGTCAGATCCTTTTTTTTTTTTCCAACTGCCAGCGCATGGATCTCATGAGCCTTTTCAGGCGGCGCGTGAGAGCGCGATGGGTAGTTTTCGACGACCAACTTTATGTCGCCGGCTCCGTCTCTCCGAGGCCTACATTCCTGTGTAACTTATTTTGCTTTTTAATGATCCGAAATTTTTTTTCAATGGTCCAAACCCTAGACAGGTTCGAAGAGAATTTTGGGAGAAAAATATCTCCCTTTTCCAATCCAATCAAACATAAAGATTTAACGATATTTTCCCATGATTCTAGATCTGTGTAGGTGGCTCTGATACCACTGTAAGAATTTTGGATAGATCCTCTTTGAGTTTTTCCATGAGATTTCTCATGAACCCTAACAAACACACTACACAGATTACTAGAATACAATGGGTATTGAAAAGAGATGATTAGAGACATACCTCTTGCTGTAGATTGATTTTCGATCGTTTTCCACTTTGTTTGATTTGAATGCTTGGAATGCTTGGATCAAAGTCTTCCACAGCCTGTTGGGATCCCTTGACCTTCTCTCTGCGTATGGGAACAGGAGAAGAAAATAACACCGTGGCTGTGGACACTCTAACCATTGATATTTATAATACCACCCCCAACCCTGGACCAGTCCCACAGTAGACCAGGTTGGTCCATCTCTAATCATACTTAAACCGATTTACCCGTAACTAAACTCCCACTGAATCAACTAACCTTATAATTAATTAAGCCCATAAAAATATCTTATATTAATCTCAACCTGGGAAGCAGTTTCCTTGACGCACAGGATCTCGTAAAGGTTAGCCGCCTTTGGTTTCCTCGCCTCGATTCTTCTCCTTGAGCTGCTGCTGGTGTTGGTGGTCTCTGCGAAGGCTTCTATGGTAACCCTAGACGGACTACTAGAACAGCCGGTGCCGGACAAAGACATGCTACCATTCGATGAAGATCTGGAGTTTCCTTCAGATGACAAGCGGTTTCAGGACAGGAATCGTGTTGGAGTATCAGTTAAAATGGGGCAGCTTGTGAACATTGAAATATATCTCGATTTTATTTGAATTTAATTAGAGAGAACGCCAGAAGGTAAGAGAAGTCACGTTGAGGGTTATTCTGTTTTCTATTCCTTCTCTTTTCTTTTTTGAGAAGACGACACAGAGTGATAGGAGAGGAGAGGAGAAAAGAACAGAGCAGAGTAGGCAACGACGATGATGATATTGTAGATTGCAGTGATGGAGAGAAGGTGGTGGAGCTCGACGACCACTTGGGTTGGCGAATGGAGAAGGTGGTGGAGCTCAGAAGTCCGACTGCTTTCCTCGCATATAGTTGGAATGGGAAGGTTAGTGTTATTTCCAATTGAAGGTCAAAATAGTAATTTTAATATTTTTCAATTTCAAATGACAAGGGTATAAATGTCTTTCATTTTTTAAAGTTTCTACCATTAGTTAAATGGGTGCAGTTGATGGTGTCATATAGTCGTGGTGGTAGTTGATGTCCCCCTACCCCCCCCCCCAAAAAAAAGAAACACGGGTTCAAGAACTCTCTCCTCATAAGTAGGGGTCCAAAGAGAGGGCACACAGATAGTCGAAAATTTGGATCCGAAAAATATTCACTACATTATTTTTTAAATGTATGTACTTTACTGATCCAAGAATTCTCTCCTCAAAGTAGGATTTAAATCCTTGGAGGATAAGAATAATATTTTGTAGTTGTCACTTTGTATCTATTTAGGATTTAAATCCATATCTAAAAAGTATCATTACTCAGTATGATAAGAAATTTAAATAATTTATATAATCGTGTTGGATGATAATGATACAAGTTTCCATTTTAGGTTTATAAATTTCACTTTCCTCTCCTTTCATTTCTCTTGCAACCAAACATAGCCTATATAAAACACTTTTTTGTTTATTTTATTTTTTCAAATCTAAACTTTTCTTAAGCTTCTTGTATCATTCTTGGTTGTGTTATACGGTTGTTATTTGTTTTCATAGATATGATATTATCAATTAAGCTTTCAAATAATATAATCTACGTTTTTTTCTGTGACACTACAATGCCCACTGTGGTATCAGGAGATGGAATTGGGTGCCAAGAGGGCCTACTCTCCTATTTCAAATCCCAATTGGTTTATGAGGTATAATTTCCTCAAAATAATGAGTTGAGATGTAGATTGCTTAACTTGATATGTTAATAGTTTCCCAAGGAACCTCTCGTATCATGGAAGACACATGGTCATGATCCACCGCCAGTTAAAGCAGACCCACATATGTTCACATGGACAGTTTTCTAATTGTATCTAACTTAAAATGTATCGTTAAAAAATGTCAACATTTTAGCTTCTACTTAAGGCTAGAATCTTAATCAAACTACACCACCCTCGTTGTTTGAAAAATGTTTAATTTGAAAATTTTAAAAGATTAAATTCAAAAGTAATTACAAAATTATTAAAAATTAAAGGAATAATTATATACTTGGTGGATTAGATGGTTGAAACAAATCACTGTTGTATAAAAGTACTCGTGATGTCACTAATTATCTAGACTCTAATTGGTTGCAAGGGAAATTAAATGGAAGAGAAATAAAATTTTCATTACAACACATGCTATCACATGATTATGTAATTAATGTAAGACTTTATCATCTCTACACTGAAGATTAATGCGGAAGATAAATACCTCCAGTGTGACCTGTTCCAACCATTGTCCGTCCAACCGATGTCCTCTTGATCTACTCTGATATGCCCTGCTCTACAAACAAAGAGAAGAGAGAGGGAAAGGATTTCTATGCACTGACTGTATTTTCAAACAGAGAACGCGATGGAGTTCTCAATTTCTATCAGTGTGCACAAGACCCTACCCATTAGTATTTATAGACCAACCGTCTCCTTCCATCAAGGATGGACGGTGATCTGGGTGCCACATGTCCCTCAGATCCAACGCTCATAACTCTCTTAAAGGGGATACCTAAAATGGATAGTGACATGTGGGTCACTTACTCACATTCTCCCACTTGACCCATATTGCCACTTGGCAAGCCATTTTAGAGTTATAATCTGATGTATGGCCATACATTAACTTTCGAATCTTTCCTCATGGACTTGTTCTTTATGTTCATAATAAAACTCCCAACCCATGAATCATGGCGGTGCATGTCCCAGTATTGAAGTACAATGGAAACACTTCTTTCCATGTATTACAATAGATTGTTTATTTTACGATGAACCTCAATTGTGACTACCCTACTTTATAGAATCAATTCAATAATCGATTCAAGGGTCAAACTTTATTGCCTAGAAAACTTTATAGGCATCTGTCATTCCAAAACTTTATGTATACAACCAAATAAATGACAGGAAAAGAAATAACTTTATTTTGAAATCATCAACTTTACATTGCAATGTCATAATTATAAATAAAGCATTTTAATCACTAAATGATTTACATAGCCCCATACGTCCCACGTGTGCCACAAACACATTGGTCGGAAGGCCTTTGGTGAAGGGATCTGCTACCATATCATCAGTGCTGACATACTCTATTTGAACATGATGATCTCGAACGTCTTCTTTAACAACAAAGTACTTTATCTCAATGTGTCGGCAGCGACTCACTGAGCATGTGTTGTTAGAGAAGCTTACTGCTGAAGTGTTGTCACAGTAGATCTTTATAGGTCTTTCAATAGAACTTATGACTTTCAAATCTATGACAAACTGCCTCAACCATGATGCCTGAGAAACTGCTTTATAGTACGCCACCACTTCCACTTCAATAATAGAAGAAGCTGTCTTAGGTTGCTTTACGCTGCGCCAAGACATTATTCCTCTAACAAACAAAAATGAAGCTAGAAGTGTACTTCCTTGTATCTCCACATTTAGCAAAATCTGAATCTGAGTAACTGATTAGCTTCAAAACATCAACATGTCTATATATGAGCATGTGATCCTTGATGCCCTGTAGGTATCTCAGTACTTTCTTTGCTATTGTCCAATGTGCAAAACCAGGGTTCTTTCGAAACCTACCTAATACTCCCACTGAATATGAGATGTCAGGTCTGGTACAGACCTGAAAATACATCAAATTGCTTACTACTGATGCATAAGGGATATTTTGTATTGTCTGCTATTTCAAATTGGTCTTTGGACATTGTTCCAAACTAAGTCTGTCGTCTTTAACAAGAGATGCTACACTTGATGAATATTGCTTCATCTTGAACCGTTCTAAAACTTTGTTAATATAACCCTTCTAGGACAGTCCTAAGGTCTTATGAAACCTGTCTATGTGAATCTCTATGCCCAAGACATTGGAGGCTTCACCCATATCATTTATGTCAAAGTTTTGGGTCAAGAAATATTTAGTCTCGTGTAGCATCCCTAGATCATTGCTAGCTATAAGAATGCCATCCACATATAACACTAGTATGGTGAAATTAGTTCCCTTGATCTTTATGTAAATGTATTGATCAACTCGATTATCCACAAAACCATAGGAAGTAATCGTGCTATCAAATTTCAAATACCACTATCGGGAAGTTTGTTTCAATCCATATATGGATCTCTTAAGCTTGCATACTAGATGATCACCTTTATCCGAAGTAAAAACCTTCAAGTTGATCCATGTATACCTCATCAATCAGATCACCATTCAAAATGCCATCTTGACATCCATCTGGTGCAGCTCAAGATCATAGTGAGCCACCAGTGCCATAATGGTCCCCAAAGAATCTTTTCTAGACACGGACGAAAATGTTTCTTTATAATCAATGTTAGCCTTTTGATTATAACCTTCTGTCACAAGTCGAACCTTGTATCTTTCAATATTGCTATGTGGGTCCCTTTTAGTTTTGAAAATCCATTTACACCCTACAGTAGAGGTGTCCTTAGGCAATTCTACAAGTTTCCATACTAGATTCTTTGACATAGATTCTATTTCATCCTTCTTGGCATTATGCCATAAAATGGTATCTATACAATCCATAGCCTGTGAAAATAATATCGGATCATCACTTATTCCAATATTAGTTTCATAGTTTTGGATATACACTTCATAATCTAAAGGGATTGCCGATTTTCTCTCTTTCGATGATCTCCTTAAAACTTGTGGTTCAGGATTGGTTTCTTGATTCTGGACCACAGGTTCAAACGACAACTGGTTCCTGATGTGGTGTATCCTAATGTGGTAATTCATCATAAACATGTAGTGTTGTTCATGAACCACAGGTACCACTGTTAAAGGGATAAATCCCTGACCACCAGATGTAGAAGAAATTGTCGATACATCTTGTTCTTTAGACTCAATGTTTCGACCATGTACACTCCCACTATTGTCGCCATCCTCTAAGAACTTAGCAACTTTATACTCTACAATGGTAAGACTATATGAGGGACAATAAAACTTATAACCCTTTGATCATTCAGAATAGCCAATGAAATATCCACTGACTGTTCTAGGGTCCAACTTCTGAAGATGTGGATTGTAGACTCTTATTTCGGCTTGACAGCCCCATATGCGAGTATGCTTCAAACTAGGTTTTCATCCATTCCATAACTCAAAAGGAGTTTTGGGAACCGACTTGGATGGTATCCTATTTAAGATATATACCGCTGTTTTAAGAGCTTCACTCCACAATTTCAGAGGTAGATTAGAGTTACTAATCATACTCCTGATCATATCCATAAGTGTACGATTTTTTTCTTTCAACAATGCCATTTTGATCAGGAGATCCAAGCATAGTATATTGTGGTACAATACCTTGCTCTTGAAGATATCGTGCAAATGGGCCAGGTCTTTGACCATATTCTGTGGTTCTACCGTAGTATTCTCCACCTCTATCTGATATTACGATCTTAATCACTTTTTCAGTCTGTTTCTCTACTTCTGTCTTGAAGTTCTTAAAGGCTTCTAATGCCTCATCTTTATGAACTAAAAGATAGAGATACATGAATTTAGAATGGTCATCAATGAAGGAGATAAAGTATCTCTGACCATTCAGACATGGAGTGGAAAATGGGCCACAGATATCTGTATGTATGATTTCTAGTAGTTCAGTTGACCTTCTGGCACCTTTCTTGGTTTTGTTAGTCTGCTTTCCCTTGATGCAGTCCACACATAACCCTAGATCAGTGAAATCAAGAGTCTCAAGGATTCCATCATTCACTAATCTTTTAATTTTGTCACTAGATATGTGACCTAATTTAAGATGCCACAACTAAGAGGATTTCTCATTCAGATTCATTCTCTTTATGCCAATATTATTTACAGAGAGTAAACTACTTTCATATGTTGGATCTAGATTTAAAAGAAATAAAACATCAACTAAAGAACCTGAACCGATGAATACATCATTTTTTTTTAAATCCTTAATTCTGTACTAGAAAAATTAAACACATAACCCAAAGGTGTTAATCTAGAAATAGAAATCAGATTCTTTGCAAAAGATGAAACATAAATGGTTTCTCCTAAATCCAACACATATCCGGATTGCAATATCAATCTATAGACACCTATAGCTTCCACTTGAGATTTCATCCGATTTCCTGAATGGATATGTCTCTCAGCTTCTTTCGGAAGTATTGTTTGCAGAAAGCCTTGCATGGATTGGCCACATGGATTGATGATCTAGAATCAATCCACCAGTTATTTGAATGAGAATCAACTAAATTTGATTCATAAACAAACCAAAAATCTCTGAGCTGAGATGTCCCTCATGTGCATGATGTAGTTACACACATCATCCTTACCATTGTAACTTAATGAGTCTAATTTTTCCATTAGAGTGCTTACTAACATCTTGTTTGAACTCACAAATTGAGCATCAATTGCCTTCATGTAGTCAATGACCTTTTTACATTTAGGAATTGATCCTTTAATGCTCTTGTCGATATTGTTCATGACAAGCATTAGGCTCAAGTGGTTAGACCGCTCCCACTTATCATAATGAGCAATTTGGACTAGCGTACTGGAATCCGTAAGAGCAGCGGGCTCTTCTATATGGAGCGCCATATCCAAATCCATGCACTCTAAGGTTAAATAAATTTTCTATTTTCAATCTGAATAATTTTCCCTAGTAAGCATTGGGAGACAAATCTGGTTATAAACTACAAACAACAATAAGGAAGTTTAGATTTATTGGCGTACAACTTTATACTGACATCAACCCACGTCAATAATCAGTAACACACTAAAATTAATTATAATCTCTCTGTGGGCTAAACTTATAATCAATTTTAGTATGTGAAACTTTACACTAAGTTGATTGACATCAAACTTAAGTGACAGACTGATGTATCCTACAAAATTACCTGTGGGCTAAGATTATAGTCTAGATCTGTCTAGGTCTGTATTAATAAGACTAAAATGCTACACTATAATTCAGAAGGTTGTTCCACACCTGTAGGCAGAAGAAGGCTCCCACTATCTTGTAGTTTCACATTCTACCTTATTCCATCTTCTCACATAAGAAAAGAATATTTCTCTGTGGGGATAATATCCAGTCCCAATGCAAAAGATGTAATTTTTTGATGCCTACCACTAGAAGGGTATTTCAATCTTTTATGACATCCTTAAATAAGCACTTATATGTGTTAAAAAATAAAACTAATTATTTCCTTGATTTTAACACAAAACTTTATTATAAGGGCATATTTGTCATCTATGACATCCTGAAAAACACACTTATATGTGTTAAAATATAAACCTAATGGTTTTCTTGATTTTTAACACAACTTTATTATAAGGGCATTTTAATCATTTATGGCATCATTTAAACAAACATTCATAAGTGTTAATATAAGCCTAATAATCTTAAAAGAGTTCCTATTGGCTTATTCTTTTATTTAACACTGACTTTTAATGGCGTTTGTTACTGTCACTAAAACAGTGACTCAAAACAACCTCACTGTATTCATATATTTAGTGGCGTTTATTCTGTAATGTCACTAAATAGTAAGATAAATCATTCTGTTATGTATATCTATATACAGTAGCGTTCTGCCTAAATATGTCACTAAAACAGTGCTTAATACTTATAGATACAGTGACGTTCTGTTTATAAATGTCACTAAAAGAAAACAATATTTTTAGCGACGTTCAGAACACACTGTCATAACAAATACAGTCACTGTTCTTGATCTTTAGTGACGTTCAGAACAAACTGTCATCAAAAGTGCAGTCACATATACAGTGACGTTCGGTTCATAACTATAATATGGTGATATATAATAAAGATAATCCAAAATTATTAAACGTCACCATCTGGTATAAAAATCCTCTCCCGCCCACCTACCGCCGACCCACCTCCCAATGTATTGGTAGGCGGGCCGGCTGATCCCCAACCCTTGGATCAGCGGCAGGAATCTCCTGCCGACGGGAGAGGATTCGGTTCCCACCATCTGTATAACAGAAACATTTGGTTTAAAAAGAAAATTCTGGGTCAGACCAAAAACAAAACG
This sequence comes from Protea cynaroides, assembly GCA_028583415.1. NCBI lineage: Eukaryota > Viridiplantae > Streptophyta > Magnoliopsida > Proteales > Proteaceae > Protea > Protea cynaroides. Next base: position 63,068,634 of record CM053270.1, read on the forward strand.
AAACGAAACGGTTCTTACCGGCCCACCCAAACGGGTCCATATCCGGTACATAAAATGGGTTTCGGGTCAACCCGTATGGGTATGGTTCGGGTCACGGATTTGGGTTGGTCCGGTTCAACCCGTAACCGGGTTTTCTCTATCCGGTTCATTTTCTAGAACCGGGTTGAATCGATAGCACTTAAAAAACCCTAAATCCTTTATATTTAATCAAAGATTCTATCAAATTTACCAAAATTGCCATCCTTATGATTTTAATCTTTCTCTCTTATCAGACCACCGAACCTAGCAACGGCGGCGCCAGGGATGTGCCAGAATATCTAGCACTCCCAAATTAATCCGGTGAAGAACCGGTCACCACCAGAACACCTCCAAATGGACGGAGAGATAGAGAGAGAAAAGAGGGATTAAAATCCCACGGCTTGCTTGCGGCAGCCTGCTGGCTGCGCATGGCCGTGGCCGGCTGGCCCTTGCGGGTTGGCCTGCTGCGTCTAGCACGGCCGACAGTCTGCTTGGCTGCCCCTTTAGGCTTGCGGCTGCACACTTGCTGGCCGGCTGCTCCTCGCGCGGCCGGCCAAAACAATAATTTTTTTTTTATTATTCATTAAAATCGATTCTTAAAATCAGATCGGTGGATGGGTGGCTGAAACCCTGCTCTGATACCATAATGTAAGACTTTATCATCTCTACACTGAAGATTAATGCGGAAGATAAATACCTCCAGTGTGACCTATTCCAACCATTGTCCGTCCAACCGAAGACCTCTTGATCTACTCTGATATGCCCTGCTCCACAAACAAAGAGAAGAGAGAGGGGAAGGATTTCTATACACTGACTGTATTCCTAGACAGAGAACGTGATGGAGTTCTCAATTTCTATCAGTGTGCACATGACCCTACCCATTAGTATTTATAGACCAACCGTCTCCTTCCATCAAGAATGGACGGTGATCTGGGTGCCACATGTCCCTCAGATCCGACGCTCATAACTCTCCTAAAGGGGATACCTAAAATGGATAGTGGCATGTGGGCCACTTACTCACAATTAATTCCAATTCATTCCTTATTTGGTTATTAACTTTTACTTTATTTTGCATCTAAATTCCTTGTATCTTAAAAGTAAAATAAAAATTACATCATTCATCCAAATAAATAAAAATTGTATCTAAAAAGTAACATCACTAAATATGATAAGAAATTTAAGTAGTTTATACAAAATGTTGGATAATGGTTATAAAAATTTCCATATTAGGTTTGAAATATTTCACTTCTTTTTTTTTTCTTTACAACCAAACAATATTTTTCTACAAAAAAAAAAAAAAAAAAAAAAAAAAAAAAAGAAGAAGAAGAAGAAGAAGAGAGAACATGATTCTCATTAATAGTTTATGATTGGTCCTCATACTTAAGAGGTCCTTATAATTGCAGTTGATCATTATGAATTTTGTGTGCAAATAGTTGATGCTGTCAGGGTTATATATCAATGTGCTAGATTTATTATTCTTACTTGTCAATGAAAAAGATGCTTGACAAGGAATTCACTTCCGGTATAGAGAAATATTAAGAGTGAGTGTTTGCTCTTGGTTGGATAAAAATTTGGATTCAGTGGCATGCTTTATAAATTGTTTATAAAAAAAAAAGGTCATAATCTAATGTTGGTTCTGTTTATGTGGTCGTCTTGTGAGGGTGAGTTTGGAGTTTGTAACATGACCTAAACACAAGCATTTGCCGTGACAACCTGAACCTTTTATCATTGCCATAAGAAATGGCCTCTAAAAATTATTAAAGGTTTTCGAATGATATTATTTAAAGAGAGAGGGTTCTCCGAATGACGATGTTGCCTATCCCACCAATAGGGGTGCGGGTTGTAGCAAATCGTTCAGTGGGGGCCAGAGAAGAGAGTGTAAGAGGAGAGAGATAGAGGGTGGAGTGATGTCCTAAGCTCCCACTTCGCCATTTAGGGTACTTTTTCTTATTATTTAGTTAATAAGTATTTCTAAGGAGTTTTAGAAAATTGCTTTTTGTCCAATCAATGATTCATATTTTCTGATTATGGTGATCCAATGGACTGGGGTGATGACAATAATTATTTATGTACCCGTGGGTCCGTTATGTGATATCATACAGTGGATGGACTAGATCGTAATAAAATTATTTTATTGGGGTTTTAAGGTTATTTTTATTTAAAATTGTCTTTATAAATAATTTTTCTTTACGCAAAAGTTTTTCTGCACTACCCCTCTGATAAGAGACTCCATGGTCTACACCCATCCATCCTCATAAAGGCACAAAACTCCATACTCTCCCCTGGGAACTTCTTCTTTTTCTTTGTTTAAGAAATAAATATAATATTAACCCGAAGAGGGTAACTCAACTGGCAAGGAGTCTACACTTTAGGAAGTGGAAGGTTCTGAGTTCAACTCCTCTTATCTCCTTAGGACCACTCACATGGGGGGAGTTAAGTGTTCTTTCTTTCCTTCTTTAGATGTAAGTAGAATGGTTCTCATTCAACCCCAAAATGATCCGATCTATGTGCTTGGGGGTTTAATATGGACTAACGATCGATTTGGATAAATAAATAAAAATAAAGATAATATTATGTAAGTATAACTAATTAGAATTAATCAATAGGATCCCACCACTTTGATTACTTAGCAAATAAGGATTTTATTAACAGTTTTCTATATAATGATAGTATATATAATTTGACCATCGGATAAATAATGTATTGTTTAAATTAGACAAATGTCAATTTTCAGAATCTAATTCAATCAAAAGTAAAAATATCTTCAATCTATTAGCACGCATCCCATATATATCCGTATATTTTTCTGATATTCTTACAAAACCAAACTGATCTGTTTAAGGTTAAAATTTTATATGTGAGTAACCTCTCCCCAATATTTAGGCAGATGGGAAGTTTACCCTTTCTAACAATGGAAGCAAGTTGCAACAGAAAATTAAAAAAAATAAAATAAAATAAAATAATGGAGTCAAGTTGCTTTATGCTGAAAACAAATTTCTCAAGTGGCTTCAAACAATGGACCACTAGTGCTGCCAAAACTGCACGCCTCCTCCCACTTCTCTAACCTTCCCTTCCCTCAACACGTCTTGGGATGAGAGACCTATCTGAATTCAACGTTTGGAAATCCATATTTAACACCTACAACACTCGTATCAAAACATCCTTATGAAATCGTGCTTAAATGTGGGGATATAAGATATTTTTAGTTTCAGTTTGACTGATATAACCCTAAAAAATATATATTTTCAAAAAAATTTCTTACTCTACTGGCGTTCATAGTTGACTTCCATTATTATTAGAGATAGTGGGTAAGAAGAAAAGTAGTGTTTAAGACACAGTGTGAAGACAAGAGAGTCAAATCCACAATCAACCGACAGGATACCACAAACTGGGCGAGACAATTATTCACAAATCTTTTTTTAAGACCCAACTAAGATTTATTATGAGATATAATATGTAGGGAATGGCTTGGAATGGTATATGGATTCTCTATATAAAAAAAAAGGCTGTCTTCATGTGATAATGATCCTCAAGGGCTAATGGCTCAAGAACCTTGGTTAGTGTTGGTTTCTCTTCTGCTTTTCCTCCCCATTTTCTTCATCATCTCTGGGTTTCGCAGAGTTCTAGCAAAGAAACAGAATCTGCCACCATCTCCACCAAGGTTTCCGATCATCGGAAACTTTCATCAACTAGGCATAGTTCGTCACAAACTAGGCCCAATTCCACACCTCCCTCTTGGGGCTCTTGCTAAAAAGTATGGCTCTCTCATGCTATTGCAGGTGGGTAATATCCCAACTCTAGTGGTTTCCTCCCTAGAGATGGCTGAAGAAATCTTAAAGACACAAGCTGTTGTGTTTGCAAATAGGCCTCCTATGTGTACCACCAGAAAGCTTTTCTATGGCGCCACTGATTTAGGATTTTCACCATATGGTCCATACTGGAGAAAATTACGTAAGTCTTGTGTTCTTGAGCTTTTGAGTGCCAAAAGGGTGCAATCCTTCAGGTTTATAAGGGAAGAAGAAGTTGCCATTATTGTGGATTCCATATCTTGTTCATGTAAAGTGGGAGATTCAGTTGATATGACTGATTTACTGCATACTCTAACCAGTAACTTGATCTCTAGGGTTGCTTTGGGTAAAATATACCAAGGTAAAGATGATGTTAACAGCAAGCAGCTTTGGAAGTTGTTAAGGGAGGTGGGAATTCTTTCAATAACATTTAGTGTGGAAGACTACTTTCCATCTTTGGGATGGATTGATAAACTTACAGGGCTGGATGGAAGGATGAAGAGGGCTTCTAAAGAGTTGGATGCCTTCCTTGATCTAGTCATTGAAGACCATCTTACTTCCAATAAGGATGATAGCAGTCAAGCAAATCAGGAAAACTTTGTGGATCTTTTGCTCCAAGCTCACAAGGACTCAACATTCAACATGTCCCTCACTAGAGATAATATCAAAGCAATCATCTTGGTGATCTCTCTCTCTCTCTCTCTCTCTCTCTCTCTCTCTCTCTCTCTCTCTCTCTCTCTATATATATATATATATATATATATATATATATATATATATATATATATATATAAGGCTGCATCTGTATGTAACCGAGTATCCCTTGTAACCGATTACCTAGACATGCCTTCTATGGGACTGTAGATCCTCTCGCAGCGTGGAGAGCTTCACGGGACCTCATCCCCGTCCATGGGGTGTGGGACAGGGGACTCACACCCCATAGACGGGAATGAGGTCTCATGAAGCTCTCCACCCAGGGGAGAGGATCTAGACTAGTTCTATAGGGGGCTAGATCAATTTTTGGTATTTCAAGGGTGGATTGTATACATCAATCCGACTGCCCTAAACTTGGTTAGAATGTCTAGTTGTAAAGTTACAACTAGACAAAGCCTTTACAATTTACATAATAAAGTTTCCAAAGTTATTATTCCAAAAGGTCGAATTTATAGTGATCCTGAGACGTATAAAAGGGGCTAAGAGGCGTATAAAGGGGCTAAGACTATTTGGTAGTCGATGTGGGATTAAATTATCAATATTCCCCCGCATACGTAGTAGTATGTATTGCCATACATGCGGAGAATATCTCCATCTACAAATTTGAACTTTTGGTATAAATAGAAACTAAATATACATAAATAGCAAATTTAGCTCATCTTTCTCACTTCATTCACAGGGCATCTTGGTAGGTGGAACTGGTACAATAGCAGCTCCAATAGAATGTGCAATGGTAGAGCTTATTAGAAAGCCCAGTGTGATGAAGAAAGCCCAAGAAGAGGTAAGAAAAGTGGTGGGAAAGAAATCCACGGTTCAAGAGGGTGATATTCTTCAAATGAACTATTTAAAGTCTATAGTTAAGGAGACTCTCAGATTATATTGTCCTCCCCTATTGGTTCCCCGAGAGTCTATTGAAGATACCATTGTGAAGGGTTACCATATACCTGCAAAAACAAAAGTTCTCATTAATGCATGGGCCATCAATAGGGATCCAAAACTTTGGGATAAACCAGAGGAGTTCATCCCAGAGAGAAATATCAATAGCTCACCTGATTTTAAAGGTGAGGTTCTTCAACTCTTGGCTTTCGGTGCCGGACAACGGAGTTGTCCAGGAAATTTATTTGCCTTGGCAGCTGCTGAGTTAACTCTTGCCACCCTTTTATATTGGTTTGACTGGGAGTTAACTGGGAATGCAAGAAAAGAGGATATAGACATTACTGAAGTATCCAAGAAATCAATTCAGAAAAACCATCTTTATCTTCTTCCAAATTTTCACTTTTCCTAAGTTCTTTGGTTGGGATATCTTCTCCTTCTTTTTCTTTTTCTTTTTTCTTTTGGACTCGAAAAACCCTAACCTTAAGAGGATAGCTCAGTTAGTAAAGACCAATATCCTTTAGAGTTAAGCGATTATGAGTTCAAATCACCTTGAAACCTACTAATCCAAAAATAAATAAAATAAAATAAAAATAATGATGTCTACGGGAAAAGATGACTCACAGGAACTCCTAGGAGTACTTTAATGCCTCACCAAGGGTTGAACATGTTGCATCAGAAAATATATGGAAGCTTAATTCCAGGATGGAGGAAGAGGAGGACCTGGATGAACTCTTCCGAGTTGACTGACAATCTGGTTGGAAGATCTTTGGTTGTTCTGTTAACTTGTTATTTCTTTTGCCAAACATGACATATTGTCTTTGGAACTTCCAAATAATATGAAAAGCAGTCTATCTGTAGTTATTGCATATTAATTTCTTGTTTTGCATGGTGATGAAGACAAATGATACGTGCCCCTTTTCTTTTTCTTTTTTTCTTTTTTCTTTTTTTTTAAGAGGGGGGGGTGGTGGACGTTTATGCATGTAGGTATCTATGTTTCAGGTAATGGTGTTAAATTGTTTATTCTCGGTTGAACGGTGTAGTGCAGTGCATGGGAAGGTTAAAACCTAAATCAAATCAATTAACTAAACGGTGCTGAAATTGCTACAAAATCAATTATTAATCAGTTTTGGTTATCTAGTTTTAATGGGTTTTTCATTAAACGATTTTGCTTGCGGTTTATAGATGGTCCAATGCATCGGTACCCTTAATCAGTTTCTAAAGAACTCAATTGCCATTAATCAGTTTCCCCTAATAGTTGAAAAACAATTTTACAACATATTATAACAGTTTAACTAAAAACTGATCCATCTATTTTCTGTTCAAATTGACTTGTATGTTGATTAAATACCATCTTAAGGATCGTCTAATTATAACAGTTTAACTAAAAACTGACCCATCTATTTTCTATTCAAATTGACTTTTATGTAGATTAAATGCCATCTTAAGGATCGTCTTACAAAAATTTCATGGATTCTAAAAGAATTGCCACATTTTAAAATTAGAGATTTGCAACCGAAGTATTGTAAATCCAGTGATAATCATCCCTAAATGTTTTTGCTAAAAACTAAAACATGTGTGTGTGTGTGTGATTTTATTTTAGGTTAAGGGGCTTAATTAGTTTAGGATTATGGATTTGTGATTTTTGTTGTCAATAATTAATCAGTTTTTAAGAAGAGAAGTAATAAAGGAAAGAGAGTATGTGTGTTCTTCTTCTTGTAGCTTGTATTTATAGAAAATAAAAAACAATTATTAGATAGAATTTGAGATTCTATAAGTCAGAATTCTAATCACAAACTAAAGAAGAAGTACCTCCAAGTAGGAAAAGGAAACTAACAAGCCTAATTCGTAAAGGAAACTAATGAAACAAACAAATAAACTAATTATGGGTCTATATACTAATAGGAGATCTAATTACAATAGGACTGTATAGAACTGTTCCAACTTAGCAATTGTAGTTAAGTGCAGGTCAAAGAGTCCCACACGATGAAGACTGTGAATAGGCTCCATCGTGTGGACTGTAGTGTAGTTTAACAAACTAAAACCCTTCTCGTTTCAAATACCAACGTATACCCCTATATAAAGGTTTCTATGATAACCCAATGACATCCCATGAAAAAGAATCAATGTCCATGGCCAGACGGTGTCATATAGATAAATCACTTTTTAAGCATCAAATGCAACCATAATACATCTAAATTGACAAAGGGACAGCATACCGTCATTGTTGGAAATGCTTCCCACCCCACACCAATAGGAATGGTATTACACATTTGTCACACCTATTGTTCTGTGTGACAGTGGATCCCAGCTTGTTGCAGATAAACCTCTTTAGAATTTTCCTTAAATTAGATATTGTTTCAGCCATTAATGGTAAGATTTCATCATACTTTGAACCTGGCTAGCTATTCAAAATTTCGGATTTCTCCACGAGGCAATGAAGGCAAAATTACCAACTATAGAATTTTATAACTCAATCCCAAGTATGGAAACTATCATTTAATGCTTCCAAAATGAAAATTTGATAAAGCTCATGTACAGCTAAGATTCAGAGTGCCTAATAATTGTTTGAGAGAGAATTTTTGTTATAAGATCATCCCCTGAAGAGTGAAGCCAGTGGAGCAGGAAACTCTGCAACTGCAATGGGCTAAATCAGTAGAAAGAATCATTATGCATCCTTGGGTGGTATTCTCTTTCTTCTCGTCTTCCCTGTTTTCTTTATTTTTAAGCTTTCTCGAGTTTCTGCAAAGGAAAAAAAACCTGCCACCATCTCCACCCAGGCTTACATTTATTGGAAACTTTCACCTCTTAGGATCCCTTCCCCACCATTTCTTTAACCCTTTGCTCTAAAAAATATAGCCCCTCGTGTTCTTTCAACTGGCCATGTCCAAACTCTTGTTGTTTCCACCCTTGAGATAGCCAAAGAGATCACAGCAACCCAAGATGTTGGCTTTCCAAATAGGCCTGCTCTATCTGTCACAAAGGAGATTTACTTTAGAGGCACTAACTTAGCATTTTCACCCTTTGGTATATGTTGGAAGCAGATGAGAAAATTGTGTGTTCATGCTCTTTTAAGTCTCACTAGGGTTCAATCATACAAATATGTAAGAGAAGAAGTGGTCTCCATTATGTTGAAAAATGTATTTCATGACCCAAACTCTCAGGGGCTTTCTTGTTCCGCAGGAGCTTGTTAGCATAACACTAGACCAGCTGGTTCGCTTTGCAATCTCCCACTCCTCCAGGGGTCGGGATTTCATTATGAGGTGATAGGTAGACGCTCATAGCTTATTTAACCCTACTAAATATCCACCACTAGAAGTCCATGGTGAGTGTCGCAATGTAGGGGTAAGTTCTTGCTTTCGCCACAAGTCTAATGCTTCCTTTCACCTGCATCGTATGCCCCGAAAAGCTGACTAGGGGAAATCGTACATGCCTCGGCTCCTCATCATTAAGCTACATTCGCTTGTATGCATGATAGTAGATGATATATGTTGAGCTCCCCATGCTGATTGGGATTTTCTCGACATTGACTTCACTGATCTAGAGTTGGATGATGATAACGTCCTCATGAGGGATCTCAAGGATCTCAAGGTCACATAGATTTTCATCGAAGAATGTGTCCCCTTTCCATGCTTGCTTAGTTGGCCATTTGGCAAACTTGACGCTCCATGCCTAGGACTTATGGGACGTGTTGGACGTGTTTCCCACCACAGATCCATCAATAGTTGTATGGGTCACGACGAGAGTGGGACCTCCGAAATGGGCCTCCTGCGGCCTTCCTCGTCTTCGGCTCTTCCTGGGATGCCGCCGTTGTCTTTCTTTTCCTCGACCTCTCCCCTTTCTACCAATGCCTTGGGCGAAGGCCGAGCCGTCCCCCGCGATTGATCTAATTCAAACCTTGGTGACCTGTAGCCTGGCAGGTGCCAACATGTCATCGTCCTCAAATTGGCGATTGGGTCGCCTTTCTGCCTCATTACAGCATCCACTTAGTTGTCTTTCCCTTCTTCGATCTTCCCTTCTTCAGTTGTCCCAAGCATGACCCATCATGTGGGATCATCCTTTACGTCGGGGAATTCTCCTTTGAGGGGATATTAGACCCTGTGTCCAATGGGCAGGAGAGTTCTTCTTGTGGGGGTTTGTCTTTCGTCCCGTTCTTCTCCGGCGGGGTCTTGCTGGCTGCAGTGGACATAATGGCCATAGAAGCCCCACTGGATCAGATCCACTATTTCCGGCCTCAGATGTCTGCAATCTTGGGTGTCATGGCCATGATCACAATGGAATGAGAAATATCTGGAGGGGACCCTACTGTCGGACCCTGCTTGACAGCCTAGGGGGGCTAGGGAGGCACTCGTCTCCTTCGATCAGTATGTAAATGTTTATGAGTGGCCGATTGAGGGGAGTGTACTTTTCGAGGTACCTGCAGCTCTTGCCGCCACGATTGGGATCTCGTCCCGATCTTTGCTTTTCGCATCTCTATGGCAACCATAGTCGTCGTTTTCTCCTTTTTCTCTTCGCAGAGGAGACAACATTATCACTCCTCGCTAGTAGGGCCTTGTTGGCCGAAGCACATTTGTCGCACTGAGCCAATAAGTCTTTGATGTCGGCGGGGGCTTTCTTGGCAAGGGAGAAGTGTAGTCCTACATCCCTGATGTCAAACATTAGGGCAGTGTAAATCATTGAGAGCTTGAGGTCCTTTATTATCTCCAGCACTTCCAGGTTGAATTTACTAATGAAGACCAGGAGGATTTTGTACTTCTGCTATTTCACAACCATCAAGTGGACGGCAGTATACTTTTGGGCTTTGCTGCCCTGGAAGTGGCTGAGGAATGCTTTATTAAATTTGGCAAAGTTGTTGATTGTCCTAGGCTATTGAACCACATCCGAGCAGCTTTCCAGAGCATAGACTAGAACTCTCTGCAGATGATGGCATCCTGGTACCTGTGCAGACACATCATGGACATGAAGTTGTCCAGGTGTTGTTTGAGGTTCGTCATCCCGTCATAGTTTTTTACTGAGGGCATTTTTAAGCTCCATGTAAAAGGAGCTCGCATATGTCTGAGAGTGCGGACTTTGTGTTGTAGCCGTTTACTATAGGTGTAACATTGTTCTAGGACTTGATTCAAACGTTCCTCTTGGATGTGTACCTGGACCTCAATCTTCCAACTAGCGTCGCGAGGGAGAGGAATTCCTCTTCGATCCATCTTGAGGACAACTACTAGTGGAATTGTTGATAACCTTGCTAATAGGTATTTACAAGTCATGAGATTGATGTTCTTGCTTCACCGTGGAGGGGATGGGGATAAATATACATATCTTTTGCTTCACAAAAAAGAAAGGTGCATCTTCATTTTGTCGTATGTAATCATAGAATGTTAATTTTTAGTGTTGGATAGATAGTATATAGTTTGGATTAGACACATGTCAATTTTCAGAATCTAATTCAATCAAGGGATTACAATTATAGTCTACTAACCCATATTACTGAATTTTCAAACATCGAATTCACCAATTTATCATATTCGGTTTAGGTTAGAATTTTAGAAGTGAGTAAAGAACTTTAGGGTGCATCTATCCAAAAAAGAAAACTTCTAGCAGGGTTGTCAACCACTTTTAAGGTAAGACAACACGGTTAGCCCAATTCTCTCTCAGCGGGCCAAACAAAGGGGATGAAACAGCTGATAGGGCATAGCCCAAGGAGTCCGTTCGTGATAGATGTCATTTCCTTTCAAGTAAGAAGGGCAGTTTCAGCTTATTCAAATAGGGGCGCAAGGTAGCCTCCCTCAGGTCGCCTTGTTGGGGAGCTATTCAAAAAAACAGAAGTGGATCCGAATCGTCTCCTGTTGAAGCATCAACAGGAGACTCAACAGGCTCGGTTTGATGCGTAACAAGTGAACCATGTTTGATCCGACGTTCACGAAACATCCTGCACATGAGAATGAATCCGCAAGCCCCCTGCAGTGTATGAAATGACCATTTTGAAAAAAATGAAATCGTTTAAATGGAATCCCACCTACACATTTGCAATCTTCATTTTCATCTTCCATTTTCAGCTTCGTCTCTGCAACTCCCGCTATTCTTCTCTTTGCCTGCAACTCGTCGCCTTCCCACGTCTCGGTGTCTCTCAGCAACACCCAGATCAGAATCGTCTCCTGTTGATGAGCTCTCTTACCAGCCCTCAACATTGCCTTGTTTATTAAAGGGTGTGAACATTTTATTTGAAGAACAGAGTGGGTCATGTTTTCCCCTTCTTCAGGAATGTTGTTGGATCCTCTCACCTTAACAAATGAACAAATTTTGATAAAATCTATTGTTCAATTACTCCTCTCAGCTTCTTCAATATTAAAGGGGAACCTTCAACATCATTGTCATTCTTCTTCTGTGTATCATCATGGGGAGATTCCTGATCGACACATGACCAATAGTTCACTAACCCATATTATTGAATTTTCAAACATCAAATTTACAAATTTATCATATTCTGTTTAGGTTAAAATTTTACAAGTGAGTAAAGAACTTTAGGGTGCATCTATCCAAAATTTAGGCAAGTAGAAAGTGGATTTGAACCATCTCCTATTGATGCTTCAACAGGAGACTCAGCCGGCTTGTTTTGATGTGCGACAAGTGTCCCATGTTTGATCCGACGATCACGAAACGTCCTGCACATGAGAATGAATCCGCGAGCCTGCTACAGCGTATCAAATGACCATTTTGAAAAAAATGAAATGGTCTAAATGGCATCCCGCCTACACATTTGCAATCTTTCATTTTCATCTTCTATTTTCAGCTTCGTCTCTTCAACTCCCATTGTTCTTCTCTCTGCCTGCAACTCCCACTGTTCTTCTCTCTGCCTGCAACCCGTCGTTTTCCCACTCTCGGTGTCTCTCACCAGCATCCGGATCAGAATTGTCTCTTCAACAGGAGCTCTCTTACCAACCCTCAACATTGCCTTGTTCATTCAAGGGTATGAACATTTTATTTGAAGAACAGAGTGACTCATGTCCTCCACTTCTTTAGGAATGTTGTTGGATTCTCTCACCTCAACAAATGAACAAGTTTTGATAAAATCTATTGTTCTATTGCTTCTCTCAGCTTCTTGAATATTAAAGGGGAACCTTCAACATCATTGTCTCAGCTTCTTCAATATTAAAGGGGAACTTTCAACATCATTGTCATTCTTCTTCTGTGTATCATCATGGGGAGATTCTCATCGACACATGACCAATAGAAGAAATTTGATTCCTCATCGACAAATGACCAATAGAAGAAATTTGATTCCTCATCGAGACATGACCAAATGAAGAAATTGCTACCAACATGACACTCCGAAAATCGATTAAGTTCTCTCTTCTCAAACAAAAGCTTCCAGAATTTTACTTCAAAACTACAGGGGTTTATGTCATGAATTTCAATAGCATCTTTTCCATGCAATGGAATCTCAAATCAAGCAAAGCCTTTAAATGGTGAATATAGATCATATCTTGAAGAAGAGTAACTTTAGGGTCCTTAAATCTCACTTTATGATGACACCTGATTGTTTTTTCTTTTTGGTTGATAGAAGTGGAAATATGTAAGTCACTGTTTGACAGATTAACCTGTTATTAAAGGTCCCATATATCATGAGCGGTCAAGGAATAACTTTTCTAGTGAAACATTGGGTAAAAGTGTTCCTGCAAATGAAAGGATAGACAGCGTCGGTGATTTCGACGACTGTCGGTTTTAATTAGGTGAGCATCGTCTCAACAAGACCACTAGTCCACCGTGCCAGATGGGCCAAACATTAACATTTACAATCAGAAGAGAGGAGGTGGAAGGTTGAAATCGATGGACAATTAGAAGAGACATGGGAAGACACAAGTTGCAGAGCCGTGAAGACAACGAGTTGCAAAGCCATAAAGATGGCGAGTTGCAGAGCCGTGGTTGAGAAGACAGTCGCAAGATATCAAACGAACGGAAAAAGATCCTCTATAGTGAGGCACCTGTGTAGTGAGGATCCCATCCACTTTGAGTGGATGGGCAAGTATCCCAATCCACTCAAAGTGCATCAGGATACATGCAGATTTACTTTGAATGGGTGGGGCGGGATTCAATCAAACGATTTCATTTTTTACAAAATGGTCATTTGATACGCTGCAGCAGGCTCACAAATTCATTCTCATGTGCATGACATTTCGTAAATGTCAGATCAAACATGGGACACTTGTTGTGCATCAAACCGAACCTACTGAGTCTCCTTGATGTTTCAACAGAAGACGATTCGGATCCATAGAAAGTTAACTTTACCAATAATGGAATCAAGTTCCAACAGAATTATAAAAAATAAAAAAATAATAAAAAGAGGAAGGGGGTGAGGGACAACGGAAACAAGTTGCTTATGCTCAAAACAAATTTCTGAAATGGCTCCAAGCAATGGACCACAAGTGCTGCCAAAATGCACGCCTTCCCCACATCTCCAACATTCGCTGCCCTCAACACGCCTTGGTATAAGAGACCTCTCTGAAATCAATGGCTGAAAATCCATATTTAACACCTACGACACTCGTATCAAAACACCCACATGGAATCGTGGATCAAAGTGGGGATATAAGATATTTTGAAATTCAGTTTGACAGACATAATCCTTTTCAGTTTTTATTTCTTACTCTGCTACCTTCTATAGTTGACTTCTATACTATTAAGGTGAAATATGAAGACGAGTGGAAACTGACCTAGGATTTATTATGAGATATAACATGTAGCCAATCGGTTGGAATGGTTTATGGATTCTCTATATAAAAGAAAGCTGTCTTCATGTGATAATGATCCTCTAGGGCAAATGGCTTAAGAACCCTGGTTAGTGTTAATTTCTATCTGAATATAACAGTTGAAAATCCATATTTTAACACCTACAACACTCATCTCAAAACATCCTCATGAAATCGTGCTTAAAAGTGGGGATATAAGATCTTTTTAAATTCAGAACTGATTAAAAATAACAAAAAAAAAAAAAAAATCTTACTCTACTAGTGTTCATAGTTGACTTCTATACTACTAGAGATGATGGGCAGGAGGGGAGGAGAGGAGAGGAGAGGAGGTGTTTAAGGCATAGTGTGAAGATAAAAGAAACAAACCTATGATCAACCGACACGATACACAAACAGGGCAAGGCAATTATTCATAAATTCTTTTTTTAAGACCCAAATAGGATTTATTATGAGATATATAATATGTAGCCAATGGCTTGGAATGGTATATGGATTCTCCATATAGAGGAAAGCTATCTTCATGTGATAATGATTTTCCAGGGCTAATGGCTCAAGAACCTTGGTTAGTGTTGGTTTCTATTCTTCTTTTCCTCCCCATTTTCTTAATCATCTCTAGATTTAGCAGAGTTAAGGCAAAGAAACAGAATCTGCCGCCATCTCCACCAAGGTTTCCGATCATCGGAAACTTTCCTCAACTAGGCCTAGTTCTTCACAAACTAGGCCCAATTCCACACCTCCCTCTTGGGGCTCTTGCTAAGAAGTATGGCTCTCTCATGTTATTGCAGGTGGGTAGTACACCAACTCTGGTGGTTTCATCCCTAGAGATGGCTGAAGAAATCCTAAAGACACAAGCTGTTGTGTTTGCAAATAGGCCTCCTATGAGTAACACCAAAAAGCTATTCTATGGCGCAACTGACATAGGATTTTCACCCTATGGACCATACTGGAGTCAATTACGTAAGTTTTGTGTTCATGAGCTTTTGAGTGCCAAGCGGGTGCGATCCATCAGGTATATAAGCGAAGAAGAAGTTGCCATTACTGTTGATACCATATCTCATTCATGTAAAGTGGGAGATTCAGTTAATATGACTGATTTACTGCATACTTTAACCAATAACCTGATCTCTAGGGTTGCTTTGGGTAAAATATACCAAGATAAAGATGACGTTAACAGCAAGCTTTGGAAGTTGGTAAGGGAGGTAGGAGTTCTTTCAATAACAGCTAGCGTGGAAGACTACTTTCCATCTTTGGGATGGATTGATAAACTCACAGGGTTGGATGGAAGGATGAAGAGGGTTTCTAAAGAGTTGGATGCCTTCCTTGATCTAGTCATTGAAGACCATCTTACTTCCAACAAGGATGACAGAAGTCAAGCAAATCAGGAAAATTTTGTGGATCTTTTGCTCCAAGCTCACAAGGACTCAACATTCAACATTTCCCTCACTAGAGACAATATCAAAGCAATAATCTTGGTGATCTCTCTCTCTCTCTCTCTAGTTTAATCATGCAAGTATAAGTATTTACATAAGGGTGCATCTGAATGGATTAATATTATCTCTTGTTATTGGACGGTGTCCAGCCATGATCCAATGGCTGAAGTTCACTTGGTGCACATACTAATACATTGCTATGTGCGCCTAGTGAAGTCCAACTTTTGGATCACGACTGGATGAACTAGACAACATGAGACGATTTTTTTTTTTTTTTTTTTTTTTTTGGCATCTGAATGTAACTGAGTATCCCTTTTAACTGATTACCTTTTATGCATAGTCATTGGTTTACCACCGGACATGCGTTCTATAGGAGCATAGATCCTCTCCCCTGCATACGTACAAGTTCGAACTTTTGGTATAGAAACTTTACATACATAAATAACAAATTTAGCTCATCTAACTTCACATACATAAATAGCAAAATTTAACTCATCTTTCTTGCTTCATTCGTAGGGCATCTTGACAGGTGCAACTGGTATAACAGCAAATACCATGGAATGTGCAATGGTAGAGCTTATTAGCAAACCAACTATGATAAGGAAAGCCCAAGAAGAGGTAAGAAAAGTGGTGGGAAAGAAATCGATGGTTCAAGAGGGTGATATTCTTCAAATGAACTATTTAAAGTCCATAGTTAAGGAGACTCTCAGATTACATTGTCCTCCCCTGTTGGTTCCACGAGAGTCTATTGAAGATACCATTGTGAAGGGTTACCATATACCTGCAAAAACAAAAGTTCTCATTAATGCATGGGCCATCAATAGGGATCCAAAACTTTGGGATAAACCAGAGGAGTTCATCCCAGAGAGATATAGCAATAGCTCAACTGATTTTAAAGGTGAGGTTCTTCAGACCTTAGCTTTCGGTGCCGGGCAACGGGGTTGTCCGGGAAGCTTATTTGCCTTGGCATCCATTGAGTTAACTCTAGCCACCCTTTTATATTGGTTTGATTGGGAATTAGCAGGGAATGCAAGAAAAGAGGGCATAGACATTACTGAAGTATCTAAGAGATCAATTCAGAAAAACCATCTTTATCTTCTTCCAAATTTTCACTTTTCCTAAGATCTTTGGTTGGAAAATCCTTCCATTTTTTTTTCTTTTTTTTCTTTTTGTTTGAATGCAGAAAACCCCTTAAAAGAGCAAATGGAATTAATCTGAAGAGCACAAAGGCTTTATCCACAAAAGATGTTGGGGAAGCTCAGCTGATAAAGACCAATACCTCAGATTTAAGAGGTCACAAGTTACTGGAAAAGATGACTTCCAGGAACTCCTATAGAGGTACTGTGATGCCTCGCCAACCACAGCACTTAAAGGGAAGAAGTGATTAGTGGAAACAGGTTGTGGAAACTTTTTCCGGGGGTCAAGAACATTGCAGCTGATTCCCATAGCATGTGGCTGGGTTGAAAATTAAGCATCAGAAAAGATATGGAAGCTTGATTCCGGGATAGAGGAAGAGGAGGATCACGATGAACCTTTTGGAGTTGACCGACAGTCTGACTGGAAGATCTTTGGTTGTTCTATTAACTTGTTATTTCTTTTGATAGGGAACAAAAAATATTGTCATTGGAACTGCCAAATAATATGAAAAGCAGCTTATTTATAGTTATTGCATCTTAATTTCTTGTCGTGTGTAGTAAGGAAGCGTGAGGACATGGTTTTTTCTGTCCTCTCTTTCGGGCAAAAAGAAAGAATTTTGTAAAAAGGAGTAGAGGGTAATGTCTCTAATAAAGACCGAAGGCTTTCGCCTTGTGATCTTGTCCATCCACGCCAATGAAAGATGAAACCTCAAGTCGCCACTTAGATAAGGTCCACGACCTATAAGTTGTCTCTCACTTGGAAAGACGCTATAACTCATGATTCAATGGATTAACTTTTGATCTTACAAAAAAGGGGATAAGCGTTAAATTACAAGTTGCCAAGGTGTTAGGCACCCAACTCGCCCAGTCCTTAGACTGACTCCCTTTGTTCTATCCTTTCCTATATTCTAAGTTTAATGTTTGATTTGGTCATTGAAAACTAAACTTGGGGAACCTTGACCAAGTTTCCATTCCAAATTTTATTGGCTTAGAGTGCCACCACACAGGTTTGAATATAAATTGCAAGTACACAGATAAATAAAATAATAAATTAATGAATGAATAAATGAAATGAATATGAATAGAGAATTAAAAAAATAAAAGAACAAAAAGAACAACATATGGATGGCCAAGCTCAAGATCAGTATCAAGCTGCCTACGTATCCCTAGTCGACGAGAATCAAGCCAAACGTAGTTTGAGTGGGGTTGTGAATGTGTATGGGTACTTCCTTGACTAAGGAAGTATGTGTCACTGTACCGTACGCAAAGTGACTATTTCACGCTGCTTACATGTCTCCTCAAATAATCAAGTCTGCGTAGTTCCAATTTCCAAACCAGTTGACGAGTTGATCGGCTCCCAAATGGCAAATCACTCAGGAGGTATTGGAAGCTACCCACAGTCGACATGGGTGAACTAAGGTTTAAAAAGAAAAAATGATTGGTTGCTTCGCTAACCAATTCCCAGACTTGGTAGGTAATTAGTCTAAGGCCACAAATAAAATGGATTATGGTTGGACCGGAGATCAGATGTGAACCCTACCAATGATCGATTACAAAAACCAAAACATATTTTTTTTTTTTTTTTTTTTAACAACAAAGGAGTGAATTAGGATATAGTAAGTACTAATCGTATTATAGTGAATTTGGGAGTAGTGTCGATACATGATAAACTACGAGAAAGCCGTTTGAGATAGTATGATCATGTTCAACTAAGGTTGTTAGATGCTCCCATAATGAAGGATCTAAAAGAGCTAAGGGCATATCTAAGATGACTCTAGGGGAGGTGGTGAAGAAAGACATGCATAGCTAAAGCCTTGTTTCAAGTATGACATAGAATAGAGATGATTAAAGGACAAGCATCCATGTAGCCGACCCATTTAGTTGGTATAAGGTTTTGTTGTTGTTTTTGTTTAAAGTACAAAGGAGTGAAATAAAAATAAAAAGAGAAAATTATAGATACCTCCCCTATAGTTTGCCCGAAACTCAAGTGCACCCCAAACCTTTTGAAAAAGTACAAAGACACCCCAAACAATTACAAGACAACCCCCTAAAATCCAAATAAACAACAGAAACACACACGCCATATGTCATTTTTTGTTAGTTGACAGTATAAACACAACTCAAACTTTTAATGTCCAAAATGCCCCTACCTTCCTCTTTCTTCTTCCTCACGAAGCCTCTGTTTAGTCAAAAAAGTCCATCGTCACACCCAGGAAAGGCCCAAGCACCGATTTTCCGAGCATGCTTTCGAAACAAACTGGGATGGAATCCGACCATCTGGCACAAACCATACAACCGTCGTAAATTCCATATATGGACCAATCTGTAGAGTTCTTTATCTCCCCAAGGCATTGAAGAACCAGAGCAAAACAAAAAGAGGCTGGTTTCCTCAAGCCCCTTTCAAACAAAACTTGAAAAAACAGAAGGAAAATCCATCTCCATTAACAAACCCATCACACCTCCTCGTTCTCCTAATCAACCTCCTCAACCTCTAAAAGAAGCTAAGACGGAAGCTAACAAGCCTCCAAAACCACCCTAGCATCAACCCATTAAGACACAGAGCTTGGCTCACATGCCATGCGTGTCCACAACAGGAAACGGCCCAAAACCTAGGCGTTGTTAGGGTCAAGGGTTCAACAGGGATGCGCCAAAATGCAGTTGTGGAAGATTATCTTGAAAGCGAATTGATCAGTCCAGTATCAAGCCGGGGCTAGATTCTTCGGTACGATTCCGTTAATCCCCATGGCTTTCCGGCCGAAACCGCCACTGGAGAGCGCATCTCAACAGGAGCCACCAAAAGGGTCCAAGTTATGGCAATTGTCAGTGAGCTCTCTGTTGAACATGGGTGGGAGATCGTAAACGTAGACCTTGCCACAGGAGGTGCAGTTGACGACGATAAGAGGGGAGAAATAATGGAGAGAGGTAGAAAAGGGGAAACAAAGTGCCATGAGAAGAACGAGAAGCTGGAGTATCAGAATGGGGATTCTGATATGGGAAACATCAGTGACTATATGGTTTCCGAAAACATACTGTGGATTTTCTGGCCAATTTTCCACCGGAAATAAATGATTGCCCCTGATATTTGACTCTTTTAGAGAAATCAATTTTCGGGTTGCAGAAATAAAACACTTAGGGGTATATTTGTCCATTTGTTGTTAAGTTTAACACCGTAAAAAAAATGATAGTTGTAATTGTTCAAAAGGTTTGGAGTGTACCTGAGTTTCAAGTAAACTACAGGAGAGATACCCGTAATTTTCTTAAACAAAAATTATTTTTTTATAAGAAAATTAGGGACCAAACCTAATGGATAAATGGGCCTATGATCAAAACGGGTCCACACAAGTCATAACATGGGTTTTGGGATCCCAACAAAAAATGGACTCATTAGAGTCATACTAAACAGATTTTAAAATAATACAAGATCACTGATAAACAGCAAGCCGACTCATTACAGAAATGGATTAATATACACAGTTGTGGGCCAAATATCAAATCTAGAAATTAAAGAATCGATGCACCAGTAAGCCAAAATCAGATCTGAAGTTAGAATCAGTGCACAGGTAAACCAAGTAGGAAACAAAAATAAAATAAGGAAAAAACAGACTTAATAACAAAAAGGCAAACCAAATTGAAATACAGGGAAACCAGATTAAAAAAAAAATATGGGCTTTGAAAATTTGTAAAAATAAACAAGAAGCAAAGATGGAAATGGATATAAAAACCTACAAAGAGTAAACTAGAGGAGAAAACAGACCAAGAGGAAAAAACAAAGAATAAACTTCCCTTCCATTCCAACCAAATACACTTCTAGAGAGTTGAAGAGAGAGAAAAAAGAAAATAACAAGAACCCTCTCATTCCAAACGAAATCAGCTCTGTAGAGTGAAGAAAAAAAAAAAAAAAACTAACAAACAAACAAATACCATCTTCCTTCCATCAAATCTGTTTCTGAAAGAAAGAGGAAAAAAATTGCAGTGGAATTAAAAATAAATCCTCACAACCAAATTTGAAGACTTCTATGGAGAAGCCAGAAAACCCCATATAACTAAATGAAATCAAACTACAACAAGAAGAAGATCCTGGCTATGAAAGAAACTAACCTGCAAAGAAGTAAAAAAAAAAAACAAAAAAACAAAAAAACAAAAAAAATCCCCTCCCTACCAATGGAAAACAACTCTGTTAGAGAGGGGAAAAAACAAGAAATACCTTCCCCCCTTCCAATCCAAATTTGTCTCTGAGAAGAGGGAAAAAAATGCAGCAAGTACCAATAAACCCATTCTCAACCAAAACTAATTGCAGTCAAGCAATGAAAGAAAAAAGAAAAAATCAAAACATGATCTATGCTAACCGAGACCTACTGAGAAGGAAAATAAGAAGAAAACCAAAAAAAAAACACAACAACAACAACAACAAAAAGAACCCAATCCTAACCGAAATGAGTCTCTGAGGACGAGATACAAAACCTACCTCAATTTAAACCATTCTGTAGGGAAAACAAAAAACCTCATGAAGGAAACCGAAAGAGTTTAGTAGAGTGAATCTGTTGGGATTTGTAAGGCAAATCAACATAGACTGAAAAGGAATATATACAAAAATAGAAGAAGAAGCGAACAATAGCATACAAAAACCAAAAAAAGAAAAAAGAAAAAAGAAAAAACAATGGAATTTTGGGAAAACCATAAAGCACTATGAGGAAGGTCACAGAACTTCCATAAATCCATATAGAATATGATGAAGAAAACCTGATATAACCGCATATCATTAAAAGTGAAGACCAAAACAAAGAATAAACTTCCATTCCATTCCAACCGAATACACTTCTGGAGAGTTGAAGAAAAAGAAAAAAGAAAATAACAAGAACCGTTTCTCATTCCAAACTGTTGAATCAGAGAGAATGGGAGAGAATTAATTCTCTCTCCACACAAACTTCTTATTTATAATGAATATGATTACAAACTAATAGGAACTCTAAAGTGACTAGGAGTCTCAACTCTAGAGTGACTAGGATTCTAAGGAAAGGAAATAAAACAAATATAAAATATAAAATTATAAGTATACCATGCCCTTATATAATTCGACACTCCTCCTCAAGTTGATGCATATATATCATGCATACCCAACTTGGACAATATCATGTGAAACGGTTTCCCAGGTAAACCTTTAGTGAAAATGTCTACCACATGATCCTCTAATCTGACAAATAGATTTGAATCTCACCACTTTCTAACTTTTCTTTGATGAAATAACGATCTACCTCAACATGCTTAGTCCTATCATGTTGAACTGGATCGTGAACAATGCTGATGGCTGCTTTATTGTCACAAAACAAAGTTATAGATTAAGAACACTGGATTTTCAAGTCTTCGAGCAAGCCCTTCAACCATAATAGTTCACATATTCCCTACGTCATTGCTCGAAATTCTGCTTCTGCACTGAAACGGGCCACCACATTCTGCTTCTTGCTGCGGGAAGTGACCAAAGTACAATATCCTGAAATTGATTTCCTTTCTGGACTACCTGCCCAGTCAGCATCAGTATAAGCCTCTACTCTAAGATAATCATTTGTTGAGAGTAGAATCCCTTTCCCTAGAGCAGCCTTTAGATAGTGTAGAATTCTATAGACTGCCTCCATATGTGATGTATAGGGATTGTGCATGAATTGACTCACCAAACTCACTGCAAATGCAATAGCAGGCCTGGTATGTAATAGATAGATCAGCCTTCCAACTAACCGCTAGTACCTACCTTTATCTATTGGTGTTCCTTCTTTCTCCCTAAGCCTAGTATTAGGATCCAGTGGAGTATCACACAGTTTGTAGCCTACCAGACCTGTCTCTGATAGAAGATCAAGGATGTACTTCATTTGAGAAAGAAAGATGCCTTTTGCAGAACGAGCAAGAAAGTACCTAATCTTTCCAAGATCTTTAATTTCGAACTCCTCCCCTAGAAACGTTTTGAGTTTCCTTATCTCATCTTCACCATTCTCAATGACAATAATATCATCCACATATACAAGAAGTGTAGTAAATTTTTCAGATGAATGCATGGTAAACAATGTATGGTCAGCATTACTCTATGCATAACCAAAGGCTATGATAGCTTTGTGAAGTCTATCAAATCATGCTCTAGGGGACTGTTTGAGTCCATAAAGAGAGCGTTTCAGCCTACATACCTTCCCATTGGTGTTTGCATCTATAAACCCAGGTGGACAATCCATATAAACTTCCTCATTGAGTTCCCCATGAAGAAAGGCATTATTTACATCAAGTTGTTGCAAATCCCAGTTGTGGTGTACATCATATGCCAAGAGAACCCGCACTGTTATCATCTTAGCCACTAGCGCAAAGGTTTCTTGGTAATCAATATCATATGTCTGAGTGAATCCACGGGCTACTAGCCTTGCTTTATACTGATCCATTGTGCCATCACTTTTCTACTTGACTGTAAAAACCCATTACCCTACTGGTCTCTTACTCGGTGGGAGTGGAACAAGGTCCCAAATATTATTCTTCTTTAGAGCTCTCATTCTTCCATCATTGCAGTTTTCTACCGTTCATCCAAAATTACATCCAGCCATTTCTGGGGAAGGGACAGAAAAGAAAGTGAAGACACAAATGCATGGAAGGAAGTAGATAAAGAATTATATGAAACAAAAAATTTTGGGTAATGTGTACAGGACCTAGAACCTTTTCGAATAGCAATGGGTAAGTCAAGAGTCAGAGAGAGAAATTTCATTACCAGGAGGAAGCTCAGTCTCTGGATCCAAGGCTGGTGAATGGATGTGTAGTTGCGTTGATGGTAATAGCCTTTCCTTGCTTGTTTCTGGCAAGGTTTCGACTGTAGACCTGCGGAGGTTTGGCTGGACTGGTTATGGGACTAGTTGTAGGTGTAGGTACAGGTTCAGGTATTGGTAGATGGTGGTATGGGTATAGAAGGTGGTGCATCTGTCTCTAGAGCTGAATCCATGACTCTTTCTTGGACCTATTCTAGTTCCTCTGGAACATCTTCAAACATAGGCCCATCTTCA
This sequence comes from Protea cynaroides, assembly GCA_028583415.1. Lineage (NCBI taxonomy): Eukaryota > Viridiplantae > Streptophyta > Magnoliopsida > Proteales > Proteaceae > Protea > Protea cynaroides. Next base: position 63,092,359 of record CM053270.1, read on the forward strand.
ACACTTTGCTCATCATTCTCTCCCTGAAGATGTGGCTTGTAGTACATCAGATGTTCATGAAAGAGAACATCCTTAGTAATATATGTCTTCCGAGAAAGAGGATAGTAGCACTTATACCAACTGAAGCCAATTTCTAGAGAATTGCAAGGAGCTACAGAGAGAATCCATATGTGGTACAAGAAAAAAACAATAAATCAGGGAAGAAGCTCAAGTAAATTAATAAAAGAAATGTAAGAAACTTAAGAGGAATACAAGGAATGTTTAGAAAATTTATCACAGTGATTTTTAGAACAATATCACAGATAAAACTATAAATAAAAATGTGAAAGGATAAAGAAATACCTAGAATATAACAGTAAAATTAGAATCCAACCGATTGCTTGTTATTCCACTTCTGACTTTTCTGCAACACTGTCAGCCGCAAGTTTTCTCTTCTTCTTCCTCTTTCTTATATTTCTTTTATCTCTTCTGCGATTTCTCTTTCCTCTTTTCCTCTTTTCCTCTTTTCCTCTTTCCTTTCCTTCTCTTTCCCCTTCTTCTTTTCTTTCTTCTTTCTCTCCCTCTTCTCACCTTCCTTCTGCGCAGCTGCACCTTTTTTTTTTTTGGACGCCTGCACGTTTTCCCTTTTTTGCTTCTTACAAATTCAAAAATCCCCCTTCCTTCGGTTTTCTTTTGTCTTTGTGCCCTGACTTGTCAGCCAAATGTCCTAATTGCCCCCTCATTTTTTCTATCCCTTTCTTTTTTCTTTTTTTTTTTTTTTTGGTAAAAGATAGTTTCATTGATAATCTATTAGACCAGAAGCATCTATATCAGATTTACATAAGTCCTGAAGCCAGACAGAGTCATGATTCCACCACAAAAACCTGACCCTGGGTGGGCATGCCCAGCCACCGTATGAGCTACCAAGTTTCCCTCTCAAGCCACATGACAAAAACACACTGTACATTTCTTTACAAGATGCTCTCTAATATCCTGCATAATAGTATCAAAATATACGGAAAAAGATCATCTCCAGTCCATCCAGTCGTCCAATCGAGATCAGACTACATCCCCAGACTGACAAAAACCATTCAAGGAGTGAATGACCACCAAGCTATCAGTTTCTATCTGTATCATTTGATAACCTGGCTGAATTGTCAAAGACAAAGCCTTTCGAAGAGCCATTGCCTCCCCCATTGCCACCGAATTAAATCCAAGATCCTCTGCAGCAGCAAATAACGGTATCCCCAAATGATTTCTGCAAATTATGCCAATAGAACTATTAGATAAATTTAAAGATAAAGCCGCATCTATATTAATTTTCACCGTGCCTGGAGGAGGCGGTATCTAGTGAATGACTTGATTATGAATCAAGTGCTGTGCGTGAGTTTCAAAAAAAAGTCCCCAGTTTCTGAATCTCACAAAATTCAGTAAAGGCCATTGGAGCCCTTTGAAGCACATCTAATGGCGAATCCTGAATATTGTCAAAATATAATCTATTTCTAGACTTCCATATATGCCAACAGACAAAAGCAATACAGGATAAAATCAGCTGCTTATGTGATTTATGATAAGTAGAAGGAATGCAGCAGAAATGAGCCAACCACTGGGCAAATGAGAAATTGATATCTGAAGGAATTCGCAAAGAAAGACATGACCCCAACCGAATCGCTCTTGAGAAAGGGAAACCTAACAAGATGTGCTCAATGTCTTCATCTGCAGAGCCCCATCTTCTACACACGGGATCAACATCAATATTTCGATGAACCAAATCCAAATTGGAAGGTAACCCCTGAGCACAGCATTTCCAGAGGAAGTGTTTGATCTTCGGATAAGTTTTAATAGCATAGATTGCCTTGGGAACAAAAAACCATGTTCCAATTCTGTCCATTGCCAAGTTACTAAAATAAGTTTGAAATTGCATAGTAGAGAGCATATGATAGGCACTTTTAACTGAAAAAATACCAGATTTAGAAGGCTACCAGATCAATACAACAGGTGATGGATATAAAGACAATGGAATGGATCTGATAGCTTGTACTTCATGAGGATGGAACAAAGCATTTAAAAGATCAACATTCCAAGTTCTAGATCCTGCATCAATGAGATCTGAAACCTAGATATAAGGGTGAGAATCTCAACCATAAAAGTTGGTCGATAGGATGGGAGAGAAGGAACCCAGGCATCATCCCAAATATGAACCTGCTGTCCAGTTCCAATTTTCCAGATGAGGCCCTGTTTGAGGACTTTCAGCCTAGTACAGGCACTTCTCCATAACAAAAAGGGTTGAGATCCCACTTTGGCCTCTAGAAAATCCGAGGAAGGGAAATAGATGGCCTTAAGACATTTAACCCATTCAGCTTGAGGGCTTTTCCAGATCCTCCAGGCAAGCTTGGCTAGTAATGCCATATTCTGGAGAATAGGATCTCTAATACCCAGTCCCCCTCTGTTTTTGGGAAGACATAATCTCAGCCATGAAATCAAATGAAGAGGCCTGGAATCCCCACCTTTTGCCCAATAAAAGTTTGCCATTTCTTTTTTTAAATGATGAAGTAATGTAATGGGCAATTTAAAGACAACCAATGTAATTAAAGCGCAGTAAGACTACAGATTTAAGTAGCACTTCCTTAGCAGTAGGAGAAAGTAAAAAAGCCTTCCACAAATGTAACTAATTAGTAGTTTGATCCAACATATGTTGAAACTACCTGGTCTTTGATACACCAATGTTCATCGGAACCCCCAAATATTTGGATGGAATGTGGCCCCTAGGAATCCACAATATCTTTGAAAACCACCTACAAAACCGAGATGGGGTATTAGGGGAAAAATATAAGGAGGATTTAGAATAGTTAATATGTTGACTAGAGGCATGACAATACATATCCAGGATCTCCTTGAACTGCAATATAGTTTCTATATTAAGCTTACAGAAAAGAATACAATCATCAGCAAACATCAGATGGTGAATTGGCACAGTCCGACCCCAAATTCGAATGCCCTGTATAGGACCTCGTGAGAAGACATGATTAAAGGCATAGGAGAACACGTGAGCAAATATGATAAAAATAATAGGAATAAAGGATCCCCTTATCTTATGCCCCTAGTTGGTGTTATCATTCCCCTTTCAGCCCCATTAATCAACAAAGTATAGGAAACCGTGGTGATACACTTCATACCCATATCAATCAAAGTCTCAGCAAAACCAAGTTTACCAAGAACACTACGAATAAACTCCCATTCCAAACAATCATACGCCTTCTGAAGATCCAATTTAATTGCCAAATATGTAGTCTTAGTGGTCTTCTAGTGTTTTAAAAAATGGAATAGTTCATTGGCCATAATAACATTATCTGAAATTTGTCGACCCATAACAAAAGCGGATTGATTAGCAGTTATGATATCATGAAGATGCTGTTTCATCTTATTAACGATCAATTTGGAAATTACTTTCACAAAAAAATTGCACTGGCTAATTGGACGAAATTGATCCAGTGATTGAGGGTTTTGAATTTTTGGAATAAGACAAATATAAGTATGATTCAGTTCATATCGTAAGGAATGAGTAACAAAAAACTCCACCACAAACCTGTATGATAGAACATGGGTGTCATCCCCGAATTTCTGAAAGTTTCAGAAATTTAGGGGAAGGCCATCAGGACCAGGGGCTGGGCTTTGAAGGGTGCACTTTCAAACACCATTGTTTTGAGCTCACCAATAGTCGGCACTGACAATAAAACAGAGTTGATATCAGCTGAAACTTTAGGGTTCACATAACTGATAAAAGAAGCCAAAGCCTCTAAGGAAATGCCTTTAGTGGTGAAAGTGGAAGCAAAATGATTCTGAAATGCATCATAAATCTGTTGTTCAAAGGTTGTCCACTCACCAGATGGTTATTTTAAATTGTAGATGCAATTGCGATGCCGATGATGAATTGTGACAGCATGAAAATAGTCAGTATTAGAATCACCATGCTGTAACCATGAGACACGAGACTTTTGCTTCCAGAACAGCTCTTCCTGTAGAAGTAATTCGGTCAGTTTTCCTTAAAAAACTATTCCTTTTGCATTGAAATTTTTTTTCTATCCCTTTCAGACTCGTTTTGTTTTTTAATCATGATATTAGTTCATCAACATGTACTTGTATCGTTCATAGAATTTCATCATCGTTTATTTTCAATAGATCCCATGCTTTATAGATGAGTCCCACACCACACATTGACGATGATAGGATCCCATAAAAAATACATGTACATACAAGTAATCCAAACTCATCTATCACCTCCCTCTTAAAATATTCTATTTCTCATAAAAATTTTCATCATCATTTAATTTGACATTTTGACTATCATAAACCCTAAACCCTAAGCCCTAAACCCAATCAACAACTATATATATATATATATATATATATATATATATATATATATATATATATAATTGACTTTCTATCTTTTTTTTGCCCACAAAAAAGGGATAAAATGGTGTCCTACAGGATGACAAATGATAAGTGCCCTTTTTCAGGATTAAATTACACTTTAGGACCTAATATTTATGCTTGCAGGTATTATGTTGGCTTTCTTTGATATCAATTTTTTTTATTTATCAAAAAATATTTTTTAAGATCATTTTTTATCAAAAATAAATGTGGTTTGATAGCTACTATGCACAATACAATGTAAAATTCGAAATAAGTTTGGTATTTTTAGAATAAAAATGTGTGTTTTGTTTCTTAAAATCACAAAATTTTCAAGCTATTATATCTTGTGATTATATGATCGACTTGGAATATGGACACCCTTATCATTTTTTCCTAGCATTGACATCCAACAGATCTAATCAGATGTTGGATGGCCATAAAAGTACAAGTGAGGTGGCAAAAATCAAGAACAAGAGTTAGATTTCTTCAAGTTGTAGAATTTTCTTAGTATTGATATTTTGTGATCCGCTTATCCGATCGACCTAAAATTTGGACACCCTTACCATTTTTTTCCTGGTCTAGACATCCAATGGGTTTGATCAGGGGTTGAACGGCCAGAAGAGTACACTTAGGTTGCATAAATTAAGAACAAAAGTTGGATTTCTTCAAATTGTAAAAATTTTCACATCTTGATATCTAGTTTTCTCTTTTCCGATTGACTTGAAATTTAGAAATCCTCACCATTTTTTTGTTATATTTGACATCCAACAAAACCGGAAGTTGAATGGTCAGAAAAAGAGAGGAACTTATGAGAAAACGGAATGGATGAGAAAGTAATGTTATAAAAAAAAAATAACGGATTTACGATTTTACCCTCTCTTAAAACACATGTTCATTAACATTTTACCCAAAAACTGTCAAAAACGATTTTTGGCTCTTTTCTTTTTATGTTGGTTATTTTTATTTTTATTTTTTATATACCCAAAAATGATATCAAACACCTACAAAAACATGAATATGGTAACAAAAATAAAAGTGATATCAAAGAAAACCCAGGTATGTGACATTTAAAAAACTACATTCGAGGTACTTAATTAACATTTAAACTACAACAGTGATACCTTAGAATTGTTTGATAAAACGAACTTCTGTTATAAGACCATCCCTTGAAGAGTGAAGCCAATGGAGCAGGAAACTCTGCAACTGCAGAGGGCTAAATCACTAGAAAGAATCATTATGCATCCCTGGGTAGTATTCTCTCTTCTTCTCTTCTTCCCTGTTTTCTTTATTTTTAAGCTTTTAGAGTTTCTGCAAAGAGAAAAAAAACCTGCCACCATATCCACCCAAGCTTCCATTTATTGGAAACTTTCACCAGTTAGGATCACTCCCCCACCACTCCTTCAACTCTATACAAAATATGAGCCCCTCATGTTCTTTCAACTGGGCAATGTCAAAACTCTTGTTGTTTCCACCTCTGAGATGGCTAAGGAGATCACAGCAACCCGAAGATGTTTGTTTGCAAATAGGCTGCTCTACCTATCGGAAATAGAATTTACAGTGGAGGCACTGACTTAGGCTCTCTTTGACATGTATTATAGAATTAGTTATATAATACATTATGACATATGTAGTTGTTTGGTATGATTTATGATACTTATTTATATTTAAAATAAATTGATATAATCTAAAATCTACAAATAGGTTAGAAGGTGTTTATCATTATTGTAATAATCTATTATCACTTCTTTATGTCCAGTAGTTTTAAATTTAAACGGTAATTATTTATGATTCATAATTTATTCTCATAAATGATTTATAATAAATAACTCATAAATATAAATATAAACTATACCAAAGAGAGTCCTAGCTTTCTCACCCTGATGAGTACCGGAAGTAGAAAAGAAAAATTTGTGTTCATGATCAAGTCTCACTAGGGTTCAGTCGTACAAATCTGGGAGAGTGGTCTTCATTATGTTGAATAATGTATTTCATGTAAGTGAAGAGGGAACCACTGTTAATATAATAGATCTGCTACTTTCTGTGTCCAACAACTTGATCTGTAGGGATGCTTTTGGAAGGGATTTCCACGGAGAAGATGATAAGATCAGTAAGCTTTGGGGTTTGACAAGGGATGTTTCAACCATATATTGGAGAGTTTAGTGTGAAAAATTTCTTCCCATTATTGGGTTGGATGGATACATTGAACAGGTTCAATGGAAGGTTGAAGAGTATTTCTAAAGAGATGGATGTCTTCCTTGATCAAGTAATTGAAGATCATAGAAATGATATTTCAGTACAAGAGGCTCCCACTATTGCAGGATCATATCACTTAGAAAAGGGATGATAGCCAACAAGATTTTGTGGATACCAACTCTCACCATCTCCCTCATAGATCAATTTGGTATCTCCCTACCTCTTTCTCTCTCCTTATTTGTGTGTGTGTGTGTGTGTGCGTGCGCATTTGTAGGCTTTTTTTTTTTTTTGGTGGGGAGTGGGGGAGAGTTAGAGGGAGGCTAGAGGTCATGTCAAGCAAGGTTTTAAAATCCTACATCGGTAGGTATTGATTTGGATTCGAATCATGTCAGAATCGGTTAGGATCCGCCAAAAAATAAAATTGGGAAGAAAAAGCAAATATTTCAAGATTTTTTTTTTAATTTTTTGTAGTTTTTTTTATTTAAAAGTCTTATAGACCTAGCTATTAGAGGTAAGTTGTATTGATTTCTGTTGTGCATTAAAAAAAATGATTTATGTGCATTCATGGAGGAATTCAAAACAAATTTTGGGAATCAACATTAACCAGAATTGGTATCGACGGTAATCGGAGTTGGGGTTGGCATATTCCATTCAAATTGGCCGATTCTTCTGATTCCAATTGGGCAATTCAGCCTAATCTGATTTAATTTTTATATCCATGATTTTTAAACCCCACCCTAAAACCGTGTTTTAAACCTTGTTTGGTACTAATTAAGTTTGTAGATGGGTTTGCCTGGCAATTCAGCCTAATCTGATGCAACTGGTTCGTCGATGGAATGGGCAATGGCAGAACTAGTAAAGAATCCAGATGTGATGAAGAAAGCTCAAAAAGAGTTAAGAAGAGCAGTGAGGAATAAAACCAAGGTTGTAGAAGAGGATATTTCTCAGCTAGACTACTTAAACTGTATTGTTACAGAGACTATGAGATTATATTCAGCAGCCCCCTTGCTGGTTCCTAGGGAATCTACCAAAGCTACCAACATCAAAGGTTACTATATGCCTCCTAAAACAAGAGTTTTTATCAATGCATGGGCACTTCAGATGGACCCAAACATTGGGATGATCCAGATAAGTTTATTCCAGAGAGATTTATTAACAGCCCATTTGAATATCAAGGCCAGCACTTCCAATTCCTTCCTTTTGGGGATGGGCGAAGGGGTTGCCCAGGTTTGCCTTTTGAAGTGGCATCTTTTAACTTAGTTCTTGCAAACCTTCTCTATTGGTTTGATTGGAAGTTACCTGGGAATATGAAAGTGGAAGACATGGACATGACTGAATCTCCTTGAACAGCATTATACAAGAAAACTACTCTTCATCTTATCCCAAAATCTTATTTTTGATGATTAAAAGATCCTTGCTTTTGTTCCCATCTGATGGATATTATCATAGATGAAATAAAGTTATGTGCTCCAAACACTGTGAACAGCAACCTTAGCTGAAGCCCCCCCTCTCTTTTTTTATTATTTTTTTACTATGAAAGGGTAAAGTGGTTTGTTCAAAGTGAATATCTTGATTTGCCTCTGTTGTTTTGTTGTGAGATTCAGAAGCCAACAGAGCCAGGCTATATGAAGTATATGTACTTGGCCCTCTAATATTTGTGTTTTCCTACCATGAAAGGATAAACAAAAGCTTTTAGTACTCGTGTTTCTTGAGTGGATACTTTCCTTGATTTGTTCAATATTGGTGAAGTACTGTAGTTTCTCTTGTTATTATTGAATATAGCTTTCCTCATTCAATGAGGACCGTGAAGGGGTGTACCCAATGCACAAGGCTTCCGCCAATGCGAGATCTAGAAAGGGGGTTATGTATGCAGCCTTACCCCAGCTTCACGGAGAGTCGACTATTTCCAGATTCGAAACCATGACCACCCCAGCTTCACGAAGAGTCGACTATTTCAAGATTCGAAACCATGACCACCTGGTCATGATAGAGCAACCTTACAATTACGTCGAAACTGCCCCAAAAGGAAGAATGATCTGAAAGAAATCATAGCCTAAAAGTGACTATATTTATTTTTAGTTACATGTTCTCTTACCCCATGTTGGGTATGGATATTGTCACACCCCAATTCTGCACCAACCAGAATGGTGTGATGAACCGTCAATAAACCAACGGTTCAACCAGGATCTCAAAATAGGCTATCTCATATATGATAAATCAAAATACATTCCACATTAATCAGAGGTAATAAAGTAAATAGCGGAAGTCTTACAGATAATGAACTGAGGTCTAATCATGATAAATAATTAATATTCCATTTATTTCCATATAATCAAAACATAATTTAATACATATTACAATATCCAAATACGAAAACTAAACACTAAACGTATCCACCATTGAAACGCTCGCTTAACGAACCATGTTCGTCCTCCACAGCTTGCTCATCATAACCATCACATGTTCATATGTTGGCGTGTCGACATAATCTTCAATCGTAATACCTACAACATCAGAAACTAAAAGATTTGTACGCACGAGGGTCAGCTCTCCAACTTGAACTCAGTGAGTAAACAAAACAATGCAACAATACATATGCATGCAATCAATTCATATCTTTGGTCTGGTTTAAAGTTTGCAATGTGCTATAGAAAGGATAGGTGGCCGCCGCACCTCTATACACGAGTGTGTGGAAACGCCCAACGAAAACGGCACCGTCACCCCACATGCACCCACCATGGACAATATACACCCCATGAAAACGGCATTGCTGTACCGGTTGCCCATACCAACACGTAAGCCCCTGTTGGCGAGGGCTTGCAACCCCGGGCTCGCAACTAACCAACCCTAATGCCAAACAATGTATCCAATGCCTCACCCCAAAGATCCCTCAATACATCCATAGAGATAGAGCTAGGGTCCGGTGACCGTGCGAACCACAATGCCACGTCCCCCCGATACCCTACGACATATTAGTTCTGCTAAGGTAATGGCGATACGACGATGTTAGTGGACAAGACTTGAGTAGAGATAGAGTTAGAGTCTGGTGACCAGGCTGAACCACAATGCCACGTCCTCCCCCTGATGCTCCCCTTGCATCAAGCACACTAACACTTGCTTAGTGGACATGACTTGAATAGACCATGGCACAATATACACCCCATGAAGAACGGTCATGGTTGTACCGGTTGATACCATCCCTACCCGCACCATATATACTAGCCAAACACAAACATTCACATGCCTATTCCTATCATCATCATCATCATCATGTTATAAACAATAAATTTAAATATGCAGGAACAGTAATAATAGAAATATTAGATGACATGTTGAATGCACATTACAAGCATATACGTATAAAATCATTCATGGCATCGGACTCAAGAAATAAAAATAATTTATTATTAACCAATTAGTTTAGGTCTTGTTCCCTCACCTTAGCTTGTTAATAGATACTCTTCAAGCTTTAGAATCACCTTTATAATGTTATTATATTGCTAGAAGACCTAACAAAGCCGACAAAATTTAATTAGAATTTATTCAGAATTTAAAAATCATTCTGTTAACTGAGGGTCGGAGGTAGGGTCGGAGTCATGATCGACCCCAGGGTGCGACCCCTCCCCCCTAATCTGAACTTCCCGAACACTGAGGGTCGATGCTAGGGTCGGATCTGCCATCGACCCTAGGTGCGACCCTCCATGGTTTGAGTCGAAAATATCAAATTTCGTTCTCTCTTTCATGGTTAGGTCCTATGGCTAACTTCCACAATCCATTCTATACATGTTCTATGGTTTAGAACTATACTTTATTTACCTACATGGTTTTAATGATCTCCTCCATGGTTTTCCATGAAAACCTAACCATGGATGGATGATTTGGGTTTCTTCTAAGTCATACCCTCTTCATAAACCATTCTAAAGTCTTAAATAATTTATGGGGAATGTATCCATACCTTAGTTTTGCTGAGATTCAGAGTTCCTCTGAATTTCCTCTTCTTCCTTAGCCTTTTCTTCAAGTTTTCCTTCTCTTCTTCTCTTCCTTCTCTTCTCTTTCTCTCAATCCAATTAGGGTTGTAAAGGGAGTGAAAGAGGCTTAGGGACGTCCTATTTATAGAGTAAAACCTCCCAAAATAAGTCTCATTGAGTTTAGGAAAGGTTCCAATCGAAATTAGGAAGGTTTCTCAATTTTCGGTTCGTGCTGTTTTTCCCGAATGTTGAGGGTCGATGGTGAGGGTCGATGGGAGAGTCGGACAACTCATAGGCCCTGCGACCCATGGTTGAGGGTCGATGGTGAGGGTCGATGGGAGGGTCGGACCTGCCTGTTAAAATGTAAGACCCGCACTCTGAAAACCCGGTTTAAACCTTGGTTTTGTGTCGTGACAGGTTTTCCGATCATCACCGAGCCAGACGGGGCAAGCAGATAACAAACAGGTACGAAATCGGACCGAAGTCGACCAATGATACCTGATTTAGGTATACCGGTCGATGGTACCGGATGATGGTACCGGTCGACCGGTATGGCTCTGCAACTATGTGCGGAATTTGGAAATTAGTCTCTGCGGGTCCCACTTTCCTGATTTCGAATCCTAGAAGTTTCCTAATCCTAGTAGGGTTACTAAACCCTATTTCTAGCCTATAAATACACCCTTAAACCCCTCAAATCCTTTCCATTGTCTTTCACAAACCCTAGAGAAGAGAAAGAGCTTGGAAAGGAGAAGGAGCTAGGAAGAAGAAGGAGGTGCCGCCATTACCGTTTGATGAAGCTCTCGCTACACACAATCAACGGTAAGTGTTTGGATCCATCTTCTTACCCTATGATAGTTGTGTGGGTGGATCATTACCATGCAAAGTAGGTATTGATCTAAAACCCTAAATTGGCCAATAAACCCTAAATTGCCGTCAAACCCTAGATTCGAGTTTCGAGATGATATTCATCGAAACGAGACTTGAATGAGTTGGGGATAACTCTAACTCAAAGCCTAGACTTAGGATGGATAGGAGAAACCCTGGAAATCCATGGAGGATGATCGACGACAGTCGAAAAACCATGTATGGTCTTCCGGGAGACATACCGGTCGACTATACCGGTTGCACATAGTGCGACCGGTATGTTGCGACCGCTATCTCTCGGGAGGTTGCTTGTGGGGGGACCGGTCCGACCATACCGGTCGCCGTCTTCCCACAGCCGCGACCGGCGTACATGCCACCCGGTCAGCTCTGCGAGGGTATTTTGTAACCATGTTGAGTTCCGACCAACATGAAACCCTAAATAATATATTCTAATGGAACCCTAATATTATGTAGGACTTTGTGACATATCGTTTGGATCTTGTGACGTGGAGCAAGTGATCGAACGAGCGTCGGTAAGGGAATCGACCTAAACCTAATAATTAATGGACAGTAAATCGTTGTTAATCATTGAATATCGTGATGTGATGTTTGTGCATATTTACATGCCATCCTTTACTTTCAGCTATTATTATTGTTCATGCATTCATAGGATGTGATTGTTAGGCATGTGATTGTTTTCGTTGGTGTGTGGAGTGGGGCATGGGCTCGGGATCGCTCTTCACACTGGGCACCTTTTGTAGTATTCTATCTTAACAAGGTATCGGGGAAGATCGTGGTACGTTGGTCTCCGATATTGATGTTGTCCCGACCATCGTTGGGTGGTACTGAGGATTCGAATCGACGTTGCCTTGTCCACGATGCTTTAGCTCTATCTCTATGCCGTAGGGAGTTGTGTTGGGGTAGGGTCTACCGCGTATTGTTTCTATCCTAGTGGGTTAGTTGCGGATAGGGTATCGGGGGAGGTGAGGTTTTGGAGGTCTCCGACCCGGCCTGCACGCTCTAGCTCTATCTCTATGCCGTAGACGGTCTGTCTTTGGATAGAGCATACATTGTTGACATATAGGATTGGTTAGTTGCGAGCCCGGTTTGCAGCCTTGGCGATAGGGGCTTAGGTACTGGTATGGGTAGAGTATCGGGGAGGTGCGGGTATACCTTGGCTCTATCTCTATTCCATGATGGGTGCATGTGGGTTGGTGGTAGTGTGATTCTTGTGCGACGCCACACACTCGTATATAGAGGTGCGGGGGCCACCAAACCTTTCTATAGCACATTGCAAACTTAAAACCGGACCACGAAGCATAAAATGATTGTTACTCATGCATAATCTTGTGAAACTGTCGATTGTCTTCTTGAAGCGTGTTGTGTGCTCACCCTTTGTATATACATTGTTTTATATCCGGATGCGAGGTTACACTTGTGGACGATTATGTGAACGCTCCGGCGTATGGTGGTCTTTGCAATGTTGGATGTACGAGCGGGACGGGGCGAGCATGACGCTTCATGCGAAAGTGCCCTTTCTGCGTGTACCTGTGATGGATTTTATTTAGTCGTTTCAGTTATTTTTGTTTGATATTAAGTGATGTAAAAGATTATTATTTTATGTTGAATTTGAATAATGGGATATTTATTTAAATTATCAATAGATACTCAGTTCATTCTATTTAAAGTCTTCCGTTGTATATTTATATTCTGATTGTGGTTATGTGTAATTGGTTTGTATGGGTGGACACGGCCTATTCGAGATCCTGGTGTGAACCGTTGGTTCAATGACGGTTCACTCACACCATTCTGGTTGGATCAGAATTTGGGGTGTGACATAAAACATGCGACCCTACCCTCATTTTGACTGTTTTTGGGTAAATTTTCATATTGGGTCTTGGGTTTCTTCACACACTTTGTCCACTTGGCTCGACCAAGATATGTAGATGGGTTCCGACACGAAATGTAAGGTTAGGCCGGGTTCGTGGCGTGCGGGTCTTACAAATATACCTACCAATTACGATGTGACAAGTCAACCCGGCAAGTACTCTAGGGAGAAACTGCCCCAACACACTCGCAGCATTTTAATGCCATGGTCACCTACGAGACATGCACAATTAATGCGCTAAATGGTGAGCCATCGTAATTAATGCGTTGACAACAACTCAGGGATCTGCATTAATTACGCCCAACTTTCCTTTCAGTGAAACGGCTCGTCCCCATCTAAGTCGACTAGCAGTGACCAACATGTCAAGTTGAGTCATGCCTTCAGAATCTACAAGAAGTGCTCCTTTCTGACCACAGGCTAGGCACTGAATACTCACGCCTGCCCCCTGCAAAACCACTTGCACAGGCCTAAGTCCATCCAAAGTCAGCACTATAAATAGAACTCGATCACATGAGTCACAAGTATCTAAATTTAAAATCATCTATTCACTTATGCAAACAACACTATCACACCACCTTCCGACTAAGGCTAAAGTCTTGGATTCCCTTGACTTTCTACGACCTTCTTCTTCTCAACATCGGCTTCTTTACTGCGGACTCAACCTTATCTGTTGCTTGTTGTTTGGATTGTGACTTTGGCATTGGAGTGAATGCGGGGCCCCGAACCCGGCCCCTCTGATGAACTTGAGTCGACACTGAGAGGAGGGGTGAATCAATGTATAAAAATTTTTCTTTACTTTTTACTACTACCCAGAGCTGATAGAGAACCAAACTGTCAACACACACACAAGCGTATACAAATCTATTTCACTACCACTCAGTGACCAGATCCACCAGATTTGTACACCCATCCTGCAAGTCATTCCAGGCACTTTGCAATATATAGGAAAATAAAGACAGTCCACAACACAGGATATACGTGGTTCACCAACACAGTATGTGATGGCTAGTCCACGGAGTCATGCCCAATTGGCTCCATATATACTCAATACTCTACTTTTAGTCTTTTACAAGACAAGGATGTGAACCCTGTGTTTTCCCAGCATAAAACTGAGAGGACATAACAATGCCAGTATTCAGGTATCTATGTATCAGTGTTCACTATACGCTGCACACACCATGCTTAACCCGCACCCACGGGAAGCAAACAATTGTAGTTTTTAGGCTTAATACAATGCCTAACAATTTTTCCCCATTAGCTAGGCATTCTACAATTTTCACTTATGCTAGCATACAATATATTGAAAGCATAAACAAATAGAAAATTGAGAAAACCTCACAAACAATGCTTTCAAGGGCAGACAATATTTCTGAAGCTTCATACTGCTCTCAAGAACCTTTAACAACTTTCTATGATGATAGAACTTGAAACACACAGAACATTTCTTCCTCACAGATATCCATTCTCCTTCTCGCAACTCCACAATCACCATTGATGTACAATACTGGCTGTATCAACCTCTCACAAGTAATCAAAATGCCATTAATGAGCAATAGAGAGGTTGATTGGTGATTGAATGCTCAATCCACACTCTGCAAACCTTCAAAACCCTAGAGAACACTCTTCCTTATTGTATTTAGGCAATTTTTACTTCTTTTCTTCATTTTCACGACTTCCAACACCACCCAACGAATAGAGGACCAAAAATATGGAAACTACAAGTTGAACAGACTGATTTGGACTCCAGATAAAAGAGTTATGGCGGTTTGAAGTTCAGCCATTGAGATTATTCAAAAAGGAATCTTTCGGAGGCTTATCGTGCGCCAGTGATACACGGAATCGCCGCCGCCACTGCGTCGTCGACTTGTGGTTGGTCAATTAAGGCATCTTTAATTTTGGTAGTTAGATATAGAGAAAAGGTGGGATGCGCCGTGAGCCACTGGATCCGCTTAATCATGTCAATGAAATTCAGAAATGATTACATCCGTTAGATCTAGATCAGATACGCCACCACATTGTACACGCGCTACACTGAAGTACTGTCAGCGTTGACCGAGTTAGATCGCGTTGTCAAGATGCTATTGGTCTAATCCAGAATCTTTAAATCTAGTCGTTGGATTGAATAAAAAAGGCAGAATCACCTGAGCGCCTTAGGATCTGCACACGTCTGAAGAAATCGGCTTTAATTACAGCCTTTGGATCAGGATCCGCCGCCATACGATGTGCGCGCCACACTCAATCAGAAGGGACCATTAATAAATCGCGAACCACCGAATTAACTTGCGATCAGCCAATGAGGAAGTTCGCGGGAGGATCTAGACGCGACCTCTGCGCCACACAATAGCCCGCATCTTTTTGAGCCGTCAGATCGGCATTTAGCCTTCATGGCTCTATTTGGGAGGCTGATCTCGCATCTTCTCCTTTCTAACTTTATGAAAATACCCCAAACAAATATCTTAAGGACCTCTGTAACCAGAAGTTTTTAACAAAAACCTTGTACAGACACATTCTTCCCGAGAGGTGCTTCTCTCTAGACTGCTCGATTCTCTCTTTAAGCATTTTATCAAACAGGTGGTGGGCTTGCTATGTGCGGCATGGCATGCCATGGTAGCTGCTGCTGGCCAGTGTGTGCATGCCCAAGGCCCTTGCAGCTGGGGCAGGCTTGTTGTTGCCTGATGGCACGTTGCCATGCCTTGTGGCATGCACATGCAACTGGATGACCTTGCTGCCCTACTGCCAGGCACCTTGGGTTGCAGTGTTGGCGTGCCACCTTGCTACCTCACCCGTGGGTCCCACACACAGTCTCTCTCCTCTTTCTCTTTCTAATTTTCTTTCTTCATCCTCTCTCTTTATTTAATACTTCAAGATGCCGCAACATTGCCTAAAATCACCATCACATACCAGAAACTCTGCCACATCACCAGTATCACTGCCACACTGCCAATGTCTTTGCCACATCATCAATGGGGCTCACAAACAATCTCTCTCATCAAATTCAGTATAGAACTCTCATCAAACTCAGTGTAGAATCTCATTCAACTCACTGCAAGCCTCTTCACACACTCTATACAAATTGTAGAACAGTATAGAATATGTATACAATGCTACTTCATCTCTGTCACTGCACAAACACCACTGCTACTCTCTCTCTTGTACAAACTCTCTCTCCTTATTTCTCTGATTGTATACACATTAATACTACTACATCAGTTAAGTTACCAACAATAATAACACATGATCTACCACCCTCTTGTATTAATGTCTTCCATTTCTCCTGCAAACTCTCACCCCGAAAGACAACGGGTAAATTGGCCAGAACACCCCAGAATGTTATTTCTTCCATTAATGAATGAGAAATTTTACTAGTTTTGACAAATTTGTTGCCACTATGTACCGACCAGAAGGAGGTGCCCATTCCAATGCTATGTCTCAATAATGGTACCTCCAATATTTTCCTACCATTTTGGGTTCCGTGCTCTTGGAGTTTTGCTCAACACTCAACCTCTCTTACAACCTTTGGATAAAAAAAAAAAAAAAAAAAAAAAAAAAAAAAAACTTCTCTCTTGCTTCCTAAAGATCCACATAAGGTTTAAAAACTCAAAATCCGATACGGTATCGGTCTTATCTATTCCAATAAAGCTGACGTGTTCATTTCATTCTCCAAAGTCATTAAGAGGGTAACAGAAATTTTGATAATCTTTGGATTTTAAATCAAGAATCCTACAATACAAATGAAAATAAAAATTGTTTAATCATTTTCAAAATCGATCTGATATGTATCTATTGAAAAACTGACATGTGTCTAATCCTTATTAGAATAATACTAAAATAGGCTAGAATCGATCAGATCCAAAACTGATATGAATTGACTGATACGTCTGATTTGATACCGATACCTTGAACCATCTTAGTAAATAATTAGAAAGGATCAGCTCCCAATAACACAACACAAGTTGCATTTCGGTGGTCAAACCAAATCAACCGAACCCAACCGGTTCCAAACCAGACCCGCTATCAAGCCTCTATAAAGTACCGGAGTACCAGCGGCACATGTATGGTATATCATGATCTTAACCGTCAGCGGGGAATCTAAATAGTATATATTTTAATCCAACAGTCAAAAGCTTGATTATGTATACCGTTGTATATATTAACACACACCAAATCAATAGTGAATTAGGTCTCATAAATTCATGCCAGCCATCGAAGACTTTTTTCGCCCTCGGTTTCCTCCCACCTTTTGACAATCTTTCTCGTTACGGAACTGCAAAAGTTGAAAAGTCAAAAATCCATCCAGAAAAATTTAATTTTTATTGTAACGGTACCCAAGATTTTACCGTGATATTCGGTATTACCCACGTGCTTTTATTAATTAAATTTCTCTCGCACATGGCCTATCAAAACCCTACATTTGGTGGGTCCCATCAATAAGGCTGACGTGTCCAAGATTTATTCTCATCCAATGGTTTTCTCGTGAACTACCATCAAAAGGTCCGTGGAGAGCGTTATGGGCGGTTAGGAATCTGAATTTCAGTTCTGAACCCACCTGATTGGCTGCACGTCCTTTGTGTGGCTTACGTGGATAAACTCATTGAGCGACACGTGGATATCAGGATTCTTGATTTTCTGGAAATTTTTAATTTTTCGGATTTGAGTGATTAATAGTGATGTGAACAGCGAAGCATGAAAGCGTGAATAGGAGGAAGATACAAACTATATAAAGCAGAGACTCCGAATGACCCTCTTCTTCGTTCCCTACGCCCCCTGCTATTTCCGTGGTTTCTGTATGAAAATGAAAAATAGCTATCTGAAGGAAACGAACGAAACCCTAGGAATGATGAAGAGGTATGCATGAAGAAGGTTGTTAAATAACGATAAAAAATGTTCAGATTTTGTTTCTGTTTTGCTGATGTATTGATTCGTTTATCAATATATTGATTTTGTCTACAACTTTTGATAACTTTCATTTTTAATTACATTTGGTTGAATATTGTATTTCGGGAGAATTTGTTGGTTCTGAGTCGGGATTTGTATGCATTCAGGTATCGATTAAATGTATTTGGAAGCGTTTCAGTTGGTATTGGATGTTTTAATTTGGATCTTCACAGAGAATTCAAGAATATATGAGTAATTTGGATTTTTAAACGTTTTATTGGGCTCTTTATTGAGAAACGTTCAGAGTCTGTTGAAGTGACTATATTGGTGGCAATGTTTTCTGGTTGCTTGGTTTTCTATGCTGGAGTTTGGTGGAAGGTTAAATTATCGGGATTTTTTGAGTTTTAAAAGGATGAGTTGAAGTATATGCAATGGGAACAATGGAAGATGCGGACATACGACGTGTTCAGCCAGTATCTCCTTCTGGTGTCTCGCAGCAACTTTCTGGGGAGGTGTTTAGAGGGCCGAGCCAAGCAGTAAATAATATTTATGCTAGCAGTGCGAACATTCCACCCCTGGTGCCTGTGGCGCCAGAGCATCGTCGTTGTCAAAGCGAACTTCCAACTAAACGCAATAACGGTTTTCAGAGATGGAAAGCTAGTATGCAGAAGGCTTTGCGATGGGGTACCGATACAACTGAGAAAAGTGCTCGTTCAAATTTTAATCCTGAGGTCCTGGCAAGCCAAAAGCGTCAGTGGTATCAGCTCCACACAAAAGCTCTGGTATGCTGAACTTGGTTCCTCAGAAATAGATATGTATGTTTCTTTTTAGTTGCTTATCTGAACCATGAGGCTTTTGGCTTTATCACTTTAATTTCTCTTCAATGTTTCACCAAGTAATAGTTCATTTCTGTTGTTTTCCATATATCTGTGTCATCGTCCACTTCAACTGCTTTGTATTGGGAACTGAAACATGATATGGCAGAATAACTCTTGCTGCCCTTGGTGCAGCATACATTTAAACTTCGGGGTTTGCTAATCTCACTGAAAAGACCTCACAGTTTGGGCATATTGAATTCTGTGAGGTCACCATTTTTGTTGGACTTTTGTTGCTCAAATATAATTTTATAGGTTCTTTAGAATCATGGGCTTTCCAATCTTATTCAATAATGATCTATTTCGAAAAGGGGGGGGGGGGGTTGGGACTGAGAATGCTGTATAGTTTTCTCAGGATTATGTAAACCATGGGAAGAGCAATTCAGCTGTCTGCAGAATCTGAAAATGTGTGAAATCATTCAATCTGTCTTTAGCATGCTTGTTTGCATCAGATTCTTTTCTTCCCTTTTTGGGTGTGATTTCAGCAGTCAATTTTGGCAAAGAGAGGCAGTAAACAGTTGCAATACCAAGGTTATAAAGGTCTAAAGGATTTTTTAAAATCGAATCTCATCTGCCAACATGTCCTGAGTAGCATGGACAATAGCACTTAAACAAAATCTGAAATCCCCCTTCCTAGAGATTTTCCAAGGATCAGCCACCACAATTAAGCTGCCAATTTCGGTATCCGGGGGAAGAGTGGTTGCATTGAGGAGGGTTCAAATTATGGTTTGAAACTTGGATTAAAGAATGGGTTTTAGGACTCGGATTTTGTTGGGAAGAAGAGTAAAGGTAATAACGAATTCTTCTAACTATCTGCTGGTTTTTGGACTCTGATATCCTTATTGTATGATGCTTTCAATGTCCTCCAGGTCTGATGCTTAGATATTTAATTGTGTGATTCATAGTTGAATCTGATTCTGATCTCCCTTCGCCCTTCTCTGTTTTTCTCTTATATTTGCTTAGATCTCTTTTATCTACAGCAGTATCTTGAACCACTTGTCTACATACACAGGAATTCTCCGTCAAATTCAAACCTAGCGTATTTCTTCATCAACTGGATGAAATTCTTCATTTATTTGATGTACATCAAAGTCTTACCTGAATTATTTATGTCTTGCATCATCACCTATCCTTTTCCAATATCCCCTTATTTTTAAAAGTTTTCATTTGTTTGATGTCTGAAGTGTCAATTCTTCCTTTACATTCACATTACTATTCTCCTCAATCGCATATGATACTTCTGTTTTATTCATGTGGTTGTCATGGTAAGTTGTACAAATTTATAACATAAACTTGCTGGTCACGGATTAGTTCTTTCTGTGCCACTGGCGGCCTAAAATCAAAGGCTCAGGTTGATCTCTCTGGTTGAGGCTGCATTTATTTAATTAGGGGGCAGCTGTTCAGTCACCTATGATGGGTGGACCAATGGGTCAAAGATGGGTTTGTTCTGCAGGTGTTGAACAATCTACTCTACATAGGTGTGGGCTTACACGGTTAGGGCTGATATTCCCTTTCTTTCATTCATCAATAGGGTCCTGGTCGGTCACTTTTCCCGGCTGGATCGAGAAGTGAGTTTCATTTGGTGCCATCTGCTTGTACTTTCTCTGACTAATTCTAATTCTTACTTATGGCATATTCCTGGTCGTGTTTTTACATCTAGGCCTGGATATATATCTCTTTCTAGTGCACAATCAATAACACATGCAATTTTTTACATTTGTGGGTTTAATGGTTGCAAGCTTTTTGGTTATAGGAGTTGTAATTCATTTTATTTTTTCTCTTGGAATGCATTTTTTTTAATCAATAGTCTTAAAAACTGACTTGGAGATTGAGGCTCTACATGGGCATGGGAATCAGTTTGTGATTTCTCTTATGGTTGAAACAGAATTCTTAATTCCATTGTGTTTAGGAAAAAAATTAAGGATCACCCAGGTGGGTGATATTTTGAAATTGCACCTGACAGGATATGCTCTTACTTCCAGGGTGATGCTGGCAATTCTGTCGGTTGGATGGACAGGTCAAGGTCTTGATTGGCCACTTTTCAAATTTCATTCTTAAATTTAATCATTTACCCTCCCATGTAATTGCATACCTACTTAAATGTCCGTGCTCCCTCTTTGTAGGCCTAGATTAACTTTGATTGGGCTGAAACTTGACATGTACCTGGGGGTCAACCTGTCAACAAAATTGGGTCCCATTGGAACTGCCACATGGCAGTTATATAATGTCAGGTGTGATATCTTAGATCACGTAAGTGGGTGCCCCATAACAAGACCCTTTTGTATATTCCAGAGATTTTTGCTAAAATTCTGCAAATCTTTACTGACTTCTGTTTAATTTTAATGGGATCACTGAAATATTTTAACCTCTATTCCTGCTCAAATTGGGGCAAAACTGGAATAATACAGTTTTTTCTGATAAACATTGTCGAATCTGCCTCCATGTTAAGTGGGATATTTAATTCCGAGCTGAATGGATCAATCTGATGGTTTAAGGTAACATGAAGAAGGGGGGGAAGTGTTTTAGAGTACGAGGATTAAACATAAACCAGTCCAATTGTTGAATGTGTTAGATTGGATTTCTTTTCTTCATCAACCAGCCAGTTTGGTGAGCCTATCCAGTTTTATGTGTACACATTCTGGTGTGAGATTTGGCCACTTCTGCTCATTGGTCCGCTTGTCTGCCTAGACGCTATGGTCTCAATTGTTGTTAGATATTTGAGATCCTGCTCTCTAATCAGTAAAGAGCGATTAGGAGGAAGGAGATAATGGTAGTATTCTATAGTATTCCTCCCCATAGAAAGATCAGATATTTTGGCAGTAAAGAACAGAGTTGCTTATGGACGCTAAGGAAGAGTATATCTCAGAATAACCTAATGATATAATAGGTTTCAATATATGATCAAAAGGTTGAAGCTCTGTATTTGTAAATCATTCAGTTGCTCACTTTTTTCACTTGTTTGGTGTCTAACTGACAGGAAGCCAATAATCATACGCAAAATTGTTTTTTTCTCCTTATTATTTTTTATTATGAAAGATTGAACCATTGTTTTTAGAACATATTGTTACTTAGCAATTCCTTCTTTTTGGTAGTAATGTTGAGCAACTCACATGAGGCTTTTGGTTGTAGGATTGTAAAAGGTATAAGGAGCCAACATCGCTTTTTGAACACTTTCTTATTGTGGGTCTTCATTCAGATGCTAATCTGGAGGGTGTTGAGGATGCATTTGCCAAAAGGAAGATATGGGAGTTAGAGATGGCTAAATCTGAAATAATGGATCTCAAAATGATACAACACCGTGGGCCTCCAATTCCAACATTTGACCCTCAGGTTGATTGTGCTGATGATATCAACTGTAATTTGCTGTATTTTGTTAGATTAGTCAGCATCATACCTTTTTTTTTGGTCCCACGTTATGTGCAATGATACAGTGACTTTTTTGGGGGTTTATGCATTGGCATTTTTGGTATGCTTGTGAGTTTTGCAGTTGTGCTCAAACTCCTCATTTCTGGGGTTCTCAAGCTAGTATTCCCTCTTTGGAAAAAAAATTGATAATACTCGAGGATTTAAGTATATCGGTCCATATCTGAAGATATGTATGATATGGTCTGATACTTAAGGAGACGTCTCCTTTTGGTTGCTTTTTTACTCTCCTTTTTCTCTTCCACTTCTCTTTTTCCTTCTTTTTTTAATATATATGTATATAATCCTATGCATGACAGTGACAATGTACACATTCAGATGAAAATGTTAGAAAAAGCATCAAGTTTTATTTTTTTTAATATACATATGATTCCTTGCATGACAATGTATCTAAACAATATACAATATCGAATCAAAATATTCCAAAATGCATCAGTTTTGTTTTTAATACATATGATCCTATGCATGACTATCTATCTAAAAAATATATAGAAACAAATCAAAGTGTGTTAAAAAAGGCAGCATTTTGTTCTTAATACACATGCATGACAGTGTATGTAAAGTTGTAAATAGTGAACATAATCAAATCAAAATGTTAGAAAAGGCATCAATTTTATATGAAAAAAATAAAACATGGTCAACTCTGGTTGAATGTAAAATTAACAGGTAAATCAGAGTATCATGGGGCATACTTATAAACAGAATTTGGGTCCTAAATGATCTGCCATGTGATGGATATTAGGTCCAACCACGTATACATCTTATGATTGAATCTAATTACTACCTATTTATGTTGTTTTATGCTTCAAAATTATATTTTGCATGTTCCCTAAGCATTTCCATGTATATCTTTCCTATATCTTATGTATCTTAGCATAACCAAGGTTTAAGGTGCCGGTTTCGAGGCCGGTTTGAATCAGCCTCAAAATAGAGTTGTCTCAGGTTTTAACCAAGTTGGGATTTTTCCCGGAAAACCTTGAAACCATGGTTTCGAGGCTCATAACTGTTTTTTTTTTTTTTTTTTTTTTTTTGTAGCGTATTTCAACCTTATTATACATATATCACATGTTAATTTGAAAAAAAAAGACATCTAAAATAATATCTGGTGTACACCCAAGTTTGTTAGTGTACGCTGAGAATTGAGATTGTGTCCAGAGTTTAGTAGACAACATATATATATATGACTAATATCATTTAAGTAAATGTTTCTTTAATTTATTTACTTAAGATATTATTCGTAAATAAGCAAATATCCCCATCTGAATCCAATAAAAATAGTTTAAAATTCAAATTCCAAAAGTATAAGAAGTCAACTTTCCAATTCGAGAACAAAAACGGATTTTTGGGTCTAGGGGTGATTTGCAACTTTCAAATACTAGGCTTTTACCCAAATCTAATTCGTAAATCTTATTGTAGTAAATCATCACTAATAACCAAGAGAGCGCCAAAATAATGTCTTGCTTTGATGTTCAATAAATTATTTTCATCCAGAGTGACTTTAAATAGCATTCGCGTACTCCTAACATGGTTTGATTGGAGCGTAACTCCTTCAATATAACTTGGATTCAAGCAATCTCGGATTTCTTGTAAAGCTAGCACAATTAGTTTTTCAACAAATCCAAGATTATTTGAATCTGAGTTATAATGAAGGAGTTACATCTCGGTCAAACCTTGTCAGGAGACACGACTGCTGTTTAAAGTCGTCTGAATGGAAATAATTTTTTGGGCATCAAAGAAAGATTTTTTTGGCGCAGGTTTTAGTGATGCTTTACTATTATAAAATTTATGGAATTTTTAGATTGGGGAGAAAGCCTTGCATTTGGAAGTTGAAAATCGTCCCGCACCCAAAAATCTGTTTTTGTTCTTGAACTAGAGAGTTGTCTTTTTATCCTTTTAGAATTTGAACTTTAGACTATTTTTATTGGATTCAAGTGGGGTGGGTGTTTGCTTATTTATAAATAATATCTTAAGAAAAAATATAAAATTAAAGAAACATTTACTTAAATAATATTAGTCATAAATACGTACTGTTTAATAAATGTTGTTTTTGTATAGCCTAATAAGTGTTGTTCCTGTTTACTGGTCCTACCTTTGGAGTCAAAACCTGGTTGAGTTTGTCGAAACCTGTAGAAATAGACTGATTTTGATTAAAACCCAGATTTTATAAGGTTGGGTGGACCAAAACCAAGTCGAAACTAGGTTGAGTTGGACCAGGTTTCAATCGGTACTTTTCTTTACTGACCTAAGGTTTCGTCTCGACCTTAGTGGTTTCAACCGGCACCTTAAACTATCAGCGTAGCTTGCGTATCCTCGATATAATATGATATGTCTCTTGAAATCACCTCTCCAATACGATACCGGATATCATTACTTTAAACCTTGATAGTACTATGGGCTTTATGTTTTTATCAGTGTTTATTATTAGGAAAATTAAATGAATTGCCTAGTTTGAAAGATTTTCCTGAATCTCACTGAAAAAGATAAATAGCTGCCTTATTTTAAATTCAAATATCTTGCAGAACATCTATCAAGAGAGAGCCTAGATTACCCTCGCCCAGGATGGTTATATGGATTAGCTGTCTCATAAGAAATTTAATATGCTGCTTATGGGTTGTTGGTATGACTGCAAAAAAATCTAGGTTTTTTTGAAAAACAAATTCCAAATAGTTTAATGAAATTTTATTAATGACTGACAATTTTGTTGATCATCAGAACTTTCCCTAATAAATGCTAAGTTGGATTTATTAAATCCGGTGCAAGTCTTGTTTCTCTTACTTGGTTAAATGTAAACTCCTGCTATACATTTTAAATTTCTGCAAGTGGTTCTTAAATCTTTGTTAGCTTTCGTGGTTGGTCGTGTCCATGGATTGCATTTTCTGTCTGTTATTGATTGTACTGAAAACTGAGGACATTTTTTTTTCACCCTGCAGATTCTTTTTCAGTATCCCCCTGGAAGGAAGTTAGCCGTGCAACCAAATGATTTACCTTCCTTCTGTTTTCCTGGAGGTGTTAAGGTATGGTGCTATGGGACTCCTTTTATGTCATGCTTTTCATGTTTAACAAGCTAGGTCCTTTGGAAGGAACTGATATACTTGTTGAAAGTGATTTTTATTATTATTTTTGCTGAATCTTTTATTTTCCCTTTTGGATAAGGGCGAAAAATAGATTAGTGATAAGGAGAAACACTTAAAAAAGAAAAAAGATTACCGATGTCTCCGAATGTCAGGAAGTCCGAGGTTTGTGAATCCCTGCAAAGAGAGGTACAAAGGATGGTCTCCTTTTTTTCTTCAAGGTAATGTCAAATGCTGGTTGCCCACGGTTATCAAAAGTCCTGCAGTTTCTTTTGCCCCAGATACTCCATAAAATTGCTGAAATAATTTAGTGCCCTATGATGGGAACGTGGTACATTTTCAGCTACACAAGAAATCAGAGAAGTGTAGGCATAACACAAGTAATGTCCATTTCATAAAACAAGTTGGACCAGTCTTCAAAAGTGAAATGGAATTGCAAAAGTTAATCATTAGTTGTTGGTGTCAGATTTTTTTTTGGTCTAATCCTGTCATTATTTACATCACACCACCTCTTTCCAACTTATAATTTGGTAATGAGCTTGGTCTGTGATGTAGTTAAAAAAAAGTGTAAATAAATGTGGAAAAAGAGAACTGCTACCTTTATTAGGGGAAAATAAAATTCTTTTTCATTATACTTCAAGTCAATCTCTAACAATGCAATTGCATGTTTAGTTGTTGGTGTCAGATTTTTTTTTTTGTTGTCTAATCCTGTCATTCTTTACATCACACCACCTCTTTCCAACATATAATGTGGTAATGAGCTCGGTCTGTGATGTGTTTAAAAAAAGTGTAAATAAATGAGGAAAAAGAGAACTGCTACCTTTATGAGGGGAAATTATACAGCCTCCAAATCTTGTTTCAGTAATTATAAGTGCCAATGAGCTAGCTGATGTTTTGGCGAATTGGGTCCCAGAAGTTTACAGCTAATATTTAATCAACATATTTAGGTATAGCTTGGATGATGCTAGTCTAACCCCAAACCAGAAGCAGAAACATTAACACGGAAAATGCTGCAAGAGCACGGGAAAGAAGAGCAGAAAAAGCAAGTAATAATAGGTTTATTGAGAAATAACGAGGACATCATGATATTTAGAAGAGAAAACCAGGAGAGGAGATACTCAGGCCATATAACAAAAGGGACCAGCTCTCTAGGGGTTCCAGACCAGGTTAAAAGAAAATGATCAACATTGCTTGCACTAGTCAGCTATTATGCTCTTTCATAGGGTCTAACCAATAATATTGTGTCTTATGGAACCATAAATGTCCCTCTCTGAACTCTAATAATTATTTTCTTGTTAAGTCATGGGGGGCCCAGATTTTCAGGTAATGCTTAATGAAACTTATTAGATAATGAAAGAATAGAGATGAACATAGACTAGTCAGCTACAAACTTATTCTCTGTTGTGAGGTGTATTGATGTGCGCCGGGGTAAAAAGACATAGACTAAGCTTGAGGGGTAATGGGCTAGGAAGTCAAACCAAAGTTGAATTACTTAGAAAATTCTCTGAAAAAGTTGGGTTTCAATAGGAGAAATTTGATATCTCCAGAGAATTGAATAACAATAAGCTGGAAGCCTGGATTTCTGACATGTGGTCTGTAGAAGCCAGGGAACCCCACAATTTGAAAATAAAAGAAAGCATTAACCCCCGCGCCCCAGATCACTAATCCAGTGAGAGCTTGACTAAATAAAAATTACATATATGCCTCTTGTTACAAATACTGACCCGATACATAGTGGAGCCAATGTTGCCCTTGGATTAGGATTTTAGGATGCTGCATTATGTAGATATGGGTTGGGATTTTAGGAATTATATCATTATACAGGGTTTGCTATTTGATCCCTTTGGGATATTAGGTTTTCGGTAAAAGAAATATCTGCAGAGACAAATTTAGATATTTTTCTTCGTTTGGTATTCATAAGGATATTTTTTAGAAACACTCCAGATAAAAGAGATGAGCCAGCTTACTTCGGGAGCAAGGGGAACTACTTTTCCTGTCTTCTAGAATTAAACACATTTCAATTTGAGTAATGAGTGTCCCTTTCGGTATCTTGGGCCCTTGGCTATCACGGATAAGACTTATTATGACAGCATGGTTAGATGAGTTCGAAGACATTTGTGTCCTAGCTCTTTCACCATAATGCTGTTAATCACTGTGTAACTGTTTAGACTGATATATACATAGCTGATTTGGATTGGTCAAATAGATAGATTAGTTAACTCTTGATTACTCGAACATATTTCATCCCGGAAAATTTAGGATTAATCAAACATGTTTCATCCTGGAAAATTTCCTTTCAAAATTGTTTGTTTGCTGAAAGAACTTGTTATCATTCCTGAGGTTTTTGCTTATCAAGAATTTTCTTTGATATTCCTTTTGCATTTGGAAGAGAAGGGAGTGAAAGTTGACTGTGTAGCTTACCCCTAGTATTTGACAGAAGGTTGGAGAGAAAAACTTGACTGAGCTTTATTTAGCTGCTATTTGATGATTATCCACTTGACTCCATGAAAAATGTTCACTGATTTTTAAAGATTCCGAGCTGAAGGGCAATGATCCCTTCAATGCGGCTTTGAGAAACACAGAGGATGGAGGCAGTGAAGCATGAGCAGAGGTGTTGAGAATGTGAAATCTTCTTTGAACGATTTATCTGTATTTCATTGTGCGTAGATGAGTGGGATACCTGGTGTCAGTCAGTTAGTGGACCCTATATTGGCATCCTTTCTCCTGGAGATGCAATGCACATAGGATATGGCCACAAAAATTGTAGCTACTTCCCTAATGAATAAAACTTCTGCTTTAATGAAGCGTTAAGCTTCTGCTCCTTAATGTTTTTGTTTTAATTTTGAATTGTAAGTTTACCTTTGCTTCACATGGCATTCCTGTTCTTTGTAATTCTTTTTCCTTTCATATTTTAGTATGTAATTCTGTATTTAATGATGCTGTTAGCAATTGTTGTAGGCTCGCTTGATGGAGAGAACTCCGTCAATGAGTGATCTAAATGAGATTATCTATGGACAGGTATGTTGAATCACTTCTGACAAAGTCGTTTATGTTCTGGTTATGTCAAACTGGATTTAAATAGCTTATTGTCTCTCTTTTTATTTTATTTTTATTTTTTTTAGGATAAGGATAATTATATCAATATACATCCAGCAATGCAATCAATACACTCAAGTATGCTGTACAATTGGACTTGGCTTACATAGTACCCTCTACAAAAGACTTCCCTCCCACTGTATGTAGCATCATGAAACTATACCAAAATAACCACCCTACTCAATTGATGATTTATCTTGGTATTCCCAAAACCTATTGATGGCAAAGAGGGTTTCCACACATTCAATTCAAAGATCCCTCTTTGCTATAGGATCTTATTACAGTCCAACCGAAATTTAATCCTTAACAACAAACAAGAATTATTGATTTAGACAAATAATTCCCCTACTTCAAATCTGACTGTAAGAATGCTTCAAAATTTGGGATCCTTGATCTTTAGGATATGATGAACAATATTCCAGAAGATGAACTTGATATAATGGGTGGGATCGAAACCAATCTTGCCTGTAGGTCTCAAACAGGTATTTTAACAGAACCAGAATTGTATAACAGTAGAAAAAATTACTTATCTCAGAATTCAGCCGTTGGAAGGTCTTTAAACTTAGAGGGGAAGTACTCTAGGATGTGCTTGATAATATACCCAAATTTGAAGATGATCCAACCATGGGTGAAGAAGTTATGAATTTTCGAAAATCTGGTATCGTCAGAAAACGGGAATGAACAAACAGGAGTTTTGTTGAGACTCAACCAGAATTTTTTAATACTCTGCTGCCAGCACTTTATTTCTTCTTATTTATAAACTTTGAAAGATTACAAAATCATAGGATTTCCAAAACTAAAATAGAAGCTTCCTTTATAGAGAATATGAAAGTTTCTAAAACAGAAAATAAAAAAGTTTCTAAACAGTGAAACAACTAAGACTGATTCATAAAGTAAATCAACTTAGGAAATAAAATCTAACTAATTTTTAGGAAAGAAATAACAAAAGAGTGAAATAAAATATTTCAAAAATTTATGTTGGTACTGTTCACGTGAACAGTGTTATTGGCCGGCTGACTCCTTGTTGTTGGCTGGCTAGGCTAGTTTGGCTTAGGCCTTGTGTGGATCATCTCATCCCTTCGGGTGTAGACTTGAACTGCATCACCTATATATATGTACTCCCCTAAACTTAGAGATAACAGAGCACCAACTCGACACCATCCTCATAGCCTTTCTTGTTTCCTGGCTTGCTGTCTATTCTTCTGCTACAAATATACGTCATCAAGAATGAAGGTTCCAGAAGCAATACCAGCAGAGGAAAGAGAAGAAAACTGATTCCAAAATCTGTGTGATCACACAGAATTCACAGCTAACATGACAGCAGCTTAGCTGTGATGTGACAGCCTGGTTACAGTTCATCGGTTACTGTTTATATCCAGATTCTGTTTTGGATAAGATTCCTTCTTAAAGAGTCAGTTTTTCTAAGAGATTCATTTCTTTATTTATTTATTTTATTGTAAATCTTGTCTTGGTTTGGAATCATTTATTCCAAGCTGAGTTAGCTCCTCTTGTTGGGTCAATGAGGTACTAGGTTAGTGGGAGCTTTCCTATTGGTTAGATGATAAAAGCTCTTATTTGCTATTAAGAGAATGATAGAAGCCTCTCTTTAACTAATCACAGGCTTTTAGAGAAACTATAATTATAGGCAATGGCCATAGATCATACCCGTCGATTTGAAGAGTTAAGCAATTCTGTTTTTTGAATTTTGTGCTGTGGATTTAGTGCCTACTTCTGTGGATTCAGTGGTGTTGACCTCGTGAACTCTGGCTTTGCTGAGGTAAATTCTTTAGTGGACGAGTGGATTCTCTTCGCGGACTTTGGTGGGTTCCTAGTCTGTTCATTTATCCTTCTATCTATAATTTAATCTTTCCTTTTATTCAAGTACTGGTTAGTTCTGAACAACTTAAATACTGCTGCGGAAATACTGTTCTGCTGCTAGTTCTCAGTCTGCTGTTATTTTGTAGTTATAAATCTCAAATCTTGACCTTGTCTCAGCGAGGTCGAGATTTCTGAGATTTTCGAGATCTCGCTGAGATAGAGCCTTTTTTGAACATGTAAAGAAAGAAATTTCTGAGATTTCGCTAAGATTTAGAACTATTTATCGTCAAGTGCTGCACCTGTTGATAACTTGATAGAAATCCTTATAGTGGTAGGACACTTCAGAAACTCTCTATTCTGTGGTCACATTCAGTTCGACTTTTGCAGGTCAGTTATGCCAGCAGAACGGACCCTTGGACTGCTATTTTAACATATTCTGATTGGATGATTGACACTGCATAATTTCTCCCTATTCTGCTCTGTTTTTCCCTATCCTGTGATTCTGATGCAAGCAAATTTCCTGCTGGATTTTCCTGGCTCGGGATTAGTCTTCGTTAATGTGTTTTTTCAGTCCTCTTCACCCAAATGATCCGACAAATTGCAAAATGGGTCATCCTCCACTCTAACGAATTTCCTTTCACAAATCTGTTATCCTCCATCCACCAAAAGAGGCAATAGTGAAATTGGAATAGTCCAGAAGTTTCCATTGCATTTGCTTGTGTTGTCAACCATAAATTTTTATACTTTACCCAAAAAAAAAGGACTAAAATTTTATTGGATCTGACTGCTTATTCCAAAAATTTATGAACTACCCCCATTCCTTAATTCCTTTTAAAATTTAACTATTATTGTTAAAAGAGGCTGTAAATGGTTGGCGAGGACTTTAGCGATTATTTTGTATGCCATATTACATAAACTAGTGGGTCGGTAGTCGGACACGGTGCACAGGGCTGCTGCTTTATCCCAAATAGAGCTTTCTTGAGCTTGCATACCAGGTTAGGATTCTAGGCATAGTTGTCAACGCATTGCGTAGGCGGGCGCTGGTCGCTTGGGAGTCCGTCAAGCCTCCAGTGCCTTTGATCGCCTTGGTGCCTTGACAACTATGTTCCTAGGAGAAGAGAAAGCTGGAGTTGGAGGCAGCGGAATAGATACTTTTCTTGTAGATCTCCGTGGAGAAAGGCATTAAGTGCCACTACAGTAGAAATTTCTCTAAAGCCATAGAAACTGTCAATGGAAGGACTTTGATCTGTGACCTCTTGCCCAGTTCCCTCAAAGCCCGAGGATTCTATGAGTGGAAGGACTTGCCCAAGCTGGACCAGTGAATGGACTTTGCCTTCCCGGGTGGACAAGAATGGTTGTTAAAATCGATTTTTGCCTCCAAATCTGCAAGAAAAGATCAAATGTTTAAGTTTATAATGAAACCCCCTTACAGAATGCATCAGAAGAAGCAATTTCTTCTACTACCCCAGCCAAATTGGGCCACCACTTGGAATGGGAATGGCTCAGCCCACATGCATCATTTGATGAAAGCACTCCAGTCCAGTTGCCTCCATTAGATTGGTTTGTCAACCACCATATCGTAGCTCCTCACCAAGTCTCCGCTTTTACACTTGAGGCAACACAGCACGAGTAGTTCGCTCCAGGACCCTACCCCTTGGAGAGCAGGATGCCAGCCCAGATGGAGCTGGGAGCCAACCCGTCACTTTCTTGGTGCTTGCCTTGGCCCAACATCTAATCTAAATAAAGGGCAGGAACCGAAAAGGAACCAACCCAGCCTCTTCAAGAAAGCTTTGCATGGTAGATGCTGCCCAGACAAAGCTTTGCACATGGCAGTGTGCAGTTCCACCCCCTTGTCCCATACCGAATCGCAGGCAGTGCCTCAGTAAGCACGGACGAGCCACACGCAGGGGAACTTGCACGTGTGGTTCTGGGCAGTGACCCCAGTATACTGAACTAATATGTGTAGGTCCCCGTAATTCAAGTGAGATTGTCATGGTGCAAAAGCAGATATGGTCTGGTATTTAATACTAATGGAATCAAAACGATCTCTGGATTGATCAGAAGATCCTTTCAATGGTTAGAATCCGTTACTTGAACGAGAACAGATCTTGTGGAATCAAATTGAATGAACCAGATAACAAACAAAATCCGAAACTGTTGCTCGACTACCCGAAACCAAGATTTACCACTGGAACTGAAACCAATACTTGTCTCAAAAATCTTTGACCTTCCCAATCTAATAATAGGGAAAGTGCTGCTTCCAAAGCTTACACAATGTTGGTGTCTTTTAATGTTTCCTGCTAAGATACTGTTTAGTGTCACTGATCTCTGTTTTTTATGCAATCTTATATACTGACGTTAGGTCTGTCGATGGGTACTCTTTTCACTGATTATCTGATTGTTTTTATTCGTAGGGGCTGGCCTGATTCTTGGGGTCAGAATCATTAATTAGGCCATGCCTGGCTTAATGCCTTAGACTTGGTAAGATATGAAGTAATGAACACTTTCAAAGTACAATGGAATTCAATTTCAATAGGGGATAAATTGAGAGGGTTGCTTGAGGTTGTAAAATGAATGCAATTGAGTGCATCATTTTTTAGGAGTGATATGTTTTAGATTAGTTGGCTACCAGAACAAAGGATGTATTGGAAGCTCTTAAGAGGAAACAATAAGGCTGTGGAGGTATAGGATACTGGAAGTAGTTGGTTGCTTTTTGTCTTTTTCTGTACTTTTGGGCTAAGTTTATGATAGGTCGATAGAACAACAAGTTTGGTGCTTGTAAAGGGTTATTGTCATCAACGATCATCTCTTGGGATGAGTTTGATCTATTGGGAGCAGCTTTTCTGGCTATGGTGGTCATATCATCATACGGCATTGAAGCGTGCCATTATTATATTCCTCTCCATTAGGAGGAGCCAGGTCTGTTAATTTCATAAGAAGCCTCAGGAGCCAATCTAGCATGGAAGATTTTCAAAGGAGGCGATTCAGTAATTTGCACCATTAACAAGATTACCTATTGTAGGTTGGAAATGTGGACTGTTATGGTTGAGGAATATTCTCGAATTACTCTCCAGAATATTGAAGGATTTAAAAAGCAAAGGAAGTTTAGGTTATAGGAAGTATGATGCAGTTGCAAGTTACAAATTGGCCAGGGAGTAGCCTATGGCTTGGGCCGGATCTTCCTTATGTTGTTTGCTTACTTAAGTTTTGGGCTTGTTATGTTTAAGTGCTTAATGTTGGGACTAAGTTACTTTATTTTTTAATTTAAGTTGTTTTAATTGCAAGTCCCACTTGTGAGGCCCATTTAGCTTGAAGTTAGTTTTTAATTATAGCCTATTAGGATAGCTTAGCTATTAAGTATTAGTTGAATGGGTTTTAAGTTGTATTAAGCTGTTTTAAAGTAGGAGACAGCAGCCCACGATTGGAGGCTCTCTACTCTCATTCCTGGACCTCTCTTTTAGGTTTTTATTTAATATTGTAAGGGGGTAACATGTTCCCCCCCCCCCCCCCCCCACCCCAGGGACTTTGTTGATTAATGAATCATAGTTGTCAAGGCGTTCCCTAGGTGTCTAGGTGACATGAGGTAACTAGGTGGTAAGGCGCTTTATGCACAATACAAAAGGTAAGTGCCTTGGTTCTCTGGACGATGCCTAGGCGTCGCGCCTTAAGGGCCTGGGTGGTCGCCTTTTGTGTAGATTTGTAAAATACATCAGATTTTATAATTTATTTATTATTTATATTTTTTATAGTTTGATTCTGTTACCAACCTATCTATTGGTCTTTTGTATACATATTATATTATATTGATCGCGAGAAGAGAAAGAGATTATTCACTACTCCACTTCGTTTTGGACTTTGAACGTGAAACCAAAAAGGCACCTTTATGCTGCAACTGAATGGTTTACGAAACCTTCATCTTCTTCAGAAATGGAAGTTACGGAACCTTCTTCTTCTTCATCCTTGATCAAGTTTCTGCTGCAACTGCAAGCCTGTAACTTACAAACTTCCTTCTAGATTTCGTCGGAAGCGGTCAATACTCAGGTATGTATTATTTTTTATTTTATTTTTTATACTTTGAGTTATTCTTCCCCTTCTTCTTTGCTATCGAGCTATGTTCTGTCGGTCTCTTTTTATTTTTTTTATTTTTTTGGGGACAAGGGTCGTTCGATGATCCTGGTTCCCCTGCTTCTCTTCTTCTTCTTCCCCTTCCTCTCCTCCTCCTTCCACCCTTCCTATGGTTTCTTTCTTTCTTTATTTATTTTTTATTTTTAGTCGTTCGAAGTCTCCCCTTCTTCTTCTTTTTCTTCTTCCTCCCTTCTCTGCTACGGTCTTTGTGTTTTTTTTTTTGGGTCATTCGCTCTTGCTTCTCTTCTTCTTCTTCTTCTTCTTCTTCTTCCCCCCTTTCTCTACGGTCTTTATTTTTTTCCCCCCTGGGTCGTTCGCTCCTGCTTCCCTTCTTCTTCTTCTTCTTCTTCTTCTTCCTCCCTTTCTTTGCTACGGTCTCTATTTTCTCCTTTTTTTTTCTGGGTCTTTCGCTTCTTCTTCCCTTTCTTTGCTACGGTCTTCTTCTTCTTCTTCTTCTTCTTCCTCCTCCTCCTCCTCCCCCCCTTCTCTTATTCCCCTTCTTCTTTCTTCTCGGTTCTGATCCTCTGGGCCTTTGATTTTTTTCCCCTTCTTCCCCTCTTCTCTTCTTCCCCTTCTCTTCTTTTTATTGATTACCCCTTCTTCCCCCTTTTTTTTTCCTCTTTGTACTCTGTAGTCTATTGTGTTCTCTTACAATCTTACATAATTACATTATATTGACTCATTGATTGTAAATGTGAATGTGAATGTGAATGCGAATGCGAATTTGAATGTAAATGTAAAACTGTGAATGTGAATGTGAATGCGAATTTGAATGTAAATGTAAAACAGTGAATGTGAATGTGAATGTATAGCATAATGTTGAATGTGAATGTTGTTTATCCCTTGTTTGTGCAGTGTGAATATGGATGGTACTAATTAGGTTATGCCTTAAATGTTGATTTTTTACATATCATACTACATATATATAAACATAAATATAGCATCGATATTTTAGAAATAAAAGAATACACTAGGAACGCCTAGGCACCTAGGATGGGCTTTAACGCCTTGGTCGCTTTGTCGCCTTGTCGCCTTGACAACTATGGAATGAATATGGCTGCTGCGTTCTTTTCTGTGGGAAACAAAGTTTCTGTTATGGGATTCAGCATGCTTGGTGGGAAATCAAGTCGTTGATGGGAAATCAACATAGTTCCTTGGTGGGAAATATAGGTTCGCATGCTTTTGAGAACTTGGTTGAAACCACTGGTTTCTGACCGAGATATCTCACTTTCGACAAGTACCGAGACAAAACTAAACCTTGGTACCAAAAAGTTCAATAATTCAATGGGCTTCGATTGTTTCGACCATGGTTTGGACCAAAAGCAGGTTTTGACAGGCAAAATGTACAAGTTTTGATCAAAACCTGTTTGTTTGGACACATAGAACTTGGTTTCGACCTTACAAGTCAGAATAACTAAGGAAACATTTATTTATTTATGTCTAATATCATTTAAGTAAATGAAACATTAATAGGAAAACATCCTCATTTGAGTCCAATAAAAATAGTCTAAAATTCAAATTCCGAAAGGATAAGAAGTCAACTTTGCAGTTCAGGAACAATAACTGGATTTTCAGTCAGGGGGACAATTTTCAAATTTCAAATGCTAGGCTTTTTCTCAAATCTAAAATTTTCATAAATCTTATTATGGTAAAGCATCACTAAAAATCAAGAGCATGCTAAAATAATCTCTTGCTTTGATGCCCAAAAATTTATTTTCGTCTAGGATGACTTTAAACAACGTTCACGTACTCCAAATAAGGTTTGATTGGAAAGGAACTCATTTAATATAACTCCTTCAATATCAGTTACTGTCATGGGTTTTATTACTATTTTTCTTTACATCAAATCTGGCTTCAGTTCAGATTTAAACTCCTATTTTAACTCTCGGTTTTACCATAGATTTGGATTTCGGTTTCTTTTTTCCTAGTGCTTGATCTCAGTCCATGGCAGTGCATGAATTTATTATATCTTTGCAGACCTGAAGTCATTCTACGGACTGAAAGTCATCTGTTAATTACTGCCATTGATTATGGTTGAGTATTCCTAGTTTCACATGGAGACTCCCCTTGGTGTAAATCTATCCATTGGATTGGTCTCAGATTTTGGTATATGTGTTCTAATATTATTTATTGCATTACTTCTGAATCTAAGTTGCATACAACGGCTGGATTTCTTCTAAACTTAACTTCTTAATCCTAGTCTAATAAGGATACATCCATATCTTTGAATTTTACTGTCAGGTCGATTCCAAATTCGGATGTATTGTTTCTTATCTTAGATGGTGCATCCGACTGTTAGATCTCCTGATATTTTCTGTTTTAATATTGTGGTTGTTTGGTTCCTTCAATAATATCCTGGTTTGGAACCCCATGCAAGTATTAAATAATAGACTGGCTAGAACTTGAAAACAGATGGAGTTTGGTTTTATATCTATAAGGAATAATGTAAACCTCAACTAAGCCTTATGCCAACTATATTGGGTCAGCTACGTGGAATGGATACTCTTTCTCCATTCAAGAGAACATAATTAAATGGTGAAATTAATTTGATGAACATTTAATCAACATATGTTGAGTCTGAAAATTTTTTTTGAGAGGATGTGCGAAGGGTTGAAATTTCTTTCTGAGAGGAATTTGAAGTAGTTGATTGTGAGTTTTCAGCAGTAAACTTGTAAGTAATTGGGAACTTAGGGTTTCATTGTATGTCTAACCAAAGCCATCAAAAGAGGAGTTGGTTGGGTTGGA
Source organism: Protea cynaroides (assembly GCA_028583415.1). NCBI lineage: Eukaryota > Viridiplantae > Streptophyta > Magnoliopsida > Proteales > Proteaceae > Protea > Protea cynaroides. The sequence goes on from CM053270.1 coordinate 63,129,695, forward strand.
TATGATTTCTTCAGTCTTTTGATTGATGAGAAATAGGTGTGATAACTTTTGGTTAGAGATTGTTTTTAGTTGTGTACCGAATATATGGTCAATAATAGCTAGTTTATAATTAGGGAACAGGCTCCAGGAGATTGAATGATAAATATGAATTGTTAATAATTGTTAATGTTGGAAGATAGATATTAGATTTAGATATTGAAGATTAGAAGATCACAATTGAATGTGAGGGGAGGGGAGCAGTTATAAATTAGAATAAAAGAAAAATACAAAAGATAAAAGAGAAATAAAAGACTAGAGTATTGGTTAGTTTTCAGGTAACCTTTGCTTCTAATTCAAAATAATTTATTAATCTCATGCTGTTGTTTCCCTCGTTATGAGCACACATATATTTATAAAAACCAGAACTTCTAAAAACTTATTAACTTAGACTAAAACTGTTCAAATTAGTTAGAAGGAACTCCAAGGATCTCCTCTCATTATTCATTTAAAGCCACATCATTATTTAAACAGACCGGCTTATGACTACATCTAAGAATCCCCTCTTAAGTATCTAATGAAATATCAATACAAAAATTAACCTGCATCTTTCCTAACATAGTCTTTGTATACTTTTTCATTATTCTACCTGCTTTCATAATAACCAATAAGATCCTTTGACAATGCCTATAATTTTTTTTTGGGGGGAAGGGACCTACTTTTCTCCTTATGTGGACCTACAAGCTACAAAGAACCTCTATTTATCCCAAAGATAGAAAGTTTAGAGTCGGCTTCATATATGTGGGTTTGGTCCTCCACAGGGGCTGGTTTTGACCAAGCCATTGATTGACTAAAGCATTAATACTCCTACCTGAAAATCTCCACTGAGTAAAGCTGGTGGGAACCAAGATTGATAGGAACTGGCCTAGTCATTCACTTTAGCATCAGCATCTTGTAAACCCTTGGCTGGTAATAACTTCATCTGGAGGTCTCCATACTTGAATAAGAAGGTTTTGCTGTTTCCATATTATTGCACCGTATTAAATATGGTTGACCCAAGAAGATGTACATAATCTATTGTTAGCACATTATGTGGCATCATATCAAACAACTCACTAATAGATGCCTGAGCAAACAATGCTAATGAATGTTGATACTGTCTGCTATTCACCAAAAGCTACCTCTTTGTGGTTAGCTGGGCTTAGTCTTGAATCTCGGTATGTGGACACAATCTTCTGAAACCAGAGTGGGCGCAACTACAGCTGTCAGATACCATAGGACACAGTTGACCTACTTTTATTTAAGTCTGAAACTGAATAGAGTATTATTCAACAGAAGGTTGAATACCAAATAGTGCTGCTATTAATAATTTTACACTTTATTAAGCTTTTGTTCTTCTATTTACCTTTTCTGATGCTTCAGGTGAAGACACTTATGTCTTTGTATTTTCTTTTCTTTTACAGGAGCATCTAGGCAGAGATGATTTAGCATTTGTTTTTTCCTTGAAGGTAAATCGTGTTTGTTGTTTTAGAAGCATCATATTTTCTCTAATATTGAGAAAAGAACTATAGAAGGGAAAATGTTACCCAAGTACAAGGTGTATATCATAATAACTGTATTTACAAAGGCACATAATCAAGTCAGCCAGTACGTACATTAAACTCATTCACCTTAAGTACACCATTTTGGCAATTGCGATCCAACTTCCTTTGATCAATGTCTTCAAATTAGAAAGGCTCAATTGTTGGCACAAATCATTTAGTCTGATCCCCTTATATCTCAACAAAATCCTTTCATTCTGTCATAAAATCTTACATAATCACTTAAGTAACCATTCACCAAATAATGTTCGTGATGGGGCAAACAATTATAAAAATAATATATCTGAATTTGAAAGCAATCCAATAGATGGATTCCAAGTTATGGAAGAATCCTTGTTGAGCTAGGATTACTTCATAACTGTTCAATAAGATTATGTGCTCAAAATATTAGATGAATGGAGGAGAAATTGTGGTTCCGATTTATAAAAATAAAGGCGATATTCTGAGCTGCAATAACTACAGAAGCATAAAACTAATGAGTCATACTATGAAACAATGGGAGAGTTATTTAAACTCACATTCGACAATAAACTACTATTACGGAGAACCAGTTTGGTTTTATGCTAGATAGATCCACGACAGAAGTTATTTACTTGCTTAGGAGACTCATGAAAAGATTTAGAGAAGGCAAGAAGGACCTTCATATGGTCTTTATTGACCTAGAAAAAGCTTCTGACATAATCCCTAGAGAGTTAATTTGGCAAGTACTAGAAGAGAAGTGTTTTAAGCAAATATGTGGACAGAGCCAAAGATATGTATTATAATGTGGTGATTAATGTGAGAACCTGATGCAAGGCTGGGGATTTACAATGAAATTTATGCCTTAGCCTTGCAATAAGATCAATTACACCAGCCCCAACAATAAATTAACTAGTAAACCAGAAAATCAGCAACAAAGAACTTATCTTCCCGGTTAATCTGACCGTTGGTTGATCAAGTAATTTGTAGGGCTTGTAGCTTGATATGCCCTTGTAACAATATCCAATTTGAGGTTGATCCAATCAACAATTAAGAGATATGAATTTTTGAAGTTGCTGTGGTACTCTAGCTTCTACACACGAACCGAGGGCTGAAACTATGTGTGTTGGAATTGGTGTGGTACCAATCATAGTTATTTAATTCGGATTCGGGAATTATTCGGAAGGAGAATAATTCGGAATGAGTCGTTTCAATAATTTAAGAATTCAGTCAAAGATGCGGTAAAAAAAGTGGACTTTAAATAAAATTCGAATTCGGATCGGTTCGGGAATTATTCTTTTGTCTAAAAAAAATTCGGACAAAAAATTCGGATGCTAATTTTTATTATTTGGTGCTCCTATCAATCAATTATTATACTTGCATAATATATAAGTAACATCAGAATAATATTTAATTTATAAATAATAATATAATACATAATAGATGGGCATGTATGTATAAAGGTGGATTGTTAGATTTCATGAGAGTATATAATGTGGATCATTAGATTTTATTATGATTGCAATACCAATCTAGTGGAGCTAATGTTCATAAAATCAAACATTTTCATAAATTCATCGAAACATCCTTATGAAATCCGTCTCTTTTTTATGTTTGTTAATTACTTTCTCATGGTTTGTATTATAATATTTATTTTTAGACTCATATTTAATCCCAATTGGAAAAGCACACGAAAGTAATGACTTGCTTTGTATTATGGTATGATTTTTATACTCATATTTAATTCCACGTTGTTGAATGAAATTAATGATTTGCTTTGTATTATGATTTGATTTTCATACTCATATTTAATCACACATTGGAAAAAAAGAAAGAAATTAATGATCTGTTTTATATTATAATGTGATTTTTAGACTTATAATTAGTCTTAGATTGGAAAAGATTTAAATAGTTATGGCATTAAGAAAATTTCATCTACACCCCATCAAGGATTGCTATCATCATTTACACCTACAAGATTGCAAAAACATCACCTAGGTCCACTTAATTGATGGAAATCACTAAAATTGTTGAAATTCAGTTTTACTTCTCATATTATAAATTGAAAAATTAAAAAATTATGTTGATTTACTAATTTGACCTTCAAATCAAACTTATATTTTCTCTCCCTCTTTCCTTTTCACTCTCACCCAAGCCCTAACCCCTAACGTTGGAGTCCCCTTTTCCCACATCTTCTTTTTCTTCGAGGAACATGGGGATATTTTTTCCCTATATTCCATTAGGTATGAAACATGGTCCTGCACCTCCAGGCACCACCATCTAATGGGATAACTTAAACTGTACCAATTTCCTTTCCCTCCTCTTGTTTCTAATGAGAGCAGATCCCTTCTCATTCCCGCCACCTGCAACTCTAACATGCACGAGCAAAATCCCTTGTGCATTCCTGCCCTTGTGCATTCCTGCAACTCCAATGTTCACATGACTTGCAACTTGAGAATTTTCATGCTCCATTTTCTTGGTATTTTCTTTTCATTTTTTAGTTGCTTCCCTCTGTTTTCTATCATGAGATTAAATCTACAGAAAAACAGAAAAACCAGAACAAGAGCGTATGGGAGTTTCTCTTGTAATCCCTTCAACAGGGATTGACATATTTTTTCTGGTAAACAACAGGGATTGACATGAGCATATTCGATTCTTCCAAATTTACCCTTTTTCAGAGGTAAAAAGAACTTTCCCTTCCCTGAAATCTTATACGGGTATTGTTGTTTCTGTTTTTAAAGTCTTGCAAACGCCCCCAACTTGCTTGGAGTTCACGGAAACGGCGGGGCCGACCGAGATTTTCTTATAATAAATTAAGAATTTAATTTGAAAAATTTGAGGTTTTCATTCCGTCCTTGAAACTGAAACTGCCATTGCTAAGAACAAAGTTTCGTGGAGGTTATCACCTGGGTTTTCTATAGTTTGCTTGTTGGGGTGAATTCGCTTTCCAAATAAGTTACCTGATCAGATTTCGTGGTTATTATGAATAGAATAAAAGAATCTCTTTATATCAGAACCTGCATATTTTCTTGTTGAATTGGGATTTTTTTTAGTTCCTTTTCTTTTGAATTTGTAGTCTGTTAATTTTGGATGATTTTGTTTCTGTAATTGTTTGAGAATTTGTGGGCTGGGTGAGTTTCTAGGGGATTTTTTGGTTCTGGATTCGTTGTATTGCAGAGAAGTTCGGTCTCGGCTACCCAGAGACCGATCTTCTTTGGTTCTTTGTGGGTTTATTTGTATAGAATTGTTACAAGGTCTTTGATTGAAAGAAAACTAGAGTCGTTGTTTCCCGATTAGCAATGGTGAAGCCTACAGGAAAGAAGACGACACAAACAGAAGGGAAATCTGGTGGTGCAAATGTGAAGAAGAATAAATCGGTAGACCATGACACCAAAGCCTGCGAGAAGGACACTGCCGTCTTCTTCACCATGACTCAGGAGCTGAAAGAGGAAGGAAACAAGCTCTTTCAAAAGAGGTATTATGAAGGAGCCATATTAAAGTATGAGAAAGCCCTCAAGTTGCTGCCCTTATCTATGATTACGACTATTCCCTTCTTCATTCTCCTTCCCTGAAACGCGTCTGAGGAAGAAATCAATCTAATTCACTAGAGATTTTCAGAAAATTTTATAAAAATGCATATGAGAGAAGAGAATACAAGAAACTAAAACCAAGCAGAGATGTATGTAAAAGGCAATAAGTCTTTGCCAGAAGTAACACACCAAGGGATTAAAAAAATTCCTGAAGCGTCTGGCACCAAAGCTATCGCGACTCCTCGGGCAAAGGCTCCAAGGCGAAATCCTTCCTCAGATGACCTTGACCCAACCATTATTGTCAACGGAAGCTCTCGACCCAACCAGTATTATCAACGGAAGCTCGGATCGTGATCTAAGATCACGATCCGAGGGTTTTCTTTTCTTTCTTTTTTGCGGTTTTCTTTTCTTTCTCTTTTACTGTTAAAAAAGGAAATTTCTCTTTTACTGTTACGAAAGGAGAGCAGATATTGGGGGTAGGGTAATAAATCACATAAAGGGTATAATGGTCTTTTAAACCGGCTAAAAGGGTAGTATCGACCACGAAATATTTCAATGCAGCTGACGTCAGCATCTAACGGGAATCTTGTGACAGAGTGGACTTCTTTGATTAGCACAATAAATTTTTTGGGTTGTAGGTGATGTTTTTGCAATCTTGTGGGTGTAGATGATGTTAGCAATCCTTGATGGGGTGTTGATGAAATTTTTTCTTTTCTGGAAAACTTTGTTTGAGAATAGTAGTTAAGGCACTAAATCCTCTACTAGGATATTAATAGTTTTTTTTAGTATAATCATTATTTGGTATAATTCGGATTTGAAATAATTATTCGCGACATTTATTTCTAGACAAAAAATACGAGAATTTTAAAGAATCATTGAATATAATTCGAATTCAGGAGAATTATTCGTATTATTCGGTTCGAAAGAATAATTCTCAGATAATTCGAAGAATAAAATAACTATGGTACCAATCAGATTGGGTGACCTTCTTCACTCAACAGAAAACTAACGTGATGGAGTCCTTCTCAACCTTGACGCCTTCAAGGGAGCAAGGTTACAGCAACAATAGAGGAGTTCGGTAGCAGCAACAGGGAACCGATAGGGTTATGGGAGAGGGAAAGTATGAAGAAGCATGAGAAGATGAGGGGAGGGACTAGAACTTGGGGCTGAGTCTCACAACCAAGAGACTCAGCTACAAATATCACAGACAAGTCTTCATTTTTTTTCTAAACTCCTTTCTTCTTCTTCTTCAATTCATATGTATAAAGTGCCTTGAATACAAATAGGAAAGTAGACTAGTCAATCCTTCCTTGTTGAACACTAGCAAGGAAGGAAAGTCCAATCTTGTAGAAGAACTTTACAAAAGAAGAAGAATCTTATTGCCTGATAGAAACTCTCTAAAATTGAAAATAGAAGCTTTTTAAAACTAAAAAAATAGAAACTTTCTCTTAGGTAAGTAGCTTAACAATAGAAACAAATAATTTAATTAATATATATTTATGGCCTATATGTATTTAGTAGGGGGACAGTTGGCCGACAACTGTCCATGACTAGATGCCGCAGGTGGGACCCAGCTGGCCAGGCTGTTGGCTTGGCTTGTGGCTTGTCTGGCTTAACAATACTAGCTTAGAACCGTGAGGGGTCAAGGATCAGCTTTAATCCCTTAAATCCGAAAGAAAGTACTTGGGTTCTCCCAATTTGGTTTTGCCTTCATTGTAGATGATTTAACCAGAGATATTCAAGATGAAGTTCCTGGTGCATATTTTTTGTTGATGATATTGTTTTGTTGGATGAGACAAAAGCAGGGATTAACGCCAAGTTGGAGCTCTGGAGATCAACATTGGAATCAAAAGGTTTTAAGATGAGTAAAACAAAGATGGAGTATATGGTGTGTCACTTTAGTCACATAAGGGCAGATGAGGTGGTGAAAATTGATGAGAGGAAGATACAACAAAGTGATTATTTTAGGTATCTAGGTTTAATAAATAAAGAAGGTGATATAAAGGATGATCTTTCACAGAGGGTTAGAATTAGATGGATGAAGTTGAGAGGTGCGTGGTTGGCATATTCCTATAAAACTTAAAAGGTAAATTTTATAGGACAGTCATTCAATCGGCTATGATGTATGATGCGGAATGTTGAGCAGTTAAGAAGCATCATATTGATAAACTTAATGTAGTTGAGATGAATGTTTGGCAAAACTAGGAAGGATAAGGTAAGGAATGATTGTATTAAAGCTGATTTGGGAGTAGCGCCAATACATGTTAAACTACGAAAAAGTCATTTGAGATGGTATGACCATGTTTAACAGAGGCCGTAGATACTCCAGTACGGAGGAGTGATTCGATTTAGATTGAAGGATTTAAAGAGCTAAGGGCAGACCTAAGATGACTCTAGGGAGGTGGTGAGGAAAAACATGCATAGCTGAGGCCTTGTTTCCATTATGACATCGAACAAAGCTGATTAGAGAACAAAAATCCATGTAGCCGACCCCATTTAGTTGGGACAACGCTTTGTTGTTTTTGTATTAATGAATGATATTAAATCAGCAATTAGATGGATTAAATAATGTGATGAAATAGTGAACAATAAGCAAAGTCAATAGCCACAAGTTTAAAGTCAATCCCAACGTTTTGGATCAAAACCATGGTCAGATTTGGATTCTATACCTGATGTTAGTGTACATGAATGAATCTGACAATAGGAAGTTAGTAACCGAATGCAAATTGGAGCTAGAAACAACCCAGATTCTGAATTTGATTAAGTATGAGGTTTCAGATCTGAAACTGACCTGCACAACTGTGTAGTATCAGGTTACTTATTTGGAATCAATGGAGGGAGTAAAGAAGAAGAAAGAAAGAGAAGAGATAGCAGACATTCCACCTGGACCTATGTTGGACTCCCACTAACTGACTCAGATTCCCACTGAGGACTGCTGCTTCCCACAACAGAGTTGCTGAATTTCACAGAGAAAATAAGGAATATTCCTTGCTATAGTCATGAAATCGTGTGGAGGAGGTAGCCTTTTTACATCCTTTTGTAGTGTTGCTATGATAAAATCCTAGTACAAGTCATCCTTAGCAAGAGAAGGTAAACTAAGCCTCTAAGACCAGGAGTCCAAGCCCCTACAGGCTATGGACTGTAGGAATCCTTAAAAGAAAGCAATTAAATGACTTCAAGGACACTTATCTAAGCTTGGACTTACTAAACAGAAATATCATGGGCCTAAAATAAAAGAACATATACAAAAGAAATAAAACAACTACAGTCCAAAACTAAAACAAAAACAAGCCCAAAGAGATGGATTCACAGGGCCTATGGGCTGGCATAGTTTTAAAACTCGACCAGTCTCGACCAGTTTCGAACTGGTAGTCTCGAAAGGGTTGAGACGAGAAACTGGTTCGAAACTAGGTCTCGACCAGTCTCGACCAGTTCTCGACTGGATCTCGACCAGTCTCGACCAGTTCTCGACTGGATCTCGACCAGTCTCGACCAATTCTCGACCAGTTTCGAACTGGTTTAAGTAATAAATAGGAATCTCGGTCAAGATTTCGACCGAGACTCATTTTTTCTCTAAGTTTGATTCTGTTTTCTTCTTCTCCTCCATTCCTTCTTCTCCAACCTTGCATTTAAGGTTCGAAAACCTCTGTTCTTTGCAAATCTCTCTATCAAAGTGCTGTTGGAGGCTCATTTTGACCTATTCTTTGCAAATCTAAGGTTTGAGGTATGGTTTTTTTTCCCTAAAACTTACTTTTTTACATGAATATGTTCAATACATGTTGGTTCATCATGAAATTTATATATGTGAGAGTCATTAGGCCGATCTACAACCTCATCCTTTTGAAATTATTTTCTTGCATACATATTTTTTATTTTGATTTTTTGTTAAAAAAAATGTATTTTCCAGCAATTAAAAATTAAAAAAATATGATAAATATTAATTAGATGGTGTTGAAAATATTATATGATGAACACCGTTGGCCGATCTACGCGGCCACGGTTTCATTTTTTTTTGTATATATATATATATATATATATATATATATATATATATATATATATATATATATATATATATATATATATATATATTATTTTTTGTTTAAAAAATAAAAAATACATTTCTTAAATATTAATTGGTTTACTTTCAAAATAATATATATTAAACACCATTGGCCGATCTACACGGTCACGGTTTCAATTTTTTTTCTGTACTTATTTTTATTTTTATGAATTTTTTATTAATAAATCTTATTTTTCAGCAATAAAAAATTAATAAAAAAATATTGATACTTATCTATTGGTGTTCAAAATAATATATGTTGAACATCGTTGGCCGATCTACGCGGTCACGGTTTTAGTTTTTTTTTCTGTACATATTTTTATTTTTATGAATTTTTCATTAATAAATCTTATTTTTCAGCAATAAAAAATTAATAAAAAAGTATTAATACTTATCTATTGGTGTTCAAAATAATATATGTTGAACATCATTGCCCAATCTACGGTTTCATGTTGTCGGATTATATTTTTTGAAAAATAAATTATTTTTATTTAATATCCAAAATTATTAATAATAATATCTAAATAATTATGAAAAATTAGGAAAAATATTTTGTTTTCTTATAACGTAGTTTTAAAATTTTTAAAAGTAATTTCAATATGTTTTGAGTTGTATTCGCATATTTGATGCTTTTATGTTCTTCAATTTTAAGTTTCATTAATGCAAATCTATTGATTTTTATCTATTTATCATCTTATGTAACAGTGTCTCGTTCTAATTATTATGGCTGCTTCGGGTTCTTGTGAGGGAGGTGGTGATGTTGGTCGTACTGACATGGCTTGGCAGTATTGCACCACCATTGACGGTGATAGAAAGAAGACCCAGTACAAATTCTGTGGGAAGAAGCTTATGTCTGGTGGGATTACCAGACTTATGCAACACTTGAGTGAGACTTCTACAGACATGGCAAAGTGTGCTATAGTTCCTGTAGAGATTACTAGGGCCATAGCTGCACAGATGAAGGGAGGCCAGCAAATAAGGGCAAAGAAAGAAAAAAGTAAACAACAATTTGAGGAAGCAATCCGAGGCACAGTGCGTGGTTTGGATGATGATAGTTCAGATGATGATGGTCTAGATACCAGGGGTTTGACTGAGGAAGAGGCTAGAGATCTGAGACAGACAACAATGGCTAGTAAAGTCAGCCATGAGATGAAAATGGAAAGGTTGAGGCAAAGAGCCTTAGGGGCAGGTGGTAGTAGATCATTTCAGCAGCCCAAAGAACCACAAACATAAAGTAAGGGAGGGTTGGCTTCTATGTTTAGAAGATCAAAAAGTACTAGAGCACAACCCCAGGCACCACCACCTACTGCTAGGGATGAGGATTATGTTGAGATTCTACAGCAGGATCCAACAATTTTTAAAAAGACTGGTGCCAAACAGAAGAGATTGAAGAGTATGTAGAACTGGAAGGGTACAAAAGAATTATATTGGGGATGCCTTTGCTAAGTGGTCCATCTATAATAGTATCCCAGCAAATGCCAGTGGTGGTCCATACTATCAACCTTTCTTTGATGCAGTTGTTCAAGCTGGTCCTAGTGTTAAAGCCTCCACTCCATATAAAGTGATGAATGTCTATCTCCCAAGAATTAAAAAAGAGTTAGAAGTATGGATAGAAGGGTTAAAGAATAATTGGGGTGCATATGGGGTCACTATAATGTGTGATGGTTGGACTGGTCCCACTAGAAAGTCCATCATCAACTTCATAGCCTACAGTGATGGGAAGACATCATTCTTGAAGTCTGTGGATGCATCTGCATGCACAAAAGATGCTAACTACATCTATGGATTGCTATAGACAGTGGTGGATGAAGTTGGTGCTACAAATGTGGTGCAAATTGTGACAGACAATGGCAGCAACTACAAGAAGGCAGGAGAGATGATGATGGCTAATTATATCTTTTTTGGACTCCATGTGCTGCCCATTGCATTGACTTGATGTTAAAGGACATGGGCAAGATCTAAAAAGTAAAGCAAGTGGTTGAACAAGCACGCCAGGTGACAACATTTGTATACAACCATGGCTATTCTTTGAACTTGCTGAAGGAGAGATGTGGAGGGGACTTGGTAAGACCCGGCATTACTAGATTTGCTACCAACTACATAGCACTAAAGAGCTTTCAGGCAAAGATGGTAGGCCTCAGATCGATGTTTGCATCTGAGGACTGGTTTGGGTGGAGGGAGTCTAGCTCTCCTGCTGGGGTTCAAGCACAGACTACTATAGCTTCAGAGGAATTTTGAAGAACACTGAAGGATGTAGTCAAAATTCTAGAACCAGTGGTGAATGTGCTGAGATTAGTGGATACAACATTTCAGCCCACCATGCCACATTTATATGCTGCCATGGATATGTTGAAGGAACGTATAAAAACTGTGCTTCTACGTGGAAACAAACATTTTGTGAAGATTATCAAAGATCGATGGGAGAGTCAGCTGATGCACCCATTGCATAAGGCTGGTGAGTATATTTAATAATGTCTTTAATTTAGTTCCACTTAATAGTCAGTACTCTATTTTAATCTGGCAACTCATATTTTGCAGCATACTATTTGAACCCCAAGTATCAATATTCACATGTGCTTGGGCTCAATTCTGACCTTATCGATGCGGTAAAAGATGTTGTGGCAAAATTGGTGCCAGATTATACTGTACAAGCACTGGTCAATCTGGAGGTGAGTTGTATGGTTTAAGTGCTGAATTATTTAAATATCCATATATTACAATGGCTAATGGTTATAAATTTTGAAATGGGTGTAGATGAAAACGTTTAGAGATGGAGTTTTGGAACTCCCGCCGTAGTGGCTGGACGAGATAAAACCGATCCTGGTATGGAATTATGAAAATTGAAATTTTCAAGTAACATATCTTATTTAATATGTGTATTAAAATGTGTTCTTTATCTTGTGCAGCTGAGTGGTGGTTGTTGTATGGCGAGCATGCAGCTGAGTTGAGGAGAATAGCAATCAAAGTCCTATCTCAGACATGTTCCGCATCTGGGTGTAAGTGAAATTGGAGTACTTTCTCCCTTATCCATTCAAAGAGGCAGAATAAATTGGGCTCTCAACGGCTAAATGACTTGGTATACGCCCATTACAACATGAGACTGAGGGTATAATGCTTGAAATTTGAACAAAGAAATGAACTAGAGCTAATCGAGCTAGCCGACGTCTTCGAACTATCTTCTGATGAAGAGGATCCCTATGTGGATTGGGTGAGAGACAGAGCAGTTCCAGTGATGGATGAGCCTAGTGGGATGCCCGACCCCACTGTGTCTGCTCCAATGGGTTCTAATCTCGAGCGGTTTATGTCCTCGGATGAGGATTGTGTACACACACAGTCGCCTAGACCGTTTGACCCCCTAGCTGGTACTGGTAGTGACTCTGAAGGCAATGATGATACAATGGATCAAAGTGGTTGGTTAACTTCTTATAGTAGTGGTGATGATGGTAGTGGTGGTGGTGATGAGGGTAATGGTGGTGGTGATGAGGGTAATGGTGGTGATGACGGTGGTGATGGTGGTGATCCTAGACCGATTGTACCCATTATTAGATGGACCGGTGAGAGTCAGTATACACACACTACACAGGATCCAGATCATGGTGGACGCGCATCTTCATCACGGCCTACGACTGGGTATACACGTAGGTCTCGTTAATGGGAACGCCCTTTGCAACCAGTGGAAGAAGAAAAAGATCGTTTCTTCGACATCGTTCCTGATCCTGATATTATGCCTGATGTTGAAATTGATAGCATGTCCACAAGTTTTGGAGGACTGAGCATTAAGGGTAGCAGTGGACAGGAGCAGGAGCAGGAGCAGTGGAGTGCTCATGGATTTGGCACCACTTCAGCATACGGTTCTTATTCCGGTGATGATGATCGCATGATGGGAAGTGCATATGATTATTCCGCTGAGACTAGTAATGCTACATCACAAACTGACTCAAACTTTGTGGATAGTCTCTTTTCAATCCCAAATTTGCAAAGAACCACGCCCCTACACCAGCCAATATATGCTTACTTTACTCCACATTATAGTGAATTGTATCCAAGGTTGGGTATCTTTAGAAACTTCTCGGATCATGCGTATGAGAAATATGTGGAAGACTACCAGACCTTCCATAGCCGAAGGATGTCATGGCAGGACTTTGTTTATCAGACCGAGATATAGTTTCTTCAGCAAAGTCAATCTGATCAGATGGAACCTATACGCCATTCTACATATGATTAGACATTGGGATGGACTGATGGGAATGTATTATTTCATTTTGAGTATTTAAGTCTTTCATATAATGAGTACTTGTAAATTATGTCATTTTGTGGGATTTATGATTTATGAATGTATGATTTTTCGATAATGTGATTACTTTTTATGCTTCAAATGTGTTTATATATGTTAAATAAGTATTTTTCTGCAATATATAGCCTTAAAATAGCTCTAAAATGGACTTAGAACATCAAGAACTTAAACCATAAAAAAAAACCTGTCGAAACTCCTATTTTTACCCTTTGGGAGTTTCGGCAGGTTCTCACCGAGATCTCGGTAATCTCGGTTTTCTCAAGGGTTGAGACACCCTCGAGATCTGAGATTTCGAACCATGTGGGCTGGTTCCTTTATTCCTTTGATGGTACTTCTGGGAGTACCATCGATCTGCATCGAACTCTTTTGAGTGGAAGCTACTGTGCATGTAAGTTCTGAGTTTCAAAAAAATCCTTTTTGAACCACTAGGGTAATTCCATTGGTAGTTCCTATCTGTGAATTATGTGATGCTTCATTCCAACTTCAAGTATGAACTGATCACAATGTAGTTGATTGCTCCTAGTTCCAAGATTCTGTTTCATTTGGCCTCAGAGTTGTAGCTGTTCTAAGATGTTGCATCATGAAAATTGTTTAGTATCACATTTCTGTTTGAATCCTAACTCCTGTATGAATCAGGGAATGGTATGTGGAAAATCGTGCAGATAATTGATAAAAGTGATGTCTACTGACTTATTTTACTATGCTTCTTTACATATATTGAAATTAGATTACTTGGTTTTTCTTATTTAAAATCTTAAATGATTTTGAAGTGTTCTTTGTGACTTTAATCAGGTGGCAGACAATGCAACTCTTTATGGTGTCTGCTTACATGTACAGGAAATTGTTCAGAGGCCACCTAGTATTTTAAGTGGTACCTCACCTCTTTCTCAACCTTCTGGTGGGTGCAACCGTTTTTTGGTTTCTGCACCTCGCTGTTATTGTCTGCTGACAAAGGTTCCTTTTTTTGAGTTACACTACGAGATGCTGAACAGGTTTGCATTTTTGAATACCTTGATATATTATTTATTGATTTTCTTTTAGAAGTATGCTACATATTTGACAGCTAGCTATATTACTCTGTTCTTAGAGCTCCTATTGATTATATATTTCAATTTCATGGATACAGCATTATCGCACAAGAGCGTTTGGATAGGATAACACAATTTGTTAGTGAAATGGCCATGACAGATAATGTGTCCCCAGTTTTAAAAACACAAGATGGGATGAATGGCAGTATTTACTCTCCTCGCAAGGAATACAATAGTGATTGGATGGCTTCAGCTATACCTATTGACAGTGCAATAGCCCTTTCTGCAGTTGCTGCAGGACTCATATCAGATGATGACATCCCTTCCTTTTCACTCAGGTCATGGGAACCTCAATCTCCTGAAAGTGTTTCCACTAGTGAGGCTTTAGATTTCAGTCAAGTAAGAGAAATAGACAAAGACAGTAGAAAAAATGTACATTATTTTGATGATTCATCTGAGACCTCAGAAAGCCATTCAGATAGCTTAGAGAGAATGACTGGAAGCTATGACAATGCTCAATCTTCCCCTGAAATTTGGGCGTGCCCCCCTTTTAGGAGCCATACATTAGAGCGCCTCGGAAGTTCTGAATCTTTACTCAGGTGGTAGCTTTTATGATTCTTCCTTTAGTTGTTTTTACTGTTTTTAGTACTGGTTTGCTAGTTGATGTTAATTAGTTTGTAGTTTTATTTTTGTAACTTGGACATGGATAATACTCTCATTAGATAATTTTGAGTAACTCTTTTGTTAACTTTTGGCAGTTCAGTAAGAAGCTTGGGGTCCGAAGATGAGGATGATGAGAATATTGGGAATGTTGTAATATTAGAATGGGCTAAGGTAATTTCAAAATTAAGCTTCTCAAAAGTATTTTCATTACATTTAACCATTATTGTCTCGACTGCAGGTACATAAAAATGAGTTGCTACAAATAGTTTGTGGTTATCATGCTCTGCCTCTTCCAGCGCATGGAAGGGAAATAATTTTTCAACCCCTTGAGCATCTACAGGCTATCAAGTACACCCGACCGGCCATTTCTGCCCTTGACTTGGGTGGAAATTATCCAGATACAAATTTGCAGGGTCCGCTAGAAGCTTCTGAGGTCTGATAATTGGTTACAAATATTAATATTATTAGGGACCGTTTCTTTCTTTTTGTTATGTTATGAGTTTATTTGTATGGTATTACTGAATGTGGTATGTCTTTATAAGTATGCAAGGTTAGCTGCTGCTGAGGAAGCTTTTACATTATCAATATGGACTACAGCAACAATCTGCCGAGTTCTATCCCTTGAAAGTGTAATGTTTTTTCTAAAACTATAGCCATGGATTGTTCTTGGTATTGGCTTTTATTGTCTGTTATTGTGGGCTATTTGCAAGTACCGTGCAGTTAAATCATCTGTATATGTAGCAACACATCGGCTTGTGCATCATGTTACCATCTCTTAGTTAATTGAATCATAATTATATTCTACATTAAACCATCATAAAATACTAGGTTATGTTGCTTGTCATGGTTCGAACTCTTGGATTTTCAAGCCACCCAGGGAGTGATATGGGCAAAATTCTGGTGAAATATTGCATTTTTTTACTGTGTTTTTTGACTGACCATTTCAGTGATCAAATGGCCATATTTAGGTCTGAAAATTCATGGAAACTTTATTTAAGCCTCTATAAACATATGTGAACCTATGGATAGCAACAAGACTCACACAAAGTTAGGATTTTGACCCTAGATTGGCAATGTATGCTGAACACTGTTGTATACCTTGTGTAACATAGCCTATTCTATATATTGATTTAGTACTAGATGACAAAAGGCAATTAAAGCAAGTTATGTACTAAAAATGAAGAAATATAATATTAAATGATTATCAAAAACAACATCTTACATGTAGATGTAATACATAGTGAAATAAGTGACAAGTGACAAGTGACAAATACTCCCAACAATAAAATAAATAACTGGTGATACATGAGTCATGAGTAGATAGTACAAAATAGACTCTTCAGCCCATCCTAATGGCTAATACCACATGGAGTTGCTTTGAGGATTGAGCCCCACTCATAGACCGATGGTACTGATGCCACTGTTCCTCCGACCATATGACAAATTCTGGCTACATCATATTGTGCCAGAAGAATCTTTTGAAATTCTCTACTGCCCTATAAATGGCATCATCTACATATTGGAGGTAATCTAACCTAGGGTATAGGTCATCATAATGTGAAAACCATGTAGTGAGTCATTGTAACTGGATGGTGTCACCAGCATGTACGGTTGGGGGGCCAGGTAGGAGAAGTTGTCTACAAAGGATGATTTAGTCTGTGAGTGGTCGTCATGCTCATAAGCAGTGGGAATGGAGGAAGAAGAGCTATACTCCCCAAACCTATTGTAACCACCATAGACGCCACAACACCCATTATACTTGGCCCTTGTCCAGTGCTTCCCGCTAGGGTCATCTTCCAAGAGTGCTAGATAAGCTCTAAACATCGATGTCCATTATATTATTAGCCTGTTCATCTTGTCCGAGCCGATGATGAGGCTTTCTGGTGTAGCTTGCATGCAAGGATGATGGACGTGCACCCTGGTCGACATCCTATGTGACGTGTTCGAATTGGTCTCTCCAGTGAATCAAATGGGCTCCGGCTCTGGCTCTGGCACTGGCACTTCCTCTGCTTGGTCATACCGCTTTAGGAGGCCATCTCCACCACCAGACAGTGATGGTGTGCAAGTATGACCACTTGAAAATGATCAGTAAAACTCCTTGTCATCCTTACCATTTGGGGGATTGAATGGTCCGGGTGTTTATGCGTGGATGCGACCCGTTGAAGTCAGGAACTCATCCTCATCTGCTCACATTTGTCTGGGTATCTCGGGGTTGAGCCTACACCTAGGGTGATACCTAGGGTGATTCATCACTAGCCTTCTATATACCCATGCATATGTGCTGTATCTTGAGTTTCATGTTGTATTGCACATACACTAAGTCTTCTAAATGTTTGTGACCCAATCGGTTCCACCTCTTGTAGTGGATGAACGAAAACGTACTCTAGTTGTGCTCTCATCTAGAGGCAGAACTAGTTTGGGAGAGCAACTTTATTTCTATATTCCTAGTTGGGTGCATCACCCCCATCCAAGACCCACTATTCACCTACATTAGTACAAAAGAAGACTTGTTATCTGTATTTGGTAAGTCTTAATAGGAACGGACTAAGAGAATAAGGAACTAAACTACTAAAGTGCCTACTAGCATTAGTACTTCCCTGCCCAGATGTTACGGTGCTACTTCTATAACTCTTATACAAATCCCTGAAAGTCTTTAACTATACCCATTTGAAACATTGTTAACGTTAGCATCAATATCAGTTTGAGTAACTATATGTTTGAAGAACTACATAACTCACTTCATTGTTGCACTTGGACTATACCTTTGACCTTGGCTCCAACTTAGCCACTACCTCCTTGGTGCATGTTTTTTGCCGATGATATTGTTTTGATTGATGAGACAAAAGCAGGGATTAACGCCAAGTTGGAGCTATGGAGATCAACATTGGATTCAAAAGGTTTTAAATAAGTAGAACGAAGATGGAGTATATGGTGTGTAACTAAAGTTACACAATGATGGATAATGAGGTGGTGAAAATTCTTGAGAGGGAGATATACTAAAGTGATCATTTTAGGTATCTAGGTTCAATCATAGAAAGAAGGAGATATAGAGGATGATGTTTCACAAAGGATTAAAATAGAATGGATGAAGTGGAGAGGTGTGTTTAGAGCGCCGTGTGATTTACGTGTTCCTTTAAAACTTAAAGGAAAATTTTATAGGACAGTTATTCGACCAACTATGATGTATGGAGAGGAATGTTGGGCAATTAAAAAGCATCATATAGAAAAACTTAGTGTAGCTAAGATGAGGATGTTGAGATGGATGTGCGGTAAAACTAGGAAGGATAAGGTACGGAATGATCGTATTAGAGCTGTTTTGGGAGTAGTGCCGATACATGATAAACTACGAGAAAGCAGTTTGAGATGGTATGGCTATGGCCATGTTCAACGGAGGTCGTTAGATGCTTCTGTACGGAGGAGTGATTTGATTCAGATTGAAGGATCTAAAAGAGCTAGGGACAAACCTAAAATGACTCTAGAGGGAGTGGTGAAAAAAAACATGCATGGCTTAGGCCTTGTTTCAAGTATGACATCCAACAGAGCTGATTGGAGGACAAGAATCCATGTAGCTGACCCCATTTAGTTGGGATAAGGCTTTGTTGCACACACACACACACACACACACACACACACACATAAATATATATATATATATATATATATATATATATATATATATATATATATATATATATATATATATATATATATATATATATATTATGGCTAATAATATTCCAATATAAAATAATTCTTAGGTACATTAAAAGAAAATACTCACAAGACTTATGCAGTTCATGTATAAGTGGAAGCTCCCAACGATCTTTAATAATTTATTGGAATAGCTTGTTGCCACACGGCATCATTGCATGCGCAACGTACTTTATCATCTCTACTACAGAATACAAGTGTGGCAATGTGGGCTTTTTATGAGAGTCCACCAACCTCAGTACCTTTACCTCTGGCTCTAAAACCACCACACCTTCCATAGGATTTTCTAAAACTCCTCAATAGCAATAGTTGACTATACTACCCCTACCTCTGGGGGAACTAGACTCCCTCCATCCAAACCACTCCTCCGAGGCAAACATAGATCTAAGACCAACCATCTTCGCCTCAAAAGTCTTCAATGAAATATAGTTTGTGATGAATCTACACACCACACCTGTTCCTCAAAAGCTGCAATACATATCTATGGTTTGTAGACAAAGGTGGTCACTTGCCTCACTCTCTCAACCACACTCTATACCTAATTTATCTTCACCATGTCTTTTATCATGAGTTCAGTACAATGGGTTACATAAGGGATTAACAAGAGCTAGTATCTACTATTCCTCATCAACTTCTCACCAGTCTTATTGAAGTTGCTTTCGTTGTCTGTCACAACCTAGACAACATTCTCCACCACTTCTTGGACCACAACCTTTAGCAACTTATAAATATATTTTGCATCTTACATCTACATATTTGAGGAATACTCTCCCACTTTTATACCATAAAGTTGATGATGGAATTTATCGTGCTGCGCAATCTTAGCATCACACATGACTGTTATGTCGTAATTTTTCCATATCCCCTTTAGGTCATCTATATAATATCAATGGATAAAGAACATGCATAGTTCAAAATCTCGGTGAAATTTCACTTATTTCATAGAGATTTTTTGATCTCGTGGCTTTCTGGTATGAAATGGGTACTGACTTAGAAAATACACAAAATCTCGACCAAATTTTTTTTGGCGAAATCGTTAGTATCAAACCGGTTTCACCGAATCATCGCCAATAGAGTATATAAATACCTTGTGGCTAGTAGAATGGGTAAAAATTTTGACCAGTTTTTTCCCTTTTCGCTTAATTCTATGAATGAAGGAAAACTCACTTTGTGCCTAATTTTTTGCCACGTCATCTCTATACATTAATGGAATACACTGTTGGGGATTGCCACATCACTCTTACAACATTATTTGTTGCATTTTTGTGAGATTTGACCAGATTCTACCATCGAAGGTATATATTTTCGCAAAATGAGTTTTTACAAAAAATTGGATAAAGACACCGGAATCCGATCTCTGGCCTCATTTTTTGGATTAAATTTTCTATTTTTTAATTTATTTTTAAATTTTCTGATTTTAAAAATTGATTTTTCTACAGCAAAAAATTGAAAAAAATATAGGGTTAATAATAATTGGTTGGAGCTCAATTTTATAATTTTATATATGTTAAACACTGTTGTCAGATCTACGGCCTCACAGAGTTGGTTTTATTTTTCTGGAGGTAAAATTATTTATAAAATTTCATATTTAAGAAAATTTTAAAAAATTAAAATTAAATTTTCTTACTTAAAATATTATGAAAGTAATTTCAATGTGTTTTGACGGGAATATGATGCTGTACCATATTCACTTATCTTGAATTAGGCCATTATTAATTAAAAAGATAGAAAGTACTTTTAATTAAGAGATATATATTTTGTAGGGAAAAATAAGAAGTAGCTACATCGCTGTTTTAGTGGCTTCAATTGATGTGAAACATGATAATGAGTGGATTTATTGTTACAACATACTATGGTAGTATGGTGCGATAATGGCTGCTTAGGGAGGACATGGTGGGCTGGAGACATAAATCGAAAGCATGGAGTGCCAATTGGAAATGATAAGACCAAATCATAGTGTAACTATTATGGTAAGAAAATCATAAGAGGTGAGTCCACTAGACTGAAGTGGTATTTGGCTGGAGGGCATAAGGATGTAGTCAAATGCACTAAGGTTCTGGTGGAGGTGTCTAAGGCCATGCCTGCCGTCATTAAGGGAGGCATGAAGAGAATATAGGAGAAGGATAAGGTGAGTGTAATATGGGTACAGGGTAGAATTGTTTCATAGGGCTTTTTTGTCTTTGTACTCATTCTAGATTGTTTTCCTCCGTATTATAGATAAAGCTGGCCAATGTCACATTTGACACAAGTCATTACCTCAATTCAACATGGTATCAGAGCAAGAATCAGCTTCGGGATCCCAATCCTAAAGCCATTCATTCAAAACCTTAGCCCTTAACCACCGCCTTCTCTTTCTTTCACTCTTCTCGTCTTTTGCACCACCAAGCATCACCACACTCCCCTTTTCCTCTCGGTCTTAGCGCCGCCAAGCACCACCACCTTCACCGTCTCCTTCCTTCTCATTTCTGCCAGCGACACCACCGCCGCCTTGCTCTCTCTTTTTATTCACCCTTGATGGTGAGTTTTGTTCTCCCACCAAGGGTTTCTTCCCTATGTAACTATAAAACATGAATCAGTTCGTGATTGGTAGCTGATTTCTCCAGAAGTTACCATGTCGAAGCTCTCCGGTTTACATGTTGTGGTTATTTTCCTTGTAAGCCAAAGTTAACCAGCATCCATATCAGAGATCCCATTAGCTTCTACAGGACAGAAAGGAGTCCAACAGCGCGACCTTCCTTTGTTCCCTATTAGCTCCATGAAGTTATATGGGAGCAATTACTTAATGTGGTCTCGTTTGTATTATCATACTATTGGGTCCTATGGTCTTTCTGGCTATATTACTGGGGATACCACTAAGCCTTCCACTCCTGGTCCTTCTCATGATAAATGGGTGACATCCAAGTATCTAGTCATGTCCTATCTCATCAACTCCATGGATCCGTCTATTTTCTGAGAGCCTCGTGCATTGGGACACCTTTTTTTTTATCTTCTTCTGGAAACTGTTGCTAAAATATAGAAGACTGCCAAAGACACTTACACTCATGTTGGCAATGTTGTACAGTGTTATGAATTCAAAAAGTGGATTCACAACACCAAACAAAAGGAGTAATTGTCTCCCAGTATTATTCTACTCTGCGAGGTATGTGGCAAGAGTTGGATCTTTATGTGTCACTCACTGCTACCTATGACACAAATGTTACTACTTTCAAGAAATGGGAGGACAAACTCTGGGTCTATGATTTCTTTGCTGGCCTTAATATGGAACTTGATCAGATTCGGGCTCATGTCTTGAATCGTGATCCTTTCCCTTCCCTAGAGTAGGCCTATTCAATGGTCTTATCTGAAGACAGCCGTCACAATGCTATGGGTCTTTTTGTGCCACAAGAACGTTCCACTCTATACTCTGTTCCAGTTCCTCCTCTCGTGGCAGCCTCTCGTGGGGCAAGTAATCGTTCTGTCTTTGATAAACCTCCTATGAAATGTGATTACATGGGAAAGAGAGTGTTATATGAAAGACAAGTGTTGGAAACTGCATGGCCGTCCCTCAGATACTCATAGACATGGACAGGGTTGCCCCACTTCCGCTATTGCTCACATTACTACCTCTGATGATGTTAATACGGATTCTTCTCTTTCTCAGGAGTTACTGACTCTGCATTGTCCAATGACTTGGCTGGACTCCTCTTCTTCACCAGCGCCCCTCTGCTGCCTTTGCCACTATTCTGCTAATGACTTTTGAGTTCTGATCCATCTCCTTCCTCAGTTATTTCTATTGGTGGACATTGTGTCCCAGTCGTCTATGTTCCTTGGATAGTTGACTCCAGTGCCACCAACCATATGACTGGGTCGTCTAATCATTTTCTTCAGTATTAGCCTGTGTCCGGTAATAGCAAAAATAATGTTGCCGATGGTTCCGTTCCCTTTCCACTGTTTCTGGAAAAGGCTTCAACTGGTGTTCACCTTCCTTATCTCTCTCCGTTGTATTGAATGTTCCTAAATTTTCTACTAATCTTCTTTTTATTAGTAGACTTACTAGGGACTTGAACTGTAAAGTGACATTTTTTCTTAATCGGTGTGTCTTTCAAGACTTGGTTTCGGGTCGTATGATTGGCAGTAATGAAGTGGTTGGTGGACTCTATTTGCTCGATAGTTCTCCATCACCTTTGGCTGCTCAAGCTTCTCTCCTTCACTCGTTTTAACAGTGCTGTGTTGGAATTACATTGATGGCATTGACATTTGGGTCACCACCCTCTACGAATTTTATCTACTTTGTTTCCTACTTTTATTCAAGAAGTGTAATCCAAGTAGTTTCTTTTATGGTGCTTGCATCTTTGCTAAGCAAATTCAGGCTGTTTAACCTATTTTTGTCAATAAAATTTAATTCTTTTTGGTATGATTCATTCTGATGTGTGGGACTGTGTGTTTACTTCTGGTTACCGGTGGTTTGTTTCTGTTGTTGACTGTTTTAATCGGCACAACCTAGATATACCTGATGCGTCAAAAAAGTGATGTGTTCGATTGCTTTCAATTGTTCCGTAAGATGATTCAAGCTCAATTTGATACCAAGGTAAAGATTTTTTGGACTGATAATGGCAAGGAGTGGATTGATGCGTCCTTTCAATCCTACTTGTTGGCTCGTGGGATTATTCATCAGGCTAGCTGTGTTGATACTCCTGCTTAGAATGGCATGGCAGAACATAAGAATCGTCAACTTTTAGAGGTGGTTAGGTCTCTTATGTTCACTATGACCGTCCCTCGACAATATTAGGGGATGGTGTTTTGTTGGTTGCTTATCTTATTAATTGGATGCCTTCCCGTGTGTTGGTTTGTCGCTGCCCTCTTGATGTGCTTCAGGGAAAGTCTTCCTTTGTGGTGCCGCCTTGGGTTTTTGGTTATATGGAGTTTGCTTGTAACCATAATGTGCATGGCAAGTTTGATCCGTGGGGGCTACGCTGTATTTTCCTTAATCATTCCGCCACTCAAAAGGGTTATCAGTGCTACCACCTTCCAACCCGACGACTGTTGTTGTGTTTCATGAGACTGAAGCTCATTATCCTTCACCTTTATAGAGGAGTCTCAGCCTAGGGCTCCAAGGGAAGATGTGCCTATAATCAATTTATTGGAAACTACAATAGTGGCTGATGTTAATACTGATTTTATTGTTATTAGGGGTGGTATAACTAGTCAGAAACAGGAGCCGGTTTTAGTCCAAGGGGAGCTTTCAACCCAAGGGGAGCGGCCACAACCTTTTGAAGTTTTTGTTCGTTGTAAGCAAGTGCCAAAAGATACCACCACCACCACACCTAGCCAACTGTCTTTTATTCTGAATCCAAGTCCTCCTTCTGGTAAGCCTCTTTGCCTTAGAGATCCTAGTCTTGACTTACTTATTTCATAAGAGCATTATAACATGTACTCAACATCCCATTCTAATGTTGTTTCTTATGATTCTCTTTCCCCCTCGTTTCATACCTTCATTTTCATTTTCGTCTGTACATCCGAGGTAGAAGGAGACAATGAATGAAGAAATGAGTGCTATTAGAAAGAATGACACGTGGGATTTGGTGTTTCTCCCTCTAGGGAAGTAACCTGTAGGATGTAAGGGGGTTTTGTGGTCAAACAAGAGGCTGATGAAACATTAGATAGATATAAAGCAAGGCTGATTGCTAGAAGATTCGCTCTGACATATGGGGTCGACAATCAAGGAACATTTGCCCCTGTTGCAAAGATGAACACTGTCAGAGTCATTAAATCATGCGCCATCAATCTAGGTTGGGATCTTTAACAATTGAATGTGAAAAATGCCTTCCTTAATGGGGAGCTCGAGGAGGAAGTGTACATGGACATTCCCCCTCAGTTTACTTGCTCTAAAACTCAAGGGAAAGTGTGCAAGTTGAAACGTGCACTATATGGACTCAACCATTCGCCGTGTGCTTGAGCTATTGTTACTACATGCTATTCTCAAAGCAACGCTCACCATACTTTGTTTATCAAACAATCAAGTAGAAAGATTACTCTTATGATTGTGTAAGTTGATGACATTATCATTACAAGTGATGACATTGTACACTACATAAACTTCTTGCCTCAAAGGTTTTTGGGCGAGGAATTCAGGATTAAGGATCTTGGACTGCTTCATATTTTCTTGGCATTGAAGTTGTAAGGTCCTCCATATGTATTTACTTATCTCAGAGAAAGTATGTGCCTGATCTTCTTTTTGAGATTGGTATGTTTGGACGCAAGCTAGTAGATACTCCCATGATGCTAATGATCACTTAGTTCACAAAGAAGGTGATCTCTAGGAGAGGGGTCGATATCTAAGGTTGGTTGGCTGATCGATTTATCTGTCTCATACTCGCTTTGACATTGCTTATGTTGTTTGCTTGGTTACTAGTACATGCACGATCCTTACTCTAGTCACACAGAATGAGGGCTGCATATCCTCCATTATTTGAAGTCTGTCCCAGGTTGTGGAATCCTGCAAAGCTCCTACTTATATTGAACTGGGATATTATTATCCAAAAGATTGAAAGTTTGATGAGCGCCTTCTTGTGGGAAGTGGTGGATAACAAGTTCTTTCATTCTATTGGATGGGCCAAGGTTTGTATGCCTAAGGAAGAATGCGGATTGGGCCTTCGGAGAATTAAAGAGCTAAATAAGGCTGCTTTCATGAAACTGGTGTGGCGAGTAGTTAAGAATAAGGAGAGCATATGGATTAAGTGGATTTATAGCAAGTATCTGAAAAGAGATTATATCTGATTGGTTACAGTTTGCCCTGACTCCTCTTGGGTTTGGAGGACTATCCTTCTTCATAGACAGGTAACCCTCTCTTGCATCAAATCCCTCATCAATGATGGTGTGTCGACTCCTTTGGTTGGATAACTGACATCCTTAAGGCGTATTGATCTCGGCCTATGGTGAAAGAATCCAGCTTGATTTCAGAAGAGATAGGCTCGCTACTATTTCGTCCATATTGTCAGATGGGGTTTGGTCTACTGGTCGGGCATCCTCGCATAGGTTGATGCAGGCTTGGGATGCCCTTGATTCTATCCCTCGAAGGCCTAGTGGGAGTGGTGATATCACTAGGTGGACTACCTCTTCGAATGGTATGTTCTTTGCTTCTTCAGCATGGGATCTAGTCAGATCCCGCAGCCCCAAAGTTACCTACTTCAATGTGGTTTGGTTCAAGGGGTATTCTTTTCGTCACAGTTTCATTCTGTGAAGATCCCTGACCCAGTCTGTCCCTATTATATCTCTTCTGTGCAATTGGGGTATAATTTAAAGTGTGAGCTGTGGATGTCCTGGGCCGCCGGAGAAGATGTTAATCATTTATTGAATGCTCTTTCTCTAAAAGAGTTTAGGGAAAGATTCTTGAGAAGTGTTGGCCATGTTATAGAAGAATTCGGCTGTTTGATCAAGAATGGAGGTGGATATCCAAAAAATTCAAAAGAAAGTCTACTTGTGACACTACTGTCAAGATGGCCTTCACTCAAATCTGGGAAGCTATTATTTTCAATGTGCATGGAACGATGATGCCATTGTTCCCCCCCCCCCCCTCTCTCCCCGGATAATGAGAGGAATAGATTCATTCTATCCTCTTGGAATCTTGCTACCAGATGAGGTAGCCTGAGTTCTGTTTACTTTCGGGCCCTTGTTTGTCTTTTGATTCACTTTGGGTCTTTCGCCCTGATTTTGTAAGGAGCCTGGCTCTATCCTCTGGATAGGTTTGTTTCCCATTTTTCTGGGGTGCTATTAATATATTTATTTATTCACCCAAAAAAGAGTTGAGGCCTTTACTGATTCAGACTGGGTAAGTGCTCTTAATGACCATAGGCCTACTACAGGTTATGGCACCTTTGTTGGTGGTCCAATGCTGAAGCAAACTTTCGTGCTGTGACTCTTCGCGTTTGTGAGCTTCTATGGCTTCAACGTCTTCTCACTGATCACTGCCCCTATCACCCTTCCCATGAAGCTTTATCGTAACAGCAAATCTACCATTAGGATTACTCACAATCTAGTTTAGCATGATCGGATGAAACACATGGAGATTGAGTCACTTCATCAATGAAAAGCTACATTCGGGTCTTATTTGTGTGCCTTTTGTTCCTAGTCATGAACAATTTGGCTGATATTTTTACTAAAGGTCTTAGTAGCAACACATTTCATCCTATTGTTTGCAAGTTGGGCATTTCTGATATATATGCACAGGTTGTCGTCAGACAATGTAGGAGGTGGCGCTAGCCAGGCAAAAGGGCCTACTCCGCCAAATACTGATACACCGCCATGTGCTTTGGCAAGTTGCTGATCAATTCTCAACTTGAGGAGGAGTGATGTAATATGGGTACAAGGCTACATGCCTACAAGGGTAGAATCGTCTCATAGGGTTTTCTTGTCTTTGTACTTATTTTAGATTGTTCCCCTCCATATTATAAATTAATCTGGCCTGTGTCCCATTAGACACAAGTCATTACATCAATTCAACAATGAGGAAGGAATTTGAAGAAGCAGTTCTAAAGAAACTGGTAGCACCAGGGGATGACTATGACAATGATGATGACATGCATGTTAATGCCTGATGTGAAGACCGAGGCATTGGCTACAGATGTACAGTGGGCACGGGAAGCTAGCAGCGCCACTTACTATGAGGAGCAGCTTCTAGAGCCGATGCTGGTGGTGGTGGTAGTAGATCTGCACAACCACAAGGTAAGGATTAGGGGAGAAGAAGCAGAAGTTGGCGAAGTTGTCCATGAGGAAGACACAAAGTACGAGGGCAGCTCTAGTACCAGCAAATGAGGAACCCGTTGAGATCCTACAGGCTACAGCAAGATCCAACCATTTTCAGAACATAAGACATCAGGCAGCGGAAGTTAAAGCACATATGGTTTGATTGGAAGGGCAAAGTTGGGGATGTTGTGTCAAGGGTTCTTTTACCACTTCATCCCAACAAATGCCACTAGAGATCTGTACTATCAGAGTATGATAGATGCCATAGGTAACACTAGCCCAAGAGTAAAGGGACCCACTTCTTACGAGCCCACTTCTTACGAGCTGATGACAGTTTATTTTCCCTACCAGAGGCAGAGACAGGAGCTGCTTGATTATAATTATATAGAATACCTAAAGGGGATATGGACAAACTACGACATGACAGTCATGTGTGATGGTTAGATTGGGCCCCACGATAAATTCCATCATCAACTTTATGGTATAAAAGTGGGAGAGTATTCCTTAAACATGTAGAAGCAAGATGCATAATATATTTATAAGTTGCTAAAGGTTGTGGTCCAAGAAGTGGTGGAGAATGTTGTCCAGGTTGTGACAGACAACAAAAGCAACTTCAATAAGACCAGTGAGAAGTTGATGAGGAATAGTTGATACTGGCTCTTGTGGATCCCTTGTGCAACCCATTGTATTGACCTCATGAGAAAAGACATGGTGAAGATAAATTAGGTGCAAAGTGTGGTTGAGAGAGTGAGGCAAGTGACCTCCTTTGTCTACAAACCATAGATATGTATTGTGGCTTTTGAGAAATAGGTGTGGTGGGTAGATTCGCCACAAACTATATTTCATTGAAGAGTTTTGAGGCGAAGATGGTTGGTCCTAGATCTATGTTTACCTCTGAGGAGTGGTTTGTATGGAGGGAGTCTAGTTCCCCTAAAGGTAGGGGTAGCATAGTCGACTATTGCTATTGAAGAGTTCTTGAAAATCCTATGGAAGGTGTGGTGGTTTTAGAGCCAATGGTAAAGGTACTGAGGTTGGTGGACTCTCACAAAAAGCCCACATTGCCACACTTGGATGCTATAGTGGAGATGATAAAGTACGTTGCGCACGCAACAATGCCGTGTGGGCCATTATAGAATGCATATAAAATTGTGGTAAATACTCAACCTTATGTCCCCCCCTCAACCCACCCCGGCAAAAAAAAAAAAAAAAAAAAAAAACCCTTGACTTATGCTTAACGTTCTGAGTTCGTCTTTGCTTGCTTACCATTGGCTTGCCCTCAATTGACTGAGATGTGGATTGCATTCAAACTGACTAACCCAACAGGGAGACTCCTGCATGAAACATGTGCTCTTTTTGCAGTTTTTCGCCATTCTCCTGCTTTTCTGTCGGTTTTCTGTTTCATCTGTTAAATTGGATGCAGTGAAACTGTTATTCTTTAGTAGGTTGTTTCTAGTTGTGGCCTCAGGATTATGGAGGATATTAGATACTTTGTAAGGGTAGTTTATCCTTTATATTTATAATCTGTAGTGGCTTTAAAGTATGAATTAGGTTATTTTCAACTTTCCTTTGCTAGTTTTTCTAAATTAAGAGCCCCATAAGTACATGCATGGGTCTTCACAAGTTGAACTGCTTGTTGCTAGTTATGCAGAGATGTAAATGGATATTCAAAATTTGGGTTCAATTCGGACTTTATAATTGATATATAAATAATAATGTATTGTTTTATGTTATTCTGATTATAAGATTTCTGAATTTGTAAAAATTAATCATATAATTCAGATTTCTGAATCCTTGGTGGACATGAATTTTGATTTTAAGATGAAATGTGACAGATATTGAATCGAATTTGGGTATGATCTGATAATCAGATACAAATTCAAATTGTTGGGTATCTGCACCGAGTTCGACCATTTCATCCCTATTGATACTTATGGACCCGGGGTGGGATTTCCTCTGCGTTTTTGGTGGAGCTTTGTCTCCTCTTCGTGCATGTCTCACTTCTGTATTTGTATATGAGTATGATGGTTTTTGCATCTTTCAGGTTTTAGCTTTACTATCAGGAGTACTACTGGAGAAACAAGTAGTGGTTGTGTGCCCAAATCTGGTAAGCTTATCATTTATCTGGTTGTCTTTCTCCTTAAACTTTACAGCATATTGACTATTCTTTTGATTCCCTTTTTCTTTGAGATTGTCAAATATGAATGACATTTCTGATCTGATAGAGATTCTCATCATTGAATTTTAAAATTCTAATTATGCAGGGTGTCCTATCAGCTACTGTGTTATCACTTATTCCCATGATTCGTCCATTTGAATGGCAGAGTTTGTTGCTACCGGTAAGTATTATGCTACTTCTTTTCATAATTAGAGATATACGTAATTTTTCTTTATGGTGTATATAGGACTGTAGAATTGATGGAGTTGCCACACTAAAATCCTTCTTCAGTTATTTGTTTACCCAGCTTAATTTTGGAAATTCCAGGCATCATCATACTCTTTGTCTGAAAATATTCGACACTTCTCTTTGTTATGATTGCTATCTAGTATTCACTTATCTTGTTTATTAACATTATATATAAGTGTTCAAAGAATATTGTCAAATCCATGACACGAGGTAACTAAACTCTGGCAGAAACTTTGAAAGAGAATAGAGTTTTGGTTACTGGGTTTTGGATTAAGTGACATCCTTTCTAAATGACAGGCCTATTATTGTCACAATATATCCAACACACGAGAATTCCCCCCCCCAAAAAAAAAAGAAAAAGAAGCAATCTTACATAAACACTGCTGCAAATAAGTAAGTAACTACTTTAATTCCAATCAGATTCGAGGCATAGGTAGCTGTTCTAGAGAGAAAAAAAGATGAAGGAAGAGAGAAGGGAGGGAGAGAAGAAGAGGTTGCTGTAACTTTGAGAGTCACAACAATATGTTGAGACCATAATAAGTTAATACGGGAACAACAAAAAAACTTTGAATGGTACTGTATGTTTGAAACGGTGCAGAAATTAAACGGGATGGTAAAAAATAAGGTCAACTTTTTCGAGAACAGTAAAAAAAAAAAAAAAGGAAAAAAGAAGAAGAAGAAGAAGAAATGGACGGTACGGGTTTTAAACGGAAAAATTTGAACAATAT
The DNA here is from genome assembly GCA_028583415.1 of Protea cynaroides. NCBI lineage: Eukaryota > Viridiplantae > Streptophyta > Magnoliopsida > Proteales > Proteaceae > Protea > Protea cynaroides. The sequence continues at coordinate 63,160,372 of CM053270.1, forward strand.
GGGGCCCAAAAAAATGGCAATATGCACTAATAAATCGAGCAATTATAACCTAATACTAATGATAGTATTGTGTTTAATACAATGACTTTGCTTAAAGTATCCAAAAACAAAACTCACTCACATGACTCTAAGCACTATGTATAAGAGACACATGGTGATGAGAGGGTAATTTTGTTATGGAAGATATTAGGGTAATTTTGTACTTAAACAACATAATATAGACCCATGTCTATTACAAGGTGTTATAGGGTCATAGAAAGTGCTCCACCTAACAAGGACCGTATTTAGGATCATGTGGTGAGTCTGGTGACGAGAGGTCTTGAGGTCCATACTCCGTATAAATTAAAAATTGCGGGTTTACTTGAAGTTTACAATTCAATTTAAGCACTATGTATAAGAGACATGTGATGAGAGGGTAATTTTGTTATTGAAGATATTAGGGTAATTTTGTACTTAAACAACATAATATAGACCCATGTCTATTACAAGGTGTTATAGGGTCATAGAAAGTGCTCCACCTAACAAGGACCGTATTTACGATCATCTGGTGAGTCTGATGACGAGTGGTCTTGAGGTCCATCTCCGTATAAATTAAAAATTGTGGGTTTACTTGAAGTTTACAATACAATTGAGGTTGGTCACCAACCATTGGTTTCAAAAAAATTTAATAAAAATTATGATTTGGATGTGGGACCTACACCTACTTCAGAAAATGTAGCCTTGAAGCTTCAGGTTTAGGAATCAAGATTCAAGGGGATGCTTCAGTGAAGATAAGAAATAGGATACAATGATGCCACTGTAATGTCTCAGGGAGTGAGCTGTTTTATACTGCTGTTTTTTAAACTTTTAATCCCACATCGAAGAGTGGGAAGAATAGAGGAGCTAGAGCGGGTTATAAATTGAAACCCAACGAACTCATTGTTAGATTATTTGGGCGTTTGGCTAAGAAAGTTTGTTCTTATCCTATTGGCCCATTTAAAAAGTTTCAAAATTTTCGATTGGGCTTTGGTGTCATGGGTCTGGTTTTCTATCACCTTTTTTTGTAATTAAAAAAAGGGAATGCAGATAATACGTGTATAAACGGCGACCCCAGCTGTGTGAAGTATTTTGCCGTCCAATTTGTTTTTTATACAAAATACATATATTGATCAGCAATAATACGGTGTGGTAAAAATACAACGTTTAATACGCATATTAACTAACTATGGTTGACACTCCCTATTACATTCAATATATGTAAAGAGAACATCCAACCCTAAAAGGGATGAAGGTAAAAGACAGAAAAATAGATAGAAGAGGGAGAGGAGAGTTGCACTCCTCCCTTTGCTTCGACAACCCAATAACACTCCCATCAAGCTGGAGCATATATATCAACCATGGCTAACTTGTTACAAATATAACCAATCCTCCCACTCCCTAGAGATTTAGTGAACACATTGACTAGTTGCTCTCCAGTACAAACATGGATTGTAGAAATAAATTCTTGCTGCTGTTTCTCACGTACGAAGGGACAATCTACTTCAATATGTTTTGTTCTTTCATGAAACACAGGATTCGAAGCAATGTGAATGACAACTTGATTATCACACCACAACTGCATGGAAGATGGACCCATAAAACCAAGTTCGGTTAACAGTTGCTTGACCCATATATGCAAACGTGTAACAAGTGTCATAGCACGATGCTCAGACTTTGCATTGGACCGAGCAAGAACAGTTTGCTTCTTGCTTTTCCAAGACACAAGTTCCCACCAACAAAAGTACAATAATCAGTGGTAAACCGCATGTCAATAGGAGAACCTGCCCAATCAACATCCAAAAAGACCTCAATCCGTCCAAGTCCATGGTCAGCATACAATAGATCACGGCCTGGAGCCTTCTTGAGATACTGTAAAATACGAATAACAACATCCCAATGAGGTGTCCGAAGAGAAATAGAAACTGGCTCATTAACTCTGGAAAGCCACATTCGGTCGAGTCACTATGAGTTTAGCTTGCTAACCAGCTTGCGATATTTTTCAGGATTCATCAAAATATCACCATCATATGTTGTAAATTACGTTGGGATCCAATGGGGTATCCACAGGCTTGGATCTTAACATCCTTGTCTCTGTGAACATATCTAGAACATACTTATGCTTAAAAAAAGAAATACCTTTCTATAATTGAGCCACCTTCAACCCCCAGAAAATACTTCAAGCAACTCAGACCTTGGTATAACACTTTTTCCGTAAATGAGTCTTTAAACTCACAATTCCTGCACTATCATCTCCTATAATCACAATATCATCAACATTTACAATAAGAAAGATGCGCTAGACAGACGATAAAACACTGAAGGATTACTACCACATCAGGATAGGCCAAAACCAAGAACCGACTCAGTAAAATGACCAAACCATGCATGAAGAGTCGAGGAGACTGTTTCATTCCATGTATTGACTTCTTGAGTTTACATACTGTTGAATCAGAGAATGGGAGAGATAGTTATCTCCTCACCCCCACATTTGTTTATATTGAAATAATAAGAACAATATTACAACTATACCCCTTACAATGATAAGAGAAAGACAAGACAAATAAAATTATAAACCAAATACCCAAGATAACCCTAAATTGATGCTAATATATTTGGCGCTACTTTATGACTTACGATACTCCCTCTCAAGTTAGTGCATAAATATCATGTATACCCAACTTGGACAATACTATTTGAAATGATTTTACAAGTAAGCCTTTAGTAAAAACATCAGCCAACTGATCCTCTGATCTAACATACGGAATCTGAATCTGTCCGTTCTCTAACTTCTCTTTGATAAAGTGATGGTCTATTTTAACATGCTTAGTCCTGTCATGTTGTATTGGATCGTGAGCAATGCTTATGGCTGCTTTATTATCACAAAAAAAAGTCATAGGTTGAGGACACTCTACTTTCAAGTCACTGAGTAGACCTTTCAACCATAGAAGTTCACATATTCCTTGAGTCATTGCTCTGAATTCTGCTTCTGTACTAGATCGAGGTCCTAAGTGTTATTCTTCTTCAGAGCTCTCATTTCTTCCATCATTGTAACTTTCCACCATTCATTCAAAATTGCATTTTTCCATTTCTGAAGAATAAATACAGAGGAAAGAGAAGACGCAAATGCATGGAAGGATGGAGATAAAGAATCATATGAAACAAAATTAAAGATTGGATGAAAGGTGCAAGCCCTAGTACCTTTCCGAACGGCAATAGGGAGATTAGAATCAGAGAAAGGAATTTCCTTACAAAGTGGTAGCTCAGTCTCTGGATCCTGGGCTGACGAAGGGACACATGTAGTTGCATTGATGGTAGTGGCCTTTCCTTGCTTGTTTTTGGCATGGTTTCGGCTATAGACCTGCAGAGGTTTGGCTGGGCTGGTTATGGGACTAGGTATAGGTACAGGTACAGGTAGGTATAGGTACAGGTATGGGTATAGAAGGTGGTGCTGTGCCATGGTCTGTTGGTGCTTTTATCTCTGGAGCTGAATCCATGACTCCTTCTAGGACCTGTTCTAGTTCTTCTGTACATCTTTAAACATAGGCACATCTTTAACACTTTGCTGATCTTTCTCCCCCCGAAGATGTGGCTTGTAGTACATCAGATGTTCATGAAAGAGAACATCCTTAGTAATATAGTCTTCTGAGAAGGAGGATGGTAGCACTTATAGCCCTTCTAAGTGGCAGGATAGCCAATGAAAATACACCGGAGCCCCCAAGGATCAAGCTTGCCAGGAGATTGTTGATTGCGAACATAAAAAACACAACCAAAAACCTTCGGCGGAAACACGAAGGTAGTAGCACCAAGTAGGAGATCCAGAGGGACTTTGTTGCTGAGAATTCTGGAAGGGAGCCGGTTGATAAGAGAAGCGGCAGTGAGAACAACAACACTCCAAAATCGGGCTAGAAGAGGTTTTCTGCAGGTGGCGGCATGGTGAAAGGCTGGCCGCAATAGTTTAGAAAGAAAAAAAAAAAAAAAAAAAAAAAAGAAATGAGAAGAGAAAGAGGATTAGAGTGGCTTTGATACCATGTTGAATCAGAGTATTTATATTGAAATAATAAGAATTAGATTACAACTATAGCCCTTACAATGATAAGAGAAAGAGAAACAAATAAAATAACAAACAAAATGCCCAAAATAACCCTAAACAGGCACTAATATATCTGGTGCTACTTTATGACTTACAACACATACCAAACCAGACTCCCCCTGAGCAACAAAACTAAGTGGTTGCTCCATATAAACCTCCTCATGGAGATCATCATGAAAGAAAGCATTCTTCTCATAAAGCTACTGCAACTACTAATGATGGGAAGTAGCAAGAGAAATCAAATTACAAACTGAGGCAAGCTTGGTAACAGGGCAAAATGTATCAAGATAATCATGCCATAGACCTGAGCATAGCCTTTGGTGACCAGGCGATACTTCAAACGAGCAAGAGAACCATCAAGATTGACTTTGACAACATAAACCCAACGACAACCAATAGCCGACTTGGCTGCAAATAAAGGCTCCAGATCCCACGTATGGTTTTCCTCTAAGGCTAATAATTCTTCCTCCATAGTTGTCCTCTAGCCTAGAGTAGATAACACCTCTGCAACAATCTTAGGAAGCAGGTGAATAAACAGGAATGAAGTGAAGGAAATAAACCAGAATAAGACACAAGGTTTGAAAGAGGATGTCGGGTACAACGCCGAACACCCTTACGAAGAGAAATAGGAACATCAAGATTATATAATGGAATACTTTACTCAAGAGATGGGTCAAGATCGGCAGGGGCGAAAGTGGCAAGGGCAATAGGATCTACCCGAGGACGACGAGTGTAAACAGCTGAATGGCCTGTGGAGGAGGAGGCACAACAGCGAGTGAGGGAACCTGCGAAACAGAATATTGGACAACATATGTAGGAAGACAATCATTTAACTCAGACACAAGCAGGTAGTTAAATAGAGGGTCAAAGGAAACAATAATGAATAAGGAATCCCACCATTTAAGACAAAAGAAAGCATGTAATTAATGAGATAGCATGCGGTTAAAAAAGTGTCAACCCAAAAAGGGAAAGATCTAGTAACTTCCATTAAATGATGATTCTTCCGTTCCGCAACACCGTTCTGTTGAGGGGTGTCGGGATAGGAAGATTGATGAACCATACCCTGTGCAACCATAAACTAAGTAATCTTGTCTGAAAAATATTCCTTGGCATTGTCGCTTTAGAAAACACATATAGATGTCTGGAATCGAGTTTGAATTTCAGTGACAAAAGCACAAAAGGTAGAAAACAATTCAGAATGACTTTTCATCAAATAAATCCAGGTAACTTTGGAAAAATCATAAACAAAGGTAACAAAATACTTAAATCCCAACTTAGACATTACAAGACAAGGACCCCATACGTCAGAATGGACTAAAGAAAAAGGATACACAGACCGCTTATTGACTTGAGAGGAATAACTCACACGATGGAGCTTCCTAAACTAACAGGACTCACATTCTAAAATAGACAAAGAACTAAAACGGGAATCAAGTTTCTTCGAACTCTGTAAAAACCGATGACCTAACCGACAATGACCTTGATGAGGATACAGTACACTTGAGCAAGCAATGTATGGAGAAGTTAATGAAGAGTCCTCAAGTAGATATAGCCCCCCTTTCTTATGACCCCTACCAATCATCTTCTTCATCATAAGATACTGAAAAATATTTGAATAAGGGTAAAAGATTACGGAACAATTGTAAGCAGTTGAGAGCTTGTTGACCGACAAAAGGTTAAAAGGAAAATTTGGTAAATGAAGAACAAAAAGTAGTTACAGAAGGAGTGGGATGAACGGTCTCAGTGCCATTCACGTTGACCGAAGATCCTTCAGCCAAAGTGACAACTGGAGATGGAGGTACAAAAAGAGGAAAATTTACCTGATACGCTAGCCATGTGATCAGAAGCACCCAATCAATGTTCCAAGGATGAGAGAATGAAAGACATGCAATGGCATAACCTGTTTGGACAAAAATAGCAGTGGAAGATGAGAAAAGTTGTAACGTTTGAAACTAGCTATAGAGGGCATACTCATCATCAGTCATCTTAACCATTTTTACCTCATATGATACAGGCGGGGTAGCAAGGTCAGAACTGGAGACGGAATGGGAAACTGTTGCTGAAGGGGTTTGTCGTGAAGTTTCCAACATTAATGTTGGATATGCCCAAACTTGCCACAATGATGGCCCGTACGAACAGTGCCCAAACTGTTGGAAGAAGTTGGAAACCCATAACAGCTAACGCTTTCGCTAGTCCTGTATCTTCCGCACATCAGCACTGATAGGAAGCAGAGAATTCAACTCTTCATACATCCATTTAAAATCAGCAAAATACTGGCCTACTAAGTGAGAGGGCAACCCTTTCAATCGGCCCAATAAAATTCCTGTGACACATCATAAATATGAAACAGATTATTGTAACCCAAAAATATATAAAACATTTAAATAATTCTACAATTCCTTTACAATATCAATGTGGGTAACAAGGTCCACGATATGATTGTCCATAGAATTCAATAACTGCCCCAAATCCGGGCATCAATTGCGTCCCATGTAGAGTTGGTACTAAACTTGGTTTGGATTAAATGACTCTGTTGATCCCGCCTTGTTAAGACAAACCTAACAATTTTTTCCCCATTGTTGAAAATTATCAACCCTTTCCAATTTCTTATTTGTAACCCAATGGGAGGAGGAAGACACAATCTCAGTCACAGTAGTCTTTGATTCAGCCATTGACCTCAAAAAGAGGAGAAAAGAACCAGGTGATAGCATGTACCAGCAATAATCCATTTAACAATTGATAAGACAAGCGAGAAAAATCGATTTCAACAATAATCTCAGCCAACCGAGAAAAGTTACAAAAATTTTGATTTCTACAATTGGTTCAACCAACTGAGAAGCAAAAGAAACTCCCAAAAATTGATTTCAATAATCGGTTCCACCAACCGAGAAGCTAAACCAAGAAAAATAGATTGCTATAATCGAACCAGAAAAATCACCTTAAAAATCGAACCAGAAACTCGAGTCACCCACTCGATTCAATTATCAATCACAAACCAGAACATGGTTCAGCAATCGATCGTTCACATATAGAACCAGGAAAACCAAAAAATCCAGCAATTGAACCTCCACATTACTGCCAATATGAAGCATGTGTAAGCAACGAGCCAATATGAAGCATGTGCATCGATCCAGCCACTTCCATCAATCGTTCTTCGTATTGTCTAATCAAAAACAGGGGGTGATCTCACCCCCTCTTGGTTATAGATGCAATCTTTAAATTTGGAGAAGTAACAATCAAAATTGAGGGAACACTTGGATGAAGTAAGACACGATCTAATGCTGTGTAGCAGTGCTTAGAGTTCTTGCTCTGATACCATGTAAATTCTAGATAGAAAAGAAGAAAAAATGAAGAGAGAAGAGAGGGAATGAAGAAAGTGAGGCAGCTGTAACTTTGGGAGTAATCAATATATGTAAAGAGAACATCCAACTCTAAAAGGGTATAAAGGTAAAAGACCAAAAATAGGAAAAAGAGGGAAAGGAGACTTGCGCATCAGGATTAGCGCCTAATCCCGATACCCCTCCCCCTTCTTCGACAACCCAATAACAGTGGCTATGCCATTAAATTGTAGAGAATGCAAGCATCCTTATTTGGGTTCATTTAGATACATGCACTTTGATTAATAAAGCAAGAATTCTTCAGTCTCAAGAGTACTTTCCTTTATGTTGGAGGATGCATTTAGGGTTCAAACTTCCACAAACTCCATCATGGATGAGTTGACGAGGTGGGGGAGGCATTAAGGATTCGTGTAGATCAGTAGATGAGCTCTTATCCTATTATTTGGTCCCCTAGCTGAGTCTTGTGGGCTTTGGCCCTGCCTCCTGTTGTTGGTGCACACCACTTTAATAAAATATCTTCATTAGTATTAAAAATGGCGTTGAAAATGTTGAGATGGTGCCTGAATAAATATGCTGCCCCCCTCCCCTTTGGAAGCAAGCCCATAAAGCAAAATTCTGGATTAGGAATTCAGTTTTGATCATGAGTTTATCCTTTTTTTTTATTGGAGAAGGGGCTGAAATCAAATACCTGTATTTGACTTGCAACTTTAGGCGGCAGGATTTTATTTTTCACACGGATTTGTCCCTTATCTACAACCAAAGTTAAACCTTGGTTTAGGTGATGCATATCAACACCGTCCGGTGTCTACAATGCCATGTCAATGACTGATCTAAAATGGAAAGTTCTACTAACCTCAAACTTCTTTCCCCTTGCTGATGAATGGAGCTTCCTCTACTATCTCTGGTTCCGGTAAACCGTCGTCTCCTCTCTTTGTCAGCAGAGTGTTCCTTCTTCCATTGAGTGATTTAATTTTATGTGGAGGAAAAATATTGGTTAGAAACAAGTTATTGGAAAAACAGACTACAAACAACACTTTGGGTGTCCCTAATGCTTTTGGTTTTCTCGTTTTGTTTGCTAACTCTCCCTATATTTTTGCTACATTCCAATGCCAGTCTTGTGAGTTAAATCATTACAAACTAAGGAATATGGGAAATGAACACGAAGAAATAACATAGATTAAAAAGAGAACTAAGAAATCTCCCATAGTCTCTAATTTTTCTGTTTTAACCATTATTTAGGGCGTCCCAGTGCACGAGGCTCCCGCTACTGCAGGGTCTAGGGAAGGCAGAATGTATGCAGCCTTACCCCCACATTGTGGAGAAGCTGTTTCCAAGATTCGAACCCGTTACCACAAGGTGTAATATGACAACCATACCGTCACACCAAGGCTCGCCCTCTAGACATGACATCTGTGGGATTTGAACCCACGCCCTTTCGGACCAAAGCCTAAATCTGGCGCCTTAGACCACTCAGCCAAACTGTCTTCTATTATTTCTTGCACCATTCAAAACTTTTGCTAGTGGCATCTCGTTGACTGCCATTTTGAGCTACCATGGCTGGAGGCATGGTGTTCTTGGTTGTGGAAGAAACAAAACTCAGATTACTCTTCAATCGTTGCTTAAAAAGCTAAATATTTTTTTCCTTTTTCGCCACATCATCTATGCTATTATCTTCAATCAAGTTATGCACAGATCTCAATACAAAAGACCAAAAAACTCAAATCGATATTTTTCATGTTCGTTTTAAATTTATAAGTAATCTTCCTACCATATTATATCACATACTTATGAAATTCCTTAGTAGTCCCAACAAAATTTTGCATGGTTCTAGCTGAATAACAGTGCATGATTGCATCAAATCTGACCATGATATGTTCTCCCAATTCAACTCCACCTGACACCTACAAGTGATTCATTCAAATCCATTTGTAGACCAACGTACTCTACAAGGTTCGGAGGTCAAATGAACCAGGCCAGCTTTGGACCAGATTGGAACTAATTGTCTCAGAGTGGGAAGCATACAGATTGACCATTGGACCTTGTCAGCTAGGAGGTTGCATAATTGGATTCCTTCTCCAGCTTGTTTTTGCCTTTACTTTGTCATAGTTTTATAGATTTACTTACCTTTTCGTTTTCTCCCTAAACCCTCGTCTAAATAATAGAAAACCTAACATAATCTTTATTCCCTAAGCTGACTGACTCAAAGTTGTCAAATTACAAATATAATCCGTACACAGAATTAAACAGCTAAATTTCAAATACTAAAAACTCTTTATCCCATAGGATGGAAGACTCAACAGCCTTGATGACCTTGGATAAAAGTTTAATAGAAAAGATGAAGGAATATTTCTGGTGTTAAAGTTGATTACTCAAGCAGAATCACATTTATTTATTTTATTATTATTATTATTATTTTTTTTTTTTTTTTAGAGATAGGCCCCCAAGAAGATTTGAACTCATAACCTCTTAATTATGAAGTGTTAGTCTTTACCAACAGCAATCCCCTTGGGGTGCAGAATCACAGGTTGATGAAATACAATAGTGACTTGAAGTTATCTTATGGTGGCTGTGGAATATAAGCAGCTGGGGTTCCTTGAATAAGTTTTAAAAAAATGGCTGGAAAGTTTAAGAATTAGGGAGCTTGAAGTTGTCAAAAAAGAAACAGTTGAATAATCAAGTGCCAAAGTAATTTAATTGAAGGGGCAGAATGACATGATACAGATGATACATCGCACAAGCAGTACCCACAACACAGTTGGATAGTTTGAATGATTTTTTTTATATATATTATAACAGAATTAAGTGTTGTCCATGTTCACTCTAATTTTATGATTTGGTGGAGTCATGAATTTTGTCAAAATCATAAGAGTTGACCTTGTACAAGGGTGTTGAGGAATCTACTTAGTCAATCAGAGGGAACCCTGGCAAACTGGATGGGGGGAGTTAGCAAGCAATGCTCTGATTGATACCGATCTGTCTTATATGTTTCCTCTCTGTTTTCTTGTTGAGCTTCATTGTCATTGTTGGTTGTCACAGAGATGACCAAATTAAGAATGTTGCTTTTATGATTTGATTTTGTGTGCTTTTATTAGTCTAATGCTGCCTGTTAATGTAGTCATATTGTGTTGTATAGTTTCTATTTACTTTTTGTCTAATTGTCTCCAATTGGTAATTTGGTTTGCCCCTTTCGAGTATCTCTCTTTTGCCTCCTTTATTCTTATTCATTGTCTTCTTCTCAGGTTCTACCCCGGAAAATGCTTGATTTTCTTGATGCTCCGGTACCTTTTATTGTAAGTTTGAGTCCTTTCCTCTCTTGCTATCTATCAGTGAACTGCACAATAGATTATTCTATATGATAATGACTGTGTGAAACATTATGGGGAATCTTGTGGTGTATTCATGTTGAATGTCTCAACTCTTGAGTCCAATAAATGATAGAATTTAGAACTGATATCATTTTACTTACTGTGGTAGTTTGCTTTTTGCTTGGAGGAAACTCCTTGATTCTGTGGATTTTTTTCTACCTTTAATTATCTTACTAAACTCTTGGGCCCAAATGGGAGGAGTGTTGCAAGCGAACGATGCACCTAAATTTGAGATAAAGCATTACGAACAAAGATATAAAAATAAATAAAAAAATCATGCTAGAAAACCTCATTAGCACATTGCACCTCACAACTGGGGCTTCTTTCTTCTTTTTTTTTTTTTTTTTAGGTGTTGTGGGGGGTGGTGTAAGGGTGCAGATAATAACTTGGCCTTCTTTAATAAGTATTTGTGTCTTAATCTTACTAACACATGTCAAGGTATGTGATTTTAAGCCACGAGGTAAACTGATGTGGACAACTTGGGCTTGCTGCGGAGTTACTGATTGGAATCATGGTTCGAGGTAAGGTTTCGACTTGCGTAACTAGGTTTCGACCCTTTCCGAGATGAGATGGACAGTCGAAATGGAAATGTTCATGGTTTCGGTCGAAATGGAATAGTTCACGGTTTCGGTTGAAACTTGGTCAAACTCAACCAGGTTTCAACAGAAACCTAGTTTCGACATTGGTTTGGTCTATAAAAAGCTGGGTTTCGTTCAAAACCTATCGAAATAAATAGGTTTTGACTCTAAAGCCAGGAACAAGACACAGAAGCAACACTTATTAGGCCAGACATTCGGTCGAAACTTGGTCCAACTGGACCAGTTTTCAACTGAAACCTAGTTTCGTCATTGGTTTAGTCTATAAAAAGCTGGGTTTCGATCGAAACCTATTGTAATAGACAGGTTTTGATTCTAAAGCTAGGAATAAGACACAAAATCAACACTTATTAGGCTAGATACAGGAACAACAGACAGTACTTATTTATGACTAATATCATTTAAACTAGTCTAAAATTCAAATTCTAAAAGGATAAAAAGTCAACCCTCCACTTCAAGAACAAAAACCGTATTTTTGGGTGCGGGGGTAATTTTCAACTTCCAAATGCTAGGCTTCTTTCCGAATATAAAAATTCTATAAATCTTATTATAGTAAAGCATAACCAAAAACCAAAAGTGCCCCAAAATAATCTCTGTTTTGATTCCCAAAAAATTATTTACATTCAGACGATTTTAAACAGCATTCGCGTACTCTGAACAAGGTTTGATAGGAGTATAACTCTTTCATTATAACTCGGATTCAAGCAATCTCAGATTTATTGGAAAGCTGATTATGCTAGCTTTGCAACGAATTCGAGATTACTTGAATCTGAGCTATATTAAATGAATTATGCTCTGGTCAAATCTTGTTAAAAGTACGCAAATGTTAGTCATAAATACATATTGCCTACTTAACTCTAGACACAATCCCAGGTCAGTGTACACTAGCAAACTTGGGTCCACACCACATATTATCATTTTAGATGTTATTATTTAGACTAATGTGGGAATATGTGTGAAAGGGTAAAATAGGCTACAGAAAAAAGAAAAAAAAAACTCAAATCAAGAAAAATGCTTTTGGGTTTTGAAACCAAGCTTTGAGATGTCTCGGGAAAAATATCAGGTTTCGACTGAGTTTCGGGTGAAACCTAAGATATCTTGGTTTCGAGGCTGGTTGAAACCAGCACCTTGAACCTTGAATGGAATCATTCTGTATCAGAGGATCCAAGAAAAGTTTAGCCAATCCAAAAGGCAAAGCCCAATATACACAATGGATTGGCTAATGTACTTAATATAATAGGTCAGATTGATCCAATTTGGTACTTATGATCCATATAGGATGAATCACCCTGATCGCATACCAAGCCTTGTAATTATGCTTGGCCTTCTTTAGGGCACCCTTTACTTAGCAAGTACTTGACCTCTCTTTAATGAACTTGTATTTGGGCATGGGGCACAACTGAATTTTTCCTTTTCTCTTGTAACACTATAAAAAAGAAAACCAAAGAAAGAGACCAATAGAAAGGAGAGAAATCGGGGTTATATTTCACAGTAAAAATCCCCCAACAGCGAACCAAATCCTTCCCTAGGGGCAATTCCGTAAGAGACCAGGTATTTCGTGACAGAAGAGCATCCATCTCGGCATCCATAGCCCATTTCCACTCAGGTCGGGATAATGCCTCAGTATGAGAGGTTGGAACATCTGTATGAGCTAAGGCATAGGCAAAGTTTTGGTCCAACACAGGAAGGTGAGAGGTAGAGACATAATGAGCAATAGGATATAATGGGAACTGAGTGCAAGAGCGTGTACCTTTCCGTAATGCAATAGGAAGATCATTTGACGAAGGCTGCGAGGAGGATGGGGCAGAGACTGGAGTAACGACTGACACTTAGTCAGGGACAACAACAGTATTCTGACGACGCTGATATACCTTTAGTGGGGCCTCAACAATAGTCGACTCAGGGGCAAGAGAGGAAGGCAAACTAGGATCCTGGATTAAGACCGGAACTGGTGGATCGGGGTATGGAACAGGGTAATAGGGTGTATGTTCGAAAAAGGTGACATCAGCACTTACCATCTGGCGCCTTGTCTGAGGGTCATAACAACGATACCTCTTCTGAGTGCGAGAGTAACCAATAAACACACACTTGACAGCACGAGGCGATAATTTATCAAGTCCAAGACGAAGGTCATGTACATAGCAAGTGCATCCAAAAGTACGAGGAGGGATGACAAACAGAGGAGAAAATGGATAAAGCAAAGATATGGGAGCTCGATTATGAAGAACTGAAGACGGCATGCGATTGATCAAGTAGCAAGCAGTTAACACAACATCACCCCAAAAATATCAAGGCAAATGCATATGAGGGAGAAGAGAACGAGCGACCTCTAATAAGTGACGGTTTTTACGTTCTACAACTCCATTTTGTTGTGGAGTGTAAGAACAACTAGTCTGATGAATGACACCTTTGGATGCATAGAATAAGGAGATAGCGGTTTGAGTGTATTCAAGAGCATTGTCAAATCGAAAAATCTTAATGCCAACATCAAATTGATTTTTTATTTTGAAATAAAATTGTTTGAATACGGAAAGGAACTCAGAGCGATCATTTAGCAAATATAACCAAGTAGTTCTAGAGTAATCATCCACAAATGTGACAAAATAGCTAAAACTAGAACGACTCTTGACCTTAATGAGACCCCAGTTATCAAAATGGACTAAGAAAAAAGGAGTTGTACTTCTAGGTATAGTACGTGATGGGAAAGAGGAACGGTGGTGTTTTCCTAATTAACATGCCTCACACTCAAGTGTAGTGACATTTTTGCAACTAGGAACCATGAGTTAAAGGTGAGAGAGAGAAACATGACCCAACCGAACATGCCAAAGCATTGGTGAAACCTTAGTGGTAGTAATTACAGCGGTAGAAGATGGGATGGTGTCTAAGTAATACAGTCCGTCCTTCTCATGCTCCCCACCGAGCGTCGCCTTCGTCTGAAAATCCTGAAATACATAATAGGTAGGGAAAAAGGTGACGGAACAGTTTAAGGTTTTAGCCAAAGAACTAACGGATAGTAAATTCATGGGTAGACAAGGGACATGAAGCACAAATGAAAGAGATAAACTAGGAGATAGAGAAACAGTTCCCTTACCAAAAACATTGGTAGCGGATCCATCAGCGAGGTAAACATTGGACGGTTGCACAGAATGGGTAAAAGAAGAAAATACAGACTTACCAATCATATGAGACGAGGCTCCCAAGTCAATAACCCGAGGAGTAGAGGCCATGGATGCAAAGAAAGCAGCATTACCTGCAATATCGCGTGAGTGAAGAAGGGCAATGCCACATGTAAAGCTCTTTCGTCGAGTGTGCAATCATGACAGGACTCGAGGAAGAAGCCCCAACTAACTCCGTGCCAGCAGCTGCTGTAAGATGGGGGAAGGGGCAAGTGTTCTTCGGAATGACTGGGCGTAATGGGTATGTAGGCGGTGAATCGGGGTGGAGCATTGCCGTGAGTATCCAACCGATTGAGCCGAGCCAACAGATTATGAAAATCATCCTTGGATAATGTAACAGTGGAAAAGGAACCTCCATCAATAGAAGGGTCAGGTGCAAGGGTATCACTCTGGGATGTAACAACACTGGCTACCTAAGAAGGGGACCCTAAACTCCATTGAAGAGGCTTACCATTTTTCACCGAACAGCGATCAACGGTGTGGTTTTGTTTACCACAAGAAGAACAGATACGCATTGAAGCATTACCTCGGCCACCACGACCTCTGCCAGAGCTACCACGACCTTGGTTGCCACTAGAAGTGAACAAGGTAGAGTTGTCAGTGGTGAATTAGGGTTGACAATACGCTAAACACAGTAGAAGGCCTCATTCAAGGTCAGAACTTTATCTCCAGTAAGCAATTGGCTTTTAAAAGGCTGCAACTCAGAACTGAGACCAAACAGAAATGTTGCCACCTGAAATTCTGCACACTGAGCCTTCAAAATATTGAGGTCAATAGTAAGGGGTTGATGAACATTCAGTTCTTCCCAGATTCCTTTGAGAGAGTTATAAAATTCTGTAATAGACCTGTCTCCCTGTTCACAATTGAATAGACGTTCATCTAAGTCATAAACACGAAATAAGTTTGTATCTTGAGAAAAGCTCTCCAGTAAGTCATTCCAAACACCCTTGGCTATTGTGTGAAACATGACATTGGCAGCCACAGAAGGTTCCATACTATTAAACAACCAGACCATGACAGTAGCATTATTGCGGGCTCAAGTGCCATATGTCGAATCCTTGGAATCCGAGGGAACATCGTATATATAAGCCAACTTATCTCTAGCTGTGAGATAGATGGTCACAGCTTGCTTCCACAGCAGACAATTAGATAAGCCAACCAATTTGATTGAAGTAATTTGGACATGAACACCATCCACATGATTCTTAGATTCAGTTATGTTTGGAAAAGAACCAAAACAAGAAAGAGAGATATTTGTCCAGAATCTTACTGCTGTAGCAATGGGATATCCTTCCAAAAAAAAAATTGCTTCTAATCTTTTACTGCTACAGAGGTACAACCTGTAGTACAGGAATGAATACCAACAAAAACTGTTGAATAAGATGAGTTAAAAATATTAGGTAGCGCTGGTAGCTAAACACATTGATATCAAAAAAAAATATCGGGCTGAAGAAAGAATAGCTCTTGAACAGAAGCAATGTAATAGAATCACAAAAAAAATGCAGGAACTGTGCATCATTCTCAGAATTGATGAAGTACAGATTCCAAACAAATACCGTGTTGAGATCCCATGTTAATCAACTCCATCTTATCGAGGTTTGAGTCTAGAATTCATGGGAAAAAATTAGGGAAAGAGAAGTGAAGAGGGAGAACCGAAATAAACTCTCAAACCAGCAACCAAAAACTTTGCAGCAGAAGTTTATTAACCTCACTTTGATACCATATAACACTGTAAAAGAGAAAACCAAAGAAAGAGACCAATAAAAAGGAGAGAAATTGTGGAGAGGGGAAGAGATTGATTGTGATTATCTCCCCCTATCCCTCTACTATTTATAATCAATTAGGCAGCCCATGTACAACTATCCATATATAGCTGTCCATATATAGTCAATATACTGCTGTCCATGTACAGTCCATATACAACCAATGCACTACTAAGACACACCTAAGACCTGGTCATCATAAGACAAAGAAAGGAAAGATTAGAGATTGTAATCTTAACATCTCTTATTAAGTTCACAAACACATACAGACACATCTTGGCAGTTTTCAACTTCATTGGAGGAAATTCCTTGATTTGCTGATGAGGTCTTTTGTTTGGTAATAACAAATTTATAAAGTCATGCAAAGAGAGAGAGAGAGAGAGAGAGAGAGAGAGAGAGAGCAAAAAAATAGAGAGCGACAGATAGAAAGAAAAGGAATTCTTTGATACAACGTTGAATGCAAACACAAGAACCCAAAATGCCCCCAAAACACCATGTCTCCATCCTAATAACACATGAACTGAAACCAGGTGTGTCATACAAGTTGTTCCCCTTGTGCTTTGCCTAGCTGTTGGCCACACTTAGTTGTTTGAGCATCTATGTGCCAGGGTCACATGACTGAGTTTGCCTCTTTTTCCTGCTAAAAACCTTTTAATACCAAGATACACGAATAAATGCGTACATATATGCATGCATCTCACTGTAAAGACAACTGAAATCCATCTCATATTTTATTTAACTTACTCAAATCTTCAGTATATCAATTTTTCAGATGATATATGCTATTAGGATTTCTTAGGCACTTATCAACACATCTCATTCCGAATAAATAGCTCCATTTAATTGAGTGTTGTGTGGACAAGTAGCTTCAAGCTTGGATTTGATTGGTCCAGGATCTGGAAAGTTGATAACATGACCAGGAGATTAACAAAATCTATTTTTCAAGGGGTGGGTTAGCATGAACCTGGTGCTGGCTGCAGCAGCAAAGTTGGATTATAGGGTAGCTTCCAGCCTGCCACTGTTCATTGCTATTGCTGTAGTACAATATTTAACTGAATATCATAGGTTTAATGCTGATTTCCTTCCATGGAACTGTCAACCACCTTGTTTCGCATGCAATTGTTCCAAGCCAGCTTCATTTCATGTGAATGGTGAACATCTTATGCATACAATAGCTTCTGCAAATGGAGCATTTCTCTGATAACTCAATCAAATTCAGACACTTACTGAATCTGTGATTTTACAGATGCAGTACATAAAATTATAATAAAAGAGGGACCAGTTGAAGTATAGATAAAGATGATAAAGATGCAAGTGGTATTTCTAAATCCTGGGACATGGTTTCCCTCTTTGTCCTATGTTCAGCACAATCCTTCTTTCGGAATTTTATCTGAACTCTATTCCCATGGGAATAGGGTATCCAAAGATGAGCCAATACTAGAGCTGTGCTGGTGAGATGAGACGAGGCCACCTCCTTAGTCAGTGGCTATCCTGAAAACTGTATAGTCACTATAGCTGAGTCCCTCCACTAAACTCTGTATTTTATGAGAGTTAGCCCATCTCAAGCCCTAACCCACTGCCTCTAATAGCCCTAACTGAATCTTCAGTACTAATAGTAATAAGTCCTGATAATTGAAAACACATGTTTAGTTTTGTGGAAATGTAGCTTCCTAATATTTTGCATCAGCATCTGACATTGACACTTCTTTTTTAATCCCCCTGCCTTTCCTTTAAAACTTTTCTTTCTAGGGCATGGCTACAATTGTGAAAAAGAATTATTTTATGGTGCATTTTTTATTTTCTAGTGAAAATATAATTAGAACTTGAAATTATTCTAGGCTTCTTGCACATATTGCTTGTCATTCTGATATTCTTATATCTAATTTGTCAGGTTGGCATACAACACAAGCCAGCAGAGCTGAAGTTGAAAACGTCAAATCTTGTTCATGTTAATATCTTCAAGGACCAGGTTTTTATGATTTTATGTTGTTGTTGATATCATCTTCTCACATGGAAAGATTGTAACTTGTGATGGAATAGTTAGGCCAGATGCCTGCTGCATGATCCGGCCTGACAAAAGCATGGACCTGAATTCTGGTCCAGGGCTGAATTTGGTTCGGACTTGGGGCAGATTTTGTGGACAGGTAGCCCGCAACACCTTCTACTAAATTGGCAACCTTAGCCATACAAAGAGGTGTCATGTTGCATAATACAACTTTAAAAAATGGTTGAAATACTACACTCGGTAAAAGGTTGGTTGGACAAGCCACCCTCCTAGTTTGGCTGGGCCACTCCCTAGTTGTGCCGTGTGGAAGGATTATGTGCAATTCCAAACCACTGGATTATTGAGTTGATATACATTGTTGTGTCCCTTACTTGATAGCTCGAGATTTTAGGATAAGAGGTTGTGACATGGTATTAGAGCAGGGAGGTCGAGTGTCCAATCCCTATGATGTGCAATGGAGTATCCCGACACTTTCTCCCCTCTGTGCCACATAATGATGTTTCTGCGTGAGTGCGTGTCACATGCAAGGCTGTGTGTGTACAAGCCTTCACGCGCGTTTTTTTTTTTTTTTTTTTTGGGGGGGGGGGATGAGTTGATATACATTGTTGTGGCCAATAGCTCGAGCTTGTACAGAACAATGGGGGAGAGAATTCGATTCTGTTCGACAGAAGGCAGAATCGAATGGGATAATTACTCTCCTCCTTGAGTCCTCTATTTACAGTATTAGAAAGGGTACATGGATAGGAAAGGACTTCCACATGTCACCATGAGAGGAAGTCCTACTTACAATAGATATAGAATGATAGAGGAGGGATTCCACACGTCAGCATGAGAGGGAGTTCCAATTAAATCGTGAGAAAAGTAGTAGAAGTAGAAGAACTAGAGATATAAACAAATAAGGAAACCATCATAGGCTGTCATGTGTCCACTAATGTATATCTGCTGGTTTGACTTAGTCAAACCGGCAACCAAAAGCTTCTGTCGCTGACTCTGGAATGGACCCCTATGAATGGGTCCATTACTCGTTAGTTAACAAAACGGATTCCTTAGATATACAGGTTCACAATGTTCCCCAGCTAATAGTACAGTGGGAAATATCTTCTATATGGTGATCCATGTGGTTTAATGCGTCCACCAAGTTTGACATGTGACCAACACAGCAGCCCTTCTCTATCTAATGCTCTAAATGACCAAATCAGAGATTTCTATTTCATTGTAATAGATTTTATGGTTTCTACTCATCCCTAAATGCACACACAGACACGCATACACAGTTAGTCCATGTTTCGGCCTAATGACGTGAAAAACTTAAGCAACTTGTGCTCCCCCTAGCACTAAATTTTTGGGCTTCATAATTGAGTTCATTAACATCAAAATCAGCAAAAATAAAATCCCATAACTTACTAGTAATTAAACAACCATTTTTTCTAGCTTGTGATCTCATCAGGACCAATCTGATCTTTTACATACAGCGGGACAAGCATATCAGGATTTGGCTTCTGTCATTTCCCAATCCTTTGTCTTGGTCGTAGAATCCAGAGTTCAGAGTGATGTAGATTGGTATCACCTGATTGACTGGTTCTTAAATCCTTGATCTGAAGCGGATACTGAGTCCTCCTTTCACAAGCAAGCAGCCACTCTATGTTGAGGGCTCATTGTTCACATTATGACAATTTTAATTGAGCGAAGTCTTCTTGTCATTGTCAATATATTATTAGTTACCAGATCTATTAGTGCACCTCTTTTTACCCTGTTTACTTTCTTTTAATCATGCAGGTGAAGATGTGTTACTTGCCTCCACTTCCTCGGCATAGAGAACTCGTCTCTGAATTAGGGCCTATCCATGCTAGACTGTCATGTGAAAACTCCATAGCTAAAAGACATCCTGCATATAAATGCAATGAAGTGCAGGTATTGACAGATTCTTCCACATTTCTTCAGCTGATACATCCACTATGTGGGCCAATTGCATGGTTAAAGATTTTATGTAATCACTGCCTAGGCTAGTGGCAGACTATAACTCATTCTGCTTAATGAAGTTGATCTTTCTTTTTCTTTTTTTTCCTTTCTCTGTTCAATTTTAATATCTTGGAAGAGATTATTTGTTTTCCCTGAATGTATCTTAATGGACAAATAGGATAATCTTAGCTGATCCAAATGTTTGCAGACAAGGCTAGGATGACTGAATTTCTTCCATGGATTGTATTTGTTGGCTTTTTAAATTTTCCAAATCTATTTAGCATCTGTTGTCTGATCATGACCTCTCTTTAGCCAATTAAGTTGCTTGTTCTCTTGCAAAGCATAAAATATTTCTGCTTTGCAGTGAAGTTCCTGTCTCACTTAATTGGCATCCTATGAGATACTTCATAAACGTACAAGACTTAAAAATAGAAAACTTACAATATGCAAAATTGTATCCACCGAAACCCACATGCTACATCCAAAGAAGTTACCTACAAGAGTATTTGTGACATTTACCAATTCTGAATAGAAAGGAACCACTAGATGAATAGATTTAAAGAATTTCCCTTTGTCCTCCAAAACTCTTCTTTTTTCACTGGTCCCATTTGATTGCAAAAGGAATTAGTCTCTGTAAGGCTGTCCCTCTTGTTTGAACTTCCCCCTGGCTAGACTGTAAACAGCATTTCCAGATCCACAATATTCTCTGGTACACTGTATTAAGTAAGTTTTCAGTTCTGTGAAATAGCTCCCAATTATTTTCTGTAAAAAAAATTATTCTTTTGGTTTCATACCCTTCCCAGTTATGTTCTTTCTCATGTTATTGGCCATTGGAATGATAGAAGCCTTCTAGTCACATCAGCCTCCTTCAGAGGAGAGAACTTTAAAATCTGAACTGTGGCAGCTACTCAACACTTTAGCGCGGTTGCAGATAATTAATGCTGTTGTTGGAAGATACAGTAGCAAAATTTCACAAGAATAAAAGTGGGCATATTTGTGTCAAATATTTGTGAAGATTGAGGCATTCAAATTTGAATCATTGTTAAGGAAGCTGCTTTATAAAAGAGTAATATGATTACGCATTTTAACACTTTCTCAAGAAAAAATCTAATTTCTATTCTCTATTTATTGTGGCTAACAAGCTCTTCACATCAATAACCTTCAATTTGACTTCAGTCAGTCAAGCATGAATCAGTTTCCCGCAAATTTATTGGTGCATGCAACTTTAACAATTTTAACTTACAGTAACAGTTCACTACAGTTCACTACAGTTCATGTCAAAGAAGTTCTCTACTATTTCAATTTATATTTACTTCTATTGTTTAGCACATTCTTTGGTGAACCTGATCATGTTCTTCTTCTTTTTCTTTTTCCTTTTCTTTTTTTCTGTTTTGAATTATTTGCCTCATATGCGTTACACTCTTGGTTTGAATTATGGATAGTTGAAGCCTTGCCAAGATATGAAGGGATGGAATTGTGGTAATTTCCTTTTTCAGTCTTGGGCAGGTTTGAAATCAAATATTCAAATAATTTATTTTTCTTTCAGAGCTGTTTAACTAAGAAATCTTCTGGTACCATTCCGTGAAGGAACAATTTGAGATGTAGATAAATAGTCTGGGATCATTTTTCTTTTTTAATCTTGTCTCATCAAAATATTGTATGCAGTGCTTGGTTTTGTTGTATTTTGAGATGATTTGGTTATAATTTATATATTGCAACAATTTTCAGGCTGAATCTGCAGCAAAGTTTTTGAATGTCTTGAGACAGTACTTCGAGTCCCTTTGTTCAGAATTGAGGTCGCATACCATAACTTGTGTAGAATCAAACAATGACAAGGTTAGCCATTTCATGTCACTAACTACATTAAAGCACCTGGACATTGAAAGATAATACAATACAACTAACTGTTAGAAATTGAATGTTTCTATTTCTGTGGAACACCATCAATTTTCATTACTCAAAGTTGTTGTCTGGCTACTTTCTCAGGTTTCATTACTTCTTAAAGATAGCTTTATTGACTCCTTTCCCCCCAGGGACCAACCCTTCATAAAGGTATTTTGCATTCCTATTTGTGTTGTCAAATTTGCATCTCTATTTTCTTTCTTGTTCCTCATTCAAAATATGTCTACATTTTGATGTTTGCAGTAGTAGCTATGTAGTTTAATATATATATATATATATATATGTGTGTGTGTGTGTGTGTGTGTGAAAAAAAACTACCTGAAAGGGTGCCAACTATACTTTTTTTTTTCAAAGACAATCATGCAAGCATACATGTTTTCAGGTACTCACCCTGTTTTCTTAGGTGTATGCCACTTCCAAAGAGTTGTCCGTTCACATCCACTCCCTATTTCTAATGTGAAATTGGAGATGTTGGAGCTGAGACAATTGTTGGAGAGATGTTATTTAGATTTACTAGGCCATAGGCCTGCATCACTAATGCAAAACTATTATTGTGGCTGCAGCATTTTGTAGATACTCAACTTTTCTCTGTCCTATCGGATTCTCGCCTCTCAAAATTTGAGCATGAGTAGTTCTAACTTAACCACTTATTAAAGGTTCCAAGTTGAGAAACAGAATACCACAGCCAAAGCCTGCAAAGAAGTTTTAAGCCTGAGGTGCTCATGGATCAAGATTTGGGAAAGGCTGGAATCCCGTACAAGCAGTGTCTTTGCCACTGTCATCAATCTCCCGGTATTGGAGCTATTAACTAGCAGCAGCTGAAAGTTCGAAAAATTTAACATGTACCATAATTCGATGCAAATAATCATTGGTCCTAACATGCTGTCTGCTTACTGCTTTCATGCTCATGGATTCTCATCCCTGTATTTTTAAGGGGGATGTGATGCTGGAATTATCAAAGTGCTGCCTCACTTAAATCTCTTGTAAATCTACAAACTAATAAAAGAAGTTTTGAGCCTGTGTCATTGTCTTGGTGTTTCTCTTTTCCTATTTCAAGACAATAAATAATTAATGTGCGGAGATGGGAGTGGATGAAAGGAGCAAGATGCCTTGGTGGTGAAATGGTAGACACGCGAGACTCAAAATCTCGTGCTAAAGAGCATGGACTAATTGGCATAGTTGCAGTGATGATAGAATTAACAGTTCTTGAACGGCCCAGCCAATAAGGCTTTCCTTTATGGCTGGAATATTCTGCTAGGTCAAGTAGGGGCCTGGGAGCGTTCAAGAACTCAAACTCGGGCAAGGGATCGGTTCTGTTTGCCTTCAAAATTATCTTACTTTCTTGGGATCGGCCCTTAGCAAACCTTTCTGACTTGCGTGCTGTACTGGATTCAGGGCTATAAAGAATTTGCATTCTATCATATTAGACTCTAAAATTTGACACATGATCAATCATTTCACTCGAGGTCTAATCTGTTCCAACAGTTGGAACTGCTGTGATATATTTTCCCGTGGTGAAAAGAAAGTAAGCTACACATGCCTTCCTATGTTTGCTATTCAAAAACAATTAACAAAAAAAATAATAAAATGTTTGTCAATGGTGTGAATTGAATGCCAAGAAATTTAAAAAAAAAAGAAATTGTTGGTGAAGCATCGGCAGCCGATCCCTAAGTCCATGCAATTATCATCGGCACAAACTGAGTTTTAAATTGATTTAATAGCTAAAACAGTCAGATTTGATAGTTTCAAATGACAAAATATCATCTCATATGACTTATTCTGGCCGGCAGAATTCGAAGGATGAAGAAGGGAAATAGCAAAGAAGTTATTGCTGCTATCTTCACTTGAATAGTTCAAGCCTAGTTTTCCCAATTATAAAGAATCTCATTCGAGAGTTCAACTCTAGTTTTCCCAACTTAAGGAAGCTCATATAGCTGTTTCTTTCTCATCAAAATAATTTAATTTTGAAGCTTCTGTCATGAATGAAGGAACAATCCTTTAAATCCATTCTTCATTCCTTTCCTTATTAGTTCTTTAAAAGTGTTTTAATCCTGTTTGGCGCTGTTGTCTTCAACCTTAAAATACTCATAAAACCATGCTATGATATCAGAAGGAGAAGGAAAATAAATTAACGCAACCAAGAGATCTGTTTTCTTGAACCTTAAAAATAAATGCTCCATGTACCACTCTCGGTAGAGTATAGATTGTGGAAGTGGGGATCGGAATGTGTGTAACAAATACGGGGAGGTGCAATACACTCATCGTCTCTCCATTCTCCTCATTCCTCTCTCCTTCCCTGTCCCTGTCTCCCTCTGAAGAGTGAAGATGCTGCTACAGAATACACAACAGATGATCCTTCCTTACTCTTTTGACCATCTCATATTGTTGTAGTCTTCGTCTCCTCGTCAAAACAAGAATAATTCAACTTCTTCAAGACGAGACGCCACTATGGCTACCGGCCTCTCCTTTCTAGGCCTTGAAGTCCGCCGTCAACCAATCCAGGAATACTCGATGGAAGGAACTACCCAACAGGGGTCCCACATAACGCAGCCGATGCCGGAACACTTTATCTCAGTGTTCACTGTTACGCCATCGCCAACAGCACCGAAGTCAGTGGCAAATGGTCGTAGCTTCAGATTAATTTTCACATACTCTTAGTTAAGAGTCAAGTCTGTGAATTCCGCCAGCAGCAGAACATGCCCAGGGAATATACGAAAAGAGGGTCCTGGCTGCTATTTCTAAGCTGGGGAAGAAAGGCGGCGTTCCCGATTGGATTGGATGCAGCATGCTCCTTATGAGTGCAGCAGATGAGGCCGTTCGGAACTACCCAACATGGATCCCACACTCATGCCCAGGTTTATTGGATGATCTCAACTACTTCTTTTTTTTGTTAGCATCTGCCGAGTATATAGCTTTTTAATTGAATTTTCTCATCTACGTGTCTTGAGTGTATCTCACAACGGCTAGTGGGTCTTTTTCCCTCATTCTTTGTTACTGACAACAGAAGTTCCAACAAAACCCCTCTTCTTCAGACTACTTTCCCACACGGTTACAGAATAGTCTCTCTCACTCTCTTACTCACTCTTTCTAATCTCAAATCTCCATTTTGTGTCTTCCTGATATATATATTTCTTGAACAAAGAGAATCAAATTTCAAGCTACAACCATGATTTACACATCCTCACCCAATAGAAACAGATTCACCACAGTGACGCCAGGATTCCAAAGGTCACCACCAAATTATGCGTCTCTTCTTCACTCCAATCTCATTTTCAGCTTTCACCCCCAAAACCCAAGAGTGTCATCGTCCTCAAAAAACAGCAAGAAATCCATAAAACCCAGAACCCATATTCTGAAATCCATTCTAGTAACCCCTGATCAAATCCCACAAAAGAACAGAAATACCAAGAGAAATATCAGGATAACAGAGTCACCTCATGTGGGTCTCCAACAGATGAGGATCCTGTGTGGGTTTGGGTATTGGGTCCAAGGTTTCAGGTGCTTTCCATGGTTGGCGCTCAACTTCCATATGGCTCACACTCTTAACTTGCATCCTTCCGTATTGCAGCTTGTGCAGAACTCTACTAGCCTACCCATGGTGGCCAAACCACTGTATGGGGTTATTTCTGATGCTGTATACATCGGTGGTGCTCATAGAATACCTTATATCTCCATTGGAGGTTGGTTCCTTCTCCTTTATATTCCTCTCCTATTCGTTTTTCTTTTGCTATCTTTCCTTGTTTTCTTTCCCTCTTACCTCCTCATTAAAGTTGTCGCATTGTTCACATCCAGAGTCTATTAGGAATACAGGAAGCGCCCCCCATAAAGCATGTGTCCCAGTTGGGAGTGATGTTCTTCCTTTTAAGTTACTGATATGGATCATACTGTTCAGTCATTTTGCAGATTGTGTCATGGGGAGCCATTGCATTGGTCCCAGTTGGGAGTGATGTTCTTCCTATGCTCATGGCATGCATTCTGCAGAGCAACATTGGTGCATCAATCACAGAAGTTGCAGAAGATGCTCTTGTAGCTGAGTACAGCCAAAAGCACAGATTGGGTGGTCTCCAATCTTATGCTTTCATGGCACGAACTGCTGGGGGAATATTGGGATACCTGTTCGGTGGTTTTTTCTTATTGAAAACACAGCAAACCAGGACCATGTTCCTCTTATTTGCTCTCCTAATGTGTGTTCAACTTGCAATTTCCTCAAAGACAAAGGAGACTTCCCTCAGTTTACCACAACCATCGGTGCACTATCTCATTAGAAACTCTCTCTCAGAGAACCTACTCAAACAATTTTCAAATCTTCTTACTGCAATAAGTGAAAAGAGCATTTCTAGTCCTCTCATTTGGGTTGTAGCTTCCATTGCCATGGTTCCGGATTTGTCAGGCACCATCTTCTGCCACCAAACACACTGTCTAAAGATTGATTCTTCAATTATTGGGATGTCTAAAGTGATAGGTCAATTGATGCTTCTATCTGGAGCTGTACTATATGATCGGTATTGGAAAACAGTCCCCATGAACAAATTGATAGGTACAGTTCAGATTGTATATGCAATCTCTCTCCTCTTGGACTTGGTACTACTGAAGCAGATCAACCTTAAGCTGGGAATTCCAAATGAAGCCTATGTCCTATGCATGTCAGGTTTAGCAGAAAGTATTGCTCAGTTTAAGCTCCTCCCCTTCTCAGTGTTGTTTGCAAATTTATGCCCACCAGGATCTGAAGTATTACTCACATCATTTTTAGCTTCAGTTCTTTGTTTATCATCCATTATCAGTGGCTTTATGGGTGTTGCATTGGTTTCTCTGGTAAGAATTTCATCTGATGATTATACAAGCTTGCCTGTGGGCATTCTGCTAAAATTTCTTGCAGCTTTGGTACCACTGGTTTGGATATCTTCTGTACCTGTATCACAATCAATAGGAAGGGAAAGGAGAAATAGAAGAGTGGGAAGATTGGCATATGATTCTTTTTATGCATAATGTCGAAGAGATTATGAGGTGGAGTGGGGAGAGGTGAAGCAAGCTAGTGGTCTGAAGAAGAAGAATGCAAGTGAGAAGCAAGTGGAGGAATAATGTCATTTTAGTGCCTCATACTGAATCAATATAAATAAGAGGTTTCTCTCTTGGTATCTACAATTGCTCTGCAGAACCTGCAAGCTCGGAGTGGATCCTGACACAGAATACTGCAGATACAACCTAACTTTTTGGCAATTTCAGTTCAGATTTTACTAAGATTGTCCTGGAGAAGGCATAGGAAGTGGAGTTACCAGCTGACCAGTGGAGATCTTCCTACTTCATTTCAGTTGCAGATGTACCCCAGTTTATCCAAACCAAAGCCTCAGAAGACACAAGCTTGATTGTACAGCTACAAGCTAATGCCAGAGCCACAGTCATTACAATTTACAAGTTTACAAAAATACAGGACTGAGATTCAATAATGGAAAGAAGAAAACATGGTCTGGTTACTGACAATCACTTGGTGGCAACTCCAGTGTTTTCAATTTGGTCATACAAGAAAAAGGAGATAGGCCTCAATGGCTGGTTTCTTCTTCTTTTTTTTTATATATATATTAATAGTGAGTTCAAAAGCCTTTCCCAAGCCTTGTTACTTGCATTATGTAAGAAAACATTCTTTGGTGGGCTGGGCAAGAAACAGTTGCCTCTTTGACTCTGTTTGGTTGCAAGAGAAACTAAAAAGAATGGAAGTGAAATTTTCATATGCGGCAAGGAAGCTTTTATAATAATCACAGCACATGACTATATAACTAAGTCTAAATCATTCCATATTTGGTTATTAATTTTCACTTTACTTTGCATCCAAATCCCTTGCATTGAAAAGTAAATTAAAATTACATCTAAAAAGTTTCATTACTAAATATGGTAAGAATTTAAGTAGTTATAGTGTTGGACAATGATTATCAAAGTTTCCTTTTAGGTTTGAAAATTTGTATTTCCTTCCCTTGCAACCAAACAGAACCTTTAGGAATAAAATGTCTTATAATTCAATTATCATTTTTAGGTGATAGGAGAGAAATAAGAAGATACAAAAAAAAAAAAAAGTTTTCAAAGTGCATTTTGGCAAATTGTAACTTCAGCAAAATGGGAAGGGATAATAGAGTGGAGAGAAGCAAATTATATTCCAAACTTAAATCACTCTTGAGAAACATATGCAAATTTCACACATAAAGCACCCATGATAATTTGAGAATATAAAGGAGATGGTCTTGGGAAACATCATTTCTATCAGGTCCTCTGTTTGCACCACCACCACCCACCAAAGCCAAACTATCCTAAGGATTTCTTTCATGATGACCCTAAAGAGCTTCACGACTTCTCAACCATTGCCAACCAATTTTTGTAAAAAAAAAAATTAGTTCACTTTGACACCATTCCAAGGTATCAAAAGTTCGTTTAGAAGAAAAATCTTTCTCCAATCAGGCTACATTTGATTTCACATACAATATTTTGCAAAATTTTGTTGAAAACTAACATACAACTGTAAAACAAAATTAGAAAAAGGAAATTTTTTTTTTCTTGAAATGCCATACAAAAAAGTTCAGAAAACATCCATTTCATTGGTATTCTTGAAACCCACGGAGGACTCCATTCCCCATCATATATGTTAATTAGTCATGCCCAAAACAAAGATCCAAATGGTGGAACAATATAAAATTTATAAGTTTACGAAAATTCCATACAGTAAATCCCTGTTTGTTTTATCGTTAAATTTTCATTGCAAAGAAATTTTACATGTAAATTTTTTTCCATGTAAAATTTTCCTATTTTTCGATGTCTTTCTTTCGCATTACTCATTTATAAACAGACAGTAAAAAAAACAGACAGTAAAAAAAAACAGTTTTACACGGAAATTTTAAATTTCCATCACTTTACAAGGAAGCAAAGGGAACCTGGAAATTATCAATTAATTTTAGTTTATACAAGTGATCCTCATATGCAAATGAATTGAATTAATTGACGACCTTACTTGAACAAAGATCTGAATTGAAGTAATTAATTGAACAGAAGGGCATAGCCAAAAAAGGTTTTTGATCAGTAGATACTGTACAGTGTTGAATTCGTATATGGCCAATACTACTGTAAGAACATTCTTTTGTCAGAGATGAAGGAAAAACTGTTATGAGAATCGTGCAGGATGATACCCGGACGGACATCCAATTTTAAAACCCCTCATTTTTCTTCATCCTCGGAATCTGACTTGGCAAAAACTGTTTCCGGCTGGGTTGCTGCATATGCTGGTGCAATGTACTTAGGATCTTTGGCTGCAACATCAGCATATTTCAAAATAGCCTCTCTTGGGTCTTCATCCATCCATGTCTCCTTGATCATACCTCCTTGCTGCATATTTAATGAATGGGTTAGCCACACAATCATGCTTCAATTTTCACATCCCAGAAGGGAAAAAAAACAGTGTTACCTTGAGCAAGTACTGGGTCAATAAGCTCCCTTTAGTTGTACCAACTCGTCCGCCAAATCCTGGGCCTGTCATCGGAAGTTCAGGTTTATGGGACTTGAGGGGATCCTTCAAGGCTTTCTCTCGCTGACGCTTCCGGCTTGGCTGATCTCTGAATAATGGTAATGCATGAGGGTTGTGAATAACAGGGCTTGGCTGAAAATCATCAACAGACTTCTTCCTCGGTGCTCGTGCAACACATACTAGAGCTCCTCTCTGACTAAGAGATGGATCATAAAGTATGTGTGTTCCTCCCTGCTTTTTGTCACCAACTGTGGCAAAGACCTGTGAACAAGATGGTAGGCAGTATTAGCATGAATAATTCTCTCAACATCAACTAAAAGAAATCAAAAGAGAGGAAAGCAGAGTAAATAATGAGGGAACAAGAGAAAATTTTTCACACGAATGAAGCTTAAATATTTGAGGACACAAATGGAATAAAAGAACGTATTCTGATACACTTGTCAAGTAAATACATAACACAAGATGCAACAAGTAGCATTAAGGATCAGAAGCATATGGTTAGATATATACCTGATTTAGTCTCGGATGCCAAGAACATTGCACTACACTGCAAGTTGGAGATATTCCCACTTTTGACACTAGTTCAAGTTTTGTTCGGTCGAAGAAGCACAGCAAGCCTCCAATAGTGCTCTCTCTCTCAACCGATGTTCCAGTGAAGATGAGTTGCTCATCAGGACTGAATGCAACATTTGTTTGGGCATAATGATTTGGGAGCTCCTCAAAGACTTGAAGGGGCTTCTTTATTTGCCGTAAATCCCAAACCTAACCATAAAATTCACAAAACAATGCTGGTAAGCATATTGTCATAAGGGTCTTTGACAGAATATAAGAAAGAGAGAAGGAGAAGACAGAGAGAAAATGAGAAAAGGGAGAGAACCACTACCATCTATTTATTAACAATGAAAGCAAGTAATTACAACCTAGTAGAACTCTAGACTCTAGAAAGTTTTTATAATGAAACTCGAATAATTATTATCTTATCGTAGTGACTCTAAAGGATAAAGTAAAACATAAAGATAAGACTAAACACAATAGGATGAGAGAGAGAGAGAGAGATCATGAGCGTGATTCTCCTCCCCAACTGTCATCTATTTATTAATAATGAATGCAAGCAATTACAACCTAATAGAACTCTAGGCTCTAGAAAGTAATTATAATTGAACTCTAATAACTCTAATCTTAGTAACTCTAATGGATAAAGTAAATCATAAAGATAAAACAAAACTCATTAGGACTCTATCGAAACCACATAGTGGATATTGACCTTGCTATCTCAACACTCCCCCTCAAGCTGAAGTTCCAGCTGGGAACAACAAGAACAGATATGAACCACAGCACCGGTCTTCAATATATGGCTATCAGAGACACTAAGGAGCACAAAGAGAACTTCTCTGGTAGCAATACCAACTCACGAACACCAATCATCAGCAACATCATTATAGGCTCTTCCCTAAGAAAGCAGATAGTAGTAGTAGCAACATAGGCACATGTAGTAAGTAATAGCATCAACATATTGTAGCATTAAGTAACTCCGTATTAGGTAGTATAAGGTTGTTGTGAACCATACCACATCAGATAACAGTAAACCAGACAGATTGCATTGTTGCTAAATATTACTGTTGAATACCGTCTTCATATAAGGAAGTCTCCATCATGAGCAAATAGATAGGTAGTAAATGTAATAGACTCCAGTATGAGAAAATAGGTAAGCTCTATCACGAGCAAACATGTAGTAGTAGATTCCATCACGAGCATAGTAAACGGTAGTAAACTCTATTATGAGCAAATAGGAAAGCTCCATAACAAGCAAACACGAGCATAGTAAACAATTGTAGGCTCCAACAAAAGCAAGGAGGAAGTAGGCTCCAACATAAGCAAAGATGAACACGAGCAAATATGCTCCTTCTCCTCCTCATGTGGACAAATAACCAGGGGTCTTCAAACAATGAGGGATGATATCCCAAGTAGTAGAATAACTAGGATCATATGATCTACGGTCTACCAAACCAAAACATGATCATAGCAAAAAAAATCCTAACCCGCTTTGCACTTGGACCGCTCCAATAAAATTTTGCGGCTACCCAAATGGGAAGAAATGTAGGCCTATGATAGAAGCGTATTGGCCCAAGCCCGGAGCCCATCACTGACCTCGTATTGGGATGTGAGGGCTTCGGCCAAGCGGTATGGAACAGTAACAGTACTAAAACTCTAAATTACGGATGTCATTCCAATCATAGGATGTTAGAGACAATGATAATGGAAACAATATGTCCAAATTTCAATAAAATCCAACGGCTGGATCAAGAGATATAGACTATTCCTTGGGCTGCTAGGACTTTGGACATATGCAAGTATATTTTTAACATTAATTGAAAAGTCAAAGATCCAGTTAGTAGATATGGACCACAAGTGGAAACCAAGCAATTAATGCAACTAGGATAAGTAAGTAAAACTAATTACCATCTGATGGTTAATTAGGAAATAAAAGAAGTTCAGGATAAATTATGGATCCTTAATTCAGGTTCTGGTCGACAGCAGAAAATAGGGTAGATATTAACAGTCAGCCAAAAAAGGGGACTCCCAAATCGATGGACAGAAAACAACATAGGTAATAATGCAGGCAGCAGCAGCAGAATTTGATGCAAGCAATGGATATCAGAAAACCAGAAGCACAATTATGGAGGATAATAGCAACTGAAAGAACCAGCCATTAATGAAGGCTTAGATAACAGAAAGAGTAGTTCAGATACAAGTTCCCCTTGACAGTAATCAATTTAATGCCCAAGGCCCCAAACCAGAGAACTGATGCAGTCAGCAATGGATCTGAAACAGCAATAAAAAACAGAACTCCAATTGATAGCAATGTCTTGATTGAAGCTAAACAGAAACGCAAGAACAATTAAATTTGATGGAAGATATAGATAATGTATGAATCAGAGCTGAAAACAGAACAGATTCAGATCCGAGAGCAGTAGTAGAATTGGGAACAAAACAGAAACTCGGACCCGAAACTTTAATTGTGAAACCAGAAAAATTACTTGAATATTAAGAGATTCAGATCTGAAACTGCAGAGAATGCTTACCAGATCTGCAGAGACTGTATACCAGAACTAGCAGAGGATGGAAAACTAAAGCAAAAGCAGCAGAGGCAGCAATGGTGGCTGCACACCAGAATGATGAACTTAGAGGACTCTCAAAACAGCAGATCAAACCAACCGCTCTGATACCATGTGACAAAATAAAAATAAAGAGAGAAGGAGAAGAGGGGGAGAGAGAAATTGTGAGTGTGATTCTCTCCTCCCCACTGCCATCTAAAAAAAGGTGTCCCAGTGCAAGAGACTCCCACTACTGCAAGGTCTGGAGAGGGACATAATGTATGCAGCCTTACCCCAGCAACATGGAAAGACTGTTTCCGTATTTCGAACCCGTGACCACCAGGTTGCAGTATAACAACCTTACCGTCACACCAAGGCTCGCCCTACTGCCATCTATTATTAAAATGAAAGCAAGTATTTACAACCTAGTATAACTCTAGACTAGAAAGTGGTTATAATAAAACTCTAATAACTCTAATCTTAGTACTCTAAAGGATAAAGTAAAACATAAAGATAAGAGTAAACACAATAGGACTCTATCTACACCACAGTGGATATCAACCCTGCTATCTCAACATATTCAATGACAATTATAAATAAGAAAAAGGAGACGTGTAAAGAGAAAATGCATATATAACACCTTCAGTGAACCATCCATACTTCTTGAAAGCAGAATTCGGCCATCACTGGAGAAGCGAAGTCCAGTAATATCATCCTCATGTCCTTTCTCAATGTGCAAATCAGGTCTGCTTCCCCATCCTGTCTTAACGTTCCATATCTGTAAATTAAAATAAGAAACATGGGAATGAAAAAAGAAGGGAAAAAAATATGTAGAGTGCAGGAAATTTCTACCCCAGCTCAGAGTACCTGAATAGAACCATCTCCAACACCACCGGCAATGCGTTTTCCCTCACGATCCCACGCACACGTGGTAACTGGTACTCTTCCTGGCCTTGGAAGTTTGGGTTTGACAACCTATTCATGGGATAATAATGTATTCAATATTAGTTATTCACCCAAAAAAAATGTATTCAATATTAGTTATTAACTCTCTCTGATTCTGATAGATCATATTCCAGGCATGCGCGCCTGCTGTTTGTAACATCCCAATTCCTTTTTCCCCCACCAGCCATGATACATAATAGAACTGAACCATAGTGAGATGTCTTACAAGACTTCCATATTTCTTCCTCAGCTAAAAAATAAGAACAAGAACATGAATCTTACAAGAAATTTGTACAAATTTGTACTGCAGTAATGCTGAGCAGGTCAGACAGGACCTATTATAAAAAATAAGCTATGGAATCCTCAGCATATGCATAATTAGAAACAGAAAAAATATAGACAGAATCTTGCAAGAAAATTATGTAAAACTTTGAGGAGCTCTCATTTGGTTCCATTCATTGAATAAAAGTGTTGACTAAGGGACTGCACCTCCAAGTCAGAAGTCCTAAAGCCTGCATCAAGGTGTTAAGGCAATTGGACGCCATCAACCAAAAAAACAAAAACAAAAGGCTTTTATTTTCATCATTTTCAAGCACAAAAGGCTTTTTTACTTTCATCATTTTCAAGCACAAAAGAGAAAGTTAAAAAAAAAAATGTTATTTTACAACAGCCCAGAAAGATCTTGTTCATTTCCTGACCTGCAATTTTTTCCCACATTGGAAAAAATAGTTTCCAAGTCTTACATTTTTTTCCCACCCTTCTATTCTCTGGATTGAGAATGCAATTGTAACTCACTGTAACTTGGATGCAAATATTCTCCTTCAGCCAATTACTCATAATCAGGAATGTACTTTTAGGTATTCCCATTTATACTCCACGGTACACAAATTTTATTTATGGTCTGTAGATGCTAGGTTACATGTATACTGTATTTGACCATATTTTCAGAAATTTAATCACCACCACTAAAGTTTAATTAGCAGTCCAGTGCATAGGCATCACCATGAAAGGCCAAATCTCTCATATACACTATGAAAATATCATGAAAATTCAAAACCAAGAAAGTTTTGAGCAAGAAACTCAGGTCCCCTGTATGTTAATTTCAAACATAATAGATCAATTTATATACTAAAAAAAAAAAAACTCATTAATAGGAACTACGTCATGTAAATGCCAAACCTAGATACAGCAAATTTGTGGATAGAATATTCCAAACAAAATGTAAAAGACAATAATATTTCCAAAATAAAATAAGCTCACACTAGCAGTAAAGTAGATGAGAACACACAGACCTGCTTTTGACTTGTGAAATCATTAACATCCCATATACGTAGCGATCCATCTTCTGAAGATGTTAAAATTGTCTCCTTATTCTTAGGGTGCCACTCTCCACAAGTCAATCCAGAGATGTGTCCCTTGGTATTCTTCAAATCACGAATATACATGTCCCCCTTTACAAACTCACCCAGAGTAAGTCCATCACGGTCATAAATCTGACACAATGAGAAACATACTCATAATTAATATTTGTTCGGATGAACGAACCCAAGCAAACGAAAACAAATTGGAAACAGCAGTGTATATAAACCTTGGCCTGTGCAGAGCCAGTGACACACAAAAATCGGTCTGAGGTTGGACTCCAACTTAAAGTACGGACTTGGTGTCCTTCAAATGGTTCCAGCTGTCTAAATGATTGCAGATGGGAGTTCATTCCTTGAAAATCATACATATGCACTGAGTAGTCATAGCTACCAGAAAGGATCCTAGATCCCGTATGATCAACTGCAAGAGCTGAAACAACCTGCCAAGAGCATCAACATCAAATTCAATAAAAAGAGATGAGGGCTCCAGAACATGGTATCAGAAAATTTAAATTATTTGCCATACAATTCAATATATATATATATATATATATATATATATATATATATATATATATATAAAGGCTTCAAGCAAAGCTATTTCAAGCAGAGTGATTAATTTTCTTCCAGTAGGAGAATCCTCAGGAAGTTTTACATCTTTCACTTCCACAGTTTTCATTGTCCAGTTCTACCATTTTTTCATGAACTTGGGTAAAGTTTTACTCTCCAGTGACCTCTCTGAGATTGACTAACGTCTGGTTCTTTATTGTCTTATCATGATTCATGTCAAAGCAACGTTTCACAATTTAATGGCTGAAAATAATGCAGATAATGCTACACATGAAAGTCAGATGACTGTGGGAACTGAAACAATCTAATATTAAAAATAAAAACACCAGAGCACACCACATGAGCATATCTATTCCCCCGTCACTACCCTGGACTAGGGTTTGAAAACGTCTTCACCAACTTACCTACTAACTACTAACGCCCTATGTCCCAAAAGAAGAGCAAAACTGTTTTCATATCAATCAAAACCCATAAACTCAAAAGCTCCAAACTTGAAACAGAAACCATTAACTTAATCATTACAAAGCATAAATTAAAGTGAAACCAAAAGAAGTAATTTGAGATAGAATTTTTATTTTACCTTACTATGCCCCTTCAAGACAATCTCGTTACTGAGAGGGATCCGGTACTGATCTTCTGCTTCGGCATCTTCGGCATCCTCATCTTCATCAGAATCCGAGTTTGCCAAATTTGCAGGCGGCCGTGGAGGTCCAATCAAAACATTATCATCGTCCTCGTCTCCATCCGCAGAGCTCGATGCTGGTGGAGGCCGAGGAGGTCCAATCATCACTTCCTTAGCTTCCTCCGCCAAATTGGATGGAGGTGGCGGCCGTGGAGGTCCAATCATTGCTCCATCATCATCCTCTTGACCTTCATCTTCTTCAGCCGTGGAATTGGGTTTTCTGGGCTCCACGTTCCCATCATTGGACTCACGTTTCCGGCCACCGGAGCCCTTGTTTTTGAGTTCGCTTAAAAAGGCCTTGGAAGAGGAGGAGAGAGAAGGGAATCCTTTGCTAGAGAGAGAAGATGATGATGAGGGTTCAGCGTTTCGGCGAGTGGTGTTGTGGATGGATTCGAGAGGGAGATGGGATTTCGTTCGCTTCCCAAAGGATAGAGGGAACTGGGATCTGATTCCGTCGTAGATGTCTGCTTCGTCTTCCATTTTTCTCCAATGGCAACTTCTCTTTACACTCCTTTCACAGCTCGCCAACGCTAACCTAAACTAAATCCACCACGAACACGAAGCAGTCCAAGCTCAGCAAATTTATCAGTTCTCCTACGAAATTCCAACAGTGAAACTTTTCCTGTGGTCGAATTGGGAAACCAATCTGTAGACAGATGCAGAGTAATCGGTGGTGTTTTCCTATGTCGGTTCCGGAGGAAAATTTCAGGGGATTTCTGATTGTTTTTGGGAAAATTGTTTTCGATCCGGCTGCGTCGATCCTGCGCTGGGTCAGTGAAGGTGTCAACGGGCCAGTTCGGATTGATTTCGGTCCGGTCCAAATCGATGTTGGGTTTTATAAGGTCGGTCCAGTTTCGGGTTGTTATTCGGCATAGCTTATCCGGTTGTTATCTCTCCATCCAAAAGGCTGAAATAGTAAAGCCAGAGTTTAATATTTGGTTTAAATCAGTCTAGTCTGGGCTATTATTAGGTTCAGACTCATCAGTCCATTTTTTTAGTCCGGTTTCAGGTTAACCCAAACCAAACCGAGACAGGTAGGGTGTACCATACATCAACCTGAAACATGTCCAGTAAGAGTTTGGTCCGGGTCAGTTTTGGGTTAATTCAAGACAGCTCGGGCTACCAATACGGTCCCAAAATTGACACCCCTAGTTGGGTGGGAGGCCAGTGTTAAATGATTTATTATCGATTAAATTAAACAGTGGTGTATAGGAGGGTATAAATGTAAAATCATTCATTTCGAATTTGATTTCTATCCTTACCAGTCGTGTGATCAGTCATTTCGAATTTGAACGACATCACGTCCAGACTAATGGCATTACAGGTTAGAATTACTTAGCCTTTTAACATAGATTTTCTGAACTTGATGAAGAGATCCATTTAGCTCAAACAATGTCCCACGTCCAATTGCAAAGAGTAATATTTTGCAGGTAGTATCAAACAATGGGGGCTCCACCGGTTATCATTTGAGTACCATTAGGAGTATCAAGAATCAGGAGTTTGAA
Organism: Protea cynaroides; assembly: GCA_028583415.1. Taxonomy (NCBI): domain Eukaryota; kingdom Viridiplantae; phylum Streptophyta; class Magnoliopsida; order Proteales; family Proteaceae; genus Protea; species Protea cynaroides. The sequence goes on from CM053270.1 coordinate 63,198,243, forward strand.
GAAGATGGAGGAAGAAGGGAGGAGGTCGAGGAAGAAGAGATAAAATTGAGGAATGGGATTAGAGATTTCAATAAGTAATTGATTTAAACAGTCCACCCCCGTTCCGTAACTGGTGTGAGACTGGACCGTTGGTTATGAAAGAAATGGATTGCAATTGCATGTTATATCTATATTTCATCCATACTAATAGAGATAGAATTCTTATCATGATTCATCAAATAGAATCTATAAGGGTCTAACCTTCTATTGATATGGATTTGTTGGATCACATTTTAAGATTCATCTCGTACTAAATATGATAAATAGAAATACAAAAAGCAAGTTTGACAATTATATTGCATGGGGGGCTTGTGTTTATCTTCTTGAATGTCTATTTCCATTCATTGTCAAAGGGTTGAATGCGTTTTCTATAATAGGACTTGGAACTTTGGTAGTGACTGTCAAGCAACAGTGAGATCTTGACTGCCTATAAATTTCACTGTCGCTTGACAATCACTACAGAAGATCCTAATGCTTTAGAATATAAGAAAAAAACATCCTAGATGAATCTCAATGTTACTGTTAACCTCAAACCAAAGATGAAAACTTATCACGAATATCATGTCACTTATTTAATTTAAGAAATGAAGAAGAATGTCATACCTTTTTTGACGATTTGCAAATTTTTTTTGTTGAAGCACTCTACCTGTGATGAAAAACTTTTTCTGTTGTTGAAGAACCTATGATGATTAGACAAACAAAGCCACTTGATTTCCAAGGATCTCACAAGCAATCAGGGTGCTCACCCCAGTAGCCTCCTAATGCCATATCCAGATTGCCCTTTGGCATACCTTGACAATTACCACAAGTGCCCCTAAATAATAAATAGGGACACAAAATACAAAACTGCCATTTTTTTTTTTATAAAACCAAAAAGATTTTGCAACGAAAAATAAAAATAAATAATATTTTATATTTATAAATAAAAAATATTTGATGCAAAATCAAACATGATAACATTATTCAAATTGGCAGTTTGTAGGTACGCGTACACTCTTATAATTGTCAAGTCACTGGCAATGAACATTAGGCACTAAGGTCACCACTCAACGTACACGTGGTCTTACCATGAAGGACTTCACGGACCATATGTGCCGGCCGTCGAGAGCTAGTCCCCATGTCTCCATAGTCTGAGCAATTTTGACTTGCACCCCTCAAACCTATCATGGTCCAATCAATGCCTATGTAAGCACATAGCGCATCATGATAGGTGCGGTCAAGCCAAGGACTACAAAGTGGCTCATCTGAATAAGCATCTGCAAAACCAATCTATTAATACAATAGACAAAAACAATGGTACCATATAACAAATTTATAAGCCACAAAACATGTAAGCCATATGTCACATATATATACCTCAAAATAGAGATAAAAATGCCCAAAGAGAATAAACCTGTGTTGGGCCACACAAAACCAACAGTTAGAATGCCAACACTTCCTAAGAATGAGAGTGGCTGTGTAGGCAAGTGTAGTAGAAGGGAGTGATAGGATCCCCGGCGCCGCACCCAAGTGATGAGGGACGAATGGGTACTGTACCATCTGGGGATGATGATACCGACGAGCCCAGTGACGAGCCCCAATACGCTGCGCTAGGCTGCTATGTACATATTGGGCGTAGAACAAATGAAAATTCTGGAAAATCCGGTGCAAACCAGATGCCGTTGTGGTGTGGTTAGGAGAAAACTGTTGCCCTCCATACCCACTTTAATAGTTCTGCACATCCATGCACCAATTTCTGTTCAACAGCATTGGAGTATTGAGAGACCCTTCACATTTATATATATTTATGAAATTAGCTTCAAGGGTTTTCATGCAACGGTTGGGGAAGATTACTAACCACTAGACGCATAGTTTCTTGTGAATACCCAGAGTACCTGAACGATGAAGAAGGAAAGGATGAAACCCAGAAACTAGAATCCCCTTAAATTCTTACTTCCTTCTTACTTACCCATAAGAAAACATAAGGAAATGCGGATTGAGGGGTGGGTTGATGGAAACACGCGCAAGAGGAGCTCTGATAAGGAGTCCACATCGTCTCCTCCCAATGATTTTGGGAGGACATGGCAACCTATCTCGGATGACTGCCACATGGCTTTCGGGTGAATCTGAGACCCACGTCTGAGCCGACAACTCCTGTCGGCTCGGCTTGTCGGCTGGGTGTCGGCTCAGACGTGGGTCTCAGATTCACCCGAGAGCCATGTGGCAGTCATCCGAGATAGGTTGCCATGTCCTCCCAAAATCATTGGGAGGAGACGATGTGAATACTCTGATAAGCCCATGGAGCGACTCATCCGGGTGCTGGTCTGAATCTCTCCGTACCTGCTATATTTCAAAAAAAAAAAAAAATCAATCCAACAGAAAACGGCAAACTTGTGGAGAAGAGAAGAAAAGATGTATCTGGGGGATTGTTTTTTTGTTTTTTTTTTTTGACAACTTAACAATAAATCCATTTAAGTTATTTTATATTCATTAAGGATTCTTTTATCTTGAAAAAAATTTGATATTTTTCCATTAAGTTGTAAGTAACGGTGTTGGTGAAAATGTATAAAACATTGCTAGAGGAGTAGTCTGTGTAGTTTTTGTAAAGACAGAATAATTCTATGTAATTTCTCAATTGTAGAAGGGTGTGTTTGTATAATTTTTTTTTTTAAATAAATTTTATATCAATTTCTTATGCTATTTATGAGAAATAAAAATGAAAATAAACCTAAAATTTGATTTTTGGCCAAAATCTTTTTCTCGTTATTTTGGCGGATATGTTTAATGAATATGTGTTATATATATGGGTATAATAGTAAAATCAATATTTTTTTTAACATCTTTAACCCTTTACTTCCTCTCTCCCTCTCCCACTCCCCCAACTCGTCGTAGCTGTCCTTCGATCTAGCACCACCACCGCTGTAGCCACAATCTCCCTTTCTCACTGTTGTTGGTGGAATCCGTTCAGCTTTCTCGATCTTGCCACATAGTTGAAACACCTACACAACAAGATAGTGAGCGGGATATACCCTAGGGCCATTCCGATGCCAAAGTTTAGTCAATCTGTTGTCGGTGGAATCCGTTCAACTTCCCCGATCTTGTCAAGTAGTTGAAACACCTACATAACAAGAAAGTGGGCGGGATATACCCCGGGGCCACTATGAAGCTAAAGTTAGAGACTTCCAAAGACACGTAATATGGAGTTCTTAGTGGAACACTAGAGCTCCTTGAAAATGGAGGTTCTTTGAGATACTGGAACTTCTACCACCTTCCCTTCCTCTCCGATGAAAATGAGATCTTAAAACAATAGAGGGCGTAAAAATACAAGAAGATTAATACCGGACTAGGATGTTCTCCCTTATGGAAGGAAAATTTCCCATCAATCTCATCATGTTTGGATCGGCCTGAGGTCGAACACGAGTTCCTTTTTCGAACACTTCTTTTTCTAATATCTCGTGCCTTAGATGCATGCCACGTATCCTTTTCTCGAGGATCATCTTAAATTCTCAATCGATGGTCAGATTTGTAGCCATTATTATTTTCCCCCAACACTCTCCTCATCGTCCATCAAAACAACTTGATTTCTCTTTCGATGTCTACTTGTTTCAACTTCTGGTCGGTTGAATACAGTACAATTTCCATTGAAATTAGAGACGATGCTTCTATGATTTCCAACAAGTGGGGCGGTACCCTGGTTTAAATTTCCAAAAGTGTGGGTAGGGTGGAGTGGTGGATGGAGAGAGAAGAAGGTGGGTAGAGGCGGAGCCTCTGTTTTCACTCAGTCGAATTCTGTCATATAATGAGAAGCATATCAACAAGCATCTCAAAGTGTTTAAATTAAAATATCCACATCGTCTCCTCCCTGAGATTCGGGAAGAGGGACGGCGACCCCACTGATCGCCACGTGGAGGTCAGATGAATCCGACCCCTCCATTGGAGCCGACAAGTCAAGCCGATAAGGGAGTGTCGGCTTGAACGGAGGGATCAGATTCATCCGACCTCCACGTGGCGACCATCCAGTGGAGTCGCTGCCCCTCCTCCCGAATCTCGGGGAGGAGACGATTTGAATCCTAAATGAAGATCTCATTGAATATGCATCGAAGCTTCGGTACCAATCGAAATTCATGCTAGTGGATAGTAACATTCCCTCTGAAGAAACTATTATGTGGTTGTGAGAACTACTGATTCTATAAAGATCAGCAGTCTCCATACCCAATACTTCAAGAACTACTCAAACTCACCGGAGACAGGAGACAGAACTTTGCTGAAATACCAATGCTAGAGATATTGTAACTCAAAATCTGAAATGGGTCTGCTATGTTTCTTGTTCTTATTTGTGTTTCTCAATGTAAATAACATCGTCTTTTTCAAACTTTTAGAATGGCATCTTTAGATGAAAAGGAAAAAAAAAAAAAAAAAAAAACCCAAGTCTGCAAATGCAAGAAATCATGAATGGAGAAGGTAACTCCTCTTTTTTGGACTCCTACCTGGAGAGTAATCGAAACGAGACCGGACAAAAGTGATGGTTTCACTTAACAAGCAAAAATGGCATCGTCACTGGCCCTCCTTGTGGTAGCTTTTCTTCGGATCCACGTAGAAGAGGTCAAAGGAGAGAGATCGGTCGAAATGTATTATACACATAGACATACCAAATCTATTTGTCGTCTCACAATCCATTTTTAATTGTAGTAATCAAACAAATTTTTACTTTTGATCAAAATTGATTTTCACAAATGATTCTTCTTAAATTAATAAAAAACAAAAATAAAAATAGATCGAAAAAGAGCCAAGTGTATCTAAATCCTTTTCTTCCAAAGGTTTGGAAGGAGAAGCGGCACCTCCGTTGGATGAGTAACACTTGGGGCTTCGGTAAATCCGAATCCTCCATCCGAGTCAATACCCCTTTTGTCGGCTCAGTTTGTTGGCTCGGATGGAGGGCTCAGATTTATCCAAACTTTAGGTATCGACCATCCAATGGGGGTATCGCCCCTTCCTCCTGAACCCCTAGGAGGAGAGGATGTGGATGCGAGCCAAGTGTTATAACCATTAAATTATAACAAGAGATGTACATTGGATTGACGGTGCCCTCTGTCACTTAGGCAATACACAGGGAGGTCTATAAAAATTTCCCAAAGTTTTATGGTTTTCCCAACAACAGAACCGGCATGGAACAACCATTTCTTTCTTATATGGCTCAAGTGTCTGTGAGACTGTGACTCCATGTTGGTTACCTGAATCTCTCTTTTTCCCGCTTCCCTGGCCGGGGGAAGAGAAATGTACGAACATTGTTGCGTTTGATGATGCATAAGCAGTAGTGAGATTGCCCTAATGTCTGGTGACATTTGAGGTATAGGGTTTTAATTAAAAGGGATTTAAGCCGATGGACGTCGAAGAGCTCAGGAAGAATGCTCATAAGGTGGTGAATTTCATTGTTGCTTACTATAAGATAATCGAGCTTACCTGTTCTCAGTTAAGTTGAGGTACCACTTGCTGTACTTTTACATCCTCGTTTTATTTGGAAGCATGAAATTGATGGGCAATATTCTGTTTACAAGCAAGGCGGCTTTTGGTTTCTGGTTTTCGGTTGTATTAGTCTATTGCATGTTTGAAATTTTAAATATCCAATGAGAAAATATTTTTGGAGTCTCTAACTTCACAGTTGATTCTTGTTTATTTTTCCCGCCATCCCCCAAATTTAACTTGTTTGATTTTGGGCTTTTCACGCGACCTGGGTATCTAGGTAAACTTGTACCGGATTCTGCCTACCATCCTGAAACACTGCAAACTGTTCAAAATGGTGAATGAAGTTAACTTTCTGGTAATCATTTAAAGCAAAAGATTCAGTAGATGCTCATTTTCAATATTATATTTCTTACTTTTTTGGGAACAACATTAGTTTGGTATTGGAGTGTTTCAGTCTCGTATACTTTTGAGTCTATTGATGGATATATGTCGATTAAGTAATGTTTTTGGGAGTGCAGATATTCAGGAGAAGATATTAATGAGTATCCAATTGGCAAATCCCTGATTACTTTGCATATTTTCCTTCTAATAGCAATACCACTGGTGGTGCAAGGCTATGGCTTAGTAGGTAATTTAGGCCTTAGTTTTACAATAGGATCTTTAACAACCAGTCCCAGCAGTAAGAAATCAATAAACAGCAGCCGAAATCAAAGGAGGTCTTTCAACAGTAAAGAATCTTGTTCTAGAAAATAAAAACCAACAGAGCCAGTAACCGGCTCTTCAGATGGAGCTAAAAATTTGCCCTTAAATAGGGTGCCAATTGATAATCATCTCTTCAAATCATTAGCCACATCCAAGGGTTGGATGTGAAGTCATGACAGAACTCTTGAAATTAAAAACTACAGACAGAATTAGAAACTTAGCTTGATATGAGCAATCTGACCGCTGGATGAGCTTCAAATTCCAGTCGAAGGCAGCAATATCACCATAAGGATCAGCCCCAAAGTTTGGTCTAAATCTGAGAGAGGAACATTGCGTCATGGAACAAACTTATATTCAGCAGAAGAGCTTCTGAACAGTAGTCGTGAACAGTGTTTCTGTGAGTGAGAGAAGTAGAAAAGAAGGAGGTAACTGAGGGAGGGAGGCTGGGCTGAACTCATAGCCAGCAGAACAACCTAGCTAGATTTTACAAACAAGCTTTTCTTTTCTTTTCTTCTAAAAAATCAGAATGCTTCTCTCCTTGCGTTAATATGTATAACCAAAGCTTGAGTACAATTTTGGAAGGTAAGATTAGTCCTAATTGGGTAATTCAATCTTCTCTCTTTTTTGGAAAGTTTACAAAGGAAGAGATTCCAATATTCTACTAGCCTAAACTAAACAATCTTTCTAAAACTGAAAACAGAAACAACCAAAATAGAAAAGCTAACTTTGAAAAGTAACTAACAATAGAAGGAAACTAACTAACAATAAAAAGAAACTAACTTTAGAAAGTAATTATCTTTAGAAAGTAAATATCTTGGACAACTCTCAAAGGATCTTCTAAGAGAACAAAAACTGGTCAAGATTCCCTCCAGCTGTGGCTGGGCTAGCCATAGGAGGCTTGGGCCTGGTCTGGAAAGCATAGGTGGTACTGTTCACGTGAACAATACCATGTGGACAAGAGATTGCCTTGATAATCTTGACCTGCATCAACTGGGTTCTTTGGAGAAATTCCAACCAATGGTATTATATTGTTGGTCTCAGTTGGGTGACTTAGTCTGCTGCAACCGAACTGGAAGTCAATTGTGTTGGATTTGCTTGGTAAAATGCTCAAGCTACATGAAAATTTCCTTTCACTCGGTAAGAGGAAAACTGATTATATTTGTACTGCTTATGGATTTTTGACATACAAACAATGAAAAGGAACATAGCATGACTCAAAGATGTGAACTAGTATTGGTGTTTAATGACATGAAACTAACTCTAGGCTTTCACCATGTTTTCTAATTTACTTTCTGATAATGTTGGTTGTTGAGAATGGTTCCATCCATTGGCTTGTTGTTTGTTTCTGGCCATCATGTAATACCTTAGGTTGTCCGTTATTGGATGTATCCATAAGACCATTTGACCACCCCTGTGGTGGCATGGGTTTAAGGTTCAGTATCAGAACAATCTCTTCCCCTAGATGAAAGATTAGAAACATCCACATAGAACAGAGATGAAGTATTTGCTCAAGAGATTGAAATAATGTGTACAATCTCATTCATTCAAAGACATACTTAGATCAATGTTTCGTGAAGCTTAAAACTTGGAATGAATTGTTTTCTTTTGTGCCCTAGGGATGAAGTTTGTTACCTGGACGCTTCAAAGTAGTGTCATGCCCAACTCTCTCTCTTCACTTTTATGTAATGTTGCACGTCAATCATACCCTTGCACTATACTTGGGTAACATAGACAAAGTAGAAGTCTAGGTTTAATGGTAACAATGCTTAGGTACGTAACATAGTGGCTAATAATTAGAGTTTAGCTTGAGATAGAAGGAGTTTAGTCAAGTTTGTTCCTGTGTATTGTTGATGTAGTTGTCAAGGCATCGCCTAGGTGTCCAGGCACCTTAGAAAATAGGGCCCGACCTTGGTCTCCTAGGCGGGCACCTTGGTCGCCCTGGGCTTCCGTCAGGCCTCCAACACCTTGGTTCGCCTTGGCGCCTTGACAACTATGATTGTTGATATTAACCCTAGATTTCTACTATATCTATTGTTGACATTAAACCTTTTGTGTAATCTTGCATGTTAATCATAGCCCACTGTACTTGGGTAACATAGGCATAGTAGAAGTCTAGGTTTACTGTCAACATGCTTAGGTACATTGCATAGTGGTTGATAATTGGAGTTCCACTTGAGGTTCTAGGAGATTATTCCACTTTGTTCCTGTGAACTGCTGGAAGTATGGGGAAACTTGGAATGATTGCGTTTTGGGCTAAGCTAAAGGGCCTGCAAGTTTTTTTCCAGTCTTATAGTGCAAATGATATACAAGTGAGAATATTATATTTTTAATCTTTCTTACTGGTAGGCAAAATCAGAGGATATGTATGACATTGCTTTCTTAAAGTCAGTGGAGCATAATACACAAATGTTCCAATGACTATTTTCGGGATAATGACATGCTCCAGTTATGATACTCAGTGGCATGAAATGATGTAAATTGCTTCTAAATTATGTTACTGTATATTTTTTTGACATTTTTGGCAGAAAAGTTTATTAGTTTTTTTCATTAAACTTTGCAGCGATATTATATAGTTATGCTATTTGGAATCATGTCGCAGGTGAAGCTGGTGGAGTGATTCAGAGTACAGCAAGTGAAGCAGTTTTAGTTGTTTTATTGTCTGCTTGTGATAATGTCTTGACCCTTGAGGAGGGTTGGGAAAAATCTCACTTGAAAAGCTTGTGGTGTATGCATCTGATTAAACACATTCTTCTCTGCAAAAAGCCTGCTTGGTGCGGCAGATATTTGCATTTCTATCTTAGTTTCTCCTAGTGTTCTGTCAATTGATGAATATACTATTGAAGTAATGAACCTATACTGTGTCTCAAACAAAAAATAAAAAATAAATACTTTAATTAGGCTCAAGTATGGATGAATCTTGAATTTTGGCTGTTGTGGATCATCAGTGTCTAATTTTTTTTCTTTCTCACATCAGTCTCTTATCCTCTTTTTCAATAGTGGATGTTCAGTGTTCTAATTTTTTTTTTTTTTTTTTGTTTCTCACATCCATCTCTTATCCTCTTTTTCAGTAGTTTTGAACTACGTTATTCTTGAATCACTTAGCTCTATTCTGGATTCCTTTTATTTGTTAAGTGAGGGAAATTAAAACAGTTGATTCCAAGTGCCAAGCAAAAAAATTTGACGATGCCAACCTTGATAACAACAACAACAACAATGAATGGAGGCGGTTACATGGATCCTTGCCCTTCAATTAGCTCTGTTGGAGGTCATATTTGATGCAAGACGTACGTTATGGATGTATTTCCTCGCCACCTTGCCTAGAGTTATTTTAGGTCTGCCCCTGACTCTTTTAATTCATTTGATTTGAATCAAATCTCATCTAAAAGCTTCCGTTGAACATGGTCATGCCACCTCAAACAACTTTTCATAGATTATTATGTATCGGTGTTACTCCCAAATCAGCTTTAATATGATGATTCATTATCCTTCCTTGTTTTGCCATACATCCATTTCAACATTCTCATCTCAGCTTCATTGAGTTTATCTATGTGATGTTTCTTAACTGTCCAACATTTTGCACCATACATCATAGCCGGTTCAACATTATGTTTCTTTTAAGTTTTAAAGGGATACGTCAATCACACAACATTCTAGAAGCACCTTTCCACTTCATCCATCTTATTTTAATTCTTTGTGAAACAGCATCTGCTATATCACCTTCTTTATCAATGATTGAGCCTAGATACCTAAATAATGACTTTGCGGTATCTCCCACTCATTAATTTTAATCACCTCATTAGCAGTCCTTCTCCGACTAAAGTTGCACACCATATATTTTGACTTCGTTCTACTTTATCTTAAAATCTTTTAATTCCAATGTTGATCTCCATAACTCCAACTGTATTTGTCTCATCCACCAAAACAATATCATCAGCAACTAACATACACCAATGAACCTCATCTTATTGTCTCTTGTTAAATCATCTATGATTAGTACAAACAAATAAGGTCTTAAAGCTGATCCTTGATGTAACCCAGTTGTAATGGAGAATTCATTACCTTGACTCCCCACGGTTTTTACATTAGTCTCTACACTATAATACATATCTTTGAATATCTCAAACTTATTTTCTTTAAACACTTCTCTTCTCTAGTACTTGGTAGATTAACTATCTGTTACAAGTTTTTTCTAGGTCAATAAAGACCATGGTAACTAACCTGTTTATTGAGAAAGACGGAAAGTGTATACGACAGATGGGGAAATATTCTGCATATATGACACAGATATACTACAGAAACCAATTAGGATATTATAGATTTACGAAAGATAAGGGTTGTGTACAAATGATAGGGAGGAAATTGGCCATCTCATTTGCCTGTTTGTTTGGCCATTGCAAGAGAAGGCAGATCGTGAAGCAAAGGAACATGCATTTAATGAATAGGTTATTTAGATCACCCCTTCATCTCTTCTTGTCAAAAACAATGAAATTGACAGATTTTATCCACTTATAATTTGTATGCGCAGTCAAAGCTGCTCTCTGGATCTAGGCAGGAAACTAAAACCAGATGACAGGGAATTGCGGAGAACCGGGTCAATGAACCTCTAAAGCAGCCTGTTGCTAAATTATTGTACATGTATTTTTTTTTAGGGAGTGGAGGGTGTTTGGCTAAGTACTTAGTTACTTCCCAGTCTAATTACGTGTTTTAATATTCTCATCTCTGATTTGGAGAATGTTTAATTGTCATATTTTTATGATCATCTTCCAAATCATTTGAAATCTTATCTCCTGCATTCATTATATAAAAGTGATACCTATGTGATAAACCACATAACATCTGAAAAGGGCGTCCCAGTGCATGAGGCTCCTGTTACTGTGGGGTTTGGGAAGGGGCAGAATGTACACAGCCTTACCCCCGCAACGCGGAAAGGCTGTTTCCGTGGGTGGGGTGTAGAAACTTATTGTCTTAATTGATTATGAAATAGAACTTAAGTATATCATTTTCAGATACCAATTTCCATTTCCGAAGTTCTGTTACCAGATATTTGCCTAAGTTTCTAAAGACAAGGGAGTGTTGTAGCTTAGGGTTTTTTTGTTTTTGGTACAGATTTTATTGGATATATATCTTCCATGCCCTTTTGGGAGTGGGGTTGTTAGTTTTTCCGTTATCCTCTATTTGGACAAACGAGAGCTCTGTTTGCGTTCATTTTAGATATGAATCTAGCTCTGTCAAGACCATAGACTGTAAACCTTGGTAGATACTGCTGAACTTGTAACAAATAGTTCTTTGGAAAGCACTGGGACAATATTCATGTGAACAGTTTTCCTTTGTTGATCAGTTCATATTATTTTACTCACAGAATGGACGTTTACTTGGATGATCTCATTTTTGAATAATGTTTGTATGTTCAGATTGCATGGATTTATTGAGAGAACTGTAGACTGCTAAAAACAGACCCTTCTACGAACTGTGCTTTTTCTTCTGATGTACTTACTGAGGCCATCTCCAAAGACATTGTAGCTGATCTAGTTCCATTTTTCTTATGTGCTAAGTAAGAAAAACAAAATATGGACATTATTGACTTTTGTTTGTTTTCCATGTTCCCTAATCTATGAATTCCTTTTAATACTCTCTCTTGTCAATATATTTCTTCAAGTAACTCATACTGATTATGTATGAAACTTTTGTTTCCTCAAAGCTATATGGTTCTTCTTGTCCTATTGAATTTTTCTCTCTTAGAGATCTCATGTGATGCATGTGATGCTGAAGGGGAAAGTGAAAAGGAAGAACAAGGAGGAGGAAGCATGATATCAAATAGCAAAAAAATTAAATGGTTATCCTCTTCAGCTACTGCTTCTGCTATCCAGTTGGCTATTTTATCTGAGGGTCCTTCCCTTCACATTCCTATTGCCCTTGGAAAAGGTACTTGTAGAACTAAACATCCCATTGCTAATTTTGTCTCTTTTTCTCACTTATCCTCTTCATTTCATAATTTTGCCTTGTCTCTATCTGCTATACCACTTCTGAAATCATACCAGTGAACATTGCAGTATCCTGGTTTGAAGCAGGCTGTGGATGCTGAAATGGCTGCTCTACGGCATAATATGCCATGGAATATCATCCAGATGGTACAGTTGGAAGATTGAAAGCACGATTAGTTGCCAAGAGTTATACTTGTATGTGGACTATTTTTGAAACTTTTTACCACTGGCTTGGATTAATTCTGTGAGAATTCTTTTTTCTCTTGCTGTTTGTTTTGACTGGCCCTGGTACCAATTGGATGTCAAGAATCCTTGCACGGTGACTTATAGTAAGTAGTTTTGTATCAGAGTAGATAAAAAACATAAGATATATCAAGGGGAAGAGCGAGATCGCAGAAGCTGAACAGCAACTCCTCTCCCCCTGTCGTCAGTATTTATAAACTCAGCAAAAAGAGAAATATAACAGATCTAGAGTCCTAGTTAAACTAGAAACAGAGTCCTAAAATAAAAGGAAACTAAATGTAAGAGTCCTAAACTAACTGCTGTTACAGCAGTGTACAACAACCAATTAGAATAAGACTAGGACTCTAATATGCTGCACCAATTAGAATAAGACTAGGACTCTAATATGCTGAATAACTTGCGTCAACACTCCCCCTCGAGCTGGAGATGGAGTATAAATATCTGTGAGACCCAGCTTGGAACAGTAGTGAAGAAACATGGGCTTGAACAGGGCCTTAGTAAACAGATCACAAGTTGAGACTCCGAATTGACAAACGGAGTTGAGATAATATGTCACATAACAGCATCATGAACAAAATGACAGTCGACTTCAATATGCTTGGTACGTTCTTTGAAGATAGGGTTACTAGCAATGTGGATGACAGCCTGATTATCACAATACATAGAAATGGGTTGAGAAATCGGAGAGCCAAGTTCTCCAAGAATACTTTTGATCCACAGTAACTCAGCAGTGGTCTCTGCCATAGCATGATATTCAGCTTCAGCATTTGATCTAGCAACTGTTTTCCGCTTCTTACTACGCCATGTAATAAGGTTCCGACCAAGAAAGTTGCAATAACCAGTAGTAGATCGGCGATCATCGTCAGCGCTAGCCCAATCAGCATCATAATAACCACAACTCAATATTCTGATGTGATTGATAAAATAGTCCTTTACTAGGGGTCCCTTTAAGATACTGCAATAACAGGCATGCGGCATGCCAATGAACTTGTTTAGGAGTTTGCATAAACTACCTGAGTACTCCAATAGTATAGGAGATATCAGGCCTAGTAATAGTCTAGTAGATGAGCTTGCCAATAAGTCGGCGATACTGATGAGCATCACTATGAGTAGCACTCCCACATGTAGTTAATTTGAGATGAGGATCCATATGGACATCAATGGGTTTGCATCCAAGCATCCCAGTTCAGTAAGCAAGTCAATAACTTATTTGCGTTGAGAAAGACTGATACCTTGTGAGGTGCGAACCACTTCAATGCCAAGAAAATATCTGAGAGCACCCAAATCCTTCATTTGGAAGTGCTGATGGAGATGAGATTTTGTTTCATCAATGCCTATAACATCATCTCCTGAAATAATAATGTCATCTACACATACCACAAGAATAACCACCTTAGAATTACGACGGCGTACAAACACAGAGTGATTCGAATAGCAAGGTTAAAACTCATAGGAAACCATAACCTTGGTAAATTTATCAAACCATGCACGGGGAGACTGCTTGAGGCCATATATAGCTTTATGAAGTTTGCAGACTTTGTTGGCATTAATCCTCCCCTGAGCAACATACCTCGGAGGTTGCTCCATATAGACTTCCTCATGGAGATCACCATATAGGAAGGCATTCTTGATATCCAACTGAAATAAAGGCCAGTCAAGATTGACAGCCAAGGAGATAAGTAGACGAACCAAATTGAGCCGAGTCACAGGAGAAAAAGTCTCAAAATAATCGACCCCATATGTTTCTGTAAAGCCCTTTGCCACCAAATGTGCCTTTAGGCGTTCCACAGACCCATCAGGGAGGTATTTAACAGTAAAGACCCATCTGCAACATACCACCTCCTTACCTACAGGTAAATCAACAATGGACCAAGTTTGTCGAGAAATAAGTGCAGCCATCTCAACATCCATAGCGTCTTTCCATTCAAGATGAGATAAAGCCTCAGTATAAGATTTGGGGATGTCAGTATGGGCCAAGGCCAATTCAAAGGAGGGATGGGGGGAAGTAGTTACAAATTGAGTAATAGGATATGGTACCTGTGGGGGTAAAGTACAAGAGCACGCACCTTTGCGAAGAGCTATGGGGAGATCTTCAGACAAGGACATTGAGGAGGGGGACGGAGGAGCCATAATAGGGGGTCTGTATGAGGAACACCGTTGATACACTCGCAATGGCTGGAGCCGATGGTGGAACAGAGGGGACGTCTTTATCGGGAAATGGGATGAGGGCCGGAATCGGTAGAATCGGATCTGGCACCGGAAAATATGGAGTATTATCAAAGAACGTAACATCAACACTAATGAGGACCCGTCTGGTATGAAGCTCATAACACCTGTACCCTTTTTGAGTGCAAGAGTAACCAATGAAAACACATTTAATGGCTCAAGAGGATAATTTATCAAAACCCTGCCGAAGGTCATGGACAAAATAAGTACTGCCAAAGGTTCTAGGGGGTAAGGCAAACAATGGAGATGAAGGGTGGATCAGTGATATAGGCGACTGGTCCTGAAGAACAGAGGAGGGCATGCGATTAATTAAACAGCAGGCTGTTAAAATAGCATCATTCCAAAAATACCGAGGCATATGCATATGAAAAAGAAGGGAACGAGCAACCTCTAATAAGTGGTAGTTCTTACGCTCAGGCTCAGCTATCCCATTTTGTTGAGGGGTATAGGAGCAACTGGTTTGGTGAATAATCCCATGGGAGGCACAAAATTGAGAGATAGCAGATTGGGTATATTCAAGAACATTATCAGATCGAAATACTTTAATATTAATGTCATATTGAGTTTTAATTTCAAGATAAAATGACAAAAAATAGAAAGAAACTCTGAACGGTTCTTTAACAAATATAACCAAGTTGTCCTAGAAAAGTCATCCACAAAAGTAACAAAGTAAGAAAAACCAGCACAACTCTGTACTTTAATAGGTCCCCAAATATCTGAATGAATTAAGGAAAATAGTGCAGTACTTCTGGACACAACACAAGGCGGGAATGTGGTACGGTGGTGTTTGCCTAGTTGGCAGGCTTCACACTCAAGGGTAATAGTAGACTTGCACGTAGGAACCATGGTCTGTAATTTATGCAAGGATAAATGGCCCAAGCGAACATGCCAATGGAGTGGAGAAACACTGGAAGTTGTAGTAAGGGCAGTAGCGGAAAATGGAATGTGGTCCAGATAGTACAGTCCGTCCTTCTCATGTCCCCCACCAAGTGTCTTCTTGGTTTGAAGATCTTGGAAAACACAAGAAGTGGGATAAAAAGTGATAGAGCAGTTAAGGGTTTTAGCTAAAGAACTGACAGATAATAAGTTTGTAACAAAACCACGCAAATAGATGTGTACTAAACCAGAAAACCAACAAAGAAGAAGATGAGAATTGAAGAAGAAGAAGAAGAGAGAGTGAACAGACCACGACAACCAGCAAAAGACTGGTATTGAAATCTGAGAGTAGTTTTTCTCATCTAGCACTTTGAATTTATAGAGAAAGGAGAACCAATTCCATTAAGAAAGTCTCTATAAACAGAAGAGACATAAAAAGAAAGAAATAATAATTATAAAGGAAACTAAATAACAATGAAACAAGGAAAGAAAATCAGCAAGGCAATCTAGCTGTTGTCGCTGGCGCTAATTACCGCCAGTGACAACTCTTGGGTTGTCGAGATGGGCTGCTGTGGGCCTTTCGTATGGGCCATGTTAACACCCTCCCTTAAGCTTGGAGTATACAGATCACCCAATCCAAGCTTGTAACAGTTTAACCGATATGCTGGTCCAAACAAAGGCTTCGTAAGAATATCAACAAGTTGATTTGAAGAAGAAACAAAGGGAGTAACAACTGTCTTCTTCATGACTGCATCTCAAACAAAATGACTATCAACCTTAATGTATTTGGTATGCTCATAGAAGACTGGATTACTGATAATATAAATAGCAGCTTGATTCTTACACATCAAGGACATAGGTTTAGAGATAGAAAACCCAAGTTCTTGTAGAAGAATTTTCAACCATAACAACTCAGCAGTAGTATGTTCTATAGCACGAAATTCAGCTTCAGCACTAGACTTGGATATAGTATTTTGCTTTTTACTCCGCCAAGTAACAAAATTACCCCCAACAAAGGTACAGTATCTAGTGGTGGAACGTCTATCACCATTGGCTCCAGCCCAATTAGAATCAGAATAACCAACAATGTCAAGATGCTTATGTCGATGATAGATAAGACCAGTTCCAGGAGATTTCTTGAGATACCGCAATATACGACGGACTGTCTCCTAATGAGCAACTTTAGGAGCATGCATAAACTGACTAACAACTCCAACAACAAAGGAAATATCAGGTCTAGTCATTGTTAGATAAATCAGTTTCCCAACCAAACGTCTGTACTGATGAATGTCAGATACTCAGGACTGTCATATGTTTCAAGCTTCTGATGTGGGTCCATTGGTGTATCAACTGGTTTAGCTTCAAGAACTCCTGACTCAAAAAGTAAATCAAACACGTATTTCCTTTGAGATAGATTAATGCTTTTACTACTGCGAGCCACTTCAATCCCCAAGAAATAATGAAGAAGACCTAAGTCTTTCATCTGGAAGTGAGTATTCAAATAAGATTTAATTTCAGCAATGTTTGTCTTATCATTCCTTGTAATAATAATATCATCAACATAAACGGCAATAATAGTGACATGAGAGGAACGATGTCGCACAAAAATGGAATGATCATAGTAACTTGTAACGAAGCCAAAATCTGTAATAACAGTGCTAAACTTATCAAACCATGTACGAGGAGATTGCTTGGTACAATGATAGCCAAGTGTTAATGATAGCCAAGATCTAATGCTCTGATACCATGTAACAAAACCACACAAATAGATGTACTAAACCAGAAAACTAACAAAGAAGAAGAGGAGAATTGAAGAAGAAGAAAAGAGAGAGAACAGACCACGAAAACCAGCAATAGACTGGTATCGAAATTTGAGAGTAGTTTCTTTCATCTAGCACTTTGTATTTATAGAGAAAGGAGAACCAATTACAATAAGAAAGTCTCTATAAACAGAAGAGACATAAAAAGAAAGAAATAATAATTATAAAAGAAACTAAATAACAATGAAACAAGGAAAGAAAATCAGCAAGGCAATCTAGCTATTGTCACTGGCACTAATTACCGCCAACGACAACTCTTGGGTTGTCGAGATGGGCCTGCTGTGGGCCTTTTGTATGGGCCATGTAACAAAGTTTAATGGTAAGCAAGGAACATGGAGAACATATGATAAGGAGAGAGTGGGAGAAAGGGATACATCACCTATCCCGACCCCTGGGGTTTGGGATCCATTAGCAAAATGAACATAAGCTGGTTTGTTAGTCAAATTAAAGGTAGAAAATCCTGAGGCCTTATCCATCATGTGTGATGAGGCACCAGAATCAATAATCTAGTGGCTATTGGCCGAGGATGTAAGTAAGGCGGCTGTACCTGAATGAGCCAAGGTAGCAGCGGAGGTAGATGATGAGCCTTGAGTGTCAAGCTGTGTAAGATGGTTGAGTACAGCATGGAGGTCGTCTTTAGAAACGGTAACAGACAAGGATGTTCCCTCAGTAGTAGTGGTTGCAGTAGATGTGTTACCGTTAGATTGAGTTGCACCTGCGACTGGAGGGGTAGATGTAGCACCCCATTGGGGAGGTTTACCATGTAATACCCAGCAATGATCAATTGTATGATTAGGTTTACCAAAATGGGAGAAAATTCTATCTGAGCCACAACGCTGACCACGACCATGACCCCCACCACGACTCCGACAAGCCTTTGAAACCTGCAAAAAGCCTCATTCAAAGTAGGAATTTTATCACCGGCTAAAAGTTGATTTTGTAAGTCGGGGCTGAGGCCAGCAATGAATATAGAGAGTTGAAATTCCTCCCTTTGAGCTTTTAGGGTCGAAAGATCTGTAGTGAGCGGCTGATAAAGATTTAACTCCTCCATTATACCTTTTAGAGTGCTATAAAATTCTGCAACTGACTTCTCACCTTGTCTGCAATTGAATAGATGACCATATAAATCATAAACACGAGAGAGATTTGTATCTTGGGCATAACTCTCCTGTAAATTAGTCCAAACACCCTTGGCAGTAGTGTGGAACATAACATTAGTAGCAATAGAAGGCTCCATACTATTAAAAGGCCATACCATAACAATAGCATTATCACAAACCCATGTAGCATAATGTGAAGCTTTAGGATCAGGGGAATCATCTGTCAAAAAATTTAATTTATCACGTGCTGTAAGGTAGATGGTGATAGCTTGCTTCCATAGAAGGTAGTTTACTGATCCATTTAATTTAATAGAGGTTACCTGTACGTGGACAGAGTCCACAGCTGTCTTGGGTTCACTCATGGTGTCTACAACCAATGAAAAGATATCGATCTCAAAAAAAAACCAGATCTGAGTTTTTATAATTCAAACTCGATCTGAACAGCAAAGAGATTCGATAACAAATTAAAGTCATCGATTCTTAAAAAAATTCAGATCTGAGTCTTTATAATTGAGACTCAATCTATACAATAAGTAGTATTGAACAGAAAAGAAGTAACCCAATATTGATTGAAGCAAAGGAAAATAGATCAGAGTTCTTATAGTCTGAATTCGATCTTTACAGCATATAGAATCAAGAAAAAAAAAACTAAAGAAGGATCGATTCCTCAGAGAAAGAAAACTAGATCTGAGTTCTTATGAGTTGAGCTCGATCTAGACAGCAAGGGAAATCAGAAATCAAATACAATCCAGAATCTGTTCTACCATATGAACAGAGAAAAAAAATCAATAAGATGTAATTATGAAAGACATACCAGCAATGGTTCCTTCTTGAATTATCCTCAAACTTCCTGCTCTGATACCATGTAGCAGAGTAGATAAAAAACATAAGATATATCAAGGAGAAGAGTGAGATCGCAGAAGCTGAACAGCAACTCCTCTCCCCCTGTCGTCAGTATTTATAAACTCAGCAAAAGGAGAAATATAACAGATCTAGGACTCTATAAGTTAGAGTCCTAGCTAAACTAGAAAACAGAGTCCTAACATAAAAGGAAACTAAAAGTAAGAGTCCTAAACTAACTGCAGTTACAGCAATGTACAATAACCAATTAGAGTAAGACTAGGACTCTAATATGCTGCACCAATTAGAATAAGACTAGGACTCTAATATGCTGAATAGCTTGTGTCAACAAGTTTAAATGAAGCAACCTCCTGGATATGTTGCTTAGGAGGAGTCTGATAAGTGTGTAAACTTAAGAAGGCAATATATGGGCTAACACAATCCCTTAGAGCACTAGTCTATGGATTCAAGCCTCTTTTGTCTAAAGACTCTAAAGTCTGCATAGCATGCCCCCCTCTCTCTTTTTCTCTCTCTCTAAAACCTCCACAACCACTAATCTAAGCTGAATCTGCCTTGGAGTCCTGGCAGACTTACTTGACCTTTCTTCCCAAAGAGTTGAGGAATATGGATTAAAAAGTTGTTTTGAATTCCGAAAATAGAAATATACATTTTGAATTGTATTTGTTTAGTTCTTCTTTTAAGTTTATTTTATCATGTTAGCTGATGTCACTGGGCTTTCCTGGGTCTATCTGTCAGATTGGCCCAACCCCTTCCAGTTGGATCTCGTAAACATTGTCTAGCATAAAAATGAGTTTGTTATTTGTGACCAGGACCAGACTCTTGTAACTATTCAAAGTGTTATTCATTTTGACTTTAACTCACTTACATTATTTATAGCTTCCATGCCCATATAAAAAATAATAATTCATATCCTTCATGGTTCGAAGAGGTGAGAAGAACTAAAGTATACCCAAATTGTGGTGATTTGATAAATTGAAGCTGGTGTGCCTTGTTTCACCATTCATAGGGTGGCTCTATTGTTGTGGGTTGAAAAAAAAAAAAAAATACTAGTTCTTGTGATTGGAAATCATTTCCATGTAACTTTTATGTCATCCAAAGTAAATTAGTTTCATTCATTTTAGTTTTCCTCTCGTTTGTGGAAAAGTTATCTATAAATTTAAGCAAAAGAGGGGGAGTCTGATCATAATATTTTCTTATAGGAAGTCCTAATTTGCATCATGATCTGTGCGTATTTTTGTGCATCGGAGTTTTGCACTTGTTTACTTTTGCCTTCGTTCCCTGCATGATGATCAAGAGCGGAACAATAAGCTGAACCGTGAATTATTGGAAGCTGCAAACTCAAGTGGAAAATATTCATCACATACAGTGAGCTTATCATTTTTACACGAACTTCTGTTTCACCTGGTTCACATTTGCTCGATACCTGTGGATAAATTTTTTTTATTTTATTTTTACCATTTCAAATAGGTCCTCCTCTGTGGAAAGTACAGTCTATGTTTCGTTGGGGAGCTCCATTGACAGAAGATAACCATGTGAATACAGCATGAATGGTGAGGCCACTAGCTTGTGAGGGAGGTTCTAGAGTGAATTGAGTAATTTTACTACATTCATTCCTTTTGTTCTTGTTGAAGTCCATCATCTTTTAGCTATTATCTTGCAGCAAGGACTGTATTGTGCCTTTTCATCTGTTTCATTGCTAAAACTATTTTTTGTACAATACACACTGGCAGCTATTCAGATTATATATTGACACTCAATACTGGTGCTGGTGCTTTACTGGGTATAATGGTGAACCCTAGACTAGTAGCATCCTTGATATTTATTGACCAGGGAATATTTGGCTGGGAAAATCTTTTTGCCAGTAAAACAGTGATCGCACCATTAAATCTACTTAATAAAAAGTAGTAAGATAGAATAATGGAAATTACATTTGATTTCAATTTTATTATGAAGTGCTTTTTTCCCTTAAAAAATTCTTCATCCTCCATCAGGGAAAAAAGAAATCTCTTTTGAGAGCCTCATCATATCATTGTTGCTAAATCATTCACTTGATCATGTGTGATAGAAGTGTCTTTTCCTTTCAAAATAGAGTATATGATACATGCATTTATATCTGACACAGATTGCCATCAATTCTTCTGGAAAAAAAAGTCGTCATTTCTGACTTCTCAAATTTATATATTCTCTTTGATGGTTCAGTGCCAAAATCACACATTTGAATGATCCTGATCATCCATACCTAAAACAAAATAATCCTTATAATCCCCCCATTGAGTGTAATTTTTCGATTTAATAGACAACCAAGGGATGCTTCTTTTTGCCTACTTAAATATTTAATATATTCCTAACATTATGTAAATTATTATAAATTAGGTATCATAAACTACAATCAACAGTATGGAGGTTCATTGTATTAACTAACATAAAACAATTTGACATTCTGAAGTGTTAGGCTCTATATGGTATGCGAATTAAATTTTCTTTTGGAAGCTGAAAATTGGTAATATTTAGAATAACTGTAACAGTTTCTGAAGACATGGATCTGACATAATCTAAGACCTGGGACTATATTAGCCTCATACATACTAGATTCATGTACCTTTGACCATTTTGACATAGATTTAAAACCATATCTGTTTCATGCCTCTAACCTGATGACTATAGGAAAGAGGCAACCAAAATCCTTATTTAGAATGCTTACTATTGTAAGTTTTTTTTTCTACCAGCATTTGACATGGGCCAAGGTTTCCAAGACATATTGACTCGTTACTTGGGCAATAGCTTGTCCCAGGTTGGCCCCTTGATTCTACACTCAGTGAATCATGAAAGCCTCCAAATACTGTTAGATTTCTGAGCCAGCTGCTTCATCTATTATGGGCTTAAGCAGTTTTGGCTTGGGCCTAGCCCAATAGACCTTCAAAGTTTGGATTGGACGGGACCTTTATCAAGGCTGGTTGACAACCTTAATTTCAGGCCGGGGCAGGGCTGAGCAGTTATTTGGGCATGAAAATCTAAGCTTAGGAGGTTCACCTGCTAATTTGTTGTCCCACTATTTCATATAACAGGCCTGCTCTAGAAGTACACAGGATTATCTGGCCCTGATAGCTTCATTGCAGAATAAGGTGGCTCACAATGTTTTCTTGGTATATTTCTTGTCTTCTGCAATTATAGTAGGGAAGTGGATCAATAATGGATTGCTTGGCCCAAATAATGCAGGAGTTGTATAGATAGTTATAAATCCAGAGAGTTTTAGTACTACCACATCTTGAATAAATCACAACCCGGAATTAAACTCAATCAAAACAGCCATAACCTTTTGACCAAAAGAACACTTATTCATTTGAACAAGCCAATTATGGCTACAGGTTTGATATGCGGAATATTTTTTGGACGGCAAAGACTTTCTAATTCAAAACTTGCTCAATAGGAGGAGGTCAGAAGACATGGGAAACTTGGTTTGCTGGTTGCGAATGTCGCATCCATGTTGGCATGGTTGTCATCTAAGTTCCACAGGCCTCCCCACAGAATTTCATCATTCAAGGTCTCTGGTGCAGAGGCATCACTATTGAACATGAAAGATAGTAGGCATTGCTCCTCAGAGGAGTTGGAGTACATGGACACCATCTCCTGCCTCACTTGAGCCCTGTGCTCACTCTCATCAAGTAGAGACATGATCTTTTTCATTTCAAATTGGTCTTCTTGTTGTTGTTGCAGCTGTTGTTGTAGCTGCTGCTTTTGCAGCTGAAGCTGTTGTCGTCTAAGGAGTCGAGTTTTTGACTTCTCAGAGTGTTCTAAAGCAGCTTTTCCCTTCTTCTTGAAGTGGGTCCTCCAGTAGTTCTTGATCTCATTGTCTGTTCTCCCAGGCAAGCTCCTTGCAATTGTTGACCACCTGGCAACATCATATTCTTCTTCAGCTATGTGGTTTATTTGTTTTGTTGTTCAAACAAGTGTAGAGACTTTTGTAAGAGAAACCATCCCATAATGGTCCAGTTTCTTACTTTAGAAACTAGAAATATGACACAATTGTCTCACCTGTTTCCCCATCGGGCATGAAGCTCTAGGATGATATTCTCTTCATGTTGGGTTATCTGCCCTCTCTTGAGGTCTGGCCTCAAATAATTCACCCACCTCAGCCTACAGCTCTTTCCATTTCTTTTCAGCCCTGAACCCAACAAATAAAAAGAAGAAAGTAGTAATTAATATTGAGATTCTTTGACAAAACATTTCTCACTATTTTCCCCTGTTCTTGCAGACAGTTGACTTGCTCAAATGGTGCACAATTGAGCCAACTTGATTGAGTTGACAACTGAGTTGGGAAACTAAAGATGTTATCAGTAGTAAGTGGATGAGTACCTGCAAATCTTGCCACAGAGTTCCATCTTCCCTCTCCATGCAACCTGACATATTCAATGAGCAATTTATCCTCTTCAGCAGTCCAAGGCCCCTTCCTCCAGCCTTCTTCTATGATTCCCCAGCTCAAGTGTCCTGCCATCACTTCCCAAACCATGTACAAAGCTTCCTTCCCTTTACAGAAGATTAGCTTAGCTTCCTAGTTGTATGACATTAGTTCGTGATGCTCCTACGTTTATATATATGTCCATAATCTCTTCCTCATCTCATCAGTCATTATAACAGTCCCTGTCAAATGATCCCTAGCAATCTTTAACCAAAGAAAAAATCACATTAATAAATAAATAAAAAATAAAAACAAAATCCATGTCGATCTCCTCTATGAGTAGGAGGTGATCTTCAGAAAGACCACTCCACCACCTCATCAAGATACCAAAATACCCCTATGCTCATCTTTCTTCTGAGGAATGTTCAGGTGTTACTCCCTGACATACATTGCATGAATCAGCACTTTCTGATGGTGACCCACTTTAAAGTAATGGTTAAAGTTGCATTAGAAAAACCTTGTTAAAAGAAAAGCCATTCCAGATATTCGATTATTTTATAACTAGGGGGAATGTTCTGTTTTGTTTCACTGGCATACCTATGCTATCAATGGATCCACACCCTACAATAAATGGGCCATACCCTGTGACCCAAAATGTGAAATTCATGTTAATCCAATAGATCATGAAATTATTGGTTTTAGATCTGGTGTGTGCATCAGCCCAGGTTTGTATACATGGGAAACATAGCATATGAGTTTATTTCAAGTTTAGTACTTGTAATTATTATATGGGAATCTTTAGGACTACATCATAATGCCAGCACATTGGGTGACATTCCGTAGAGATATGAAATCACTTACGTTAGATTGTTCTGAATCTAGGATGGACAAAAGGGATAAGAGATTAGGGCTTGTGTCATCAAGATACTATGAAACTACTATCCCTTTTTTGAGGCCACGTAGCTTTAAACATAAGACAAAGAGATCATGTAGGCCAAAAAAAACCCTAGTGGGCGGTTGATATTTTCTTTGAAAAATACTAAAAGATTAAAGACCAATGGATACCCACCACCTGTTTGATTTAATTACAATTTCTGATTCTGAGTAATCCCTTTTAATCTTTTCTTTATTAAGCATTGTGCTTGTTGGATTCCATTTTAGGTTATTGGGTTATTAAAATATTCAGAATGAGCGACATGGGAGGGACACGTGTTGATTATTTTTGAACTGAAACATGCAAGCATGGTTTTGTTCCCTTTTGTTTATTAGTTGATTCTATCTATAGAGTTTGTACGGATTTATGAGTAAGAGTAGAAAAGAACGGCTTAGCATCATAGGTATGCTCATTAGTGAGCTGTTTATAGTTAAGAGGGTTTTACTACTTGACACCGATATTCGGTGTCAATGAGCTTTGTACGGATTTGTGAATAAGAAACAGTAGAAAAGAACGGCTTAGCATCACAGACATCTTCATGAGTGAGTTGTTTTTAGTTAAGAGGGTTTTGCTACTTGACACCTGTTGACAGGACTCCTTACTTTTTTTCATCTCAAATACCAAAATTGCCTTCTGTATTTTGTGATTTCTATGATGACCCAACAAGTGTTGCCAAAGGATTTGGTGTCAAAAGGGCCTTGACACCGACCAGTGTCAAGTAGAAAGGACCTTAGTTAAATGAGATTTGATTCAGTTTATAATAGTTATTACAAAGAAGGAAGTCTATAAAAGGGGCTAAAGGAGATCTCTTGAGGCTTCTCAAAATTTCTTTTATCCTGAATAACACTTTTATTTATATCAGCTCAATCTTAAAAGCTAATGGCAATGACATGCCACTAAGTTCCAGAAGCTTAAGCAATTAAAGATTTTAAACCTTAAAAAACCTCATAGGGTGAGTCCTTTTAATCCCATTTTTTTAGGGTAGGCAAGATGAGATTGAACTTGCTATCATCCTGTGTTGGGATACAGAACATCAACCATTTAAAAGCTCCAAGGACTTGACTGTGTTTGCTTTGACTTTGACCGTACCTGTCGTTGATAAATACAAACACGCTTGCGCTGGCCAGGGAATCATGTTTAATTGCTGAACAAAGTTGATGTCCAATTGAGATAAAGAGTCAAACACTTTTTCTTAATTAATACATTAATTTAAACCATACTGATCACTTACAGATAAGAGTTTAGTGGATGACCAATGAATTCTCTTTTCTTTTTGCCTTTCTTGAGGTCTTGGAGCAATGGAAGACTGGAAGTCCCAACTTTCAAATTCCTCAGTTTGACCTTACCTGTCATTGTGCATGAAAAAGGGCTGATAGATGATAATGGTTGAGAATGCGAGACACAAACCTGTTTGAGCTAAAGGATCAAGAAACAAAGTTCTAGCCCTTGAAGGTGGTCATGGAGGGTTGAGATGCTTTAGCAGTAGAGATGTATAGGGTTCTACCCAGGTCTTTTTCTTCTTGGCGAACAAATGGAACTTCCCACTCAACCAAAATATCTCTTTCATCAACCAAACTTGAATGATGTTTGTATTTGTGTTTCTTTGACCATACCCAACTGTTATGGATGTAATCTTTAGTGGGCAGGCTCCATTGATATGCATTGTGCAGGAGTTGATCTGGGTTGACTTGGATTCCGGCTGGTAGGTCACTTGTGAGTTGTGACTAAACTTTGATTTGGTTACTTGAAAACTCGAAAACCCCGAGAATCAGCAAAGATCAATATGTTACTTATAGATTCAGTTCTAGTTCTTCTGTTCTTTTCTGTTCTTAGGCCGTCTTTGTTTCGTTGAAAAATTATCCGTGCGAATGACGTTTTACATGAAAATTTTTCTCCACATAAGATTTTCCTACTTTATCAGTACCATTCTTTGCATTTTCCATTAAAACAAAACACTGAAAATGTTATTTTACATGAGAAGTTTTCTTTTTCCACCATTTAACATGAAAACAAACAGAGCCCTTCAGGGACTCCTAAAGGGTAAAATGGTACTTCTCTATCATTAGATATTTTCCTTTTATGAATGCACGCGTGTGCATATAAAAAGATACTTTGGGAGCTGCTTTCTTATTTATAAATATATTATTCCTTTGGTGCATTTTATGCCATCACTATCATTATCGCTTTCATATGCTGTTGGGGATTGGGCTTTTAGTGGGCCTTTTGTGGGTGTGGAGTCCACTAGGCCATAACTGCATGGGAGCCCAAAAGCGTATGTATTTCATGAAATCACCCCTTTTCCACGTGGCAAAAAAAAAAGGGTTTTAAAATTTACTAGGTTGGTTTGGCAAGAGACTTCCAGCCCCACATAGCCTGGAAGAACAGGGGCCATGAACTTGAAGTAGCAGGCAAGGTTTAAAAACTCGGAATCTGATACAGGATCGGTGTACATCAATACTGTTTCTAACTAGGTTCAAGCGCATGGACGTCGAAACGGGATTGCCACCGGTGATCTGATCCATAGTCGGATTTGACTGGATTGGCATGTGATGATCAGCCCAAAAACACTTGGAATCGGACAGTACATGTGGTTTTATCCAACCACCTTGAGTGACTTGGAGTGCTACACACAGGATGGGTTCCGTACGATCCTGATCCGAAATCCAATCCGTGCCCTAAAACCATGGTTTTGAATTGTCATAGAATCTGCAATGATACTTTGGTTTTTTTTTTTTTTTTTTTTTTCTTCTGATAATTTATGTTATATTTGAAAATTAAAAAAAAAAAAAATTGACTCTGAATAAATAGAGTTAAATGTCTATTAAAAGCATAGATAATAAAAGGACAAAGCGCTCTAGATGATCATGACATGACTTAATTATGTAGACCTAAACTCCCTGATTCCCCATTGAAGGATCTATTCTTTAAGGTACCCATAAAAAAATAATCTTATTCATGGTGAATCTTTTTGTTGTAAAACTAATAGAATATTTTCATTATTTAATGAAATTTGTATCATATATCTCACGGAACTCACATAATCTATATAAAAATAACCATCAGATGATCTTTTCCGGGAAACACTTTCAACTTTTTTTTCATAAAAAAAAGAGATTTTCTTGACACCTCCTCACAAATAATTTGAAACTTTACTTTTATGCCTTTTTAATATATAATATAATTATTCTTTTTACTTGAAAATAATTCTTATCATTTTATATATTCAATCGTAAATACATACGAGACAATGACAATTCTTGACAATAACATAATGATAAATTATTTTCAAAATTTTTATAAAAAACTAATTAATATAAAAAATCTTTTAAAAATTAGACGAAGAATGATAAATGTATCATATTCTAATGACATCTATAGAAGTGCATGTACCATATCCTAATGACACCTCAGACCACGGTCCCTAGCTAAAATAGAGAAAATGATGTATGAACATGCAGAGTAAGAGTTATACTAACATCTCACTCTATCTCTTTCGTTTGACACTTTTCCTACCCTACCCTCATATTGAAAGATCCACCATCTCTCACATCCCTTAATGGATACAGAAAACATGTAGGGATGTATGCAAATCGAATTCGAATTGGGTACACTAGTATCTAAATTCGATTCCGTTTACCAACTACCATAGCTAAATTTAATCTTAAATCCATTAGATTTATAAAAACCAAATTCGAATCTGAATTCAGATTCCCACTTGAATCTAGGAAATGGAATTAAAATACAAATTGTAAAGGAAAAAAAACCCTAGTTAAAAACGAATGTATCACTTATCTTAAGAAAATAAGAGACGAAACCCTAAATAGCTATATAACATTAAGGTTATATACATCTTAATGCACGAAATTGCGCGAATATAATCCGACCCGTTTGACTGATATCTAAATCCATTTTGAATTCGGATTTCTATAAATGGATGCCAATTTGAATCCGAATTAGTTTGTTGAATTCAAAATTTTCCAAATGGATGTGAATTTGAATCGAATCCGGATTTCTGATTATCTATTAGAGATAGAAAATAACACCATTCAAAGAACCTGAGTCTCCCAAAACAAATAAAATATGTCATATATATTAATTATTTGAAATACAAATGTCATATATGATTTGTGTAGCAATTTATAGAGAAGTATATAGCAGTTGAAGTGTACGTACGTAATTATGACTAATTTAGGTAATTAGGTAGACACAGGAGACAATTGAGGTGTACGTGCCAATAAGATCAATGATTAGCTGATGCTTGAGTGGGCCATGCTCACATCGTTTTCTTCTCTCTTTTGGTATAAAGAGAAATGATAATCGAGTGCAGTTCTTCCACGTAATGGGTTGATGTTACCATCTCAACAATAGATTGATACAAACCATACAGAGAATATTTCTAAATCAGCCACATGTCAATCGACTAGGTTAGACAAGTAACGTTTTTTGCTCTCTCTCTCATCATCATCTTTTTAAAATTGACTTTTTAGCCATTTTGTACGACTTTTATCCTTCCAAACGTGTAAAGGGCAGTGAACTTACATGTCCACTAAACTTACTTATGATAGTTTCCATGACTTTACATTAGTATAGTGTGTTTTTTTTTTTTTTTTTTTTTAAATATTTATTTACTTATATATGCATGATAATTTCCATGACTAAAATATTAATATTTGAGTTACTCCCATAATCATCAAATTATAATATAACAATCTTATCCAAAATCACATGACCTTAAAAACCACATTACCTTATTATCATTAAAATTATATTTTAAAATCATCCTTATTATCATTAAAATTATATTTTAAAATCTAAAATTATATTTTAAAATCATCCAGGATCATGAAAAAAACACCAACATCTCCAAACTGAAAAATCTCCCACCCTCACCAACTAATCAGTAGACCACAAATCCGAGTATTTAGCTGAAAAACATGGAAAAAACACATCAATATTGTAAGAAATCAATGAAGAAAAAAAAAAGTTTCAGTTGAAAAAACATAATTAAAAAAAAAGAAAAAAAACATGAGAAAACATCTCCAAACTACACCATCCACTGTAGCAGGAATCAATGAAGAAAGAGAAAAAAGTTTCAGTGAAAAAAAAAAAACATGATAAAACATCTCCGAATTACACCAAACCAACCACTGTAGCAAGAATCAGTGGAGAATCCACTGAATCAGAGACGAGTGTGGAAAAGGTTTTATGTGGGAAGACATGGAAAGAATCTCCAAACTGATGATTAAAATGAAATATAAGGTTTGCCCTTACAAGGTTCTAAGAGCCTCAAAGATGGAAAAGTAAAAAGAGTAAAAACCCAAGGACCACAATACAACACAAAAAAATAATATTACAAATCCATACATTCATAATCATCATTAAGGAGGAGAAACAAAGTGAATCTTGCTTTTAAAGTTACAAACAGATGAAACCCACATCATATCAAGTCATAAAACCAACCACTATCAACCTATCACCCCCTCCCTCCATCACCACCACTTACAAAAGCAGCTAAAAAACAAAGAAAAAAAAAAAGAAACTGAAAGCAACTTTGACACATACACAGACTTACCAAAGCCCTAGAACCAGAGCCAACACTTTTTTAACAACAAATATTCAATCTTTTTTACAGGTGTTACACTACCCTAGTACCTACACCGCCCTTATGAACCGGATCAGTACCTGCTGATCCAACTCCATAATCTGTGTCACGATACCCAGGACCATAACTGCTGTTAAAGATTCCAGCATGAAGCAATAGAACGTGGATAAGCTGTGTCAAAGTAACTATTATTACAAAGGCCTCCAATACTTTCAATCTCCATCCCCTGTATCCTCCTATGTGGATCTCCTTGCATGCTAACCTGCAATTTATATATATTTTTATTGTTATTTTTAATTTAAACCCATCTTAAAATATAAAATTTACAGTAATAAATTGGCCATATAGCATTTCATATGAGAATAGTTCCCCTGCATATAGTGGTATCCTCTATGAGATTCTATCACAATCCATATCCAATGAATCCCACTGTATAGGGGATTCACACCACTGTATTGGTGGTGATGAAATCCCATATAGAGTACACGTACATACAGGCCGAACTCACATTTCACGTACCCAAACGCAAGGGCAGTGATGGCCCAAGTTACTAGCGACGAGGAAGCTGCAGCGGCAAGGCTGTCACTCCTCCACGCTCTGATATGGAGGGCGCCGGCCAATTTCGAAGTCACCCCGACGACGCCGGCAAGAATCGAGAATATCAGGAAGAACATGGTTGCACCATTCCCTCCAAACCCTAAAAAAAATTTACAGATGATGTTAGAACCGTTAAGAGTAAGTAATGGTTAGATCGCTTTGTTGGGTGGACAGACCATCTAGCCAAGGTTGGTCCTAACTGTTAGTGGGTCCCACCATAGAGCAGCTTTGAATCTCAGTTTATCCTCTGCATTTCTCTAGGACTTGACACGTGACGGCATCCAAAACCTTACACATTTTGCATGTCCACCACGTGTACTACCACCTATCAAGGTGTCAAATTTGGGTCCAAACCAAAAACCGAACCAGTTTGATACTATTTAGACCAAATCCAAACCAAACCTAATTTGGATTCAAACCAAAAACTGAAATCAAACCAGTTTCTTCGGTTATGGTGTGTACGTAACCTTACCTCCCAAGGTGATGTTTCGAAAACATAACAACTAGGTTACATTAATATGACAACTTTACAAACACACCTAGGTTCGCCCTCTAAAAACAAAAATAAACAAAAAAATTTCCCTTAACTTAACTTATTGACCATCTCTCTGCCATTTTTAAGGTTTGAAAGGAAATCCAAGACTACAACAAACACACAGACACACACACACACACACATGCATATAGCAAGAAGAAAGAGTGTTTGGGATTAGGGTTAGTGTTGCTTACCAGGATTATTAGTTTGGCCATTGATGAACCTGTTGAGACACCAACTAGCAAAACCAACAATTAGGATATACATTATTAGGTTCAAAAACAACAATGGCGCTGCCATGTTTCTTCCCACTGTTAAAGCCATCTCTGAAACCCTGAAAGCTAGCTATAGTAAAAACACTCAGAAATAGTAGGGAGGGACCAACAGAAGATCAGGCTGGCTACAAAATCAATAACATGCACTTGGATCAACAGTAACTAACATTCTTCTGCAACTCGACTTTCATTTATCATGAAAAGGAGGGGAGTCGGTGAAGTTAAATAGAGGAACTCCGGACACAACGACACCATACGTGTCTTCCTGTTGGACTGTTGTTAATAAAGTAATAATGTCATCTGCTTCCAGGTGGATGGACACGTGCCCAAATGGGTTCTTAAACGGTTCGTCGTTTTTCAGCCCATCTCTCTCTCTCTCTCTCTCTCTCTCTCTCTCTCTCTCTCTCTCACTGTAATGGATCAGAAGGTTATCATTGTCATCCCTTGTGATCATTGATAATATAGAAAAAAAACTCCTGGATAAGACACTTGACCCAGTTCTTTCTAGAATGTGCTTGGGTGAATGTAGAATGGGCTCAACTGGATTTTTTAAGTGGATTACTTGAAGTTTGACGAGAGAGAGAGAGAGAGAGAGAGAGAGAGAATTCAATAACATCAGGACCTAGCACTGAATCCAACGATATGTTCTCCATTTTGGGAGGGAAATCATATATGCATCACAAGATGATGTCTTTGGCCCATGTTTTTTTGGGTTCTTTCTTCTCACTCCTATTCTTAAATTTTAAAAGTCAGTTGGACCGTCTTGGGCTGGGAGGTTCAGAATCTTCAGATGGGAATTATCTATGGACCGGAGCGGACCAGACCGGACCATCCACCTAATTTCTTTGCTTTATTCAGTGGTTCAAGCTTTGTATTTCGATTATCCTGTCGACATTGCATCCTATTTGATTGTTTGACAATGCTTGGTCTAGTTAGGTCTGGCTCTCTGTTTTTGAGTGTACGTGGATACTCAAGGCTGACAAATTTGAGTCAGCATGGTTGGATCGGTTTGTTCAGGTGTAAACCAATTCTTGGGGTGTTTCTTGTCGATTCAGCCCAATCAAGGCGATCCATTTCAGGATCGAATTAGGATCAGCTAGGCGTATCCGAGTCCATGTTCTTTAACCTTGGTGCATAATTTATTAAATAGCTAATTAGGCTGCTATATCATCAAGGGCACATTCATACATAAACGGCATCCAAGAATAGGATATTAGGATGTTAATTTATGAAAGAGTTTTTTTTCTAGTAAAGTGCTCACAACGTAGTGACAATTGTAAACATGTTAAGTCTTGTGTAATTCCAAAAACTTTAGCAATCTTTCGAACGACTAATTCAATCTCCTGGCGCCACAGTGGGCATTGTTGCACACACAAAAAAAGTTTTTTTTTTTTTTTCTCAATCCTAGTTTAATTCATTATCTTAGTGCCCAAGTGGCATGGATATAACAGAATCATGTCAATGAAGGGGCTCAGATGCAAGAAAACATGAAACATAGAACATAAATGTGAAATGGTCAAAACATAAGGGTGCACATGTAAAACCACAAAAAAAAATTATGAGGATTAAATTTGAGAAGGAAAAGCGATGAGGTGTCAAAACCATGGTTTCTTACCCTCCCAATTCCACGGCATGCAAGACGTTCTTCTGTTAGAACTTTCACCATCAACACCCTGTGGACCATAATCCAAACCACCTTAATTTTCCATGGATAATCCCATACCCATCTGTAAATTTATTCTTTTTTTCAATCTCTAATCAGTTCATAATCCCATTTGATCAGTTTGAATGTTTTTGATTCAATTTTCATCTGTAATTTAACAGTTACATCATGGGTAGTTTCCATCTCTTAATTCTGCAACTTCTTCCTGTTCTCTGTATAATCTCAAGCATCCCTTTCTCAATATCAGAGATCCAGAACACCAGAATTGAAGAAGATTCAAGACCCATGATCCTATTTGAGCAATTCGGGTTCGCAAGATTCGGTCATGTCTCCATTTCAATCAAAGATGTTTCATGGAGATCAAGGCAACCAAATGCAGAACTAAACCCATCTTCAATGGGTTTCTTCCTCTTAAGAGAATCATCATATGGGAAGATCTTGAATGAATCTGAATATACGGAGCATTTCTGTGTTGTATGGAGTCGTTATGTGAAGCTCTTAGTCAAATTTGATCAACTCAACCTCAATGCAACTTACAATGGTACAATCATTGTTGATGATCCTGATGAATATAGTTTGGTTTTTGGAAATTGTCAGCCTGAATTTGAAGTATCCATGGATGTTCATACAGAGATGTATAATATGAAAGATGGAAGAAAGGATTTCCTTCCTGCAGGCCAAACCCAATTACCCACAATTTATTTTATCTTCTTTATCATATATTCAATCTTCTTTTTGATTTGGGTTTTTATCTGTTTCAAGCAAAGACCTACTGTAGATAAGATTCATCTGATAATGGGAGCTCTCCTCATTGTGAAAGCTCTGAAAATACTCTGTGCTTCTGAGGATAAATCATTTGTAAGAAGAACAGGTACTCCTCATGGTTGGGATGTGGCTTTTTATATCTTCAGTTTTCTTAAAGGTATAATGCTGTTTACTGTGATTGTTCTTATTGGAACTGGATGGTCATTCTTGAAACCTTACCTGCAAGATAGAGAAAAGAAGGTTCTTATGATTGTGATTCCATTACAAGTTCTTGAGAATTTAGCTACAGTTGTGATCAATGAGACAGGACCTGCAACAAAAGACTGGTTGACATGGAACCAGTTGTTCTTGTTGATAGATATTGTATGTTGTTGTGCTGTATTTTTTCCAATCATTTGGTCGATTCGGAGTCTCCGGGAGGCATCGAAGACCGATGGAAAGGCGGCGAGGAATCTTGCTAAGCTTACTTTGTTCAAGCAGTTCTACATTGTTGTTGTGGGGTATTTGTACTTCACAAGGGTTGTGGCATCTGCAGTAGGAGCTCTTATTGATTACAAAATTGAATGGGTTATGACAGCAGCAGTAGAAGGTGCAAGTTTGGGGTTTTATTTATTTATCTTCTGTAACTTTCAGCCTACAGAAAAGAATCCTTATTTTGTGATCGATGATGAGGAAGAAGCTGCTGCTGCAAAAGAATTGGAAGATGATGATTCATTTGAACTATGAGTTTCAAATTAGTTATCAGATTTAATTGATTCCTTTCAGGAACATAATTTTTGTACAGTGATGAGAGGTAATCATTACTTGAGCTTCAAATATATAAATGATTGGATTGGACTTGTTTTCTTACCAAAAAATAGGTTGGACTACAAAAAAAATATTGGACTTGTTTGTAGATGTAATTTTCATCCTAAGATGCTGCAATTTCCTTGCCTTACATCTTTTGTTTTCATGTAATCATTAAATGTAATGAGATGACTTTGTGTTCTTTTGAGTGTATTATGATGGAAGATGTAAATTTATTTTTATTTATCTATCTGTCCAATGAGACTTTGACTGTAGCTAATAGAGTTGCAAATAAGGATCCGAGTTTGGTCCTATCGGCCTGACCTTGCTCCTAGCCCGTGTTGAGGTCGAACAAGGCCTAGACTGAGATACTCTGGCCTTGATACCATCTCATATTCTCACCAAGGATTTTGGGATCGGATATCAGGTTGGGATTGATACTATCTCATATTCTCTACTTATACAGTCGAGTTTTGTCAATTCTTGAAGAGAAATTCCGCAAGGGTGTCAATCGGATGCAAATCATCTCGTGTCATCGGAGAGGCGCTAGCATGATCACACAGCTGGCTTTCATCGGGTGCGCATGCCGATACAGGTTCACAATTTTTATATTTTAATTTGTAGACCACTGATACCTGGGGAGATAAACGGATAGTCAAAAATCAGAATTTGATTTGCATCTGTATCATATCTAGTCAGGGTATCCAAATTTGAATTTGAACTTAAGGGTTCTTGAAGATTTTACAGGTTCTAGAGGATGAGGAAAATAAAATCATGCAACTATTAGACAACTGAGAGACATGGATTGGAAACAAATCATATCCAATAGAAAAGAAAGGTCCAGGTTACATGAGTCAAAAGTGTAAATGGATATTTGAAAATCCAATTTCGATTCGCATCCTTATTCGTATCCATTTAGGGTTATCCAAATCCAAGCAGGGGATATCCGAATCCGATCAAATCCAGACCTATGTCCTTGTCCGATCCCTTTAGGTCCAGGTTACATGAGTCAAAAGTGTAAATGGATATTTGAAAATCCAATTTCGATTCGCATCCTTATTCGTATCCATTTAGGGTTATCCAAATCCAAGCAGGGGATATCCGAATCCGATCAAATCCAGACCTATGTCCTTGTCCGATCCCTTTACATCATACCCATGGGGTAGGAAGAAAACAAAAGTTTCTTTTTTAAGTTTGAAATTTTTTTCACCAAAAAAAAAAAAATTTGAAATTTTCACTTTCCTTCCTTTTATTTTCCTTTGCAACGAATCAGAGCGGGAGCTTGAAAGGCTATCTTTGGTTCAACATATATATGACTCTCTTTGTTGCTTGGGCCTACATAATGACAAAGCCGAACTTAATTTTATTCTGTAGACCCAAAAACTTCATGGGCTGAAGCCCATAAAACTCCTAAAGGCCCAAGATAGGTAATAAAGTATCACCGAGTGTACCATTTTAGAAAAGTTCTACACGAAAGAGACTCAAATTGCCACGTATCATAATGGCCTGAGAAAAAAGAAATCAAGCAAGAGGTTCCAGCTTAATCATGAGCCTGTGAGGCCTTCATTTGGTCCTATTCTATTGTTTGTCCAATCTGATTCTCTTTGGTATCTATTATTTTATGTAATTGTTTGGTATGATTTATAGTATTTATATATATTTAAAATTAATTAGTTAATATAATATAAAATATATAATAAATTAGAAGATGTTTATCATTATTGTGACAATTTATTATTATTTATTCATGTCTAATAATATTAAACATTTATTATTTATGATTCATTATTTATTCTTATAAATTATTTATCATAAACAACTCATAAACATAAATATAAACTAATCAAAGAGAATCTAATTACAACAAAAAACAATGTCTATTACAATTTACCAAATTACATACAAGGGCATTCTATCCCAAAAAGGTAATTAATCTATTCCATTTTAGTGTTTACCTGGCTTGTAATTAATAATATTGATTTCTTAGGTACCCAAATAATAATAATAATAATAATAATAATAATAATATATTATTATTATTATTATTATTATTATTATGGATAATTTCAACGACCATCCAAAAAGAATTGTCTAAATCACCTACCACCCAAGTTGTTTAAAAGAATCACCTAACCCAAGTTAGACAAACTTTTTATCAAAAAGATCCAAAAGCAACTAACAAAGCCGTCATTTGTTGATTTCAACCGTTACAAAATATTTGAATGACAATAATACCCTTTTTGTAAGGAAAAAAGTCCAATTTATCCTTTCTTTTTGTTTCACCATTTTCCTCCTCTTTTCGTTTCGTGTTTTGTTTAGAACAAAAAAGCCCCAATTTTTACTATTCCCCCAACCCTAAATTCCAATGGCCGATCTGCTACTTCCGATCGCCGATGATGCTTCTGTAGCTCGCCAAGGATGAAGTTGTAGAACATGAAGCCATTCCTTCGATCGCCGACGCTATTCTTTTTCTTTCTTCGCTCTGCTACTCAAATGGTTTCTTGTAGTGATTCCTTTTCTTCTTTCGACTCATGTAGAAGACGACGATGAGATCATTTGAAACAGGTAAATAACTCTAACCTTATATAGAGTTCAAATTGAAATTTCTCCTCTGAATGAGAGAAAGGAAGGAGAGGGGAAAGAGAATTAGATTCACGGTGAGGGAGAGAGGAAGGAGAGGGGAAAGGGAATCAAAGTCACGATGAGGGAGAGCCGGAGGGGATAACGATGAGGGAGAGAGGAAGGGGAGAACGATGAAGGAGAAAAACCCTAACTTTTCCCAAAGTTCATTGTTGCAGCCCAAAACGAAGGAGAACGATGAGTTTCGATTTTCAGTGAGATTGAATCTGATGAGTTAGACGGTGTTATTTACACTAGAAGGGTAAATAAGTAATTTTCAGATTTATTAATATTTTAAGTTTAAAATTACAGGGGTATAAATGTCTACACACAATTTCAGCTTCTTCCCGTTAGTAAATGGACTAACGTTTGTCTAACTTAGGTGGTAGGTGATTTTTTTTAAATAATTTGGGTGGTAAGTGATTTAGTCAATTCTTTTTAGGTGGTTGCTGAAAATTTCCCTTATTATTATGTATCATTTTGAATTAAGTTCAACCAAGGGGATTTACTTTAAATTTTGTTTTTCCTTTTCTCTACAAGAACCCTAGATTATTTTGGATTATACCAAATCATTTTCAGCTTTTTCCTATGAAATAGAACACCTTTTACATAGATCACACCTTGTGAATATATGAAAGAATCGTATTGATTCAATACCTAATCTGGATATGAAGATTAAGACCCAAAAAATTATACCATGAAGATAATTCCAATTAATTGGCCACCATTGATAAAAATGACAATGAGTTTTCCATAATACCTTCATTTTCAGCATCCCTAATCCATGTGCCCCTTTTGAAATTGGTGTCAATGGATCTTAACACTGACCAGTGTCAGATAACACAACGCTGTGTCAGATAACACGTCGCTTGATTAAAAGGGTATGATTCATTAAATTGAACCATATTCTACCTTAGCCAAAAGATTATGGAACAAAATATTAGAGAAGATAGAATCAAATTCCATGTCCTGAGCAAATGTAGAGAGTATATACTAAAGAATGAAACCAAATTTTTGACAGAGAAAGGTTAGGTTTAAACTGTTGGAATATCTCACACCTGTTTGAGGACATGTATTCCTTCTTTATTGCATATATTAGTTATTCCATGGTCTCCAATATATCTATCAATCACATATTGGATAAGGAATCCTCCTAGCCATTTGGGTATTTTCGTATAATATATTCCATTGATATTAAGATATCTCAAGAATGGTATTTTTTTTTAATAATAATTTTAGGTGATCAAAATTTATTGAGAAAAAAAAAAAAGAGGTTTGTACAACGACTAACGATTATCTCTCAATGG
This sequence comes from Protea cynaroides, assembly GCA_028583415.1. Taxonomy (NCBI): domain Eukaryota; kingdom Viridiplantae; phylum Streptophyta; class Magnoliopsida; order Proteales; family Proteaceae; genus Protea; species Protea cynaroides. The sequence goes on from CM053270.1 coordinate 63,237,012, forward strand.
AGGAGAGATACCCTGCAACAACGAGAAAATACACACTCGAAACTAAATCAAATAATTGCTCTAACAAGAAGGGAAAACAAACGGTTTTATATAACGTGGTCGAAAGTATAAATACAAAGGCGGTTAAAATACTGCCGTTGAAAACAGTTTTCCAAACGCGATTTTTGGCGACAGTATCAAAGTATCCCTAGCTTTTAGTTAACATATTCCATTCACTAAGAAAGTATGACATTGTTTCCAAATTCCCACCATAGAAAACAATCCCTTTCTTCATGAGTCTTTACTGTTACTTCTCTTGTCTACTCCACTTAGTTCAAATTAAATTGATGTCGGGTTTTACAGGACCTGACGGAAACATATCCATTAAGAGGTTCGAGCTGGGTGGGTTGCACTGTGCACATTAATTAACGGACCGGTTTGGGTGAAAACCGGATAGAAAACCCGTTAAACACATTCAGAAAACTGAAATAGTGAAGTTAGGGTGTAATATTCAGTTTAAATCGGTCTGGTCTGGACTATTACCAGGACTCATCGTTCTGATATTTCAGGCTGGTTTTTGGCTAGCCTAGATCGGATTGAGACAGCTAGGATAAGCCATACCTCAACCCAAAACATGTCCGATAATTATTTGATCTGAATTAATTCAAGTCGGTTCGATCCAAGTTATTGATTAGATCTCAAAATTGACACCCTTACTTGTGAACAAGTAACTTGGATCGCTGTATATAAAAGATAGAAAACCAATGTGATGTTTAAGGTAAGGACCTCTAAGATGAATCCCAACTAGGCTATGCTTCATAAATTCTGGGCAGAAACGGAAAGAAGTAATTGCATCATAACAATGACCAGATCTAAACATTCTTTTCTTACTCAGCCCTAATGGGATTTTTTTTTTTGGGGGGGGGGGGGTTTGTGGTCCATCTACATGTGGTATCCACCCACTCAGATACCACTCACCTACTCAAGAAACCACTGGCTATGACCACTGACAACCCACCAAGTGTAGCTTTTGTGAGACCATTTTAGAAGAGAATATCCCTTTATTTTATAACCATCAATCACACCAAAGACTATAGCATTAGATCATTGGATCCCCCCTCATTAAATTTGCTTCATTGTTTTCTAGTATAACTACACAAATCCTCATCAGTCCCTCTGTGGTCCTAAAAAAAAAATGTTTGTCAAAACTTTTGACACAGCAAAAACGTGATTCTTGTCGTTGTTTGTTGCCGTCAACGGTCATCCATCATCTGTTACCATTTTTCGTTTGTTCGCTCTTGCAACCATTCAAATCTCCTAGACATTCATTTGATCAATGAAGCTTTTTTTTTTTTTTTTTTCATTAGATTACCAAAACCAATCTACCTTTTATATATTCTTTGTAATTATTTTTTGTGAGTAGAATTAGGAAAAATGGAAACAGTTGTTTCACGTTGTAGTAGTAAAATTGTATACATTCTGTATCTCTCCAAATCCTGCACTGAGACGCCTTTTTAGAAAAAAAAAAAAAAAAACTTATTAAGTCAAGAGTAGTCATTGTTATTAAACATAAATAGGGTTTAAATCTTATTGCTCAATGGCTTGATTTTGTATTTTGTTTACCTCTGCATGGATGAGTGGGCCCAGATTATTCAAAAAATAGCACCAAGGACAAGGAAGGTGTTTGTGTTCAGCACGCCTGTCTAGCATTTTGGTTAGCTTTACAAAATCCACTTATAAACCCATGTGGGCACGTGGGTGGTAGATACATCCACAATGGTCAAGCAGCTCAGGGCCCAACGCCAAATGTGTCAAACGTTGACACTAGTCGAATCCGGTGAATTCAAGACCCATGTTTGAATCGATATTCAGTCTACAAGCTAAATCAAGAGAGGATGTTGGTTGAAACATGAGTCTCAGATTTACTCTAGAACCACGTGACAATCATATGAAACACGTGGCAGCCATATGAAACAGACTACCGTATCCTCTCATAATGAGTAAAAAGAGACGATGTGAACCCCCACTAGCCCAGGTAAAAGTTAAAGTCTCTGGAAAACAAGAAGAAAGGACAAATCTGAAAAGCTTTGGTTGCACTTTTAACATGTTTCTTTCTCATGGCCCCACTTTGTGTGGATCATTTTGGGCCGTACAATCAATGACCCACCTGGTGTGATTAAAGTCAACCACCCCAAGATTCCCATTCCCCTCCCGCTAAAAGACAAAAAAGATTCTTTCTCTCTCTCCTACACACAAAATCTTGGCCCCCCTTGATTATGAGAGATCTCACCTAATGATGATGTGATAAAGATCAGTTGTCTATTACTTTATTTATTGAAGAATTAGGAATAAATGTAGTAAAGCATAAAAGTTAAAATGCAGACTGATGGATGATCATTTGATCATGTTGAATTTCTATCAATACAAATTTTAGTTTTAATCTTTTTCTAAAGTATTTGTCTAATTTAAAATGTAATATATAAAATAGGGGTATTAATCGATTGTTCTCAGTCAATCTTGTTCGAACATAATCGATCATTCACCATTTAATATATTGCATCTGTGCACTCTGACTAGTATGTTTAATTAAGTGATCCACATACGCGAGACATTGACACGTTTATATTCGGTCTCAGTCCTTAATCAAGCTTATACTAATTGGTTTAATCGACTTATAGATGGACTATAATGATGCAAATCAACTAATCCATAATCGGTCTTATGCTACTCACTTTTATGTTAATTATTCCAATCCTACCAACTAGTCTACAATATACAAAAGCACAACCATTCCTAAACTGGTATAAATTAAGGCACATGTCCTTCAATGTACCATTCAATACATTTTCTATACAAAATCCAAAATAAAAAACTGTTAAAATCTAGTATTCATTCTTGATTTATATGTTATTCTTAAATCTAAGGGTCAAACAAACAAGCCATTGAAAATATTAGAGAGGAATTTTATTATTTAATTTATGTAGTAAATCTTTATCATATCTAGTGTCATCACTATGAACATATCAAGCTGCATCATTTGATCCATCTTTTCGTTAAGTGTCATTCTACTTCATAAAACCATTGGTCCTCACATTCACTCCATGTTAGGGTTTTGTATTTCATGAATTTTTTTTTTTTTTTTTCTATGGCTACCTAGCAGCAAAAGAAAAAAAAAACCCCTCATTAAAGGGAGAGGAGAGGGAGAGGTAGGGAAGATAAGAAGAATGGTCTATAATCGATCAGTATCGGGTTCGTTCGTTCCATAATCAATTGATGCGGTTGGGGGATATTCTAGCTACACCAATGCACATGAACAATCGATTAATAATTGGCCCGGGCCTAAACCCAGCACATTTAGTAGACGATGCAGTTTGGCCCGGATTTTAATCGGTCTGTTCAATTTGGGGGGACATGGTGCAGGTAGAAATTGACACCCCTTGCCAATTTAAACCATTTATAGGAGAGGAGAACTCCTATCTAGTTTGATGGGTTAATAACAATGAGATTAAGGAGCAACTATTATGAAATCATAGTAGAATGTGTCGGTTAACTTAGTTGATAAGGACTCTCACTTGGTGGTGTCAAGTCTTGGGATCAACTCCGATTTCACAAAACGACGGGAGACCACTTGTATTTTCATTCACAAGAAGAAGAAAAAAAGGCTTCGTGGGGTCGTGCACGGACATACCAGTTGCTTCCATCATCCAATAAAATAGATGAACAATGTATAATACCAAGTGAAAATATCATGGGAAAAGGTTTAGGAAAAATATAAAGCTATGATGCTATTTTAACACATTGATCAATAAAAGCAAACTTTAACAAATTTTAAAATGTCAAAGGAAGTACAAAAAGCATTCTAACATCTCAAAGTGTCTTTAATAGTTTAATCCAATCTTAATACTTTGGGTTTCTACTTAAAATCCCACCTTTTCTTTTTCTACTTTTGAGGATTTGGTTTCCTATGCTTTTTTTATATAACTCCTTATGGTATAAATCAAATTCTTTATAAATCAATCTCAAAGATGAAACAACCCTTTAGAAGGCCAATTGATGATCATTAACGTTGCAGTCAAATAAACAGATCACGATGAAACCCAATGGTTATGCTCACCACTCAAAACAAACTCGTAAAACAAGTTTGAAATATCACAAAAATCACATTACAACAAATGAACATTAATGCAAGCATTGAAGCTTAATGCTTTGATCAGTAGCAAAGGGAATTAAAGGAAAAATAAAATAAAATAACTTAAAAAAGAAATATTTGTAATCATTACAATGTGTGCTAAAACAAGAATAATCGCTTATGGGTAAAAAAAATTTTGGAACCCAAATATTCAAATAATGATTTGAGATATTTTGAATCTTTGACAACTTAAATATTTGGGAGATCTAAATACAACAGTACTTATTAATGGTCAAACAGATAGCTTTACTCTTAATTATTTTTTTTACTTGTTTGTGTTTTGTGTTTTTTGTTTTGTGTTTATGTTCTTGTAAGATTGTGGAGGTTTAATCATGGCTAAGAGATTTCAGCAAATTAATCATTCTGCAGATGATGAAAAGGAACCATTAATATTATAGCTTCCAGGAAACTTTTATCCATTGGACCAAAAAGTGTATGTAAGTTTCACATGTTTTTTTCTCATGACAAATTAAGGGTAAATGCATCATTACCATGAATTCATGATGGCCAATAATAGATCTCATTAAAGTGAAGGACACTGATGTTCTTGTCTGGGCATTTATAAGGAGTTGTGATGATCTGATCATTAAAGTAGGTGAAGGACACTGTTGTATTTGTCTAACCATTTAGGAGTTGTTTTGTAGTTATCTCCCAACAACCACTAGCTAGAAAGAGTCTCCTTTTATGTACAGTGGAATATATACCACCCTACTAAAAGAAATGTCAGACCATGTGTTGTCATGGGTTTAGTCTCACATTGTGTGTGTGTGTTTGAAAATATGAATATATGATGTTCCGTAATACTACAGGAACTTGGTACCCCAATTCCTCGGGATGTCTTCAAGATTCTCTATCCACATGTGATCCACTGGTTAAAAGAAATATTGGGGGGAACAAAGCTTGTTCATTTCGTTGAGCTGGTCAGGATTCGAGAGACAATCTCTTTTTTACTTGTCCATATTGTAGATGGGTTTGCTTGCATTACTCATATCTGGAGAGAGAGTAATACCAGGATTTTCTGTAACAAGGCTAAATTTACATAACAACTGGTTAAACGAATTCAACTTGAGGTGCTCGATAAAGGTAAAACTAGTATTTTCCAGTCCCCCCATCCTTGAGACCCCAACACTTGTGTCTAAATGGGGTCTCGGTAGTTCTCCCAGTTAAGGCTGAGGTTCTAATTGGTCGGGTGGTTGGGTTGTTGGGTGTTCTGATGTTGGGGAGCTTGTTTGTGTTTCCGGTGTGGCCTATTGAGGGTTGTATATTTCTCTCCCCGCCCCCTTTTCTTTCAATAAATGATCAAAGCATAAAATATAATAAAAAAAACTTAGTACTTGCATGTTCCCTTTATTGATAGAGAAAGAGAGCCTTCTAAATGCCAAGAGTCCCTAAAAAAATGAAAGACAAGGCCTTCAAGAAACTGAAGAGTCAGTAAAAGAAGGTGAATACAACAAAAAAAGAAAAGAAATGAAGTGACATCATGTGAGTATTAAAAAAAATGAAGAATGAACACATAAAATGGGAAATAGATCATCTCTAGCCATCCAGCCTGCACAGTTGGATTTTTCTCACTTAGGTGAGAGTGTGATCCAACGGTGATGGGCAAGATTGGTAGGCTAGAAGGAGTTGGTGGGCAAGACTTGCAGGCTAGAAGGAGTTGATGGTTGGAAAGGATCTGAATCTCATAATGTAAGAAGATGAGCAAGAGATAGCATATAAAAATGAACACACATAAAATTTTATTTAAAACTAACAAAAATATACGGTGGTTAAACATAGTTTTAGTAATTGGTATTGGATCAGCTGCATCAATTCAATCAATTCGAATTAGTTTTGACATCGATCGATATTGACTTTTTAATATTTTTATTACCTTTTAAATGGTATCGGCCACGTTATAAAGCCCATTGATTGTACAAATCTATTCGTAACAATATCGGAAGTTTTTTGGGTTTTTATTTTATTTTATTTATTTATTTATTTATTTTTTAAATCATGTGAAATAAGGCTAATGTCTTTGAAGAAGTGCATAATTTTGCAATTCTATTGAGTCGTCACATCAAAAAAACAATGCCAACTACCATTTAATCAGCTATTTAACTTTTCATGAAGACCATAGGAATCATCGGAGCATGTCGTTTAGTCTCCAATGGTCTTGGCATGCATTGCAAGGTCTCCTAGTGACTCCTAAATTTCAACACACATTTTCAATAGAAAGATTTGAATGATCTTCGGCCCTCCCCCGGTTGGAGAGGAGTCAAATCCCCCCAAAGTATGATATCACAGGTCGTTGAAAACTGATTCTCTTTAGCTGCCAACCCCGTCCAGTATCATTGGATCATACTTCCATTTAGGAGAGAGAGAGAGAGAGAGAGAGAGAGATCCGACGGTGCTGGATGGGGTTGGATGTTACAAAGGATTTGAATCCCAAACCATCTTATGTTGGTTGGTTAATGACAGTCTCAATGCGTCACTTAGAGAGGGTGAATCAGTGACCCTTTAAAATTTTCGTTCCACGACAAACACAAAAGCTTATGCAATACTTTGTCTCATTGTCACTACAGTGTGGTCAGGCTTACCCAATATGCACACCCACTTTTCAACAAACACATTCTAATATAAGCAAGTAATAACAACAGAAGACACGAGATACGTAGTTCACCTCCAAAATGTATGAGAGTACTAGTCCACGATGTGATGCCCTTATAGTACTTCATATTATTCTATACGTTTTTACTAAATTTTTACATTAATTTTTTTAATATAAAATATAATTTACATAGAAAATTATACAACCAAACAAACAGGCATACAACAAGAATACCTTTGAAGGTAAGACAAAAGTTGTATGAATATGTGGGTCCAGAGATAGAAGAAGTTTAAGAATGCTCATATCCAAGTCCTGGTGATGATTTTCTATCCCTTATTTTCTAATATACTATTTTTCATTTATTTTTTCCGGCTCAATCTATAGCTAACTCTGCTCCTTATGTAATTGCAATGTTTTCTCCCTTTTTCATAATAAAAAATGAGTTAGTATGTATGAGTATAAAATGTTATAAAATGTTGGCAAACCAAAAGAGGAAAACCGCCCAAAGCAAAAAATGGGACAAGGGAACACTTTTGGCATAGCTACCAGCAATCCTCCACTTATTCGTGTTAAATTTTCATCTCAAAAATTCGAACTAGTAAGTAAAGAGATTCTCAAGTACTTAAAGCACTCAAGGTTCCAAATGTCACCAATATAAAATTATTCCCGACACTCTTCCTTACGTATTGCCCTTCTATTGGGCGGCAATTATTACACGTGATGCTTTTGAATTAAATTCCATGTAATTGAATTAGTTTTCAGTTTCTTTGCTTCAAAATAACATAGATTTCTATTTATATAAGGTATCTAAAGTTCTAAATTTAATCAATATAAAATTATCCTCAACAACTTAGATCCAAGCCAAACTTAATTATGGAATCCATTCAACATCTTGTCCACACAACATGGAAATGTAGAATCACTGCTCCCGAACTAGACTTTATCAATCGCGCACGGCTGTCTTTGTTAAGGAAAAATCACTCCCACACTTGATCTTATGAGAAGGTAACAAGTATACCACAAAAATATTTTCAGCCCTAACAATATATGCAAACAATGAACATAAATCTACCACACATGAGACACAAGAATTTATCGTGGAAAAACCTCTTCAAATCGAAGAGTAAAAAACCACGGGACTCGAAAGCCCAAATCAAAACTTCATTATTATCAAATAGAGGTTACAAAACCTAGTTCAAATTTTTCCAATGAGTATACAATCCCAATAGCAACAATAAGTAAAACTACTACTTGAAGAAACAAAGAGATGTAAAAATTTTACCCAAAGAAACAGAGGCTTCTGTACTGAGCGAATAACTTGACTTAAAAAACTCCAATAAAAAATCTGACCGTACAGATTGACGAATTATGTGTCATCTACCTACTATCCAAAAATCAGTCCAATCAGACCACGGATGACCTCTCGATCATCGACTTGATCACCGTTGCATAGATCACCTCTGCCCAAAAAAACTGCTGCTATCTTTCTCTTCTTCTTGTGATGCTAAACCCTAATCCTAATCCGTTTTTGCCCTATTTAAGAGGTTAAATACAAGATAAAAGGGAATGAGCTTAAATGAACTTAAAACACACCAAGATTTGGGCATTTATCCACATAGAAAGGGAGCCCAAAAACCCAACAGTCTTCGCTAAAGAATCTATTCTGATTCCCTTTCCTTGTAGCAACGCATGATTTCCATGACACCCGTTAAGAAAAGTTTGGAGAAATCTCCACTGCTGGGCAAAGCAGCACCATGGAATTTGGCCCACTTTGGCACACATATGACATAACTACATGCTGTGAATCACTTTCCACTTATAGATGAGTGCCCTTAGATAAACACAAAGACTTGTGCATAAAATTTGATGATAGATAATATGTAATTTTAATTTTTTTTGTCATCTTTTTTTGTGTACTAACGATGGGTGTCCAGACCTTCGTTCTGATTAGTCCAGCAGGCTTATACTGACCTCACAATCGCATTGACCAGGTTATTATGGGATTGAATTATCCACTTGTGATTTACACTTAGAAGAGAAAAGAAAGAGCACTCAACATCCCATGTGAGTGGCATAAAATGGTAAGAGGTGTCGAACTCAAAACCTTATATTTCTTGAGATGTTGATTCTTTACCAACTAAACTTTTTTTTTTTTTTTTTTTTTTTTTTATGGGGGTGGTGTTACTCAAAAAGTGTGTAAAACGAATCATTTTTAAATTATTATGAAAACACTCTTTTGGTCCAAACTTAAAACTTTTTAAAACAAGACAAATAGCAATCAAATGAAAATTACATTTTCAAAATACATCTGAGGAGTTGTCATTCAAATTCTTCCTTTTAAAAAAGTTAACATGCAATATTAAAATATACATGTGTAGAGGTGCTATTCAGATATTTCCTTGTAAAAAGGTTAACAGGTAATTGTGTAAAAAATGATTGTATCTTATTGAACTTTCATAAAATAATTAAAAAAAAATTCATTTATACCCCATCAAGGATTGCTAACATCATCTACACTCATAAGAATACAAAAACATCACCTAAGTCCACTTAACTGACAGAAATCACTCAAATTGTTGAAATATAGTTTTACCCCTCATATTATAAATTGAAAAATTAAAAAATTATGTTGATTTACTAATTTGTCTTTGTGTTGAAACTTATATTTACTATTTCTCTCTTTCATTTTCACTTACCTATGCGGATGATTGGAGTTTGTGAAGACGATCGGAGTCTACAAATGAGAATCCGTTGTATTCAGAATCTAAGAGTAATAATCCCTTCAAGAGGACGAAGCAAAGCAAACAAGGTGCTAAACACCATTAACATTGACCCCAAAAAAGAAGAAAAAACAATCTGGATTCTCTTCATAAACAAAAAAGGACATACCACTCTCTGGTTTTTTCTTCTTTCGTATACATTCTAGATTCTCTTTCGATTCTTTCTCTGATTTTTTTCTTCTGTTCCTAATGTCTTCCCATTATCCATCTTTTACATTCAATTCTTCCATTTGTTCTGTTTTCAACTTCGATTTGGGGTTTTTCAGCTTCTTTCTAAATTAAAATTCAATTTGAAAGTCTCTCGATCGGTTGCGCCGTTAAGCTGGTATTAGCAGAGGTATTCAATCTCTGTATTTTGGTTCAAGATCTCAGCCAGAACCTTTTCTTGGACGGCATTGGCTGTTTTGGTCATCTCTTTGATAAAGTGAAGGGCCTTTACGTCCTTTTCACAGGTGGTCGTATCAAGTGACGACAGCCATTGTTGAACCAGAGACCTTGAGCTCAGACGAGACAAGACGAGAGGAGTTTTTAATTTGGTTTGGAAGGGTGGCGTGGGGAAGTGATCAGAGTCTCAGGGGAGTGTGGTGGGTTTTTCAGCTACAATTTGGGGTTTTTCATGTTCTTGATTTCTTGGTCTAGGGTTTCATTGATTTCTTGGCCGGCCTGCAAGCGATTACCGCCTCCCTCCATTACCACTTGCAACTTACCACCTGCAACCATCACTTACCGTTTGCAATCTTCCTTTCTGTTCAGCCTCTTAATCATATTATTTTCGTTGGATTTTTGTGTTTGATAATATGTTGATAGGTGGCTTGTTCAGATTATCCTTATTCAAGGCATCTCTCTGCGAAATTTCCCTTCAACAAAACTCCTCATGAGGATTACTGTGAACGTGTGTTCAAAACTTCTGGCCTCAAAACATTTACTTTTTGCTTTCGCCAGAAAACAATTCAAAGGTGACGGAATCATGGCCGGTACAAGAGAAGGAGAGCTTCGGTGAACAAGGAACCATGGACTATTGAACAGGTGAGAAAATGGTCCTAAGAAGAACAACTTTCATCGTGGATCCTAGATAGAGAGAGAGAGAGAAAGTGTTGGATGCATTTTTGTTTGAAAGATCTTCCTTTATATTCCAATCCACCTAAAGGGTATAATGGTCCTTTCAATAGGCCAAAAGGGTATTATTGTTTCTGAAATATTCCTATCCACCTGACGTCAGCAACTAATAGGAATCAATTGACGGAGTGGACTTCTTTGATTACCACAGCCAAAGTTTTGGGGTGTAAATGATGTTTTTGCATTCTTGTGGGTGTAGATGATGTTAACAATCTTTGATGGAGTTTAGATGAATTTTTTTCAAATAATTACTGTAATGGTGTGAGATATGTGTAGAAGAAAAGCCATCGGTGGTGGATGCTGGAGGAATCTCGGCACAAAAAACAGGGGAAAATTTCTCGTACTTCCCCTGTGCTTTGCCTTCAACTGATCACCCACCTATAAACTTTCGCGTTAGTTACACTAGCCTCCCCTAATTTCTAAAATAAGGTTTATACAAACCTTGTTCATTATGGCAGGTCTATTAGTTAATGATATGTCTTCTCTTAAATGTATTAATGCCAAAACTACCCTTTAAAAGAATAAACTAACTAATATACCCTTTTGAAACTTAACAAAGTGTAAATTCGGTTGAACCATAGGAGAAAAAAAATAAAATAAAATAAACTTCAACGTCGTCATCAACCACACTAACAGAGATTTTTAACCAACAATGATTGCCGAAAACGATGAAGCCTCGCCTAAAAAAATCACTTTGCTTGTCTCCTCTTTCCCCCCATTTTTCGGTTTTTTCTTTTACCCCCCATGACTCCTATGTGCTTTTAGGTCAGTCCCCTTTTGATCTCCTTCTAATTTCTTCTTCCTCTGTTCTTTCTCTTTGTCTTCTCGACTCCTACTACTCTTATCTTTTCCTTTATGTTTCTTCTTTTCTTCTCCACCTCTATTGCTTCTTTTCCTTCTTCAGTTTCTCATTGGGAAAAAAAAAAAAAATGAAAGGACACTGGAAATTTAGAGAAATCTGCCAAAAAATGAAGAAATTGCTCTGTTCCTTTTTTTGCTCTCAGTGACAATCGGTTACAATCGATTTTAAAATTAAGCTTCTCTCCGTCTAGAACTTCTGTCTCAATTTTAACCAATTCTCATTGATTTATTACCTCAGAAGTCATGTTCCTTCTGTGCTCATTCTCTCATCCATCAAAGCCTAGGCCAGGCTTGACATCGCTGCAGCCATCAATGATGCACTCATACCCATACTTGAGGTTGTTAGATGCAAAGGATTTCTAGATTTTAGTTACTAATTTCTCAATGTCCAAGCATATAACCTTTGATAGATAACAACTGAAGTGGAACTCAAAGTTTAACAAGAACAGGGGAAGCCGTGACGGCATCGACTGAACCCCTTTGAACACTATTTCACTATTTTCGAGGGGAGGTGAGATGTCTTATGACACAAAGTGTGACAGGAGAGTGACCTATTTTAAACAATTAACAAGACACCAACCAACTCCTTTAAGCAATTGTTCACATGTGACCTACTTTTCAACCATGATGAATGTGTGCTCATTTTAATGTAATGATTTAAATGTTTAAGTGAGATGTTTTGGACAAACTTCTAGATATGGTAGATATTGAATAAGCATGGGAACATTTTATGGAACCTAGACTTTGTGTGCACATGCAAGTGAGCATGAGAGAAAGATGGAAAAATTGTTTGACATCCAATGGTAGGAACCTCCCAATTTAAATATTGTTAAGTGAACAATGATGGGCTAACTGTTCAAAGAGACATCATGCTTTGAATTTGTCACATATCAAATTTAAGAGTCTAATTCAATGTCGGCCACCACTCTGCTCTCTCATATATATGGCTCTAGTTTTTCAGAGCATTGTTCAATTACATGACAAAACATGATAGAGGTGAAACTTCACATAGATGCAAGGGACTTAGAGATCTATCTATCCACAAGAATTATATCAATCTCATCTACCAAATGGTAAGTGTTGGCATTTAAAGTTTGTGTGTTGGAAGGATTCCTATCATAGACATGTAAGAATGAGGTTTCCTTACCATATTGTGTTTGGTGTACATTCTCATTCTTAATATAGAATGAGATGGGTTAAAGAGCGAGGTATTTTTATTCTACGCTTAAAACATGGGATGGGACTAAATAACACGTTGCAGAATTGACTGTGTTCTCTCGTGCATTGCATGATCTAAGAACAAGAATGCAAACCAGACACTATCTTGGTCATCTCAAAATATATTCTTAACCTAGAATGTATTCCAATAATACAGACCAAACGTAACCTTAATTTCATGATAAATTTATATGTTTAATGATAAAGGCTCCCAACCTATACCCCACCAGTAATAACATCCCCCAATACACTAAAGAAATGAAAGTTAAGTTGACAACAAAAAGAGAAACCGACTCATGAATGGATTGATAGGAAGATGGTTTGGTATTAATGTTTTGTTTCCAATTCTAATTTATGGCAAACAAGTTGTGATTTCAAATTTATTGCAAACGAGTTGGATTGGTACTTATCTTCTTGCTGTGAACTTATGTTTTGGATTCATGGCAAGTTATGTTTTAAACTTCATAAAATAAGATATAATCATATGTTATTTATAATTAATAAATAGGTATGCATTGATAGAAACTCAAAATTCATTCATATTTGATTCCTTATTTTTTTTTCCTGATTTTTTATTTTCTTTTTTTTGCTGATTTATTAATGCTCTTGATTTTTCGCTTGGGGAGCTGCTTTTGCTACAATACTGAATGTGGAACTTCTCCCCAATCTTCGTTCTGTTCATTTAAAATGCCTAGATTTTCTTTATACATATATATTTATTAATATATTTCTTTGCTGATTTTTACTAAAAAATAATCACTTACCCTGATTAGGTTTTACTCATTCGAGTGTTCAGGTATTGAAGAAGGCAAGTCAAAATTTAAATATTCTAATTTTCAAACAATAACAAAGATTTTTCAAATCATCTTTAGGAAAGGTAGGAGATGTCAATAATTAAAGAGAAAAAAAAAGGTATTTAAGTACATCATTTTGCTTTTTATTTCATATGTACATAATTAGATTAATATATTTATTTGGTTGTAAGAGTAATATTAATTTATTTTGTCATGATCATGTACCAGGTACAATCAAATTGAATGACTATATTGACAATTGAGGTTGATTTTGACCAAACAATTTCCATATGGTCACATTCAATGTCGATGCCAATGTTTAAACAGACTTGTGTCTACATCCATATATTTTTAAAGGATGTCCTATTTATATAAATTAGTTTTCCATCACATCAAATCATCTATTACATTTCAACCAAAAAAAAAAAAAAAACTTTGATAATGTTTAATTTTGTCCATGAGAAACATTGCTCTATGGAATTCCAAATACTATTACCGTGGACCATGGGTTTGTAGCAGTCTCAAGATTTGGGAAATATGTGTTAATTTGCTCACATCATGCCATCATGTATTTTATTTTATTTTATTTTTTTGGATAATTTTATAATAATATATTATATAAAGGTGTTAAACGATGTGGATTCAGTTTAATTGTTCGTTTTAATTCAAGTTTAGGACAAATGGGGTAAAACCCAAATCGAACCATTTATTAAACAATTCAAAATAGTTACTAAAATAGATTATTAATCGATTACGATTATTTGGTTTTTAGTCATTTTTGAGGGACGGGGGAGGAGAAGTTTTTTTTTTTTTTTTTGGTAATGAAGAAAGAGTTAAAGATCAAGGGAGGGGGGAGAGATGAGGGAGGGAGCAAAAGCATTGAAATAATTTTAATTTATTTTTTCTATTGGGAGTTATAATGCGAGCTTATATATAGAGGCACTAGGCCGTGTGGAGACATTAAAATAATTTTAATTTATTTTTACAAATAAACCTTCAGCACTAAGGGATTTAAGTAAGAGTTTAAGTGGTTTTAATAGTTCAAAATCATCCGTTTTAAACATTTTCATTCTTGAAACTAGAATCGAACAGGTTAACTAAACAATTTTATTTTTAAATCAGAATCAAATGGTATAATAATTGATTTCATGGTTCTCAATTTAAATGGTCTAATTCGATTGCAGTTCATTTTTAACACCCATAATATTAGATTAACATTACAAAATAAACGAGTAGTATGGAAATACATAGCAATTTGATAGATTATCCATATTAGTGTTTTTGCTAGTAGATGCATTTGCAAAATATTTTTCCTACTTTCCTTCAGTTAACATACAATCATTCAATAATTTAAAAGGTGCAACTTGATGTCACCATGGTGATGAACATAGGAAGCTGTCCTCTTATTTCTCCAACTAAGAGATTCGGGAATCGGGATCCTGATGTATATAGATACAAATGCTTCAATGGAAGCAGGAATTTTTTGGAACATTTGGAATATTTTGTTTCTGAGCAACATAATCGATTTCAAGTAGTGTATGATTACGTATTAATCAATATTTGAATGATTAGTCTGAGGTTATCGACAAACAAGATTTGTCTAAATCACTTTTCTTTTTGTTTAAGTCGCCAAAGAAGATTTTCAAAAATTAGTCATCAAGTGATGTGTCATCTTGTCATTTTGAAGAATGTCATTGTCATTAATTATAAATGTAAAATGATTAGAATTACACTCATTGAAAACAAAAAAAAAATGTGTTATACAGAAAAGAAAAAAAAAGTAAAATTACAAATTCTTTTGCATTTAGCTTGGTTACAATAAGATTTTACCTAATTTAAAAACATCCAAAATATCAAATAAGAGAAAGAATAAGAACCAATGCCATTCATCATAAACAACCAAATTAAACTTGCTTGATCATTTGAATCTGAAAACACTAATTCATCTAAAAATGCCACAATCTATGTCTCTAGTGTAAATCGATTCATAAATGGTTTATTAATGGTTTGGTTTGATTCGATTCAAGATTTTTATTAGTAGAAATCAAAACTGAAATGATTAATTGTTGATTCTTATTTTCCAAAACAAAATCAAACTAATTAACAACCGGTTTAATGGTTTCTATTAATCAGTTCATAAAAGATTATTACACTCTTTCTCACGACCAAGGAATGGTTTACGTTAACATAAGAGGGACTATAAACCCTATAAACAGGAGTAGTCACCTAGTCTTTTAAGTTATGAGAGCAAAAACCTGGGAAAGGTGTTTGACCATTCACTCCCGGAAGGAAAGATTCTCCTCTAGTTTAAAAGTTATTAGTAAAATATTATACATGTGGTTAGGTAGTTAACTGGTTTCAATCGGTGTCCTCCCGATTTTATTTAATCAGTTTTTTTTTTTTAATTAATTGGTGGCTTACGATAATAAACTAAACTGTTTAATAATGTGTAAAACCAAAACTGTAATTTTGGTTCGACTCAACTTTTTATCTATCAGTTTTAGTTCGATTTCTAGTTTTCGATTCAGAATTGACACCCTTATTACCAGATGACAAAGGATCCAAAGTGATTAAGACCTCAAATAATATGGTTTACAAAAGCAATCATAATCGTCTCCTATTGTTAGAGGGACTCCAACTGTAATCGGCCAGCACTTGGAGTTCACCCGGGGTACACGCCAGATGAACTCCAACCATTGAAACATGACTCAAGAAATTTCTTTTTATGAAACTCATATGTACGGAAATATTGAAAGTGTAGTGGGAAAAACCTGTAGACATTAGTTTTTACCAAATTAATCAAACAAAATATCAAATTCTCAAATTATAATTACTTAAATGGAGGATATATTAAAATTCAATATTTATGCAAATAATAAAATTTTAATTAAATATAGTACGACATATCAATTTATAATTATAAAACATGTTTTTTTTTTTTTGGGTAAGAATTATAAAACATGTTGGGAGATAGTTTTAGAAGACATGCGAGTATTTTCGCCATTTTAAAAAGAGAATGTTGTATGAAAGAAGGCAAGGATAAATTTGTCATTTAAAAAATATTTTTAAAAAAGTAATATTATTTGATTGTCAATCGAGTGTAACGTTATGAGCTGGCATGCATGTTGGAAATACAAGAGGAAGTGTTCCATGCAATGGTAATAATTAAATATTCATTAAAAAATTTGAATAAATAATTAAATATTTATTAAAATATAATTAAATATTTATTAAAAGATTTGATTAACTGATAAATTGACATTCTTTAGAGTTAGTGTTAGGTAAAGAAATATTGATCACAAAAGTACATATGCTTACGTGGAAATGTGGTAGATTAGCATTCTTTAGTAAAGCTTTCTTAATTGTTTCCCATATGTTGATTGATACGTAACTATCTTTATAACAAAGGTCAAAGGAATCCACTTATAAACTATTAAAATTTAAGGAAAAAAGATAATTTTATCATCAAAATTTTAAAAAATTATAGATAGAAAAAGAAAGTATGAAAAAAGGAAAAAAATCAGCTACCCCTTAAAATAGTTTCGAAACATCACCTATTATTCACACTTTTCAAAAAACATTAACTACACCAAAATAACTGACGGAGGTGACGGAAATCAACGTTAGACAGTTTTACTCTTTATGTTATTAATTTGAAAATTATAAAAACTAGTAAAATTACTAATATAACATTATTCTTTTTTTTTTTTTTTTGTCTCTTTCTTCTTTTATTTCTAGTTTTGATCTTTCTTCGACAAACCCCTCCTCGAAAGCAAGAGAAATCATCTCATAACTATTTTCTGGTTCAAGGTCCCCCTGATTTCGACTCTTCCATTGTCTATATTCTTATATTCGCCATTCTTCTCTTCATTACCATCAAAGGTTTGATTGGGATTATGACAGCGGGAGAAATAGATGCTAGAGCCGGATATGAAATCCCTCTTGTGATTTTACATATATGGTAGAAAAAAAAACCTTTAATTGCAAAAACAGATTTCTAAACTGCAACAATAACCATTTCCAATTACAGGACCCAAGAAGAAGTGATGGCTGGAGTGGATGATAAGGTCCTGCAGTCCAACCCGGTCTTAGCCTACTCCAGTAACCACCAAGGTGGGTGCAGGTGGTTGTTTTGTAGTGATCAAAGTGAATGCGCAGGAAACAAGCCTCCACAAGTCACCTGAACTTCCGTCAGAAAATTAGAAGTACAGAAGCAATTGAACCGAATGGAAATTGTGTTTCCTGAGATGGAAATTAAATCATTGTCCTCACAGCGTCGCCCTTCCAGCGGCCTTTTTAATGCTTTTTGAACATGTCCTTGCTTTCAAGTAAAAAACCCTAATATTTCCTATTCCAATAGCCAAATCCAAGTTTTTTGGTTTAGTCGCCTCCCAATGGTTTGGGAGGACAGTGGCAACCTTCTTTGGATGGTTGCCACATGGCTCTCGATGAATCTGAGACCCACGTTCGAGCCGATATCCAGTCGATAAGCCAAGCCGACAGGGGAGTGTCGGCTCGGACGTGGGTCTCAGATTCACCAAGAGCCACGTGACAACCATCCAAGGAACCGTCCTCCCAGAATGACTGGGAGGAGACGATGTGAATCCTCGTTTTTTGGTTTCTCCAAACCAATTGATTTCTATGTATTTTTCTACCTAATTATCCAATATCAGCAGGAATTAGGAATTTTTTTTTTTTTTGTGGTAAAAGCAGGAATTAGGATTTAAACATGGTTTGAGGAATGGTTTTAGAAACAAAAGGAAACCCATCTCTCTCTTTGTTTTCTGTTTTTTCAATGGGAGAGAATGAAGGACCCAATTGGTCTTTTTCGTCGAATTTTGATTCCTGAATTGTGAAAATCGATCAATAATCTCCAAATGCCGGATTCAGAAGGACTCAAGAAGCCCAACTGGAGAAAGGCCAAGAAGAGATCCCAATCTCTTTTGCCATATTTGACGATCTGCTGTTCTCCAACTATTGGATCTGATGGTGATTTTTTTGGGATTTCCTGTCCAGTTCCTGAGCTGGGTTTTTTCTTCTTCTAGGGTTGTCTGTGCCTTGAGGATGAGGAGGAGGCAGAGACGACGATGCAGCTTCATTTCTCTCCTAGCATGAAAAGCATCACGATCTCGAGCAGCAATGGGTTTCTTGACTTCATGAAGATCAAGGTCGCAACTCCCCACGTCTCTTATTTTCTCATCTTTCTTCGGTTGAAGTCGGGACTCGGACTTACCATTTGGGGGTGTAGGGTCAATTAACTGAAGGAGGGTAAAAACGTCTTTCAACTTAATTTTAAGGTATTATTGTTCAATTCAAATTCGCTTTTGAATGACATCAGCAATTAACGGGATTTGTTAAACGGAGTAGATCCATTTGATTAATGGTGGTAAACATTTAAATGGTAATTAATGTTATTTGAAAGGTACGAGTAGTAGGTGATATTTTGAAACTATTATGGGGGGTAACTGATTTTTTCTATAAAAAAAGGATTACACATCACTTTCCAAGAAACCTAAGAAAGACATCATAAATAGAGATGGGTATTGTTTTAATAATTATAGAAGTGATAATTTAATTTATTTAAAGATCCAGTTTTTATACATAGGATGTATACATATAAGGTCATGCATCGGGCCCTTTGTCCATTAGAGATGATAGATTTAGTATTATACAGGTGGAGATCATCTCTTGTTGTTCTGTCGTCCAACCGTCATAGGACAGGTTAGGCTACATTTGCATGCGTGTCAACCACCCTAGCTCGTTCGATGGATGGTTGGAGCAACTGGGCGATAGGAAACAAGCCCTATCACTCGATGATAGAAACCACGATCTTATATATGCATATTTACACAAAACTATTCGTCCCCTATTAAATGAAGATCTGATATGCTGACTGTGTATATACACAGACCCAAATCGTCTCTGGTGGCTCAGTTCATCAAGCGCACATACCCATATGTCGATACTCACACCGAGGTGAAAGTCAGCCTTGCGATTACAACTGACACTGTCAACGATGGGAAGATTGTCTCTTGTTGTCCAGTTGTCTAATCGTCCATCGAACAAGCTGGATTGCATTGACATGCGTGTCAAATATCTCAGTCCATCCAATGAACGGTTGGAGCCACTGAACGATAGGTAACAAGCCAATTTAATGAAGAGCTGATATGCTGACCATGTATATACAGGGATGACGGACCCAAATCATCTCCGGTGACCCAGTTCACCAGGCACAATTACCCATGTATCGATACACATATCAGATGAAAACCAACCGTGCGAAAACCGTCATCATCTTTATTTAATGAACAAAAACTCTTTAATAAAGGATTACAAGTTACCAATGCAATCACACTCATAATGTCATTGGAATCCAACGCAAATCCAAGACAAATCCAAAATTTTTTTCTCATCTCTTTAAGATTAAATAAAACCATTCAACCTTCACATCATTTCTTCTTCAACACATTCCATGTTCCTCTCATGATCTTCATCTCAAGATATACGCTCGTAACTCAGTATATCCATTTCCCAAGATAATAATATTCTCAAGATCTTATATGTCATCCTTCTCTTTCATTCCACTTGGTAACTTTTTGATCTTTTTCCCGATCTATAGTTATCAAGTGAGTGTGAATTTAATTCACACTAGGCCACTAGGAGTATAATCTGTAAGCTATTTATAGAAGAAATGGATCTAGTGATTACCCAACTGATTTCAAGACATTAAACCCCAAAAAGGTCTGATCTGCATTTAATTCATGACCAATGCAACAAGGTTTTCTGGATTGAGTTGATTGCAAGCTCGCAGAGCTGCATCGGCAATCTGCAGTGGCTCGTAAAACGAATCCAGCAGGTCTGGTTTGTTTTGGATTGTTTTTCTTTTCTGGGTCTGTTTCAGATTTTAGTTTTAGCTTTCTTCTTGTCTCGTTCTGGTACGTTGTATGCTCAAAGGTGGAGAAATAGATACAAACACCGGATTCTCTTTCTACCACCTCCTTCCTTTCTTTCTCTCTGCCTTTTCGGTTTTCGGGTTCTTTTGTTAATGAAATTCGTTTTTGTTTCCATATGCAATGTGTCTACAGATCCTCTTTCGAGTAACCATTGTATTTATCGCTCGGCCTTGTCATTTTTGCATAATTTGATTGCATCCATCAAAACCAGATGGTGAAATGCTCGTCAGAGGATACAGAGGATTCTTCTCTCTCTGCCTAGACCTTTATCCACAACACCGACTCGCAGTTTTCGATCCTCGTAACCACCGACGGATCACTTACAGTAATTGGTCTGAGTTTTATTCTCAGCGGGCTTTCTTCTCCGGCGATGTATACCTTTCTGAGCTCATTTCAGCATTTGCCCGTCTTTGAACGCTTATCAATTTCGATCCATTTAGCTCTTGTTCTTCTCTTTCTCTTCTTCGCATCGGTCAGGCGGATAGTCGCTTGTGTCTCCCGGATTCGTCTCATCAAGGAGGACCCAACGAATGCAAATTCGATTCCTGTTGGTCGTCAAACTGAAGATGCAACGCACAATGTTGCTATTGGTACGGGTTTCAAAGCTTCCGTCTTCTGCTGTTTCTATGTTCTGTTTCTTCAAGTTTTGGTGTTAGGGTTTGATGGCACGGGCTTAATTAGAAACAGAGCAAATGGGAAGAGCAAGGATTGGTCCCTTCTTTACTTGCCTGCTGCTCAAGCTTTAGCTTGGTTCGTATTGAGCTTTTCAGCTTTTTCCTGTAAATTCAAGGCTTTGGAGAAATTTCCTTTCTTGCTGAGGATATGGTGGTTTGTGTCCTTCATTCTCTGTTTGTATTCTCTGTTTGTTGATGGTAAAGGGTTGTGGATACACGGCTCTAAGTTCTTGAATTCACATGTTGTAGCTAACTTTGCTGCTACTCCTGCCCTGGCTTTCCTCTGTTTTATTGCTGTTGGAGGTGCCACGGGTATACAGATTCACAGAGACCCCAGTCTTCGAGAGCCATTGCTAGTCGAAGAGGAAGAAGAAGCAGGGTGCCTTAGGGTAACCCCATATAACGATGCTGGGGTCTTTAGTCTGCTCACACTTTCTTGGTTGAACCCAATCCTGTCTGTGGGTTCAAAAAGGCCACTTGAGCTCAGGGATATCCCTCTTCTGGCACCGAAAGATCGAGCCAAGGCTAATTATAAGGTTTTGAATTCGAATTGGGAGAAATTGAAGCAAGAGAATCCCTCTAAGCAGCCTTCATTAGCTTGGGCAATTTTGAAGTCGTTCTGGAAGGAGGCAGCCTGTAATGCTGTATTTGCTGGCTTGAATACTCTAGTTTCGTATGTGGGTCCTTTTCTGATCAGCTACTTTGTGGAATACTTGGGGGGAAATCAGACATTTCATAATGAAGGTTATGTTCTGGCAGCGGTCTTCTTCACGGCCAAGCTGGTGGAGACAATTACTACCAGGCAATGGTATCTTGGAGTAGACATATTGGGCATGCACGTGAGGGCAGCTCTTACGGCCATGGTGTACCGGAAGGGACTGAGGCTCTCGAGTGCAGCCAGGCAGAGCCACAGCAGTGGCGAGATTGTAAACTACATGGCTGTGGATGTGCAGAGAGTAGGTGATTACTCGTGGTACCTCCATGACTTATGGATGCTCCCACTGCAAATAATTCTTGCTCTAGCTATTCTGTATAAAAATGTGGGGATAGCCTCAGTTGCAACACTGATTGCCACCATTATCTCCATTATTGTTACTGTTCCTCTTGCAAAAATGCAAGAAGAGTTTCAGGACAACTTGATGGCTGCCAAGGATGAAAGGATGAGGAAGACTTCTGAGTGTCTAAGGAACATGAGGATTCTCAAATTGCAAGCATGGGAGGACCGATACCAAGTGATGCTGGAGGAGTTGCGGCATGTGGAATTCAAGTGGCTTCGGAAAGCACTCTACTCCCAGGCTTTCATTACATTCATCTTTTGGGGCTCCCCTATCTTTGTTGCTGTCGTCACTTTCGGTACTTCTATACTTTTGGGTGGTCAGCTTACGGCAGGAGGTGTTCTTTCTGCTCTTGCCACCTTCAGGATCCTCCAAGAGCCTCTAAGAAATTTTCCTGACTTGGTCTCAATGATGGCGCAAACAAAGGTTTCTCTTGATCGTATTTCTGGATTCTTGCAGGATGAAGAATTGCAGGAAGATGCTACTTTTGTTCTCCCTAGGGGACTGACAAACATTGCAATTGAGATTAAAGATGGTGAATTTGGCTGGGACCCTTCCTCCCTGAGGCCAACATTATCAGGAATACGGATGAGAGTTGAGAAGGGTATGCGTGTGGCTGTTTGTGGCATGGTTGGTTCTGGAAAGTCAAGCTTCCTTTCTTGCATCCTTGGAGAGATACCCAAAATCTCTGGTGAAGTAAGTTCCTTAATCAAAAGGGTAGTCTCATTTCTTAATTTTGTTTCTGTTAATTTATGAAAGCCTTCTATTTTTCCATTGATATTAAGAGTAGAGCATCTTTAATGTTTCCTGTTGGTATTTAGGTTAGAACATGTGGGTCTGTAGCTTATGTTTCTCAGTCAGCCTGGATACAGTCGGGAAACATAGAAGACAATATTCTTTTCGGCAGCCTTATGGATAAAGCCAGGTACAAGAATGTCCTTCATGCTTGTTCATTGAGAAAGGATTTGGAGCTCCTCCCGCATGGAGACCAGACCATCATTGGTGATAGAGGCATTAATCTTAGTGGGGGCCAAAAGCAAAGGGTACAGCTTGCGAGGGCACTTTATCAAGATGCAGACATTTATTTGCTTGATGATCCTTTCAGTGCAGTGGATGCACATACAGGATCAGAATTATTTAAGGTTGAACACACTGAACCCCTTTTATATTTCTGCCTTGTGATACTCTGTAAGTGATGAATACATCATAATCTTTACTATGATATTAACTACATGTGGAATTTGATGTCGTAGGAGTACATATTGACGGCTTTGGCTAGTAGGACTGTTGTTTTTGTGACACATCAAGTTGAGTTTCTGCCAGCTGCAGATCTAATATTGGTAAGGAACGCTCTGTTTCTTTATTTTTTGTGTTTTATGTTTTATATCAATATTTTACTTTTGTTATTTTATGGAATGTAAATTGCGATTACGAGGTTTCTGAGGCTTTACATCATGTGCTCAAGTTAGCTTCTGTTAATTTCTCTTCCTCCAATGTCGAGTGAAAAGAAAAATAGAAAAGTGTATAATCTATTTGTATTGAATCTCAAGGGTTGAGAAGGTTAGTTACTAGTAATTTAAGAGAACATTATTTACACACTCTATATTGTTGCCTCAACTCAAGGGGGCATGTGATCCTTCTTTTGACTCTCCCAGAAGATTGATATATGTAAATGCTTAGGCTAATACTAATATATTCTCATTGTTGTCTTCATTTCAGTTGAATCTGATGTGAAGGGATGCAATTTTTTGTCTTTCCATTAGCTGACTCTCTAGACAATCCATATGAAATTGACTCCTTGAATGACATTTGAATTGAATCATGCTTTATGGGTTTTTCCGCTCATGCAAAGTAGGCATGTACCTAATTCTCATTTAAATGCTGATGATAACACACATCCTTCTTGAGCCCTATGGTGTTGAGAATCGGTTAACTGTCAAAGTGTGTATTGGTTGACTTGTATGCATGAACTTCTGATCTTCATTCAGTTTTTAATCATATCAAAAGAGGTGGCTTTTCTGGACGATGTTACTTAGAAAATAACATATGTGCTAGGATTTATAGTTTTCAAGTAATTCTAATAAATATCTTGGACCTCCATTTGTGTAGGTCCTTAAGGAGGGTCATATCATACAGGCTGGAAAATATGAAGATCTTCTGCAAGCTGGAACTGATTTCAACAAATTAGTTTCAGCTCATCATGAAGCAATTGAAGCTCTGGATATTCCTGTACGCTTATCTGATGAACATAATAGGAATGTTCCTCTTTCTGGTTCTATTATGTTTAGTAAAAAATGTGATTCAACTGCAAATAATATGAGCGACTTAGCAAAGGATGTGGTTGAAAATGAACCGCCATCAGACTTGAAAGCTATTAAGGAAAAGAAGAAAGCAAAACGCTCAAGGAAAAAGCAGCTCGTTCAGGAAGAGGAACGTGAAAGGGGGAAAGTTAGCATGAAGGTGTACTTCTCATATATGGCCGCGGCATATAAAGGTTTATTGATCCCACTCATTATTCTTGCGCAGACGTTATTTCAAGTGCTTCAAATAGCCAGCAGCTGGTGGATGGCTTGGGCAAATCCACAAACTAAGGGAGACCATCCTAAGACTAGTAGTATGGTCCTTCTTGTAGTTTATATGGCCCTTGCTTTTGGGAGCTCTTGGTTTGTATTTGTTAGAGCTGTTCTGGTGGCCACATTTGGTCTGGAAGCAGCACAAAAGTTGTTTGCAAAGATGCTTAGAAGTGTCTTTCGTGCACCGATGTCTTTCTTTGACTCTACCCCAGCCGGACGGATCTTGAATCGTGTAAGTATTCTGCTGTCACTTTAAAGTAAAACTCTTCTACTCAGAAACCCTTAGAAGATTTAAACAAGATGTAGAATGATCCCTCTTTTCCTCCTTTCTTTCTTATTGTCTAATTCATGTAATTTATGAACTACCAGGTGTCTGTAGATCAAAGTGTTGTGGATCTTGATATTCCTTTCAGACTTGGTGGATTTGCATCAACAACAATACAACTTCTTGGCATAGTTGGTGTAATGACAAAAGTAACCTGGCAAGTCTTGCTTTTAGTTGTCCCATTGGCCATTGCATGCTTGTGGATGCAGGTAATGTCCTTTTTCTTCCCCTGTTGGTAAAATCTGAACCCAAATCAGTTATCTACAAACTTACAAATTTAATAAGAAAGACTGGTCGTTCTTGGGCAGATCCCGCTCCTAAACTAAACATAAGGGAGGGGGCATTCAGAGAAAATATGTGCACTACTGCTGTAATTTTGAACTTCTATTTCTTTGATGTGCTGCTTCCATTCATGTCAATTAATTTGGATCTTGTACAATCTTTTGTAATTTGTGAAACTCTGCAAAATGGCACGGGGGCCGGGCCAACTGATTCATTGTTTTGCACTTCCTCCTTAGTAGTAATCATTTGCACGAGAGCAATAATACACTGAGTTATCACTCCCGTCCCCCTTCCCAAAGTGTGGTTGTTTGAACAGTGATCAGAATTTCTAGCTTCTGGAGGCATTAAATTGCTGATCTAAAATGTCCCTACTATTGGAGACCCTTTCGATGTCATTTACACAGTTCCTTTTCCCACATCAGCTTGATGACCAACAGAGTGGAGTGATTATAATTTATGAATTTTACGTGTAAAGTAAAATTTCAATTAAATCTTAAAATAAAAATCCATTAAATATAACTTAATTAAAAATATACAGATTGATTACCTACTTAAATTAAATTTAAAATTCTGAGGGTATTGCATCATTATACTCAATTATCACATATTAAGTGGTCTGCATGTGATGGAATTCTGAAGCATATTTCAAACATTATGGTTGCAGTTATATCAATTTAAAAATTTTGGTCTGTGAATGCAGAAATACTACATGGCTTCATCACGAGAACTCGTTCGCATAGTTAGCATACAGAAATCTCCAATCATCAATCTTTTTGGGGAGTCAATTGCTGGAGCAGCTACAATTAGAGGCTTTGGGCAAGAAAAGCGGTTCATGAAGAAGAACTTATATCTTCTTGATTGTTTTGCTCGTCCCTTCTTCTGTAGCCTCGCTGCCATTGAATGGCTGTGCTTGCGCATGGAATTACTATCAACTTTTGTATTTGCCTTCTGCATGACTTTGCTTGTGAGCTTCCCACATGGAACCATTGATCCAAGTGTGTAATACTTTCCCAACTTGATCTTAGTCTTTGATGTCTTCTAATGCTACATGAAATTTGCTATCTGAAACTATACTTTTTATGGTTATCTCAGGTGTTGTTCCACTGTTAATTGTCTTAAAACATATTTTTACCTGTGTATGGTACAGAGAAGCCATGTAGCCACACTTAAAATTTTTGGGGCAAGACTCAGATGATGATTATGTTACTTTCATACGATAACAGCTTTAATTTTTGTGGAACTTCTTAGGAAGTTGCCATTTTGTTTGATAATCACTGCTTCTTACTCTATATAGGTATGGCTGGTCTTGCTGTTACATATGGCCTTAATTTGAATGCACGGTTATCACGCTGGATACTGAGCTTTTGCAAGCTTGAAAATAAAATTATATCAATTGAACGTATTCATCAGTACTGTCAAATCCCAAGTGAAGCTCCAGCTATTATTGAGAACTCTCGCCCTCCCTCTTCCTGGCCAGAGAATGGCACCATTGAATTGATTGATCTGAAGGTATGTAGTCAGTTTCTCTTCAGTGTGCATTTCAATTCTAGGATGAAGTTTAAATATTCCACCTAGAAATGTTGCAAAAGATATGATGACATTCTATTTTAATGCTATATTGGTACTGGAACAAACAGCTGGAACCTATCTTTTCATAAGAATATATTTTGTCACAAGACTTTTTAGCATTGAGTTGGTGTTTTGTTCCTACCAGTTATTCAGGTTCACAGATAAAATACATTCTGGTGCTGGTCTCTTTGCTACAAACAAGTCAGTTAACTATGGACAACAATTAGTATTTATGGCTATTTTAACCAGGAAGCAAGTGCCTTATGTAATGGACTAGAATATTGACCAAGGCTAGTGCTTTGCTGGTTAACAGTGACTAGAAGACCAGTTTTCATGGGGGAAAAAAAAGAGATAATAAAATACAATTATGTAGCCAAGACAAACTATTTTGTGATATCTCCCTTTCAAGTGACCTATAGACAATGCAAATGGGAAAAGCTTTGTCTGATGCATATTATAACTGGAATAATCCCTTGACCAACTTGTATTAACTTGATATATGCTCTATTGATTTGCTTGGAGATTTTAAGCACAATTCATTGACTGAGAAGTGCATGAGAGACTGATTTTCTTATGCTTACACCTAAAACTTTGCAGCTATACTTGGTGCGTGAGCTTTAAGCAATTGGTTTAAATTCTTCTTCTGCTGTACCTCGTGAGCATATTATTTCCATTATAAATTGCTAAATAGTTCCACTTGTGCGTAACCAATATTAGTGCAGGCATAATGCTTGTTGGATGTGTCCAGTCCCTAAATTTCAGGGCATAGGGAGTTGTATGCAAATATAGTTAAAACTTGAAAATCTTAATGTTGTATATACACTGTTTATGAACTATATTATATGTATCATTTCAAGTTATTAAATCCCTTTTGCCTTTTTAAAGTAAATTAATATAAAACATTCTTTCCTTTAGGCTAAAATACTATGTTACAAGTAAGCCTTATTAGATGTGCATCTGATATGCCCATATTATCTGAGGTTTACTTGGGGTTGTTATCGGGGGGAATGTGAAGGTCTGGGTACTAAACAGCCAAGGAAGCTTTTGATTAGATGGAAGATCCAACTAATGACCTTATGTATGACCACAAATAGAACAACCAAGAGCAAAATAATGAGAATGTGACAGTAAGGGGGTTCAGACAAACCTCTCATAGCCAGGCGGAGCATATAGAACCGTTGGACGAACAGGAGTACAATAAAAGAGTACATCTGTCACATGGTCTAATCTTTTTTATCAGTCTTATGCTATCAGAAGTCCTATTGGAAGCAAATGGAAAAGGAACACCGAGTGGGATCAAAGAAACTAGCGGACTGATCACTAAATAGATATGTAAGAAATTAGTCATGAACCTATCTTTCATGATTTCATCTATGTAGAATCTCTAGATATTCTAGATTTATTTATTTCTATAAGAGTATTTCTTTTCTGCGGCAGCAGATAGCAGTGCAAGGGATACTAAATCTCCTCTTGAGTGTTTCACCTTGAATTGCCCTTTTATT
The DNA here is from genome assembly GCA_028583415.1 of Protea cynaroides. Taxonomy (NCBI): domain Eukaryota; kingdom Viridiplantae; phylum Streptophyta; class Magnoliopsida; order Proteales; family Proteaceae; genus Protea; species Protea cynaroides. Next base: position 63,265,472 of record CM053270.1, read on the forward strand.
GCTGAAATTTCTATGAGCCTTGGTTACTTGGCACTAGGTCCCATTGATAAAATATGTCCTATTGAAAATCCCATTCATAATCCTCCAGTTGGATTAATGCGTTGTCAGATTTAAAATGAAAACAGAATGTATAGGTCATTAGGAGGAGTTCAATATACATACATAAAAACAACAGCAAAACACCTTATTACCTCTGTGGGGATAAGAAAATTACATTGCTTATAGACTTCTACATCATGTTTAGTTTTATCTTTTTAGCTTCAGATGTTCATTTGTTTGTGGCTGTTTTCTCCCACTCTCCAAATAGTGGTTCTTTTAGTTTTTTCTCTTAGGGAGACTATTTTTTCCTCTTCAATTGTGGATTCTAGTTCATTGCCACTGACTGTTATGTTTATAAAAGGTCCGTTATAAGGAGAATCTTCCTATGGTCCTCCATGGTGTAACCTGCACATTTCCTGGTGGAAAAAAGATTGGGATCGTGGGCCGTACTGGAAGTGGTAAATCTACTTTGATCCAGGCTTTGTTCAGATTAATTGAACCAGCAGGTGGAAGGATAATAATGGACAGCATCGATATCTCAACGATTGGCCTCCATGACCTACGTGGTCGTCTGAGTATCATCCCACAGGATCCTACATTGTTTGAAGGTACCATTAGAGGCAATCTTGATCCCCTTGAAGAGCACTCTGATCATGAAATCTGGCAGGTAAAAGCTGTACCCTCGCATTCTCTTTTTGTCATTGAGATGCTCATCTCAAATTTTGTTCTAATTTGGTTGTGTTGTTTTCCCTCAGGCTCTTGACAAGTCTCAACTTGGTGATATAATCCGACAAAAAGAGCAAAAACTTGACACTCCAGGTGTGTGCCCTGCACATTTAAAAATAACCTCTATTACTATAAACCGACAATAGCAATATATGCATTCATCCAAACATATAGGGGGGAAATTGGCTATACATTTATAGCAGTATTGATAGTTTCTTTGAGGGTTTATCTGGGCTCATCAATCTTGTGTATATCATGGAAATTGGCAGTGATAGAGAATGGAGATAATTGGAGTGTTGGGCAACGGCAACTAGTTTCACTAGGCCGGGCTTTACTGAAGCAGGCACGGATATTGGTGCTTGATGAGGCAACAGCCTCGGTTGACACAGCTACTGATAACCTCATCCAGAAGATTATCCGAACAGAGTTTAGTAATTGCACTGTCTGCACTATTGCACATCGTATACCTACCGTTATCGACAGTGATCTGGTCCTGGTTCTTAGTGATGGTAAGTGTGGTAGTCTGAACTTGCTTGTTCCTTCCTAAACAGCTTAAAATTGTAACAGAAGATTTGCATACTCTATAATAAAAGTGAGTTGACACTGGGCATATAGTTGTATTTTGTTAGGACTCTTCATTGATTCTCTTAACAATCGTATCTTAAGATGGGTTTGATAGATATATACTGCCACTAACTCCAACATTAAAGCACTTGACTAGCAATTTATTTATGTATCTTTTGACTATACTTGTGAAAAGTACTCATCAGTCAGCTAATGGATGTTTTGGCAGGTCGAGTTGCCGAATTCAATTCTCCTGCGCGACTACTAGAGGACAAGTCATCCATGTTTATGAGGCTGGTGTCCGAGTATTCAACAAGATCAACTGGCATGTCAGATTTTGGAATTTGATACCTTGCCCTACCACCTTGAAGAGAAACTGACCACAGCAGAGGCATATATGGGATGGACCATCCAATGCTCCCCCAAATTCAGCTTTCGGCTGACTAGTAGAGTGGGAGAGAACGACATGAATTTCTGTTCTGTAACCAACCCATGGAGGGAAGGGGTTGTATATAAACATTTACAAGTTGAAACTCCTCAGAGCAGGCTGGGGGGATCCTGAGCATGGTTGACCATGGTTGGGCCAATCTGTTCAATTAAAAAAATGAAATTGGGTCTATGAGGGTCATTGGCAATAATTGTACCAGCAGAAGAAATAAGCTGGTCATTTTTGTTCGACATGCCCAATAAAGCAATTTCATGTCTAACCCAGATGTTCATCTTAATGAATTTGCAGAGCATTCCTTCAGCATGTAACCCAATGTGCAGCCTTCCTGGTGAAATTAGTGCCGAGTTATTTATTCCGTGATAGGGGATCAATTCCTCATTCTTCTCCATTCCTACTCTGAAAGATATTTCTTGCAGTAGATTTGTTCAGATTAGACATGTAATATCCTGCAATTATATCAAAGCAATGAGAACATTCACTACAAGTCTGGCATCCAAAGTGGTACCCCTCATCTGTTACATGCAGCAGAGGCAGTGTGGTTAATCATGCACATAATCAAGTGCTGAAATGGACGAGGCCAAGGCAATAGAATGGATACTCCCTGTACGGCTATGACAGTATGTTCTGTTTAACGACGCCATGCCTGTTGAGTTTTCTTCTCTTAAGGATCTAAAAACCTGTTTGTACCATCTGCACTATGCAACACCAATTTTCTGCAGGCAAAGAACCAAAAGAATATTCTTTTTTCTTAGCCCCTGTTTACCAAAGTAAGATCTTATCAACCCATTTGAACCCATCAAGACAGACTTGCTTATGCACATGTGTCCTGAGATATGCGTCAATATAATTTAAGTGAGAGTCCCAAGCTGCTTTATGGAGCATTCCCCTGACCTAATATGGCCCAAGCTGCTCCCAGAATCAAATATTTTGATATTCAACTAATTTTATTGTAGTTTAGGGAGAGGGTGTCCTACAATGCCTCCTCCCATGCTACAGCAGCTACACCAATGGGATGCATGAAATGGTATCACCAATAGAGGGTCCGCATAAACAAGAGGAGAGAGAGAGTGTGTGGCAGTGGGAGAAGAGAAAATATTAGAATGTAAGAGGGTGTGGGAATGGATCCCCACACTGACAATGTGGAGATCTTTTTTCCAATATACTCCGTTTGTTTCGACGTAAAATTTTATATGTAATATTTTATATGTAAAACAAAATTTCAAAAATTGTTTCTAATAGGTAAAAGAGAGACGAAGTTCATTTTCCATACCCCGTAGAGATCACTATATTTTATCTCTTGAAAATAAACATTGAAATTTTTTTTACATATAAAATTTTACACTTAAATTTTATGTAAAATTTTATATAAAATAAATAGAGCATTAGTTTAATTTGAAACAGAAAAGTTGTGCTTTGTGAAATGGTCTTGGTGGCAAATCCAACTGGATATCTAAGAAGTCGTTCTGATTGGTCATTTGTTAAATTTCGAACACAAATACCATTTATTAATGTGTTCTTGCATTGTCAGCCCATTTTTTCTTTTCTTTTTTATTTTTATTTTTTTTTTATTTTTTATAGTACATGTGAATAGGGGAAATTAAGGTAATCTAAAGAAACGGTTAGTTGTGCTCTGTGGAGCACACCCTGACCAAAATATGACCAAAATTTATTTATAATTGTAAAAATTCGCATTCCCAAAGATGTTTTAGTTTGCTCCCAAGATCATATATATATATATATATATATATATATATATATATATATATTGGTAAAAGATCAAATATTTTGATGTTTTACTAATTTTTGTTTAATTTGTAAGGTAAAACTTAGACTAAATAGTGGTCCAAAAGGGTATCTGTGTAGTGGTAATCTCATTTTGTTTTGTGGAAGGATGTTGTGGTAAATTCAATAATTAGGGATATCTAAGATATCGTTTGGATTGGTCACTTGTCAAATATTAGATCAAAATATAATCACATAACTTCATTTATTGGCATGCTTAGTATTTTCAGCCATCAAATTTTTTTAAAATAAATTTATTTTTCTAAGGTTTTTTAAAGTTTTGTTTTGTCGCTTGACTAACTCCATTGATGATGAAACTTGACATGTGAGTAGGGACTAATTAGGTAAACTTGACCTAATTGTGCTTTGTGAAAAAGTTTTGTGGCAAATCCAACAGTTGGGTGTCTAGAAAATCATTTGGATTGACCATTCGCCAAATTTGAGACTCAAATACAGTCACATATCCTCCCATCAATTGATGTGGTTCTTGTATTTCTAGCCATCCATATTTTTTCTGTAAGTTCCATTTTTTTTTTCCATAGGATTTTTGAAGTTTTATTAAGAACCTTAACGTAATCTAGAGAGAGAGAGAGAGAGAGAGAGAGAGAGAGATGATGTGAAATTACTATTACAAATTTAATTCAATGGGAAGCCTTACAGAATGGGCAACTCAATGATGAATTAAATTAGGCTTATGTTCCCCTCAAATGATCAATTAAGGGATTATCTCTACATGTATCAAAGGATATTTTGGTCATTGAAAATTTAGAAGTTAGGTTTTGATCAAAACACTCTTTCAAATCTTTTCCACCTCAATTTGGATGGGACATCCAATGCCATACCTAAATGCCGTTAGACTTTTACCCAAAAAAGAAAAAAAGAAAAAAGGCATTAGATGGTATCGTTACCTACCTTCTCACCCCTCCTTAAAAAAAGGCAAGGGTTTTGGGAGTGGGGTTGTTGTCTGTGTCCATTAATGGATGGATGTAGGCAATGAAGAATTCATCATTAGAGACAAAAGGAGATATAAAATAACATAGGAGAGAGGAAAATGGTAAATTCATTGAATTGGGATCTTTGTAGTGAGTGTCAAGTGGCAGTAAGGATCCTAACAGCTCATAGTGCATTGGTATGTGTCCTAATACCCTATGAATGGCTGAGATCCTTACTGCTGCTTAGCAACCAAACAAATGATCTTTTTTGAAATTCATCAGAGCCCATCTATTTATCATCAAGACAAATGCAAAATTAATATACAACTTCAATGAAGAATATAAGCTTTTTTTTTTTTTTTTTTTTATAAGAATTCTTATTAAAGTAAAATTCGGTTGCATACATTCTATTCCCCCCTAGACCCTGTAGTAACGAGAGTCTCGTACACTGTGATGCTTTGTTAAAAAAAAATTCAGGACGAAACTCCATGATGTATATTTTCAATTAGGATATACTTTTGATTTAAAATTGTAAGTTTGGCCCTGACAACCTAAACCCGACTTGAACCCTGACAGGATTAAACCCACCTTAAACCTTGAAAGACTAGGTTAAGTCCAAATTTCATCAAACCCCGACAAGGTTGGATTGGGCTAGGATTAACCCCTTCAGTTAAGCCCGGCCAAGCCTGACTTATATATATATATATATATATATATATATATATATATATATATATATATATATAACCCTAAACCTAATCGACTAACCCTTGTGGCGCCTCTACTCTCTCAATTCTAATCAACAGACGATAATCAAGTCATCGACCTTCATTGCCAAGGGCCACTTGCTCCACCTGTTCTCCAATCTCATCCCAGCCCACATGTCTCTCTCTCTCTCTAACTTCTTCCCGGTCTTATTCTATCTCCACTCCCATCTCTCAACAGATCAATTTGTTATTTTTCTAGTTTCTATAGCAACAAAAGAAACCCCTTGTCCATCTCAACCTCCATCGTCGAGCACAATCTCCATTTTGGATCAAGCACTTGCATCGTCGTTGTGGGTTATAAAGGGTTCTTTTCCTCTTTTGAACAGTTTCTTTATTGCTTCGGAAAACCCTATAATTAGCTCAATGGTTACGTCGTAATCAACGATATTCCTGTATTAGGCGGTGAACTTTAGGCTCTGGCAATTGGGTGTCACTGGGCTCCTGCACAGGGCTTGAACAATTCATCTATTATTAGGTAGGTTGGTATGTTCTCACAATATGTTATTCGGTTTATTGATTCTTCCAAATTTTCTTCATATTCTGAACCGTCCACTATTTCTCTTTTTCTTTACAAACCTAATAAGTGATAAATTTCAGTTGAAAATTGTCTTCTTTTTCCCATTTATTTGGTATCCTAATACTCTTCTTCTAGGATGTTCACTTTGGATATACCTCATCTAAGAGGGATTTTTTTAATATTAATTACTTGATCATTTTGTTGTGAGAATCTATCAATAGATTAACCATTAGAGAATTTAAAATGGGAAGTAGTATTGGACTGGACGTAATAGTCCAAGGAAAACCTAGTCGTGGTCAATCAGGGTAGGGTTGGGTTAGGCCGAATCCTTCAAATCGTCTCATCCCTGAGATTCAGGAGGCGTGGCGGCGACTCCATTGGATGGTCGCCATGTGGGGGTCGGATGAATCCGACCCCTCCCCGAGCCGCTCGCCACATCGGCCGACCGGGGGGAGAATCGACCCCAGATGGCGACCATCCAGTGGGGTCGCCACCACGCCTCCCGAATCTCAAGGATGAGACGATTTGGATCCGAATCCGACCAAGGTAAAGTTAAGGTTGCAAATTTTTTAATCATGGTAGGATTAGACTGGATTAGGGTTTTAAAAAACTGACCCAATATCACCCTATTGCAGCCCAATTTTTTATTGCATAAACAAAAATTAGGACTAACTGACTAAGAACCGAGTTCCCTAAAACAATATCGGAATGCTTTGGAATTAAAGGTCTGAAGATACTAAAGTAAAATAGATTTGAAGGGTGAAACAAAATCCATGTAACCAACCAAATCTAAGTATGAATCATTGATTTGACCCTGATATGGGTTTGCTGATACCCTAGATCTATCTGGTCCTATGGTTGAACCAGTATTTATGAAGTGTAAACAGCTCTTCACCGGTCCAGATGAAAACCGGGCAGGAAGCTTGGAAGAAGTAGAGGATCACGGATTGATTAATTGGATTTGATCCAACGGCCAAAATTCATGGGACCCCATTATAAATTGAACCTCAAACCCAACTTTTTTTTCTTAATTTCTTATCAGTCTTTCAGTTTGGTCATATGTAGACATGTATCCAAATCCTTTCCTCCTAGAGGTTTAGGAGGAAAGGCGGTCACCTCCTTAGATGGTCGATACCTGAGTCTCGTGAATCTGAGTTGACACCCTTTGTCTGCTCAAATTGTTGGTTAAAATGGAAGGTTTGGATTCACTCGAGCCTCATGCGTTCACCATTAAAGGGATTGCCATCTCTCCTCTGGAACCTCTAAGGGAAGAAGATGTGGATTCATGTACATGTAGATGTAGATGTAGACACAGTCAGTAGAGTTCAGAAAATGGTTATGGTTAAAACTTAAAAGTAGGTTTTGGGTTCGGGTTAGAATTAGGGTTAGGATTCCTGTTGGTCTTCATTGGAACCCTAACCCTAACTCTAACCCTAAACCAAACCTAAAAAGTAATCCAGCCCTGTCCGTAAACCAGACTCCAGACAGCCTGAGGTAGGTGATGCCACGTAGAATTGGGAAGAGAGAGAGGGACACACACATGAGGGACAAGAATGCCTGTGTATCTGTTGGTTTTGGACATGGCCGATATCGTATCGGATACCAAGATTTAGAACGTTGCTGCGTCGTTTTCTACTTCTCTCTCCTGCGGGCGTAGATCCTCTGACTCTCCGGCAAATCGTTCCAAGAGTGATGATCAGCTGTGTTAGTAATGATGCAAGTATTACCGATCTTTTTGGAGCTTAGAAATTAACAAGTCCTTCCTCTTTTACCAGAAAAAAAAAAAAAAAAAATCCTTCCTCAACTTTGTAGTTGGATAAGAATAGAGATTAATACCTCTTGTTCGTTCACTCTCTTCACTCCTCCTGACGAAAGAACTACTTGTTTATCTATCTATGCGGAAGAAGGCTTCTCTGGGAATCCTTCAGTTCAATCGGCCTTTAAGAGGTGATTCATCGTTTACTCAATTTGGTCTCTTTGATTTAATGTCTTTATGTTAAATCTGTTGAGATTACTTGGGCTTCCATAAAATTTGTTTGAATAACTCTGTATTCAACGGTAGGACTCCAGAATTTCTTTTTCGGTTGAAGCTAAAGCTGATACGTACTTATCTTAGGATTGAATCAAAGAAGGAGGAGAGAAAATAGGAAAAAAGAGAGAGAGTAGCAGTAAGATTCTTGGAGGGAACCCAAAACCTCTAATAATAGGATTCTTCGAGGGAACCCAAAACCTCCCGATCAACACGTTAGTATTGAGGCAATTTAGGGATTCAATTCATTTCCCTTTTCTCATTCATAAGAATCCATATAAATAGGCATTCCAAACGGTTACAACTTACATGACATAATTACTCCCATTATCCCATAACTCATCATCTTAATAACTATCCACCCACTAATCACATGACACATCTCATCCATTAACAACTTTAGTTACATAACCACCCATGTTACATGCTTAACTCATCCCATAACTCTATAACTACTAAAATAACTAATTATAATAATTCACTATTTCAATAGGGATCCACATGTACGTAACAAACCTTTCCCCTTGAGATTGGTCTTGTCCTCAAGACCACATA